>JAPDNY010000012.1:61622591-62822591 GCA_029375565.1 Gekko gecko | reverse complement strand
CTGAACTACAGACCTTCCCGTCTGCAGCTCAGCATCTTAACCTCTGAGCCACCGCTGCTCCCCAAAGGTACTCTGTCTCTAAACATGGATATAGATTCAGGTGGGCAACCGTGTTGTTCCAAAGCAATAGAACAAAGTTTGAGCCCAGTAGCACCTTTAAGACCAACAGAGTCACACCCAAAAGCTTATATCCAGAATTAAACTTTGTTGGTCTTAAAGGTGCCACTGGACTCGGACTTCGTTCGAGCCAGTTTGGTGTAGTGGTTAAGTGCGCGGACTCTTATCTGGGAGAACCGGGTTTGATTCCCCCACTCCTCCACTTGCACCTGCTGATGTGACCTTGGGTCAGTCACAAGCTCTGACACAGCTGTTCTCTCAAGGACAGTTTGTGTTAGAGTTCTCTCAGCCCCACCTACCTGGTATAAATCCAATCTCTTCTTCTCCTCTTCTTCTTGTTCTGAACATGGATGTTCCATCATAGCTGATAACCACAGAAAGAGCTAATCTTCCATGAATTTGTCTGATTCCTTTTTAAAGCTATTTGCATTAGTGGCTTTCTCTGCATCCTGTGTTTGTGAGTTCCACAAGTTTACTATATACCATCATCTGGAATCAACTGCCAATCCATTTTGTTGGGTGCCCCTGAGTTTTAGCATGAAGGGAGAGGGAGAAGTTCTCTCTATCCATATTCTCCACACCACGTGCTGGCCCAGGCGGCAGGTAGTACTGAACGCTGCAGTTTTCTTTCCCCATTTCAAAGAAAAACAGCTGATACAAGTGAAAAGAAGATGCTATAAATAGGTCTTTATTTACCTGCTGTGGAATGCCAAGCCGCCTTCACTCTGCAGGTACACATCAGATGACTTTGGGATGCAGGGCAGGGATTTGGCAGGTCTTTCTCTGGATTTGCATGGGTTCCTCCGCTGCCGTTGCAGGACAGTCGGCTCCAGCTTTTATTATTCATGCTCTGAGCTTAATGGCTCCGTCAGTTAATGCAGCAGGACTGTTTTGACAGACTGCTGTGCAGCGCTCAGCATCTCGGGTGTATTTGACCAGTCATTACAGAATAGATTAACTCTGTGGAGGGCAGTCAGGGTTGAATATTAAAGAGGCGAAGGTGACAATTAAAACTTTGGCTCCTAAAGCTCTAACGCAGTGAAGAGCCTTGTCTGCAGAACGCTCCTTCAAGCCTCTTCAAGTAAGAGCCTTGACATTAACACCTAGCCCTGAGTGGTGCAGCCAAGGGTTTCTGCAGCACATTTCAAATCAATAAGAAACCGAACCTCCTCCACACCTCCTTGACCTCTCTGGCCTGCTGATCTTTTCCCTCTGCCCCTCTCCATCAACCAAGCCTATCTGTGGGCCTCCTTTCTAGCCAACAGCACATGGAACCCTCACTAGTCCTTCACTGTAGAGCCCGAGGGAAATGAATTCCTGTCCTCCTTCGATGCTTTCACCTTTTGTTCTCCCTAGGGTTGCCAACTGTAGGTTCAGAAATACCTGGAGATTTGTGGGTGGAGCCTGGGAGAGTGGAGTTTAGGGAGGGGAGGGGCCTCTCGCAGGGTTCCCTCTAAGCTGAGTTAGTGTGAGCTAGCTCACAGTTTTTTAGCCTCCGGCTCACACTTTTTCTGTCTTAGCCCAGGAAGGATGGCCCCAGAGCAAACTAATTTATGCAGCAGCCAAATCGCTCGGTCACAACTTTCATGCCAGTGGCTCACTAAGTAGAATTTTTGCTCACAAGACTCCACAGCTTAGAGGGAGCATTGGTAGAGTATAATGCCAAACAGCCCACCGTCCAAAGCAGCCATTTTCTCCAGGAGAAGAGTAATAAATGTCTTAAATAAATAAAGTTATCTGTCTAGTCTGAAGATCAGGTGTACCTCTGGGAGATCCCCAGCCCCCACCTGGAGGTTGGAACCTTAATTCTCCCAACCCGGCCTCTTCCCCCTCCCCTGCCACCACCTTCTGTCTTTTCCCTTTATATTTGTTTCCCTTCTAAGCACCAAACTGAACATGACGTTGTTGCACCATGAATGTTTGCCCAGTGACCACGTGCGGGCCTTAGAAACGCCCACAGGGACAGAACGATTTTGTAGTAAACAACTGCCAGGGGGAGGGATGGTTTATCCCCTGTCAAGGTCCCTTTGAAAGTTCTTCCTTTCCCAGCAGAAGAAGAAGAGAAGAGATTGGATTTATATCTTGCCCTTCACTGCCCAAAGGCGTCTCAGAGCGGCTTACAAACTCCTTTCACTTCGCCTCCCCACAACAGACACTCTGTTTTTCCATTTCCCTCCAGAATTCTAGCAAGATACTTCAGCACGCATCTTGTACACCCTGTTGTAGGCACACATGTTGGCTGCAATATGCTACATAGCAGGCTAGCGATACAGAACCACTCAAAACAGTACTGAGTGAATGGACTGGCTCATGGAGGGTACAGGAAAAGTGACTGTCCCACTGGCATCTTTTTTTAAAAAAACAACAAGCCTTGAGTTGCACCAATTAGATTTCTGTTAACTATGAAAGCCGTAAGCCCTAAATATGACTTTGCCATTGCCTGAGTAATAAGACATAGAAGTGCACAGCATAATAAAATGGAGCTGGTCTTGCAGCAATTACCCCGGCTCGAATCTATTCTTGTGTCTCAGCAGATAATTTGTCTTTAACTGGCTGTGAAAAAGTGTTTGGGGAGATGGCAAAGCTGTAGGCCCTGATTATCTGACAAGTCTGTTGGGGTGAGGGGTAGATCTGGGCTGAGAAACAAGTGTGAAGTCTGGCTAGGAGGGGGAAGTGCCTCTCATTTAATTATGTAGCATTGACTCCCTCAAGAAGTCGTGTATTACAAATATGGAAGAATCTTTTGCAAGTGGCCAGGGATTGAGCTCTGCCAGAGCATATGCTTTGGGGGAAACTGTCTCAATATTGTCCCCTCTTTTGTTAAAATATTCTATGTCGAGTGTCTGTGAAACCGGGAAGCCTGCCATCCTTGGACAGCTCTCCCTTAGATTTGCTTGAGCATTGAAGGCTACAGTAATAATGAAAGAGAATCAATCTGTATGTTCAGCAGTGGCACGTAGTACAGTCCTCCTGGGAATACACCTCTTCAGAATGCAGGGGAGGAGTTGCATATTTGTGAGGTGGCCAAACCCCTTTCTTGTGCATAGAAAACTGGTGAAATCAGAGTAAATGTTCCACTAGAATCCCATTTCAGGGGGAAAAAAGGTCTTTTGCTAATTCTGTGCCATGTTCCTCAGCTGCAGTCTGCTTCGCCGCAACCTGTCCTGCAATCTGTTCTGCTGATGAAAAGAGAACTGTTTCCCATGTTCCTCTTCGCCGCCAGGGATAGTAAAACCCCGTATCTGTGTCAGCACCACATTAGAACAGTGCTGTGTCCAATGACCTCCCAGATGCAGACTTAGCACATGCACTCAGTGAAGTTAATAGGCAATAGATTCACGAAGGGTGAGAGACAGTACTACCGTACCGCATGGGTAGTTAAATTGTGGAATTGAGTGCCAGTGGTGGCTAGTAGCAAAGATGGTTTTGGAAGGGTTCAGACGGAGGGTAAGTCCAACAATGGCTACTAGCCATAGTGACTGAATACCTTTGTTTGAAGGCAATGGGGTCAATCCTTATCCTGTCTTACCATTCCAGTGAGCCTCCCTCCAGCCTAAGTAGCCTTCCTCCAACTTTGACTACAGTGGGTCATAGAGACCATACCACTCCAGTCTTGGCCCATCTACACTGGTTCCCTATTTGTTTCTGGGCACTATTCAAGGTGCTGGTCTTGACCTTCAGAGCCCTGTATGCTTTGGGGCCAACATGCTTGACGGACCACCTACTCCCTTCTGAACCTGCCTGACTATGGTCATCTTTAGAAGACCTGCTTGGGGCGTTCCTACCTTCTGAGATCAGGCCAGTGGCAATCCAGGAGAGGACCTTCTCGGCTATGGCACCAGAACTCTGGAATTCTCTTGCTGGGGAGATTCATCTGTCCTCTTCTGTTGCTGTCTTTTGCTGGTTGGTGAAGCCTTTTTTTTGTTTCATTTGGCATTCCTCAGCGATCCTGCCTTTCTGACCATTGTTTTAATGGCTGCTTTTATTGCACGTATCTTAGCTCTGTTTTTTACATACACGGTGGCACACTGCAATGCTTTTCCATCTGCACTGATGAAGGGCCACTTTCAAGGTGTTCCAATGAACCAATGCTACTGTGACTGCCCAGTAGCAACTGTAGATTCACTCGCTCGCATATTCTTTCATTGCCCAAAACATACAACTGGGAGAGGAAAATCTTTGGAAAAATGGCTGTTGAAATTCTCACTCTTTCCAGAAGCTACAAGGTTGAGACTCCTGTTGAGTAGTTTGTGCCAAAATTGCATAACAGATGTGGCACATTTCTCCTATACTGTTTTCTTCAATGTTTAAAATTTTTAAAAAAATCTTTAAAAATCTTTTATGGTGTACAGCCTTTGGGCTTTTAAAATCTAATAAACGGAAACTCTGTTTTTAATTGTTTTCTTTAGGTGTGTTTGGAGGGTTGATTTTAATGGTTTTAAAATGTGATTTTTATCATGTTCATTTTAAATTATTAGCTACCTTGGTGGCCCTTGTGAGGGCAGAAAGGTGAGATACAGATTTTGTAAATCAATAAATTCAAGAGGCTTTTCTTAATAAACTAAAGAGGACAAAGAGACACTTCAATTGGACGAAGACTCCTGAGGCTGGAGGAAGTCTCCTTGGAGCACGGTTGTTTACAGAGTCACTCCCATCCATGGGGGGTGGGGATTACATAAAACAGGCATATGGAAACCAAAAGTCTCTTGTCTGTTTTAAAGCAATGCATTAACTCCTAAACCATAAGGCTCTGTGAAGAATAACCCATCTCTCCAAAGACCATTCAGTACAGGAACCAGTCTTCCAACTGGAGAGAAGTCAGAAGTTTATTTATACCAAATCTTGGTTAAAATCTTATGTCCCAACCAACGACCCCTCAATGTTTTCTTTTAAGAACTTTATAAAATAATTCTTGTTATCCTTGAACAGATTAAATGAACAAGAATCACAATTATGTAGAAAACACTAGCATATGTAAATGGGATTATAAATCAAGAAGACATATGTGATCCCTTCTCCTACCTAGCCTGCAATTTCTAAAATTCTTTCCGAGACTTTTCAGAAAAGAGAGGATAGTTTCACTGTGTCCAAGGTTTGAGAGATTTGGGGGGTGGGGGTAAGGGGGTTGCAATATAGACCAAGTTTCATGAGCCTCAAATGACTTTCTTAAACCATCAAATTTGTTTTCTCTAAAGGGGTGATGTTAGACACCTCTGAGCATTCCAAAGAATAATGGTTGCAAACTTTGTGCATTTCTTCCAGGATTTATTCTGGACATAAAGCCATTGACTCATGTGTTATCTTTCTCAAGGCTGAAGCTGTAAGTTTGCGGGAACAGTGAAAAAAGCATGCTTGGAAATTTACACAAGAACTTAAAAGCAAACTGTCAGAACATCCTAAACAATGATTTAAAGTTAAAATCCGCAACAGCTGGATCCACCCCAAGATCAGGGGAAAGCCTTGGCCATTGTAACCTGATGGCTGGCCCTCTAGGGCAGCTGGCTGGCCACTGTGTGAAACAGGATGCTGGGTTAGATGAACCACAGGTCTGATCTAGTAAGGCTTTTATATTTGCAAGGAACATTCTTGTAAGAAGAGGAACCCTTGCTGGAGCCCATGCATCCCAGTTTGATGTGATGCTGAGACCTCACTACAGGCCCCAATAACTTATAGGACAAGGAGAATATTTTTTCCATGGATGACAGGGAGACTTCAATACATCACCCAATGAAAATACACGAGGTGACCTTATTGAATTCTAAGACTGGATGCATACTCACTGTACTGTGCTTTAATTCACCACCTCAGTATAGGCCACCCTGCGTTCAGCTCCAGGATTAAAGATGCCCACAAACCCAAGTGGAGTCCCGTGTCAGCTGTCAGAGTGCGGACTCTAATCTGAGCGATCTGGGTTTGAATACTCACGCTTCCACATGCAGTTATCTCTCAGAGCTGTTCTCCCCAGAGCAGTTCTCTCAGAGCTCTCTCAGCTCCACCTACTTCATAGGGTGTCTGTTTGGAGGAGAGGAAGGGAAGGAGATTGTAAGCCGCTCTGAGACTCCAAGTGAAGGGTGGGGTATAAATCCTTCTCCCAACCCATCTGCTTCATGCCCTGGTTGGAGAGGTCCCTTGCTTTCTCAGCATTCCTGCCTGCAGTCTGCTCCTTGTTCCGTCAGGACTGCCTTGCTCCAGTGTTTACAGGAGTGGGACAAATAGTTAAAATAAGCTTCTAGTCTGGAGCTATGGCAGAGATAGATTTGAAAGCGCAACTGCAATTTGATGTCAAAGGTGTCAGCTAATAAAATGATAAAGAATCATGGCTTTTGAAATCTCATGATAGCACATCCATTTCAAAGTGTTCAAAGGAAACAGCCAGTGCCAGCCCTGCTATAAAACAGCACGCGGAGTTTACTCCGGGCACTAAATGCCTGAGAGCACGCACACACACCCCGCCCCGTCCCTTTATTTATTTCAGAATGCCATTTTAAAAATGAGCTATTGTTCAAAGTAGGGAGAGATTTTTGACTTACTTCACTTTAGATTTAAGTCTGCCAGGTCAACTGAGGGACAGATTCCACTCTCCCACCCCTGTTTAGAATTAAGATTTTTTTTAGTGCGAATATTGAGAAGTCGAATTTACTTTATTACTCTGTTTCCTTAAGGGTCTTGGGTAGGCGGGCAGAGTTCTTGGAAAAAAAGGAAAGTCTTATCTCCTTTTTCTTTCAGGACCCACAACTGCTTCTTTTGGAATCTCACCTCTATAAAATGAAGGGTTAGCCCCACTGCTGCTTTAACAGTCCCATAGCCATCCCATATCTTCCCTCCTTCATCGGTTTCCCGTCCAGAGAGTTAAAGGGGTCACAGGGCACTTGGAAGCTGTCATAACGTGGGCACCCAGCTATCATTTGCCCTGTGACTTTACTGCAGATATGGGTCTCAGTGGGGCCATATCAGATTAGGGGCCATATTTAGCTAGTTTAATGTATGGAGTGGCGTGTGCAGGGGAGGACTTCTGCTTAGCTTTCTCTTCCCTTATCTTGTTAGATTGAAAACTGGAGGACAAACTCTTCTCTCTCCTCTCTCTCTCTCTCTCAGCCGTTAACGTGGGCTGCTCTAGGAGAAGCTAGATGTGGATGTAATAACTTAAATGCTTAACATGTTTGCCTGAAGTTCTCTGTCAGACCATTGGCACTGCCTACTTTGGCTGGCAATATTTCTCCAGAGAAGGCTCCAACACCTTCACATTGAGGTCCTTCAGCTGGAGATGTCGGGAACTGAACTTGGGATCTGCTGCTTGCAGACGATATGCTCCACCACTGAACCATGGCCTGTCCTCTATTGAATCAGTGTCACCTACTCCCCTACCAACCTACTCGACCACTAGGGTCATCATCTTAGGGTGCTCTCACCTTCTGAGATTAGGTGGGTGGCAACCCAAGGGAGGGCCTTCTTGGTTGTGGCACCAAAACTTTTGCACTTTCTCATCAGGGAGATTTGTCTGTCTCCTTCTGTCACTGTTTTTTGCCAGTGGATGTAGACTTCCTGCCCTAGGTTTTGTGTGTTTGTATGTATGTATTCCTGTGCCTGGAAGTCATGGCATCCTCTGGCGACTCCTACTGGGGCATGGAGGATGTTCAGAGAAGTGGCTTTGGAAGTCTCCCATCCAAATACTTGCCAGGGTTGTATTCCAAGATCTGACGAGATCGGGCTTGCCTGGGCTATCCAGGTCAGGGCATTCCTGCCCTAGGTTTCAATTGCTGTTTCCTGTGTTTTTATATGTGTATTTTAGTTCTGGCTTTAATTGCTTTTATGATGTGCTTTTTAACCAATAGCTTCCTGGGTGGACCTGATACAAGCAGAAAGGCAGGGTATAAATGTTGTAAATAAAATACTGCTACAGTGGCTCTCCGGGGTCTAGGGCAGGGTTCGTAGATCAGTGGTAGAGAACTTGCTTCGCACACAGGTCTCTCCAGGTAGAAGGATCTCAGGTTGCTGGTGCTGGTCAAGACTGGAGTATGGCTTGCGGCAAAAATAAGCAAAGCTGGGCTCAACAGGCCATTAGTCTGACTTGATATAAGGCAGCTCCCTGTATAGACTGAAGGGGCTTTCCCAGTGTTTGCTGCCTGAGATTCTTTCAGTGGAGATGGCAGGGACTGAGCCTGGAACCTTCTGCCTTCAACATGCCAAGCAGGTACTCAGTCACTGAATTTACAGCCTCTCCCAACAGGCATTCTCTCTACTTGCCTACATGTGGCTAGTGCAGAGAGCAGGAGCCTCATCAATTTTAATGGGTTGGTCTGTCTACCCCGTGAGAGCTGAGATTTTATCATAGCAACACATCGAAAGGATGAAGCACCATCTGATATAAAATCAAGGGCAAACCGTTTCTTTTGGCTACCACAACCATGACTGAGTGCCTCCCCCCCTTTCTCGATATCAAGTCTTTCAAAAAAATGAAAAGGGGAAAAAACAGAGAGGAAACTTTAATTAGAATAACGCACATTTCAAAGGAAATCCTATTGGTCTCATTATACAGCTCCCAATTTGTTTTACTTCCTATTGATTTATAATTAGCTTGGGCCAGATTCGAGGCTATGCTAATCAGTACAGGAGGAATTCTGAATTAGTCATTTCTTTCCCACAGCGTGGAGTTAATCACTATTTTGGGTTTACTTTGAAGATTCTGGTGAAATCCAAAAACATTCGTCTGTGTGGAGCCGGTTCCTCCCTTGTATTTTGCCCTGTGCCTATCCGGGCTGTCTTCTGCAAACTTGGAAGTGTATAAACCTCGTGGCATTGTGCCCGCAGTAATTGGGGGACAGCTCCACATGGCCAAGGCAGATTTTGTAAAATTATACACAGTCACAGTGTTTATGTAATAGGGAGTTTTCTATTCAGCTTTCCTCCCCAAAGGGATCCCAAAGTGGCTTACAGAAAATACACGATAGACAATTTACGTAATAGGGTTTAAATAAATAATACAAACCAGAAATGAGCACGTCCCAGGGAGATCCAGATTCACTAGCTCCAATCTGTGAGCCACAGGCTAAGAATCAAAAGCCAAGAGCCCTTTGGCTCACCCAAAGTCTCCTGTCTCTGGCCACATCCAGGTTTAAGGACTCACACCCTGGATCAAAATTCAGCTCTGCCAGTGCAGGCTTTTCACCACCTGGAAATACCTGGAGATTTTGGGGATGGAGCCTGGGGAGGGGGGTTTGGGGAGGGGAGGGACCTCAGCAGGGTATAGTGCCATAGAGTCTACTTTACAAAGCAACCATTTTCTGCAGGCGATCTGGTCTTTGTATTCTGGGGATCAATTGTAGTTGTGGGAGATCTCCAGGTGCCACCTGGAGGTTGGCAACCATACACTTCCTCCAGTGCTGTTCGGCTGACGCTGCCCACCGCCAAAGGAGCCTCCTCCCCATACCCTTCTGCTGGCCCCTAACAGCTGCCATTAGCAGCTGAATCTGAACGAGTCCATTCATTACTAGATAATCTGCCATAGCCAGTTATTGTTTTACCTATGTAGCAGCAACCCATACTAAGCCTATCACAGAGGGTGGGGGGGCTAACCTAGCTCAGCTCCCTTCTTCCCCACTGCTGATAATCAGGTCACCTAGACCTTTCTGTCAATCAGCAGGCACAGGTCTCAGTGAAGGGATGTACACTATCTTCTCTGTATAAGTGCGAGAGCAAGAATTTGAGTCCCAAAGGAGGCATAAAGGAATACTCCCCCATTGGCCGTCACAGCCCTCTGCAAGCTTCAGTCCATTTTGTAGCTGTTTTTTTATTATCTTACTTGTCTTTTTTTTTTTTTTTTGTAAATACAATTTATTATTGGATATATCACATACTCATACATTTTCAACCAACCTATATATCCATTTTTCTAATTTCCCTTCTACCCCCCAAACAAGGCTTCCCGCACTGCTCCAACCCCATTAATATCTCTCTTGTTCTGTTACAGTTACTTCTAAACTTATTTTCTCTTACTAACGGTAACAATTCAAAAATCTAATTCTATTTCATTTTCCTCTTAATAACTATCAAAGCAAATCAAACCACGTTTAATGTCCCAATTTTTCAACAAGTATTTTTGAAAGTCTTTCCAGTCTTCAAAGAACGTTTCATCTTCTTCGTTGTTTAACTTTCTTGTTAATTTGTCCATTTCTGCCAAAAACAACGTCTTTTTAATCCATTCCCATGTTTCAGGTACTTTATCTTGTTTCCAACATTGAGCAAAAGTCAGTCTTGCTGCTGTAGTCAAGTACCATAGTAATGTTCTCTTGGCTACATTTATTTCTTCCATTTTAAGACCTAACAATAACATCTGTGGGTCTTTCTTAAAAGTACAATTCAAAATTTTTTGTATCTCATTGTGGATCTCTGTCCAATACTTTACTGCTTTATCACATGTCCACCACATATGGTAAAAAGACCCTTCATGTTTCTTACATTTCCAGCATTTGTTAGACATACTTTCATTTATGATAGCAATTTTTTTAGGCGTCATATACCATCTGTACATCATTTTATAACAATTCTCTTTAACATTTACGCAAGTTGAAATTTTCATCGACTTTTTCCACAAGTATTCCCAAGATGTCATTAATATCTCATTATTAACATTTACAGCCCATTTTATCATTTGCTCTTTTACAACTTCATCCTCAGTATACCATTTCAATAGCACCTTATACAGTTTAGAAATCATTTTTTTATCTTTCTCAAGCCATACAGTTTCAATTTCAATATTCTTTTCTCTAAAACCATGTTCTCTTTTATCGGTCTTAAATAAATCATAAATCTGTCTATACTTCAACCAATCATATTCAAATTCAACATCAAATCTATCTTTTAACACAAAATTTTTCCCTTCAGATTTTAAAAGATTTTTATAAGGTAGCCAGTCTAGTCCTTGATTTCTTGAATATGGATTGATCACTTCAGCTGGTACAATCCAAAGTGGTCTTTCTTCTGAGAAGAATTTTCTATATCTCATCCATGTCTCGAACAGTGATTGTCTTACAAAGTGGTGTTTAAAAAATTTGTCCATTTTTACTTTTCCATACCATAAATATGCATGCCATCCGAATTTGTTATCATGCCCTTCCAGGGCCAATAGCTTCTTATTCTCCAAATTAATCCACTGCTCCAACCATGTTAAACAGACGGCATCATAGTACAGTCTTAGATTTGGTAGTTGTAGACCTCCTCTTTCCTTTGCATCACATAAAATTTTCATTTTAATCCTTGGCTTTCTTCCTGCCCATACGAATTTGGATAATTCTTTCTGCCACGAATCCAATACTTTCCTTTGTTTTAGTACTGGAATAGTCTGAAATAGATACATCAAACGCGGTAAAATATTCATTTTTACAGTCGCGATTCTTCCCATCAATGATAAATTCAAAGTGTCCCACTTCTTCATATCTTGCTGAATCTTGTGCCACACCTTTTCATAATTGTTTTTAAACAAGTCAATATTTTTCATGGTTAATTCAATTCCAAGATATTTAGTCTTTGTAACTACTTCACATTGAATTTTCTCTTGAAGTTCTGTTTGTCTTTGTTTCGTCATATTTTTGCACATCACTTTGGTTTTACTTTTATTAACATAAAATCCCGCAACTGAACCAAATTCTTCAATTTTTTCCATCAGTTGTGGTATTTTCTCGATTGGGTCTTGAATCATAAACATTACATCATCTGCAAATGCCCTGTATTTATAGACAAAACCTTTCACTGTAAGTCCTTCAATACTATTATCTTTTCTTATCGCTGTCAATAATATTTCCAATATCCAAATAAACAACAACGGGGATAACGGGCAGCCTTGACGTGTTCCCTTTTGGACTTGGAAGAAGTCCGTCTTTTCTTTGTTTATATTCAAAGCCGCTTTTTGTTCTGAATATATTGCCACAATCATATTTAAAAAGGACTGTCCAATATCCATTTTTTCAATAACTTGCAGCATAAATTCCCAATTTAAGTTGTCAAAAGCTTTTTCCGCATCTAGGAAGAGGAATCCAACTTCTTTTTCAGGATGCTTGTCATAATATTCAATTGCATCTATCACCACTCTTAAATTGTCTCTGATTTGTCTGTTTGGTAAAAATCCAGCTTGTTCTTCCGCTATTATATCTTTCAGATATTTTTTCAGTCTCTCTGAAATTATTTTCGCAAATAATTTGTAATCATTATTTAATAGCGATATTGGCCTATAATTCTTTACTTGAGTCAAATCCAAACCTTCTTTGGGTATCAATGAAATATTTGCTTCTTTCCATGAATCTGGGATCCGTTTGGTCTTTCTTATCTCATTCGACAGAAGAACCAAAATAGGGGTTAGCTCCTCTTTAAATTTCTTATAAAACTTTGCTGTAAAGCCATCTGGTCCTGGAGCCTTGCCCAACTTTGCATCTTCTATCGCCATTGTCACTTCTTCTTTCGTTACTAAACCATTTAATAATTCTTTAATTTGTTTTCCCAGCTCTGGAACTTCAATCGTCTCCAAATATTTGTTGATTCTCTGTTGATCAATTCCTTTTTTTTTGAATAATTTGGCGTAATATTTAAAAAAAACTCTTTTTATACCATTCAAGCTCATAACATCCTTTCCATCTTCAGTAATCTTAGTTATAAAATTCCTTTCTTTTCTATTTTTCAATTGCCATGCTAAAAACTTTCCTGGTTTGTTTGCACCCTCAAATGCTTTTTGCTGTAATTTCTTCAAATTCCAATATAATTCTCTGTTTAGTAAAACATTCAGCTGATCTTGCAGAAAGTGGATCTCTTTAATAATCTTCTTCTTCCCTGGTCTTTTCTTTAATTCCTTTTCTTTTTGTCGAATTTTTTCATGAAGGTCTTTCTGTTGTTGGATCTTTTGTTTTTTGTCCTTGGAGTTCAGAGAGATAAGCATACCTCTCATTACTGCTTTGTATGCATCCCATACAACTTGTATGTCCGTACCTTTATTCAAATTCAGTTCAAAAAAATTTTCGTTTCCTTTTTTAAGATTTCATTAATTTGTTTTTGATCCAATAAATCTTCATTAATTCTCCAATATAGCTGTTTAGGTTTTGCTTTAGATATCCAAAGTAAGGGATTATGATCAGAATTAGTTTTCGGTAAAATTTGTATTTTATAGGTTTTTTGCGCCATCTCCTCTGACATCCAAATCATGTCAATTCGAGAAAAGGAATTATGTCTATTCGAATAAAACGTGTAGTCCTTAGTCTTAGGATTCCACTTCCTCCATACGTCTTCCAGTTTCTCTTGCTTCATCAATTGAAAGAAATTTTTTGGTAACTTTCCAACTGTCTCTCCACTTGCTTTAGATTTTCTATCCAATGTATTATTCACTGTACCATTGAAGTCTCCAGCAAGAACAATTTGGTCATAATTTAA
Organism: Gekko gecko; assembly: GCA_029375565.1. Classification (NCBI taxonomy): domain Eukaryota; kingdom Metazoa; phylum Chordata; class Lepidosauria; order Squamata; family Gekkonidae; genus Gekko; species Gekko gecko. The sequence goes on along the minus strand of JAPDNY010000012.1, from coordinate 62,809,064 downwards.
ACACTCCAACTCTTTGGTCAAGTCACTAAAAAAGTCTCTTTTGCACCATTGGGTGCATATATATTTACAAGCAATGTCTTTTTTCTATTCATCCATATTTCCACGCCAACATACCTTCCTTCTTTGTCCGAGAAAATTTGTTTAGGATCCAAATCCTTTGAGATATAAATCACTGTTCCTTTTTTCTTATTAGCTGCTGAGGAATAAAATTCTTCTCCCAATTTTTTATTAATCAAATATTTGTCGTCTTGTTTTCTTATATGTGTTTCTTGTAAACAAATTATATTACATTTTTGTTTCTCCAGCCAATGATTCACCAGTCTTCTTTTACCTGGTGAATTTAGTCCATTTACGTTCCAAGATAAAAATTTGTAATCCATAATGGTGTTGGATTAAATATCTTTAAAATCGTCCAGATTGCTCGCTTTAAATCTATATAAATCTCCTTCAGTTTTTAGAGTAGTTCTCACCGAGTTATACATAAATGTAAGTCCATATGGAATCTCCCATCTAAACCTAATGTTCATTTCTTTTAGTCTGTCTGTCAATTTCTTGAACTTCTTCCTGTCTTGTAGAATCAATCTCGGAATTTCTCTCAAAATTATTATTTTCTTTCCATTTATTTCCAACGGTTGTGTAAATTGTTTCTTGAAAACGTCTTCCTTCATCTTTGTTGTCACAAATTGAACAATCACATCTCTGGGTAATTGCTTTCTTTTGGCATAAGCTGAATTTACTCTGTAAATCAAGTCAAAGTCTGCATCCAAATCTCCTTCATCTTCTCCTATATAAGTTGTCAATGTCTTAATTACTAGAGCCCGTAGATCCTGATCTTCCTCCTCTTCTATCCCTCTCAATCTCAGGTGATTCTGAGTAGCCCTGTAATCCATCATGGTCTCCAGCCTTGTATTTTCAGACAAAGTTTTTTTAACCTTTTGTTCCATCTCTTCAGATTTTGTCACCAGACTTTTGACTTCTTTTTTAAGTTCTTCTGTATCTTTTTTTATCCCTGACACTTCAGTAAGTACCAGTTCTTTCAATTCTTCCATATTTTTTTTCTGTACTTGAACTTGCACTTGTTCTATTTGCTCCAATTGACTTTGCAGTTGTTGTTGCAACTGTGATTCTATTTGTTTTCCAAGGTGTGATTCTATTTGTTTTCCAAGATTCTGCACCACTTCGGTCATCCGTTTTTCCATCGCTTCCATAGCTGCTTGCCACTCTTTTTTTCCTTTGCAGTCATTCTTGGGCTGGGTGATGAAGCAGCTCTGGGTCTTGTTCTCAAATCCGTCTTGGAGGGCACTTCAATGCTAATCAGTCTTTATATTAGCAATCTTCAAGCCAAATCGCCACCTTTATAACTTGCTTAAACACATTTTCGGCTTGAAAATAACTTTTTAAATTTTAGTCCTCCCAAAAATGTCGGGCGCAATTTCTCTATGGTTTTCCGGCTAGAGTAGGCTCCTTTCAAACTTCCTGTACCTCTGTCCGTCTCTGTAATCCGACTTCCGATGAGGATAGTGTCACACAGTAAAATGTCCATCCGCTTCAAACACAACAGCCTCTAAAATCTCCACTCTAGCCCACTTCCTGTATCACAGAGTCACAGTTAGTTTCGTTTCTGCTACGTAACGTTTAGACTTGGCTGACCACAGGAATGCAAAACAAAGTCACTTTTCAGCCTTTATCTCTAAAGGAAAGCTTTCATTTTACTTTTAATTCAAGCGGAATAGTTCCTTAAAGGTTTCAGCGCTTATCCGTGCGTTTCAATATCACAATCTTCTTTAAACCGGTAAGCGCTTATTCGTTTGTTTGTTTGTTACCTTGCTTGTAATCTCGGGGTTTCGCGGTGCTTCTTCTGTAAACGATGTTAATCTTGATGGTAAAGAGATCGGTAGATGGCGAATTTATGCTGAATTCTCAGCCCGGCTGGCATCTGTAGAGTTGATTTGCAACTGCCCTCTTCACGGAAGGAGATCAAAGTGTAAACAAGCTTCCTCCGAAGCTTATCTCCACCGATCTCAACTCCCCCTCAGGCTTCGCTGCTTGCTTGCCACTCTCCCGCCTGGAGAGTGCTGCGCTGGGTCCGATAGAGCCCAGACTGTCGTCAGATGCCGCAGTACACTCTGCACAACTCGCAAAGTGTGTCAATTCGCCATTTTACTCCGACCGGAAGCCCATTATCTTACTTGTCTTGAATGCTGTGCACCGTGCCCTTTTTCAGCAAATCTGACCACGTAATGGAAAACCCAAGGCTCCACTTCTTGATTGGTGTCTAGTCCTTCACAGCTTGTCAGCTCAAGGCAAAGCCCGGAGTGCATACCAGGTCCGTCTCTCCTAAGTGGATAGCTAGGACTTGCAAATGCTGGCTAGTGTTCAAGTGCTGAAGTCAGTCACTAAGGCAAGGGAAGGGCCTACCAAGGGCAGCAGCTACCAGGCAAGAATGGGGGTTGCAGTTGTTTCCCCCTAAGGTGGTTTTGGGCTGAGCTTGATTGGTCTTGGTTGGGAGCCTGAACAAGTTCAGCTGGGTGGACATCATTTTGAATGGAGTCAGTGCAGTGTAGGAAGGTCCAGTGAGCCCTCCCATCTCAGGTACATTCTGGTGGGGGAAGTTCATTTGGGCAGACATGGCACATAAGAACATGAGAGAAGCCAATGCTGGATCAGGCCAATGGCCCATCCAGTCCAACACTCTGTCATACAGTGGCCAAAAATACTAGGTGCCATCTTCACAGACAGTGGCCTTTTTCTAGTCGAGCTGTATGCTTCCCCATGGAGTGGCGGTTGGGGGTTTCCTCCCACCAGCTTTAGCCTTGCTGTAGCGGCACTGTTTTTATGGAGAGCCATCCCTTCTTCTCAGGGATGACTGTTGTTTGTCACCATAGATGAAAATTTGGAGAGGGGGATCATTGGGCTTGTGAAAGGGACTTGACAACTCTCCACTTACTGTCTGCCAAAAGGAGGAATCTGGCAGTGAAGAACAGTGAGGAATTCAGTGGTGGGATCAGCTGACCCTTTTCTCCTGTGATTCCCTTCCTCTTAGCAGTGCAGGGCAAGGGCAAGTCAATCAGCCCTTGTTGCATCTTCCTGATTGCTTTTGGCCTCTCTTTTTTTTGTCTCCTAAAAATGTGTTAAACTTTGCTTAAAAAAAAAAAACGCAATTTGCACCAGCTGGTGAGTCCAGGCAGCTTTGGAAGAGCAACGGCCGCAGCTTGGAGGGCTCTGTGAAGGTTATAAGTTTAGAGCATATTGTCATTCTCTGGATATAATTGGATTCAGTTATTCTCTCCCACAAAAGGGACAGAATGTGGTATTGCATACATATGTGCTGTCAAATTGCAACCGACTTATGGTGACCCCAGCAAGGAACTTCCAAGGCAAGTGAGAAGCAGAGGTGGTTTGCCACTACCTTCCTCTGCAGAGCCTTCCTTGGTGGTCTTCCATCCAAGTACCAGTTTGGTGTAGTGGTTAGGAGCGCAGACTCTAATCTGGGAGAACCAGGTTTGAGTCCCCTCTCCTCCACGTGCAGCTGCTGATGTGACCTTGGGTCAGTCAAGGCTCTCTCAGAACTGTTCTCTCAAGAGCAGTCCTTGAAAGAGCTCTCTCAGCTCCACCTACCTCAGAGGGTGTCTGTTGTAGGGAAGGGACGGGAAAGGAGCTTGTAAACTGCTCTGTGACTCCTTTGGGTAGTGAAGGGCAGGGTATAAATCCAATCTCCTCCTCCTCCACCCCCTGTTTAGCTCCTGAGATCTGATGCTCCCATGTGGTGTTACACTTCTGCAAAGCAAAAATCACTGTTTGAAGGATGATTCCAAAGGTAGTTGAGGGTCAGAAGCCGAAGCCAATGTTTTATTCATTGTTCTGTGGTATGTTTGCAGATATATAGATTGAGCAGGTCTTGTCAGCTGACATGCCAAGGCGAAAGGGAAAAAGTGGCAGATATCACACAAACAAGCTGGTTCCAGATGGGTAAAGATGAACAAACTTATGGTTTTCCCCCAAAGTAGCCAGTGGGGGAATTTTCACAAAGATATAATCCATAATTGTCCTCATTATTGGTCACCAGCTGTCTGTCCACATAAGGTCAAGTAACAGTTCAGGAGACAACTACCAAAGAACTGTTTTCAAGAAAAATGTAACAGAATGGGATGTTTGTGGGAACTGTAATTGTTCAGCCTCAGTTTATTACTCCTGAATGTCTCCAGTTCATGACAAGAGGGCTCCGTGTTGCCAAACCGTGTCCCTTAGGACATTATTGCTGACAGACAGCAAAAGGTCACTGATTCCCAGGGAGCGGAAAGGGTAAACAGAAGTCAAGAGCTTCAAAAACCAGGGGTTTCATTCCAACAATGGAATTATTTCCATTAAATTGAGTTTTTCTGTGTCCACACTATTTTTTTAAAAAAATTAATCAGCTGACTCTTATCAGCTTTTCCACTCTTACAAGAAGAAGAAAAGGAAATTGGATTTATACCCCGCCCTTTACTACCCAAAGGAGTCCCAAAGTGGCTTACAATCTCCTTTCCTTCTCCTTCCCTTCCCCACAAAGGAAACCCTGTGAGGTAGGTGGGGCTGAGAGAGCTCTTGAGAGAACTGCTCTTGAGAGAACAGCTCTGAAATAACTTGTAACTAATTCAATATCACACCAGCGGCTGCACATGGAGGTGTGGGGAATCAAACCTGGTTCTCCCAGATTAGAATCCATGCTCCTAACCTCTACACCAAACTGGCTCTCAGAGAAGACCCCTGAAAACTCTATGCTAGGAATCGTGGATTGGAACTTCAGTGGAAATGGTCAGCAGTGGAAACTCTGACAGGATTCAACCCTGTATTGTTAATGTTTTGTTTCAGGCCTGGGTGAAGCAGGTCACTTTAATAAAAATATACAGCCCTGAATGTCGAGTCATGTTGAAAGTCATGTCCTGTGGAAGCATGAAGATCCCGTCTCCCAATTTTATCTTCACAACTCTGTGAGATAGATTGAATTGACCCCTGGCTGAGGACTGGTTCACCCATTGGAGGAGAAGAAGATGGGATTGGTGGATGAGCTGGGAATGGTAGAAGAATGGTGAATGGTGGACGAGCTTGGTGGGAGAATGGTGGAAGAGTTTACCACGGGGGGTAGATTCCAATGTAGAGTGTTTCTTCACATAGAAAATAGGAGAGGAGGAGAAGGAGATTGGGTTTATACCCCGCCCTTCACTGCCCAAAGGAGTCTCAGAGTGGTTTACAAACTCCTTTCCCTTCCCCTCCACACAACAGACACCCTGTGAGGTAGGTGGGGCTAAGGGAGCTCTGACAGAAACTGCTCTTTTTCAAGAACAGCTGTATCAGAGCTTGTGATTGACCCAAGGTCACATCAGCAGGTGCAAGTGGAGGAGTGGGGGGATCAAACCTGGTTCTCCCAGATTAGGGTTCGTGCACTTAACCACTACACCAAACTGGCTCTCTGGAGATAGATACTGAAAATAGAAAACTGGCCTAGCCGGGCAGAAGGTTTTGCTGTGTTTCTCTGCTTCAGGGCTTGTTTTCTATTTGCAAGGAGTTCTTAGCAACATGGGGGAATATGTCATAATCTGATTCTCCCACCTGCAGTCTGAAATGCTGATGTCCATTCGCCCCCCCCCTCTGTAATCCATGTCTAAGACATCCTTACACTGAAACTTCTCAGTGGCTTCACAAAACAGCAGCCATAACCCTGCCACCTGTAGCCAGGCATCCCACGACTGATGCCAACTTGAAGAAGTATATGTCAGTCACATATCAGATGCTAATGCTTTGCACCTTGTCCTGTTCTGGCTATGTGAGAACTGAGGGTTGTTGTTGGTGGTTCAGTGTGCAGCTGGGACTGCTCCTTCATTTGTGAGTATGGTTGCCAAACTCCAGGTGAGGGCTGGAGATCCATGAAATTACAACTGATCAGTTTCCCTGGAGAAAATGGCTGCTTTGGACTTCATGGCATTATACCTTGCTGAGGCCCCTCCCACTACCCTCCCTAGGCTCCATCCCCGAATCTCCAGGGTTTCCCCAACCCAGATCTACCAGCCCTAGTTGTGATGTGAATGTGTTGTTGTGTCTATGTGGCCGCCCCCAATGTGCATGTGTTGATTACTCCTTGGAACGCACACATTCAGAATAAGCTTTCAGACAAGGAAATAACCTTCAGGGAAGCAAACTAACCCAGCAAGAGAGTGGGTTTGAAAGTAGTCCAATAGCCACACTAGGGACTGCTTTCCTAAATATTCCTGCCTCCTTTCGTCTATAAGGTTTTCAAAGTATTGTGAGTGTGATTGATGTGGTTCTATAATCTGCGAAATGACTAGTTTTAATCTAAATAAAAGTCACGGCTTGAAGGGGTAGTGAAGACAGGGCTGAAATGTTTCCAACTGGGGTGGAAAAGTCTGTGTTTAAAAACAGCAGACTGGCATGGCAGAGGCCAGGGCTTACTGCAGCTCCTCCCCTCTCCCCGCAAAGTAGCCAGTGTGACATTCTCACCCTCAGTTTGTCTGCACACACAACAGAACTTTTGGGAAAGGAAAGGAAAGGAAAGGAAAGGAAAGGAAAGGAAAGGAAAGGAAAGGAAAGGAAAGGAAAGGAAAGGAAGGGACAACAATAGGGGAAAGAAGGACAAATTAATGAGGCAGTATTCCTTTTCATTTTCTGTTTCTTTGTTCTCATCTATTTATTTTTAAGGGACGATACAAGGCTGTCAGTATGGTGAAGTGGATAAAGTGCTGGATGGAGTGCAGGGAGCTCCGAGTTCAAGTTCCAACTCAGCGACAAAGCTTGCTGTCTGATCTCCGGCCAGTCTCCTTCTCTCAGCCTGGCCTACCTTACAAGGCTGTGGTGACAATAAAATAGTAGGGGGAGAATCATGGTTGCAGCCCTGAGTTCCCTGGAGGAAAGGCAGGATTAAACTGTAATATTAATACAAGGTGTTTGGGATCCGGGATTGGATTTCTCCTTTGTTGTGGGAGAACGGTGGGATATAAATCTTTTAAGAAATAATAACAATAATATAATAATGATGATGATGATGATGATGATGATGATGGCCCTTTTTGTAGCAGGAACTCCTTTGCCTATTAGGCGACACACCCCTAATGTAGCCAATCCTCCAAGAGCTTACAGTAGCCCCTGTAAGAAGAGTTCTGTAAACTCTTGGAGGATTGGCTACATTAGGGGTGTGTCGCCTAATACGCAAAGGAGCTCCTGCTACAAAAAGAGCCCTGAGATGATGATGATGATGATGATGATGATGATATCTCAATGTTTGATTTAGCCTCAAAGAGTAAAGGAAAAAAGCTGATACAGGATCAATCCATGGTGTGTGTACACACCATTTCTCTGTGAAAGTTCACTTCCTTGAGTTTCTTTTGGTAGTAGAGGGGGGGATGGGCACAATCAGTATTCTGATCCTCTCTTCGGGGACAAAAAGTTTTCAAAGAAGGCCATATTCAATCACAGGAAAAAAGGTGGTTAGGAGAAAGAGTTCTTAAACCGCCCTCCGCAGCCCCACAGCCTTGATCAGTGTAGCTCTCCTCCCTGACAGGTTTGACAGGTTAAATTACACATTGGGGGGCTCCAGTCATGGACTCCCAATAACCATGTATACCTTGGCCCTTAGAAACAATCTAGTTCTTTATTAAACTCCACATGCCCCAAGTGCATAAGAACTTCATCCCCGCTGTACAAAATGAGTCCCGCTGCAAGCGAGAATAAATTCTGAAGCTGTCTGGTCAGAGCGGTTTGATTTGTCACAGGCCCTCGTTCCTGGCTGGATATGAAGCTGGCGGGGGAAGGTAAAAAAAAAAAATTGAGTTGCAAAGAGAGCTTGCTACGATTTCCTTAAAAAAAGCAAAAACCCAACTTGCAAGTGATGGATGATTTTCCTTAGCCAGCAGGTTCCTGAATTTATACATAATTGGAGAGGAGCTAAGCTGTATGTACCTGGGGCCATTTTTGAAACTGAATTCTAACTCCAAAAGCTCATTGATGTAGTCATTTTGCATTGGCTCTTGGACGTGGAGTATACCAGAGAGGGGTTTCTTTTTTTTAATAAAAGAAAACTTTTTTTTGCCATCAGGTCAAAGTGTTTGGCCCCCTGAAATAACATTTTAAAATAATAATTTTAAAATAATAATACATTTAAAAATTTAAATAATTTTAAATTAAAATTTAAATAATAACTTTAAATAATATATTTTTTAAAAGTCTCACCTAGGATTGCCAGCCAGCAGCTGGCACCTGGCAGGAAATGGGGGTGGATGGGAACATGGGGGAGGTGCCTTGGTATGATTACGTGATGTCACTTCTGGGGAAAACACGGAAGTGTTGACACACCTTTCTAGAGTTGCCAGGAATTCCTTGAGCAGTGTGATCTTGCTTCCAGATTTTCCATGGAAGCAACAGATAGCAAGAGATCTGGCATGCCTAAACCCACCCATTTCTAAAACCTTAACCCTCACTATAGGGCACGATTCTATTCAATCCTTTCCCAATACCGTGCGGTCCCTCCATCACCATTTTGTAGCTCATTGAAGAGAGCCTGTGCTATTGTCCTCTGAACTACAAATCCTTTATTTTCAAACTTAGTTCCGTGTCCCTGAGGACTCAGCTCTCTTAAGGCATCACCCTTTAGGAACTGCAGGATTGTAGATCTCTTTTAAACTCCCATTGGTCAAAGCAGGGAGGAACCAGGCACTGTACATCACCAGAGGCAGGTCTAAGGCAGGATGTAACTGAACTGCAGTTTGCCTCTACCTGTATGTATGGACTAGTAACTTCCATTTCAATGTATCTGAAGAAGCGTGCGCGTGCACAAAAGCTTATATCTTGAATAAAACTTTGTTGGTCTTAAAGGTGCCACTGGACTTTGTTCTGCCACAATAATATTGTCAGGGTTATCGAATCACAGAGTTATAGAGTTCGAAGGGATCTCCAGGGTCACCTAGTCCAACCCCCTGCACAATGCAGGAAGAAGAAGAAGAAATTGGATTTATACTCTGCCCTTCACTTGGAGTCTCAGAGCAGCTTACAAACTCCTTTCCCTTCCCCTCAGCAGACACCCTGTGAGGTAGGTGGGGCTAAGAGAGCTCTGACACAAACTGCTCTTTTCAAGAACATCTCTGACAGAACTATGGCTTGCCCAAGGTCATCCAGCAGCTGCGAGTGGAGGAGTGGGGAATCAAACCTGGTTCTTCCAGATTAGAGTCTATGCATTTAGCCATTACACCAACCCACTACACTAAATTCACAATACCTCCCCCCACACCCCCAGTGACAGAAAACCTCCAAGAGGTATAGATATGAACTCTCAGTCTGGGGCAAGTGATGCTCTGTATTCTTGGTGCTGGGGGGGCAACATTTGGAGGGCTTCTAGTGTCCTGGCCCCATTGCTGGACCTCCTGATGGCACCTGGTGTTTTTGGCCACTGTATGACAGAGTGTTGGACTGGATGGGCCATTGGCCTGATCCAACATTGGCTTCCCTTATGTTCTTATGTTTGATCCCCGGGCAAACTGGCCTGGAGAAAAATTGCTCCCTGGCCCCAAAGTGGCGATCAGCATTTCCCTGGGCATGTGAGGAAGGGCCACAAGAACTAAGCACTGATGCAACCCTTCTTGCTCTCCCTCTCATAGTTCGCAGAATCACCATTGCTGTCAGATGGCCATCTAGCCTCTGTTTAAAAACCTCCAAAGAAGGAGAGCCCACCACCTCCATTGAGGAACTGCTCTGTCAGGAAGTTCTTCCTAATGTTTAGCCAAAAACTCTTTTGATCTAATTTCAACCTGTTGGTTCTGGTCTGAGCTTCTGAGGCAACAGAAAACAACTCCACACCATCCTCTGTATGACAGCCCTTAAAGTACTTGAAGATGTACTTTTTAAGGAGATGCAGGTGAGGGTTTTGTTCTGTTTGTATAGTCCTCTTCCTGCTGTTTGTGCAATAGGGCAACAACAGCCCTGCAGGTGCTCAAATGCAATGCAAATGGTTCTGGTGAACAGAAACTACCTTCTAATATCCTGTGATTTTCGGAATATACTTTTGTTTTATTGCACTTCATCTGAAAATGAGTAGAAAGGTTTCCTGCCTCACTTTTGAAGAGATGCTGCTGTTGAATTTTGAAGACAAGAAAGATGAAGTAAGGGGAGAAGTTCCGGGGAAGCTTGAGTCGCGAAACAACACAATCCCCAGAATTCTTGAGATAAATGCTTCGCACAAAAAGCAGCAACAGTTGCGAATGAAACAATAAAAAGTTTGTTTTCTAGCAATATCTGCCAGGTACCATTTGAACATCTTCAGAAGGCATATGTTTATCATTGAAAAGAATTAGATTTCACATCGGTAACCTGTGCCTGTGTAAACCCAAGGTTAGGTTTGTAGTGATTTGCATGCATTTCTCCCCCCCCCTTTTTAACAAAAGGTTATTTTCTGTGAACCAGTGGGGGGGGAGCTTTTTTTCTCCAGAGAAGTTAAGCTCGTTGCTATAGCTACTGAGCTTCTGGCTCTCCTAGGCTCTCTTTTTCCCCTACCAACTTCCTAATGTAAATTGTTAAATACATTTCTTATTGCCTGTAGTGTCTTGCTTATTGAGGTTGCTTAGAGATGTTTCTCTTCCCTGCCAGTTTGGGATTACATGCGCGCGTACTGGTTGTTTTAGTATATACAGACGTTAAATGCAAACTGTAGATGCGCTGCAGATACAAACGTTAAACAGCTGTAGAGATCTGCCTCGATGCCTAATATTTTTTTCATTTTGAGATAAAATTGTTTCAAGCTCCGAGAAGGTTGGGTGGTACTTTCGAAGGATCAGGGCCAAGCCTGAGGAGCAGCGTGAACATCTTCATGTTTTTCAGTGTGAGGCAGAGTCGTATGCAGGATACCAGTCGGGGTCTGGTGGCCAAGAGGCATGAAGAGTATCCAAGATCCAAGCGATCTCCAGAACGCCAGAGCTAAGGATGCCAGCCTCCAGGTGGAGCCTAGGTATCTTCCGGAATTACAGCTCATCTCCAGACTACAGAGTTCAGTTCCCCTGGGGAGCATGGGTGCTTTGCAGGGTGCTAGGGTCACCAGACTGCCTGGTGTGGGTGGGGTCTCCCACTTTGGGGTGCCCCTTTCTCCCCCAATCACCCCCTCTTACCATCAAGAACCTGGAAATCATTGCAATGTGTCTACAAAAACTGGAAGTGACGTAGGCACATTGGGGCCGTTGGGGGGTACTGCTCTGGTTTCTGGGCAAAAATCTATGATTTGAAACCAAGTCTACCATAGAGTTTTGCCCCAAAACCAGAACATCACCCCCAGTGTCCCTGACATGCCTAGTCACTTCCTGTTTACATATGCACTTTGTAATGCTCCTCCCCACTCTGGAAAGTCCTTCCCCCTCCTCTGCTGGCGCGACAATCGGACCTGGTAACCCTAGGGTGGGCTCTACAGCACTGTACCCTACTGAGGTTTCTGTCCTCCTCAGGCTCCACCCCCAAATCTCCGGGAATTCCCCAGCCTGCATCTGGCAACCCTACTCCCACCCTCTGCTGGTTGCCAGGGTGGACCTGGCAACCCTAGCAGAGCATGCAGTCTTCTGCAGAGGCAAAAGGGTCTCTGGAGTGTCCACATTTGTGCGGAGGGGGCTCAGTGAAGTGGTCTCAACCTGTCTGATTCCCAAGATGCCAACACCAGAATGTGTGCAGTGCATAAGGGTAGAGGGCCGAAATGTTTTTATGTGACCAAAAGAGAAGGGAAGTGGTCCTGACCCAGTGGGGGAAATTAAGAAGAAGAGGAGAAGAGATTGGATTTATACCCCATGCTTCACAACCCGAAGGAGTCTCAGAACGGCTTACAATCCCTTTCCCTCCCCTCCCTGTTGTGAGGTAGGTGGGGCTGAGAGAGCTCTCCTGAGAACTGCCCTTGAGAGAGCTCTGAAAGAACTTATGACTAACCCAAGGTCACACCAGGAGCTGCATGTGGACGAGTGCGCAAGCAAACCTGGTTCTCTCAGATTAGAGTCCACGCTCCTAACCCCTACACTGGCATAGGGTGCTAAAGACCCTTGAAGAAGAAGAGTCAGGTTTATACCCTGCCCTTCACTACCCAAAGGATGATAAAGGATGGTAAAAAGGGCACAATGGACGCAATCATGTTATGCCCAAACACATTCCAGTTCTTGATAATAAAAAGCAAACAGCAGCAATGCTTCACCTCGAGGGCGGCCCAACTGATAGGTGGTTGCCTAGGCACCAGAGGGGTGGGAACACCAGGGCAACGCCAAGCAGCACCTCTGGCCCCAGCGTTGCTGCCGGTGGCCTAATTGCTGGGCCTGTATGCCCCTATCCCCACCAGTGTGAAGAAAGAAGGAAGGAAGGAAGGAAGGAGATTGGATTTATACTTCACTCTTCATTATCCAAAGGAGTCTCGGAGTGGCTTACAATCTCCTTCCCTTCTCTTCCCACAACAGACATCCTGTGATGTAGGTGGGGCTGAGAGAGCTCTGAGAGAACTGCTCTTGGGAGAACAGCTCTGAGGGAACTGTGACTGACCCAAGGTCACCCAGCTGGCTGCATGTGGAGGAGTGGGGAATCAAACCCCGTTCTCCAGATTAGAATCCTGCCGCTCTTAACCACTACACCAAGCTGACTCTTGCTTCAGATCAGTCTCGCTTCAGATCAGTTTAAATGAGAAGAAACCCAGACCTGGAGGAATGAAAACTTAACTCACCTGAGAAAGGAGATGGGTGATATTGCTGCACATGCCTGGGGGAGGCATTTTAAAGAAATGTGGTAGCTATTGGGAAAAGTGTGCTCCTAGTGGATGCTGCTGTTCCATGTGTTCCTTGCGTCTTGGTGTCTAGTCATGCCGGCCACATGACCATGGAAACGTCTTCGGACAGCGCTGGCTCTTTGGCTTAGAAACAGAGATGAGCACCGCATCCCTAGAGTCAGATTCGACTGGCTTTCAAACAAGGGAAACCTTTACCTAGTGGATGCCAGTTGACAGGAAGTGATTGTCAACAGAATTGAATTCCTTTGGCGGGTGTCTTATGGCCCATGGTATCAGGACCATCAGGTGGGTAGCAGAGCCCTAGGTTCAGCCCCATAGCCAGGATTTTTTCTAGATCTCCTGGAGAAAATGGCAGCTTTGGAGAATGGACTCTGTGGTATCACATCTCTGCTGAGCTCCCTGACTTTCCCAGGCTCTGCTCCCAGATCTCCAGGCATTTCCCAACCCAGAGCTGGCAACCATAATGTGTAAAGAGCAGGGGCACCAAACCTCCTGCTTTGCTTTTAAGCACACACCAAGAGTAGACCCAGGAGAGCAAGGTGAGGTCACTCAGCAAAGGAGATGATTCTTCCTTGACTCTGACCTTTGTCTTGTTTACTCACTGTATTACATTTCCTGGTACTTGGTTTGTGTTTCCTGTCCCTGATTCTTTTAATCTGCTGCCCACAGTCCTGGCCTTGACATCAGTGAGGTCATAACTTTGCCTGTAACATGGCTATGATATCTCCTGACTTCCTGTCACATGATTGCAGCTCAGTAGATTCCAGCTCTGGGAAGGATAAAGACCACTTCACTCAAGCAGACCCAAACCGTTCAGAGCTTTTTATAGTCTATTTTTTAATTCAGGGGTCCCCAACATGGTGGCCATGGGTGCTATGGTGCCCGCTGGCTCCTGTCCTGGTGCCCACCAAGTATTATAAAAAAGTGGGTGGGGCCAGGTGTGCCTTTTGCCTAGCAAGACTTCTGATTGGTCATTGGAGATTTGATTGGCTGTTCGGATTTTTAAAAACTTTGCTTTGGGAGCAGCTGCCACCATAGCACAGGAATCTTCATTCTGTGACTGAATGTAAGCAGCAGCAGCCCTTTTGTGCCCGGCTGCACTTCTTGTGGCAGCCATTTTGTGCCTGTGCCCACCATACTGTGTCAGGATTTCAAAGGTGCCTCGTTTTAATTCTTGTTTTTAATCCTTGGTTTTACTGTTGTTGTTGTTTTATTCCTTACTATTGTTTCGTACGACCTCCCACTAGTACTGTAGGTCGGTAATTTTCTGTGTTAATAACATGGACCGTTTTGCACATCATAAGAATAGACCTGGCATTCTGCGGCCGCTAAGAACAAGTCCTGAGAACATTGCACCTTGTTCGAATGTACATTCATGCTTGCACTGCTGGACCTCCTGATGGCACCTGGTATATTTTGGCCGCTGTGTGACAGAGTGTTGGACTAGATGGGCCATTGGCCTGATTCAACATTGGCTTCTCTTATGTTCTTATGTTCTTAACAAGTAGTGATGCTATGGCAGCAATGGGGTTAATAAACTTTAAAAATGTGTGATGTACTTCACGAACCACTCCGTATGTATGTACAGATGGCTGCCGAGGAGGAGAGAGTAAGCAGTCTGGATCTTTTGGCCTTTGTGCGTTTTTGGGTTTTTTTTAAAAAAAACAAGGAATAACATTTTTTTAAAGGAATCGTACAAGCCATTAATCTTATGGCTGTGTATTTTCTTTCTGTTTTTCCCTTTTGGAAATGCAATCATTTTGAATCATGAATATGATTTCAACACTGTTCTTTTAAAATATCATCACATAGTTTCACAGCACATGTAAACACACCATTCCTGGAACCAATAAATTAGTCCAGAGACAGTTGATAGCCCTATCCCCCCCCTTCAGACTCATAAATTTGTAATAAGAGTATTATTCATTTGCTTTTTTGAGGACTTTGACTGGAAAAAAGTACTAATCCTGCAAGCCAGAGTCCTCCAAATAATAATAAGGTGGTACGGCTGTGTGTCTGGACTGTATCACTTCATACCGCAAGTGAGAACTTATGTGACTGAGGCAAAATCCCTGAACATAGAAAGGAACATGCTTAGCAGCTACCTTTCTCCCTAGCTCTGATTTTCTGCATCATGGGAATTTTCTTGTATGGTCAGACTGTTTTGAGATCTGGTTACATGATGGCTGTGGGAAAAACATGCACACGGGAGCTTTCTTTGTCTGGGGTTGAGCATACCCAACATCTTGCTCAGCAGTAACATTTCAGCGCATGTAAGGAAATCAGGGGTGCAGTCAACATTGGATTTGGAGGCAGAAGTTAGAGGTTCCTGGATCACTTGGGATTCCCCCAAACGAGGCTGTAGCTTCACATTTGCAAAAAAGGGGGAAAGGGGGCAATAAGATCATAGAATTCAGTCTAAATGTGTGCTGCTGAGGATTTAGTCTTGTGGAAGGCACCATGGGCATGTGGCTGGCTTTCCATGTGCTGAGGAATGTCACATGAAAGACTTTCCAGTCCTCTTCACCTGACCACTCACCACATAAGCATATGAACAGGCTTTCTGTTTTACCTTTTGAAGGAAGGGAACTCCAAAGTAGTGTTGGCCTTCCATTTGTCTGCCTGGGGTGGGTATCTACCAGCCCCAGTTCCTTGCCCTTGAGGAACTGAAGAGCGGGAGGGGGAAAAAGACCTCCACAGGATGATGCTCAAGGAGTTTCTCCTAGTCTCTATGATAGTCTAGAGGTTCTTCTGGAAGAGGCATCACATTGTCCCCAAATCACACCCTCCCTGTGCCCCCCCCCAATTCTCCCTGCATTTGCCAAGGCAGTGTTGGGAACCCTAAAAGTATGGAATGTCCCAAGTGTGTGTGTCTGTGTGCTTGCAAAATTCAAATACAGCATGTGAAAAGGTACCACTGAGAGGTTATTGTGGGCAATCCATAAGGCCATGACAGTTCTGTCCCTCTTCAGGAACATTGTACCTGCTGAGGGGAGAACAACAACCAGGGAATGTGGTTTACTCTCTACTTGTGGACTTCTCATTGACATTTGATTGAGACTCCTGGTGTGATGATGATCCCATATCCGTTTTAATGAACAGATTGCTGTGATGCTCAATTATTTTTGGACACAAATGGTAAAAGGGAATAAAGTAGCCTGCTGTTGATTTCCCCCCCGTCTAAGGGTTTTATCTCCCATTGGTAACTGAGCATGTGGGGCTGGCAGCGCATCTGAGTTAGAGAGGAATTATTTAGTAGTTTGGGCCTGTTTCACAATCTCCCTTTGCTCTCTTCAAGCTGTCAGCAATTTACTAGCATTGATTTCAGGCCTAGCATTAATCCTTATCAATATATGAAGTTGTCATTAACATTCTGTCCCAGAGCCAAATTTCCACCATGAGTCTCACCCACATGAAATGAGTCTGTTGGCAGGGAGTGAACCGGAGGGGGAAAAGACCTTGGGTGTACCGATTGTAAAGTATACTTAACAAGACGAGATTTTACTGCTTAAGCTAATTGGTATGAAACCCGCTGTAGAGGGAGTATGATCCTTTTTCCTGGACATATCAGTGCTCAAATGACCCTTATTGATTTATTTTTCCCCTCCTTCCAGTCCTACTTAATTTGGAAGACCTGTTACAAAAAAAAAAAAAAAAGCTGAGCTGTGGGAACTAGTGACAATAAAGAACAAACAAGGGTAAGGGAACCACAGAGAAAACTTGTTTCAGTTTTTCTGGAATAAAAATTCCCTCTGTTCTCCCTCTGAGGTGGAGGACATCTCCAATGGGTTATTCCCACCGTGCCTGTAGGGAGGCAGGAAATAGTTTTTTCCCCTTCCTGTTGGCGCCTCCGGAATAGCCCATCTCCAGTTCTGTTCCTGCCTCAGTAGGGAGAAGCAGCAAATCTCTTAGGCTTAGCTGTTTCCCGCTTTTTTGTATCCTGTTTTATCCAGCCTGTTGCCTTGCCCCTTTTTCTTTTCTCTCTCTCTCTATTTCTTCTCTTTTCTCATTCAGCTCCTTCCTTGGAGCGAAGTTTTCAAAGGGGTCTCAGGACCCGAAGAGAAGAACGCCGCCGGCTGCCATGGCGGCAAAAGACCTTCCCGAGGTTTTTTCCTCGGGCGACGAGGGAGACGCGTGCACCGCGGCTGCGGTGACGCGAGACGACTCCGGGGCCGATCTGCCTTCGTGGCATGATCGCGGTACCCCGATGAACACGGCTGGCTCGGCGGCAGCACCCCATGTGCCCAAACGACGCCGACAGCCGTAACAGCAGGCCCCGCCATTTTCCCGCGCTCTCGCGATCGGGCGGCGGCGGCCATTTTGAGGGTCCGGCTTCGAGCTTTGTGACCTCTCTTACGGCCATTTCTGGAGCCTCGGGGACCGAAGGAGGACAGCCTTACGTTTCCCCCACCCCTTCAGAAGAGGAGCAGGATCCTGAGACCGGCTCCAAACGGGGTAAGCTCCTTGATCACGGAGTTTTGATTCACTCTTCAGAATTATGGCCATTATTAAAAAAGACCATTCCACTGGAAATGGCACAGCTCCCTCCTAGACCTGAGGTTTCCCTACCACAGGGTAATCCCTCTCAAAACCCTTGATTCCATCCTCCCCTGGGTGGCCAACTAGGGCAGCTAAGAGGGTTCCCCCCTCCTCCTAGGAGACCTTTGGAGGAGCAGTGGAGGGAAGAAATAGAATCCAGTACCTCTTCCATTGAAAGGGAAGAGGGCAAAATTTTCTGATAAGGAGGAGGAAGACTTAAAAACTCCCGGAGCAATCCAGTCATTTTTTCAAACCCAAGGATCATCAGCTCCTTTTAGCTAAGGCTATATCCGTGCACCTTGGTGTTCAGTCATGCCGGCCACATGACCACGGAAACGTCTTTGGACAGCGCTGGCTCTTCGGCTTTGAAACGGAGATGAGCACTGCAACCCTAGAGTCGGATTCGACTGGCCTTTGAGCAAGGGAACCTTTACCTTTATATATAGGCCTTAGAGTTATATGTTCTACCACCTTCAGAATATCTGAAGGCGGTCAAAAGCAAAATTAAATCCAAATCCGGGGGCAACCGGTAAGTCTTCCCTCCTCAGGAATTTACTGAGAAAGGTTTTTCCTTTCCTGAGTATTTGAGCGTCAGCTCAGAGCAGAGTGGGAAAAGCCCATGGTCAATAAGCAGTTTTCCCGCTTTTGCAAAAAAGTTATATGCTCTGCCTAATTATGCTAATGAGTTATTACAGGTTTCTCCTGTGGACGCTCCAGTGGATGCCATCCAGTCGACGGGTCTAGTATCTGAGGATGGTCGGGGTACCATCAAAGACCAAACCGATAAGAAGGTGGAGGCAACGCTCAGAAGGATCCATGAGGCAATTGCCATGATGGTAAGAGCGGCATCTACAACATCCATCGCCTCCAGAGCGGCAGTCGTGTGGTTACGTAAGTTGATGCAGATTGTTCCAGAGAACAATCGGGCTGTGCTGGAGGGAAATTCTCGTGTCCTTAAGTCTAATTCCTTTTCAGCGGTCGCCACTCTGGACATTATCTCCTTTGCTTCCAGGGCCATGGCATCCACGGCGGTGGCCAGACGGCTACGCGCCTGACACGCGGACTCTCTCTCCAAGCTATTGTAACAGCTTATCCCTTCCTAGGAGATCGGCTCTTTGGAGGGGCCCTGGACAACATCCTGGTGGAAACCAGGGATAAGTAAAAAGCCATGCCCAGATCCCTGCGCCGTTTCGATTGGCGAAACCCGCAGTCCCTTCGTACCCAGCACTCTCTCCCTAGATTTGACAAGACACCAAAAGGCCTCGTGGGAAGCGTCCACGCAGTTTGGCAAACGTGGTTCCTTCACACCCAGATTCCACAGGCCTTTCAACAGAGGTGTTCGGGGAGACAGAGGTGCCAAACCCAAACAGGCATGAATATCCCCCCCTTCTGGTGGGTGCCCGCCTTTTACATTTTACGGAAGCTTGGACAGGCACACAGGCAGATGCCTGGGCAGTAGAAGTGATGTCACAGGGCTATCCGATAGAGTTTCTGCACCAGCCTTCAGGGCGGTTCCTCAAGTCACCAGCCAGCAAATCAGCGATCAGAATCTTAAAACTGCGACGTTTTCGCATGGAAACTCTGGAGGCTGTAGCGGACTCTCTATCTCCCAACGAGTACCTCACTTCCATAGATTTGACGGAAGCATACCTCCATGTGCCTATTCACCCAGCACACAAGCGATTCTTCGCTTTTGCATTTACGACCAACACTCCCTGTACAGAGCACCTCTCTTTGGTCTATTCATGGCACCACGCCTCTTCTCCAAGCTGAGCATCTATCCCAAGGTTCATCAGAGCTCAGGGCATCCAGGTTCTGCCATAGCTGGACGACCTCTGAATCAGGGCCAGTACGCGGACAGACTCCGTCAGCAACACGGAGCGAACACTACAATGTTTACAGAAACATGGATTCCTGTTCAACCTCGAAAAGAGTTCACTGCTACCGACGCAGCGTATCGTACATTTGGGAACAGTAATCGACACCACTCGAAATGCTTTCTTTCTCCCGCTGGCCAAGGCTCAGAAGCTCAAAGTAGCTGCCACGAGGATTTACAGCTGCAGATCCACACTCCTCATGGACCTAGCCAGACTTATGGGTCTGATGATTGCCAGCATCGACATGATACAATGGGTCCGCCTGCACCCCAGACCATTGCAGATGTTTCTACGTTCCCATCTACTCTCCTTCATGGAGGAGAAGGTCCTTTACCTACAGGTACCGATTGAAGTCAAGGAAGAGCCTAGGGTGGTGGACAAACATGGACAATTTGTCGGCAGGCAAGAGCTACTATGTCAGCCACACCAGGGAGCTGTTCACCGAGGCCAGTCTCTTGGACTGGGAGCAACCTTGAACTACACTCCAGTCCAGGGGACATGGTGGTCTGCGGAGAAGAATCTACCAATTAACCTCTTGGAACTCAGAGCAATCCGCTTGTCTCGGATTCCTTTTGCCCCTCAATTGTGTGGTCAACAAGTGTTGATCAGGACGGACAACATATCAGCCAAGGCATACTTCAACAAGCAAGACAGGTCTCGGTCATCTCAACTCCACAGGGAGGCGAGGAAGATCCTCTTTTGGGCGGAAAGACACGTCACCTCATTGAGAGCAGAACATATAAAAGGGTCCGAAAATGTGCAAGTCGATTGACTCAGCCGAGTGGTGATACAGGAGGGAGAATGGGCTCTCCATCCACGTATCTTCAACATGATAGTGGCTCAAGTCGGACGTCCCATGGTGGATCTGTTCGCCTCCTCTATGAACCTCACGCTTCCGAGATACTTCTCCAGATTCTTCCATCCAGAGGCTGAGGCGACAGATGCGCTCACGACACCCTGGCTCCAGGGTCTCCTATATGCGTTTCCGCCATTCGCCCTGGTTTCCAGAACCACCCGCAGAATTTGGGAACTCAGAGCAAAGGTCATCCTAGTGGCCCTGAACTGGGCTCGTCACCCATGGTTCTCGGCTATACAGGAGCTGCCTATACTTCCACCTCTAGTTCTTTCAATACCTCCCGACATGCTGTTGCAGGGTCCGGTATGGCACCCAGATCCGGCCTGGCTGTGTTTGACCGCGTGGAGATTGAGCGGAGCAACCTATCGAAATTAGGTTATTCTTTCCAGGTCTAGACACCATTTTGACATCCAGACGACAGTCCACGGTCTGTATATATATAACACCACATGTAAGGCGTTGGTGCGATGGTGTAGACGCAAGTCGGTGCAGCCACTGTTCCCTTTGATTGCTTCGCTTCTGGATTTCCTGCAGGATGGTCTGATTCGGGAATGAAGTCTGCTACTCTTCGGAGGCAGTTAGCGGCTCTGTCCTCTGTTTTCCCTTCCCTGGGAGGATACAAGATTTCCAAACATCCTCACATTCAACCCTTTCTACAGGGAGCGTTGACAAAATCTCCGCCTCAGGTCCATCGCCTTCCAACCTGGAGGCCGAATACGGTACTCAATGCTCTTACCAGTTCACCGTTCGAGCCTCTCAAGGAGGTGGGGTTGAAATGGCTGAGGATGAAGAAGCTATTTCTGGTCGCTATCACGTCTGCGGGAAGAGTGTCAGAACTCGGGGCATTGTCAGGGACATCGTCACTCTGCGTCTTTCATAAAGACAAGGTCGTGATTTGCACAGATTCTACCTTCCGGCCAAAGGTAGGCTCTAGATTCCACTACTCTCAAGAGATCTGCGTACCCATGTTCTGTCCTGCTCCCAAGCATCCCAAGGAACGGATTTGGCACACCTTGGATGTAAAACGGGCCCTCAAGGTTTACATAGCCAGGACAGAGGTTTGCAGGAAGCCTGAGTCCTTATTTGTCAATATATCTCCACCTAGGTCAGGGGAGAAGATGTCTAGGTCGGCAATCAGTTCGGTTCTGAAGGCCTGTATCACAGAGGCTTACCGGGCCTCGGGTCAGGAAGTACCCAGTGGCATCACAGCTCATTCTCTGCGGAGCGCAGCAACCAACGCCGCCTTACCAATAGAGCTTCTGTAGAAGAGGTCTGTAAGGCGGCTACGTGGTCATCCATTTCCACCTTCATAAGGCACTACCATATCAACACGTTTGCATCTGCAGACGCGGCCTTTGGGAGAAGAATTCTTCAGCACGTCGTTAACATGGAGGAAGATGACGACCCACCCGTATGAGGGACACTGCTCGGGGAGGTCCCATTGGAGATGTCCTCCACCTCAGAGGGAGAACGACCATTGGACTTACCGTGAGGGGTCCTTCTCCTCTGAGGTCAGGAGGACATCTCGGCCCTCCCATTTTCATCTTCCTCTTCTACTTATTCTGTGCTGATTTCTTCTCTTGTATTTCTGTTTATACTCTGCCTTTGTTCATAGTTGCAGAGTTTTTCTTGTTTAATCAGTTGGTATTACTGTTTGCAGTTACGTTTTTCTAGGGCAAGGCCACTTCATTTAGGCTGCAAGCACTGCTTTCGGAGTCCCAGAACTGGAGATGGGCTATTCCGGAGGCGCCAACAGGAAGGGGAAAAAACTATTTCCTGCCTCCCTACAGGCACGGTGGGAATAACCCATTGGAGATGTCCTCCTGACCTCAGAGGAGAAGGACCCCTCACGGTAAGTCCAATGGTCGTTTTCTATTATGCTTAATAGCACAGTGTATGGTTTGTAACAGTCACGAAAGCAGCCAAAGGCAGGTCACCAACAGACATACCTCAGTAGACTTCCTGGGTATGCAGAAAATTACATTAACCAAAATAAAAAGATTTCCTCATCCCCACCCCATGGCCTGATGAGGGCTGAGCATGTAACAGGAGGGATGGAATGTTGAGAATTGTTGACAGCCGTATGATGAGGAAAGTCAGAAAGAAAATGGAAAATTCCCTCATCCCTCCTAGCTATTATGTATTATTAGGGGCTTGAGGGAGCTGTCCTCCCCATCTTGCTCTGGTGTCCCCCCTCCTTTTCTTCTCTCAACATTCTGAGGGCAATGAACATGTTAAGTCCTCATTCTATTTCCCTGCCCTTTTTTTCATTTACATGTTGTTATTTTTCTTCACACAGAATTAGGACTGCCAATTCCAGCTTGGGAAATTTTCTGGAGATCTGTGGGTAGTGCCTGCAGAGGGTGGAGTTTTGGGAAGTACATCAGAAGGGATGTGTTGCCCTAGAACCCACCTTCTGAAACTGCCATTTTGTAGTCTGGAAATCAGTTATAATTCCAGGAAAACTCAAGGCAGTACCTGGAGGTTGGTAATTGTACAACTAATCAAATTCTCAGAATAAAGTTTGAGTCCAGTGGCACCTTTAAGACCAACAAAGTTTTATTCAAGATGTGAGCTTCCTTAGACAAAGCACACATGGAGAGTGTGCATACACACGAAAGCTCACACCTTGAATAAAACTTTGTTGGTCCTAAAGGTGCCACTGGACTCGAACTTTGTTCTGCTGCTTCAGACCAACATGGCTATACACCTGGATCCATGTTCTCAGAGTATGCAAAAAAACCTTTGCCTTGACTTCAGGTGGGGCCCATTCACAACGTTTATGGTAATAGGGTTGCCAAGTCTCACTCACTGGTACCCCACAGGAGAAATTGGGGCAGTGACAAGGTATTCAGTGTCATGCCAACACATGGTGTCCCTTCTGGTATGAAACCCAAAGTGACTGTCATCACATCAGGACAATGTTCTAAGGTTTACCTCAAACCCTATGGTCAACCAGAAAGTTCTGGATGAGTTCTAGAGTGTGACTGTGACTCAATAACATTGTTTCCAGTTTCATGGAAGAGTCCTCCCCTCATTTCCCCCCTCGCTTCCCTGTTTTAAAGAACAGTATTGTGTGACAGGGAGAAATTAAAGAGCAAAGAGACAATTTTACATTAAAATTACCTCAGAAAGTTCTCCATAGAACCAGTGCGACTAAGCAATAATTTCATGAATGCTTTCCCTCAGCCAGCTGCCACCAGGCTTCTGTTCCTCTGAGGGAATCTGAGCATTCAAGCAGAGCCATTTTGTTCAAGGCCCTTGGGAGCCGTATTCAGAGCCATATGTCGTTATTATCAAGAACCAGTTATTAACCCCCAGGAGGCCTTCAGAACCTTATCAAACCCTCAAGAACAGATCCCTGACAAGGATGCCTTCTGGCTGCCTCATACCCTGCAGAATATTAAAGGATCCCCATAGAGGAAAGCGGGTATTGTTCTGGAAGGATACCTGACTCCTTTCCATAGGGCTGCTACAACATTTTAAAGCTTTGATGTATCAGCAGAAGATCATGTCCCAGAGCCAGTATGGTGTAGTGGTTAGGAGTGTGGATTCTAATCTAGGAGAACTGGGTTGATTCCCAGTTCTCTCAGCTGCTGGCAGCTGCTGGCATGACCTTGGGTCAGTCACAGTTCTCTCAGGGCTGTTCTCTCAAGGGCAGTTCTTGAGAGAGCTCTCTCAGCCCCACCTACCTCACAGGTGCGTCTGTTGTGGGTAGGGGAAGAGAAATGGATTGTAAGCTGCTCTGAGACTCCTTCGGGTAGTGAAGGGCAGGGTATAAATCCAATCTCTTCTCCTCCTCCATTTGGATCCAGCCCAAAGTTTGTTGCTTTTAAATTTTGCTCAAGTTCCTAGTGATATTTTAATTCACGCTCCAAGCCCTACCTCTTCTAAGTGAGCTTGTTTCATTAGGATACTCCTTAAATAGACTTAATAAGAGCTTCTGTTCCCAGGATGATCTCTTTGGATTTGTCGCAATGTATCCCAGTTCTACGAGAAGTTCAGCCCAGCATTAATTATGCGCTAAAAACATAATGAGAGCTTTTGACATTTTCCCCAGATCCATTCTACATTGTCTTCTTCTGTTTTCCTTTGCATTGTCTCTATTGATTGGAGGGAAAGGCGAACAAAAAAATAGTGATAATAATTCCAGTGTGATACATTCTAATTTGATCCCAGGCTCTGGATAATTTCCTCTTCTCCTCACTAAGATGTTAAAAAAGGAAAAATGTCTTGTTATCATGTACTGGCCTCTGTGATACGATTGTTCAAATTGAGATCAAAACGACCCAAACCCTGTGTGACTAATTATATATTGGGTAATTACTTATTTCCCCTCCCTATTGTCTCCCCTTATCTGCAAACTTGCAAATAACACATTCTGTACCATTTATGTTCAGTTCATTAATTATTGATTGCATTGGAGATAAAAAGGCCATTTCTGCACCTCTCTCCCAAGGCAAATGGTGACAGCGGTTGCGGGTGAAGTATGTCATCGGCTTGTGGTGTATCCAGAAGATGAACTTTATCGGTTGAGGGGAGTGGGCTGTTAAAAGAAAGAATCCATATATCTTGCAGCTGTCCCTTTGACCAGGGTCCATCTCTCAACAGTGGTTCCTGTACAATGTACCTACTGTGTACCTATTTTTGGCCATTTTTGGTTAAGTTTGTTGGTATGAGTTTGGCTTTCTTCAGGGTTCCTGGCCTTTAGGAGTTAAATCTCTCCATGTGTTTGGGTAGATATGTCCAGTGCACAAGTTCACACAGTGTTGCAAGGTGCCATTGGCTTGCAGCCAACTTACAGTGACCTCTTATGGGGTTTTCTAAGCAAGAGACAAACAGAGATGGGTTTGCCATTTCCTGCCTGAACACAGAAAACCAGATGTCAGGGAGAAAGGTTCTAGCTTCGCTATCTTACCTGACATGTTCATTTTCTACACACAGGGAAATGATTGACATGGAAGGGACATACAGTCATTTGAGTTCCCCACTTGCATGCTGAAGTGATGCAGCCCCCGAACAGGCTTTATCATCTCTTTCTGCTGTTTGTACTAGGGCACCCTTGTGGATGTGGGAGCTAATTTGTGATCAGGATGAAGGTCTCCCAAAGACTGGACTCACAGAGGAGAATTCTTCCAGCAGTACTTTCAGAATGTTTAATGCAGAAATAATTGGTTATCGTGAGATCCACTCCTGCCTCTCTTTGGGCTGGCCCACCTTGCTGAATTCTCCCATGGGGCTGTGAAACATGGTGATGGTTTCCAGCTCTCTCAATTTTAAAACTTGTGGACTGGATTTTTACCCCACCCTTCACTACCCAAAGGAGCCTCGGAGCAGTTTGCAATCCCTTTCCCTTCCCTTCCCCACAACAGACACCTTGTGAGAGAGCTCTGAGAGAACAGCTCTGAGAGAACTGTGACTGACCCAAGGTCACACCAGCAGATGTGTGTGGCAGAGTGGGGAATCAAACCCAGCTCTCCCAGATTAGACTCTGCGTTCCTAACCAGTATACCAAATTGGTGTAGAGCTCCCCAGCTTCTTGCTACCAATGATATGACTATTGACAGGAAGCAGCCATTCCATCATGCCAGCTGGGCAGCCCCTTCCCCAAAAACAGTTGCATCAAATTTTAACATCAGTTGTGTTTTTCTGCTTTGTTTTGTTTTATTCCCATGAACCATTTTGGGAGCTAATTTGGGCCGAAAAGGAGGATAAAACGTAATCTATATTATAAAATAAGACAAGCTTTAATAGTCACAGGAAAAATTGGCAGTAAAACTGCAAGTGGAACCTGTAGATTAATACCAGGTTCTGTCTTTTTTGTTTTAATGTTTCTTATTATTCAGTCCAGAATTTTGAATCACAGATAACTTACAAAGCAGCATTTATGAAGAAGGGTGTTTGTTTGTTTTTTTTAAAAAGAAGTTAACAGTATCAATAGTAGAATTAAAGCTTTCAAGCCCTTTGTTAAAGTAGTTGCTATTCTGGTGTTGAGACAGATGGAGAAATCATGAATAATGCTCCAAAGAAATGGGTCTCCATCAAGTGCAATTTTGTAAAAAGCAAATGTTGATTAAAACCTAGGAGTTAAGAGCTGACCTGAAGACTTTTCTTTCTCATGGTATTAAAAGCTGGACTTTTTCTTCCTACAGTATTTAAACTGCTGTGAGGAATATTATGATGAAAAACAATATATAATTGTAAATGCATTTTATAAACTAAATAAAGGCATGGGAGGAAAGGCAGCATGGTACAGCTCAATCACATTATATCTCAGAAGCTAAGCAGGATTGATACATGAGTGGGAGACCACCAAGGAAGACTCTGCGGAGGAAGGCATGGCCAACTGTCTCTGCTTTCTCACTTGCTTTGAAGGCCCCTCACTGGGGTTGCCATAAGTCAGTTGTGACTTGATGGCATGTTACATACATAATATATGCCTAAATAAAGGTAGATGAGCATGCTAGATATGCTGTTTTAAAACATAATGTGTCTGCAGATGTGCATGTATGTCCCTGCGTGGGAAACTGAACAATCCCTGTTGATTCTTAGTTATGGCCTTCTTAGGAAAGAGAATTCTGTCATGGGCAGATGTGCTAAAACTGCCCTAGATAATTTCAAGTGCTTACTTTAAAAAACAACAACACCAAAACAGGATAAAAGCTTTGGCACTATTGTTTAACTTTAGAACTCGATATTTTACAAATGCGACTAAAATAGCTTATTCTTACAGATGAGACTTTTGGTCCGCCAGTGATGTACCGTGGCTGAAGTGGCATTCTGGTGGCACAGCATAGTGATAGAACACATACGTTGCCTGTCCAAGGTCTTCGGTTCTCTCTCCTCCGTCTCTAGATGGCAGGAAAGATCTTGGAGAGCTGCTTGTTCTCCAAGAAGATGGTGCTGATCTAGATGAGCCATTGGTTTGACTTAACAGATGTTAACTCCATAAATTAATGGACTCTAATCCTAGAATCAGCTCCAGAACACCATCTCTCTTACACCTACACATACAAAACCAGCACCAAGGAAACCATTCTGGCTTAGCCGCCTCCCTAGCATTATATTGTGAATGTGTAGAATTAAAAAAAAAATGACTGGGGAGCATGAGGGATGATGTATATTTGAATGCTGGTTTTCAAGAAGTCTGAGAATTGAATATCTTGCTTTTGGGCCACTCTGGACAGGAGAAAGCTGGTGTGATTCTTTTGCAGGGGGATTCCTTTATAATAAGAGGGGGATGGCTTCCCAGGTGAATGAGATTCTATTGTGTGTGCCTGTGTATACTCACCAGATGTCGCTCTCTGTAAGGCACCTGCCCTTTGATTCCATTCTTTTGGGCTGTCCCAATTCTTATCTAACCGATAATACAAAAATCTTGGGCATTCCTCCAATCGGCTTGACCCAACATTTGCACATAAGAACCACTAGAGGCCACTGTGGCGCTTGAGAAAGTTGGCCAGCGTTGGTGGCAGAACGGCGTCAGAGGGAGCATCCTGTGGAAGACGGTAGAGGGAAGAAGCATTTGGTGGGAACTGGGTGAGCAACTGCAGTTAGGGGAGCTTAGAACGATAGAAACAAGTTTAGTGCAAGATCACACCGCAGGACCACTTCTTTCTGTCCGATGCACTGGAAAGAGAATGGCAAAATGGAATGGGGCAAAAGGGCAAGAGCATGGAGACATTTGCAAGCTTTTTCTCTACTTTCCTACAGCCATTTTTTAAAAAAAAAACATGTAAAGGTGACATTTCCTCAGCCTAACGTTTCCGACAGGGCTGTTTTGAGGATAAGATGGTGGAGGGGAGAATGGTGTTGTAAGCTGCTTTGGGACCCCTGTTGTGGAGAAAAGTGGGGCATAAATGAATAAATCCATCGTGGTCATGTGTGCTGCGCCTGTATTCAATATACTATGGGGCCTGGTCAGTAGTTCCAAAGCCATTGGCTATCTGCACCTTATACATATTTTGTAATTGTAACCTCTTTTAATCTGTTTCTAACTTTTAATGTAAGCCGCCCCGAGCCTGCCTTGGCAGGGTATAAATATAATAAAATAAATAAATAACATTTTCAGTGCATTGAACTGCCAGTGGAAAAAGTTGGGGAGATCCTGGTAACAGCACATACGTTCCACCTGTGCTGAGATTTTTCTCCTGTGCCTGCAGGTGCTTAGCCTGGGTGTGGCCAGAAGTACAAGCCAAAAGTAAGATGCTAAGGTATCCGCGCTGGTGTACAGCGTGTCTAGAATGCTAAGTAGCCAGCCCAGTGATTCAGAACCCACCTGGGATGTGCTTTTGGTTTGCTTTGTTTACTTAAATTGTATTGTTTAAACAGGGTATTTGTAAAATTTTTGTAAGCCACTTTGGGGAGAATACTAGCATAGAAGAGCCCAGATAGATGTAAACTGCCCTCAGCAGAAAGTGGACAGGAAGTTGTTTGGTAGCCAGTTTGGTGTAGTGGTTAGGAGTGCAGACTCTCATCTGGGAGAACCAGGTTTGAGTCCTCCACATGCAGCTGCTGGTGTGACCTTGGGTCAGTCGTAAGTTATTTTAGAGCTGTTCTCTCAGGAATAGTTCTCAAAAGAGCTCTCTCAGCTCCACCTACCTCACAGGGTGTTTGTTGTGGGGAGGGGAAGGGAACGGAAATTGTAAACTGCTCTGAGACTCCTTCGGGTAGTGAAGAGCAGGGTATAAATCCAATCTCTTCTTCTTCGTCTTCGTTACCTTGCCATAGTCTCTATGCTGTGGTTCAGGTTTGGGAGAGAAATCTGGGTAGTTTCTTTCCTCTGCTTCCAGGCAACATGTGAGTTATGAAGAGGACTGGGTTGTTTACGTGAAGTACAGCTATGATCTCTCTCTACAGAGACCTGTACCAGACACACAGGTGATGCCCTCAACCGGTACAGGCTGCTTGCCCCACGTGATCCAGGCTTGCCCTCACTTGCTGACCAGTGATGGTGGTATGGCCGTACAAGAGACCTCTTTATTTGTGTAAGATGTTTACTCCCTGCCTCTTTGCAATCTCTGACAATGCAGCTTCCCAAAACAACCGAACCTTAAAAATGCAGTATATAAAACAATTTAGAATAGGTAAAGGTTCCCTTGCTCGAAAGCCAGTCAAATCCGACTCTAGGGTTGTGGTGCTCATCTCTGTTTCAAAGCCGAAGAGCCAGCGCTGTCCAAAGACGTTTCTGTGATCATGTGGTCAGCATGAATAAACACCAAGGTGCACGGAACGCTGTTACCTTCCCACCGAAACGGTACCTATTTATCTACTTGCAATTTCTTGCTTTCGAACTGCTAGGTTGGCAGGAGCTGGAACTAGAGACAGGAGCTCACTCCGTCATGCGGCACCCGGGTCTCGAACTGCTGAACTACTGACCTTCCACAGCCTGCCATTCAGCGTCTTAACCACTTGAGCCACCACAGCTCCAGAACAGGTGTAATGATCCTGTAATAAAACAATCCACTGAACCACAACAGCAGCAAAGCTACAACAGGGTTAGGGGGCCCTAAGGAAAAGTCCAGGTTGGGGCCCCAGAATCACTGCCACTCCTCCCAAGCCACACTGCTGGGCCCAAGCAAGGGATGGCCCTTTCCCTCTACAAGATGTGCTGGGCTCACCATTGCCGCCAGAAGTCGGCTGCCCAAGCCCCCGATGGGACATATGCAAGTGATGGCAGGAGCCCGTTCTTCTTTTCCCCTTTCTTTTTGGGAGGGGTGGGTTGTGGGTGGTTGGCCTCCCCAAGTGTGGGGCCTGGGGCAGCTGCCCCTGTTGAACATTGGCTAAGACCCCACCCCCAAGCTACAGTAAAGAAGAAGAAGAAGAAGAGGGAGGGAGGGGAGGAGGAGGAGGAGGAAGAGGAGGATATTGGATTTATACCCGGCCATTCTCTCAGAGCGGCTTACAATCTCCTTCCCCTTCCCCTACCCACAACAGATACCCTGTGAGGTAGGTGGGGCTGAGAGAGCTCTTTTGAGGACTGCTCTTGAGAGAACAGCTCTGAGATAACTTGTGACTGACCCAAGGTCACACCAGCAGCTGCATGTGGAGGAGTGGGGAATCAAATCGGGTTCTCCCAGATTACAGTCTGCACTCCTAACCACTACACTAAACTGGCTCTCCAGCAGAACCCCGAAATTGATATAAGGACCCCCATAAAGAAGAAACCACTCTGCAGTTTGGACAAGTAGGGCAAAAAGAGATCAACCATCACAGTCAAGCAACTTGATAAGAAAAAAGAACAAAAGACCAGGGGGCAGCCGACTCCTAACGTTCAGGGAGGCTGGGGCTGGGTAGTAGACTGCATGCAGAAGGTGCCAGGTTCAGTCCCAGCATTTTCAGTTAAAAGGATCAAGGATTAGGTGATATGAAAGACCTCTAAGACTCCAGGGAGGCAGAGTAGGCAAGGCTGATCTTGATAGAACAATAAGTTTTTTAACTTGTTCATTAATGATTTGGAGTTGGGAGTAAGCAGTGAAATGGCTAACTTTGAGGATAACATTTAAGTCGCTCAGGGTGATGAGAACCAGGGAAGACTGAGATGTTCCAGAGGGATCTGTCAAGACTGGGCAAATGGGCATCATTGTGGCAATTGAGATTCAATTTGTGCAAGTGGGAAGCAATGCACACTGGAGCAAAAAATATGCGTTGATGGGATCTGAACTGTCAGTATCTGATCAGGATAGAGATCTTGGAATCATGGTAGATAACTCTCTGAAAATGTCAACTGAGTGTGTGACTGCAATGAAAAAGGCAAATGCTATGCTGGGAATTGTTAGGAAGGGGATTGAAAACAAATCAGCCAGTATCATAATGCCCCTGTCTAAATCTGTGGTGCAGTCTCATTTGGAATACTGTGTACAGTTCTGGCCACTGCACCTCAAAAAATATATTATAGCACTGGGAAAAGTGCAGAAAAGGGCAACTAAAATGATTAAGGGGATGGAACACCTTCCCTGTTAAGAAAGGTTAAAGAGGTTAGGTCTCTTGAGCTTGGAGGAATGATGATTGACGGGTGACATGATAGAGGTTTACAAAATGATGCTTGGGACAGAGAAGGTAGAGAAAGTACTTTTCTCCATCTCTCACAGTACAAGAACTCATAGGCACTCACTGAAATTGATGAGCAGTAGATTTAGAACAGATAAAAGAAAATACTTCTTCACCCAAAGAGTAATTAACATGTGGAATTCACTGTCACAGAAAGTGGTGGTGGCTACAAGCATAGACAGCTTCAAGAGGGGATTGGATAAACATATGGAGCAGAGGTCCTTCAGTGGCTCTTAGCCACAAGGTAAGAGGGAACACTATGTCTGGGGCAGTGATGCTCTATATTCTTGGTGCTCAGGGGGTACAGTGGGAGGGCTTCTGGAGTTCTGGCCCCACTGGTGGGCCTCCTTATGGCGCCTGGGTTTTGGCCACTGTGTGACATAGTGTTGGTCCGCTGGCCTGATCCAACATGGCTTCTCTTATGATCTTATAAGTCCATAGAAGGCAGCTTCATGTGAATTAATGAGGCTTGCTGCCAGATAAACTGATTTTGGGAGAGCATTCCATGGTTTAAGTACCACAGCAGAGGAGGCCCCGTTCCTAGTTTCCTCAGAAGGGGGGGGCCACATGTGACAGGGCCTCTGTTGAGAATTTTCGCTGCTGGGAAGATTCATAAGGAAGGAGAGGGTTCTTTAAACATATTAGTCCATTTAGGGATTTAAAGATAATGACCAGTGGGATGGGTAAATAACCTATCGATTGTAGGTCAAAGATGGCGGTTGGGGACAGCAGCATACAGGACAGCTCAGGCTTTTGATCATATGACAGGTACCAAAAGCTCTCCGTGTACTATTTCTATTTGCTGGCAAGGAAAATGCCACCTGCATTGGCAGAGGGAGGGTCCAAGACTGCCTCGGGAGGTGGTGGATGCTCCTTCGCTGGACATTTTCAAGCAGAGGCTGGATGACCATCTTTTGGGTATGCTGTAGGGCTGTCTTTCGACTATGCTCCTGCAGAGTGCAGGGGGTTGGACTAGATGACCCTTCCTACTCTAGGACCCTTCCTACTTTAACAGTCTATGATTCTAAGGATGGCCCTCCATTAGCAGTCCTTACTGAGACCACTTGAAAATATCACTTACAGGGAAGAGCCGCCCTTCAGTTTTCTAATCTGTACTGATTATTAAGTTTGGGGTTTTTTTTTAACCACCTTGAATATTTTGATGGAAAGTTGGGACACGAACATAATAAATAACATAAGTATTGCACCCTGTTCTTTGGAAAGAGCACAGCTCACTCCAGAGATCCATTGATTTTAAAAAGCAGAATATGTAGAAACTCTTGGGGAGGGGCCGTGGCTCAGTGGTAGAGCATCTGCTTGGTATGCAGAAGGCCCTAGGTGGTGTGAAAGACCTCTGCTTAAGACCCTGGAGAGCCACTGCCAGTTTTAGTAGACAATAATGAGTGACTTAGATGGGCCAAGAGTCTGATTGAATATGATGCAGCTACGTGTGAGTGCAACCAGAAGATGCTCAAGCTCACACTTGGTTGAGACTCCAGATGGAGGAGGTCCCACATTTGTGGTGCAGCCATACAGAACAGCCATGCTTGCCTCATAGTAATAATATCTTTTATTAAATTATTTCTGTATCAAGTCTGGTTGCAAGTGAGGAGAAATAAGTGAAGTTGAGGGTTTTCCCTTCTTGCAAATGACTGCTGGTAATGTTCTTTATGTCATTTTTGCCTTCTGTGATTTTATGTTCCTTCAGGCAGTAATTTCTGAAGCAGGTAATAATCCTCTCAAATATTTCAATGTTTGGTGCCCAACTGGATGCAGCTAGGTGACTCGCAATTGACATCACAGTTGCACCTATCTGGTGAGTCAGAAAGCTGGCCACAGGTAGCTAAAGCAGCGGGGATGGGCGCTGGCGTTTTCCTGCAATATGAATGCTTTTGTGCTTTGTTCCGGAGCTGCCCACCTCAAGATGTGATTCTTACACTCCAGTTAGTCCAGAGCTGAAAGAGACATAGGAACAGCAGGAGGCCTGTGAAACTGTTCGTCCTTGAAAACATTTTTTTTGATTTGCGAAAGAGGACTCGGAGCTACTGCAGTGGAATAACACAGCTCGAATATAGGATGAAGAAAGAGAGGGAAATTTGGTACCCAAGTCAGCTTGCTCAAAAATCGGTTCTGGACCTGATGCAAGGCTGGGGACCGTTGTCTGGAAGCAACATGCATTGTGGTCCAGAAATATTACGTTCCTCAGATATGTATGTGTGGGATGAAGACAAGGGAAGAGGTTCACTGGTATTTAAAAACACTGACATTTCTGTTAGTTCGTTAGTTCTAAGACAGAGAGACCTTCAACCTTCCTGGAAAAATGGGTTCCGGGAAAACATTTTGAAAATCCTTGCCTCTAACACATCATCTTAGACCTGCCAAAAATATATATACGACATTTTCAGAAGTTAAGAATTAATGATATTCTATAACATTACTGATGTACTGTACACCAGCAAAGATACCAGTTATGACCCCTCTTGTAATTCCCCTTGGCTACCTGGAAGGAGTTGTTATATAGAGACATAAATATTTTATTACTAATTTACTGGCAGCCACAAAAATATTACTAGCCAGAGATTAGATGTCTTCTGCAATATCAAACAATGGTTTAGCAAGATTTCTGGCACCGCTGCGAGAAAGGGGTGGTATTAATACATATTAAAGAACGTTTCTTATATCTCATGATTTTGTTGGAAGATGGACAGTTTTTCAAAGATATTAACACTTAAACTGTAGAGGCTAACCAGTGATATGTAAAATATTCTATACGTTTTGAAGATATTGAGAAGTCTCTGCATTGTTTTCAATTAAAATGGCACGTTTCCTATAAGCAGTTGAGTAAAAGAAATCATAGAAAAACCTTGCACTGTCTTCAGGCAATTCTTAAATCTTAAATCGGAGAACTTTGGGAAGGCAATGTGTATAGGTATGACAGATTGATACTTCAGTCTGGGTTCTGACATCCTATCAAACCATGATTTAAAATGCTTAACTGGTGTTTTGCTCTGTGTCTGAGTTTAACAAGCTGTGGTTTGCAGTCCGCTGGTGAACTGGAGTTGGAAACCGTGGTTTGAAGTGGGTTTGGCAAACCATGGTGGGAGAGTAGTTTGCAATATATAATCGATGGCAGTCTCTCTCTTCCTCCTTGTTCTCCTGCCATTTGTCTGCTCCTCTTCCTGTGCTGCAGCTTTTGGAAAGCTACTTTCAAACAGAGACCTATTTTGGATTAAGTTTGTGGACAACGTTTGCAACACTGCCAGCACTGTCAAGTAGTAAATGCTGATGACAGTAATCAGATGCACTGAAAATGTATTTGTTTGTGTGTGTGTGTATCTGTCTCTGTGTGTGTGTGGGGGGCACTCATTGGAGCAGAAGGGGCTGCCTGGTCTTTCTCTGCTAGATATCTGGCAAAACATTCCATCTTGGTAACTAACTCGTCTGCCCTTCCTTGAAATCAGCCAGTTTACGGTGAGAATTAAGGGCTCTCTTGCTGGAGCCAGAGGGGGTTTTCATGTGGCTCTTGTGAAGGAATCAATCTCCCACGCTCAACAGGAGGCCGAAAATAGGAATAGCATAGGGAGCTCGAGCAGATGTGGGCTTATTTTTCTTCAGCAAAAATATAGTTTTCTTTTAACCTGTACCACCTCTCCAGTTGTGACTGATGAAGAGCTGAACAGCGAGGCTTCGAGTTTGTTTTGCAAGGGCGGAGGTACATTTTAATGCGAAAACGTTAATGCGAGTCTTAATACAAGTCTGTGGAAAGTAGTGCTCTGACAGTGCCTTTGGGTGAAATTTAGAGTCAGATCTGAGTGCCGTTAACTTTCTTTGAATGTCAAGGGCTAGTCTTCGTTTAGCAATGATAACGAAGAATGCAGAAGATCTCTTGCGTTCAGTGGAAGTTGTGGGAGGGTCCCGAAGGATGGGACAAGGGATGTGAGAATTCTTTAGCGGTACTCAGTTTTCACGGTCCTTGAGAGAAATGCTTAGGTGCAGGGAGGGACATTTCAGTGCCTTCCCGAGCTCCTTGTCCCTCTCCACATGTTGTGGAATGAATTGTGCAAAAATGAAATGCCCGTTTGCTCCATCTGCATAATATATCCACACTAGATCACCCAGTTTGGTGTAGTGGTTAAGTGCGTGGACTCTAATCTGGGAGAACCGGGTTTGATTCCCCACTCTCCCACTTGCAGCTGCTGGATGACTTTGGGCAAGCCATAGTTCTGACAAGAGCTGTCCTTGAAAGAGCAGTTCTCTCAGAGCTCTCTCAGCCCCACCTACCTCACAGGGTGTCTGTTGTGGGGAGAGGAAGAGAAAGGAGTTTGTAAGGTTCTCTGAGACTCTGAGTGAAAGGCGGGGTATGAATCCAATCTCCTCCTCTACTTGGCAAGACTCTTTTATGCATTTGCCTTTTTTGGTGGCTACCATTTAATACTACCTTTTTGCCAAAGCACTTTGGCAACCAGAAATAGTAGCTGAGCTGCACGAAAGGAACAAGGGGTGGTTAATAAGCAAATTTACAGGACTGTATTGACTTTTTGATGATGCTATATTCTGACATTATGTAATGGGAAAGCTGTGGACAGTTCTGGGAGGGAAGTAGGCCCAGGTGAACAGATCAAGGGACCCTCACTGCACTGTCTTTTCCTTGAATGCAACCAGGTGGAATTGCCATTGATGTGGCATCTGGGAGAGGGGAGGAGCCAATAATCAGTCAGTCCCACCAAGGTCAACGAAGAGGTCCTCCAACATCCTAAAGATCTGTCATAAGCAGATGCAAAATTCCTGAGTGTGGAAAGCGCTGTCAGGTCTCAGCCAACTTACGGCGACTCTGTAGGGTTTTCAAGACAAGAGGCAAACAGAGGTGGTTTGTGCCGGCTTCTGTGTAGCAACCCCAGACTGGTGGTCTCCTGTCCAAGTATTAACCAGGATTGACACTGCTTGGATTCCAGAATATGATAAGATCGGGCTAGCTTCAGCCACCAAGGTGGGAACAAAATTGGGGGTTGTTTATTTCTTAAGAAAGAAGAAGATGGATTGATGAGGGCAGAGTATACTCCTGTTGTTCTAACCAATAGAAGCAGGATGCCTTCTAGTAGCAAGAAGCTGATCAACAGAAGGAGGCTAGAGAAAGAGCAGCTCTACCTGCTGCCTAGAACTTGAGGCCTAGAACTTGAGGCCTATTAAGACATAGCTTGGAGACCCCTGAGCTGGATAGCCGATCTCGGAAGCTAAGGAGGGCCAACCCTGGCAAGTACTTGGATAGGAGACCTCCAAGAAATACCAGTGCCATGATGAAGAGGCAGGCAGCAAGCCACCTCTCTGAATGTCCTTGCCTCCCAGCCCCGCTAGGGGTCACCAGAAGTCAACCATTACTTCCAGGCGCATGCATGTGCATGTGCATGCACGCACACACATACAAAAATTCACGAGAGAGAGAGAGAGAGAGAGAGAGAGAGAGAGAGAGAGAGAGAGAGAGAAAGAAAGAAAGAAAGAAAGAAAGAAAGAAAGAAAGAAAGAAAGAAAGAAAGAAAGAAAGAAAGAAAGAAAGAAAGAGAAAGAACTTGGATAGGGCACCACCAAGGAAGTCTAAGGTTGCTATGCAGAAGCAGACACTGGCAAACCACCTCTGTTCAACTCTTGCCTTGGAAACCACATCATGGGTTCACCATAAGTTGATTACAACTTGATGGCACTTTCCACCACCATTAAGAAACAAGGTCCCAGGGATCTAACAGCTGCTCAAAGCCTGTGCTTCCTCTCAGCGAGAACTCCACTGGAACAGGGCAAAGGCACCCGTTACTTTGACTGCTGCCCAGGGGACTGACTGTTCCTGTTCCTCCCACTCTGAACTCCATCAGTTCTCTGGGCTGCTGCAAAGTTGTCTGACTATTTTTGAGGCTCTTCATAAAAGCAGTGTGTGTGTGTGTGTGTGTGTGTGCGTGTGTGTGTGTGTGAGAGAGAGAGAGAGAGAGAGAGAGAGAGAGAGAGAGAGAGAGAGATGGGGGAGACTTTTTTAAAAATTAGGTATCAAACTCATTTGTTACGAGGGGCAGATCTGACATAAATGTTGCTTTGTCGGGCCGGGCCATGTGTGCCATAAAATATAATGACAGGTACCAGAAATATAAACTTTGTAAAGGACACAGGCAAACCCAATCAACAATATTATATTTTTTTACTCAAAATACAATCAAAAGGAATTGATTCCTAGCAGTGAAAGCAATTGATTGAATGTATTTAATCATATGCAAGATTAGGGTTTTTCCAAGGGATACCATAAAAGGGTTTCCATACATTCCAGTTGCTTGTGGGCTGGGTAAGGGCCCTGGAGGGGCCCCCGGGCCTTATCTTTAACCCCCTTGATGTAGAGTGTAAAACAGGAGAGTGGGTGTCGGGGCTTTATGGAGTAGACATCACCTACCGATGATGTTGAGCTTGTAGTGGAATCAAAGTGGCATGGTAACCAGACCATGAGGGCGTACCTGCAGAAATGTAAAAGAGAGAGCCTCACATCAGCCGCAGTAGGAGGGCAGAGTGATACCCATGCTGATCAGTGTGGACTGCATAGGTGCCATTTCCACCTTTGAAGGAGCCTGGAGGACCCCGAGGAGACAAGCAGATCATCTGACAGTCAGTAGTTTGATACCTGCACTATAGGGAGATGAATGTATAAGAAGCTTAATGTTGTCCCTATAAATTCGCACACACGCTAATAAATTGGTTGTAAGGACCCCAATCGATGTCATCTGATCACAGGGCTCCAACTGGGAATGAGGACCTTGTATTAGGTTTTGCACAAATGAGCAAGTTGCAACTCACTTTGTGCAAAAAAAAGCTTACGACCTGGGAATAATTAGGCCCAGATGTGGCGGTGGACTGGCGCCTGCCCCTTCTCATCTCAACCTCCATTAATGCTTGACAGATATGATATAAGGATATGACTATTTCTATGCATCTCCTGCCTTGTGCTTTGACCGAAATTAATGAAAGAAGACAGGCAGAATTGGCAATACTCAAATACGCGGGGCGCCTTTATCTTATTTCCTCTCCATT
The DNA here is from genome assembly GCA_029375565.1 of Gekko gecko. Classification (NCBI taxonomy): domain Eukaryota; kingdom Metazoa; phylum Chordata; class Lepidosauria; order Squamata; family Gekkonidae; genus Gekko; species Gekko gecko. Next base: position 62,770,909 of record JAPDNY010000012.1, on the reverse strand, counting down.
TATAAGAAGATGGTTTTGTTATTTTCTTTATCTAACCTTCTGCTGCGCTCTAAATACGTCTTCCATCCGTTCTTAAAATGCAGCCCCAGAGAACTTCCGCCTGGGGTTTCAGAAAATGAAGGGGGATAAGAATGTAAATGTTCCCTGGTTTTGCTTAATCGAATTCCCCGTGCAGAAGGGTTGCGACCATGAAGGTAACAGGATGCAGTAGTGAGACCTGTCATTGTCATTGATGCAGATTTCTTTCCACTCCACTCCTGAGTAATTCTTCCGTTTTTGCTCTGAAATCTCAGTGGGTGTCAACACGGTGATGCTTTAACTCTTGAACAGAGAAACCATCAGATGTGATGGGAACCAAGTAGTTTTGAAGCAAGCAGCAGAAGAAGAGAAACAAGTGTGTGTGTGTGTGTGTGTGTGTTGCAACCTGGTACTTTGCACGATCTGAACCAGAAGAAGAATTACATTTTTGCACCAGGTTCAAGCCAATGCTGCAGCGCATGCTTAAATATGCATCTTGCACACATTATATAAATGAAGCAGATTTGTACCTCTTCGATTAATTGTGCTACTAGTGGGAGGAGGTTTGAAATGCATTCATCATGTGCTTTTCACCATTCTTGGCACATGCACGAGTGACCATGTCCAAACTCTTTGTGAGAGTCAGCCTTAAATCGGTTCCAGTTCTGGTGGCAAGTGCTGACTGCCGTTTCCAGGTGCCAACTCGCCATATGGGAGGTGTCTGGAAAGAGAGAGCAAATGAGGTCTTTGCATTTGATGCACATTGGGACAAAAAAAAAATTCCAAGTTCAAGTATAGGCTAATGGGGTCTGAACTTCTGAGTCTGAGAAGAAAAAGATCTTGGGGTTGTAGTGGACGGCTCAATGAAAGGGCCACCCCAGTATGCTGCAGCAGTGGAAAAGGCAAATTTGATGTTAGGGATTATTAGGAAAGGGGATGGAGAATAAAACAGCTGATATTGTAATCCCCTGTATAGATAAAAGGGTTGGAACACCTTCCCTATGAAGAAAGGTTAAAACGCTTGGGGCTCTTTAGCTTGGAGAAACGACGGCTGAGGGGTGACATGATCGAGGTTTATAAGATTATGAATGGGATTGAGCAGGTTGAGAAAGAAGTACTTTTCTCCCTTTCTCACAATACAAGAACTCGTGGGCACTCCATGAAATTGCTGAGCAGTCGGGTTAGAACAGATAAAAGGAAATACTTCTTCACCCAAAGAGTGATTAACATATGGAATTCACTGCCACAGGAGGTGGTGGCAGCTACAAGCATGGACAGTTTCAAGGGGGAATTAGATAAACATATGGAGCAGAAGTCCATCAGTGGCTATTAGCCACAGGGTATAGATGGGAATTCTCTGTCTGGGGCAGGTGATGCACTCTATTCTTGGTGCTGGAGGGGGCAGCAGTGGGAGGGCTTCTAGTGTCCTGGCCCCACTGCTGGACCTCCTGATGGCACCTGGTATATTTTGGCCACTGTGTGACAGAGTGTTGGACTAGATGGGCCATTGGCTTCTCTTATGATTCAACATTGGCTTCTCTTATGTTCTTATGTTCTTATCTATGGTTTGTATCTCACCATATCTCAAAATGGACATTGCAGAGCTGGAAAAAGTACAGAGGAGGGCAAGCAAGATGATGAGGGGACTCAGGGCCGGATCGCCCATAGGGTAAACTAGGCGCCCGCCTAGGGCGCCCCACTTCCCCCCGAAAACTGGCCCCCCCCGCCGTCCCTAACCCGGCGCCCGCCGGCGCCGCCAGACCCCCGCCCCTTCCCCAGCGGGGCCCGCAGAAAAGCCGGCGCCGGGAGGGAGGGGGCGGAGGCTAGACCCCCCCGCCCTCTTCCCGGCTTTTCTGGGGATCCCGCAGCCGCGGGGCCCGCAGAAAAGCCAGCGCCGGGAGGGAGGTGGCGGAGGCTAGACCCCCCCGCCCCCTTTCCGGCTTTTCTGGGGTCCCGCAGCCGCGGGGCCCGCAGAAAAGCCGGCGCCGGGAGGGAGGGGGCGGAGGCTAGACCCCCCCACCCCTTCCCGGCTTTTCTGGGGGGCCTGCAGCCGCGGGGCCCGCAGAAAAGCCGGCGCCGGGAGGGAGGGGGCGGAGGCTGGACCCCCCCGCCCCCTTCCCGGCTTTCCTGGGGGGCCTGCAGCTGCGGAGCCTCCAGGAAAGCCAGCGCCCCGCCGACGCCCCGGTCTCCAGGTCCCACCGGGAGGTTGGCATCCCCAGTGGGGGGCGCCCCAGGCTGTCCTGCCTAGGTCGCCCAGACACCTGGAGCCGGCCCTGAGGGGACTGGAGCACCTTCCCTGTGAGGAAAGACTGAAGAGTCTGGGACTTCTTAGTTTAGAAAAGAGACGACTAAGGGGGGACATGATAGAGGTTTATAAAATTCTGTGTCAGGTGGAGAGAACTGATAAAGATAACTTTTTCTCCCCCTCCCAGAATACTAGACCTTGAGGGCATCCAGTGAAGCTTGTTGTGCGCACTGTTTATGAAACACTTTTGCACTCTGCCACTGACTAGCACGTTAACTTAGTAGGTACACCTAGCATTCCCATGATATGCTGAGTGCCAGTTATGATTCTCATCATACAGACAGAAATCAACCATGAACATATATCCAGATATTAACTGTGCTTCATTAATGGCCACTGCTTAAAAATGCATTCTGGGAGAATAAAAAGCTGTTAACATACCATTATTTTGCTGAAGCCTAACCCATAGACAGGCCTCCATGGCCTTGCATTTTAGCTATAACCGGAACATATTTCTGATATCAGCTAGCCTAGCTAAATGGTGATCAAAGACACCCTGTCTTATATTAAGTCAAATAGATACTTTTAGAACTTCACAGTCTGGGGGAGAGAAGCGCCCATTGTCTACTGAAAGGTAAAAGGTAGAATGTACTGTACTTGAGAAAGCCCAGCCCAAAAGGCTTTCTACCAGTCAGAGACCTGTGAGGTCAGAGTGCTGATGTTTGATGGAGCCATCAGCTTATGTCACACTGAATATAAAATTCCATGTCACCGTTTGTAACACTCAAAGAATCCGTTGGGTATTCAGGGGTTCCAGACCTTGATATCTGTACTCTTCCTTTATTAATTAATAAATATTTTAGTGTTTTCCTCCCTGCAGAACTGCTGTGTGAATTTTTCTCAAATTGGGTGGAAAAACACAGCTAGGCACACAGGTTGTATCTATCAAGCTGATGGGCAGTAGGTTCAGGACAAACAAAAGGAAATACTAATCACTGTAGAGAGAGTGATTAAAATGTGGAATTGCTGCCAGGGGATGTAGTGATGGCCACATGAATAAACAGCTTTTAGATAGATTCATGAATCCCAGAGCCAGGAGGCAGCATCAAGGGAAGGCCTCGGCCTCAATGCCCTGTTGTTGACCCTGCAGAGGAACTGGTTGGCCACTGTGTAAGACAGGATGCTGGACTAGATGGAATATTGGTCAGATCCAGCAGGGCTCTTCTCATGTTCTTACCTTCTTAAGTGCCAGTAAGAATGCCTTCTTGTCTGCAGCATGCCATTTCTGAATATGGTCCTGCAAGGTACAGAGATGGGATTAAAGAACCGTTGGAAAATCAAGTGGATGTTTTCATCTATGTAGCTATTTTCATATGAATAATGACAGTGGAGATTTCAGAACAGTCTTTACCTTCCAGTCCTGGGCATGTTTTTGCAGAAGTAAGTCCTTCTAGGTTTAATTGGACTCAGACCTAGCATTTCATTATGTATGTAGGATTGCAAGCTGGTGGGAAGTGTGATTTTCTCTGAATCTCCAGAAATAGCCTTGGAAGGCTATCATCTTGGTCTGCTGACTGACCTTGAGAGAAGGGGGCTGTCTCGCTCTTTCCCCTCCAGTTTGATTTCCCCTCAAAATACCACCTGCAAGATTTCCCGAGTTGCTTCCCTCCTCCCTGCAACAGAACACCACTGCTTCATATGAAATCCATAGGTTACATGAAGCATATATGTTCAGCTGGAACATCCTTGCCCATTAGCTGCAGATCTAATAACTGCAAAGCTCGGTTCAGGTTCCCTATCGGTTTTTGCTCAGCTAATATTGGCTACAGATTATTGCAACACAACCGGCTGATAAAGCTTGTAAATGTTCTGTTCTGCTGTGATGGAGCAGTTGATGTAGATTTGTAAGCTGACTTTTGGACATTTTCAAAAAGGTTTGTTGTTTTGACTTGGGTTGGTTTGTGTGGCTGTGCGTCCTGGTGAGGCATGCGTCTTTGCAGAATGCTCATAAGACGTGCCCACCTGCAGCTGCCTAAAGGTGAAGCAAGCCTTGTGACCTACAATCTGGGGAGGAGGGGCTGTAGCTCAATGGAAGAGCCTCTGCTTTGCATGCAGAAGGTTCCAGGTTCCATCCCAGGGATCTCCGGTTAAGAAGAACCAGGCGTGAAAGACCTCAGCCTGAGACTCTGGAGAGCCACTCCAGCCTGAGTAGACAATACTGATCTTGATGGACCAATGGCCTGATTCAGTAGAAGGCAGCTTCATGTGTAGAACTGGGAGACCCAGGTTCAAATCTGACAAGAAGATTGCTGGGTGACCATGGGCCCTGTACCAATGATCATTTGTGCCTACCAGCAAAGGCATGTACATTGAGAGTGGGCATGAGGGCTTTCCCCACCGCCTCCTCATAATCACCAGCTCATGAGCACAACCCCTGTGCATAGGGGAAGTGTACACATGTGGGTGTTGTCTCTGTGACTGGGAATGCAGCTTTTCATTCACGGTTGCAGGGAAGGAGTCTCTGCACATAGAGCTCCTACGTGTGTGAGTGAGGCATGTTTATCGGTGGGCAGTCATTCAGAAGCAAGGCCGGGGCCAGGCACTTTCACGCTCGCACCCTCTGTATGTGTGTTCATTGTACACGTGACTGGATCGGCTGTAAAGGGCTCTCTCCGCCTAACCTACCTCACAAGGTTCTTGGATAAAATGCAGGAAAGGAGAATGACGCACATCATCCAGCGCTCCCTGGAGGAAAGATGGGCTAAAAATATGTCCTTAATAAGTAAATAAATTAAGTGATGCGTGCTTTCATCAGCGGAAGGGATCCCCTAATGTAGAGTGATAGCCGCCGTCAAATAGTGACTCTGGATTCTAAGTGATTGTTGGGCAAGTACTGTGTTTTTCCTTTCCTTTGAAAAACCTGCTGCCTGTTCGCACTTCGTTCCTTCACACGGGCCACCCATTCTGTACACTGAAATATCTTTGCAACCGTTCATGCACTGGTGTTTCCTTGATGTTGATTTAGGAAGCATGTATAAAGCAATGGTTTTATTTCATAATTTTCCAGGTTCCCGCTGGCTTTCCCCTTTAAACAGAAGTGTGAGACCTTTTATGCTCGTTTTAATGAAACCGTTTGTTCCACGCATCAGCTATGGGGGTTCTTTTTTTGGGGGGGGGTAACGTTTCCTAATGCTAGGAAAAGTTGAAGGCAGCAGGGAAAGGCGATGATCCAAAATGAGATGGATCAAGGAAGCCACGGCCCTCCGTTTGCAAGACCCAGGCTATTAACGATAGGGTGTTCTGGAGGACATTAATTCATGGGGTCGCCATGACGGTACTTAACCCACACAATGTTTTAACAGTACCATCCTGAACAGAGTTGCATCCTTCTAAGTACATGGACTTAATGGACTTAGAAGAATGTAACTCTGTTTAGGATGGAAAGGTAAACGCGGCCACCCAGTTACAGGAGTGGAGAGTGTTAATACCGTCGGCTGGTATGACTAATCAGTTAGATAAAGAATTCAGGCTGCGGAATAGCTGAGCCTTCATGCCTGATTGATGATAACAGCAGCCAGATGACTTAGTGCCCTTACTGGTAGCGTCCCCCTCACTATTAGAGAGCGGAGATTTCCTGCCCCTTACAATAGCTTTGCCTTGGCGAGCACCCGTGTGCTGGCCCCTTGCAGCCCCGGCGTCTCAAAAACAAAAGAGAAATGAGGTCAGATTGAATGATTCCGGCGTTTGCTCACAAAGGTGCAGCCCGAGGGGTGTGGAATGACGGCTTGTTTTTGCTCTTGTTCCTTGGCGCTTATCGCTGACTCCAGAAGTTAATCTCCTAATGACCTCGGCTGTGGAATTTTGTTTTGATAAATTGGCCAGAAAAGAAACGGCATTAACATGGAGGGATGGTGGCATCTCTTCTGTTTGTTCCAGGCATTGGCCACGAACCGGGCCACTGATCTAACGAATGGAATGTAAGAGAACCATTAAAGACCTTCTCCCAAGGTTCAGCTCCCCCTGGGATGTCCTAGGAACCCTTTTCAGCACGGTTTGCAGGGACAGGCTAAGGATTTGTGTATCCTGGCACAATGTGAAAGGGGTGCTTCTTTCGTGCCTGCAGACTGTTTCCAAGCTGCAAAGTGGTTCAGAAGATATAATGCATCCTTGAAAAATAAGGAATGGGGTGGTCAGGGGTTAGGGTTGCCAATCTCCTGGTGGTGACTGAAGATCTTCTGGGATTACAGCTGCTCTGCAAGCGACAGAGAACAGTTCACCTGGAGAAAATGGGTGCTTTGGAAGGTGGGAGTCATGGCATTCTACGCCACCAAAGTCTCTTCCTTTCCCCAAACCCCATCCTCCTCTGGTTCCACCCCCATAATCTCCAGGGATTCCACATCCCGGAGATGGCAACTCTCGTCTGGGGTGTAATCATACTGAACCTCAAATTATGTACAATGTAGGTATTCATCTATTCAAATATTTGCCTCCCTCATTGTCCAAACTTAAAAAATTGATCAAAAGCAGGGAACAACCGAAACGAGACAGCAATCATTCAAGGGAAGCGGAGTTAATAGAAATGAACAGCCTAGACAAGTCAGATGTCAACGCCCAAAGCCGAGAAGAATCTGAAGGACCGTTTGATTGGTATCTAAACGATGCCAGCAAGCATGCCAAGCTAACCCTAACCCTAACCTGTCTGAGCATGGGGCCATGGCAGAGAAGGCCTACCCCCAAGACTTCCCAAGATACAAATATATTACAGGACCTGAAAACTGCCACAAAAACGCCCCGTGGTCTGGTTCCATATTATTGTTTAGACATTCTTAGTTAAAATTGGAACGGGGGGGGGAGGGGTTGATAATTTTGTTAGGCCTTGGTATCAATCCTGGGACCTGTGTAAATGATATTTGCATGTCAGCTGTGTAGTGAGTTGTGTGCTGTGGAATCAGCTGCCTGGGGAGGTGGTGAGCTCCCCTTCACTGACAGCTTTCAAGAAGAGGCTGGATGAACATTTGACAGAGATGCTTCAGGCTGGTCCTGCATTGGGCAGGGGGTTGGACTAGATGGTCCGTACGGCCCCTTCCAACTCTGTGATTCTACGATACAATGATTCTGTGTGCATTGGGGTGTCATTGCTGCTAAACTAGTTCAAAAGCAGTCGGAGTAAACACTTACCGTGGAATGAGATGGGCTGCCCATCAGACCCACAGAGGCACAGCAGAAGATGTAGCTTCAGCAATAAAGGATTCCTGAGTTTCTCTTTCGAGATGTGTAGAATTTTCCTGTCCTGTTCCTTTTATTGTTTCAGGGTTTTTATCTGCAGTGGAAATGTAAAATCACTGGGAATTTTGAATTGGAGAGTGACATTTTTTCCCCTGTGGGCATTTTTGGGAGAATAAACTTCCAGAAATTCTACTCTTCTTGAATTCTGAAAGTGGACAATAAATAAAACAAATTAATTAATTAATTCTGGGTTTGGAGAATGTACAGGTTGGTGGGATTGGAGAATGGTTTGATGTACATTCTGTACATTCTGGGTTTGGAGAATGTACAGGTTGGTGCTTCTTCAGCTCATTTGTGTAGTTTTGTTCTATATTCCATCAAGTCACTTTCACCTCATGGCAACTCCAGTTTGGTGTAGTGGTTAGGAGCGTGGACTCTAGTCTGGGAGAACTGAGTTTGATTCCCCCACTCTTCCACAAGCTGCCAGTTGGGTGACCTTGGGTCAGTCACAGTTCTCTCAGAGCTGTTCTCTCATGAGCGGTTCTCTCAGAGCTCTCTCAGCCCCACCTATCTCACAGGATGTCTGTTGTGGGGAGGGGAAGGGAAGGAGTTTGCAAGCCACTCTGAGACTCTTGAGTGAAAGGCGGGGTATAAATCCAATCTCCTCCTCCTCCTCCTCCTCCAAAATGTCCTATTGTTAACTGCCTTGCTCAGGACTTGCAAACTAAGGGCTGTGGCTTCATTGATTGAGTCAATTCATCTTACTGATGCATATATGCACATTGATAAAACATTGCATGGAGAATTTTGGAACAGTTGCTATTTGAAACTGGAGTAAGCAGTCTTGGGGTGGGGAAGCATCAGTCTGACACTCACTTAACCTTTGTGCTAAATTTGCTCCCTTCTCTTCTTGGGGAGGAGACATGGCTCGGTGGTAGAGTATCTGCTTGGCATGCAGAAGATCCCTAGTTCAATCCCCGGCATCTCTGGATTAAAGACTATAGGTGATGTGAAAGTCCTCTGGCTGAGATCCAGGAGAGCCACTGCCAGTCAGAGTAAACAATACTGACTTTGATGGACCCCAAGGATCTGATTCAGTATACATGTGTGTGTTCATGTATGTGCAGTCCTCCTCCTTGCACTCCCATAGAAGATCTTCCTGAGATCCTGACAAATCTCTATCTGTTTGGAGTCATCAGTGAGCCAGTTTGGTGTAGTGGTTGAGTGTGCGGACTCTAATCTGGGAGAACTGGGTTTGATTCCCCACTCCTCCATTTGCAGCTGCTGGATGACCTTGGGCAAGCCATAGTTCTGTCAGAGGTGTTCTTGAAAAAGAGCAGCTTCTGTCAGAGCTCTCTCAGTCCCACCTACCTCACAGAGTGTCTGCTGTGGGGAGGGGAAGGGAAAGGAGTTTGTAAACCGCTCTGAGATTCTGAGTGAAGGGCAGGGTATAAATCCAACCTCCTCTTCTTTCTGGGCACTCCAGAGAAGCAAGAGCAGGCTGCTGCCTATTATTCCTACACAGTGTGAATGTGCGGTGGTGCGGAGGTTGCAAATGGTGTGATTTCTTAAATGCACAGTCACAGATCAAAGAAATACGAGGCTTGCAAAAGATGTACCGTAGGACATTCATGTGATGCCCGATACAAGCAATTTACCAATGCAACTATATGTATAGTGTGTAATATAGTGTGTAATGTTGCTCTATTTGCTCTAATCCTTGCTCTGTAGTTTGAAGATTTATTCTTATAAAGTTGGCTATGCATGGGCATATGTACTAGTCTGAACCTGTCAAGGGCTCTCAGAATGCATGAAGCACACACGAGGGGAAATGTGACTGTGGAAGGACTGTACCCCGGGAGCAAATTCTGCAGTGAATAGTGATTGGAGACCTGCTTTCCAGCAACATCTGGTTATGCACTTGAAAAGCATGAAGGGCTCTCCAAGTGTGTGTGCACACTTGTATATGTGCCCATATGTGCCCAAGTTTACAGAAGATCTCTCCAGTATCCTGTCCGTTGCTTCTCCTTCTCATTAAAGGCTGCCTCTCTGGATTAGAACAGTCTTATTCAGCAAAGTGCTTTTCCTCTTCCCACTAACACCAACCAGAAGCTTCTGGGAAACTCAGAAGCAAGATGTGATAATGACAGACATGTTCTGCATCTTGTCATGCAAGGTATACTGCCTTTTGTCACGGAGACTTCATTTTTAGGAAGGAGGAGGAGGAGAAGAGTTGGCTATCTACCCCACCCTTCATTTGGAGTCTCCAAGCAGTTGACAATCTCTTTCTTTTTCCTCCCCCACAACAGACACCCTGTAAGGTAGGTGGGGCTGAGAGAGCTCTGAGAGAACTGCTCACGAGAGAACAGCTCTGAAAGAACTGTGACTGGCCCAAAGTCTCCCAGCAGGCTGCATGTGAAGGAGTGGGGAATCAAACTCGGTTCTCCAGATTAGAGTCTGCCACTCTTAACCAATACACCACAGGTTCGGACCCTCCTCGCATTTCTAATCCTTTATCAAACAAATCCTTTAAAAAATCTGTAGCAATGACTATTTTCATATCCTGGAGCAAGAAATTCCATAAGTTAGTTATCTTGTCATTCCTGGCTGTCAGTTTTTCTGGACAGTGTGGGCTTGCTTGAACACTTGCAAGAGCCTCCGTGCAAGCTTCTCAAAGGCTGTTGCTGTGGTGTGGCTTGGAGCAGCATTCCTTGTTTGTGCCTCTGCTTGGGAGCAGTACGCGTGGCGGCTGCAGTCTGCTTCACATCAGAGGCTAGATCTTGACACCCCACTTGTGTCCTGGCATACTTGCCAAGTGTGAGAAGTTGAGTCCCTGCCCTGAGGAGATTACAATCTAAATATGGACACAGAAAAACAATCAGGAAGGGGAGAAGTGGAATGAGGATAGGTGAGAATAGGCATTCATTACAGTTGGTATTGGGGATGGGTAATATGTACATATGTGCCGTCAAGCCGTAACCAGCTTTCGACGGCCCCAGCAAGGGGCTTTCAAGGCACGTGAGAAACAGTGGTGGTTGGCCATGGCCTTCCTCTTTAGAGTTGGCCTTGGTGGTCCCCCATCCAAATGCTGACCCTGCTGAGCTTCTAAGATCTGACGAGATCAGGGCTATACCATACCATTCCCAAATCCCAATGGGTAATAAAGGGGCTGAATTTTATGGAAAATGTGAGTTTCATGGAGGGATATGCAGGAAACAAGAGGGGTAGAATCGGACACATTCTGGGAGGCAGTCACAAGCATAACGGGGGCAGCAAAGGAGACAGGATAGGTGGTTTGGTGGTGGTGTTTTTTTCAGAGGGAGCAGGAGGCATTCAATACAGTAGTAAGTGCTGGAGGAGTGAAGGTCATTCTCAGAAGAAGAAGAGTGGAGTTTTATACCGCACAGCTTCTCTGTACCTGAAAGAGTCTCAAAGCAGCTTACAGTCGCCTTCCCTTCCTCACCCCACAACAATCACCTTGTGGGTTTAGGTGAGGCTGAGAGAATTTGGATAAAACTGTGACTGGCCCATGGTCACCCAGCGGGCTTCACGTGGAGGAGTGGGGAGTCAGGCTTGGTTCTCCAGGTTAGAGTCTGCTCTTGACCACTACACCATGCTGGCTCTCAGGAGTATGTTGGGAGGTAAAAGTGGAACTGAACTGCTGAACTGCGGGCTGTGGAAGGTCAGTAGTTCAGCAGTTCAAGACCCGAGAGTGCCGCATGACAGAGTGAGCTCTCGTCTCTAGTTCCAGCTCCTGCCAACCTAGCAGTTCGAAAGCAAGAAATTGCAAGCAGATAAATAGGTACCACTTCAGTGGGAAGGTAACAGCATTCCGTGCGCCTTGGTGTTTAGTCATGCTGGCCACATGACCACGGAAACGTCTTTGGACAGCACTGGCTCTTTGGCTTTGAAACAGAGATGAGCATCGCAACCCTAGAGTCGGATTCGACTGGTTTTCGAGCAAGGGAACCTTTACCTTTACCTTTAAGAGATTTGAAGGGATTTGAAGGCCATGGAGAGATCTGGAGGTAACATTTATGCTTGTGCTGAGCAGACAGGGAGTGTGGAAGCTGCCAGGCAGAGTCAGGCCAGTGTTCCTTCCACTTTGGTGTTGTCTACTAGGACTGGCAGCAGCTCGGTAGTGTCTCTGGCAGAGAATGATCTTTCTCGACGCTTGCAACCTGAAGCGGATGCTCTGCCACTGAGCCACAGCCTTCCCCCAGACTTGTTAAGAGGACAACGTTCTTTAGTGTATACAAGCCAGTGTTGAGAAACCCACTTGCCAGCACACCACCACTTTCACGCAGAAACCGTGAATGCGACGGGAGGGGGTTCTGTATCTTCCAAATGCCAACAGGAGAGAAGAGCTGTGAGCCTTTTTTGATCTCTTGCTGAATCATCTCTTGTTGTGTTTCTTGGCTTCTGGTGCTGCATTTCTCCGACTTTAAAAGACGTTTTCCATCCCTCTCCAGTGAAGGAGTAACGTTGTCCTTTGTGAATCAGCCTTTTCCTCTTGCCCTTTTGAAATGATTCACGGATGATGTCATCCCAGGAGTATAATAGGGACACTGAATAATTGGGACTTGGTAGAATTGTTTGATTCGGGGAAGCAATGGTTTAATTATTTTTTTTTAAATAAGACGCGTTCAGAAGATTATATTGTACACATCTCAGGAACCCAGGTGCTAATCTGCCTTCCCTAATCAACATTGTTTGTGCAACTAAATCCTTACCTTCATTAGCCTCTCTGAAATTTCACAGCAGGGTTGCAGATTGTCGTCCAGATGTGCTGTGGCATTGTAAGATCCATCTGATTTTGGCAAAATGCAAATTCAGATTCTGGTCTTCTTATTTGAACAGGAGCTGAGCCTCTGTGCAGTGAGGAAAATTGGATACTCTAATAGCATGTTTACATATCAAAGGTTCCCAAATGTAAGTTTGCATACCAAAGGGTTCTGATATGCTCCTTCCCCATGATGCTGAATGTTTGGAAAGCAATGGCACCAATCATGGAGTGGGAATATGCACACTGACACTTCATCAATGCATATAGGTGCTGTTTTCAAGAGTTGGTGATCATGTGGAGGCCGGGGACAGGACAGCGGGCTGGTGCCTTCTCCCATTCTCTGCATGTTCAGTCAACCTGTGTTGTTATGTGTCGAGATCTTTCTTTGTGTGATCACATCCCTGAATTGGACTTGCACTGAGGCAATGCAGTGGAACAACGTGGTAGAGATTAGGCCATGGCTCAGTGGCAGAGCGTCCCAGGTTCAATCCCCAACATCTCCAAATAAAAGATCTGGTGGTAGGTAATGTGAAAGACCCTGGAGAGCCGCTACCAGTCTGAGTGGACAATACTAACTTTGATGGACCAATGGTCTGATTCAATATAAGGCAGCGTCATGTGTTCAAATGGACTGTACCATATGGGGAAGGATGCCATTTTGAATAATCTCCCATATGTGATATGTCTGTTTCTGGAGACCTTAGACTGGCAGAACAACTATTTTTTAAAAATGGGTTTGGCCTAGAACATGGCGCAATCTAACACCGTGTCCAATCGTCTCCCAATCTACCTCCTTTCCCTTTTTGATCCTACCCTGGGACCCTTTTGCTTGCTGCTACACTAGTTTTCTACTTGCAGGGAATTGGTTTTTTTCATAGGGGAAGGGGTTCTCTCACCTGCAGCCTGAAGAGAAATAGTCCATTCCTCTCACCTCCTTCTACTGTATGGGCCTTTGGCAGTTCAAGAGGTGAAGAAGTGTGTCAAATTGGTTTTCTCACCTTTCTTATCAGGAGTAAGAGGTCGCTATTCCAGGATTGTTATTTGGAGGTGATAATCCCTGCCTGGGGGGAAAAAAACCCAGGATTGTGCAATTCATAGTCCCTTGAAAGCCACTCTGGCTCATTCACAGGTCAGTTTCTCTTCTCTTCTTGAATTTGGTCTGCCAGAGATGATAGCGGGGGTATACAATCATGTTAGTGGAGGATGACAGAGAGGCGAATGAAGGAGCCCTAACCTATCATCTTCCACGGAGGATGAGACACTCTGAACTGCTGAAACAACCTAATAGAAATGTATGAAGCTGCCTTATATTAAACTAGAGGATTAGCTTTTCTGCCCTTCTGTCAATATGTTGACAACACCTAGCTCCGTATCTCCCCGTCCAAGTCTCCTGGGGATGGGGTAGATGTCTCGAGCCACTGCCTGACTGCCGTGATCACGCAATTGCTCCTTCTAAGCTGTGAGCAAAAATTCTACTTTGTAAGCTCCTGGCATTAAAATTGTGAGCGAGCAATTTGGCTACTGCGTAAATTAGTTTGCTCTGGAGCCATCCCTTCCTGAGCTAAGACAAAGATGTGTAAGCCGGAGGCTAAAAGGCTGTGAGTTAGCTCACACTAGCTCAGGTTAGAGGGAACACTGGTGTTCGGATGGATAAGACGGAATGAACTGGAACTGAACCCTGACAAGATGGGGGTAACGTTGACTGGGAAGATGGGAGTCTTGAAAGACTTTGTGCTTTGATGGGGTTCAGTTGACTGATTTGGTTAAGGGCTAGGGCAAGTGATAGTGGTTCAGGAGCCGCATATGGACCAGTGTGGTGTAGTGGTAAGAGTGCTGGGCTAGTATCTGGGAGACCTGGCTTCGAATCCCCACTTGTGGCATGGAAGCTCGCTGGGTGACCTTGGGCCAGTCACCCTCTCTCAGCCTAACTAACCTTGCAAGTATGTTATGAGGATAAAATGGAGAAGAGGCGCATGATGTCCCACTGGGGAGAAAGGCGGGGTACCAAAAAATGTGGCTTTTCCGTACACTCTTCCCCGTGGCACCTGCCCCATGTCCCCAGTTTCTTTGGAAACAGAGTCCTGTGGGCCATTTCACCTGCTGGAAACAATTACATATTTTCCTTACTGCTAATGTATTACATTTTCCAAATTTCAGCGTGTGCCTCAAAGACAGCTCAGAATGTTAAATTAGTTTAACCCGATGCCTTTGTGATTGAGTTGGCCTACAGGGGCTTATAGATCAAAACAATTGATATCTGGGCTGTTTAAAAGTTCAAATGCATCTGCGCTCTTGGCTCCGGCAAGCCCTTTTGGCTGCACAATTCTGCACGAGTGGCAAATAACAGATTTGCCGCGCGGCTGCCAGGATGGGGTAATCCCAGCAGTTTGGTGAAGCAACCTGGTTTTTAGGAAGAGAGATCTTTTTTAAAAAGACAAGATGATAAATGTATTTTTAAAAGGGGTGGGGTGGGGAGCTTCTGCAGGCCACAAGCGTTTAAGAGACTAGACACTAGAATCCTAACAAGCAGGGATGATGGATTAGAACGCTGTGGGGCCATTAACTATTCAGGTTTGCATTAATAATTTACACTGGGATTGTAAATGTGTCAGGTGCTACGCAAGGGGGTACTGCCGGGGAGGAGCAGTGGATTCAGCCCCTGAAGCTGCATTTGGAACAACAGGGTTCCGCTAACAGGCCCATTTTGATTGCACTCAGTGAGCCTCCTTTGCAAATCTGTGGCCATAAACTGTGCCGTAGGTCTGTTGGCAGTTATCTCAAATCTTGGTAATCGGGTCCACGTGATGGTAGAAAGGGAACGATCCGATAACAACCTCGCAGCCGTCGGCAACCCATTCTGCTCTGCTGCAGAAGTGGAGTTAAAAGACACTGGGGAAAACCTGGTAGGAAGCAGGTTGTGATGTGCCGTGGACGGACTTCTGATTGCCCCTGCGCTCTCTCGTGGCGTCGGGAAGGTCTGATCGGGCCATCCGACTCCGTGCCATTGTTTTTTCCCCCCTTCGCGGTATGGTGCATCATCGCAAACTCCATAGGGAGCCCTCAGTGCAGAGGTGCGGTTCATCGATTCCTTGGTTAAGCGCATGGGGGGAAAACGGCACACACACAAAAAAAATGACTCACCCGCAGTTGCATCTAATCACGCACTGACGAACTGCGCTTGCAGCTTCCAAGGGAGGTGTGATCGTGCAACTGCAGGTCAAATTCCTCCAGGGGAAATAGCCTCGGGGGAGGGGGGGCAGGCATTTTTTCTGGTGCGTCTGACAGCAACCAAACAGAGGCGGTTTGCCGTTGCTTGCCTCTGGGTCGCAACCCTGGTTTGCTTCGGTGGTCTTCCATCCAAGTTGTAACCAGGGCCAGCCTTGCTTAGCTTCTGAGATCTAAGGACATTGGACTGGCCTCGACAATTCCAGTCAGGGCTAAGGTCCACATACATGTATCTAAACTTGTGCTTTCTCCTGGTCAGGGCTATTCTTGTAGAAAAAGCTCAGCAGGAACTCATTAGCATAATAGTCCACACCCAACAACTGAAACTCATTAGTATATTAGGCCACACCCCCATGTTACCAGAAGTGTGGTCATCCAGCCACACCCACTTTTTGCTTCTTATTCTGTTGACCTTGTTTGTTGTCAAAACCCAGGGCTTTTTTGTAGCAGGAACTCCTTTGCATGTTAGGCCACACACCCCTAATGTAGCCAATCCCAATGAGTTTCTGCTGTTGGCTGCCTATTATGCTAATGAGTTCCTGCTGGGTGTGGCCAACTCAGGAGCCAGCCAGAACTCCGTTCCTGCCCCAAAATAGCCCTGCGCCTGGTATTCCATATGTTCCTTTAGTGTGTCCTCCAAACACTTTGTAGGATGGTAATTCCTGATAAATGCCTACAGGTACATGTGGATTAACAAGTTCTAGGCCCAGAGGTTCCTATCCAACAAAGATACTATCCTGACAATCTCCCAGAGCGTAATTTTTATTTTGTGGCATTTCAGTATTTCAGTTTTTATTTTGTGGCATTTCAGTTTTTCACACTGCACTAGTAGACATGTTATTTGCAGGTTACAGTTATAGCAAAAATGTGTGTGACTCTACATATAGAATGTGTGTAGATATATGTATGTATGTGCAGAAAGAAAGGACAGAGTTCTTATATTTGTAGAGGATAGGTCTGTCATTGTCTATTAGCTGTGCAACTGAATGGGACTTCAGGGCTCTGGGGCATCTGTCTTTGATAATCGGAGGCTGGGGAGCAGTCTGCTGGTGAAGACCTTCATCATATTTGAAGAAGGGAACTTTGACTCTCAGAAGCTCATACCCTGGAAATCTTGTTGGTCTCTAAGGTTCTACTGGACTTGAATCTTGCCAGGGTGGCATAGTGTTTAAGAGTGGCGGACTCTAATCTGGAGAACCGGGTTTGATTCCCCACTCCTCCACATGAAACCAGCTGAGTGACCTTGGGTCAGTCACAGTTCTCTCAGAGCTCTCTCAGGCCTGGGTGTCTGTTGTGGAGAGAGGGAGGGAAGGAGACTGTAAGCTGCTCTGCAACTCCCAAGTGAAGGGTGGGGTATAAATCCAATATTTCCTACTGTGGACCAACACAGCTGCCCACTTGAAACAGGTGAGGGCTGTTGTCTGTGGGCCCTGCTTTTGGGCTTCCCGGTGGCACTTGGTTGGCCACAGTTGGAAACAGGATGCTGCTGGACTAGATGACCATTGGTCTAATCCAGCATGGCTACTCTTATATAGTAATACATATGCCGCTATGTGATATTGCATGTGTATGTTTACAATCTCTCTCTCTCTCTCTTGGCTTTGATGTCTGAATAATGTGGACTAGAGCCAAGGCCTACTACAACAAAAGAGTGTAAGTAGTTCTTAATGATAATGAATGATCTCTCTATTGGACTAATTGTTAGGAGTTAGTCCATCTGTCCCCCAGTGACTCTGTTCAGCCACAAGAGCTTTGGGAAGGTGGAGTCTCTCAGCTGAACGGAAAGTGCAGAGGGGAATATCTTTGTGTAAGCAAACAGCAGCAGCTTTGAATTGGAAAAGAGAGTCAGAGAGAGAGAGGCAGACAGGCAGAGGCAAAGGGTAAAGTAGCTCGGGGTACAGGGTCTCTCTCCTCCCCCCTTTGGAATCTGATGTAGGGTAGTGGGCAATGCTCCTTCTAAGCTGTGGAGTCTTGTGAGCAAAAATTCTACTTTGTGCGAGCCATTGGGCTACTGCATAAATTAGTTTGCTCTGGAGCCATCCTTCCTGGGCTAGGACAAAAAATGTGTGAGCCGGAGGCTAAAAACTGTGAGCTAGCCCACACTAATTCAGCTTAGAGGGAACACTGGTAGTGGTTCCGCTGCCCTATAGGAGACTCTCCCTGTGTTCCACTTGTGTATTTGCAAATAAATATTAGCAAATTGTCATATGACTCTACTGTTCTCTCCTCCAAAGGGGATCAGTCTCAGGAGAGTGGGTCACCCGTAACAACCATATAGTATATATACACACAGAGAGACAGAAAGATGAGAGAAGCTACAATGCAGTACTTTATGTGTAGGCAGTTACCACTGGTGGCCATGTTGGTTCTTCGATCAAGGTAATTTATTACTTTCATTGGTGGTAATCAGTCTGTTACTTTTGGTCATCATAGCCAGATGAAAGTGGTGCCTTCCATATGCTCTAGCTTCCCCCCTCTTTCAGGACGTATTGTGGGCTTTGAGATCTACCATGCACATAAGCTTTCAAAGTTAGTGGGAGTGAATGGTAATATTTCAAGCAGGACATCAAAGTGCCCGAGACTGGATGATAGCCAGAGTTTCAGTTTTACAGTACGCTAGGGCAGTCTAGATCCTAACTTTGAGCAATGGGCCTTTGGTGGTAGAAAGAACTGAGAAAATGACCCAGCAAAAAGGAGTGGGTTGATCACAGATAATAGCTCTATCTACCATATCGCCTTAATCCCCAGATGAATGTATTGCCAAATTTCCACATCTGGTTAGTTTGAGAGGGTCATTCAAGCTGGAGCCTTTCTGTTAGCGCTGCTTCAGCGATAGTGCTTTTCACACATCTGATTCTGAATGTGGCCGGCATGCGGATCGAAAAACCTACAGAGTGGAGCCAGGTACAGATGGGGGGTATATTTCTACAGAGCCCCGGGTCTGCTGTTTCCCTCCCTTAAAATCTAACATCTAAAATACAAGACAAAATCTATTTTGATCAAAAATTAGAGGAACAACCCCCCTGGTTTCAATATTTACAGCTAAAAAATTTAATAGAACATCTGGCTGAATCAGGAATATTTCAACAAAATTTAACAGCTCTGGAAAAGATAATTCTAGCTTATCCAAAAACACCAAAAGGGGTGCTCTCGTAAATTTACAAAATAATACTGAAAGAGGATAATGCAAGTAAACTAAAATATCAAAATAGATGGGAAGAAGAACTTAATTTGAATCTGCAGGAATCTGATTGGAATAATATCTGGGCATCCCCTGCAAACAAATCCTCAGTATACAACATTTGATTACAATTCTTTAAATTGATATCAAGGTGGTTCCTCACACCACAGCAGTTAACATATAATGAATCCCAAGTATTCACCCTGCCTGCTGGAAATGCTGGAGTCAGATAGGGACTTATCTTCATTGTTGGTGGGGTTGTCAAGAAATATAACAATTCTGGAATGCAGTGATAATACAGATAAATGTGATTACAAAACAAACATTACCATGCAAACCCGAAGTGCCCCTGCTAAATTTATGGAATGACAGTATGACAGGAGATGTCAAAGAACTCACCTCAACACTACTTGCCACAGCTAGGCTGACAATAGCAGCAGCCTGGAAATCACCTTTATCACCAACTATATCAGCACAGCAAGAAAAGATCTGGGATCAATTCATAATGGCTAAAATCACAGACACATTGAACAGAGCGAACAATAGTAATATAGCAACCTATTCTAAATTTGTTCAGATATGGGCTCCAGTTCTTGAATCTATGGTGACAAATGATATACTTCCATCAAAGCAAATATATCTTAAATGGGTATACTTATAGGTCACTCCCGTTACAGAACAAAAAAAGATAATTCGCAATTCACAAGATCATTAGTTTCAAATAGTAGACAATTCACAGAAATATACCTTTTCAACTGCCAAATATAAGTGCTTTATATTATATAATATGTACTTATGCTATGATTTACTGTGATTGCCATAATTGTAACATACAAAAACAATGGTTAAATAGGTTTATTTGCATTCTGTAAAGTCTTTAACAAAACCAATAAAAACATTTTTTTAAAAATCTAACATTTGAGTGGAAAGACCGAGATCTCAAAATGTTATGTTGCAAGATCTTGGCTGCTGTATTGTGGGAGGCAGGTTGGTGAGGAGAAGGAAATGCCACACAAACAACTGCCCTTGGGCAGCCTGGCAGTAGAGAACGAATGGGAGCTGGCACATCATTAGCCAGGGGGGTGGAGACGGCAGCACTGCAAGCAGGTGGGGAGGGGAGGGGCTGCAAGAGCTACTGTGGCCATGTGAGGAGGAAAGGATGGTACTCCCCCTGCACGTCTCACAAGTTCCATGTTTGTCAGATACAAAACCTCATGGAACTTGGGGGGGGGGAGAGATAATCGTATATTTGTACACTAGGGAGAGCCAGTTTGGTGTAGTGGTTAGGAGTGCGGACTCTAATCAGGGAGAACCCCACTCCTCCACATGCAGCTGTTGGTGTGACATTGGGTCAGTTACAAGTTCTCTCAGAGCTGTTCTCTCAAGAGCAGTTCTCGAAAGAGCTCTCTCAGCCCCACCTACCTCATAGGGTGTCTGTTGTGGGGAGGGGAAGGGAAAGGAGTTTGTAAGCTGCTCTGAGGTTCCTTCGAGTAGTGAAGGGTGGGGTATAAATCCAACCTCCTCCTCCTCCTCCTTCCCATTGTGATCCAGTGTCTATAGCAAACATTTAAATAAAAAGTAATCTGATTTGTTTCAATTGATTTTACTGAATGTATCTTAATAAAATACAGTGGATGCAGTCCATCCATGCCATGTCACCTACTCAAATTCTGTGTCACGGTCCTGGCTCTGCTGAGGCTGACTATTCCTCAGACGAGGAAGAGGCAAAGAGCAATCCAGCCTCCTCCATTGTCAGCCCAGAAGAGGGGCCTTTGCCAGCACCTGAGGGAGAAGAGGCTCCAGCATCTGCACAGGAGGGGCAGCAAGGCGAAGAGCCTGAGGTGCAGCTGGAGGAAGATCCTGGTCCAGAGCCTGGCGCAGCACGCCCAGGTGGAGACACCTCAAGGCTCACCTGAATGTCCCAGAGGCAGGGCACACCAGCATCTGGATGTGCAGGAGAGGAGGAGTGCCAGACTTCAGCTGTTGCAAAGGCAACGTGAGGGGCTGTGAGTCTTTGCAGGTTGCCTCCCAGGGAAGGGAGGGTCCGGTTATAAGCAGCCACCCTCACCTGCCTTGCTTCTTGCTCCTGAAAACTCTGATTGATTTCCCGGCATTCTGACCCCTGGCACTGTCTCTCAGCTTGGTTTGGACTTTGCATCTAGCTTGAGTATATTGTGCTCATGGTGACCGGCCACAGCCAGCACATTCTGTCAACCAGAGAATTTCTGCACATTCTCCCCATTCCTTCAGGAGCGTCTGAAGCCTGCCTTGTGCCATAGCCCCAGCTATCTTGGGGTCTCTATATGAACTTCCAAGGTCCCTCCCATCATATCAAGCCTTGAGCTGCTTTGCTCCTTTCAACCCAAGTCCAATTGCTCCGGAGTCCAAGTGTGAGGACAGATTGCTAAAGAAATGTGGGCCTACATTGCTCATATGAACGAGAGTCTTTGAAGTGTGGTAGCTAGATTATCAAGGGGTCGCGGTGGCTCAGTGGTTAAGATACTTAGTTGCAGACTGGGTCAGTAGCTCGGCAGTTCGAGACCCGAGTGCCGCATGACGGAGTGAGCTTCCGTCTCTGGTCCCAGCTCCTGCCAACCTAGCAGTTCGAAAGCAAGAAATTGCAAGTAGATAAATAGATACTGCTTAGGTGGGAAGGTAACAGTGTTCCGTGCGCCTCGGCATTTAATCATGCCGGCCATGTGACCACGGAAAAATCTTCGGACAATGTCAGCTCTTCGGCTTGGAAACAGAGATGAGCCCCACCCCCTAGAGTCAGATTTGAGTGGCTTTTGAGCAAGGGAAACCTTTACCTTTTAGCTAGATTATCAGATTAGATAGAAACCTGGGTTTGCATCGACATGCAACCTTGACACTCACAGGGGTGACCTTCAGCCAGCTTTTATTACCCAACCTACACTATCTCTTAGGTTTTCTGTGATGATAACAGGAACAGAGAGAGAGAGAGAGCTTCTTTGAGGACACATGTGATAAAATAAAATAATAAACATTTAAAAAATCTTGTCAGCGCACATTTGGGAAATACCGGCTGAAGCAGGCTGATATTCTCCAAATTTGCATGGCAGCAAGTGCTTTCATTCTCATCCTACAATAACTGTAAAGAGGGGAGAGTGAAGCACCTTTTCTTCCTCCCCTTCTTTGCATGTTAATTGCTCTGCCTGTAATTTTGAAGCTGCCCGGCTTTGATGTACCGGGTCTCTCCGGTAGAACTACTTTAAGACATTAATTGATAAGCCTGTGAAGAATTTTATATGACGTGGTGGCTCTTCCTTCCCCACCGTCTTCTTTGTTATACTCTTTAGGCTTGCCTGCACTGCAGCAAGGAGAGCAAGAAGCCCGGCTCTTTAGATTGCCAGGGAGCGCCTGGGGCAAAGTAGAAAATTAGATGGTGGGCATGAAGGGAGAGATGAGCCCCCTGGAATGGCTCTGGTGTTTAATTTAAAATATTGGAAACAAAAGATACGCACCTAGTAACTCCTGTGTCCTTGCTCCTCTGGTGAGTATCCAGATAGTTCTGTAAGCTTTCAGATATAAATCCTTGCTAACTTTCTTCACTGGCCCTGTGTCTTGACTGGTGCTATAGATCACTTGTTACATATTCCCCCTTGTACCCTTTGCTTGTTAGTAATGTCTAAAAACTCTTTATTAAGGCATGCATCTGGCAAGTTTTACTCTCATTAAATGCTCTTCAAGGTCAGTTGAGTATCATGGGTCAGGCCCCTGATCCTATATGGAGAAGCATTCCTTTGAATCGATGTTGTTGGCCATCTGTTAACTCCGTGATCCTTAATTGGATAGGCTCACCCGTCTGAACGTTGCACACCTTCTAAGCCAGCACTGTCTGCCCTCAGTGACATAGAATCATAGAGCTGGAAGGGACCTCCAGGGTCATCTAGTTCAGCCCCCTGAGCAGTGCAGGAAATCCACAAATACCTCACCCTTCACCCCCCAGTGACCCCTGTTCCATGCCCAGAAGATGTCAACAAAACCTCCAGGATCCCCGGCCAAACTGATCTGGAGAAAAATTGCTTTCTGACCCCAAAGTGGCAATCAGCATCTCCCTGGGCATATAGGAGAGGACTACAAGAACTCATCATCATGTGACAAAATCTGATCGAACTTACAGTGTTGCGACATCATTGGTTGCACCCCCATGTATACAACCTGGCAGCAGGGTGGTGAAGGGAACGATAAGTTTTTAAGCTAACCAGGTACTGTAGAGCAGAGAGTTGTTTCTGCTGAGACACTGATTGAATGGGGATCGGGCGTCAATTAGAGGTACTGCAGATTTCACCCCAAACATGTTTGAACTTACTGTGTTGGAAGGTGTAGATTAGATAGGATCCAATCACTGTGTGTTTCGTGCTGAACAACTGTGGATACCTGATGAACAGGTTTGGATCAGGTTTTTGAAAAGATGCTGCCTATTCAAACTGGCCAGTAGCTGTAATTACCACGAGGAACTGCTTAGGTGAACATTAAAGGATTGGATTTTTTAATTAAAATGCAGCATTTACTCTGCGTGTTCGTAAAGTGCTGTTGAGTCACAGTTTTGTGGTGACCCCAGCAAGGGGCTTTCAGGGCAAGTGGGAAACAGAAGGGGCGTGCCATTGGCTTCCTCTGCCATCTTCCTTGGAGGTCTCCCATCCAAGTACTAACCAGGGCTGACCCCGCTTGGCCCCCTGACATCAGGCCGTACCATGTCTCCTTCCCTCCGCAGCATTTACTAATGACCGATTAATATGATTTGTGGCTGATTTAATTGTCTGTTTAAACAATTGCCTGCTGAGTGGAGCAATTAAGCAGTGAGGACAGCAGGTAGTAGAACCCAACCGGGCTGTGTGAGAACGCACACGTGCCAAAAGCCAATTGCACTCTGTTGCGTAGTTAGAAAGGAATACAGTGGAACGTCCTACCAAGCAGCCATGAATGGGTCAATGAACCCGTCTAACCATTCATGGAGAAATCGGCTCCCTGTTGACAGGCTGGGAGCTGGAGAGGCGGGTGTTCCAGCGTCCCTAGTGTCATTTTGCACAGCCTTTCTTACCTTTCTAAACCTACTCAGTCAATTGTTCTGAACAAAGTATTGCGCGCATTCACTCGGGAGCGACTTTGCTGACTATTGCAGAGCATGTGCTATTGTTGATCGAATACGACTATTGCAAAGCATGTGCTATTGTTGATTGGATGCCCGGCTTTGAATGATTATAATAGGAATGAATTTTTCCTGTAATGTTGAGTTGAAGGCTTTTATACATTGTGAGTGCTATACTAAGGATTTTTCCTTCTAAGAGTCTTCTGTACACTATGATTACTGTATGAAGTAGTGTGAACTTACTGAAGAAGAATTATCGAAACGAAGATCAAAATCCGGAGTCTTCGTCCATTTTGTCTGTGTACCATTTATGGACTTATACTATTCATTTAGGGAGCTGTGGTGGCTCAAGTGGTTGAGACGCTGAACTGCAGGCTGTCGAAGGTCAGTAGTTCAGCAGTTCAAGACCTGAGAGTGCCACATGACGGAATGAGTTCCCGTCTCTAGTTCCAGCTCCTGCCAACCTAGCAGTTCGAAAGCAAGAAATTGCAAGTAGATAAATAGGTACCACTTTGGTGGGAAGGTAACAGTGTTCTGTGCACCTTGGCGTTTAGTCATGCTGGCCACATGACCACGGAAATGTCTTCGGACAGCGCTGGCTCTTCGGCTTTGAAACGGAGATGAGCATTGCAACCCTAGAGTCGGATTCGACTGGCTTTCGAGCAAGGGAACCTTTACCTTTACCTTTACTATTCATTTTGTTTGTTTACCATTTATGGACTTGTACTATTTATGGACCTGCACACTATATGATGTAATTTGGTTTCACTGATATATATGGTCCTCTTATATAAATTGATTTTTGTGCATAACTTTTTGAGCACTTGTGGTCTGCGTTATTTGTGCGGTGCTTGTTTATTTGCTGAAGTTTACTCAAAACCACCACATTCTACCTCATCTCATGATGTTAACTCAAAAGGTTTTTGCTGGCAGCTGTCATAATTTGAGACTTAAGGGTTTTTTTTGTGATTTATAATGGGTTTTAATTTGTTGTTTGCCTTGGGTTGCCGTTGCCTAAGAGAAAGATGTTTTCATATATTTTTAATATTAGAACTCTTGATAAAAATTGAAGTTCATCTTCTGTCTTCTGGTGCAGCCCCACATTGGGACTGCGCTTGTGTAGGCTGGTTGCAAGACTTTTTCTTTCTAGCTCAAAAACTCCAAAGAGGCCCTGACCTGGATAGCCCAGGCAAGCCTGATCTCATCAGACCTCGGAAGCCAAGCAGGGTTGAGCCTGGCAAGTACTCGGATCGGAGGCCTCCTTGGAATACCAGCAGTTGGGAGGTGGGGGCAGGCTTCATTCAGCCACCTCTCTGAATAGCCTCCAAGCTTCCAGCAGGGGTCGGTCACCAGAGGCCGCTATGACTTCCAGGTGCACACGCACTTCCACGCACTCACATGCACACAGACACAAAATACAAAAAAATACAAAACCCCCATCTCCAACGTGTCATGTGCTCTCCTTCCCTCAGTTCCCACTAAGCCGCTGTGAGCCCCCTTCCATGGCACAATAGGCCCTGTGAGAGCTCACAGCAGGGCAGAAGGAGGAGGAGGAGGCAACTGGATTTATACCCTACGCTTCACTCAGCGTCTCAGAGCGGTTTACAAACTCCTTTCCCTTCCCCTCCCCACAACAGACACCCTGTGAGGTAGGTGGGGCTGAGAGAGCTCTGACAGAAGCTGCTCATTTTCAAGAACAGCTCTGACAGAACTATGGCTTGCCCAAGGTCATCCAGCAGCTGCAAGTGGAGGAGTGGGGAATCAAACCCAGTTCTCCCAGATTAGAGTCTGCCGCCCTTAACCACTACACCACACTGGCTCTCTTGGAGGGAGGGGAATATGTGTCTGCACAGGAGACATCAATGAACAACAGTTACAGGTAAGTGCAACTCTGTCCCCCCATCCCCCCCCCCAAGAAAAGTGTTTGCCGATGCTGCTCAGTTGCCAAGCCTGCTGCGATCTCCCATTAGGAGAGTTCACCCATCAGTAGCTTTAGCAATCTAATCGGAGCATGTATCTTCAGACCATTTCCCTGGGTCTTGTTCTCCCGTAACTGAACAACCTTCCCATTGCCACCCTGCTCTCTCCTCCTCATATTGATATTCTTATATGTCTGTAACCCCCGCAGAGCCTGCAGCAGGTGACCAGTCTTGTTTGTCTTCTTCCTGGGCCCCCTTTCCTCCCCTCCTGCTCTCCATCTTATTTGATGTCTCTCTGACGCAAGTAACGGTGCCGCCTCATTCATTAGGACCAAAGCAAGGCGAGGATTGTTCCTGAGTCTCCACAGATAGAGCTCAGCAGGGTGCTGCAAAGAGCCGCCGTCCTTAATGGCCGCCTGATCACTCAGTGTTCAAAGAATGAGCAACAGCCGGGTGCAAAACAAAGCGCAAAACCTTTGAGATAAGTGGCAGAGCCTTGCTCTTGGTGCCCAACGTTGCATTAACTGGGCACGGGGCGCGGCTGTTTGCATTTTTTGTGTGTTGTGTGAGGTTAATGGCTTGACAGATGCCCTGATATTAACAACTAATTCTTAATTGTATGTTATATTGCATTGCTGAAGGGGGAGATATAGTTCTTCAGTGCACAAATGTTGCATACGGCATGGGTGAGTCGCTTTCGGAAGCTGCCAGGGCTGCAGGGCTAGTCTGTGCTGGCCAGTGTTTGTATGAAGTCCCTGAGCTGGAGGAATGTCGTTGATCTTAGATTTGCTTGGGTTTTGTGCTTTGCTTCATTTCTGTTGTCAAGTTGCTGCTGATTTGTGGCAAACTACAACCCCCCCCGGGTTTTCAACCCGAGACGTTCAGAGGTGGTTTGCCATTACCTGTCTCTGAGTAGCAGCCATGGTATTCCTTGCCGGTCTCCCATCCAAATACTAACCAAGGCCAGGCCTCTTTGGTTTCCAGGGTCTGAGGAGGTCTTGCTAGCCTGGGCTATCCAGTTCAGGACTGATTTTAGTCAGTATTCTCTAAATACAGGGCATATGTTCAGTAGTAGCACCTGTAGGCTTTTGTTCTTTTGGATCAGCTGGGTCCCAGGGGTAGTAGGCACCGCTGTCAAAGCTTGGCTATTCTTGTAGGCAGAACATCAGTCACAGTTGCTGAGAACAAACAGTGAAGACATGGGAAGAAAGTTTCATGGAGGCCACTGCTGAAGTCTGAAAGCTGGTCTTCATGTATGCCAAGCTCCACCCCTTAAAGGGGCCCATCCCTTCCCACAGAGCCCTGTACCCCTAGGGCACTTAATAACCTCTTTCTAGATCTGTTGGTGCCTTAGGCAAAGAGCTATAGGAAAATGCACAGTGGCTGTGGAGAAGGTTCTTCTGGACTTATGTGTGGATTCCCCGGTGGACTTGAGCGGCTCGCTCAATGGGTCTGCATTGCTGAGGTCAGGATTTAACCCTGAGTTTTACTCCACCTATGAGTCTGATCTGCTTCTCTTCAGCTGGAATCATCCTGTCCCTTGGAATGTTTGTTATTCAGGACACAGTGTGGAGTGTCTATTGCAGAGCCTGGCGCATGGTAATCCGCCGATTAAATGTAATGTCGACTATTGATTAGATGCAAGTGGCATTTGTCCCAGGAGCCTCGTTATAGGAAGAAACAAGGAGGCAATCCCTGGGTGATCCTTCCTGTGCCTTTTAGTTATCTTAACGCACCTCTCTGCTGAGGCTGTGATGGAACCGCAACCAGCCTGTTCTAAGTCAGACGAAAGAAATGGAAGGTTAGTTAAGCAGGATGGAATGAAACTGGGACTTCATCCGTACTTCTCATAGTTCCATGTTTTCAGGGGTGAGAAACATTTTATATTTGGTTCTGTGTTTCCAAAACTTGTTCCCCCTTTTCTTGTACCTCTTTTTTATTGTTGTTGTTGTTGTTGTTATTATTACCATTATTGTTGTTGCTGCTGCTGCTGTTGCTGTTGTTGTCGTTTATTATGTTTATTTAGGTTTAATAGCCCATAGGCCATACACCATAAAAAGAAAAAAATTAAGTCTTAAAAAGAACAGTTAAACAAAAGTTTGCGACATCCATGATGCAGTTTTGGCAGAGGGTGCTCAGGAGTAGACTTAATCTTGTTGCATCAGGAAAAGATGAATATTTCAACAGCCATTTTCTTAGGGGTCTTTCTCTTGCCGCTGCAAGTTTTGGACCGTAGAAGAAGACATGACATAACGAGTCAAATTCCGTCAGTGGGCAGTCACAATAGCGCTGCTGGTCCAGAGGGGTCTTGAGAAAGCAGCCCTATATCTGGGCTGTTGGAAACACATTACAGTGTGCAATCATGTATGACCGCCTCAGTTTTGGAATAGACAACATGTTTAAGTAAAGAGGCAGGTCAAATTTGGTGGAGTATGTAATTCCTAGATGAAGTGGGGAGCATTTTCATCTAGCATCTGTTTGAAGAGCACCCGAATCATTTTGGAGCAACTTTTCTGTGAGTAAAATTTGTCTTCTTTTGGTTAAGTTTTCTGTCTTCCATAAGCCCAATTGGCTTGTTTTCACATCTACAGTATCATTCCATTTTGACCAGCAATGTGCATGTTCTGTCAGTGTGGTAAAGGTTGGGAGGCTTTCAGCATTTAACAGTTGATATTTATAATTGACTGTGGTCCTCCAGATCAGAGTTGAGATTTTTGGGAGGCCTATCTTGAGCCTTGACTGCGGAAGCGATGCATGATGGTGGAGTTAATATTTTACAGAAGACGGCTTGCTGTAGTTTTTCGAGTTGCTCTGTTGGATCTAAGAACCAGATTTGGGAACCATATAGTATACACGGTAGTATTAAGATTTTATACACTTTCAGAAGCGCTGGCACATATTGGCTTCCCGGCAACTGGCAAGCACTTCTGCAGTCTATGAACAGCTGAAACCAATGATCTAGGGTGACTGAGCAGCTTTGTAGATCTAAATGGAACAACCTGGCCCCTACCTGGTGGAATGAGCTCCCATATGTGATCAGGGCCCTGTGGGACCTTTAAAGTTCCACAGGGCCTGCAAGATGGAGCTGTTTCACCAGGCTTTTAGCCGAAGTGGCGGGCGTCCACACTTTATTGGGCCTCCCCTCCAGTGTTCCAGTGAGTCAAATCTGAATAACCACTTGGAACCCGATCGACCTCATCTGTTGAGGCTTTGGTTAGAGGCTCTGTATATTTTATTCAATGTATTTTAATTGGTTTTAACTGTTTTTGTATACTATGTATGATGGAACCCACCCTGAGCCAGCTATGCGGGGAGGGCGGGATACAAAACTAATAAAAATAGAATTAAAATAAAATAAACCTGGGCTCCTTGCAGCACACGATCCCTGTTGGGCTGGGAGTTGCAGTACAGCCCTCTGCAATAGTGGCGGTGCTGTGCAGAAGAAATTGGGCCAGCAGTTGCCCCCCCCCCCAGCCATGATAGTGCAAACATTAAGGATTAACTTTGTAATCCTCCTTGAGTCTCAGTGAGAAAGGCAGGCAATAAATAAAGTAAATAAATAAAGTCCCTACTAGCAGAGACCCTGGATCAAAACTCCCAGCAGTGGTGTGCCTATTTTGTTATTTTTTTCCCCTCCTGATTTTGGTGGTACGTGGTCTGATCTGCATTGGAGGAGAAGTTAACTCATGCCTGTTTTTTCAGTTTGTCAAACAGGCCAGATATTAAGCACCAGAGACAGAGCCGTTGAACCATCTGTCATTGCACAGTCAGCAGAGAAACCCTAAGTGGCAAGCTGTGTTCCCTCTAAGCTGAGTTAGTGTGAGCTAGCTCACAGTTTTTTAGCCTCCAGCTCACAGATTTGTGTCTTAGCTCACGAAGGAGGGCTCCAGAGCAAACTAATTTATGCAGTAGCCAAATTTCTCACTCACTCACAACTTTAATGCCAGGAGCTCACAAAGTAGAATTTTTGCTCACAAGACTCCACCGCTTAGAGGGAGCATTGGTGGCAAGATGAGCGTTTCACACATGCATGTGTGAATCCATCCTTGTGAATCATCATGTAGAGATTCTTTGTTCCCTTGCTGGTGAGTTCCATGAATGCCCAGCGTGGCTGTGAAAATGTTTTGTACTCGACGCATAATTCTCTGGATGTGTTTGTGTGACTTTGTGAACCAGAGTGTGTGAACTGACCCTGGGTCTGCTGTTTTTGGCAGCATCGCTCAAGGTGACTCTAACATGTCTTCGCTGTTAGGGACAATTCACCCATTGTGCTTGGGACGTGAATGCCATGGCATAAAATACATTTGTGCTACATGAGATGTGAATTGCATATGTATATATTTCCAGGACTTATCCTATCAAATATCAGGACTGAACTCCTCCCCTCTGTGCATTTTAACACTACAAGTGGCAAAAAATACACATGTATGCCCTTTGCATCTGATGCGACTTGTGTGTATTTTTGAACTTGAGAATGTGCGATAAGCAGAGGAAAGAGGCAGCCAACTTTGGGAGCGCAAGAGTAGGCAGAGAAAAGGCAATGCAGCTCCTTCCCTGGTAAGGTCCTAACAGCAGGGAGTAGAGGCTCTGGAGGACATGGCCCAGGCGGGAGAGGGTTAGCGGGTGCAGAGTTGGGCCAGCCCTGGCTGAAACCCTTCTAGGCAGTTATCCAACCCAAGATCTGGACACGGTGTCTCTTGCAACTTCCCGTATCTAAAACGAGGGGCAGGTTCTTCCAGTGAGAGGAGAGAAACAGATGGGCAGGCACTGACCGATGCTCCCTCTCAGCTGTGGAGTCTTGTGAGCAAAAATTCTACTTCGTGAGTTCCTGGCATTAAAGTCGTGAGCGAGCGATTTGGCTACGGCATCAATTAGTTTGCTCTGGAGCCCTCCTTCCTGAGCTAAGGCAAAAATGTGTGAGCCGGAGGCTAAAAAACTGTGAGCTAGCTCACATTAACTCAGGTTAGAGGGAGCACTGGCGCTGACTTATTCTGCATTTTCCCAAAGGTGGGGCTCTGCAACTCCTTGGTGGTGGTGGTGGAAACCGTCACAGGAGGGCCAGGGCTGTCAGTCAAGTAATGTCAGTTTGCAGACCACATCAGATAGGGCCCACGGTCTGCTACTCACGCAATGCTGCCTTAACAAGGGAGACTTCCTTGGTTTGTGTATTGCTCCAGCTGAGACACAAAGGTGAACTCTCTCGGCAGAGACAGCTGGGCTATTATGACACCAAGCAGTATTCCTCCTGATGCATCAAGGGGCACTTTTCAAATTACACTGTGGGTGTTTGGGGTGTTGTTTTCAGTTCCCCCCCCCCTTTCTAAACACCTGTGCTTCCTTTGCCTCATTACCTTCCTAGGTATATCTAGAGAGTTGCAGCTGCCAATTTGTTTCCTGTGCTGGCCAGCATCCAAAACACATTCATTTAACTCAGTTGCCGGCAAGACAAGCTTCGCGAAGAAAACTCTCTTGAGCACAAAACAGGAAACCCAAACATTCTGGCGGGCATTTGTTTCGTGTTGCAAATACTTGGGCGTGCAGGCCCACCTGGTTGCTTTCCCTATTGGAAGCAGATCAATGCACTACAAAGATCTCATTCTGACTTTGCATCAGGAAGCTTTTGGTTACCTGGAGGGTTGGCCAGTAGCCCAGTCAAAAAAAAATATCTGGACAATTGGCTGGTGAAGTACAGTCAAATATTGTCCAAGTGTTTTTTCAAGTATTAATTTTATTAGAATAACAACAACAAAAAGATCGATGGATAGGATAGACACGCTGATCGCACAAAGCCCCTGCTGTCATAAAACAGTGATTTTTAAAAAGTTAATTTGAATTGAATTTGGGTTACAACTTTTTATCAGCTGTAAGGTTTCAGTGTAGCATTGTGGTTAAGGAGCAGCAGACTCTAATCTGGAGAACCAGGTTTGATTCCCTGCTCTTCCACATGAAGCCTGCTGGATGACCTTGGGCTGGTCACAGTTCTCTCAGGGCTGTTCCCTTAAGAGCAGTTCTCTCAGAGCTCTCTCAGCCCCACCTCCCTCACAGGGTGTCTTTTGTGGGAGAGGAAGGGAAGGAGATTGTAAGCCACTCTGAGACTCCTTCAGGTAGTGAAGGGTGGGGTATAAAAAAAACAACTTTTCTTCTTCTCATAAATGTGAATGATTCACTAAACCGGTCTTCTCTTTGCCTTTTGTCCTGGAACACTAGAGTGTTTTTGTTGTTTGTTTGTTTGTTTTTAAATAAAGAAGAGAAAAAATGGCAACAATTTCAAAATAAAAGTAAAGTTAGTCAAGTTTTTAAAGACACTGATGTGTGTCCTACCACTTTGTGTATGGAACGGGGAGTTTTCCCACCTTCCTCTCTGTTCTTAGCCCCTTTTATACTCACAGAAAGATCATTCACAGGGTTGTGAGGCCCACATGGAGGACAAGCTGTGTGGGATGAGGGAGTGCGGAGTGAAAAAGGGCAAAGGGGTGAAATTACTCCCCCAGGCATGATCTTTCCAGAGGTTCTGAAGGGGATGCCGCAAAGGAGAGGAACATGGGGAAACTTCTGTGACAAGATGGCTGAACATTCCCAAGTAACCCACTGGCCCGTGCTTCCTGTTTGGAGATCCCTGTGATTTTAGCAGCTGACTGGCAGGAAAAGCTATGCTTATGCTTCTAGGTTTGGTCGCAATTGCTGTAGGGTTAGGAAGCAAGCGGTTCCACTTCTCGTTAACAAACAATGCAGCAATGGAATAGAGACACGAAGGGCCGAACTAGATGTTCTGTCAGCCATGGGCCCTACCTGTGGCTGCAGACTCTATTTTAGAGAAGAATTTGGCCATTTAGAAATGCTGCAAGGGCCTGATTCTCTTGGGGTTTGTGGCACAGTGGGAACAGGGGATCGTGTGTCCCCCCCCCCCCCCGAGTCCTTTTCAGGTGCCAAAACAGCCCTCCCAGGGGCCTTAATGGATTGACCTTTGTGACATTTTTAAACGCCCATGTTGCCTTCTGCATATAGTGGCTTTCTTAATGGAATATTTACCAATATTCAGAGCTATTTTTGGGCAGGAACGCACAGGAACGGAGTTCTGGCTGGCTCCTGAGTTGGCCATACCCAGCAGGAACTTATTAGCATAATAGGCCACACCCAACAGCAAAAACTCATTAGGATTGGCTACATTAGGGGTGTGTGGCCTAACATGCAAAGGAGTTCCTGCTACAAAAAAAGCCCTGGGTTTTGACAACAAACAACAACAAACAGAATAAGAAGGAAAAGGTGGGTGTGGCTGGATGACCACACTTCTGGTAACATTGGGGGTGTGGCCTAATAGGCTAATGAGTTTCTGCTGTTTTTCTACAAAAAAAGCCCTGCCAATATTCATCTCCAGTGAAATAATAGGGTTTGAGTAACGTCCTTGTAGCCATCTGTGACTAAAAACTCTGAAGGATTACAACCAGTTAAGGAATGTGGAGAACTCTGAACACACTAAAGCACTTTATACATTGTAACATATTGATTAATTGTTCCATGCAAGTGTTTCTCCTTTGGCTGTGTTCAGACATAATGCGGAACCATGATTTATTTTTAAAACTAGGATTAGTTTATGTTTATCTCTCAGGCGATCCTGTTGTTCCTCAACAAATGATGGTTTCCTCACATTCATCTCTGTAGCTGGGGGATTTGTGAGGGGGGTGCTGGGAGGCCAGCCAGGATGTGCATATTCATACATAGTTAAGATTAGCATTGCTTAATAAGCCAGCTTCACATCACGGTTTCAGATCCTGGTTTGATGGGCCCCAACTTACCATTTAGATCTGGAGTGCACTATTCAAATCATTACGTGGGATATAATAGATCTTGACTGGAGCTAGCTGGATTTCTCCATGGTGGTTCCTTACCTTTCTGTGCCTATGGACACCTTTGGAATTCTGGCACAGTGTGGTGGGTGCAGCCACAAAATAGCTGCCACAATATGACTGACTCACGATGCAGAACCAGCCACACAATGGCCGCTGCTGCATACATTCAGCCGCACAATGAAGTTCCTTGTGCTGCTGCCAAAACACTGTTTTAAAAAATCTGTGCAAGCAGTCAAATCTTCCGTGGCCAATCAAAAGCCCCGCCCAGCTCCTCCCACTTTCTAAAAACATTTGGTGGGCACCAGGAAAGGTGTGGGTGAGTACCACGGCTGCCACAGGTACTGTATTGGGGACCCCTAGCTTTTGTAACCATTTGGGGGAGGTCAGAATGCCAAGCATTTTCCAGGCAGAGCAGTGGCTTCTGACACACATGGTCCTAGGAATTTTCATTGTTACATCCCAGGGGTTCTGTTTGCAAGCCCTCAGGGGCAACAGGTGAATTTCCCATGGGGGGGTGTTCTAAAGCCCATCCTCACACCCAGGAAAACTTCTGCTGTGCTGAAGAGCAGGGACACAGCAGACATTTTGTCCTGCTAGAAGCCCATGTCTTAATAGGGCTTTGGGGAGTTGAAAGAGGGATGGGGCCTGGAGTTCCCCACTGCTGGCCGATCTTGTTCATTGTCTACGACAGTGCCGTTCAGGTGATTCTTGGATCTTTGGGTCAGTGATGCTTTTTGAGTCAGGAGCCATGTTTTATAGGTCTGCTGGTTTCAATAGCTATATTGTTTTATTTACTTCCCCCTTTTTAATTTCTGGATTTTCTCTGTTTGTATTGATCCATCATTATGTATGATTTGTTGTTGTTGTTGTTCAGTCGCGCAGTTGAGTCCAACTCTTTGTGACCCCATGGACCACATCATACCAGGCCCTCCTGTCTTCCATCGTCCTCCAGAGTTTGCTCAACTTCATGTTCATTGCCTCGATAACACTGTCTAACTATTTCATCCTTTGCTGTCCCCTTCTTCTTTGACCTTCAATCTTTCCCAGCATCAGAGTGCTCCCTTCTCATTTGGTGGTCAAAGTATTTGAGCTTCAGCTTCAGTATCTGGCCCTCCAGGGAACTGTCAGGGTTGATTTTTTTTAGGATTGTCTGATTTGATCTCCTTGCAGTCCAAGTGACTCTTGAGTCTTCTCCAGCACCATAATTCAAAATAATCTGTTCTTCAGTGCTGGGCCTTCCTTTTGTTCCAACTCTCACAGTCATACATTACTACTGGGAATGCCATTGCTTTGACCATACGGACTTTTGTTGACAGGGTGATGTCTCTGCTTGTTATTATGCTGTCTAGGTTTGCCATCACTTTCCTCCCAAGGATCAGGCATCTTTTAATTTCATGGCTGCAGTTACCATCTGCAGCGATCTTGGATCCCAGGAATGTGAGTTCTGTCTCTGCTTTCAAGACTTCCCTTCTATTTGCCAAGGAGTGATGGGGCCGGATGCCATGATCTTAATTTTTTTGATGTTGAGTTTCTAGCCAACTTTTGCGCTCTCCTCTTCCATTCTGAGCAAGAGGCTCTTTAGGTCCTCTTCACTTTCTGCCATTAGCGTGGCATTGTCTGCATATCTGAGGTTGTTGATCTTTCTCCCAGCAATTCTGGCTTGTGATTCATCCAGGCCGGCATTTCGCATGATGTACTCTGCATATAAATTGAATAAGCAAGGTGACAATATACATCCTTGTCTTACTCCTTTTCCTATGCTAAACCAATCAGTTGTTCCATATCCAGTTCTAACTGTTGCTTCTTGAGCCTTATACAGTTTTCTCAGGAGACAATCAAAGGCTTTAGCGTAGTCAGTAAAGCAGAAGTAGATGCCACTTGGAGGGTCCTGTGACCAAAAAAGTGGGATAGAACCATGTTAAATGAATAATTTTCCAGAGAAGTCAGTTTCTTATTCTTTCAGAGAGCGAGAGAGAGAGAGAGAGAGAGAGAGAGAGAGAGAGAGAGAGAGAGAGAGAGAGAGAGAGAGAGAGAGCGAGCTGTCCTGTGGTGGCATATAAGAACAAGTAAGCATGGGAAGATTACAGGGATATCTCACTTCATGGTGAGATTTTCTTTCCTCAAGTAGTTATTAAATTCACCTCCAATATCTGGTTCACTTTTCTCTTGAAAAACAGCTGGTATTGCTTGTTCTGGTACGTTTTCTCTTACGCTTGTCTTCATTGGATTAAACTGCATTCTTGCGTCTCTATTAAAAACATGTTCTGCTCTCCTAGTTAACAAGTTCTCCCTATCTTCTCCTCCTCCACCACCTTCACCCCCGTCAGCGCTTTTGATTTTGTATGGATGCTTTTCTATAGCCTGATTTATTTGTTTATACCGAGGGAAGAAAATCTAATTTTGGAAGAGAATCAGATTATGTGATTTTGTTCATTTCTTTTGGCTTGAGGATTGTACGAGTACATATATAAATTAGAAAAGATGTTTTATATGTGTGAGATGAAATGGCTGAGTTGCAAGATTATTCGGGAAGTGGGACATCTCCATTCTCCTGTAGCCCTAAAAATGCTAATGAATTTTAGCATTGTGCCACCGCAAATTGAAAACACTATTGCACGCATGTATATTTATCAGACAAAGCTAATCCAACATTATGCACAGCATAACTAGTTTATTCAGAAATAATCATAAAAGGTGAGGAGATTGGCTGCTTCTTGTACCTCTCTGCACACATGATCTGCTGCTTCAAAGATTAACCAGACCTGGGTGCCTGAGCCCTTTTTTTTAGTTTTTTGTTTTTAGAGAAGCCTTTAAAGTTTTTACCAAAACTGCAAACTTCATTATTCATGTACGGCATGCATACAGTGCCAAATGTACAATGACATCACTGTTGGCTCCAGTTTGGTGTAGTGGTAAGGAGCGCGGACTCTAATCTGAGAGAACCAGGTTTGATTCCCCACTTCTCCCCATGCAGCTGCTGGCGTGACCTTCATAGTTCTCTCCGAGCTGTTCTGGAAAGAGCAGTTCTCAAAAGAGCTCTCTTAGCCCCACCCTACCTCACAAGGTGTCTGCTGTGGGGAAGGGAAGGGAAGGGAAGGGAAAGGAGTTTGTAAGCCGCTCTGAGATTCCTTCGGGTACTGAAGGGTGGGGTATAAATCCAAGCTCTTCCTCTTCCTGGCTGCATCAAATTTTTTTGACCAAGCAAGAAATATACACAAGTGAATCATTACTATAGGAAAGTGTACCTGACCATGGTAGCAAACTATCAAGAATGAGGCCTCTAATTAATATCTTTGCCTTTGGTTACAGACAATAATTGTTAAAAAAATTCATCTTAGTCAATTTAGAAGAAACAATTGTTGCATTGTAATGTCAGGAGCCATTCTGTAATATAATTTGTTTGACCACTGAGGAAGGCCAACGGGCTGAAAGGCATATGTTCAGAATCAATAATGGTCATTTTTGGTTGTTACAATTTGATTCTTAACTGAGGCTATCACCAGGACCAATATTGATTTTTAAAATTTGCTTTGTAATACACACATGTATATTATCGTATATCTATCAATGTTCAGTGTTTTTAACTTGACTAACAGAGTCATTCGGTGTATACCTGTAGTACCATCCAGAAAAATGTACCCTATCTTTTGCAAGTGCCTTTCAGTGTAATTACTTGGGTGTTTCCTTTGAATAGGATACTTTATTTCCCAACATCTACAGGTGTCAAATTCAGGCAGGTGCAATTTCTCGTTTATCGATCTATCACCTTTTCTCCCGCCTTTCTCTGAGGAGCTCTGGATGGCATTCATTGTCCTCCCCTTAGCCATTTGATTTTCACAGCAACACATATGATTATTGATCTGTCTATCTCAAGGTGTCAGGGAGGGAAAGGCGGCTCCCGGCACTTGCTCACAGTGATTCACTGATGCAGCAGTTCTCAATCCTTGGGACGCCTGCTGAATAGCTGCAAGGCAGGCCATTTGGCTTGGCAAGCTGAGTCAGTTCTCTGCCCAGTGGGTGGAGGCGAATCACCTGGGGTGCCGTCAGCATCATTAGAGCACCCCGGGTGTCTGGACAGGTATACCTTTCTCTCTCTGTCCTGTTTTGTTTGCCAGCACCCCGTTTTCACAGGTGGACATTGCAGTTATTTGACATGCAGGTTAAAAATGCAGCCGACCCTTTTCCTAACCAGAGATGCTCCGGATTTAACCGAAGAGCCAAACTACATGTTGATGAGTTTTAGAGGGTTGCATCTGGCTTCCCTGGGCCCAACCCGTGTTCCCTGCAGCCACACAACAGCTGTAGGGAACAGCTGCTTTTAAAAAAAGAGGAGAGACCAGAGGGGCTTGGAATGGCACGGTGGAGGGGAGAAGGGATCCTGCCTCTCCCAGTCGGTTTTCCCACTCAGAAACCATGCTGGGGGGGGGGGTTCGTTTCCGCAGTTTCGCTGCTTCACGTACACAGATACTCTGTGAAACAACACAATTGCAAAATAACCCCACAGCCCAGTTTTTGAGATGGGAAACAGCTGGGGGGGAGAGCCTGTTTGGGCTTTCCTTTTTAAAAAGAAGCTGTGGGAACACGAGTCCTGGTTCCCCAGACCCAACTCTTTAAAAACCGTAGTGTGTAGTTTGGCTTTTAGACCTTCGGCATGCAAGTCATGTGTTGTATCACCAAGCCACTGTACTGAGAGTGTATGAATGGCCCACAGTCTCCCAGTGGAGAGCATGGTTGAACGGGGGGTTGCATTTGAGTTTCCCCAGTCCTAATCCAGCAAATTCACCATTACATTCACCAAAGGGAAGGAGGAGGAGAAGGAGGAGGAGGAGTTGGATTTATACCCTGCCCTTCACTACCTGAAGGAGTCTCAGAGCGATTTACAATCTCCTTACCCTTACCCTCCCCACAACACAACAGACACTCTGGGAGGTAGGTGGGGCTGAGAGAGCTCTGAGAGAACTGCTCTTGAGAGAACAGCTCTGAGAGAACTGTGACTGACCCCAAGGTCACCCAGCTGGCTGCATGTGGAAGAGTGGGGAATCAAACTCGGTTCTCCAGACTAGAGTCTGCTGCTCAACTTCAGCAATTCTCCTGCATGACAGGGATGTGGGGAAAAGAAGAATCGCCTTGTCCTCAGATTCATTCTGCACCCCTCCCCCCGACAAATGACTGTATTCAGACATTTTGTGCAGAGTGGGCCTAAGGATACATTGGCTGGGAGGGTGAAATCCATGCAGAATACCCAGAAGCTAAATCCAGTTAACCTAACATATTTAAAATGATATAACCGTATTGCCTAATAATACGTTAAAATTTAATGTTGTTAAATGTACATTTAAGTGCTTAGTACTCGTCCGTTATCAGTCAGAACGCTTTGAGCAAATGAGTAGCATTTCCCTCATTTTAAAGGACAGCTAACAATTCAGGGAAGGTGCTTGGAATATCTCTGAGGGGGCCAGACTCCCCTAGGCCCCCTCCCCGTGGCTGGCAAATGGTGTTCGCAGCACAAAAGCTTACATGATACAGGGCAGACTCCTCTCCATATCTACACATTTGCACTTCTCTGTTGTTATTGTATCATTGAGGCATTCCATGCAAAACGTATCGTGCAGCATCTTTCATCTTCCGTTCCTTTAAATTAAATAAAAAAGCTTGAAAATGTGTGGGCAGTAGTGCGTGAAATTGTAGAAGTCGGAGTGGAAAGGATACAGTGGGGGAGGGTTTTTAAACCTGGTAGGGTTTTAGTGCCTTGCATTGCTGATGCCCTTCCCCAGAAGCTGAATGTATTAGGCAAGGTGTGAACAATTTGCATAGAATATGCATAAAGTAGCGAGGTGGCAGAATTATGGGTTTCTCGTTTTGGATGAACATCACAGAACTCAGCATCCTGAGACACTCATCTTCTTGCCGTATGGCCACAAAGCAAAATGACCTGAGTTATGCAGCAATGTGATAATAATTCACAGCACTTATATAGTGCTTTTGAGTGTTTAAAGGGATCCCTATGCATTACCGTAGTATGATGTTTACAGTATCCCAGCAAGGTTGGTTAAGAACATAAGAGAAGCCAATGTTGGATCCAGTCCAACACTCTGTCACACAGTGGCCAAAAATGCCAGATGCCATCAGGAGGTTCAGCAGTGGAGCCAGGACACTAGAAGCCCCCCACTGTTGTCCCCACAAGCACCAAGAATACAGAGCATCACTTGCCCCAGCTTGTGGCTAATAGCCACTGATGGACCTCTGCTCCATATGTTTATCCAATTCCCTCTTGAAGCTGTCCATGCTTGTAGCTGCCACCACCTCCTGTGGCAGTGAGTTCCATGTGTTAATCAATCTTTGTGTGAAGAAGTACTTCCTTTAATCTATTCTAACCTGGCTGCTCAGCAATTTCATTTAGTGCCCACAAGTTCTTGTATTACTCAGACTCAGAACTGGGAGACCTGGATTTGAATTTCCACTCAGAAATAGAAGTTTGCTGGGTGACCTTGGGCTTGCCATATGGTCTCAGCCTAGCCTACCTCATAGGGCTTGAATATTAAATGGAAGAGAAGAGTGATATAAGCTTTTTGAGGTTCTCAA
The DNA here is from genome assembly GCA_029375565.1 of Gekko gecko. NCBI lineage: Eukaryota > Metazoa > Chordata > Lepidosauria > Squamata > Gekkonidae > Gekko > Gekko gecko. Next base: position 62,730,767 of record JAPDNY010000012.1, on the reverse strand, counting down.
AGGGGAGAAAAATGGGGTATAAAAGAAATAAATTAATAATAAATATCATTGTCCCCATTTTACAGACTGAGGATGGGGGAAGGAGTTTGGACTGAGAGATTCTAGGCTGCCTGAAGCCCCTAGTGAGTTCATTAAAAAAGTTGAAATTTGAAATGGGGATCTCCAAGATTGTAGCTAAAACTTTGAAGTAGAAGAAAAGAAGAGGAGATTGGATGTATACCCCACCCTTCACTCCCCAAAGGAGTCTCAGAGCAGCTTACAATCTCCTTTTCCTTCCCCTTCCCACAACAGACACCCTGTGAGGTAGGTGGGGCTGAGAGAGTTCCTTTGACAACTGCTTGTGAGAGAACTTGTAACTGACCCAAGGTCACACCAGCAGCTGCATGTTGAGGAGTGGGGAAATCAAATCCAGTTCTCCCAGGTTAGAGTCCACACTCCTAGCCACTACACCAAACTGGCTCACAGAGTATTCACACAGAGTATTCACCGTTTCCTACCCAGAGTGATATTTACATAGATTATCCCTCACATGAGAAGTGGTCCTTTGTCTTAACTTAAAGGCTGTTTTTTTAAAAAATGACCATATCCTCTAGGAATGCTCTTGCATTGGTCAGTAGTCCATCAGGCAGATCACACCTGAGCTGACGTGTCTCCTAATGCCCACTGGCATCTTGCTAATGTTCTGAGCTTGGCAAGTCAAGGGAATAATTAGCTGTCTGAGTTCTTTGTCGGGCTTCCCCTCCCAACCCTAGCTAGGCTGCTGTCAGAAAGCCAAGTGATAACCAGGTGAGTGTTGTGCCATTAAGCTCTATGGACAATGCAGCCGGGTGGTGTGTGACAAGACAAGGCAAAGGTACGCTCCTCAGTGGTGGTGGAAGGTTGCTTTTAAAAAAATAGTCTATAATCAGCAACAGCTGTGACGTGATAGCAGCAGACATGACATCAATACACTTATGAGATATGACGCCCATAACCTGTAGGTTTCTTTGAGAATTTGTAGGGAAACCCCCCCCCTTTCTGGTTTTTAAAATATGTCCCAAAGCTGCTTGGAAACAAACATTCCCAGGAATTACAATGAGATTACAACGAAATGATGCTCAAAAGCCATTTTTTAAAAAAATTATAAAATACAAGCAAAATGAAAAAAGCCCGGGTTGGCCTTTAGCAGCCTTTGTGACATGAGAAGATGGCTTCATTCAAATGTCACAATTCACTACCATATGTAGTCTCTGGCCTCATTCAGCTGTGACGTTTGAATGCAGACTGCCTGTCAAACTGTGATTTTTATTTTATTTTTAAATATTTATACCCTACTTGTCTCCCCAGTTGGGAAACACAAAGCAGATTAGAACATGGTTCTCCCCTCCCCCATTTTATCTTCACGACAACCCTGTGAGGTAGGTTGATCTGAGAGACAGTGGCTGGTCTAAGGTGACTCAGTAAGCTTGCATAGCCGAATGAAGATTCTAACCTGGGACTTCCAGATTCTAGCCTAATACCACTACACTAGTAGGGCCAAGCTTGGGATCCTACACCATAATATGCCCTTGTTTTGTAACCATAGTTTGTGCTAACTTTGGTAAACTGTGCTGTCTGAAAGCAAAAATCCCAATTTGTTCAGTAGCACCAACGCTTTCAAAGTGTAATCCTGAACAGAGTTGTACCTTTGTGAGCCCATTGATGTCAACTGAGTTAGAAGGGTGTAACTCAACTCAGAATAGCTCTGTTAGCCTCCTGCATGCAGAGAGGGAAGCAAAGGCCAACAGAAAATGTTGTTGCTCCATTCACTGATGGTGCTTTCTCTGGCCTTTTCCCCTCTGCCTTCTTTTCACACATTCTCCCCTTCGCTAGTGATGACTCACTAAGCAGGAACGTGCTCCAGAGATTTCAGCTCTGCAGGGGTGAAATGTGAAAGGCAAGCCACTGTTTGCCTGTTCTGAGGGCTAAAACTGATACGATGGAAAAAGATGGCTCTCTCCATCTGTCTTTAAAAAATAAATCATGTGCCGACGCAGACACGATTTGCGTTGTGGCTATGCAGGAAGGGAAGAGGAGATGTAAGCTTTCAAGAGCTGCTTGGTTTCTCTGATTGAAACCAGGCTGCCGCCGTTAGCAGAAAATATAGATGCATCCCTTTTTTAAAAAAAACATCATTTAAACTACTATGAACAGCACAGGAAGCCTTGTTTTCATTAATGAAACCGCCCTCTTCTCTTCCTGCATGGCCCCGATCCAAATTCTACCTATGCGTCACCTTTTGTAGCTTGTGGGAAATCTACGCTACTTGGCTTTTGTTCTTGCCCCCGAGAGCTTGACCTGTTTAGAATATTTATTTTTAAGCATGGAATTTATATTTTAATATCTATCAGCTAGGCCCCTGGCTATTCTAGCTGTCATGGGTGTGAGGGGGGACTAGAATTTTGACTTTTGTTTCTGCTCTGTTTCCAGTCTTTATCTATGTAACCGAAGACTTCTAACTTGAGTGTCTGGTATACTTTTCTCCTGAGAATTATTGCCCGTTACTTTGGCAGACTTCTACCTGGCCTCTGATTGGACGTGAGCCATCAGGGGGACCCCTTTGAACAATGTATATCAGCTTTATGCCGGTTCTAACACAAAAGCGTTAAGATATTTGCATACTTTCAATGTCTCAATAAACTTTACTTCTTTGAATGAAAGCTGTTGGGAATTGATTGCTACAGGAGTCTCACAATATCTTCTGTCAGATTATTGCATATATTTTGAATTGTATTTTTTTCTGTTTACTAGGAGATTTATGTTTGTTCCATGCTTTGGAAATTTCTTTAATGGAAAAAATGGACATAAATCTTCTAAATAACAGTAAAATGCCATTGGTAAAGTTACGCTCTGTTGTATTTTTTTAAAAAATTGCAGCAACAAATTCCAGTAACTTCTACCGTACTTCCTATCTATCCACCCATCTATCTAACCCTGGAGTAACTTTGCACAGAATTGCACTGTTAGTGACTTGTATTTAATGGCTGTAACAGTGAAAATGATGTCAAAGGGCTGGTGAAACAGTGCCTGTCTTGGGCAGGGGAACACAATTGCAAAGACATACATTCTAGTAGTTCAGAAGTGCTCTTAGATCCAGGGTTTAGAGCAGCTGGATGACCATCATCTGTGTCCTACATGCGTATGTAGATGGTGGTCTGGTAGGTTCATGATGTTGCCAACCTCCATGTGGGGCCCGGAGATCTCCTGGAATTACAACTGGTTTCCAGTCTACAGAGATCAGTTCCCCTGAAGACAAGGGCTGCTCTGGAGAGCGGCCTGGATAGCCTTCTATCCCGCTGATATAATATCTCCCCTCTCCATTCCCCAGCCTCCCCCGGCTCTGCCCCCCCCGAATCTCCAGGGATTTCCCCACCCAGAGCTGGCAGCCCCACAAGTTGATCCAGAATGCAGTAGCCACACTGATTTCTCATGTGAGTCGGAGGGAGCAAAGCAAAGAAACAGACAAACAAAAATTAAATATATAAATTAGAAGAGTTATGGGTCATTTTGTTGGCAATGGGTTCCCCCCCTTAACTGACCGGCCTTTGTCTCCTCTGACAGTGTTCGGATGTTTTGCTTCTGTTCTTTGCTAATGCTTTCTTAACGGATGTTACTGTTCTCCTTTTATTTACCACATTTCGGGGAATATGACTGTTGGAAAGCGTATCAGAGTTTTTGTAGGCATATAATCATAAAGAGCTAACACAAGGACTATTTCATTATCATTTGTTATATTCATTGTTTTATGTTTTCTTTATTTAAAACATTTCTTAGCTGCCTTCCTCCCTTGCCAAATTCAAGGCAACTTACAATAAATAGACAATTGTAAAAAACACACACAATAAATGCAATTTGAATAAAACTGCAACTATAAAAGCTCATTAAAGGTCACAGTTTAAACACTCCAGTTGGGAGTGCCAATAGATAAAAACTCAAATCAGTCAAATGCAGTCCTCAATAAATTGAAGAACAACGGGGGGGGGGTATATGTCCCTGGTGAGATAGTTCCATAATCATGGGGCTGCCTCCAAAAAAGCCCTCTCATGGGTACCCACCAAGATTGTTGATTGGTGGGACAGTTAGAAGAGCTTTGCCTGCAAACATCATTCTTAGAAGAAGAGTAGGTTTTTATAGCCCACCTGTCTCTACCTCAAGGAGTCTCAAAGCGGCTTACAATCCCCTTCCCCTCCCCACAACAGGTACCTTGTGAGGTAGGTGGGGCTGAGAGAGTTCTGAGAGAACTGAGACTGGCCCAAGGTCACCCAGCTGGCTTCATGGGGAGAAGCAGGGAATCATTCCCAGGCTGGAATGTACGTTAGAAGCTGGCCCTTCAGATACCTTTAGTCGCTCAATACACCTAACAAGAATCAAGAAAAATATTTGAATAGTCCAAGACTGCTAACAAACACAAAATATAGGCTGTTGAGAGCAGACCAGTAGAAAGGGCCTCTCTTTCTCCCGCCTCCTCCCCTGTGGATACCAACAAAATGGCTGCCGGCTGATGAAGCCGAGTGGCTGCATTCTAACACCCCAAACAAGCCAGAATTTGTTCACTAGGGGAAAGGGTCTGGTCCTGTCTGGGAGCAGCCCCAGCAGCTCTAAGCTTACCTGGGGATGTGGGAGAGGGGAAGCCACAGCTAGCAACCAGGACTCGATGCGGGATAGCAGTCTGGGTGGCGGCCAAGCTCCACTCATGCTGCCCTCGCTTAGAGATGATGCGCTTAATGCAGCCAGCAGGGAGGCAGCTGCCTTCACCCCCGAATGCCGGTTTGGTGTAGTGGTTAAGTGTGCAGACTCTAATCTGGGAGAACTGGGTTTGATTCCCCACGCCTCCACTCGCGGCTGCTGGATGACCTTGGGCAAGCCATCGTTCTGTCAGAGGTGTTCTTGAAAAAGAGCAGTTTCTCTCAGAGCTCTCTCAGCCCCACCTACCTCACAGGGTGTCTGCTGTGGGGATGGGAAGGGAAAGGAATTTGTAGGCCGCTCTGAGACTCCAGGTGAAGGGTGGGGTATAAATCCAATCTCCTCCCCCTCCTCCTTCTTCTGATAACCAATCTCGGGGAGGAAAACAATCCCTCCTTTCACCTCTTGTGAAAATTATCACCCATGTAGGTGGCAGAGAAAGGAAAGAAGGTGGGCACATCCCAGGCCTCTAGCCTCATAAGGACCAAGGCGAAAGGCTAGGTGACGTGTGAAAGACTTTGCCTGAGACCCAGGAGAGCTGCTGCCAGACTTGAGTAGACAGTACTGATTGTGATGGACCAGTGGCCTGATTCCGTATTAGGCAGTCTCATATGTGTTCATTGTGTGCCATTAAGGTATGCGCTGGGCTGCTGGCGGCATTGATTCCTAGAAGATTAAAAAAGGTGATTCTGTGGACAGGCTGCAGTGGGGTGAGCTTGTGGGTGAACAGGGGAGAGGGTTTCTCACCCCCACCCTCCAGTTGCATGCCCCTTTGCTCTTAAAACTGGACCTCTCGAAATGTGATATTGGAGCAGACCTGGCTTCGAGAAACGAATCTGCTGCCACTGCATCTAGTTTGCCCCGAGTTCTGACACCAAACATGACAGGAGATGGGGGGAGCAGAATAAGAGAGGAAAGGTTTTATGGGTTCAGTCAAAATTTCAGGCTGCAGAGAAGAACGAAAGCTCTTCCCAGAGCTTGTTTGTGTAGCAGTAGAATAGCCCACTTTGCAAAAGCTTATTATGCCACATCCTGGAATCCGCTTCTGTTTGTTTTACAATTTGGCTTGAGCGAAACTCTGCGGCAGATTGCACTGAGGAGGCTTCTTAAAATAACTAAAACAACATGACTCTTGTGGCAGTCGGTGAAGAACCAAAGGAACCCAATGAAGGAATGATTTCCAGAGTGTGAGATGCGGATGGGCAACGCAAGTGTGTATCCTGATAGGGCCATCAAGCAGTAACACACACACACACGCTTACCACACACATTCCCAACCAGCTGCTACCCTTGTATTTTTCTCTCCACTCTAAGCACTGTGTAGCTCTGGCCTTGCGGAAGGTCAAAATAGATTCAGGACTGAGAGACCTGTGAGTGATTATTCCCAGTGTTTTGTAAAGGGCAATAACAACCACAGGAGACATTTTCATCAGGTCTATTGTATGTGCGTATATGTAGTGCTGAGAGGTTTAATCCTTCTTCCCCCTGTGTTTCACTGCTCAAAACTGCATCTGGCTATTCAGTCACTAGCCGTGGAAGGGAAAATAGCCAAAAACCAGGTGCCCGCTTCTTGCCCTTCTAACATTAATTTGGGGTGGGGAAGTTTTAATTAGCAAAATTGTAAATGCATGGGAGGTATACCCACCCCACACACAGACTGTATCCCAAATCTGAATTGCGATTCTGTGTGACAGCTATAGCTCTTTAAAAACATACTGGGGAGATCAGTTTGTGGCTATCATCGCATTGTGTCTCTTTGGGCCCGGAGAGGTTAAACCTAGGCCTCTTCACGTGGCAGAGAAGGGCTTGTGTGATTGATTACTTCATATTAAAAAAGAAATCCCTCAGAACAGAGAATGTGTGTGTCAAGGACAAGGATTCGAGCCAGCCCCGTAGCCACAATTTTTTTTGGGGGGGTGCTGAGGTGGTGCTAATTAAATTAACTCACAGTAAGACCAGTACCAGCCCTCACTTCCTGCCAGCGCTTGGAGGGAGAGTGGGAGCCACCCGCCTCTTCTCCGCTGCCACTGCCCCCTCCTCAAGCTGCCTATACAGCGAACTACAAACTTTCTCTGCCCCTGCCCTTCTCCCCTTCCCACAGTTACTGAGGAGAGGCCAGCTCAGTCCTCTTCCCCTGTAAAAAGTCATCCACGAGTAGTTCTGGACCTAGAAAGAATGGGTGAACACCATTCTTTCCTCCACATGCTCTCCTCAACTTTACTGTGTGCACCCCAGCAAACTCCCAGCCAATGTGGTTTTCTTTTTAATAAATACTTTATATTTTTTTAAAAAAGGAAAGGAAAATGCTTCCTGTCCTTTCCAGATATGGACAGTTGGGGTGGATTTCAGCCTGGCTGCCCTCAGTGATGTCCTATGTAGCTCAATGGGGCTGCTCTGGACTAACCAGCCTCATAGAGCTAGGTCTTGGAGAGCTCTCCAAGAGCTGACTCGCTGACTGGTGCTGGGGCTCACTGGGCTCTGGGGACTTGCTGGTGCTGGGGCTCACCCCTAATCGTTAGGGGGCAGAGCCCCTAAAGCCCCACCGCTGGCTACAGCCCTGATTTGAGCCCATCTCCGATGTGTTCGTTTTCTTCTTATGGGAATTTTCATGTGTGTGGGAGCATTCAAGCAGTCTGAAGTATCACAACCCAGGTGTAGATTTGCCACCTCAGTGAAGCCTGTTCCTTTTTACCCTATTGGTGTCTTTGCAACCAGGTTATTTCTCTATCTGTCCGTTCTTTCATACTTTGTCTTGGTCATATTAGGGCCCAACTCCTTTTGATATATTATTGGCTTCTAAAAACCAAGTAATCAAGGGGGGGGCTGAACACAGGTAGTTCCGAGCTCCTTCCTTCCTCCCCACATGCCACCTCCACTGCCTGAAAATGGCGTCCCATCAGTTACTTTAAGTCCCAGCAGGAGAAAAAGACAGGTACGATACCTGTCTTTTTTCCTCACTAGCACTTCAAGCGACTGGGCGGGCCATTTTTGGTCAGGGAAATACTACACAGGAAAGATCCATTTCTAGTGGATATTTCTGGCATGCACATGAAAATGCTTTAGAAGCACACCTTATAATGTAATGTATGATATGGTCGTAAAGAGGATGAAAGGGTTTTTCTAGTCTGTCAGAGGCTTGCTTGGAAAATTTATGCCTTCTCTCTGGATACCTGCTCATGGCAGCTTACAGCTAAAACAACAGCTAGTCAAATGATGAGCTGAACTTGTACTCACCTGCTTTCTACTACTTATGTTTTTCATCTAGTGGTCTAACACTGAGCCTGTCAACCCCTGTAGCGCTGTTGCTCTGTGTTCTACACTAATATTCCATTAACAGTAGGAGAATGAGAGAACCAGAATGCACATACACAGCTGCCACGGAGGAAGGCTGCGCTTCCTTGGGAGTGGCCTGTGTGGAAAGGACTGACAAACCACAGCCTTAGAGCTAGCAAAAGCCTGGAGTCTAGGTACACTGGGTGGTGGAAAGCGCCATCAGGTCGCAACCGACTTCTGGTGACCCTGTCGGGTTTTCAAGGCAAGAGACAAACAGAGGTGGTTTGCCATTGCCTGCCTCTGCGTTGCAACCCTGGACTTGGTTGGTGGTCTCCCATCCAAACACTGACCAGGGCCAACTCTGCCTAGCTTCTGAGATCTGACGGGATTGGGTCAGGGCCCTAGGTACATTACTGTTTACTGAATTTCATGGCAGTTCTAGGTTGTTTTGAGAGTACATGCTTCCTTTGCAGTTCCGTCACACTCAGAAGGATGCTCCAGCTATCTCTTTCCCCAACCGCATCCACCATATTTGACAGAAGTGATGCTGTTAAAATCCACATCTATTTTTGCATCACTTCCGTACAGATAGCATTCAGTGTTAGTGGTGTAAAGTGCTGTGAAGTCACAGCTGACTTATTTAACTGGCATTCACAGAAGAAACGAAAGCAGGAAACTCATCAAAGAAAACCGGTTGGATGAAAAATGGTTTTTTCTCGACCCTGTATAAAAATGAAAAGAAATTTAAAAATGTGTATTCCTACTTGATACTCACCGTGTTGCAGTCCTTATGAGCATTTCCAGCCAAATATTACTACTGCTTTTCTGCTAGCAGTATGAGATAGATAATGTTTTTTTCTTTATAGAGATGCCAAGCAAGAGCAACACCACTCTGTGCTCACAGAGAATCACAGCCAATGGCAGCTTTCAGTCGAATACCAGAAGTCGAAACGGTGTCTGGAAAGACGGATATTTTACAGCTGGAAGGTACAGGCAGAGAGAGCTCAAGGGCTGTCTTGTGGTGGCTGCCATAACAGGTTTATCACAGGGCCAATGTAAGCTCAGAGGGTAATAGCAAGCTGGATGGCGGTGTGGAGAAAAGAGCTTGGCGTGGTGTCCTTTTTAAATCAGTCTTGCCGTGGTGCTCTTAGCAGCAGTTTTCAGACACACCCAGTTAGCAGGGGAAGATTTTTTTTTTACCATCAAATCTCCATGGCTGCTGTTCAAAAAACAGGGATAGGGTCATTTAGTAAGGCAAAGGGGAAGAGGAGTTGGGAAGCTGGAAGTAGTCTACTAGAAGAGCCATAGTGGATCTGAACAGGCAAGGGTGGAAGACTGTATAATTTTGCAGCGTTTAATTTATGTGCTCAGTTTGGTATATTGTAAGTGTAGTGGTTAGGTGCACGGACTCTAATCTGGGAGAACCGGGTATGATCCCCCACTCCTCCACATGCAGCTGCTGGTGTGACCTTGAGTCACAAGCTCTTTCAGAACTGTTCTCTCAAGGGCAGTCCTCGAAAGAGCTCCCTCAGCCCCACCTACCTCACAGAGTGGCTGTTGTGGGGAGGGGAAGGGAAAGGAGATTGTAAGCTGCTCTGGGACTCCTTCAGGTAGTGAAGGGCGGGGTATAAATCCAATCTCTTCTCTTCTTCTTCATTTATTTTTTACCAATACGTTAGTGTGTGTGTACACTCTTCAAGTTTTTTCTGCAGATTCATAATTTGTAGACAGTATAGGTAAACAGTTTCACCTTTACAACATTGGGGTTCACTACCCTGAATGGATGCGTCTTAAAAACTGTGATCAGGACCCAAATAGAAATGATCTACCCTCCAAAAATGTAAAAATCCACAAAGATCAGATTACCTTGCACAATCCTACCTTGCCTTATGTATGAACCACAGTACTAAGTGGCACCTTTCCCTCTATTTTTTCTTCCTAGTTTGCATCCCCCCCTCCATTATTTGGAAGAAAATATAATTTATGGCTCTTACAAATGTATCCCTATTGTGTAAACGATCCCTATTCTTCGATGGTAAACGATATATAGACTTCTCCTTCTGCTCCTTAAAAATCCAATTAAATTTTTGGAGATGAATATTCACCTTTGGGGTCCCTAATTCCAGAGCATTGTGGTCAGCCTGAATAAACTGTGCTGATGTTTCAAGTCTGCTCAGTGAAGTCAATACAATTTTTTTAAATGTCCCTGGGTAAAGTCGGCCCTTTTGAATGCAAAATGACAGCTCAAGATTGTGATGGAAACAGGGCATATCCTGTATCCTGCTAGTTAATGAAGTGCACTTATTCTTTTTTTATTTTTTTTAAAGGAAGACTCTTCATATTTAAATCTATTAAAAATCCTGGCAGAACACACTGCTTCAAGCAACAGGGATGCTAGTGTGATTTCATTCACTTTAAATTATGCAAACTTGGCACTTTTCAATAAATTGCATGAATTAAAAAAGAAAGAGAGAAAAAAACTTTCCTTTTTGAGTATGCAGGTCTGCAGTGAAAATCCTGGCTGTTTGGAATGACTTTGGGTTTCCTTGACAGTCAAGTAGACGTGGGAGTTATTGATGGGCAAATGTAGTTCTTCCTTGGTTTCCAGCTGAACCGAGGAAACCCCTCCTGGCTCTTTCTCAGACAAGAGAATTGTCAGAGCTGAGACAGGCTAGCAAAATCTGTTACGTGAGTGCTCCCGGCTCAAATGTTTTGTGTTTGTTTTTTTAACTGATTTTGTGGTTTGAATGTTCTTCTTTTAACGATGATTTTAAATCTTCTGGTTTTTTAAGTAGAAACGGCTGATTTCTCTCAAGGAGAATCCCTGGAGGGGATTGGGAGGTAATCGGCCCCCATAGTGAGGGAAGGTCCTATAACACCAGGGACAAAGACAGAACTTCCTTCTAGGCTTCTTAGGACTTTTCCCTCCCATTCCCCTCCCCCATTTAAACCTCTCAACATTCCTGTTTAGGCACAGTGACCAGTTAGACTAAACCAAATGAAACGCTGGGCTTTCCCTGTACTCCCCCTTTCACCTCCTGTCAAAATAACTGGCACTTAGGATCCTGATTTGGATAGAACCATGAGTTGCCAGTCTCCAGGTGGGGCCTGGAGATCTCCTGAAATTACAACTCATCTCCAGATGACAGAGATGAGCCCCCCTGGAGAAAATGGCTGCTTTGGAGGGCAGACCCTATGGCATTATTACACCCCAGCCGACGTCCCTTTGCCTCCCCAGCCCCTTTTCCTCCCTATGCGTCACCCCTAAATCTCCAGGAATTTTCCAACCCGGAGCTGGCAACCCTACTCAAGGGGAGAGGCAGGTTAAGTTCTCCCTTGCGTGTTTCCTCAGCTTTAAAATGGTCCAGTGGCACTACTATTGCTTCTTTGGGGCAAATGTACAGTTCCTGTGTTAGAACTTAAACCATTTATCCCAGCAGAGCAAACAGCATCTTTCTCCAAAGTTCCCGGTCAGGAAAAGTACTGGGGCGGTGCCGGGGGCAGGCCCGTAGCCAGGATTTTTTAAGTCGGGGCATTTAAATTTCTCAGGGGGCACTGGCTAATCAATTTAATCCAGGGGAGAAGGCTGTGACACCCTGGGCTAGATGGAAAGTCAGGGGGCCTTGCCAGCAAGTTGGGGGGCCTAGCCCCGAGATGCCCCACTGTAGCTACGGGCCTGGCCGGAGGGGGGTACAGCTCTTAAGAAGCCTGTCCCCCTGTGTTCCCATCAAATCAGGGTACTGTGTGCTGTTTAAAAGAAAACAAACTGCTCAGGAGCTAGATTGAGATGAGTAGCCACATTAGTCTGCTGTAGCAGTAGAAAAGATCAAGAGTCCAGGAGCACCTTCAAAACTAACAAAATTTTGTGGCAGGGGAGGAGCCTTTGTGAGACACCGTTTCAGATCTGAAGAAGTGAGCCATGACTCACGAAAGCTCCAGCCCTGCCACAAATTTTGTGAGTCTTTAAGGTGCTCCTGGTCTCTCGTCGTTTTCATCAGCTTGGGATCTCTGTACATGGAGAAACCCCAGTGTCAGGTGAGAGAGAGCGTCTGACCCAAAATCCTCTGAGAGGTCTGGGGGATTGAACCCACGGCTCACTGGTTCAAGTCTAGCACTCTGTCTGTTGCACCAGGCCATCTTGCTCTTTTTTGTTTTGCTGAAAGCCCTTGTTGTCCTCCTGCATCCACACCGCCGACTCGGGCCTCCGTCCTGTTCCCCCCTCCACACACACAAACCGCCACCTGAGTTATTTGTGGAAGAAGGTAGATTGATGGCCAGAGAGAAGTGGAGTGCAAATTGTTTCATTCTGACAGCACCGCAAGGGCCTTCTAAGACCTTGCAGCCCTGCCTGCCTCCTCACTTTGGGGAGTGATTAACATTTTTTTTTGACAGGCAAGTTAAAATATAATTTGCCACGATGACGGATGGTTATGAAAAAGCAAAGAGTAGGTGAGTTAGATTCCGTGCCTGAGGGTGCTAAAGTTCCGTGATAACTTTTGCTGGGTTTTTATTAACCTCATTATGCTCTCGGTGTTTGCTGTAATGATATCCATTTCTACTCTTTGTGTTTTTATGTCGGTAAGAATGGCCGCGAGGCTACTGTAGCTGTTTACAAATGTTGAACGCTCTTTTTGGGGGAGGGAGAGGGGTTGTTTTCTTGCTCAGGACGCAATAATTATTACGATGAGTTTTTCAGAAGACTAGTTTTTCCAGCCAGAGCTGTACCATCTGATCAATTAGTTGATTTGAGTCAACTGAAAATCTTTGGATCGATGAAAAAGAAACCCTCGATATACAATGCAGCAGGTTTTTAATGGAAAAAGCATTTGCTGTTTGTGGTGGGCGCATGTCATGTTTTCCTGTCCGATAAAAGAATAATTTTTTAAAATCAAAAACCCTGCAAAAAAGTATTATACCAGAGGCGACGGTGGGACAAAAGGGATCTGTGTGCTGCACAGTGGGAAGTGAACTCTCTCTTTGACCATTTCAGGGTCTTTTGAAAATGATTGTATGCCTCTAACTTGTGTAAATGTGATGAAAATAAAAGGAGCAGCCATGGTAGGTGAGCACCTGTTCTGCATGCAGGAGGCCTCAGGTTTGGCCCGCAGCTTCTCCAGTTAAAAGGATCTCAGGCAGCCAACAATGAAGAAAATCTTCTTTACTGAAGACCCTGGAGAACTGTTTGCAGTTAAGAGTAGATGGTCCTGAGCTAGGTAAGCCAGTGGTATGACTCTGCATAACAACTTCCTACAAATGTAGAGAAAGGTAGCAGAGAAAGATCCTTGACACAGAGAATACTCCTACGTTCTGTGTTATACCCCTGAGGATCCCAGTCACAGCTACTGGGAAATGTCGGGTCCTACAGTGCCAAGACTACGGCCACACAACCCGGAAAATCTACAGCAACTAAAAATAGCAGTGTTCAGTCTGTACCTTTTCAGTACTAACGAGTCACCTATGTGGACTTTCTACAGGCACATACTGCAAGTTCCCAAATGAGGTCTTAATGCCCAGATGTGTGGGAACCTGACTTGGATTGGAACCGCACCATGTGATGGGGAAGGTGCTTCAGCTCCCCCCCCCCACTCCAGCTCCTGGAAACAGCCACAAGTAACTGCTGTTTCCCCACAGGGGAACTTACATGTGGTAACTACTACACACATTTCCCCAATAGAGGAAACAATAGTTCCCCAGGGTCATTTCAAGTTGGGGAAAATAACACAGGAGGGAAGGATGAAGTCTCTTCTCCTCGTACTCTTTGGTCCTGATCTGAATAGGTCCTGTGTGTGCCTGGGAATTGCGTTCCCAGCATGGAACTTCAGGCGCACTTGTCCATCGTGTGGACTTACTAAGCTGTGATTCAACTCTTGGTTACTCAAGTAGCATGTTTAGGAAATACTTTGCTTTACCTTTAGAGCTACCAAGCAGGAGAATCCCAGCTCATGTTGCTGTGGCAGGATTGCATGTGGCACTACATCACTTCCGATAAATATCTGGAAGTGACATAGGGTAGCTCTAGGAATAGACCAGAATGTCTGTGGTTTAGTTTCTGGTGATTCCTGAAGCTACCCTATATCACTTCTGTGTTCTTACTGTATGTGCTATAGCACTGCAGCTGGTGTCATGGCCCCCCACTTGCCCCCCAACAGATGCCAGGCACTGCCTTGCAATCCTGCCTGTCTGTGACCTTGTAGAGTTGCTGCCAACTGGACTGGGCACAGCCAAGGTAGATGGGCCCAGTGGTCTGACTGAGTGTGAAGGAAATACTCATTTTTTAAAAAATACCGAGGGCCTAACTTGGTAGCTATTTGAGTGGTTGAAAAAGAGTTTTCCCCAAGTGACGTTGCTAGGGACCTTATAATTCTACATCTTTTCCTCAAAGCTTCCTTCCCAGACCTCAGTGAGTTCTGTCTAAAGAGCTGTCGTGCTTTGTTATGACTTTGTTACATTTAGAACAGTTCCCTCTGCTCTGCTTAGGGAGACTGGCGTTGCTTGAGAACTCCCCACTTACGGTCTCCAGGGACCAGAGTGTCCCATTGGAACATTCCTCCTTGTAACCCAGCTTTTCAACCTTATTATCCTTTTGCTAGATGGGTTCTCGTAACAGCCATGCACAATAGAAATGCACTCAGTGGGATAAACACGGCAGCACGATGATTCAGGTTGTTTATTGACATGGTGTCTGTTTTTAGTTCCAAATCCTCTTTGGCACCTGCCTTGCCTTGCCAATTCTTGCTTGGCACGGCTGCTTATGTTGACAGAGAAGGAAATGTGGGTCCCTTTGGGTTTGTTTCCTTGCCAGCTTCTGCTGCAGCCTTCCTTCCCTTTGCCTACGTGATGATTTTGGGCATCTGCCTTTTGGAGACACAAGGACATGGTGTGTCTGGGTAGAGATCTCCCAAAGGCCAGTCTTGGGGGGCCAAGCACAGAGAGGGGAAAGGAGCAGTGTTAGGAATGGGGGTTGTTGGATACCATAAAGTTACCGTACCATAAAACTCTAAAACCATTCAAGCAGGATCAAATCTGTGTAATTTTACAGAGTTCTTTTTTTTTCTTTGTGATATCTCTGCATCATGCGTATAGAAACTGCACAAGCTCTTGTGCTAGAGTTGCCATCCTCCAGGTTGGGACAGGAGATCTTTGGGAATTACAGGTGAACTGCGGACCATTCTGCTGTAGAAAATGGCTGCTTGGGAGGGTGGACTCTATGGCATTGTACCTTGTTGAGTTCCCTCCCTTTCCCAAACTGTGCCCTCCTTAGGCTCCACCTCCAACAACTCCAGGAAATTCCCTTCCTGGAATTGGCAACCTTATCTTGTGCAGAGTCAGTATCAGAACCTTCTAGAAGTATGCTGAAGAGCTATCTTTGGCTTTGTGTTGGGTTTAGCAAGTTAAAAACACTTCAGTAATTATAGAGTTAACTTTATGTTAGTCAACAGGAAGTCACATGTTTGTTGTCCCCAATCTGTCCCTAAGTGAAAAAAGCCTGGGAATCTTGGTAGGTGGTCTTATTATAATGACCTGAACTTTAGCCCTGTGATTGGAAGCCAATGTATTGGCTATTTAGCATATTGGGGTCCTCTTCCTCTCTTTGTTGGAGAAGAAGAGGCACCATTCCTGTAGCATCTTCTTAGCAGTAAAGATTTAGGGATCTAGTGCTTTGTTATTTTGCATCCTGTTTACCTTTTCCCCATGTTCAGTTTCTAGTAAACGTTTATATTTTTACAAACATACAGTCTCTCACTCATTGCTCTGCTGATTTAAGCTCTGCTTAACTATATTTTCCCAAGAATCCCTATCACTTTGACTCCACCCATCCCTGCCTCTAAATGGGTGGAACAGTACCTTCTCTCTCCGTTTTCTTTGACCAACGTGGCAGTCACATCAAGAGGAACTTTCTCTGTGAAAATTGTTTTTTGATCTGAGCGAAAGTAGTTATCTTCTTCACAGTATTGAACTTGGCCCGGCTTAATCTTTACTCTTCAACTCTTCTGTTGGTTGGACTTTTTGCCTCCTGGCTTTTAGAGTGAACTTTACCTCGCTTATTAACGTTGCCCTGGTTTTAGTGACCTGGTTGTACAGCTCTTCTGTTTTTCTCTGACGAGATTTGGTGATTGTGGTGCTTAGTACCATCTTCAAAAACCCACTTTGCAATGTGAGATGCAGAGTGCAGTACAACACTAAAGCAAAAACGATGTACCCTAAAATTCTAAAACCAGTCCAAAAGGATCAAACCTGTGGAATTTCCATGTTTTAAGGCTTATCTGCTCTGCTGCCGTATAAACCCCCCCCTGTGTTCTCATCCTTGTATCTAATAATTTCTATTATCTGACACAAGGAGCGCTGACTCTTGAAAGCTTATACTTCTAAAATGTTGTTGGTCTCTAAGATTGGATTCGAATCTCGTTTCTGTTAGGGTTCATCAGAAGTCAGGCCCAAAGTGATTAGGGCTTTTTTGGGGGGTGGGGGAGAGAAGGAAGTTGGTTCTCAGTCTGGTGAAGCCAGAGATAAAGAGCATCTCTCAGGGTGTGGAAATATTAGATTAGAAAACAGCGGGAGAAGATGAAGACCTAACATGAGATTGATTGAATAAAGGAAGCCGCAGCCTTCAGTTTGCAAGACCTGAGCAAGGCTGTTAACGACAGAACATTTTGGAGGTCATTAATTCATAGGGTCACCATCGGTCAGAGGTGACTTTGATGGCACATAACACACAAGCAATCGTGAGGCCTGATTCATAGTCACTCCTACAGGAGTAACGAGGTGGGAGATGACTTTGGATTGTGGGTGGGGTGGGCATGGATCACATACTGGAATGCTGCCTCATGTTAAAAGCTCCCGCTATGACAGTTCTCTGCATGCAGGGAATATGCGAAGGGGCATTCAAAGCTGGAATCTGCCAGACCTGTTTTCTTGTGCAGCCCATTCTACTTACCTCTGCACGTTCCTGCATGAGGGAGCAAGGCAGGCATTCCAAGGGCAACTGTTTGGGGGAAAGGTGGCAGGCACTTTGCTTGGCAAGATGCTGTCAGAGGCATAGCAAGAAGTTCAGACTGAATGCCCCCCTCCCCCCCACTTCAGAGCTTGCCTTTATAGAGCTCAGTGGAGGAGGATTGGTCCTTGAGGTCAGCTGACTCCCGAGTCAAGTGAAGGGACTTGCATTGCAGTCCAGGTGATGGAGGTGCCGACGTTCATTTATATCCAGTTGGGGTTAGAACGGACCAGTTGGCTGCCTCCATGCATGTTGCTACTTTGCTATTTCTGAGCCCCTCTGCTGAGCCGAGTGTGCCTGTGACACGGAGTCCCGGTGTTCCTGCCTATGTTTGATCGCCAGGAAACTCCAAATAGCCTTTGCAGGATTGGTGTTGCTTAGGAAAAAGGCAGAGAGTGCCCTTGAAGACTTTGTCCAACAAAGAAAGTTGCCTTATGCATTTAGTGATAGAGATGCAGCTGTCATCCCTTCCCAAAACAGACTCCCAGAATTCAAGTGGCCAAAGACCTTCCGCTCTCCCCTGAGTCACTAACGCTCTTGTATGGCAGCATTGCTTCTGACTTCCAGGAAAGCTTTATCTCATTCCATTAGGCTGGACGGTCCTTTACAACTTTCAAAGCTTGTAAAAAGCCCTCCTGCTGCCATTTTTATGTCCACTTAATCAACCTGAATGGCTCCCATTAACCGCCGGGCCTCAGCCAGTAAAGCTAAAGCTCTGGAGAGAGAGCCGTTCTTCTGCTGGTGCGTGATGGTTCTAGACGGGCCATTACGGTACTGGTGTCAGTGCAGTTTTCTGTCAAAATCTTAGCCATGCCACACGCTGGGAAGCAGAGAATGTAGCAAATGCTATTACTTTAGAAGCTCCTTCCCAGGCGTCCCAGTTCCTACGGCTTATCCACATACGACAAAGAGAGCCCCGTTGCTTTGATCTTTCAATTAGTAATTAGGATTCTGTTTTCGTTTTGGTGTTTAGAGAAAGCCGGCAATCTGACAGATGGAAAGAGTTCTATAGCTAATGACCTCCCCGACCTGAAAAATCTGCTAGAAGATTCATGGTCTTTGGGGTTCCCCTCGATCCCTCAAGCAATATGGTTGTTCAATCAACACCAGATGATATATCAAGGAATCTCAGGTATAATTATGATCAGAACCTGGACGTACTGTATGCATTTAGTAATTAACAGGATTTTGTTATGCTTCAGGTTGAGTTGGGTGGCATTTTGTCCTCTCAGGAAGCAGCCACGAGAGCCTGGCTCCTTGATGAGCTTCCCTGCACAATACACATGTTTGCAAAGCCGTGTGCTTGGATTCACATGCTTATCATGTGTCAGCTACACTTCTGTAAATGCATCCACCGTGGCTTACCGTTCCGAATAATTTCTTACAGTACTTACCTATATATTATTTTCAATCCCTCTCCTTTCTTCCAAAGTGCTTGGGGTATCAAGTTGCCAACTCCAGGATGGGAATTTTGTTTGTTAATTAAAACATATATATCCCACTTTTTCCTTGTGGTTCAGGTTGGCTTACTGGAGATTTGGGAGTGCAGTCTGGGGAGAGCAGGTTTTGGAGAAGGGAGGTACCTCAGCGGGGTGCAATGCCATAGAGCTCACCATCCAGAGCAGCCAGTTTCTCCTGCAGAACTGATTTCTGTGGTCTGGAGATCAGTTGTAAGTGGTCAACTATTATCAGGGTGGCCTACATTGAAAGTTGTAAGTTGTCAACTATATCAGGGTGGCCTGCATTGAGGGTTGTTTTCCTCTCCCCCATTCAATTTTTCCAACAGTGCTGCAAGGTATGTTGGTCAAGAGAGAGAAAAATAGAGACTGTCTGTCTCAAGTTCATTATCCATCCATCCATCCATCCATCCATCCATCCATCCATCCAGTTTGTGAATTGCCCCATCCCTGTAAAAACAGGGCTCTGGGTGATATACAGCAATAATGAAGTGGTAGATAAAATCGTACAACAATCCAAGCATGTAATTAAAAACCTAAAATCCAAGATGGTGCCCTAATAAATCTTACGCCCATACTGGACTATGCCACTGCCCCATGGGCAGGGCGGGAGGAGGGAAACAGATGAAGCAAGGAAAAAGAGGGAGGGTGCCAGTGATGGTCATACTGTCGCTGTCCTCAACTCACAAGACTGGTGGAATATCTCTACCTTACGGGCCCTGCAGAATTGCATTAAATCCTGCAGGGCCCTGATGTTGTTCAGCAGAGAGTCCTACCAGGTCAGGGCCAGGACTGAGAAGGCCCTGGCCCTCATCGAGGACAGCTGGACATCTTTGGGGCCGGGGATCACCAGTGAATTGTCCTCCGCTGATCAGCGTGCTCTCCTGGGAACATCTACTACACTTTGTGACTGACTGTGGATTTTAAACCATGTCTCTGAGGTCCTGTTGAACACTGACCACTACACTGCCCTGGCTGCCCTATGTATGTATGTGTTGGCAAGTTGCAACCAACTTATGGTGACACCAGCAGGGGGCTTTCAAGATAAGTGAGAAGCAGAGGCACTTTACCATTGCCTTTCTGTTCCGAGTCTTTCATGGTGGTCTCCCATCCAAGTACCAACCCTGCTTAGCTTCCATGATTTGATGAGATCAGGCTTTAACATACTGCCTTCCACCCCACCCAGGCTATCTTACAATGATGGGAAAGGTCGAGAAGGCAAGAGCAGGCAAACGTGAAATGGACACTGCAGGAGGAACTTCTGCATAAGCAACTGGAAGGAGGCCCCTGCCAGGCCAACAGAGGAGGCTTTGCTTTTGCCTGTCTCCCTCTGAAATAAGCAGAATGGCTGAGAATGCAAGTAGAGCCCAATGGAGTGGGCTTCCTTGTCACCTTTCCTTTCTGATGCAGCCAGGTGAGGCGACAGCTGAGGGAGGCAGGTTTGGGCAGGGGAGGGGCCATGGCTCAATGGCAGAGCACCTGCTTTGCCTGAAGAAGGTCCCACGTTTAATCCAGGGGACTCTCCAGTTAAAAGGATGGGGCAGTAGGTGACGTGAAAGACTTGAGAATCTGGAGAGCCGCGGAGAGACCCTGAGAGACCAATGGTCTGACTCATTATGAGACAGCTTCATCTGTTCAGAAGGGCAGTTGTTCCAAGCCAATGGAGGTGTACTTCTTAAGTACACAGACCCAGGCAAACCAGTAACATGGCTGCTGTTGGGAGCCAGCATGTTGTGTTGGGTCAGCATGGGGGAAATCACAGCCCTGCTTAGCCAGGGGGCTTTTTAGGTGCTCTTGAGCACATCCCCATCTTTGATCAAAACCTACATCCTGAGGATGCTGATTTAACAAAAAAAAATGTTAAAAAGAAAGCCATTCTGGGTTCCGTAGGGGATAGATAGATGTGACCAGTAAATAACTGCCTTAAATAGGCGCTACGTCATCTTAATGCAAGTGTGATATTTAATGACAATAACTCTTTCTGTCAACTACATATTAGTGGCAAATGATTTATGATCTGGAAAATGGGTGCTGTAAATGCATCACCTGAATGAAAAATTTGGTTGCAGACAGTCTGTCTCTTGCAGCAGTTACCAGCAGATCTCCCGTTGATTCTTCATGAGTGGGATGGATTATTTGCAACGGGGCATCGAACACCTATCCTCTGGCGGTGGCTCCAATTAATCCTAATTAAAAATGGATAATTAATGGATTTAATTAAGTTTGTTAATTGATGTTTTGAATGGCTACTGGTGACTAATTAGTAACTAGTTTGGTAATCACCTGAATGTCCTTCAATAATCCCTTCCCCCCCCCACCAAAGATGGGGATAGGCAGCATCAATGTCTGTGTGCAGAATGGAAACAGGAAGTGGCACATCTAGGAACATTTTATTGATTTGATATTTACATCTGTATCTGTGCATTTTATTTAATAAAATACTTATGTTACTTTTTTATTGTACCTTTCCAAAGAGCTCAAGGTGGAATCTGAATCAAAAAATGTTGTCTAAGCTCTTCCCAGTAACCAAATGTGTGGCCCTTCTGTACCAATGAGAAGGTTTGTAGGCAAGAATGCAAAATACCCCAGTTTGTTGTTTGGGTGTTAAGGACGGCCTCTGGCTTGTGGTGCCTCCAAACCTTTCGTGAGGGTCCTGGAGGAGGAAGAGGAATGGCATGGGGATGTGTGAGCCTCAGAATGCCTTGGGAACATTTGAATGGAATACTATTGGCTTATTTTAATAGATCTCGTAAGATCCTGGTATGGGCAGCAACGTTCACACTTCCTGAGTCGTAGGCCTGTTTCTTAAAACCAGCTTCAGCAGACGATGCAGCACAGTTATGTCCAATGTGCTTTGCCAACCATAAGCCATTGTTCTGCAGGGTAATTTTAGCTTTGCCGGTAAGGATTCCTGAATATACACCACAAGGATTCCTGAATATAGACAATCCTTTCTCATAAGTCTGCTCACAGGCAGCTTCCTCTTTTGCATACCTAGGGGTTACAGCCTGGTCACTATTTATGTATTCTCTGTCTCTCCTCCTGTGGGTATATATATATTTTTACTCCCAAGTCAGAATGCCACAACCCCTCACTTTTAATTTTCCTCCTTTCTCTCCCGGTGCATCTGTATTTAGCAGTTGCAATCTATGCTAACGTAACACTATTCTACAGATGTCTTGAAGTGAAAGGTTGGGAGATGGTCTTTCTTTTGTGCCAGAACTTCACCTTTCCTTTCAGATCAATATAGATAAATGTTACTCTCCAGGATGGAGATTATTTCGGGCGAAAAAGCTGACCGTGGAAAGAATTTTCTCATAGCAGTGACAAATGCAAAGATGTTTTCAGTGTTGAATAAACACAACAAATGTAATCTTCTTCTTGCTATTTTTAGAAGATGGTTCTTTCACATCCTTGCTGGGAATTCTGATGGAAAGGAGAGCTTTCCCTGGTTGGGGAATGAGTGATACACAATGGCAGGCAGTTCTGGAAATGGATTTTGGTACAGCTGCATTCAGGTGTCATGAATAAAATCAGTTTCGTATTGTTCAGGATGAGAATTAACCTGTTTGTTTCTTGAGTTTGCACATTCCCTTCTCCCATGCACCCACTGTTCACAGGTTATCAGTGTGTGTGTGTGTGTGTGTGTGTGTGTGTGTATCTGTGTGCTGAGGATTCATTTCTTGCATCTAATAGACTCTAACCCACTAAATGTAATGTTACAGTAAACCTTACACTTCAAAGTGCCAAAATGTTTGGTCAGAGTTGAGTCTGAAGACTTTCTGATTTAGGACATCTTTCGTCTTTTCACTGTTTGTTGTGATGTCCGTAAGCTGAGGTCCTCTACCGGTATTAATTTTGGCCACGTGCATGGGGGAGGGAGAAGCAAGCAAGCTGAGAAATAAACCTAACTTGTTATCAACAAGAACAATCTGGAGTTTGTTTATGATGTATGACTCTAATTCTTCTAATTCCACTTCTGCATGGCAAAGCTTGTTTCAAGATCCATTGCAAAACAGGATCTCTGCTCCTTCTAGAGAACAAATATGCATGAGTGGGGGGAAAGGTATTATCTCCCAATGCAACATTCACATGGATTTTGTACCTATTTAGCATTCCACCGTACTGTTTATACCCCACGTGATCTTCTAGAGGGCATCCCTGGAAGTTGTCCTGTCACTCATTTGTATCTCTATCGGATCCAGATCTATTTCCTTATGTAGATGCAAGCTGATGGGATAAGAGGGTTTTTTATACCTGTGGAGGAGCTGTGGTTCAGAGATCGTGCACATGCTCTGTGGGAGATCCCTGATTTGGTTCCTGACATTTACACTTGAGGTAGGAGGTTTTAGAAAGCACTTGAAACTTTTCTGCTCATGCAAGGCACTTTTATCAGTAGAAGAGAAGGCTCCTGCCTCTCTAACATCAACAGCAGCCCAGTGATCTCAAAATGGTCACATGAACACATGAAACTGCCAGTTTGGTGTAGTGGTTAAGAGCGGGTTTGATTCCCCACTACACCACATTCAGCTGCTGGTGTGACCTTGGGTCAGTTACAAGTTGTTTTGAAGCTGTTCTCCAGGAGCAGTTCTCAAGAGAGCTCTCTCAGCCCCACCTACTTCACAGGGTGTCTGTTGTGGGAAGGGGAAGGAGATTGTAAGTCGCTCTGCGACTCCTTCGGGTAGTAAAGGGTGGGGTATAAATCCTATCTCCTCCTCCTCCTTCCTCTTCTTTGCTGATTCAGACCCTTGGTCCATCGAAGTCAGCATTGTCTACTCAAACTGGTGGCAGCCGCTGTCCAAGGTCTCAGGCGGAGGTCTTTCACATCACCTACTGCCTGGTCCTTTTTAACTGGAGGTGCCTGAGATTGAACCTGGGACCTTCTGCAAGCCAAGCAGATGCTTCACCACTGAGCCACAGCCCCTTCCTGGTCTGAATTGTTATAAGGCAGCTTCCTCATGTACCTGACAGTAAGAGTAGGTGCAGTATGGAGGGGGCAAAGGGGTTGTGTCTCAGTACTCCTGCTTTGTATGCTGTCGGTCCTGCTTTGCATGCAGCAACTCGGGAGGCTCAAGTTCCCATTAGGTGCGTTGAGTGACCGTGGAGCAGTCATTCTCCCTCAGCCTAACCTACCTTGCAGCATTATTGCAGTGATAAAAATGGAGAAGGGGGGGGAACCATGAGTGTCGCCTGGATCTCCTTGGAGGAAGGGCGAGATGAACACGTAATACCAACCAAGGTGTGCCCTGCGGTCCTGCTTGGCGTAAAGCAGTCTCATGTGTTCCACATGTTCAGGAGTCTTGCTGAACGAAGGTGCGGGATCTTATCTTTGGCCGCTGCTCAAGTTCATGGCACAAGTGATAGGCCACCAGTCAGTTAATGTACGAACAACATCATTCGATCCTGAAGAAGTCCTCTTCATTCCTGCACCATTTAGGAAACCGCTTCTCTCGTTCTGCATTCTTTGCAACTTTATTTTTTTTTTGGGGGGGGGGGTTGAAATGCCTCAAATTGCCAACTTGTGCTGTGTTTTCTCCGCCTCCTTTGGGGGCTCCCCTCTTCCATGAAAAAGAGGCTTTTCAGTGTACATATGTTAGGGAAGGAGCCATGCATTCAGCTTGATAACTAGTAGCTACATTTTGCCTTTCTCTCTCTCTGTGTCGTTGTCCCCCCCCGCTCCCTTTTTTCCCTATTTTGTTTTCAGAGTTGAGCCCTCGCCAACTTAATTGCTCAGCCAATGGATTCTGGCCACTGGCAGCTTACCATTGTACTGCGTAATTAAAATTCGAGGAGAACAGTCTGCTAAGTACAGAACCGTTTGACAGCATTTGACTGCGGAGTGCTTCTGGTTATTGCAATTATAACCAAATTGTTACAGTATTGTTTGTGTGTTTTTATAGTGGCTAATCTGTGTTTGTTAGGAACACAATCAGGAGTGATTTGGGAATAGCGGATTTCTTTGTGGATTGAACGTGTTGACATAGATTCGCTTCTTGGAGACCTCCTCCTGATATGTTCAGATTGCTTTGACAAGATGCCTGGTTTTGTGTGTGTGTGTGTGTGTTTGTGTGTGTGGGGTACAGTGAGAGTCAGGTCTCCTTGCTTATTTCTGCTTTATAGTGATAAAAGCACTGAGAAAAAACAACAACATTTTTTTCGTCCAAATACCGTGGGCCTTTTCTGTTCCTATGACTGTTTGCAAAAGGAGGTGGCTGTCAGAACTGCACGGTTCCTTATGAAGAAGACGAGCTTGCTTCTGTTGAAAGGGAAGTTATATAAGGAATGGCTGTCCGTAGGTCTGAGATGCTACCTCCCGTCTTCCGGCACTGAGAACACTTCTCAAGGCTACAGGAGTATTTGAGATGTCTGCCCTTATTTGTTTCTGGCCTACTTGTGGCCCAAAAACAAGCTGAATTTTTCATCACCCATCAAGGCGAGAATTCCTCCTTGCAGACATTTCCCCAACATATGTTAGCAGGCAGCCTAACCCTTCTGGTTTAGAAGTCCAGAGGAAACCAGGGTTGCTGGTGGCAAGGAAGCAGCATGGGTGAGACATAGACCTAAAATGACTTACTGCAGACAGCACTGAATTCAAAGTTGCCGGGTGAAGTGGCCCTATTTCTTACAGAGGTTACTATAGCTCTGACCTGTAATAACCACTAGGTACCTCCCAGGTAGGTAGGGAGGCTAGGGTTGCTAGGTCCCTCCTGGCAACCAGCAAGGGAGGGAGGACTTACCAGGAGAAAAAGAAAGGACCAGGCCACGTTGCTGGTGTCACACAGGAAGTGACATCATCAGGTGATGTGCTGGTTTTGAAGCATAAACTCTATGGTAAAACTGGCTTCTACCATAGAGGTTTTGCCCAAATACCAGAGTGTCACCTGGACATTGTCCTTGGGGATGCTGTTGCCATTTTCTGCTGGAATTCCTTCACTTTACAAATACCATGGGGGCTGGATGCTGCACAGGACCATGAAGCAGGGAAGAGGAAGGGCTTGTCTCCCCATCCACAGTTTTCAAGAGCCTCCTTTCATGAAATTAATTTCACTTTACGAAAGGAGGCTCTTAAAAACCCGGGAGGAAGAGAAAGGTGCAAGCCTTGTGGCTGGCATTGCACACAAAGTGACAGTGAATGACCATATAATTCATATACAGAATATGCTTGATCAATAAATCTTACATTGCATTCAAAACATGTACATCTGAAGATGCCATTTAAACTGTGCATTCAGAACATGTACATCTAAACATGCCATTTAAACTGCACATTTATCCAGATACTGGTCCCTGGCATTATTTGGATGTGCTCTGGCCCTTTCTTCCGGACTATGTTTATATATATCCGGGATGTACATCAACTTGTTGTAACACATGAACAAGGTTGATCTCCCTGGAGAGGTATAGTTTCAGTGTGTAGCCATGTTAGAATGCAGTAGAAGAACAAGATTCCAGTCACACCTTAGAAACCAGCAAGATTTGGGGGGTATGAGCCTTTGAGCAGAAGAGATATACTGTGTGGGAACATAGACGAGCATATTCCTTCTAGGACAGAGTCTGCTGTCTGCATATTTTACAAGCACTTTTATTAAAAACAATTCATCTATCGACTGGTTCTTTGGCGGCACTTTTTTTTGGTTGATTAAAATGTTTTTAATCAGCTGATCTAATTGATAAATCTAGCCCAAACACGGCATCCCTGCTTGCTGTTATTCCTACTGTAACCACATTAACTTTAATTCGTAAAGCTGAAATACAAATTAACCTCCCTGGCATCCAGCATTGCACAGTGATGAGATCACATCAAGCTGTTTGAAACAGCAAGGCTCTTCAGGAAAGCATGGAGAAAAAATGTAAAGGAGAAGATGGGGGGAGGGGGAATTAAACATTTATATTCTAATCTCGCCAGTGATGAATTAATCCTATTGACTGACTAAGTTTCCCGACAAAACTTTATTGAATTTGACAGTCTTTGGAGAATGTTATTTGAATGAGAAATTGATTTTCCACTGCTGATTGTTTTGGACCATTATCATTTATATATCTATATCTCTCTATATAGCGACATAGAAATACATACATACAACGCACATTTGACTTGGTACAGCTTGCCTCCCGAAATGCTGTTTCTGTTCAGAACAGAACTGTGTGATACGTGTAGCAAGCCGTTGGGTTCTCCGTGGGGCAGGAGCCTGTTGTGAAGACCCCTGAATAAAAAAGTTGAGCTGCCATGGCTAGGTTTGCCAGCTCTGGGTTGGAAAACACCTGGAGATTTGGGATGGGGAGCCCGAGGAGGGGAGGGACATCAGTGGGGTATAATGCCATACAATCCACCTTCCAAAGCGGCCATTTTCTCCAGGCGACCAGATCTCTGTCGGCTGGAGATCAGTTGTAATCCCAGGAGATCTCCAACTACCACGTGGAGGTTGGGAACCCCAAGCCATACCCAAAGTTAGGGCTGGAAGCTGTGGAGAAGCTGGAAGCAGCCTGAAGGAGCCAGAACTAGCACTGGTCAGCTGAAGGTGAAGGTCCAGAAAGGAGTGTTTGGCCCTGACCTGGATAGGTCAAGCAAGCCTGATCTCATCAGCTCTCGGAGGCTAAGCATGGTCAGCTCTGGCAAGTACTTGGATGGGAGACCCCCTTGGAATACCGGAGGCAGGAGGCGGGGGCAGGCTTTACACAGCCACCTCTCTGAATATCCTCCAGGCCCCCAGTAAGGGTCGGTCGCCACAGGTCGCCATGACTTCCAGGTGCCCACACGCTCACACACACAGATGCACATAAATACCGCCCCCCCCCAAAAAAAATCCCCGTTCAAAACCGGAAAGGACTGGTTGACTGCACAAAAGTCAGAGACCTAACCCTTAGTGTGCTGTCAAACATACAGTCATAATCACTAACCCCTAGTGATTATCCCTGGCTATTCCAGAGACATCAAATGTGTTGTGTTCAGTTTCCCCATTTTGTCCTAGACTTCCGCTTTCTGAAGAGGGCTGCCCTCTCAGCTCCACCTGCCTCACAAGGTATCCGTGGCGGGGAGAGGAAGGGAAGATGATGGTAAGCCGCTCTGAGACTCCTTCCGATGATGAAAAGTGGGGTATAAAAACCAACTCCTCCTCCTCCTCCTCCTTTTGGTGTAGTGGTTAAGTATGTGGACTCTAATCTGAGAGAACCAGGTTTGATTCCCCACTCCTCCACCTGCAGCTGCTGGATGACCTTGGGCAAGCCATAGTTCTGTCAGAGGTGTTCTTGAAAAGAGCATTTTATGTCAAAGCTCTCTCAGCCCCACCAACCTCGCAGGGTGTCTGTTGTGGGGCGGGAAAGGGAAAAGAGTTTGTAAGCTACTCCGTGACTCCAAGTGAAGGGCGGGGTATAAATCCAATTTCCTCCTCCTCCTCTTCCTCCTCCTTCCTGCACATCCAAGAATCTTGCTTCTTCCAGGATTCTCAGTTGTGCAGAGAGAGTCCTGCACACGTTGGCAGTATGATTGCATTCCGAAGTTCATGCATGGGTTGGGGGCAGACCTTGCCACTGTGATTCTGCTCTTTCCCTGTGTGTGTGTTCATTCTTCCCATGATGTCACCTCTGAAAAAGGCTTGAACTGGACCATATTCAGATTGAGGCTTCCAAGAAAAATGGGGGCAGGTTGGCCAGAAAGCAATGGCACATTTCCCCCTACGTCATGATTCCTGCCTGAAAAAGGGAATACTTTGCACAGCTTCGCTTGGGATATATTTAAAGGTCTGGGCATTTCCAACGTGGGTAATTAATCATCTAAAAGACATGGAACTCAATATTAGCATATAATATAACGTAATAAGCCCCTTTTAAAAATTTGCATAAAAGGTGATTGAGTGTTGCATTTCAATTTAATTGGGTCTGATGAACCCTCATGCGTATCCGGTAGTAAAAATTTAAATTATGGGGTTCAACTGTGGTTTCATTGCGAAATGAATTCCAAGGGAAACACTGTTGTCGGCGCGTAAGGATTTTGGTTTTGTGTGTAATTATTTCTGCCTACTTATTAACACATCGTTCCATTCCATAAGCATAATGTAAGAAATACTCACTTTAAAAAAAAAAAAAAAATTCTAAATGTCTTTTATTTGCAATCAGTAACCTTGCAAAAAGGTAATGATCGCAGCCCTCTCTGCAGTATCTTCACAGACGTACTATGGCACATTAGCTCTGAACAGTTAGGAATGTATAATTCATGGGTGTTTAGTGGATTTTGCAAATTTCCCACTTGTGTACAGCTGTTAATCTGCAAGGTTCATTGGAAAACAAATTTTAGTCATGCTGCCACTTTATGCGGATTTACCGAAATCACCAGTTGTGATGGCTTTTCCTTCAGGAGTTCCAAAAAGACCCCTCTTGAAGCCCAGACTAACAATCTCAGGCTTTCATAAATGCCCATTAAATAATAGGCAGAAATCACAGGCAGCCTCTTTGGTATCTTGAATTAATTCTTGTTTTCTGTTGCATTACAACTCAAACCAGGTATCTGCTGTCATAGATTTCTTTGACTTTGAGAGTCAGTTTCGTGTAGTGGTTAAGAGCGTGTACTCTAATTTGGGAGAACCACGTTTGATTCCCCATTCCTTTACATGCAGCTGCTGGTGTGACCTTGGGTCAGTTACAAATTGTTTTGGAGCTGTTCTCTCAGGAGCAGTTCTGAAAAGAGCTCTCTCAACCCCACCTACCTCACAGGGTGTCTGTTGTGGAAAGGGGAAGGATGTGCTTGGGGGGCAACAGTGGGAGGGCTTCTAGTGTCCTGGCCCCACTGGTGGACCTCCTGATGGCACCTGGTATTTTTGGCCACTGTGTGACAGAATATTGTATTGGATGGGCCATTAGCCTGATCAGGGGTCATTTCCAGCCGGAACAAGCTGGGACGGTGTTCTGGTAGTAACAAGCCCAGGAGCGGGCACATGCAGCAGCAAGCCCCGCCCCCAGCAGCCCTCAGTTGGGCCAGGAGGAGCAAGAAGCAGCACGTGCTGCCTCTGCTTGCCACCACCGCTGCCACCAGCCAGAAGGCAGGGTAAGTTGGTGGGGCAAGCCTGGGAAGGCATGGAGAGAGCCCCCCTGGCCTTCCCTGGCCTGCCCACTGAGGCGGGTGAGCCAGGGAAGGCCGTGCAAGCGCCTGAGATCCTTTCCCCCCTTTTTCCTTCACCCCACTTGGAGATGAAGGGAAGGGAGAGGGGGAAAGGAATAGAACTCAGGTGCTTCTGCCTGTCAGAGGGGCTGGCGTGCAGGCCCCTCTTTCAGGCAGAAGTGCCTGAGATCCTTCCCTGCCTTTTCCTTTGCCCCAGGAGGTGAAGGGAAGGGAGATGTCAGGGGGTGTGGCATATGCAAATAAGTTATGCTGATGAGCTGCACTTTTTTTTCTATGAAATGACCCCTGGGCCTGATCCAACATTGACTTCTCTTATGTTTTTATGTGCTAAGGAGATTGCAAGCCACTCTGAGACTCCTTTGGGTGGTGAAGAGCGGGATATAAATCCAGTCTCCTCCTCCTCCTCCTCTTCCTTCACCAAATTTCCTCCCCACCAAGTTAAAGGGTAAGAATGTGTGCTAACCAGAACACCCAGTTTTTGATGCTTTGCCATATGAACCTATCAATACCGGGAAGTTATGACTGTGATCGAAATCCTGTTTTATTTGGAAGTAAGTCCTACTGAGTAATCCCCAGGTAACTGCACATAGGCTTCCAGGCTTAACCCTGCTGTGTTGCCGCTTGGTAGGTTTTGCACACAATCTGCCAAGATTTCCTTGCGCTGGATAAGACCATCGATTTAGCTGAGTGGGGCCAGTGGACTATACTTGGAACCTGCCGTGGCACCAATAGATGGGTTTAATTTCCCAGTGCTAATTCACAGCCATCTCTTATTAAATAATTTACAGCGCTGCTGTCTCGTAATGACTTGGGTGACATTTTATAGCCCGCAGAGCATTTTTTAAAGGCCTGGCATTTTGAAAACCCACCCTTCTTGTTTATGGCATGTGTGGGCACTGAATTGCTTTTGTTTTCTTCTTATGTAATATTTATACACAGTTTACTGGTAATGGCTGCTGTCATCTGCAGCATCTCTTTCTGAACGAGTACCTGCAGCAGGCTTCTTTAACCAATGAAGGAAGTGCCCTTTCCGGCATTTTGTTTTTTACTGTAGCTCGTAGTGGAACAACCTTCCCCCCACCCTTTTAGTTTCTTTAAGATGCTGCAGTCTCTTTCACAATGATATGGGAATATACATGATCAACAGCAAGCATACATTTGCAAAAGTGTTTGGGAAGAGGGCTTAATGTTTAAAGCAAGACATTGTAAACAAATCTGGGATCCTACCTGCTCCTTAAGGACCATGCAGGGGTGGGGTGGGGGTGGAATGTGAGCAGGAGTCCTGGCAACTGATGCTTTGAGGTCCTTGGGACTACATAGATATTAATGCTATGGACATTGATCCCCCCCCCCTTAGGGACCCAACCATTTCCCGTGGCATTTGTGGCTGACTCACAAGTTGGAGCGATTTGTGTGCTCTAGTGTATTTCTGCTTTGCCCTGACCTGGATAGCCCAGGCTGGCCCAATCTCATCAGATCTTAGAACCTAAAGCCCTGCCCTGATGATAGCCCAGGCAAGCCTGATCCCATCAGATCTCAGGAGCTAAGCAGGGCCGACTCTGGCAAGTACTCGGAGGGCAGCCTCCAAGGAATACCAGAGGTGGGACACAGAGGCAGGCTACTCAAGTCAGCTCTCTGAAAAACGTCCAAGCCCCCAATAGGGGTCACCAGACGTCACCGTGACTCAGGCCTGTAGCTACAGCGGGGCATCTCAGGGCTAGGCCCTCCCAACTTACTGGCAAGCCCCCCCCCGACTTCCCATCCAGTCCAGGGCCCCCGAGCAGTGGCGGATGCAGGAAAGGAGCCGGGTATTCCTTTAAGTTGATTAGCCAGTGCCCCCTAAGAAATTTAAATGCCCCCCCAACTAAAAAAATCCTGGCTATGGGCCTGCCATGACTTTCAAGCAAACAACCGTGATGTATTTATGCCAGAAAAAAAGTCTCCAAGGACTAGAAGTTTCTTTTTCCAATGTTCACTTTACCGGAAGCAATTCAAACGCCATCAACACCAATGAGCCATGCATATTATATCTCGTTTCGTATAACTTTTTCAAAATGGGTAGCGTTGAAATACCTATATAATATTAATCCATTTGGCAAACACTCTGTTCATATCCTGTAGTAACACTCATCAGATCCATTAGTGTAGATCTGATAGGTGTTACTATGAGATATGAACAGAGTGTTTACCAAATGGATTAATATTATATAGGTATTTCAACGCTACCCATTTTGAAAAAAGTTATACGAAACGAGATATAATATGCATGGCCCGTTGGTGTTGATGGCATTTGAACTGCTTCCAGTAAAGTGAACATTGGAAAAAGAAACATCTAGTCCTTGGAGACATTTTTTTGGGGCATAAATACATCACGGGTGTTTGCTGCTTCTTTACTTCCTTCCCGTGATCTCTCTGTTCGGTTTGCATGACTTCCCGGTAAGCACAAAAAACACGCACGCACACACCCCGAAAAACAGGCAGTGAGCAACCACCTATGAATGTCTCTTGCCTTGAAAGCCCCATGAGAAGTCACTATGAGTCAGCTGTGACTTGATGGCTAAATAAACAAACAATCAAACAAATAAAACATGCCAATACTGTTGCACACTTTATTTATTTACTTCACTCACACCCCGCCTGTCTCCCCAGCTGAGAACCCCTGAGTGGCTAACGTTGTTGGCCCTTCCTCCGTTTTATCCTCATGACAACCTCGTGGGGTAAGTTAAGGCTGGGAGTGTGTGAGTGGCCCACAGCCACCCAGGGAGCTTCCATGACAGAGTGGGGATTTGAACCTGTGTCTCCCAGATGCTAGCCCAGTCCTCTGACCACTCCACTGTAGTGGTGCAAGAACTCCATTGCACAGTCCAGTGGCTTTCAAACAGATCTGGGTAAGAAAGGATCTTGCCGTGAGCTCTGTTCTGCAGTGGTGTCGCTAGGTATCTGGAGTTGGATCCAGCTAGCTTTCTCAGTCAGTTCACACCTCATTCCTCTCCCTACTAGGGCCTGCAGTCTATATAGGTTTTCCATGTAGGCCCCATGAACTCTAGCAGAGCCATCTGAATGGTATCAGGGGACCCTCTCCCCCCTTTGTCATCAGCAGAAAACTGGTTAGAGCTAAGCTGCAACTACAGAAGGACCTTGTCTCGAAACTGGGAGTTTCCCATTTAGCCACCAGGGCTAATACCCACTGATGGTCATTGTCCTCCGTGAATTAATTTAATTCCCCTTCAAGGCCATCTCGGCTAGCATCCCTACCCCATCGTGGCGTTAAACTCATTCTTGCGTCTAGACACAGTGTACGTCCAGCAAATAGATGTACAATGCCTTGTACTGTTGTGTTGTTGTTTTTTCTGGATCAATACAGTGCTTCTTAGGGTCATAACTATTCTGATTCTGTCAACTTTTCTTTCTGTTTTTGTTTACATGTTGTGATATTTGCAGAGCAAAGGTTGGGGAAAAAAATAAAACACGTTGGCAAACGCTAAAACTCCAGTGATCTGTTCAAAGGTGATATGTTCCAAACAAACACCTGGAGAGTAACAGTTACAGGATACTTTGTCTTCCTTACACTGCTTACAGGTCTTGAGAGACCTCTAGGGAGCCTGCTCTGTGGGGAAGGATGCTGGACGAGAGAGACATTGGCGCTGATCCAGCAGGGCTCTTTTTGCATTCTTAATGATGGTTACAACAACAACAACACACACACACACACTCATTTTGCTGTCAAGTCGCGCAGCCAATTTATGGCAACCCTGAAGGGTTTTCAACAGAAAAGACGTCCAGAGGTGGTTTGCCATTGCCTGCCTCTGCGTCAAAACCTTGGTATTTCTTGGCGGTCCCCTGTCCAAATACTGACCAGGGCCGACACTACTTTGCTTCCAAGATCTGATGAGATTGGGCCAGCCTGGTGTCAGTAATGGTTCTGTATTGTTTCACGCTGTATTCATTGTGCTGTGTTCCCTATCTCGTCCCTGCTTTTGCGCTTGCGTAGGTATGCTAGCAGTAATGTGGGAGCTTCTTCTCTGCTGCTAGGTCTTATCACGGTGGCCTTGAGTGCAGACTTTGGGCTATTCTTCTTTGTATGAGAATTTTCCATTCCTGTGAAGATGAGGGGAGGAGGAGCCGTCTCCCGCCCATTAAGTAATTCTCTCGCCGGGAGTTTCCTGCGCACGCGCTTGCAGGTCATTTGCTAGTCGCAAGTTTGCATCACACTATAACCATGCTTGAGCCGCTTGCATCGCCATTCCTGACAATAACCTCTACACTGTGGGTTTTAGCACTGTATTCCAATAAAGCCCTTCTTACTCCTAAGAATGCTTGGATCTACTTGGTTTTGAACCTGACACCTGGGCTGCCAAGGCCAAGGCCTATAAAATATCCCACAAATGTATTCAGGATGGAATGTCAAGATGTTGTTGTTTGTTTGTTTGTTTGCTTGCTTGCTTGTTTTTTCCTTCCACTTCCCTCCTTCCTGAATGGTCCCCGGATTTAACAATGTCAGATCCTCCTGTTCACACTCGCAGCTGCCTTTCATTGGGAAGACTGTTGCCTTATCCAAGTTTGGATAGGCATTTCATTAAAAACAGAGATGATGATAATGATGATGATGATGATGGTTTATATCCTGCCCTCCCCGCTCAGGGTGGCTTACAACATTCATGAAGCATATATACCGTCAAAAACATCATCAGCATATAAATAACTTAAAATTAACAATCATTTAAACATATAAAAACACTGGAACATACCAAGTAACAAGAGCAATAGTTCTTTATGGTATAACTTGGGTGATTGTTGGATAGCTATTTTTACACATCAGCTCAGTTCTCATTGTTATGCGGCAGGCATGGCCGAGGACACGATGGTAAGGCCCAGGGCACAGGCTGGAAGCAAAGATGTCAAAGCCAGGGCACAGGGACCTCGGTGTATGGTACGACTCCTAGTCGAATGTCTGGTGGAAGAGCTCCATCTTGCAGGCTCTGTGGAACTGTAAAAGGTCCCGCAGGGCCCTGATCTCTTCCGGGAGCTCGTTCCACCAGGATGGAGCCGCCACCGAAAAGGCCCTGGTCCTGGTTGCCGCCAGTCTGACATCCCTGGGACCTGGGATTCCCAATTCCCAGGTGGACATCTTTAAACATTGGTTTTGTCACTGACAAAACTTCAACCAACAGTCTTTCTAACAAAGGAACAGTTGGCTGGCAGCCATAAACCTTCAGGCCCGTAATGGCTTGCGGGAGAACTAGGATATCTATGTAAAGGGCTGCCTTCTCCCAGATGTTCCAACTTGACATTTAAGATCTTCTGGATGGGCTCTTCTCTCTGTGTGAACTACCTTCTGAAGTGCATAGCCACCAGAGAAAGGGCCTTTTTGGTGGTGGAGCCCAGTTTAAGGAACTCTTTCCCTGTGGAGGTTCACCCAGCTCCTAGTCTGGTTGTCATCTCCAGGTTGGGAATTACCTGGAGAAATTGGAGGTGGAGCCTGAAGAGGGTGGGGAGGAACTTCAGTGGGGTGTAATGCCACAAGAGTCCGCCTTCCAAAGCGGCCATTTTCTCCAGGTGAACTGATCCCTGTAGCCTGGAGATCAGTTACAATCCCAGAAGATCTCTAGCCACCACCTGGAGGTTGGCAACCAGGCCTGTAGCCAGGATTTTGTAATTCAGGGGACCTTTAAATAATTCAGGGGGCACTGACATCATTTGGGGGAGCGAGCCATGCCTGGGGAAGGGGTAGCGGCAGCAGAGGGCTAGATGGAAGTTGTGGGGCCTTGGCAGGAAGTCAGAGGGCCCGGCCCAGAAATGCCCCACTGTGACTATGGGCCTGTTAGCAACTGTATCTAGGGGTCAGGCCAAAACACTTTTTTTTGCCCAGGATTTTAGTAGATGTTATTGTGTTTTATATTTTTATAACCAGCTGGCTGGCGCCATCCAATTTTAATTGGTTTAGGAGCTGATACGTAGGAGCTTGATAGTTGATTGTTCAGCATATTTTGTTGTGAGCCACTTCATGGCTCTGTGGGTTAAGATTTAAAGGCTGAAATCTTATGAAATAAATAATGATCGATGAATTATGCAGAAGCTTCTGATCCACTGGTGTTCTGGCAGAGTGTTCCGCTAAATTTGCACTGGTGTGCAGTATGCTGCATTGTTCTGGCCCTGTCTTGAATACAGCCGCTTCAGTTTACTCATAATGATCCCAATCAAAAGGGCTTACAACGTTTGGCACACACCCCTCCCAGGGAAGGAGCTGTGTGTATTGTGGCTAGGCCAGACCAAACACCTCTGTGTCCATTTGTTGAATGAATTTGGCGCATGGATAGTTCAGTGAAAACTGTATTCCTGCTTGATTTACAGTGCAGTTTCTGGAAGAAGATGTGTCTCCTAAGCATATGAGACCTGGACCATTTAATAACTAGCAGTGTAATCCTAAACAAAGTTACACCTTTCTAAATCCGTTGACGTCAGTGTAATATTTCTCACAAGTCACATGTGTGAAATAGCCGATGGAGCAAAAGCTCTACCGTAGTTCAGTTTATGATCAGAATTACCGCTCCACTGGATTTGCCACTGAAATTTGCCAATTTAAGTTATTCTTCTGATAACTCAGGATCTTGTTTTGAAGATCCTGTCAGCCGAGGCTAAACTCTGATGTTTTGGTGGGAGCAAATTCAGTCTGAGTTTACTTGGACCAGAAAGTTTTGATTGTTTTCATGGTTATATAAAAAGCATGGTGTATTCTTGTACAATTCTGTTTCATTGTGGCCTATCTCCTGTAGTCTCAATCCTTTCCTAAAAAACACCTTTCACACTAACTCATTTATTCCACTCCACGGTTCACTCCCATGACCCTGTTTGAAGTTAGAAAAAATTGTATGTGCAAGAAACACAAAGACTTCACAAAGACTTCAAAACCTGTGAATACAGGTGACTGCAGACAGAAAGTGCATGCATAACACCAAACTGTTGGGAAAACAATGAACATTGTATGCATGGGTGAATTTAAATTCAACCAGCTGATTTTCTGTGAAAATCAGTTGCTGTAGGCTGGGAAAACAAGATCGGTTAAGAAACTTACTTGTGGGTTCAACATAAGACTAGATTTCATGAGCAAATAGGGCTTTTCGTGAATCTCTACAAAGGGGGAAGTCAGAAGTATACTCCAGGGTTTACGAGGACCATTATTACTTTATAGCATGGATATGGTTGCCACCGGAAAAATACTTCTGCCTGTTGGAGCTTCCAAGTAGATGCAGTAACATATTTAAGAGTCTCACCGTAAGGGCTGATGGTATTAAGAACATAAGAGAAGCCAATGTTGGATCAGGCCAATGGCCCATCCAGTCCAATACTCTGTCACACAGTGGCCAAAAATACCAGATGCCATCAGGAGGTCCAGCAGTGGGGCCAGGACACTAGAAGCCCTCCCATTATTCCCCCCTCCCCAAGCACCATGAATACAGAGCATCACTTCCCCTAGACTGAGAGTTCCTATCTTTACCTTGTGGCTAACAGCCACTGATGGACCTCTGTTCCATATGTTTATCTAGTTCCCTCTTGAAGCTGTCCGTGCTTCTGGCCACCACTACTTCCTGTGTCAGTGAATTCCATGAGTTAATCACTCTTTGGGTGAAGAAGTACTTCCTTTAATCTGTTCTAACGCTGACTGCTCAGCAATTTCATGGAGTGCCCACGAGTTCTTCTATTGTGAGAAAGGGAGAAAAGTTCTTCTTTCTCTACCTGCTCTATCCCATGCATAATCTTGTAAACCTCGATCGTGTCACCCCTCAGCCATCGTTTCTCCAAGCTAAAGACCCCCAAGCACTTTAACCTTTCTTCATAGGGAAAATGTTCCAACCCTTTTATCATTCTAGTTGCCCTTTTCTACACCTTTTCCAATTCTGTAATATCCTTTCTGAGGTGTGGTGACCAGAATTGCATACAGTATTCCAAATGAGGTTGCACCATCGATTTATACAGGGGCATTATGATACTGGCTGATTTCTTTCAATTCCCTTCCTAACAATCCCCAGCATAGCATTGGCCTTTTTTATTGCAGTCGTACACTGTTTTGACATTTACAGTGAGTTATCTACTATGACTCCAAGATCTCTCTCTTGGTCAGTCTCTGCCAGTTTGGACCCCATCAACATGTATTTATAGTTAGGATTCTTGGCTCCGATGTGCATCACTTTCCACTTGGCCACACTGAACCCCACTTGCCACGATGACACCCACTCGCCCATCCTCGA
This sequence comes from Gekko gecko, assembly GCA_029375565.1. NCBI lineage: Eukaryota > Metazoa > Chordata > Lepidosauria > Squamata > Gekkonidae > Gekko > Gekko gecko. The sequence continues at coordinate 62,692,985 of JAPDNY010000012.1, read as the reverse complement.
CAGATCCCTTTGGAGTGCCTCACAATCCTCCGCACTAATATGGAACCTTTTTATCTGATAGCACCAGTCTCTGTGATAAGCCTGTAATTGCTACAGTGTCTGTGTGGGGATGCACAGAAATGGTTTTTGGTGCAAACCACAGTGGTGTTGGGATGTATGGAGCTGTCGCGAGAGAAATTTAGCGTATCCTTTCTTACCCTCTTGGCTTCCAAAATATATTTTTAAAGGGTACTGAGATTTGGCCAGCTCCTAAGACAACTTCCAGCAAATAGCCACAGCTAGCAATGAACTATGTAGCAAGTATTGCATTCGAAGTGAGACGGGTGCCTTATTTTGCTCATCCTTTTAATGTTATTTAAGGAATTTTGATCCAGGACAAGTCTATTGTCTGGAAATATTTACCCATACTAGTTGCTAGAGACAGTTGTCAAAAGGAGGGTTTAATTATGCTGTTCTCCCCCACCACCTTTTAATACTGGAGGTGTCTTCAGTTGAATAAGCACTTTAAAAAAGATCCAGAGAGTCGGCAACAGTGTGACCGGGGTAATTAGTTACAAGTGACAGAGAACAAGCAATTAGAAAAGCCATTACAGCTTTTTTTCCCCACCACCTTTCTCATCTGAGAGCTGTAAGATGTTTGATTAAAATCCATGATAAAAGTATATCATTGGAAAGGGAACAGAGTTTCATAATGAAGTACAGCTTGCTTTTATTATGTCTTGGACACTTTGAATCTTTCCTGCTCTCTCTCTCTTTTTTTTTTGCTCTTGTGTGGATCATGTAATCAAAATGGACAGTGGCCAAGAGGAGCTGAGAATGGCAACTTGGAAACAGCATAATCAGCTTCAAGTTGGCAAGAACTCTGAGCCCCTTTTCTTCTTCTTCGTCGTCTTCTTCTGTGCGGGGATAAATCAAGAAGTGTTTCCATGTCGTCAGTAGAATGGTGGCTGTGAACGAAGTGACTATCGGACACACTTTTATAGAAGACTTTTTTCTGGTGGAGCAGCAAAGCGGGGGGGAACTTGCACAAATTGACATAGTGAACTTGTGGGTTGAGTGAGGGGGGGGCAAAACAAAATACTGGGTGGCTTGATAAGTCTGTGGTAGGATTTCTGAGTGTTTTATTTTTCACTTTAAAGTTGTCGGCGTGGGTCTCTGGATCTGATCCCAGCATTGCTGCTGTCGGCCTGTCCTTCCTGCTATATTTTTCTGATCTGAAATGCTCCCGCCTTCTGAAGCGGTTGTTCAGAGAGGCTACTGAAACTCCTGCTTCCTGAGTTTCCGACGCCTACACAATTGATATTGAACATGGAGGTGAGCGTTATCGCTCTTGAATTCTTCTCTAGCTTGGACAGAAATTCCAAGCCAGGGAAAATGTCCCTCCTTCCATCCACCCAACTCCACTTTCCTTGCAGTTGGGAGATCACTTAGGGGGTTCCTCAAAAATACCCCTACCCATTTTGTTCTCAGATATTTCCCTGCCATCTACACAGCTCTCCCCAATTTGAACTTTTGGAGATAGGGTGCCCTTTACTAATACTGTAAGCCCTACAAGAGAAAAATACAGGGAAATGAGAAAGAAGTGGGCAGGGAAAGATACGTGCCCTCCTCAGTGACACTGATGTGGTCAGGTCAGAGCCTTCTTCTTGTATTGCTGCATTAATGTACAAATGAAATATATTTGAGAGATTCATGATGCAATCCTGTGCAGACTTTCTCCAAGTCTGTTGAAATCAATGGGGTTAGACTGGAGTAACTTTGCATAGGATTGCACTGACAGTCTCTGATTTATCATTGATACTAAGATCTAGTCACTATGATTCCTCTTGTTCTCTTTTTAGAGTGGAAGAAACGGATTGGTGGATTGGTAAACCCAGCAGCCTGTTCCTCTGCCCTCTTTTTAAGGAATTTGGAGTCTGTTTCTAATCAATTTTGTTTTGATCAAAGAGAATTTGAAAGAGAGGAGGGGTTGGCAGGGAGGCTTTGCAGAATTTTACAATTTTACTCTTGAGACGCTCAGAGGCTCGCAGCGTCTTTCCAAATCATCCTGTCCGCAGGCTTGAGCAGCATCCTGTGGTGTGTAACACTGAACAACTGCAAGGGCTGAAGTTACAAAGGGTGTGCTGATTTCTCTTCAGTGAGAAATCAAAGGCAAACTCTAGACTTTTGGTACTCCAGACTCTTGCTTTTCCATTTACAAACCACTCTTCATCTAATTACATCAACTCAACTCAACTATGGTTAGATCACAGGCCAATCTAGGACAACCAGCCACCGGCGGGGGCAGCTGGTGAGAATCCAGGGACAGGCAAGGGGGGGAGGGCACGATGTAACGCCACTTCTGAGGGAAACCTGTAAGTGACATCACACATCTAGGAATCACTGAAAACTCTATGGTCTCTATGACTGATGGCATTCTGGGTTTTCCTCAGAAGTCTCCCCCCCCCCCGCCGCCATGATTTTTCTCCTGCCAGCTACAGGAGAGGTAGCAGAAAACAGGAGCCAGAAATTGAGAACTCCCTGCCCCCCAGCAGGAAGCTGACTGCCCAATGGCCGCACACGTCTGAACTGGCCTACACTCCATGAAAACTCTGTTCGCAGTCCCAGTCCCCTGCCCTTGAGAAACTGAGGTGTGGGAGAAAAAAATGGCCTCCATAGTGATACCCTAATAATTTCCCCATGTCTCTTTGGTCTTTACCATAGAGATTAAGGGAAACTCCTATTGACGCCAATTCCATTCTCCCTAGGCACTGCCCTCATAGTCTCTTGGCATCTGCCAAGGCAGTCCTGTAAGTGAACATAACTTGCCACATGGATTGCATGGCAATCACATAAATTGAGGGCCATCTACACATCATGTGGGAGATGAGTCATGGTTGAGAAATGTGCTCCTAGTGGAACCTCCATGCTTATATGCAGTACAAGTGGAGACCCACAAAAGGAGTAGGGTGGAATCCCATCCTTCCCCCCATTTGCCCTCTGGGCCAGCCATTTGTTGGGATGCCCTCCTGTCAGCAGCTCTGCCTCTTACCTGGTCCCGGCCATCTGCCGGCCTGGCTCACCCACCAGCATATCAGTGATGCAGGGCAGCATTAGCCGTTCCTTCCTCACCCATTTGCATTGCTGCCCTTCCATGGCTTACATAGCAGGGGGTAGGCAGTGGCAGCAGCTCCTGCTCCTCCATGACCTGCAGTCCATCAAGTGCCCACCCATCAAGCACCCACCTGGCTGCTGGGTGGGTAGGGGGAGGCAGTGATTCCCAGTCTCCCTCCCTGATTTGCTGGTCCAGGTGGCTGGTCGAAGCAGGAAGGGGGGACGCAGCAGTTGCTCCTTCTCCTCCACACCCACGCAGAGCACCACCATCTCGTCAGCAAGGAGTGCCGGTTCCCGATCCTGCCCGCCAGTCTGCAGAGGACAGAGGGGGGCGGGCTGCATCAGGGAGCACAGGGGTCACTTGGGTCTTCGTCCCCCTGCCCACTGCTGGTTAGTTTGCGGTATCTGCACTTGCACTGACAAAGTGTTCCTCACTTTGGGAGTTTGTAAACCCCTGCTTTATTTTTTAAAGCATTTTCTGCAAAATTAGGGCCTGATCTGCAGTGCCATGTTGAGATTGTGATATACATATTGAGACTGATTAGATAGATAGATAGATAGATAGATATTGATACTTCTGAATATCCATTGCTTGCGGAAACAGGAGCCACAGGTCTTGCCTTACGTGTGGAATTCTTGGAAACACCTAGTTGGCCACTTTGGGAAACAGGATGCTGAACTGAAGTCTTTGAAATTTTTATACAATTCTGGAGGAGGGAGGATTTCAGTGTCTGTGTAGGGTTGCCAGCACCAGGTTGGGAAATTCTTGGAGATTTTGGGGTGGAGTTTGGGGAGGGCAGAGTTTGGGGAAGGGAAGGGCCTCGTTCTGATATAATGCCATAGAATCCACCCTCCAAGCAGTTGTTTTCTCTGGGGGGGAAGAATCTCATCTGGAGGTCTGTTGTAAGACTGGTAGATCTCCTGGAGTATCTGGCAACCCTAGTAGGGGAGTATAACTGCCGAAAGCTCTGTTGGGTTTCCAGGTCTTCAGCATACATAGTCTGCACATCCATGAGGATTTTTCCTCCCCCTCCCAAAAAAGAGAACATTCTGGTTTTGTATGAAATACAGTGTTTATACGATTATTTGGGGATGCATAGAATATTTCTACCCTGTTGGGATGTAGGAACAGAAGAGAGAAAGAGAGAGATGAATGGAATCAAGCGAAACATTAAGCGAATCTGAAGGCTAATAAGGTTTCTCTCCAGATTGATTCCCGCATCAGAGAACTCTGCTCTTGCTGTGAGAGCAAATTAGAGCAGAAGCTTTTCCGGGAGGATCCTAGTAGAGGAGACAGCTTGATTGCTGGACATGTTCCTCAGCTGGGCCATCAAGATCGTTTATGCTTTTAGCTGGTAATATGTGTCAATTATGTCTCCCTCTTAAATTATAAGTAACCTCTTCTCCACTTCTTAGGTCTGCTGTGTGTCCCAGAGATGTGATGGGAAGCCAGAGCACTTCGGGGACAAAGTGAGAGTTGGCTTTCACTAGTTATGTTTGTCATTGCCCAGGGGCGGCTGGAATTCCTCATTAGGGAAGCACTCCAGACTCTGCAACCAGAATGTGTTATACAAGTGTGGCGATGTGCATAGAGGTTCAACGAGGCTGCCTAGTTTCAGTTTCTTACAAAGTCATTTTTCGTTTTTGGCATTTCGGCAGGGAAAGGACTTGTAGAGCACGGGAGGGCAAAAATGTAGGAGCAGCAATGGAGGGTGATTTTATTTATTTATCTCATTACATTTATGAAGATTACATTTATAAGATTATGCATGGAATTGAGCAGGTTGAGAAAGAAGTACTTTTCTCCCTTTCTCACAATACAAGAACTCGTGGGCACTCCATGAAATTGCTGAGCAGTCAGGTTGGAACAGATAAAAGGAAATACTTCTTCACTCAAAGAGTGATTGACACATGGAATTCACTGCCACAGGAGGTAATGGTGGCTACAAGCATGGACAGCTTCAAGAGGGAATTGGATAACCATATGGAGCAGAGGTCCATCAGTGGCTGTTAGCCACAAGGTACAGATAGGAACTCTCAGTCTAGGGCAGGTGATGCACTCTATTCTTGATGCTGGGGTGGGCAGCAGTGGGAGGGCTTCTAGTGTCCTGGCTCCACTGCTGGACCTCCTGATGGCCCCTGGTATTTTTGGCTGCTGTGTGACAGAGCTGTTGGACTAGATGGGCCATTGGCCTGATTCAACATTGGCTTCTCTTATGTTCTTATGTTCTCTTATCGCCTAATCCCCACAAATGTGGGGCTTCAGGCAGTGAACTAATTAAAAGCCATTAAAACCATAAAACCACATCCAACGTATTATACACAGTTAAAACAAGTGGTGAATTTTGTATTTTGTAGTTGCCTCCCGTTCCTGGTCTGCAAGTGTTTCTTGGGCATGGGGAGGGAATAATGTCACAAGGGATAGAAGACCCAGGTAGGGTGCCAGCCATGATGTAAACTGGCGCTGTCCTCAACCAAACGTTTGGTGGAACATCTCTGCCTTACAGGCCCTGCGGAATTGCATAAGATCCTACAGGGTCCTGATGTTGTTTGGCATAGAGTTTCACCAGGTTGGGGCCAGGGCCAAAAAACTCTGGCCTTGGTTGATAATAGCCAGATATCTCTAGGGCAGGGGACTACCAGCAAGTTGTTCTGTGAAGAGCGTAATGATCTCCTGGGGGTTTAACAGAGGAGGCAGTCCCACAGATACATCAGTCCCATACCACTCAAGGCCTTGAAGATCAAAACCTTGAACTTGACTTGGTACTTCACCGGAAGCCAGTGCAGCTGGCGCAGCACAGGTCAATATGTGCAGTCCTTGATGTGCCTGTCAGGGCATGCACCACCTCATTCTGGATCAGTTGGAGCTTCCGGGTCAGTCTGAAGGGCAGGCCAGTGTAGAGCGAGTTACTGTAATCTAGCCTGGAGGTGACCATCGCATGGATTACCGTGGCCAGGTCAGAGCAATGGAGAGTGTGGTAGGGGACTGCACAGAAGCCTTAATCTCTGGACACTGACAGCAGTGGTGAGAAAACATTTAAGTATCCAAGCCTTCCTGCTGCTGCTCAAGGATCTCCAGTAATGTCAACCGAGGTTTGTGGCCCTAGTCTTAGGTAATATTTTTTTAAAGGCATTTAAGCACCTGGGGTGACCATGAACTGTGTCCAGGTGGTCAAACAGGGAAAATATTTGTAAATTGGGCTTTATTTTTTAAAAATATTATGGGCTACCATTCTTCCAGGACTAACTTCATTGTGCTTGATTTTTACTTTTCAAGTTGTTGGGCATTTGATCAGTCCAAACAGATTTGGTCAATTGACTGGTCAGATATTGGTAAAATATTGTTTTAAAGCATTGGCTGCATATGACAAATTAAAAAGATACTTCAGTTATCAACAGGTTTGAGACTTGTCTGCTAATTGAGAGCCAGCATGGTACGGTGGTTAAAAGTGTCAAACTAGTATCTGGGGCAACCCAGGTCTGAAACCCCACTCTACTTGCTGGGTGGAAGCTCGCTGGGTGACCTTTGGCCAGTCACACTCTATCAGTCTATGTCTCTTTTGTTAGCTGCCCTGTGCCCGTTTGGGGGAGGGCAGGATATAAATTTAATAATAAATAAAGATAAATAACCTACCTCACAGGGTTGTTGTGAGGATACAGTGGAGGAGAGTAGAATGACGTAAGCTGCTCTGGGTCCCTCGCTGGGGCAGGAAGGTAGTATATAAATAAAGTAAATACATAATTACCAAGTCAATGAGTTGTTATTGTGAAACAGTGAAATTAGTTTCTTTTAGAAAAGTAGCGCATCATTGAGAGTTTTGACATGGGAGGAGTCACGCCCCAGGAGTGACATCTTCTCCACTGGTGCCTGCAGGCGTCGCTCTTTGGAGATGCTTGTGGTTCTGACAGGGGACCAGTGGGAGAAGACTTGCTGTGTTGGGGGCTTGGCCCCGATTGCTAAAAGGATAGGCCTCAAGCAGCCCCCATTCCTACTCAACAATCTGCAGCTTGCACAGTAGCCATTTTGGTACCTTGACCATGGTCAAAAAATTGGTGGTCAATTAATCACATTTGTCATAAGGCTAGTAACTTTTGCAAATATATTGGCAAAGTCGGCTTAAGATGTGCAAGAAGGAGGTTTGGGACCCATCTCAACCCTCTTCTGGCATAACCCTCAAACCTAGGCCGAAGGACACTGGAACTAAGGGGAGGGGCCGTGGCTCAGGGGTAGAGCGTCTCCTTGGTATGCAGAAGGTCCCAGGTTCGATCCTCAGAATCTCCAGTTAAAGGATCTGGCAGTAAGGGATGTGAACGACCTCTGCCTGAGACCCTGGGTAGCCACAGCCAGTCTGAGTGGACAGTATTGACCTTGATCGACCAAGGCTCTGATTCAGTATAAGGTAGCTTCATGTATTCATGAGTAATTCTGATGATGGGATTGGGAGGAGGCTGCTATTCATTGCAGACTCTAGGGACACAACCATAAACCCAAAATTAAACTTGACTATACATAACTGAATAGATTAACTTTATTTATGTTGATTTGTGGGGACCAAAAACTTTCACTTGGAAGTGCTACAGCATGGGATCAGCCACAGCACCTTTTTTGCAGAGTTTAAAAAGGCACTGCCTACGGCTCTTTCAGCTGCCTGTTGGCGGCAGCTCTGTAGCCCCTATTTTTAATGCTACTAAGGATGTATATGTGTTAATGGTTTAAAAATATCTACTGCTTCTAAATTACTTTGGCCTGGAAAGCCAGCAGAGACTAGAACAGTGGTTAGTGTGTGTTGTTTCAAGGGACCACATAAAAGAGTCTCTGGAAATTACCTGTCTAGGAGGCAGATCCATACATTGAGTCCAGCATACGTAAAGGCCAAGAGTCTGGTTGGGTCCCAGATAATCCAAGAATAGCTCTAAAGATATCAATTGAGGATCCAGCTGAAGCAAACTAGATTCCCCAAATTTAGCCTCCAAATTTATGTATTTATTTTAAGATCTATTCGCTCGACAGATTGTCAAAACAAAACAGTTTACAGGAAAGAGAAAAAAAGAAACACACAAATCCCCTAAAGTAAAAATAAAGTATAAGCCTAACAACAAAAATCAAAATAAAACTATAAATGAAAATAACCAAACATGCTGCATGAAGCCTTTGTGAAGACAAGCACTGGGCCCAAATCTAGGTCAACCTTCCTGTTCAGATTCTTGGCCCCATTTCCCTGCCTGATGTGTAACTGGACCTCTTTTGGACAACTGCTCACTAATGCTCCGGTCCCTTCTCAGCCATGAAGACCAGAAGTGTGGAAGTGTGAACGCGGAGGCTTTATATTAACATTGATTGTGTAGAATTCGAGGTGCTTTGTAGTCTGTTGGCAAGTTTGTTAGGCCCAGCTTTATAATTCACTGTAAACTTCAACCATTTTGCCCTTGTTCCTTGTGGGATCAGTGTGAAAATCCTTCCAAGATTTGGAAAGCTTAAACTTTCTGGCTAAAATTCAATAGTGATTTGACCCAGAGAAGGGCCTCTGATGATGACCCCAGCTGATGGACAGGTTCATATGGGGTAGGATTGCCAAGCTCTTTGGGGGGAGCTGGAGATATCCTAACTGGCATCCAGTGGAGGTCCAAAGCTCTGTGTCCAGGAGCCTCATGTGCATGCATAGTGTGCACGTGCCACAATGACATCACCTGGAAGTGATGTCATCACTCTGGGCATGCTGTCAAGGGACATTCAGCTTTCTAGCATTCAGCTTTAAAACTCTATGGCTTTAAATGCTATAGTTTAAAAAAACTCTGTGGTTTTAAATGCTAGAGCGTCCCCTGATGACGTGCCCGGCACAATGATGTCACGTCCAGGTGACATCATTGCGCCAGGCACGTTGGCCTGATTCTGGCACTTTGGGGGCAGGGTTCCCCCGCGGCAGCTGGATCCCGGCTGGCAGGTTGGGGGCCTCTAGAGTGGGCAACCCCCACCCGGGGACCTGGCAGCCCTATCTCCTAGAATTACAACTGATCTCTAGACAACAGAGGTCAGTTCCTCTGGAGAAAATGGCTGCTTTAGAGGGTCGGCTCTATGGCATTATACCCCACTGAGGTCTCTCCCCTCCCCCAATCTGCCCTTCTCAGGCTCCACCCCTAAATCTCCAGGAATTTCCCAACCTAGAGTTGGCAACCTTAGGGAGAAGGCAGTCCTTCTGATTCCCTGGTTCCAAACTGATTGGGCACCCCACCGTTTTGAAGTGCACCGGAAGCAAAGTGGAAACCAGTGTCAATCTTTGAGTACTGGAAGAGTATCCTTACTGCAACGAGTTCCCCATTGATAACCTAGCCAACATATTTTGCACCACATAGGAGTTTCTGAAGACTCTTCAGTGGAGGCCCCACCTAGACTTGCTTCACTACTGGATCACTGTGGTAGTTCATCCCTTTTCCAAGAGGGGCTTCAGCTGGTGTATCACCAGTTTAGAGTTGCCAACCTACAGGTGGTGGCTGGAGATCTCCCACTATTACGATTGATCTCCAGGCAACAGAGATCAGTCCACCTGAAGAAAATGGCCGCTCTGGAAGGTGGACTCTATGGCGTTATACCCCACTGAAGTCCCTCCCCTCCTCACACCCTGCCCTCCTCAGGCTCCACCCCCAAAATCTCCAGGTTATTTCCCACCCCAGAGCTGGCAACCTGACATCAGTTGAAGTCAGTAAAAGGTGCTCTGAGCTTTGACTGCCACTTGTAAATCCTTTTTGATTCCACCAGAAATATGATCTGATAGCACAGAGTTGTCTTTTTTGAAGAGTTGCCTTGGAGCTTTGTTATGGAAATTATGCCCATTTCTGTAAACTTATTTATTCCCCTTGCAATGGCATGTTATTGAGTGTCTCTCTCTTCTTTTGACAGTTTTCATCAAGCTGGAAATTCCCTGGGCTTCATATCAAGGAGGAGGCTCCGGCTTTAAAAGGAACTACAAGCAGAGGCCTACACAAAACGGTATTGAATTCCTTCACCTGATTACAAATTCTGTTCCTCTTGTGTGCTTCGTTGCTTTGATATGACATCAAGCGTTTTAATATGTGGAAGTCCTCGCCGCTTTCTGCGTTAAGATTAATTTTGAATTAATCTGTTTCCCATTTTACTTACAAGCAAGCCCTCTGGTGTGCATGGCGCATGCTACTGGTGCAGGTTCCACATTGTGGATGGAGGGTGGGGGACCCGGGTGGGGCAGGAAGGACCCGGAGAGCAGAAAATTAAGTGCTTTGAGACTGGCACGGATTTCAATTTTTCCAGCAGTGCCAGGAAATCGGTCCTAAAAGCAAGGATGTAACTGGACTGGAGAAGCAAAGCAAAGAATCTTTCAGGACCAGAGCAGAGCAGCTTCTCCAATTTATGTGTCTGTTATTCCATCATGATATTGGAGCTGGTGGATCTCTTCTGCCGATGGTGGCGCTTTCCACCAACACAAGGGCTCTTTGGGTGATGTGAGGTGACAACAGTCTCCTGCATCAGTGGGAGGCTTCTTGCGCCACTGTCAGTGGAAAAGATCCACAAGTTTCAACCCATGGTTTCTAATTATCTCTGTCAACCCTTGCTACGATTTTATGTAGCTGGGAGTTTGCATGTATTGCAAGATGGAGATTTATTTTCGTTAGATTTTTGTTAGAACCAATTCATGTGTCTTGGTGGCCCTGGTGGGGGTAGGTAGTGTATAAATTTTGCAAAATAAAAATAAATAAATAAATGGCATAACAACGGTATGGGGTGGGGCTGTGTCGTGGTGGCAGAGCACCTGCTTTGCTCACATCAAGTCCCAAGTTCAATCCCCAGCACCTCCAGTTGAAAGGAGCAGGCAGTAGGTTGGTGTGAAAGACCTCTACCTGAGGCCCTAGAGAGCCACTGCCTGTCAGAATAGATAAAGCAGATCTTGATAGACCAAAGGTCTGACTCAGTAGAAGGTACATCAGAAAGTTACTGTGTTGAAAAAAGTAGATAGCAATGAGGCCATTGCCTGGGCCATATATTTTACCTGCACAATCTGTTGGCCAGTCCTGATAATGAAATTTAGAGTAACCCAGTAGCACTATAGAAGCTGCAGTGGCTCAAGTGGTTAAGACGCTGAACTGCAGGCTGAAAGATCGGTAGTTCAGCAGTTCGAGACCTGAGTGCCACATGACGGAGTGAGCTCCTGGCTCTGGTTCCAGCTCCTGCCAACCTAGCAGTTCGAAAGCAAGAAATTACAAGTAGATAAATAGGTACTGCTTCAGTGGGAAGGAAACAGCGTTCTGTGTGCCTTGGCATTTAGTCATGCCGGCCACATGACCACAGAAATGTCTTCGGACAGCGCTGGCTCTTCGGCTTGGAAACGGAGATGAGCACCGCAACCCTAGAGTCGAATTCAACTGGCTTTCGAGCAAGGGAAATCTTTACTTTTACTTTACTGGTAGCACTATGCTTGATTTTAGAATCAGAGATGCCAGAGCTGAGCCTGCCAGGACATTGTACCTCTACAATAATACAGGTTCCCACAATGGTTGACAATCCTGTGGATGTTTGAAGCTGGCTTATGCAGAATCACACTAGTTTCCCGTTTTTGTGCAATATTGAACTCAGTCCTGGAAGGCTAACTGTGAGCAGCCATCCAGGATCTCAGGCAGAGAAACGTCTTTCTTGAGGCCCTTCAGGTGGAGGGCTCAGAACCTGAGACCTTGCAAATGCACATGGGTGCTCCACTACTGACCCCTCCCCTCCAAAGAATGCCTGTGAATGTATATGAAGCTGTCTTACGTGGCGTATCTAACCCGGCCCCGCTTTCTTTGACTTGCAGCAGCTCTCCAAGGTCAGATATGGATCTTTCATGTGATCAGGTGAAGCTGCCTTATACTGAGACAGACCCCTGGTGTTTCAAACTTGGTATCATCCACTCTGCCTAGCCAGGGCCCCCAGGGTCTCAGGCGGAGGTCTTTCTCATCACCTAATGCCTGATCATTTGAACTTGGAGGTGCCTGGGATAGAACCTGGGACCTTCTGCGTGCAAAGCAGAGGGTGTACCACTGAGCCATGACCCCTTCCCAGCATTGTTAGCTGACATGCTGGGTTTGGAACCTGTGAAGCTGCCTTATACTGAATCAGACCCTTGGTCCATCAAAGTCAGTATTGTCTAGCAATGCTCCCTCTAAGCTGTGGAGTCTTGTGAGCAAAAATTCTACTTTGACAGCTACTGGCATTAAAGTTGTGAGCGAGCGATTTGGCTGCTGCATAAAAATAAATTTGCTCTGGAGCCATCCTTCCTGAGCTAATGTGTGAGCTGGCGGCTGAAAACGCTGTGAGCTAGCTCTTGCTAACTCAGAGGGAACACTGTTGCCTACTCAGACTGGCAGAGGCTCTCCAGGGTCTCAGGCGGAGGTCTTTCACATCACCTACTGCCAGATCCTTTAACTGGAGAGGCCTTTCCCCATAATTGCTGGGGAAGGGCCAACCAGAGGGGCCGCACCTCGTACCACGGATTCCATGTGGGCTGGCGACCTGCATTTGGCAACACAAAGGCCTCTGGAGCTCAGGACCTGAGTTGTCTCAGCAACACGACCATCACAGTTAATTGGCGCAAGTGGAAACAATCACAGACGTCCAAGCAAGACAGCTATATCCCATGCCCAACAAACTAATTAAAGCTGGACCGTGAACATTATTCTTAGCTGCTGTGATTTCTTTTCAACAGCAGTTATCCCGAGTACTCTGTAGCTGCGTAACGGCGTTTTGGGAGCCCTGCAGCAGATCAGATATTAAAGACGTTCGTATTTGTTTCCCTGAAAAAGAGCCTCGCTCTGTGCCCCGCATCTAGTGTCTGTGAGCAGGTGCGGAAAAGAGCAGGCGTCCCGTTGGCACCTTAAAGACTAACAAAGTTTGTGGCAGGGGAGGAGCTTTCGGGAGTCACGGCTCACTTCTTCAGATATCGGATGCTTACCCTTTTCTGCTGCGACAGACAGACTAACATGGCTACCCATTTTCATCTGTGAGCAGGTAGTTTTCAGTCTTACCTGAGCACTTTCTGACCATTTGCTTCTGATTCCCTAAACCAGGACTTCTGATTTTCAAAGCAAACTGGACCCGATTTGTCCTATATTGGTACAGGTAACCCTCCCCATTATTGTCTTTGATTTAGTGCCAGACCTGGCTAGTTCTACAGGGTTGGTGCAAATGTTTATTCTGAATCTGGCCTATCCCCCTGGATTGAATTTGATCTCCTGGGTGTGTATTCCTTCTGTGTTTGCTCTTGTATCCTTTTTGTTGTTGTTCTGCTTCATCCTGTTTTATTTCTTTAAGTGCTTATTTTGTTGGATGATATCAGCCTCATAATGGAAAACGCATCTGATGTTCTGCCGCGTTTCAGAAAGCAATGTTTTGCCCTTTTGGAATGTTTTTCATTGCATCTCGAATGCCACCTTATGCTGTTCCTCTACATACTTTCCACAAATCTCTGCAAAGCATCTGTGGGGGTGGGAGAATTTATTTCATCCTAAGAGCATGGATTTCTCTTGCACCTATTGCTTATGTAAACTTAATAAAAACATACAGAGTTTATTACAGCTGAAAGCCATTCTGATTTGAACAACTCAGGATTTTGGGTTTATGAGTGGGGGGAGATTTATTATTAAATGTTTTAAGAGGTTAGACAATAAAAACAAACTGTAAAACTTTTCCTGCTTCTCAGCAATAGGCATCAATAGAGGGTTTTTAAAAAATCTGTGCTTCTTTAGTCCAGAATGACAATATGCAAACATAGCTGCTTTGGACACAGTCTCAACAAGTTTCTCCTCTGCCTACGAAAATCAGGTGCAGTTTCTCAACACATGCCCAGTAAGGGTTATGGATTGTGTTCTACATCTGGGTTTGATTACGAGGTCTGTTAGCCATGCCCTGCAGCAGAATGCCAAGGTGGGAGAATGAGCTGCATAGCTTCAGAAGGGGAACTGCCACTTTGTCTTGCCATGTAAAACACTTTGCAAGTAGGAAACTAGCATGTCAGGGAGGGAGAAAGGCTCTAGTTTGAGCCCTTTGCTGTCTGTCTTCCCTTGCTTTTACAAACATTTACTACTGGCAGAGAGGAAGCTCTTTTACTGTTGAAATTACTGCCTGTTGTTAACGCCCTCCTGCTGGTCCACTGTAAAGCTGCTTTTTGGAAGGACCTGCTACTAGTGTGAAAATTTCTCTCTGGCTTTTGGGAGGACATGTTATTAGTGTGAAAACTTCTCTCCAAGGCTAGCCTCATCACTGGGTGACCTCAGGTCACTCTCTGAAAGGCAGCCTTCCATAAGCGGCTCCTGCAGCACATGGAAAGGTTTTGCTTCCCATTGCTTCTTGGTGTGTGTAGCTGCATTGTTTGTGTGTGTATGTCAAGTGCCATCAAGTCGTTGCTGACTTATGGTGACCCCGTAGGGTTTTCAAGGCAAGAAATGAACAAAGGTGGTTTGCCATTTTCTGGCTCTGTGTAGCAATCCTGGGCTTCTTTGGTGGTCTCTCATACCTCTCTGTAGCAACCCTAGGCTCTCTTGGTGGTCTCCCGTCCAAGTACTAACCAGGGCCAGCCCTGCTTAGCTTCCAAGGTCTGATGAGATCGGGCTGGTTTGGGTTATCTGGGTCAGGGCTCGCTTGATGTTTTAAGTCTGGGATTAAGGAGCCAGGCAGCAAGGAAGGGAAGAGGCAGGTACAGAGAAGACCCCAGTGTGATTGGAGAGGGTTGGTGAACATAAGAACATAAGAATATAAGAGAAGCCAATGTTGAATCAGGCCAATGGCCCATCTAGTCCAACACTCTGTCACACAGCGGCCAAAATATACCAGGTGCCATCAGGAGGTTCAGCAGTGGGGCCAGGACACTAGAAGCCCTACCACTGCTGCCCCCTCCAGCACCAAGAATAGAGTGCATCACCTGCCCCAGACTGAGAGTTCCCATCTATACCCTGTGGCTAATAGCCACTGATGGACTTCTGCTCCATACGTTTATCTAATTCCCTCTTGAAACTGTCCATGCTTGTAGCTGCCACCACCTCCTGTGGCAGTGAATTCCATATGTTAATCACTCTTTGGGTGAAGAAGTACTTCCTTTTATCTGTTCTAACCTGACTGCTCAGCAATTTCATGGAGTGCCCACGATTTCTTGTATTGTGAGAAAGGGAGAAAAGTACTTCTTTCTCAACCTGCTCAATCCCATTCAAGAGGCTCACTCTCAGTGGAAAGGCAAAAGCACAACAGTTTTCTTCTCTCCATTGAAAGCTGAAACATCTCAGGCCGTCTCCTGTTCTGCCAAAATGCCTCCCGGGTTGAACAGGCTCATAAGCTGCAGGTGTGCAGGAATCCAAATGATGACAGGACCCCAAATCCTGAAATAAAGCAGGCTGGTTTGAATGTACAAGTCGTATAAAATTTGTTTCTGCTTAAATAAACATCTCCGGTATGACAGACTCCAGTGCGTGGGCAGCAAAGCTATCCGTCTTTCTCTCAAACACCTGCTGTATGTGGCTTTCCAGCAGGTGCCGGCATTTTTATAACCTGGAATAGAGCCGGCAGATCCTCTTGTCACATGCTGGCTCGGTTGAACTAGAGAAGCCATCACAATTATCCTTCCTAAGTTCAGCTCTGCGCTCGTGAATCTGTGTAACCCTGCAGGGCTCCGAATGTGCTCTTCCAGGCCCGGTATTCGAGCAGAGCATGTTCCAAGCCTTACCAGGCAAGGCTGGTATCCCACACCCAGGAGTCGAGAAGTTAATTGGCAGGGTTCACGACACCACCGCAGTCTCTTAGTCAGGCGGCTACACTCTGAAGCAGGATGTAACAAAGGCCGTTCTGTTTGGCGATGCTACCGAGACGTTTCCGTGCCAGAATCCATCACGCTGAATTGACGGCCCTCTGTGAGACTGTCATTAAAATGTATCTGTTTTTCCTGCCTTTGAATTCCCGTGCATGAAGAGACTGATTATTCCCGACATCTAGCAAGATTCAGTACATTTGCTTCTTACAGATATTGTTTATTAGGGCTCCCAGACAGTTTGCCTTGCTTTAAAAAAAATATCTGGCATGCCATTCAAGAGAGAGAGCTTCCCTCCGGTGTTGTTTTCCTGCACCAAATGCAGAAGACCAATATTCAGAGTCTGACGGTAGAATGGATGTGTTTCAATAGATATGGGAAATGAAGCTGCTTTGACTTTTGCATAAAACACCACAGGTGGGCAGGGCCAAGAGACCAAACCCCAACCTAAATAGTGTTTCAGGCTATTAAACTCAATGCAGATGTTAAAAAAAAGCGATGTTATCTTGTTATAAGCGGCAGCTTTGTGTAGGGAGAAAGCGTGGCTTATGCTCTACAAGGCATTTGTGAGACAGATGACTGGTGCTAGTTTGGTATGGGGCAGAATAATTCCAGAAAAAGGGGCCAAGATTGGAAAAGCTTCTGATACTTCAAGGAACACGACTCTGGCCCAAGGGATGGCATCTGGCCTTGCAAGTAGCTGACTCAGGTATAACAAGGTACAAGCATCGGATTGATCCTGCCAGTTCAGACAGTCCACCAGGTCCAGCACCCTGGTTCCTAAAGAGGTCAGCAAGATGCTCTGGAAGAGGCTAAAACTTTCCCTAGGCACTGATGAACAAGAAGAGAAGAGGAAGAGTTGGATTTATACCCCTCCCTTTACTCAGAGTCTTAGAGTGGCTTACAATCACCTTCCCTTCCAATGGACAACCTGTGAGGTAGGTGGAGCTGAGAGAGCTCTTTTGAGGACTGCTCTTGGGAGAACGGCTCTGAGAGAACCGTGACTTCCCCAAGGTCACCCAGTTGGTTGCACGTGGAAGAGTGCAGAATCAAACCCGATTCTCCTGGATTAGAGTCCGCTGCTCTTAACCACTACACCAAACTGACTCTCCCCTCCCCAGTGCCACTCAGAGGTATGTGAACTTGGAAGTCCTGTTTACCCGTGATGATGAAATAACCATGGATGGATCTTATCCTCCGTGAATCTGTGTAATCCCCCTTCACAGCAATGGCCCTCACTACACCACTGTTAATTATGCATCGTGGAGGATGTTGTGGAGAACGATGCTTCAAGCCAGTAGAAGGAGGAGGAGGAGGAGGAGGAGGAGGTTGGATTTATACCCTGCCCTTCACTACCCAAAGAAGTCTCAGAGCGGCTTACAAACTCCTTTCCCTTCCCCTCCCCACAACAGACACCCTGTGGGGTAGGTGGGACTGAGAGAGCTCTGACAGAAACTGTTCTTTTTCAAGAACAACTGTGCCAGAACTTGTGACTGACCCAAGGTCACATCATTAGGTGCAAGTGGAGGAGTGGGGAATCAAACCCAGTTCTCTCAGATTAGAGTCCGCGCACTTAACCACTACACCAAACTGGCCAGCTGTCCATTTCTGCAGACAGATGAGAGGGATCCTGGCTGAGCTCCCCAGTATTCCCTCCTTACTGGCCCATCTTAATAAAACTAGAAGAGCAAGATTTGAACCCAGAAGCTCCTTGAAGACCAGCAAGATTTCTGGTATAGAAGCTTTCAGGAGTCAAATTTTCTTTTGTCAGGTACTCTCGCAGACTTATAGCTTGGAGATCTTGCTGGCCTTTAAGGTGCTGCTGGACTCCAATGTTGCTTTTCTATTGTTGCTCACCTGAAATGTCTAATACGACCAGTCACTGATCAGGCCTCTAGAGGCTTATGGGAGGAGGGAGGGCAGGGGGAAGGAGAACAGAAAACAGGCTGTGCGCGCAGTGGCAGAGCGAGGGATGTCCTTCCCCTCCAAGCAATCAGAAAATCTGGAGAAAGACGCTCGTTTTGAACTTGGCGGGACACATATCCCTTTCTCCTCCTCTAGCAGTAGGGATTTGTTTGCAGTGGAGGAAACAAAAACCACAGGTCAGATATTAATTGTTTGGTTCAGGTGCATCTATTCAGCTTTGATGCGTGTGTTTGCATTGCTCCCCAAAGCAAGACTGCCCTCATAAATCCAGCCAAGAGAGAACATTGCCCTAGCAGCACATTTTTCCTGCGGTGACACCGTTGTGTCATGTGTATTTTTGTTTGTTTGTTCGCAAGAAATCAGAACAAGCTTCCCTCCACTCCGTGGACCTCATTTGCCCGCATGCAGCACAGCACTTTGGCAAACGTGAACGCGAGGAAGCCCCCCCCCCCGACAGCCTGGAATCAAATTGTCTGACTGGCCTAATCTACTTGTAAAATAACCAGCCTCTTCTCCCCACTATTCTGCCACTGGATCTTCTTCCCGAATTCAAATAAACGTAAGGGATCAAGCAGCAGAGCAGACAGGAGAATGAAGTGGCCTTTGGTGTTTGTGTGGTGCTATTTATAACATCGATTAACTCCTCATTTTTTGAATACGTTGCTTGACACATCTGTTACAGAGCCCGCACAGATAGTAGGGGGTGTGCTCTCTGCCTCTCTTCCGTTGTTTCATTCAATGCTTTACTAGACTCAAGGATCATTCACTTTTTGCCTTCCCAAGTCTTAGAGTTTTTCCTGCTGTCTGAGAAGAATTCAAACTGTGTTGATCTTAATCGGTCCCTCTAAAACAGGGACCACCACACTGGTCATTTCTGGAGTTCAGGCAAAGCCACTGGTTCAGAATAGCTTGGGATGGATCCAGCTAGCTTTTCCACTCAATCTTGCCCAATTCGCACCTGTAATTAGGGCTGAAGGTTAAAGCAGAAGGGGATGGCAAAGGATGAGATGGTTAGACAGTGTTATCGATGAAACGAACATGAAATTAAGCCAATTCCGGAGGATGGCGGACGACAGGAAGCCCTGGCGTGATGTGGTCCATTGGGTCGTGAAGAGTCGGACTCAACTGTGTGACTGAACAACAATAACAAACAACAACAACAAATTAAGGTTGCTGAATCTGAGTTGGGAAATTTCTGGAGTTTTGGGGGTGGAGCCCAAGGAAGTTGGAGTTTGGGTAGAGGAAGGACCTTCTTAGTGGAGTGTAATGCTCTGGAGTTCACCATCCATAGCTGCCATTTTCTCCAGGGGGACCAATGTCTGTTGTCTGGAAATCAGTTGTAACCCTAGGAGAACTTCAGGTCCCATCTGGAGGTTGGCTATACCATCCATACTACAACCCCCTGTCCCATGTGCCTTTTGTCCACGCAGGCCCCATGGTCCCCAGCATAGTCTTCTTTTGGTGACCAGATAGGACCCCATCTTCCCTTTTCACCAGCAGAAAAAGCTAATGGGATCCAGACACTTGAATGGCTTAACAACAGTAACACTTCACAGGTTAATCAGCATTATCATTAGCTCTGGTCTCTTATATTAGTATTAATGGTTCTTCTGTTCCCCATTTTTTCTTGTCTATACATCAGGGGAAGAGCTAGAGTTTGGTAGCAGGACAAATTCTTGTTCTGCCAAAAGTCCCAGATTTGATCACCAGCATGGCTCAGAGGTCAAGACGCTGAGTTGCAAACCAGAAGGTCTGTAGCTCGGCAGTTTGAGACCCTACTGCCGCATGACAGAGTGAACTCCCGTCTCTAGCCCCAGCTCCTGCCAACCTAGCAGTTTGAAAGCAAGAAACTGCAAGTAGATAAATAGGTACTGCTTAAGTGGGAAGGTAACAGCGTTCCATGCACCTTGGCGTTTAGTCATGCCAGCCACAAGACCATGGAAACATCTTCGGACAGCGCTGGCTCTTCTGCTTGGAAATGGAGATGAGCACCGCCCCCTTAGAGTTGGATTCAACTAGCTCTCGAGCACGGGAAACCTTTACATTTATCTCCCATTAAAAGGATCCCCAGTAGCTGGATTGGAAAAGGCCTCTGCTTGGGAACTTGGTAAGACACTCTCCGTCAGGGTAGATAAAATGGGAGTTGCAGGGATCCAATTGCATTTCTCCCATCCTGCTTCCAGGGAGCTCATTGTTCTCTCCTCCCTCCATGTTCATCCTCACAGTATCCAACGTGTGAGGCCGGTTAGGCCGTGTGCGTGTGTGTGACCGGCTCAGCAAACTTCATGGCTGAGGAGGAATTCTGAGGTAGGAAACATCAACCACCAAAGCAATGTGCTGGCCTGATGTAGTCTTAGGCATTGTATCCCGGAGCAGATGGGGCGCAGGGTGGAGTTGTGCAGCCAAGGTGCAGGCACAATCCGGTGTAGGGACTCCAGTCCCTAGGTCATACACAGAGTCAGCGACAGAAGCAGGTTCAGGGCAAATCCAAGAGTCGAGGTCCAGTTACAATCCAGGAGTCAGAATCCCAGTCCGGCGGCAGAGTCAGTGGTGGCAAGGTCAGGAGTAATTAGACACGTTGCTTCTACAGCCCATCACTCCCTCTCTCCGCCCTTTATAGGAGAGACGCCTGTCTCACAGCTGGGTTGCATTATGCAGGTGTGTGTGCTCTCCTCCTTCCTGTCTAGACCCAGGTGTCTCTGGGCTGCCAATCTCCCACTCGGTCTCCTCTCCTGCATCTCCTGACAAACCCTCTTTTGTCTGTGCTCTAATGGCCTCTGGAGATGAGGGAGGCAAGGTAGAAGGTGGGGCCCTCTCTGGTTCTGGGCCATAGGCTTGCACAGCTGGGGGGCTACTGTCAGACCGGGAGTCACTGCTTGGCAAGGTTGCAGGAGCTTTCTGCAGCAGGGCGTCCTCAACTAACTGCAAGCTGGGGCCTTCTCCGCCCGTCTGTTCTCTTTGGGGCTGCCTGCATCTGGCTGACTCACGATGCATTGCTTTAAGTTCATGTTTTTATTTTGAAAAGACAGGCAGCGGGGTTCACACCTTGTTGGAAATGAAGGCTTCCGAAATGAAATCCCCATTCCTTAATCCTAGGCTGAGAGCGTGTCCACCTCGGTGAGAGAGTGACATTCGGTGTCTCCTCAGCCTGTATGCAGAGAAGACTGGTTGTCCCTATAGATGATATGAGGAACTGAATCGTGTTCCGAGGTCAATGAAAATTACCCAAAATATCTTCTGTATAATTGATACAGGACAGAGCGGTTGAGATCTAGTGTCCAAGTCCACTACAATAGGAGACATCTCAACCACGGACCTTCAGAACATGATTTTGGATCAATCACTCTCCCAAGCTTCCTTCACTGGGTTGTTGTAAGGAGAAAATAGGGGAAGGGAAAACCATATATGCCACTACGAAGCCATATATGCTGGCTTCCAATTTGTTTCCAGACTCAATTCAATGTGCTGGTCTTGACCTCCAAAGCCGTATATGGTTTGGGACTGATATACCTGAAGGACTGCCTACTCCCTAATGAATCCATCCAACCATTATGGGATCTTTGGGGGCCCTGCTTTGGGTTCCCCCACCTTCTGAGATTAGGAGGGTGACAGCCCAAGAGAGGGCCTTCTTCGGTGATGGCACCAAAGCTCTGGAACTCTCTCCCCAGGGGGACTCATCTGTCCCCTTCTGTCGCCATCTTTCATGAGCTGGTGAAAGATCCTTTGTTGGGTTTGGCATTCCCTCAATGATGCCTCCATCCTAACCATTGTTTTTAATTGCTGTTTTTTATGCTTTATTTGTATTTTGACTTAGTTTTTAAATTGTTTTAATACTGTATGTTTGGGGGGAGGATGATTTTAATGGTTTAAAATGTGGTTTTAATGGTTTTAAATTGTGATTTTTATCATGTATGTTTTAAATTTTCAGCTGCCCTGGTTGGCCTGTGTTAGGGCAGAAAGGTGGGATATGGATTGTGTAAATGAATAAATAATATACATGTTTGTGAACAGTAGCCGATACTTAGTCCCCCAGCTACCAGATAAACACCACCACTGTCTCACCTTTGAAGCGGGCATGTGATCTGCTTTCAGATTCTAATCTCCAGTTTTTCATTTCCTCCCTGAAAGGGCAAACCACCTCTACAGAACCCTTGCCTTGAAAATCCCATGAGGTGGAACTTCATGGGGTTGCCGTAGATCAGTTGCAACTTGACAGCATGTAATTATTATTGTTGTAAATATACGGAATGTTGTTTTTCATTGATCCGCGTTTCCGTCAGGCTTGTGAATGACCTGTGTTAGGCACAGATGTGGTGACATGCCCTCTATTGATTGATTCATTTCAAAGGGAGGTCTTCTATTGTTTTTCTGGCCAGCTCTGCCCTGATATAGCTTAATCATGTGCCCTGATCATATAATGTTGCCTTTTACCGAGTTTGACCATTCAGCTACTGCAGGCATTCAGTCTGCAGTATTTCAGGTTGAGGTCTTTCACATTGTCTACTTCCAACCCTCCTTTTAACTGGAGATGCTTGGGATTGAACCTGGCCCTTCAGTATGCAAAACAGCTCCTCTGCCACTAAGCAACAGCCTCTCCAGTGTCTTGGGATCCTGATGTATGGCAAAGCCCTGATGAATGAAGAACATAGGAACTTCCTCTTTATCTTGAAATAATCTGTAGTCAAGGAACATAAGAGCATAAGAGAAGCCACATTGGATCAGGCCAGTGGCTCATTCAGTCCACCACTCTGGGTCACACAGTGGCCAAAAATACCAGGTGCCATCAAGAGGTCCACCAGTGGGGCCAGAACTCCAGAAGTCCTCCCACTGTTGCCCTCCCCAAGCACCCAGAACACAGAGCATCACTGCCCCAGACACAGTGTTCCCACTATACCTTGTGGCTAATAGCCACCGATGGACCTCTGCTCCATGTGTTTAACCAATACTCTCTTGAAGCTGTCTGTGTGTGGCCTCCACCACTTCCTGCGGCAGTGAAGTGCACATGTTAATGACTCTTTGGGTGAAGAAATATGTCCTTTTATCCGTTCTAACCCGACTGCTTATTAATTTCATTGAGTGCCCAGGCAAGTTCTTGTATTGTGAGAAAGGGAGAAAAGTACTTCTTTCCCTACCTTCTCTATCCCATGCATAATTTTGTAAACCTCTCATGTCAAGGGTGTAATGCCGCACTCTCATTAAAACACCTCCTCCTTTACCCTTTAATATGTCATGGGACATACAGTTTGAGAAAAAGCAGAAGCAGAAGCAGAAGAAGAAGAAGAAGAAGAAGAAGAAGAAGAAGAAGAAGAGATTGGATTTATACCCCGCCCTTCACTACCCAAAGGAGTCTCAGAGCAGCTTACAAATTCCTTTCCCTTCCCCTCCCCACAACAGACACTCTGTGAGGTAGGTAGGGCTGAGAGAGCTCTGACAGAAGCTGCTCTTTTTCAAGAACACCTCTGACAGAACTATGGCTTACCCAAGGTCATCCAGCAGGTGCAAGTGGAGGAGTGGGGAATCAAACCCGGTTCTCCACGCGCTTAACCACTACACCAAACTGGCTCTCAAAGGGCTGTGTATAACTCAGAGGCTTGCAAAATGAATACAATTTGATGTGCTGATTAAGTTACAATTTGGTTACTCCAAAGAATAATGTTGTTAGATTATTTTGATGGAAGGACCTTTTTTTTTAGTGGAAATGACCCAGCCAAATCTATTTATTTTCCAAATAATTTATTTGAGAGGGAGGGAGGGAGAGGAGGGAGGGAGGGAGGGAGAGGAGAGAGGAGAGAGAGAGAGAGAGAGAGAGAGAGAATGCCTAACCATACAAGAAAGGAAAAAAGCATGCTGTTTTCAAGGGAATAATGGACCATTCAATGGTAATAATACCAACAATAACAAACAAATGGCACTAAAACAGCTTAATTCCTTCTTTTTTAAGAAATGAGAATTGCAAAATTAGGAAACAAAGGCATTCCCAGCGGATGTAAAGTGCATTGCTTCTTGAGTGGGGCAAATAATACAGTGTCTTGAAGTCTGATTCCAAAATAAAAATAATTACATTTGGATTAGTCGAGAGCCTTGCCACCCTGACACGGAGAGTTGGTCGAGTAACTTTAAAGCAAAGGATATTGGCACATTGACAGCGGTTCAGCCAGTGGGGAGAGGATTAGCGGAGAGCTCTGCTTGATTTATTCGTATTCTGCACGGTTCTTGATGGCTTGGAAATGGAGACAAGCAAACATATTTTGGATGGGCTCTAAATGGCGAGATGCTGTAAACACCAGTGACATGAAAAATAATGCTGTAGGCTGTAAAATTGTTACAAAGTGTGGGCGGGGGGAGGGGGGATGAAGTTCACTGTAGCAAAATGTAATTTTAATGCGGCTTTGAAAGAGCCCTAAACGTTGGCATTTGCTGGAGATGCAGCAGCTTTGGGAAGATTGCCTTTGACAAATGCAGGCATTAAATTTGGCCGGCACTTTCTCTGGGACTTATCAAAAGTGCCAGTGATGGTGGTGGGAGGGCAGGCGTTGAACAAAATATCCAAAAGCAGTAGGGCCCGTCTTTTAAAGCAACACGAGTAATTATGAACCTTAATCTATCCCCAAGGTTTGTAGCCCCATCTAGCCTTGTTCCAGCTAAAGGCCTTCATTAAAATAATAATTTCCAAGATCTTTGCAAGGAGCACAAATGCAACTCCCTTCCCGATGAATGGTCTTTGTCAGCCATTCAATACCCTTCAGGTTAGAGAAGAATATAGGATGCCGATTTGTGTGTTCTGTGCCTTAAAGTTCCTGCTCTGACTTGTGACCTTATGAATCAACAACCTCCAAAACGTCTTATCGTTTAAGCCTTGCTCAGGTCTTGCAAACTGAAGGCCCCCACGGCTTCCTTGATTGAATCACTCCATCTCCGGTTGGGTCTCCCTCTTTTCCTAATGCCTCCAGCTTTTCCTAGCGTTATTATCTTTTCCAGTAAGTCTTGCCTTCTCGTGATCTGGCCAAAGTACAATAGCCTCATTTGAGTCATTTTAGCTTCTATGGAGAATTCAGACTTGATTTGATCTCTGTGTGTTTGTGTGTGTAAAGTGTCTTCAAGTGACAGTCAATTTGTGGTGACCCTGTAGGGTTTTCAAGGCAAGAGATGTTCAGGGCAGTGTTCCCTCTAAGCTGAGTTAGTGTGAGCTAGCTCACAGTGTTTTAGCCTCCAGCTCACACATTTTTGTCTGAGCTCAGGAAGGATGGCTCCAGAGCAAACTAATTTATGCAGTAGCCAAATGGCTCGCTCACAACTTTAAGGCCAGTAGCTCACAAAGTAGGATTTTTGCTCGCAAGACTCCAACGCTTAGAGGGAGCACTGGCTCAGGGGTGGTTTGCCCTTGCCTGCCTCTGCATAGCAACCCTAAGCTTCCTTGGTAATCTCCCTTCCAAATCCCTTCCAAAGGCTGACCCTGCTTGGATCGACAAGGGTGGGCTAGCCTGGGGGCCACCAAGGTCAGGGCTGATTCGATCTAGAGCTCTCATGTGTCTTTTTTGCAGTCCACGGTATCTGGAAAACTCTCCTCCAGCACCACATTCCGAACGAATCCGTTTTATTCCTGCCAGTTTTCTTTTGTTGTCTAACTTTCACATCCTGTCAGAGTCTCGCCAAAAACAGTTCCAACAACGTTCCATAACTAGGATCAGGTTTATTGAGCAGTAGTCGTGGAGGATGCAACCATCACGGGAAGCTGTACGGGAAAAGACTGGCAAAGAGAAGAATTGAAATTGTCAGGTTTTTGTCAGTTTCACAGCCCCCCCCCCTATTCCTGGGATGTGTGGGCTTGGGGAGAATTCTTCCCAGTTTCCCGACCTTCCTTTGCCTGGACAGTTAGCTTCAGAGATTTACATGACGGGAGAGCTCTGCAGAAATAATGGGTCTGGTTTTACCCGTCCCTAATTGCACCCGTTTGTTTAGCCAGTGTACCTCCCCCCCCTCCCCGAATCCACAGATTGTTATTTCATTGCAGTTAAGTGTGCTTTATTAGGGAAATCATTAATTTAAAAAACACAATGGGATACTCCGTTCTCTCAGACTCGGTGAATATTAAACTCCAGCCGACTGTATCGCCAAAAACTCCTGCGAGGGTTCCTAATTTCTCAAATCAGCAGTTATAATCTTGTATTGAAATGTTATTCTTTCTTTCTTTTTCTTCTTTCTTTCTTTCTGCTGAGGCATAGCTTCCATTGACCTACTCGGGGCTGTGGATGCTTTAAATAGCTCCAGAGTTCCTTAGTTTAGGGAGGGAGGCCGGCTTATTTTTAATGGCACTTCCTCTGCGCTCAGTTCGTTCCTTGGCTGAATTCTTTGTTCCACGGCGGACTGCTTTTCTTTTTAGCATGTAAAACAAAACAAAGAAACCCTTAATCCAACCGTTTTGTGTTTCTTTCGAAACCGACACACTATGTCCGCCTGTCTCTGCCTATATTGAAACCCCTCTCTTTGTACATTGCTGTTTCATTAGTGTGGGATTATTGCCCACGGGCTAAATGAGAAGTCGGTCAACCAAAGCTATGGAGGTTGTGTGGAGGAAGCTGCCTCAAGTGGTTTCTCCCTTGAAGCACTGGAAATGGGCTGGCTTTGCGACTGGTTCTGGTAACACGTTTAGCTGCACACTGCGTCTTGCAGGTCTCATCAGTGGGCTATTTTGTTCATAGACTTCATGATCAGCATTAACATCTGATGTTCCTTCTGGCTGGACCATGCCATTTGTTGGTGGTCGGTAGGGGGGTCTGAATGATCAAATGCTCTTTTAATGTTATGGGGGGGGGAACAACTCCCTATGTGTTTAAAAAACTAGCAGAGAGGGAGAGGGAGAGAGAAAGCAAAAGGCTTAACTTCGTGTGAAATGCTTTGTTTCTCCTCTGATTGAGGTTTCTGTTAGTTTGATTTCTGTAGTCCAAATTCCTGTCATATTGCTTATTGGATGTCCCAGCCTGTTGATTGCACTGGATTTACAGTATGTAATCTGCCTGGAGACTCAGCAAGAAGGATGCACTCTAATAACTAAAACAAACAAGACCTCCTGCCATTTTTCAACTGCAGCCAGGGTTCTGGATTTGGATTGTGGCCAAGGTGTTTGCACCACTTCCGTAATCTGCTGCTGGTGACTCTGTAGGGAAAGCATAAATGTACTGTGCAGTACATATAAATGAAGAGATTCCCCCACCCCTCCATTGGGAAAAATAGCCATGGGGAGATGATTGAGTTGGTGAAAACGGCACCGGAAATATGTGTGGTGGAGGCGTTTAAGCCCTGTATCCTCTGCCCTTTCCCATGCTGTAGCCTGGATTTGGCTTCTGTTTGCAGTTTAGAAAACAGTGGGAGGCCACACCTTGTGAAACCCTGTTATCAATAGATCCCCGCCTTAAACAATTGGTGGTGGAAAGTCAAGTCACTGCTGACCTTCTGACGACTCCATGGGGTTTTCAAGGTGAGAGATGTTCAGAGGTGGTTTGCCATTGCCTGCCTCCGTGTCATGACCCTGGTATTCCTTGAAGGTCTCCCTTCCAAATGCCAGCTAGGGCTGACCCTGCTTAGCTTCTGAGATCTGATGAGAGATCAGGCTAGCCTTGGCTATCCAGGTCAGGGCCCTTTACCAGCGAGGGTCTGAAAATAAGTAAAGCTTGTTTTCTGTGCAAGGAACAGTAAGATAGGAATGCTCGAGCAAAGGGCGGGCATATAAATATTTTAAATAAATTTAAATAAATTAATAAAAGGAAAATGATCATTAAAAAAACAGCAATGACAACCCAGCAAGCTGAAAGCACAACAGGCAATTTCCTAAAATTAAAGCCATTGCTCAGTTAAGCTGACTGACCAGATGGGTTTGATTTACTTAATTAGTCAATGAAACCTGCATATATTTGCATATCAGATAAAAGGGCTGTAAATGGAAAATCATGTTTTCTTTCCCAAACACCCCCTTAAAATTTATTTATCTGTTAAGTTTGACTTTTAGGCCTCCCTCTCCTGAAAAAAATGATGTACATGTAAAGCTCAGTGGATATCTTAGAAGAGGCATTCCTCTTTCTCACTCATGTGGGAGGGAATGCTTCTTCTAAGAGTGTGCTTGCTATTTTGCAAGGGTTTTATTTTATTTTAAGTAATTACTTTTGTTAAAAAAAATTAAAATTAAAACACATGTAAAAGCTGCCTGACTCTCACATACACAGAGATGGAACATAGTCGCCATCTTTGGCAGCATGGATGCAGGACATGCACTCTCCATCTGCATCCATCGTATCTAGTTAGATTAGATCCTAGCCCTATCTCTCATCTATGGTATCTAGAATGTAGTTCCCTGAATAAGGGACTCTTGTTAGTTTGAAACTGACGCAAGGCTCCATGTAACTTTGTAACTTTGCCAGCTTGCAGAGTATAGAGAAGCTGCTGCTTCGTGTAAGCCTTGTGCACTCTGCTACGTAACAGAGATTCCTGGCTATATCAACTGAGAGAGGATGGCAAGTTGGAGAAATCTATTGGTGGAGTGTTGGCACAGTTATCTTCAGTCTTGCAAGGGATCTGAACCGTGTGATACACGGGAGAAATTCAAAGTGTAAAATCAAAGGAGTGGTATAGTGTGGCAGTGAACGAGCTGTGATATGGGAGGTCTTCAGTCTAAACTTCACCTCTGCTGCAAAGTCACTAGTAATCTTCAGACAAACCGCTATCTCAGCCTGCCCCCTCCCCATTTGGGGAAAATAATACTGGCCTGCCTCACAAGGTCGCTGTAAGGATTACACCAAGATGACACATGTGAAGCCCTTTAGATACCAAATAAATGCTAAGCAGTAATTGCAGAAAGTGCATCTCTTAGAGAGGAAACTGTAGTCTCTGGTCAACTGGTTTTTCCCGACCACTTACTAAGAACCATTGGGTGCTGAATCTGTACTTCCCTTCCCTTTAAACTCATCTGTCAAATGAACCTTTGTGGCTGGCACAACACTACCTTTCTTCTTTTGCTGTTTCAGGGAGTGCCCCTTGCAACTCTTTAATCCTGAAAGTGCACGTTCTGGAAAACACTGAGCTTCTGCCTAAAATGGCATCCCTGAGATCATTTTCACCCTCTTGTTGTCTGTGGTGTGCAATAACCCCATGTCCTGATGTATAGTGTGTGTTTCTCTGTCCATGCGCCATATTATTGGCTGCATGGGGTAGGGAACCCACAACACAATGATGCTGAGATATTGGTTAATTACACATTACAGTTCACTCAGGGAGTTCATTTTCAGTGGCAGCCTTGCATTTCTCATATTGCATACTTCTGCTCTGCATTCTCAATCGTCTGCTAATTTGGGAACCGGGACAGAAGACGATCAAACTGATGCTGTGTCCACCTGTAAAGATTTTGTTTGTTTATAATGGGATATATGTTTTGAAGTGAACATTTTACAAATTCTTTGGTGCGACTCATGAAAGTAGATTTTGGTCGGCTCCCTGTCAACACTTGAATCCCTTAATTTCTTGGTGTACAATAAAAGATATCAACTTTCCTTTGTAGAACATTGGATGATATACTGATGTTCAGTTGAACGTTGTATCTATTCAGCTATGTGTTGTGCGGAAGATCATGTGTCCTGTTTTAACCTTAAAAAGCAGTTGTGGGAGGAGGGATTTGGATTGGGACTGTACTTTGCGAGGGAGGTTGGTTTAATCCAGTATCAGTGCCTCTGGCCCAGCTGCTATTAGACCTGATAAAAAGAAAAACAGGTAACATGACTGCCTTTCTCACACACACACACCCCTTACTGGGGCTGATAACAGCTCAAAGAGGGATTTCTACTGGGAAAGTGGCCTAGAGGAAAGAGTTAACTTCCCAGAATCCTTTGTGCCCCATCCCCCCTCCAAATGAAGGACTGTAATGGCAGCTTTTTAAAGTTACAATTTTTATCCAGCGATGATTCTCCCAAGTCGAACCCAGGGTTAAGCCCCCACCGGAATGCAGCTAGAATAGAATACCTCTTGAAAGCTGCTACCAGGATCCAGCTATTTCTGCACACGCAGTGGGGGGCTGTCCTTGCTCTTTTCAAAGGGCAGCCTCTTCTCCTCTCACACAGGCGTTTTTGAAAGAAGTGTGGGGAATGGGAATCCATGGGGCCTGGGCAGCTGGGTAAAGTCTCTTTTGTTTTATGTCAAAAGTCCTTCTGTGCGTGCCTAAAATAGTCTGGCTGATGCCTCCATGACCGAAACAAAATCCATGCAACACCTTTTCTTAGTGCCAGTCCAATGTCTCCACAACCTTTGCAGTGAACCTGTATAACAAATAGGACTTTTTCATCGACTAACCTCTCACGAGCTAACTTTCCTTCTCTTCCTTCTCTCTCTTGCAGCTGATTCAGTTTGAGGCTGGGCTGCTTTCCTCTAAGGTTTAACGTGTGTGATGTCCCAACATCTCTAACATAGAGAATATCTTTACCTACTAGGTGTGTATTTCCTGGTTCTTCTTCTTCTTTGCAGTGCATGAATGCATGCTTTCCACAATTGCATGGGAAACAGCATGCGCTTGAACGCTGCTTGAGAACTATGCAGTGGCAGCTCCCTCTAACCTTCTCTGTCAACTGTCAATTGGAAGCAAATTGGTCCTGCTTTCCCCCTTCAAGGTCACACAGACACATCCTGTACTACACAATTTTACATGCTATAAAATGTCCTCCCTCTGTGTTTACTCAAATTTCTACTTAGCATAGCCCAGAAATTCTTGTTTTGGTCCAGAGTTCGGCTTGTCCAGAGGCATTTGGCTTTTGTAAGTAAGTTTCTAGTCCTCATGATTGAGTGGAAATGCTAGGTGTTTCACTTCCAGAGCCTGTTTGCATGAAGGGTTCAGATAGCGTTTCCAACATCCAAGTGGTGTCTTGGAACTTCCTGGGATTACAACTGATCTCCTGGTGACAGATCAGTTCACCTGGAGAAAATGGCTGCTTTGAAGGGTAGACTCCCATGGCATTGTATCCAGCTGAGACTCCTCCCCTCCCCAAACCCCGCCCTCCTCAGGCTCCACCCCCAAATCCCCAGGTATTTTCCAACCTGGAGCTGGTAAACCTCTAGGTACAGATGAAAGAGCTGTATCATAACTGGTTGTTAAATGAGCTTTCCTCATATTTTCATCACACATTGCTTTTTTTTAAAAGCAGGTATGTTTTTATGAGAATGGCATAAGAAATCACATTTCACTTGGCAATAATCAAATATAATTGTAATATAGAATTTTCAGTCCATTGCAGTTTATTCACAACCAGTGATACGTTTGCATATTATGTTTGCATATTATGTTTGCATATTACACAAGCTGGTGCAGTGTTAAGAGACTCACTGACCAACTGGAAGGTCATCATTTCGAATCTTGCCCCATGACAAACTCACTAGGTGGCCTTAAACGAGCCATTTCCTCTCAATCTTGACCCAGTCTGCAACAGGAGAGAGAACAGCAGTGGCCTACTTGAGAGAGCTGTTGTATGAGTTACAACAAAATAATATACACGAAGCTCTTTGAAAGTGCTAGACAAATGCTAAGCATCATTTAAAGCATCATTTAAAGGCCTAGGGTATTGAATTTGGGTGCCAGCACCTCCCTTTCTCACCCCTCCCTCAGTGCTGACAGCACAAATGGTTAAAATGCTGGCCAAATAACTGAAGATGCAATCAGCAAGGCCTATGTGGACAGGAATAGGGGTTGGGAGCACCACGCCAATGGTACCCCCAAGCTTGCGAAAGGTTATTATGAGATCTTTGGGGAAAAGGAAAGCCATGCCCTTGGAAACATCCTAGCAGCAAGGCTAAAAACTGTAGCATCTCAGGGCTAGGCCAGAACTAGGGGTGGGAAGAAAATAAGGTTGCACCGATAAGTCAGAGGGGAAAAAAGGAGAACAAGGCGCGAGGGAGAGCAGTTTCTTTGACCTTTTAGATCCCCACGTGTTTGACGATGGGCTTCATGAGGGGATCTCACCCAGAAACTTCTCTAGGCTGCTCCATTTGTCCAGGATGGCAGTTAGAGTCAGGGCTTGTTTTCTGGGGGAATGTGCTGGAACAGAGTTCCGGGACGTCTCTATGGAAAGAAAATTCTCAAAAAATGTTTAAAAGTTCATGAGGGATACCGGGAGATCATGACGTCACTTGTGGCATCACAAAAATATTTAAAATATTAATTTTTTAAAAAAAAAAGATTTAAATGACGTAGTTTCTGATTGAGATTCTCTGACAGAGCTCATCACAAAGCGCGCTGGAACCTAAAAGGTCAAGCTATTCTCACTTTGTCCCCCCTCTTTTCCCTTAAGGGTGGGCCAGGCCAGCAATTCCCCCTCTTCCCCACCAGTGCTTCAAAGGCGGGTGAGAGTGGAATTGGCCGGGGGGGAGGGGCAACATTATTTCTGGCAAAATCTGAAGTCCTGTCATGTTGTCATTTCTATATTTTTTCCCCCAGAAGTGACTTTGCATGCCGGTGTACCTGTCCCCGCCCCCCAGATTCTAGCTAAAAATTTCTCCCTGTCATGCTACTTTTCTATGAGCAAGGGATCTGATAGAGAGTGACTGGGCAGCGGGAGCGGCCTGTTCAGTTATGTGAACCCCCACCTGCAATCTGAAAAGCTCCAGCCTAGGCACAGCTTTATGAGAACTAGTCTCCAGGAGCCTGCCTCTCCCTTGCAGGGCTCTTGGGGAGGGGGAGGCAATGTGTAAAGCAGGGGGAGTGAGGGAGGGCAAAGAGCCCCCCTCCGCCATACTGTTTCCAAGCCCTCTCCCATTCATCCCCGCTACACTGAAATAACCATCCGTTCCAGAATGGAATCTCTTGCATGGCACAAAACCCCGTTGTCTAGACATTCCGGCTTCATCTCTGTTTCTGAGTCTCCATTTAAAGTGTGTGTGTGTGTGTGTGTGTGTGTGCACTACAGAAGAGCAAGAAAGGAGCCAATGCTCTTGTTTCCCTTCTTGAAGACGGGGATTCTTCTAGTGTCTTCCTCTCTCTGTGGAACTCTTGAATGGTTACCCTGGTATTCGAAACAGAGCTTGATTTGTTCGAGGGAGGGGGAGCCGTCCCTCCCTCCCTCTCATTCCACACACTCCTAGACTGGAGGTTGCCACAATATGTTTAACACACTCATTGCACAAGGATAGAGGGCTCAGCCTCCTATTGTCTATGGAGGACGGCTGGGTATGGAGTCCTGGGGGTGGCAGAGGGAGAGCGGGGGCTTTTAAAAGGGCGATGGAACAGGACTCTCTGGGATTCCTCTCCGAGAGCCAGCCGCAACTCAGGTCTCTCCATGCCTCAGGGCTACAGAGCTATGCAGACTTGAAAAGGCCCTGCCTGCAGAATCTGTAAAGCAGCATCCAGGGTCTTATTGTGAAATGTTGAAAGGAGGGGGGGGGGAGAATACCCACAATCCAAACCTGTCCTTGGAGAGAGAGCAAAAACAGAGGCTCCCCGTCTCTACCTAATGGGCAAGACATTTTCTTAGAGAAGGAAACGAATCTGTAATTCCTCTCCAAAGGCCTTTAAAAAAAAAAATCCAGGCAGACTGCAAATTATACGGGCCTCTCCTTAAAGGGTTTAAATCCTGGAAGTTACATTTTTATTTTTCTGATGGAGGAGCAAAGAAAGAAAGAAAGAAAGAAAGAAAGAAAGAAAGAAAGAAAGAAAGAAAGAAAGAAAGAAAGAAAGAAAGAAAGAAAGAAAGAAAGAAAGAAAGAAAGAAAGAAAGAAAGAAAGAAAGAGCTGCAGTGGAAGACCAGAACAGTTTAGTATCTTTTGAGGCCAGCGGTGCCGGGGTGGGGGGGCACCTGCCTGGGTACCATTCAGCCACCAGCCACTGTGGCCTCTTTGGCTGGGGAGAGCTCAGTAACAAGAATGCACGGAGGCCCGATGGAGCCTCACATATACAGAGGGATTCTGATGGTGCTATTATCAGTGCTGGAGCACTTGGGGGGCTTCTGCTAGGTTTGATCATGCACCACAGTTGCTGTTTGCAGTCGTCACAGACGTGGCAGGAGGCATCCCTGGCATTAGGTTGCAATTTGATGCGGCAGCCATCCAGAAATTTGCAAGACTGACTCAGCTGTGTCTCGGAGCTGGTGCCTGAAAGATTACATGAAGCTGCTTTCTGCTGAGCCAGATCAGCGTTCCATCAGTATTCTGTCATGTGACTGGCTGCGTTTCTCCAAAGCATCAGGTGGAGAATGTTTTTTTCCTGACATCTTCCGCCTGAGACAGTTGAATGGGAGATGCCAGGGAACCTGAACCTTCTGCTCTTCCCCTGAGTTGTGATGATATGTGATGCTGCCTTAGACTGAGCCAGATCATTGGTCCAGCTAACTCTGCATTGTTTGCTTTGATTGGCTGTGGCTTCCAAGCAGCGCATCCCATACAGTGGCCATCCAGTTCCTCTGGAGGTCCAACAGTGGGGCATAGAGTCTGAGGCCTTCCCCTGATGTTGCTTCCTGGCACTGGGTTTCAGAGGTTGACTGCCTCTGAATGTGGAGGCTCCCTTTAGTCACAAGGGCTAGTACCCACTGATAGACCTGTCCCTTGTGAATCTGTCTAATCCCCTTTTAAAACTGCCTATGCCTGTGGCCATCACTACATCCTCTGGCAGCGAGTTCCACATTTTAATCACTTTCTGTGTAAAGAAGAGAAAGATCGTTCCTGATACTTACTACTCAAGATCCTTTAGTTGGGAGTGCCAGGAACTGAACTAGGAACCTTTTGCTATGTTACATGTAAAGCTATTTTATCTGGCCTTTGGTCTCTGTAGTCCAGTATTGTCAACTGCTACTGGCATCGACTTTGATATTGAATGTTGACATTTTGAGAATCCCAGATTTTTATTTTTATATATTTTATATATTTTATATATATATATTATTTTATTTTTTAAAATAAGCTTCTAGTCCTCAGGAATGTGCAACCTTTGATGAAATGTCTCTGAGTTCTCCCGCTCACTTCATTACCTTTTTCATTTGACATAACTTGTTCTAAATTATCTGAAAAGCAAACAGTGCTGTCCTAAGCAGAGTTACCCACTTCTAAGCCCATTGATTCAATGGATTTAGAAGGGTGTAACTCAGGTTAGGGTGTAACTGCACTATTAATGACACAAGCAGAACTGAGCGTACCAAATTAAGGATGCGCATGAGATTTATTCTGATTGCATAACTTGGTTTCCTGGTTGCAGAAAATTATTTGAAGTTGTGCAGACAAAACACCCTTTGATAATAATGCCAAGGGGATATTGTTGTAAGGCAAAGTGGTTTCATAACCTTGGTGATGCGGGCACTAGCATCTTAAGAGAGGTATGCCATTACCTGCCAAGTGGCACACCCTTTGCATGGCAGCCATTTCCTGCAGCAGGTGCAACAGGTAGAACAGTTTCTCAGATGAATTTGTCTATGTTGCCACCTCTAGACACTTCTGATGGTGGCTGGTAGCAGGTGGAAATTCTCTACCTATTGGGAACTATTCTCCTGTTGAGCATTACTGCATTGTGCAAATGGTACAACAAACAAACATTAAGTATTTATTGACACCTTTTTGACACACACTGTTATTTGGAGGATGGCACATGGTAACCAATATATGTGTAGACCTAAGATCTAGGATATAGGAGCTGCAGTGGCTCAAGTAGTTAAGACACTGAACTGCAGGCTGTGGAAGGTCAGTAGTTCAGCAGTTCAAGACCCGAGAGTGTCGCATGACGGAGTGAGCTCCCGTCACTAGTTCCAACTTCTGCCAACCTAGCAGTTCGAAAGCAAGAAATTGCAAGTAGATAAATAGGTACCACTTCGGTGGGAAGGTAACAGCATTCCTTGCACCTTGGTGTTTAGTCATGCCGGCCACATGGCCATGGAAATGTCTTTGGACAGCACTGGCTCTTCGGCTTGGAAACGGAGATGAGCACCGCAACCCTAGAGTCAGATTCAACTGGCTTTCAAGCAAGGGAACCTTTACCTTTTTAAGATCTAGGGAAGACCCCGTATCAGACATCCCTTTACTGTCTTCACACTATTTTTGGCAAGTATGAAGTCTAGACACTTAATTGCTCTGAGAGAAGAATGGTAGACATTTGAAGGAGAGATCGGAATTCTTCAGGAGTAGCTTTCTGGACTTGGCAAGAATGCACAGAGTTACACACAGCGAGGTTCAATGCAGACCTTACCAACCACTCGCTGGCGACTTAGTTGCCCCTTGAAACCCACCCACAAATTGTCAACCTGTTTTTCTCCTGCCATCAGGGCTGATTCCCATGTTACAAAGTCCACATGGCAGATGTGTGGCCGCCACGGGGACTTTGGTTACAACATGCACCTGGAGTTCCCAGCTGGGAACTTAATCCCCAATTATATAGGGGCCCAGTTTGGATTGGGACCACTGCACACACGGAAATGGGATGTCATCCTTCCCCCTTGCACTGTTGGCTTGACCTGAAAGGCTCATGGTGATCCACTCTCCGCCCTGTATCAGGACACTTAGGTGTCCCCATTAGTACCAATACGTTTCCCGATGGACAAACAGTGTCTCCTCAGGGCTGTTCCAGGTCAGGACAATGGTCCGAGGGTGAGGCTGAAGGCATCCTCTTTGCACCCTGCAGTTCTCATCTGGATTAGGCCAGCTCATGCCTGTGAGTTAAGGTCCCAGCTGGAAGTTCCCAAAGCATGTGTGTATAAGGCCTGCTTGGGGGACATGTAGACTTTACAGTGTATGAAGTGGCCTTCAGAATGCATCCGTGGGGGTACTCCTAAGGTTGCCAGCCTCCAGGTGGGGCCTGGAGATCTCCCAGAATTACAGCTGATCTCCAGACAACAGAAATCAGTTCCCCTGGAGAAAACGGCTGCTTTAGAAGATGGAGTCTGTGGCGTTATACCCTGCTGAGGTCCCCCCCCAAACCCTGCCTCCCCCAGGCTCCTCCCTCAAAACCTCCAGGTATTTCCCAGCCCACAGCTGGCAACCTTAGGTGCACCGTGTGTGTGATGGTGAGTCGCCACGGTATGCTTAGAAATAATCTGTGGAAGTGTGGGAAGATTGTTTGCGGATCTCCACGTGCTTCCTTGGGATCCTGCAGTGCTTCCTTGAATCTGCAGGATCCCCAAGGATTGCCTTTTTCATCTTCCCAGCAGATTAGAAAAAATCCCAATCAAAACTGCGAGAAACCTCCACACCGAAGTATTGTACTTTGGTAGGAGTCCTTTGCTTGCGTTTGCAAGGTTAATGGGAAATTAATTTCCATGCAGCTCATACATGCTGGAGATGATTATACATCGTTCCCTTCTAAGGTCCTCCTCTTGACAATCCTCTAAAGAGGGATCATGAAAGGTACCTTGTCTGACTCACTGTCTTGTTTCAGATACATGGTGCTAAGCAGCCCTTTCATTTTCCATAGAAGGTGATGGCAGCTGGTATCTTCTGCTTACCTGTGCTGGTTGTAAAACTGCTGTATGAAAAGCCGCCTACCCCAGTCCTTTCTGATTAGCTCACAGATGCAGATGGATTATTAATATAATGTGAGAGACCTTGCCGAAACAATCCTGACCTGTTTCAAGTGCAGCCTGTCATTGTGCCATGTATACTTTTTAAAGGGAAACAGAAAACAGTTCTGTAACATCATAATAAGACAAGGCTTTGTGTTCTCTGTCTTGGGGGGGAGAAAGAATCTAAGTTCTGCAACCAGAAAGCCGGAATTCTGCAACCTGGGCAAAACTATTCAGATGTGGGTGAATGTCTCTTATTTTGCATAACTGATGCTGCAGCAGTTCCTCTTTTGAAAGACACATTCTGCTTCCACTGGGGGGCAGGAACACAAGGGCATTGAACCGCTAAAAATCCATTTGCACTCTGTACATGTTTAAGCATAACCTCACAGTCTAGAACCTTGGTGTTTTCAAAAAAACATGTTTATTATCCTGCTGTTGCATGAGTGGTCTGCCATCTGAGCTGCTGATCCGTGAGTCTGCAGGGCCTAGAAACTTGTGTGTTTTTTTGGTTTATGGAAAAGAGAAAAAATGAGAGAGATTTTTAGAGAACTGAACTGTGCAGCTAACTCTGTGCAGAACTGCAGAAACGGACGCAGCTCCAGTAGTGGGGAAGGCCGTCTCTTTGATTGTGGCTGGACGCGCTTCTTTTGGTGCAGGAGCCTGTAGAGAAGCTTATTTTGGCGTTTCTGCACTCTATCAATCACATTCCATCTCATCTGAAGCTTGGGACAGCTTTCATGCTATTTATTCCCGCGATAAATGCTGCTTGATCTGTGCCAAGCTTGCCATCACAGCATGGACATTTCTGCCGAAGATTTTATTTCCTTCCCGTAATGAGTCTCCTTAAAAAAAGAAAAATGTGTGCATGCAAAGGGGAGGGGGGAGTCAGCGGAATTCATTCTCTCAAACAAGCCTGCAGAAGTTCTGACCCAAGTGGAATACAGTTTGACAGCCATACAAAGCGGGTTCCAGGGGTTCTCGTTTGTGCCAAGTGCCCGGGACTGCCAAACAGGAGGGAAAAGTCTCAAGCATCTGATGGGCCGCAATGTATTTATTGAAAATATCAATGCTCTGCTTTTCCTAGCATTCACATCAGCTGAAATGAAAAACCATCATTCTGAAATGCATTAATATAATTGAACTGTTTAAAGGAATCTCAGCCCCCGACAAATGAGGGCTATGCAGCAGCAGTTTCAGGGCTGGGAACCACCATGAGAGAAAGGCATGGCTGACAGGCTCCATCCGTTCAGGCCTCTTCTAGAAGACATTTGCAGCAATATTTGTTGTTGCGTGAGCTGCCTGAGCATCAGTTGGATGTTTATGTAGTCAATTTTTTTAACCTTTAATTTCAAGGAATTCTAGGTGCCTTGCAAAAAAAATTGAGCAAGACCTTGAAATACCACAGTGGTGAGCCAGCCAAAGGTAAAAAGGTAAAGGTTCCCTTGATCGAAAGCCAGTCGAATCCGACTCTAGGGTTGCGGTGCTCATTTCCGTTTCAAAGCCGAAGAGCCAGCGCTGTCCGAAGACGTTTCCATGGTCATGTGGCCGAGATGACTAAACACCAAAGTGCACGGAATGCTGTTACCTTCCCACCGAAGTGGTACCTATTTATCTACTTGCAATTTCTTGCTTTCGAATTGCTAGATTGGCAGGAGCTGGAACTAGTGACGGGAGCTCACTCCGTCATGCGGCACTCTCGGGTCTCGAACTGCTGAACTACTGACCTTCCACAGCCTGCAGTTCAGCGTCTTAACCACTTGAGCCACTGCAGCTCCGAGCCAGCCAAAACCCAGCAGCAAACCAGCCAATTTATCTAAAGCCATAATAAGAAATACATTTTTCTCTCTCTTTTGGTATTTCATGTGTGTGTGAGCGTGTGTGCACCTGGCAGTCATGGCAACCTCTGGTGACTGACCTCTACTGGGGACCTGGAGGCTATTCAGAGAGGTGGCTGGATAAAGCCTGCCCCCGCCTCCCGACTGCTGGTATTCCAAGGAGGTTTCCCATCCAAGGACTTGCCAGGCTTAGCTTCCAAGATCTGATGAGATTGGGCTTGCCTGGGCTATCCAGGTCCAGGAGAGGGGAAGAGATAAAATTTTCTTTGACTAAAACTCAGTTAAACATCCAGCTCTGAGTTCCGTACCACCTTAGAGATCAACAAGATTTTCAGTCTCTACGGTGCTAGTGGACTCAAATCCAGCTGCTTGTCTGTAGACCAACATGGCTTCAGTTAGATCGGGATGGGAAGCCGTATTAGTCTGTCTGCAGCAACAGGAAAGATCAAGAGTCCAGTGGCACCTTAAAGACTAACAAAATTTGTGTTTGTGACTGAGCAGTGACTCACAAAAGCTCATACTGTGCTACAAATTTTGTTAGTCTTTAAGGTGCTACGGGACGCTTGCTCTTGTCTTCGGTCAAGCATGTGCTTAGTCTTGCAGGGGCTTGCGGGGGGGGGGGGATTCAAGCTTTAGATATGGTACTTCTTGGTAGGTAGAGCAGTAGTGTCCAGCGTGGTTCTCCTGAATGCCAGGGAGCCTGCCAGTGTGCTTGCTGGTACCTCTTTGTTTCTCTGGTCTAGGAAATAAAGTCTAAAGCAGGGGGTGTCAAAGTCATTTTTTATGAGGGCTGGATCTGACATAAATGAGACCTCGTTGGGCCGGGCCATGTGTGTCATAAAATGTAATGCCGGGTAGCGGAGATACAAACTTTATAAAGGACACAAAAACAAAGATTTTTTTTACTTAAAATAAAAACATGCTTAAGATGTTAGCTCTGTAAGCTGCAGACCTACTTTTGATTTATTGACATTCACCACAGAAATCTCACACTCAGAGTTCTGGGTCTAGGGCCCAGGTTGAAACATGAAATGGCTGAGCGATGGAGAGAGTCTGGCAAAGCAAGCTATGATAAAGCAGCAGCAGCAGCAGCAGAACTGGAAGCAGGAGATGGCCAATTCCACTGGGGGCCTGATGGAAGCCCTCCGGGGGCCTGATCCAGCCCCTGGGCCGCATATTGGACACCCCTGGTCTAAAAAGTCTTGAATGGAACAGAAGAAACAGGGAACTTTGGATCTTTCTGTACCAGCAGGCTGATTGGCAAAGCACTGAGCTCATCCCAAGCACGATTCGAGTCCAGTCGCACCTTAGAGAGCAACAACATTTCCAGGGTATAAGCTTTCATGAGTCAAAAGACGTGCCATGTCCATGTGCAAAGAACTTGGTTGCTTTATATGCATGCATGTGCAAATGTTCCAGTTGGTGTACAGAATTCCTTCATGAAAGTACAGAATTCCTCCATGTGGGCAAAGCATAGTACGAAAGAACTTTCATTCATCAACACGCATTGGCATGGTAATTTACGCTTCTCTACCGGTTCGGTTCGCTTCCTTGTCGAGCACTTCTGTGATGTCACAGCAGGACTGGGCTGTTGAATCTCCTTTTCTAAATTAGCCGCACAGTCCTAAGCAGTCCTAAGCAGAGTGATTGAAATCAGTGGTCTTGGGAGGGCATAACTCCCCTTAGGACTTTTTGTGTAACTCAGGCCGCAGTGCCAGCCAGGCCTCTGACAAAGAGCTCATACTCCTTGGAGAGTTAACTTTTATCTGCGCTGTTAAAAGCAGACGTGAGTAAAGTTGTAGAAATAATTGATCTGCCAGGGAAAGAAATGAAAATGGGAAACTAATATCTTCTTAAAAGTACATTGCTGTTTGCACAGCAAAATTACTTTCTTGAAAAGGATGAACATTTCTTGTCAAATGGAAGTGTTAAAATAATTCAAGATGTGTGTGTGTGTGTGTGTATGTGTTTTTAAATAAGGAGGAAATTGGTGTCATAAAGGGAAATAAACGTCGGGGAGGAAGTGATTGGCTCCTGCAACTCTCACTACATCTTGTTCTGATGGAGAAAGATTTCTGCTAATGGAGAAAGGTATTTTCCAGTCGAGAAACTCTTCCTCTGATATAGAAAGCCTTTCTCCCCTGGAAAAGGACTGGGAAGAAGGGAGTTCTGTCTTCGGAACAGCAGGACCAACATGCTTCTTGGCGTAACTGTGGTGTAGAAGCATAATTAACGTGTGCCTCTTTTTTTATCCCTGACCTCTGACCTGTGACTCCTCCCCCTACCCTTCACCGAACCCTTGTCATTTGCCCGTTGTCAGTTAACAGGCCCGAGAATTTCAGACCAGTCATGGAGGACTATGATATCAGGTCTGCTGCCAGCATTTTAGCCTCGGTCAAGGAGCAAGAGGCTCGCTTTGAGCGGCTCACCCGGGCCCTTGAAGAGGAACGGCGCAATGTCTCCCTGCAGCTGGAACGCGCCAATCAGCCCTCCGACCGAGTGAGCATGTGCAACATTGGCAATGGCCAGCCCCTGGCGACCGCCTGGCAGCAGCTGGTCCTGCAGGTAAACTGCCTGCTCGTCTTATTTGTCCCTCTGTGTTGCACATCACCTTAAATGCTCATCTGTCCTCAGGATTGGTTTCTCATGCTTTGTCCCACCTTTCCACCAAAGAACACTGGGCAGCATACCAAACTTCCCCCCTTCCATGTTGCAGAATGCCCTGTTGGGTGTCAGTCATCACTGTATCATTGCATACTACAATGTGTGACTTTGTGAAATATCGTTCCTGGGAGTCTTGGATCAGACTGAGTCTTGCATGCTGTGCTAATGTGAGTTGGTGACAACTGCGGCGTCTTAGGGCTTAGGGTGTGTTTTGTCTGTGTTCCGCTTTCCAAGACTTTATCATTGGAGAAGTCACAAAAAAGGTGTTACACGTTGTTCTACAAAGTCTGAGATCTATCAGTAAGGATAAACAGTGCTTCTCGATCTTGGCATCCTTATTGGACAGATAGATCCTGGTGCAGGCTGAATTGAAATTGCTAACTGGGTCTGCAGTCCTCTTGATTGCAGAGCAGAGCGGAGGTTTGGTTTCTCATTTCTAATTGCTTAGCTCAAAAAGTCTCTGGTGGGCTTCCCATTGATTTGAATGGAAGAACATCTCCAGGACTGTATATACTTAGCACAGAATATGAAATATATTTTGAATTTTTGTATTGAAAATTGCAGTCTGCAGCCTGGGTAAATTATGCACAATTGTATATATGATTCTTCTTCATAATGTGACATGGTCTTGCTAGTTATGGGGAGGAGCAAAGATGCTATAGCCCTTCTCTATCCTGTTGGGCGTCCATCTCCGTTCTTCTTGGTTCCTGACATTTCTTCAAGTACACCTCACAGTTTTTCAGTCCCATCTTGACAGCCTCAGCAGCTAGAGCAGAGGTGTCGAACACATTTGTGACGAGGGCTGGATCTGACATAAATGTCACTTTGTCGGGCTGGGCCATGTGTGCAATTAAATGTAATGCCAGGTTTTGGAGATATAAACTTTATAAAGGACACAGGCAAACCCAATTAATGATATTTTTTACTCAAAATACAAACAGAAGCAATTGATGCTTAGCAGTGGAAGCAATTGATTTACTGGGGAACCCACAAAAGCCCCAATAAATGTGTTTACTCATATGCAAGACTAGGTTTTTCCCAAGGGATACCATAAAAGGAGAGTACCTTATATTTCCATACATACCAGTTGCTTGCAGGCTGGGTAGGAGCCCTGGATGGGCTGGTTCTGGCCTCTGGGCCTTATGTTTGACACCCCTGGGCTAGAGGCTTGCTTTAAGAGAAAGCAGCCTTCTGGGTTAGACTATCTCATCCAGCATCCGGTTTCCCACAGTAGTCAGCCAGACGTCCTCAAAGGCCCACAACCAGGGTACTGAGGCCAATGCCTCCCTTGTGCTGGTTCTTCCAACAGCCTAATATGTGTGTGGCCTAATATGCTAATTCAGAGGTATACTGCCTTGTAATGTGGAAGTGCCTCTGATGAACTCTCAGGCCTCCATGATTTTGCCTAATCATATCTTGATGCCACTGGAGATAGTTGACATTGCTGTCTCCTGTGGCAATGAGGGTCACCAGTCAATTGTGCATTGGGAGAAGAAGTTGTTTCTCCTGTCTTTGAGAGAGAGAGGGAGGGAGGGAGGGAGGGAGGGAGGGAGGGAGGGAGGGAGGGAGGGAGGCGCGCAGGAATCGTGTAGCCTCCCACAGCTGAACCAGGACATGAAAAACTTCCTGAATAAGTATTTTTGGGGACTCTTCTATGTGAGAGCAGGATTAGGAAGGTGAATTCCAGTAGCTGTTGTCAACCTAGAAAGAAGATGGAGCTGACTGAATCCAGGTAAGTGAACAACGTGAGGCTTTGCTGAGAGGTTTGGAGCCTGCCCGTGGGATGCAGGAGGCTCTGATCAAGATTTGCCTTTGATTGATCAGTCTTGGGGCACAGATTGCAACCTAAGGAACGCCTGAATGGGGTGGCCCATAGGCAGGGCCACCAAACACCACAAAGCTTGCTGCTAGAAGTACGTCCTTCAAAGAGCTGTATGCTCTATAGATCAACATCTTCTGGTAGTTCGGGGCCTGGCCCAAAGGACATCCACTTAGCCACAGCCAGAACCAGGGTCTTTTCGGCTCTGGACCCAGCCTGGTGGAACACTCTCCCAAGTGAGAGTAGGGCCCGGTGGGACTTGTTGTAATTCCGCAGGACCTGTAAAATGGAGATGTTCCGCCAGGCCTATAGCTGAGGCGGCGGAGGT
Organism: Gekko gecko; assembly: GCA_029375565.1. Taxonomy (NCBI): domain Eukaryota; kingdom Metazoa; phylum Chordata; class Lepidosauria; order Squamata; family Gekkonidae; genus Gekko; species Gekko gecko. The sequence goes on along the minus strand of JAPDNY010000012.1, from coordinate 62,649,026 downwards.
CTAACTACAGAAGCCTCTCCTACCTTGCTTTGCACCATGTTATTTTTGCTACTCTTTGTGGCTTTTTGCCCACTTGCTCAGTATCTGGTTTCATCCTTGGGCACATAGGCAGATAATTTTTCTTGGGAGCACTTGTTAACTGGTACCTGAGAGCTAGTTAACTTGTACCTGTGAGCCAGTTTGGTGTAATGGTTAAGTGCGCGGACTCTAATCTGGGAGAACCAGGTTTGATTTCCCACTCCTCCACTTGCACCTGCTGGTGTGACCTGGGGTCAGTCACAAGCTCTGGCACAGCTGTTCCTGAAAGAGCAGTTTGTGTTAAGAGTTCTCTGAGCCCCACCTACCTCACAGGGTGTCTGTTGTGGGGAGGGGAAGGGAAAGGGGTTTGTAAGACGCTCTGAGACTCCAACCGAAGGGCGGGGTATAAATCCAATCTCTTCTTCTTCTTCTTCTTGCTGTTTTGCGAGTTGCATCATCTGATGTTTTGTATAGGTTTTAACATCATGTGATTATGTTTTAATTGTTCCAAATCTGTTGTATATATTTGTTGTGGTAGCGCGTCCTAAGCCCTGCTATGCAGGGGGAGGGAGGGCTAGAAATCTAATTATATAAATAAAGAATATAAGACTGGACCAAGGCAGAAAAACCACTGTAGAGTTTTGTAGAATAAAAGCTTGCAGTGTGATGAGCCAAAGAGAGGAAAGCCTTCCCACCGCAGCGTTTAACCTTTGTAGACAATTATCACAATTATCACTCTTGTTTTTAGCTAGGGAGAGCAGATGCTGGCCTTAGGTGGTCTGTGTTTATGGGCATCTGGCACCTGCATCGATTCAACCTTGGGGTTAGAATCACCTCTGTGGGCTGTCACACCCGTATCCTTCTGCATTCAGCTCTGTGTGGTTAAAAAGGAATCCTGTGTTGTTGTTTTTAATTATTTGACGAAGACACGCCTCTGGAGGAGGCTGACCTTGCAACTCTGCTTTCAATTTCCCATTTCTTTGGGGGGAAATGAGGAATTCAGCAATACCTTTTATTTCTGTTTCAGCGGCCAGTGTTTTCCCCCTAAGCCAAACAGTAACCTAAATTTAAAGACGAGGTTGGCGTTTCCTTAAGTAAAAACATAGGTTTATAGGGTCTTGTGCCTCACGAGGCTAAGGGCAGCTACGGATCAGCTTGCCAATGTGTATGAGGTGCTTTGGGCTTGTGTGTATCAGCAGTGGTGCTGTGTTGCTTCCAAAACTGCTTTCCCCCCATGAATCTTTTGCATTTGAGATCAGACCCTGAGAAGACCCCCACTGAGTTCAAATACCACCTGAAATGGGGCAGGGGAGAGAAACTCAGGTAGTGAGGTTCCTAACTAAAGTAACTATCCAGAGCTATTTCGGGGCAGGAACGCACAGGAACGGAGTTCTGGCTGGTTCCCAAGTTGGCCACGCCTAGCAGGAACTCATTAGCATAACAGGCCACACCCAACAGCAGAAACTCATTAGGATTGGCCACATTAGAGGTGTGTGGCCTAACATGCAAAGGAGCTACAAAAAAAAGCCCTGGGTTTTGACAACAAACAAGGTAAACAGAATAAGAAGCAAAAAGTGGTTGTGGCTGGATGACCACACTTCTGGTAACATGGGGGTGTGGCCTAATATGCTAATGAGCTATGCTGTCAGGGGTGTGGCCTAATATGCTAAAGAGTTTCTGCTGTTGGGTGTGTCCTAATGAGTTCCTGCTGGGCTTTTTCTACAAAAAGAGCCCAGAAACTATACCAAACTGAAATCCTGTGCATACTTACCTGGGGCTAAGGCCCGTTGAGCACAGTTAGGGTTGCCAACTTCAGCTTGGGAAATTCCTGGAGAGTCGGGGGATGGAACCTGTGGAGATGAGGGTTTGGGGAGGGACCACAGCCAGGTATAATGCAAATAGAGTCCATCTTCCAAAGCAGCCACTTTCTCCAAGGAACTGATCTCTGTCATCTGATCTCCAGGCCCCACCTAGAAGCTGGCAACTGTAAACACAGCAGGGCTTATTCCCAAATAAGCTACCTAGGGCTATACAACAGCTATGGTGGTATAGCTTTAAGAGAGTTTGAAAATTAACTGTAAGGTTTGGGTTCTACAGCTGCTTTTCACTAAGTCGGTTCCTGTGACTCTCTTCCACTAAAACAGGTTCTGAGTTCAGTGAAACCTTTAAGACTAACAAAAGTTTATTCTAGGTTTGAGTGTTCGTGTGCATGCACACTTCCTCAGATTAACTTCCATTCCCAAATCCAATCACCTCCTCCTCCTCCTCCTCCTTCTCTGCTCATTGACTCTGATGTGGCATTGTCATCACTGAACATCAGAGTCAAAAGTATGCATGCCTGCTGTAGGAGTGTTGGCCATGACTCAAATGTGAGTTGAGTGCTTTGGAGGCTTCATCTGTGACTATTTTCCTTTTATCCATAAGTTTCTATAATGCACCAGGTTCCTGATGCAATTGTAGTGGAATTAAACTTGAAGATTTCCAAAAAGTTTTGCTAAAAATAGCAGGCAGGCCGCACCCCCGGGGTCCGCTGAGCTGCATTTGGCCTATGAGCTGCATGTTAGATGCTGGTGTTACAGTTCAGCATTGTTACAAAGAGGCTGCCTCTGGTATTGATGGAAGCCATTATTTTTGATCCATCATTGCTGGACCAATGGAAATGATCTGTCAGAGACTATTATAAACGGTTAGATTTTTGCAACACCGTAGACGCATCCAATATTGTGGATTTATGGAGTGGTCTACAGGACTAACAGGGTGGCCCGATGGAGGGGAAAAAGAGAATTTACACAAAAAACCTGCAGGTTTGTCTAATGATGCAACACTTAATCATGAAACATGAGGGATGTGGGGGAAACCACTTGTAATGTTGGTGTCAAGTCAGGGACAGAGGGGTGGGGGTGGGAGCCACACAATTTATGGTGCTTTTCTTGGGGGTGGGTAGGATCCAGTGCTTAGTCTTGGTACATTTCTCACCTCTGCTTTCTGGTGGGGAGAGGAGGATTCTCTTACCTTACTTAGCTTAGCACATACACACAAAAAACCACAACCCAAAAAAACCCAACCCCAAAATCTTGAAAATTGTTGCCAGGATTGGGAAGACAAAAGCACACGTAAAAACAGAGGCAACAAGACAACCTCAGAACAAAAGGCATTGGTTAGGGCTCATTTGTCAATGGGGCAAAGAGAGCCTACTCCAAATTCATTGTTCTTAAAACCCTTAGTCATTCAAATCGTGCTTGTTCCTGTAGCATCTGGAAACTGTGCCATCTCCTGAGCAATAATGATTTGGCTGCTGGCTCATGAGTCAGAGCTGGAGGGCGACAGTGCATTCCACACAGAGGTCGCACAATACCTGTCTTGTTGGAGCTATATCGGCTACCACTGAGCTTCCCGGATTAATTCCCGGTGCTGGTAAATCAAAGATTTAAACAGTGATCTGGGGGTTTAAATGAATGTCTCCTCCAGAATATCCCCTATGAGAGCTGTTGTGGCATAGTGGGAAAAGTGTTGGACGAGCATCTGGAGAGAGTCAGGTTTGAATCCCCACTCTGCCTGTGTGGCTGACCTTGGGCCGGCCTCATTCTCTCAGCCTAACCTACAAGTTTGTTGTTGTAAGAAAACGGAGCAGAGGAGAATGATGTTTTAGGTTGCTTTGGGTCACCACGGTGGAAGAAGAAGAGAAGGGGAGATTTATACCCCACCCTTCACTACCCGAAGAAATCTCAGAGCGGCTTCCAATCTCCTTTCCCTTCCCCTCCCCACAACAAACACCCTGTGGGGTAAGTGGGGTTGAGAGAGAGCTCTTTCGAGAATTGCTCCTGAGAGAAAAGCTCTGAAAGGTCTTGTAACTGATCCAAAATCACACCAGCAGCTGCATGTGGAGGAGCGGGAAATCAAACCTGGTTCTCCCAGATTAGAGTCCACACTCCTAACCACTACACCAAACTGAGAGAAAAGACAAATATAGAAGAAGAAGAAAAGAGATTGGATTTATATCCCGCCCTATGCTCAGAGTCTCAGAGCAGCTTACAAACTCCTTTCCTTTCCCTTCCCCTCCCCACAACAGACACCCTGCGTGGTAGGCGGGGCTGAGAGAGCTCTGAGAGAACAGCTCTGACAGAACTACGACTTGCCCAAGGTCATCCAGCAGCTGCAAGTGGAGGAGTGGGGAACCAAACCCAGGTCTCCCAGATTAGAGTCTGCGCATTTAACCACTACACCAAATAAATGCATCAAGAAGAAATGCAAATGCATGTGCACTCTTTGGAGAAGATCGTACTGCATGTGCCACCTTCTGCAGAGGTGCATGTGGGTGGCTGCAGTCCTACCAAAGATTCTGATTGCTCACTAATCCATTTCTGGTCTTCTGCTGCCGTGATTTTTAATTGATATGTCATGCCTCTTGGGTGGGACATTGGTCTGACTAATGGTGGGTCAAACTACTGATACCACCACCATTCTGCTTCTTAAAGATTTCTGATAAAAGTTGTTGCAGGTTGGGGTTAAAGACGGGATCGAAGTCTAAAAAGTTTGAAGATTCTTCTTTTAGGAGGCCAGAGGGCAGGAATGTTATCAGATTTAATGAACATAACAGTTACACTCAGAAAGTTCCAATTTCTGCCATGGTTCCTTCCCACTCAGGGCAAAACTGCAGTTTGTACTTTCCCCCTCTTGACCATTGCTAACAAAATTCTGTAGAAATATTTCCACCCAAATGGACATTTTTTGCATCGGTATTTATTTTTTATTTACTTCCTTTATGCCCCACTTTTCTCCCCAGTGGGAACCCAAAGTGGCTGACAACATTTGCCCTTCTCCATTTTACCCTCACAACAACCCTGAGAGGTAGGCTGGGCTGAGTGTGTGGGGCTGGCCCAAGATCACTCAGCAAGCTTCCATGGCAGAGCCAGGATTCAAACCAGGGTCTCACGGATCTAACCGCTACACCATTCTGGCTCCCATAGCAGCCCAAAACACCAGCTAACAAACAAATGGCATAAGAGAAACACACTGCAAACCCCCTAGGGATGAAGAATGGGCAAATCAAGGAAAGCACACAATGCCCATATATCAAAACATCAATTTAAAAGAGCCATTTTGTATATCCTTCGACATCTGCTGGTGGACCTCCTGATGGCACCTGGGTTTTGGCTGCTGTGTGACACGGAGCATTGGACTGGATGGGCCATCGGCCTGATCTGACAGGGCTTCTCTTCTGTTCTTATGTGTGCTTCTTCTACACATCAGTTGATCCAGGAGACAATAAAAAGGCCCAGTGGTTGTTGGCAGTTGAAACCTTCAGGTCTCGATGCCCCTGTATTTCTGAGAGTCCCTGTGCTCAGAAATATTACAGAGGGTTTGGCAGCTGTAAGATCTCTGGCCTTCTCAGTAGTAGTGCCAAGCCTTTGGAACTCCCTCCCCAGGAAAGCCCCAGCTGGCTTACATTCTTCCAGTTTTGGAGGGCAAATGCAAAGACCTTCCCATTTAGGAGTCTCTTTATGGCTTGGCCGCGAAGCATTTAACTAGACTGCTGGGTGTCTCACTCCCTCTCCCCCACCCCCAATAGATTTATGGTGTTCATGTTGTTGTTCTGGGTTATAAGGCAACTCCAGAGCTGAACAGGCCAAATGGTGGGGTATAAGTTTTTAAATACCTAATGCACACAACGTAAGTATTCAGTCTACTCCATGGGGATTCCAAATGCTTTTCTAGCCAAATGAAGTGTATTTTTATATTTATGGTTCATTTAGTTTACTTCCAAAACATACCAGTGAGAGCTAGTTTGGTGTAGTGGTTAGGAGTGCAGACTCTAATCTGGGAAAACCAGGTTTGATTCTCCATTCCTCCACATGCAGCTGCTGGTGTGACCTTGGGTCAGTCATAAGTTCTCTCAGAGTTGTTCTCTCAAGGGCAGTTCTTGAAAGAGCTCTCTCAGCCCCACCTACCTCGCAGGGTGTCTCTTGTGGGGAGGGGAAGGGAAAGGAGATTGTAAGCCGTTCCGAGACTCCTTCGGGTAGTGAAGGGCGGGGTATAAATCCAATCTCCTCCTCCTCCTCCTCCTCCATCTTCTTCTGTAACTAATCTCAGGCCGAACATATGTATTACAGCTAGCCTCGAGTCCAGTAGCACCTTAGAGACCAACAAGTCAAAGCTCCCTTCATCAGATACAAGTCATCCCAACTTGCACCTGACCAAGGAAGCACTGACCCTTGAAAGCTTATACCCCAATTGATACAACAGATGGACTCCCATTCTAGCTGTGTCTGAAGAAGTGGGCAGTGGCTCAAGAAAGCTCCTACCCTGCCACATATTTTGTTAGTCTTTAAGGTGCCACTGGACTCTTGCTCTTTTCTACTTCCATGGACAGACTAACATGGCTACCCATCTTGATCTATCCCCAAAATCTTATTGGTCTGTAAAGGTGCTACTGGACTTGAATCTGGCTGTTCTACTGCAAATCGACACAACCACCCTCCGAAACAATGGACCTGTATAATACGAAGCTGCCTTCCACCGTGTCAGGCCAGTGGTCCCTCTGCCTCGGTGTTGTCCACTCTGAGCAGCTGTAGTTCTCTGGGGTCTCTTGCCAAGATGGGTCTTCCCAGTTACCTAATATCTGTGATCCTTTAACTGGAGATGGCAGGAGATGGACCATAGGCGACACATGCTCTTCCATTGAGCCCCATCCTCTCAGCCAAAGCCAAATCGGTTGCTGTATATATTAAGCTGATGTTGCATATACCAAGGCAAACCACTGGTCCGTCTAACTCAGCATTATTTATGGGAAGCTACTTTTCATGGTCTCAGGCAGAGAAAGGTCTTTAGGGCTTAACGACACACGATTCTGTGGGGGCTCTCAGTATTCTTCTCCCTCCCATTTTATAAAGCCATTTGGTGAGCCAACGTGGTGAAGCAGTTAACATGTCAGACTAGGATCTGGGAGACCCAAGTTCAGATCCGAACTCTGCCCTGGAAGCTCACTGGGTGACCTTGGGCCAGTCACACACTGTCAGCCTAACGTACCTCACAGGATTGCTCTAAGGATAGAATGGAAGAGAGGAGAATGATGTAAGCCACTTTGGGCCAGGGGCACTAAGCCTCTGAATCCCAGTGCCAGGAGGCAACTCCAGGGGAAGGCCTCGGCCCCTGTGCCCCGTTGTTTGGACCTCCAGAGGAACTGGTTGGCTATTGTGTGAGACAGGAGGCTGGACTAGATGGACTATTGGTCTGATCCAGCAGGAATCTCCTTATGCTCTTATGTTTCCCAATGGGGGGAATGAAGTAAATAAATAAGTAACATATTAAGATCAACCCCCCCGCAGTTGAAATCTTCATTTAATTTTGTAGGCAAGTTAATGTCAATCCCATTCCTTTACGAGTAACCCAGCACTCCTGGTTTTTGAATCATAAGAATGTCTCTACAAGTCCAGTCCTTAATGGGATTAAAAAAAAATGATTTCCCAGTAACTTTTGCCTTTAGGGAACAGCACTTGGCTTTTTTGGTAGAGCACCTGCTTTGCCCAGAGAAGGTCCTAGTTTCAACCCCTGGCCTCTCCAGTGAAAGGATATCAGGTAGTGAGGAAGAGCTTCTTTGCCTGAGAAACCGGAGACCTGCTGCGGGTCAGAGCAGACAGTATTGAGCTAGATGGATCGCTGGTGATGGAAGGTGGTATCGAGTCACTACAGACCTATGGTAACCCCACAGGGTTTTCAAGCAAGAGATGTTCAAAACTAGTTTATCACTGACTGCCCCTGTGCAAGTGACCCTGGACTTCATTAGTGGTCTCCCATCTGAACAGTGACCAGGGCCAACCCTGTTTAGTTCCTGAGATCTGATGAGATCGGGTTGGTCTGAACAGGCCCGTAGCCAGGATTTTTTTTGTTCGGGGGCATTAAAATTTTTAAGGGGGCGATTAAATTACAGTTAATTTAATTAAATTCTGCATGTTTTCCAAAGGCTCATTGGAATACTTTTGAAAGACTCACCGTGAACTAGTATAGCAGGACTGGCTAGCAGAAAAGGGGATTGTAGGAGACGTCTTGAAGGTGCCACTCCTGAGTGCCCTTCTAAGCTTTCTTGTCCTGTGGAAGGGAACTCAAAAGGCATTTAAATGCTTTCCAAAGGGGCAGTTACATGTTCTCTGAGCTGTCTTTTCCCGAGTCCCGTGACACCCCCCCCCCCCAAATTCCACAGTGGGAGGGAGAGGGGAGCCCAAGGGCAAGCTGCCACTCTCACCCTGGCCACTGCCAGCAGCAGGCAGTGAGGGTTTTTCCTTGTGGCTATTTATGGGGCAGGCTTTTAATTAAGGGGGCAAGGCCCCAAAATGCCCCACTGTAGATAAAGACCTGGGTCTGGGCCATCCAGGTCAGGGCTGATGGACGATTAGTCTGGCTGAGTTTAGGCAGGTTATTTGGAAGGAAGTCTCCATTTGTAGGTTCCTAAAGCAGTGCAGATCCTGGTTCTTCCATGGCTCCACAGAGTACGGCCGGGATCTCCAACGTGGGCTGCTGCAGAGTAGCTCCTTCATCCCCTAGGAGTCCCAGGAAAAGCTTATGAAAAGATCTTCTCCAAATGCTTTTTAAAAGCATTTAGTTCATGGGATTTTTTTTTCCTCTGCTGCTCAGCTGATAGCTTCATTTCTGGTGCTTTTCCTAGTTCACGTTCTGTTTCTAGGACAGAACAAAACTTGGTGAGATGGTGGTGGGGAGGGAGTAGTCAAGGATGTTGTTCATTTGTTGTTGTTGTTGTTCAGTCGCACAGTCGAATCCGACTCTTTGTGACCCCATGGACCACATCATGCCACGCCCTCCTGTCTTCTGTCGTGCTCCAGAGTTTGCTTAATTCCATGTTCGTTGCATCGATGACACTGTCTAACCATCTCATCCTTTGCCGCCCCCTTCTTCTTTGACCTTCGGTCTTTCCCAGCACCAGGGTCTTCTCCAGTGAGTGCTCCCTTCTCCTTTGGTGGCCAAAGTATTTGAGCTTCAGCTTCAGGATCTGGCCTTCCAGGGAACAGTCAGGGTTGATTTCTTTCAGGAAATCTCCTTGTAGTTCTCATTAATGAAAAAGCAGGCAAACCCCCCCCCCCAAATCGGACAGGAAACAGCCTGGGCTAGGTCTCTGAGGGGCATTGGCATGGGGACAAAGCGCATGGGTGGAAATCGGTGCACTACAACACGAATTTAAAAAACAATAACAACAGAAATGTTCCTATTCTACAACTAACTCTCTCTTTTTTTTTTTTTGAACAAAATTTTTTATTGGAAATAAACAGTCAACATTTTCAATAACAGTACCAATACAAATTCCAAGAAAAAATCCCCAACCCTCCCACCCCCCTAATAGGCTTCCAACACTGCTAATAACAAACAAAGATATAAAACGATAATCAAGTTTAAACTTATATGCAGTATCAAACCAGGTAACTTATTATAAAAAACCTCTACTATTACATCATATTTTCAGATAACAGTATAGTACAATTCCAAATTCGTTTCACTTCACGTTCAATATCCAAACGTATCCAGGTTATATATTTTCCCTTCATTCTATATTCAGTTTCTAGATACAGTTTCAACCCTTCCCATTCTTTTGTATACTGTTCTGCCATTTGTCCATTAAGCTTCTTTGTCATTTTGTCCATTTCCGCTAAAAATAGCAGTTTTCTCAACCAGTCATGTATATCTGGTATTTTCTCCATTTTCCATTGCTGAGCAAAGGCCATTCTCGCCGACGTAATCATGTACCATAACAGTGTCCTTTTTTCTTGTGGAATTTTTTCCATTGTCAAACCGAGGAGGAAAAGTTCTGGCTTTCTCTCAATTGGGGTTCTTAATATTTTCTGCATCACACAATGAATATTAGACCAGTATATTTTCGCTTTATCACATGACCACCACATATGGTAAAAAGAACCCTCTATTTTTCTACATTTCCAACATTTGTTACTCAAGTTCTTATCCATACTAATATTAGCAATCTTTTTTGGTGTCATGTACCATCTATACATCATCTTATAACAGTTCTCTTTTACATTGATACAAGTAGACATTTTAAAAGATCTTTTCCACAAAAATTCCCATGATTCCATAGAGATTTCTTTGTTCATATTTATGGCCCACTTTATCATTTGCTCCTTTACAGTTTCGTCTAGAGTATATACAGTCAACAAAGTTTTGTACATCTTTGAAATCATTTTCCGCTCTCCGTTCAGCCATAGATTTTCAAATTCATCATTGATGGCTCTAAAGCCAAACTCTTTACAGTCTTTTTTATAAATGTCTTTTATTTGACAATATTGTAACCAACCGTATTCAAATTCTAATTCATTGTTTGGCTTCAAAACATATTTTTTCCCTTCTTTTTGCAATAGTTCCTGATATTTCAACCAGTCATGACCTTTATGTTCAGAAAACAGATGTATAACAGCACTTGGAACAATCCACAAAGGCCTCTCATCCGAAATTTTTTCCCTATATCTGGACCATGTATCAAACAATGTCCTCCTTACATAGTGATGCTTAAACATAGAATCCATTTTATTTTTCCCATACCAAAGATAGGCATGCCAGCCAAATCTGCAATCATGTCCCTCAAGAGCTAACAGCTTTCTATTCCCCAAATGAATCCAATCAGATAACCAAGACATACAAACAGCTTCATGATACAAACGCAAATTCGGAACTTGGAAGCCACCTCTATCCTTAGCATCATACATTATTTTCATTTTAATTCTTGGCTTCTTTCCTGCCCAGATGAATTTAAAGATTTCTCTTTGCCATTTGACCAATACTTTCCCATCCTTTACAATCGGTATTGTCTGAAACAAAAACATTAACCTGGGCAGTACATTCATTTTAACAACGGCAATTTTTCCAAGAAGAGATAACCTTAATTTTTCCCATTTTTCTAGATCACTCTTTATCGAACCCCACAGTTTTTCATAATTATTTTTAAACAAATCTATATTTTTCATTGAGATTTCGACTCCCAAATATTTAACCTTTTTAACCACTTCACATTCTGTCACATTTTGTAACATTTGTTGCTTTGGACCAATCATATTTTTACACAGTATCTTAGATTTATTTTTGTTAACATAAAACCCTGCAAGGTCGCCAAACTCTTTCACTTTTTCAAATACCTTAGGCATATTATCAACAGGATCTTCAACAATAAACATAATATCATCTGCAAATGCCCTTAGTTTAAATGAAAAACCTCCAATATTCAAACCTTTTATGTTATTATCATCTCTAACCGCTTGTAGCAAAATCTCCAAAATCCAGATAAATAACAATGGGGACAGGGGGCATCCCTGTCTAGTACCTTTTCTTACCTGGAACATATCTGCTACAACTAACTCTCATTCTTTAAATGCAAACTGCCAGGTCGTCATCATGACTCTGGTTACAGTAAATTCATAAATTCTTAAGTGAGGCGAATCAGTGCCTGTGAATGCATGAGGATGCCATAACAATAATAACAAACAACAACAGCAATAATAATAATAATAATGTCAGACCCTTGGTCTATCAAGGCCAGTGTTGTCTACTCTGACTGGCAGTGGCTCTCTGGAGTTTGGGGCAGAGATCTCTCACCTCTCCTACTTTCCTCTTCTTTTTGGCCATCAAGTCACAACCAGTGTTCCCTCTAAGCTGAGTAAGCTAGCTCACAGTTTTTTAGCCTCTGGCTCAAACATTTTTGTCATTGTTCAGGAAGGAGGGCTCCAGAGCAAATGAATTCATGCAGCAGCCAAATTACTCGCTCACAACTTTAACACCAGAAGCTCACAAAGTAGAATTTTTGCTCACCAGACTCCACAGCGTAGAGGGAGCACTGGACAACCACTGTATGGCAACCTATAGGGTTTCTGAGGCGAGAGACTTTCAGAGGTGGTTTGCCATGGTCTCCCTGCATGTAGCGGCCCTGGACTTCCTGGGTGGTTTCCCATCCACGTACTAACCAGCTTCCGAGATCTGACAGGATCAGGCTAGCCTGGGTCATCTGGGTCAGGGCCACATCACCTACTACCTGTTTCTTTCTTTTTTTTTTTTTTGTAAAACTCTCTTAAAAAAGAGAGAATTTTATTCTTTTTATAAGAAAAGGGAAGGGTAGACAGATGGAAAAAGAGAAAGATGGAGTGAAAATTTTTTCTGTTAGTGAGGGTTAGTTTAGGTTAATAACCAATACCAATTTTGGCATCCATCATGGTTAGAAGATCTTCTTTTTAACTATTGCAAAGTCCAAAGTCTCTCTGTTAATGCAGTTAGTAAAGTCCATTGGGGTTAGTAATTAAACAGCTCCTTCCAGATGCTACATGAACAGTCCTCAAAGTATCTTCTTTTTAATTTTCTTCCAGTTATGGATTGAGTCCATTTTAACTTTGAAGTCTTCCGTTCCATCACCACTTTCCCCTGGGCTGCTGTCTTCTTCACTTATCCCAGTTTTAAATGCTGCATTCTCCTCTCTGCTGGCGTGTCTCTTCAGAAGTTTCCGTATTTTGAAGATGAAATCCTTCTTCTTTCTTTTCTCTTTTTCCTTAAACTTCTGACCTTCAAGCTTCCAGGGCTCCATAAACTCTTCAGATGAAATTAGATCTCCAGTTTGTCGCCTGCTATGCTCGACATCCCCTTCTACTGGCAGAGTATTTTCTTTTATAAAAGTGGAATAGGCTTTGGGAGCCTTATCCACCTCTTCTTTTAACTTTATCGCTTCACTGCCAGTTAGGGGTGCCAAGACATTTGTCAAGGTAAATCCGAGATCTTCTTTCTCTTCTTCTTTAACGCCCTGGAAACCTAGAATCAAATTCGATTTCTCTTCGATCTCTATCATCTTTCTAGTTGTTTCCGATATCTGTTTCTGTCGACTGATGAGAACACTTTCCATTTTGAACAAAGTTTCGTTGATTTTCTGCAATTGTTCCAGCAGGGGGCACAGCGTCTCCTTTTCCTGTTGATTGACAGCAAGCTCTTGAGGGGGGCTGTCTGAACCGGAAGTCCCTCCTCCCTTCTCTTCCGGTGTCTGCAGGACTTTTTCCATTATCGACATTTTGTTTTTTTGTTTACTTTTAAAAAGTTCGTGCCGCATCCCCCAGGAAGCTAAGATGATCGCAGTCTTCCATGCAACCCCAACGGTACTTTCACCAACACTTTGTTTTCTCTCTGCCCCCCTTCGCGCTCCCTTTGTAGATCTTGCTTCTCAAAGGGGTGGGAACTCCTCCCTCCTCCCAACGCTTATACGCATGCAGGGGGGCTCCGATTTACGCTTCAAAATAGATCTTCAACTCACGATTCGATGCCACTTCTTCTTTTTATGTTAAACCATGGCGCTGTCTTCACTCCTGGAAATCGGTGGCGCCGCTAAGTCCCATTACGGGCACGCCGCAGCGGGCCGATTGGGGCGGGGAGAAAGCCTCAATTTCCCGGCTGTCTGCCGGCAAAGAGGCTACTCCCCAAGCGCCCCTGGTTCGGAGCCTTTACCTAAGGCTCACTAGGGTCTTTCGCACATGCGAAGACCCCCCCTAACTGCGCGTGGGCTAACCGCCTCTGGGAGCATCCCGAGAAGCGGCCGCCATTCGCGACGCTGAAACCGAAACCCTCTACTACCTGTTTCTTTTGACTGGAGATGCCAGGGATTGGACCTGAGACGTTCTGCTTGCAAAGCAGATGCTCTGCCTCTGAACCACAGCTCTTCCCCTGGCTACTAACAACCACCGTAGGTGGCATGGTTAGGCAATGACAGAGGCCTCAGGAGTCCTGAACCCTGAGATCTGCTGTTATGTAGTGGTAAACAATAAATCTAAGGGACCACGAGGAACAAAGGAGTCCAATAGAACAAACACTGTGTAATAGTTCAGTAAAGGTAAAGGTTTCCCTTGCTCGAAAGCCAGTCGAGTCCGACTCTAGGGGTGCAGTGTTCATGTCCGTTTTCAAGCCGAGGTTCCAGCGCTGTCTGAAGACATCTCCATGGTCATGTGGCTGGCATGACTAGACACTGAGGTGCACGGAACGCTGTTACCTTCCCACTGAAATGGTACCTATTTATTTACTTGCAGTTTCTTACTTTCAAACTGCTAGGTTGGCAGGAGCTGGGGCCAGAGACGGGAGCTCACTCCGTCATGTGGCACTCAGGTCTCGAACTGCTGAACTACTGGCCTTCCAGGCTGCAATTCAGCGTCTTAACCACTGAGCCACCACGGCCCCAATAGTTCAATATAAATTCAAATTGTTGAAACTGGTACATACCAATTGTAAAGACAACACGCTGCAACAGTTAAGTATAGTGCTATCTCGGTACAATATGACTTATTTCACAAGTGTGGTAAAGTTCCCCATTGGTACAAAGAGGTCTGAAGATCCTTTGTAACAAAAGTCCAAGAAGATTCCAAGCAGTCAATGCCCTATAGTTCTGTAATTGACGGAACAGTGGTCACACTCATAAAAAAGTGACTATGTACTGTTAGGCTGAATTGTTTGGTTCCATTGATGATTTATGTAGTCCTGATGAAGACTGTGGAAACTCCTGTCACTCCGGAATAGGGTGTTGACTGCTTGGAATCTTCTGGTATTGAGATAACACTATACTTAACTGTTGCAGTATGTTGTCTTTACAGTTGTTATATACTGGTTTCAATAATTTGAGGTTGTATTGAACTGTTACATGGTATTTGTTATGTAGTGCTAGGCTGCAGCAAAGACCATGGGATCTGGGCCCCCAGGAGGAAAGACGTGTGGGTTCATATGCCAAGCAGGCAAGAAGGGGAAGCAGGTACTCAGCACCTTCCAAAACCTGGGATTTATTTTGGTTCAGGAAGTGTCAATCCCAAATTGGGCATAAACTGGAACAGCCTGACTCCCTTGCATGCTCTGCATTTTTCACAAGCGCCTTGTTTTCACTGGACGAATTTATTCCCTTATATTTCTATTTTGGGGTATCACTTGTTAATTCATGTCTCGCTGGAAATACCTCCTGTGTCAAACCATTGTTATATTACCGGTATACTTAAGAAAAAGGGCTAAGCTGCTAAGATTTTAAAACTTGAGTTTAAAAGCACCATAGGGAGAAGCTTGATGTCGCAAAGATAGTAGAACAGTACAAACACCACCACCACCCTGGAAGGGTCTTTATAATAATGACGTTTAGTTTGCTGGTGGAATGCACAGGCCAAAAAAACTCCCCCCAAAAACCGTATGGTCCACACGCATTCCCTTGTCAGTGTTTTATAGAGAAACATAAAGTCGAGATTAACGGTCTCCAAATGCTTCTCCCTCCTTTGGATGCTTATTGTTTGATTGATGCAATCAGGCAGTGATATCCCTAAAACAGTGAAAGTGTTTTCTAAGGGAGGTGGAGACACAGGAGAAATGGGGCGAAGGTGGAGAGGGGGGAAGACAGGGAAAGGAGGAAAGATGAAAGAGGGGAGCTTGCCTTATACAAAGGCCTCCTCTAAAAATAGACGGTAATCTACGTGACGCGACTTCCTCATCGGGCGTTTGTGTCATTGGCTCCGGGCTGCATACGCCCCTCTCTTTTGGCAGGGGACAGTTCACACACTTAACTAGTCTCTAGTTGGCGGGGCACAGAAGTGATTTTATCTTCTATCACATTCCCATCCCTCCTGTTTGGCTAAAGGACCAAGGCGCAGGTCTAGAGAATCTGCTTTGCATGCAGAAGGTTCTGTCTCCCGGCACCACTAGTTAAAAGGGTGAGGTAGAAAGGGATGTGTGAAAGACTTCTGCGGGAGACTCTGGAGAGCTGCTGCCAGTCAGAGCAGACAATACTGACCTTGATGGACCAGTGCCCCAAGTCCCATAGGAGGCAGGTTCTCATGTACAGGTGCCATTCCTCCAAGGAGCTTGAGGGGACACCAGATTCCCCGTTTATTCTCACCAGTGCCCTGTGATGCAGGGTTTTTAAAAAAAAGTTTACATTTTTATTACAATATTTATACCCCACCTTTCCTTGTGACTCAAGGCAGCTTACAAATCATCCTTAAAACATCACAATTTCAAACCAAATAACCCCCCTCCTGCTAAAAGATATCTGCTATTTGTAGTGGTGATGGAAAGTACCATCAAGTCACCGTCAATTTATGGTGACCCCCCCAAGGGTTCTTAAGGCAAGAACTGAACAGAGGTGGCTTGTTATTCCCTGGCTCTGCAGAGCAAACCTGGACTCCCTTGGTGGTCTCCCGTCCAAGTACTAACCAGGGCCCGCCCTGCTTTGCTTCTGAGATCTGACAAGATAGGCTAGCCTGCTCCATCCAGACCAGCCTGCCATTTATACCCCAATTATAGGGATTTGTTGAATGGGAGGGATCAGCTCAAAGGTACTTGGTGAACATTTTGGTTGAGTAGGGGTTTGAACCAATGTTCCCTCTAAACTATGGAGTCTTGTGAGCAAAAATTCCACTTTGTGAGCTACTGGCATTAAAAGTTGTGACCGAGCGATTTGGCTACTGCATGAATTAGTTTGCTCTGGAGTCATCCTTCCTGAACGAAGACAAAAATGTGTGAGCCGGGGACTAAAAAACTGTGAACTAGCTCACACTAACTTAGCTTAGAGGGAACACTGGTTTGAACCCAGGTCCATCCAGTTCAAGCCAGTATTTTTTATTCTCCGTAACACGGTGCTTGGATCGTGGTGCACAGAATCCTTTACTTGCCTGACCTATTCATTTAGTGTCCATCCTTTAGATTGGTGCACTGAAGGCATGAATCAGATTGCATAAAGCAATTGCAAGCAAATATTATGTGCATATGTATATCTGTGTGTTTATCCATCCATCCATCATCTGCCCATCCATCCTTCCATCCATCCATCATCTACCTACCTACCTACCTACCTTATCTGTCTGTCTGTCTGTCTGTCTGTCTGTCTGTCTGTCTGTCTGTCTGTCTGTCTGTCTATCTATCTATCTATCTATCTATCTATCTATCTATCTATCTATCTATCTATCTATCTATCTATCTATCTATCTATCTATCTATCTAATCTACCTACCTACCTACCCTATCTTTCTATTCCCCCCAATATACCTAAGAACTGTCTTGACCAAATCAGTGTAATCTAATGTATAATAGCTTGATATGGGTCCTTCCCTCTGCTGCCAGCAGTTGCTGTTCTCCAAAGTCATCTTTACGGTGATGCCCAATGGAAGACCGACCTCCCTGGCCCTTTTCTTCCCTGCTCCCCACTCGGTATGCTGAGTGCCTGCAGTAATGGCTACAACTATACCTCCCCATTCATTGAGATGCAATACAGAAAGGTTTTGATGGTCCAGTCGGGTATTGGGCTGGTGATTGCTACTACAGAGGCGGGAGGTGTCAGTCCTGGCTTCCGGAGTTAAGCAATCACTTTCCTGCCAAGGTGTTCCAGATTCAGCACCTCGCCCCTTCCACATGGGCTGCAGAGACCTGCCTGTTTTGACTCCTGTGGCTCATGTACCTTTCTAATTGGATCTGGTTTTGTTGGCTGCTGTAATTTTGTTTATGCTGATTCCTTCCGAAGTTTTTGCTGCGGTCTTTCTGTGTTGTGTTTTTTTGGGGTGGGGTGGCAAATGAGCTTGTTTTGTTTACTGCTCCTTGCCTGGAGCACCATCCTATTTAAAGGTGGGTTATAAATTCCCTCGACAAAGAAATAAATAAATAAACCAAGAGCGAGGTTGAGTCTGCTGCACGAGCCTGGCACCGGAGAAACAAAAGCCGTGCGAAGGTTGTGCCAGCTTGGCACCGAACAAGTACAATTTTGGTTTTCATTCACCAGTCTGTGGCAATGGTATTTTTTTCCAGTCCAGAAAGGAGGGCTTCCCTCTCACCACATGGGGGCTTGTCATGACGATCCTTAAGGGTGCTGTTTTTGCTGGTGTGTTGGAAGGAGAAACTCGCGTCGTGGTGACAACCTGAGTGGGTTTCCAGCAAGGGAAATGGGCCAGACTCCTCTGCCTCTCTCATCTGTTTGCATGATCGAGCTATGAATTGGAGGAGGATGAATCAGAGGTTTCATGAGAATCTCGCTGCCAATTAAAATCAAGCCAACAGACAGATAAATTCAATGAGGGCCAGAATTTTTTCACAGCTGCGCCCCCTCTTTGGAAGCATCCTACAGAGGATTTGAAGCAGATAAACTCACTGTTGGGATCCCGGAGAAACCTTCCTGTTTACATTTGCCTTTGTCAGATAGTCTGATATCTGGAGGCCGTTTGCCTTATGCTGATACTGTGATGGCTTGAATGGATTTTTAACAGGTTTGTTACGATGCCATTTAAAGTTTTCTAGGACAGACTTTGCTTATCATTGCATACCGCTTTGAACGGTTGGAAAGGCAGATTGGAAAATGTAAAGCTAAATAAATGCTCGTTGAAAGAGAGCAGACTGGGTCAGGAACGTGCATGCGAGGGACGGGACTCCAGCCTTAATTCTTGTGCATCCCAGATCTGGGGGAAGTGGTCACGGGAGCAGCGGCAGAGATAATTCTAGTTCCCTGGGAAAAATCTTGGTTTCCACAGAGGGCCGGTCAGCAACCCCTGGAGCTGTTCCAGGTCAGGAAAACAGAGCAGGAGCGAAGGCTGAAGTCCCTTCTCCACATGTGATGCAGTCTGAATCAAGTCTTCTCTGTGTAGGAACTGAGAATCCTACAACTTGTGTCTGACAGTTACACAGAGTGGGGGACCCCAAACCCAACTTGCTACTCTGTAATGTGTGAATCAGCTGCTGATGGAATTATTCCTGCCACTGTTCCTGTGACCGTTTTATCCCACAGGTGGGCCACACAAGAATTTAAGGCTGCCCCCCCACGCCCACTCTCCTGAACTAGGTGTCTCTCTTTCAACCAGCATTTATTTAACCCCCCTCCCAATCCAGTGTGGTATGGTGGTTAAGCGTGTTGGGTTAGTACCTGAGAGACCCAGGTTTGAATCTCTACTGGTGCCCCAGAAGCTGGCTGGGTGACCTCCAGCAGCCATACTCTCTCAGCCATACTCTCTCAGCTGAGCCCACCTCACAGGGTTGTTGTCAGGATAAAAATGGATGGGAGAAGGTATGAGCTGCTTTGGGTCCCCACTGGGGAGAAAGGCGGGGTGCAAGTGGAGTAAAATCAATCGACCTGTCTTTCCCCCTGTTCAAGGCACTTTTCTGGAGACAACCCAAGACTGTCCCAGGAATTTAAAAGACATTGCCAAGGCCGAGTGGGAGAGTCCATAGGTGATGAAGTTCATCCTTCCACTGGGGCCAGCGGTACCCGCAGGAAAACTTTGCCCGTGTGTGTGAAACAGCCTCGGAAGCGCTCAGGAAAGAAGAAACGAAGGGGGGGGGAGAGAGAGAGATGGGGCGAGGCTGCAGAGGGGGCCAGCCTGTCGCACCTGCCCGGGCGGGGGTGGGTGGGTGAGCTGGACGGCTTCCTCCCCAGCAGCCCTGAGCCAAGGCAAGCAGGCAGGCAGGCTAAGCCAAGCCAGCCGCTTGGAGGGGGTCCGCTCCGCTTGGAGGGAGCCCAGCCCACCTCTCCCGAGCTGCCGCCGCCGCCGCCTGGCTGGGTGTGGCCTGGGGCGGCTCTCTCGGCGCTTCCAGCTGCGACTGTCAATTTCCGCCCCCGACGCGAACCGGGAGAGTTTGCCGGAGCCGGAGAGCGCCTCCGCGGCGGGCAAGAGCGGCAGCCCCCGGCGACCGCCCGGCGCTCTCCCTCCCCCGCCCCCCGCCCGGGCCAGAGAGCAGGAAGGGGGAGAGAAAGGAAAGCATGTGAACCTCCTTCTCCGCCCGCCCGCCCTTTGGCTTTGGAAGGCGCTCCGATCGGGGGCGCCGGAGGGGGGGGGGCTTTCCTCCTGCCCGGATTGGTCCCGCCGCTGCCGCGATCGATTCCGAGGGGGGCTCGCTTGCTCGCTCTCTCGCTCTCTCGTTCTCCCTCCAAGCGCGAGCGGCGGGGAGGGAGAGAAGCCGAGGCGCGGCGGGCTGTCAAAACAGGGAGCCGGCTCCTCCCCCCGCCCTCCCTCCCTCCCTCCCTCCCTCCCTCCCGAAGCCCCCATCTGGATTGATCTGGGACACAAGATATACAGATATATTTTTAAGGACGCCGTTTTGCTCTCCCTTCGCCCGGTAGGGGCTGCGGAGCCGGCGCCTTGCATCCATGCCTGCAGAACTCAAACAGGTTAGTCGCGCAACTTGGAGCAGCCTTTTCTCTGCGTCGCGGGGGCGGGTCAGACCGGTCTTTATTTTGGCGGCCCCCTTTTCTTGGGGGGGGGGCTTCGGGGTTAGGGTCGGAGGGAGGCGGGAGGGCGGCTTTCTTTTCCGGCAGCTGGGCTTGGGACCTGCTCTTGGAGAGTGGGAGAGGTTTGCTTTTTGTGTGCCTCTGCGTGTGCGTGTGTCTTTGCTGGGTTAACAGTTGCAACTGAGAGAGAAAGCCGGCGATTGTGTTCTGGTGACCTTCCAGCCGCTGCTCAGCCTATCTAGGGGACTCATTGGACTCTGAATGGCTAGTAGGAAGTGTGTGTGTGGGGGGGTTTGGGGGGTGGATTTTCCTTGCTGACCGGAACTCGGTCTGTTTTTTGCCCTGGCTGGGTCAGCTATTCTGCCGTGCCCGTGTTTTTCTTGGTCTGTGCAAGAGGAAAGTGTGGAGAGAAATCGGAGCCGAGCTGGTTTCCAGAGAGTTGGATCTCCCATCTTTGTGGCCGACAGGAGTCAGTGTTAGAGATGCTTAAATTAAAAAAAGCGCTAGGTTAGGGATGCTTAAATGCATTTCTCCCGTGGCATATTACCAGGCAGGTTTCAAAGACGTGAACGTTTAGGAAATCAAACCGTACCCCTCTCTGAGCTTTCGCTTAGTTATAACTTGGGGGACAGCATCTTGTTGAAGAGGCTCCAACAAACAAAAATCAGACTTGAGTGCCAGAGAGGAGATTCTGTGCTTTGGGCTTTCATGCCAACCCTTGGTACATCGGTGGGGGTGGGGTTGTTTTTCTTCCACAGGCCAAGGTGGATAAAAGATGCTTGTTGGTATCTTGAGTCTGATATATCTCTTTAGTCCAGGGAGGAAGGCTTGCTTGTCCTGCTTTGATCTTAAAGGCCGGATGGCAGCGGAAGGTCAAACCAGGTTTGAAGTCAGGGTTCTCGTTGCTCCTAATGGGAGACTTTTTAGTGTTTCTCCCGCTTCTTAGATTTGCAGCACCTTGTGTAAATGGGGCTGTGGGCAGACTAAGACGTGTTTTTGTGCAAAGATCTTGCTTTGGGGGAGAGGGTTGATGGGGTGACCTTCAGCTCCATTGCGAGTTGGCTGGAATGCACCTGTCTCCCCTGTGACCTGGTTTGCCTCTTACGAGAATCGTTGCAGCCTGCTTGTATCGAGGGGCGAGTAGACTTCATAACTAGCGTGTCAGACTCTGGCATCTGTTATTTTCAAAATATTTCCTATCCTTTTTTTTCCTCCTTCATGTGTGTTCTGGTTTGTATTCTCGGTGGCACGTTACCACCTGTGGATGCTGTAAAACGCGAAAGGGTTTTCTCACTGCCTTTTCGTGCTGCTTGACCTGAAACTGTTGCCACTGTCTCTTTGCATGTGGTCGGATGTTGATGTCCACAAAGGCAGCAACAGAAAGCTGTCCCTTTGGATATTTTCTACTTGGAAGGAAAAAGGCCCTGAAAGTAAGGAGCAGAACGGAAACGTTAACATTCAGGGCTGTTGTAGCAACCGGGGGAGGGGGGTGCCCGATGACAAGGAAATGCATGCACGATTTGAGCTTTCCCAAATCAAGCTAAGAACAATCAACATTATGACTTCAGTTTTAAATGGTCGGTCAGGTACTTGGGAGAAGGCAGCTGCCTGCTTCACTTCCTGTGCTCCTTTTGGAAGGCACGTTGAAACAAGATGAATTGAAGCCATATTTTTTTTTAAAGTTTGGATTCCTCCTGAGTTTGGAACACTGAGTATCAGAGAGGCCTTCCTTAAAAGGACTCTGGTGACTCCAGAAGCCTGTTCTGCCAAAGATAATATATTATGCAATGGACAGAAGTTTTCAGAGAGTGAGGCTGGGGGGAAATTATTTTGACCCTAGTCTCCCTCCCAATTGTATATGGGGGCCAGTAACATACAGAAGAAGGGCTTTTTTCTTTAGCACCTGACCGTTTGAAACCCCGAAAGACCCGCTTCCAGGTGACATTTACAGTTCCCATACCCTTGCGCTCCATCCAGGCCAATGCTCTTCCTGGTATCAGCAAGATGTTGGCAGCAACTTTCCATTGTTAAGACAGAATCATCCGGCCTCAAACCAGAAATGAAGAGTGTTGCCCAGCAGAACACAGAGGTGAATTCTTTTCAAATCACATCAGATCGAAGCTCGGGGGTTGCTCAAGAAGGCAAACACCTGAGAGGGTTAGTAACTGAATCCACCTTTTCCCAGAAAGTAGTGAGAAGCCACACCTTTCTGAGTAATACACCTTTTTGTCAAGTTATACCCAGCTTTGCATGGTTGAACTTTTTGTTCCAGAAGGATCAAGGCATCGAGAGAGAGAGTTAGCATGGAATTAAAGGTGTTTTGCTCAAAAGGGAAGCCAGGGAGGTGGGCACCCACCTGGCTAAGCTGGTTAGAGGCAAGCCACCTGGATCAAAGGCAAGTTTTGTTTGCTTTCCATGGCGTTTGTGTAAATCAATATGTACAGTAAGTGATGTAACTCAGTATGCTGGGAAGTACAAGCAATGGTTTAATATATCAGCTTGCCCATCACAAGAACCTTCAGAACACAACACATAGTATCGGTGGCCTTTATGGAGTTCTTTAGGTATACAATTCTAGTTCTTTTAGGTTTGTAAAGCTAACAAGATGTCCGCTGCCACTAGTTTTACTTCACACCCGTGCACTCTGGTGTATCAGCATCCAAAACGAAGGAGTCCCTTGTGCTACAAAAGCAGATTTCTTCAGCAACTATGCCAAGAAGAAGATTTGTGGGAGTCAATGATGCTAAAAGATAACATCCATTTTTAATATGGGTTTTAGAACCTGCCCCATCTTGAAGATGAAGGGCTTGTTGCAACTGTTTACAACCAAATAAAAGCAACTGAGCAATAAACACCCACTAGAAAGCCAGATCCCAAATTAATAAAACATCAGTTTCTATTCTCTTCCTATCAAGTGCCAGCTTACCCATTCCCACACAAATCTCAGTCCTGATGGCTACTTGCTGCTCTTCCAGAAATCGTTGTGTCTCATGGCTTTGCTCCATTTCCAGAAATTTGCAAATATACTGCTATGTCGTGGTTGCCTGCAGGAAGCACCTGGGATTCAGGCACTGTGCCAAACCTTGGATTATATTAGCTACAGCTTGTTGGAATCAAAACCATGGTTTGAGTTTCCAAATGTAAAACAAGCAAAACATGGTTTAAAACTTGCTTGTCTGCTTTCACTTTATAAATTCAAGTCTGGTTCCATAGTGCAGCAACCTCTAGAAGTAGAGCGATGTCTATTCACATCAGACAGTAATTCACAGAAACCATGGTTTGCAAAACCACTTCGAACTACATTTTCTGATTCTGGTTTACCAACCAGTCACAAACTGTGGTTTGCCCTTTCAGACAGCATGGCAAGAAGCCACAGTTAAGCTTCCACAAGCATGAAAATTATGGAACCCTGGTGTAGAACTCAAACCATGGTTTGAGCTGTCAAACCTAGAAGCAAACCATGATTTAGAGTTGTCTGTTTTTGGTTCCAGTGTGCTCAGCACTGCTGTCAGAAGATGATGAGGCAGCCATAATCATGGTTCATCATGCTGAATCATAGTTAGCATCAACCGTGCTTTGCAAATGCACTTCAGTGCATGGTTTCTGATTCTGGTATGCCACAAGCCATGGCTTCTCCAATAAGGTATTATACCATGCCAGAGTTAAACTTCCTAAGCCACAGTTCAGTATGGTGTCTGAATATAATATAATATAATAGCCAATGTGTTCCATATGTATTTTGTATTAGACCTCTGAAGAAGGCCTGCTCAGGCCGAAACGCGTCAGGTCTATCTCATCAGCCCTTGTGTATATTTTTATAATTTTTATGAGGTATGAATGGGCCTTTATATAAGGTTTTAATTTGTGTTTAATAAATACATGTATGTTTTTGTATGTTTTCTAAGTGAATTTTAAATTTGGCCCTCTTTTGTTTTGGACTAACCTTTTCAGGTACTGAATTCTACTACATCTGCCATATGTAATACCACGGCAGGAGTCTCCAAGCTACAGGCATTTATGGTGGGAATTATGGTCCACAGCCAAACTCTGATAATCATTTGCTAGATGACAAGCAAGTTCTTTGCTTCTGTGTCACGGGGGATTTCTAAAAATAAAAGCGTAAGATAGTGAGAAAAGTGGCCAAAGATATGTCTGCCAAACGCCACTCAACAATGGAGAAATACTTTCCAAAAGCAAAATAATCCTCAGCATCCATAGTTGGGGGTGCCAGAAGAAAAGTGTCATTCAGCTCTTCAGTGAAGATGGGGATCTTTTTCTTTTATTGGTCCGGCAACCTCGTTGCCAAAAATCCTTCCATGTGCTTTCCAGTGTTTTCTCCCTTACGCAAAGCATGCACACTCTAATGCAGAGGCATGAATAGATCCTTATCCAAGGTGTACAGAGCCTCTGCCTTACAGATGTGTGCATTCTTTAGCACATGCTGAGAGCTCATATTGATGGCCTTCACCTGGATGGCCCAGGCTAGCCGGATCTCGTCAGACTTCAGAAGCTAAGCAGGGCCGGCCCTGGCTAGAAGAAGAGGAGGAGGAGATTGGATGTATATCCCACCCTTCACTCCCCGAAGGAGTCTCAGAGCAGCTTACAATCTCCTTTCCCTTCCCCTCCCCACAACAGACACCCTGTGAGATAGGTGGGGCTGAGGGAGCTCTTTCGAGGACTGCTCTTGAGAGAACAGCTCTGAGAGAACTTGTGACTGACCCAAGGTCATGCCAGCAGCTGCATGTGGAGGAGTGGGGAATCAAACCTGGTTCTCCCATAGTAGAGTCCACACTCCTAACCACTACACCAAACTGCCAAGTACTTGGATGGGAGACCACCAAGGAAGTTTAGAGTGTGCTCCACAGAGCCAGGAAATGGCAAACTATTGCTGTTCGTCTCTAGTGTTGAAAACCCTATGGGGTCACCATAAGTTACCTGTGACTTGACGGCACTTTCCACCACCCCGGAATTGATGAACCACATACCCCCATCCCCAAAGGCAGCAATGGAATGAAACTGTTTTCTCCCAGGTAAAATCGTGGAACTAAAAGGGAACTTTCCCCAGCCTGCCTCAGTAGCAGCAACTGCCTCCTTAGGGTGAGCTGCACTGGAAAGCTCTCACTCATTGCAGTAGCCAACAGCTGCATTGGCATCAGGGCCGATCCTGCAGCCCTGAGGTACTTAGGTTCCTAATTGCGTTTCTGTAGCAACTGGCCCCTGCTGTATTCCTGCCAGCTGGATGCTCTTCCGTCCTTCCTCAGTTTGGTGTAGTGGTTAGGAATGCGGAGTCTAATCTGGGAGAACCAGGTTTGATTCCCCACTCCTCTACATGCAGCTGCTGGTGTGACCTTGGGCCAGTCACAAGTTTTCTCAGAGCTGTTCTCTCAAGCAGGGCCGGCCCCAGGTGTCTGGGCGCCCTAGGCAGGACAACCTGGGGCGCCCACCCCACCAGGGATGCCAACCTCCCGGTGGGGCCTGGAGATGGCAGTGCTGGCTTTTCTGGGTGCCTCGCAGCTGCGAGGCGCCCAGAAAAGCCAGGGAAGGGGCGGGGTTAGAACGCCCACCCCTTCCCTCCCAGTGCCGGCAGTGCCCGCTTTTCTGGGCGCCTCACACCTACGAGGCACCCAGGAAAGCCGGCGCTGCCGGTGCTGGGTGGGAAGGGGGCTTTTCACGTGGGCGGGGGGCATTTTGGCGCCCCTGCAGGGCCAGTGCCCTAGGCGAGCGCCTAGCTCGCCTAGTGGGCAAGCCGGCTCTGCTCTCAAGAGCAGTCCTCAAAAGAGCTCTCTCGGCCCCACCTACTTCACAGGGTGTCTGTTGTGGGGAGGGGAAGGGAAAGGAGATTGTAAGCCACTTTGAGAGTCCTTTTGGTAATGAAGGGTGGGGTATAAATCCAATCCAATCCCCTCCTCCTCCTCTGGTCCACATACCTTTGAATCTGCATCCTTGATGAACTTGGGGACACTGGCTCGACTAAAAGAAATGCAAGACCAAAGGTAGAAGAAGGCACACAAATAGAAATATGAAGACCAGAGTTCGTACAGGGAGCCGTGGTCTCCTGCCTTTGTGTAGGCTTTGAGGAGCGCAGTGCTGAAGATGGCGAAACCCTCTAGAGGATGCAAATTGCAGTATCAGTCATGAGGGACAAAAATAGTACTACTTACGTAGTGATAACTTCTGCTTGCCTAATTCAAGTGCGTGACAGTGATAAAGCTTTGCTGTTCAGATTTTTTTTTCCTTTTTGGAAATCAAGAATCATTTCACCTTTCAAGAAGAGCTGGTTCTTACCAAGTATAACCAAAGCAGGAAAAGTGGAGAGGACGAACAAGCAGGTTCCTTACACTGTACTGCTTTTAAACTTGCCTGCATCCAAATTTGAATAAATTCTTTATCCTGAAATGTAGCATAACTTCCTTCCCATAGTAGCGTGTGTGGCTGTTGAGACTAAAGCTGTGAAGGCATCAGAGATCAGATGGGTGGTGACCACAGGGAAGGGTCTTTTAAGTCATTGTTGGGATGCCCTCCCCATGCAGATTTTATCATTTTGATCATTTTGATTTCTTAATCACCCTATCCCAGCTTATACTGGGCTCTGGGCGATGTACAGAAGGGCATGATGCCATAAACTGTACGAAACATTAAGATTCAATATACAATTTAATAAAAACTAAAGAATCAGAATTTAAAAAATCCAAGATGGCGCCCTATGCATTTTTCTGTCCCAATTCTGGACTACCTGGCCATTTTCTGGGCAAAGGGAGAGGAAAACTCAGGACAGGGGGTTTGGAATCATTTATATTTGTGCTACTTTACTGGGCTTTTTCTTGGCCTTATTGGGGATGTTGGGATTTTTGTTTTGTTTTCATAGTAGTGTTTTCATTCATTGCTTTTACCTTTTTTTTGGAACCTGGCTTTTAATGTGTGCTACTTTGTTGGATTTTTTTTGGTAAGTGGGAAAGTGGCTTACACTGGTGTAAAGTGCCATCAAGTTGCAGCTGGCTTATGGTGACCCCATAGCGTCTTGAAGGCAAGAGACATTGAGGTGGTTTGCCACTGCCTGCTTCTGCATAGCAACCCTGGAATTCCTTGGGTGAAAGGGCAAAATCCACTTGCAAACAACTGCTAAAGTGGACTGAAAGTGCATTATTCGGTGTGTGTGAAGGACTTCCAAACGTGCATTGCCTGCACTGCAAGATTCATGTCTGTCTAGCACTTAATCTCTTAAAGGCGAAGAGTGCCAGAGCTCAAACTGGTGGAATGATCACACCTTCTGACCTGGAAGGTCCCCTCCTCTAATTTCAGATCCAAGGCTCTTTTTGTAGCAGGAACTCCTTTGCATATTAGGCAACACACCCCTAATGCAGCCGATCTTCCAAGAGCTTACAGAGCTCTTCTTACAGGGGCTACTGTAAGCTCTTGGAGGATTGGCTACATTAGGGGCGTGTCGCCTAATATGCAAAGGAGTTCCTGCTACAAAAAGAGCCCTGTCCAGATCAATGGTTGGCTCCTCTTGCTGGTGAGATGTCTGCATTCTGGACATGCTCAGATGCACTCTTTTTTAACTACCAGTGTACATCAGTTACCTTGCTGGATCGAATCACAAGTTTATCAGATCTGGTTCTCGGTCTCCAGCAGTAGCCAGCCAGATGCCCAGAGGAAGCACAGGACCAACATCTGATAAGATCAGGGCCATCTAGATCAGGGCAAGTGGCTTATACAAATAAATAATAAATAATAAACAAATAAATAAATAATAAAATAATAAAAGATGGAGAGGAAATTTCCACTGATGGAAGGGGGAGATGATTTTTGGCTATCGGTCCCACCGGTGGCAGACGTTTGACTCTCCCCATGCTGTTCCTGGGGATTGCCTAGGAGCAGCATTTCATGCGGTTTTAGGAGGCTGTAATTGGAGGGGAGGCAGGGAAGTCCTGCTCCACTGATGGAAATCCTTTCCATCAGCAAAATGTTTATAGCATATAACCCACTTTTTTATCTTTTGGCAGATTCAGCGGGGAGGGACTGGACTTGTGATGAGAGTCCAACTTTCAACCTAACTAGCAAAAAAAGTTAGGATTTCCCCACAACCTAACTGGTTGATCTGCCCTGTAGTGTATTGTAAGTGTTCTTTTTCTCTCTCTTTAGATTCAGGTGGCCTTTAAGACCAACAAAGTTTTATTCAAGGTATGAGCTCTCATGCTCAACCACACCTTTTCAGATACAGTACTTTGCTGGTCTTAAAGGTGCCACTGGGCTCAAATGTTTTTCCTTATTTGTTAGGGCTTTTTTTTGTGTGTGTGCTCTACTCCATCCCAGGAATGGCCCAATGCCGCAAAGACAGCCAGTTGATCTGGAACACCAAAATACAGGGAGATGCTCTCATGAGAATGTTGAAAGCATCTGGGATCCTGACACTAACAGTGTTGTCCTAAGCAGAGCTACACTCTTATAAACCCATTGACCTTAGTAGGCTTAGAAGGGCATAGCTCTGCTCGGGATTGTACTGTAAATCACCTGGGCTTTGTTGACAGAGGTCCAACAGGGGGATATGAAGCCAATTTGGTGTAGTGGTTAAGTGCATGGACTCTAATCTGGGAGAACCGGGTTTGATTTCCCACTCTTCCGCTTGCAGCTGCTGGTGTGACCTTGGGTCAGTAACAAGTTCTTCCAGAGCTGTTCTCTCAAGAGCAGCCCTTGAAAGAGCTCTCTCAGCCCCACCTACCTCACAGGGTGTCTGTTGTGGGGAAGGGAAGGGAAAGGAGTTTGTAAACCACTCTGAGACTCCGAGTGAAGGGCAGACTATAAATCCAATCTCTTCTTCTTTTATGTGCAGACTCAGGACTCTGCAATAGAAAGCCTTCCCTCCAAATACCTCTTCCCCCATAATAGCATTTTTTTTTGCTTGTCTTCTGTGTATTGGACACAAGGAAAGCTAACATACCATTGTGACAAGTCTGAATACTATAACTAGGGAAAAATTTGCTAACGCATCTGAAAGGGGGGGATATCGAGAAACTGAAAGATACTGAGAACCCGTGTTAAAATCCCCTAGGAGAAATGTCTTGCGCATTGCTCAGGAATTATTTAACACTTGTGTGTGGAAATATTTCAGACCTGCTGTGGCTGCTGCACTGTACTTTATGTTCCTCTCCCCCCTCCAAAAAGATTTCTTTTCTTTTCTTTTTTTAAATCAAACTTAGGTTAAATATTTTGGCTGTGTCCAGGAAAAGCAGACCTGGATAGAATGGCAAGACTTAACCTTCATGGCACATTTTCATTATTATTTGTGGCTAAAAATTATCTTCCATTGTTAAAGACTCTAGATACCGTCACCAGCAGAAAATTGACTTTCAGATGGACTTTCGGATGCTATCACTCCAACTAATGATACTTTGGTGTTGATTTAAAGTTTTAGCCTTCATTAGTCAGAATATTGTCAGTTTCAAAGTATCTTTCCCACTCCCCAGTTAAAGATCTGCCTAGTTGCCCACCCTGTGGATGCAGGTATGGGGTTTATTAGGGACTGATCCATTTTGATAACTACATCCCTGTGCAATGGAATACCCTCCTCCTGGTTTTTCTGGCCTGGCTCTTTGCCTTTTTAAGGAAATTGATAAACGCATTTTTGTTCCGTAAGGTCTTTGGAGAAGGCGGGTCGTTGTTTGCATTTTTAGATCAACTGTATGCTTTGTTTACTTTATTGGCCTTAATGTTGGCTTCATCTGATTATAATTTGCATTATTTCAGTTTGTAACCTAGCTGAATTTTTATTCAGCAGGTGTGTGTGACACAGGCACTGTCCAGTAGGTACTTGGCATTCTAAACCCAAACTTCCCTGCTACAAAAGGAACATCTGAAATAACTAAGTCATAGCGGCTGGGGAGAAAACCTGATATGGAAAGGCAGTATATAAATATGGTAAATAAGATTAAAGTTTTCAATTCTTTTGGTGTCAAAAGCTGATCTATGTTTAGCCCAATCCATCCATCTCCTTCTCAAGCCCTGCTGAAGCGGAACACGCTGTTCAAGAGCTGCAGAGGAAGACAGGCCCAGGGCATTGATCCACGTGTACTGGCCAGGATCCAAAGAGGTCCATCCGGCAGAATTTTCAATATACTGTGTGAGCAGCCCGTTTGCTTTTATTTTCTGAAACACCTTGATAAGTGTAACCTTTCTCTGTGTTATTGGCTCCCATGTTTGCATTAACTCAACGGCTTGGCAAATCTGATCACGAGTTTTCCAGTGCAGGGGAAGGCTGCCTCTGTGACCTTTCCCCATTTCTGAATCTCTTTATGAACAATGATTTGATTATCTCTAGACTTCCTTATTATGTCAACCCTTTTACAGATAACCCATGAATCCGCTTACCATGCAGTCAGAATTTTTAATAAGGAAAAATAGGAGGTCCTCTTTTTATCTGGGGATCTCAGTCTTTCAGCCTAGTGCAAGGTCTTACAGATGCTCTGAAACATCCTTGTTTGCTGACTTTGTAAAAAGAAAGCAAAGAAAAGAAATTTCTGCATTATTTTAAAGGTTCTGCCATGTATTCTATCAGAGGAATGGGGCATATTGTCCAGTGCCGTTTACTGGCAGCAGCTTTCTAAATAGGGTTGCCAGCAGTGTTCCTTCTAAGCTGAGTTAGTGTGAGCTAGCTCACAGTTTTTTAGCCTCCAGCTCATGCGTTTTTGTCTCAGCTCAGGAAGGGATGGCTCCAGAGCAAACTAACTGATGCAGTAGCCAAATTGCTCGCTCACAACTTTAATGCCAGGAGCTCACAAAGTGGAATTTTTGCTCACAAGACTCCACAGCTTAGAGGGAACATTGGTTGCCAGCCTCCAGGTGGGGCCTGGAGATACCCCAGAATTACAACTGATCTGCAGACCATAGAGATCAGTTTCCCAATGGAAATGGCTGCTTTGTTGGGTGTGCTGCACGGCATTATACCCCACTGAGATCCTTTCCCTCCCCGAACGCCCCCTCCCAGGCTCCACCCCCCCAAATTTCCAAGTATTCCCCAACCCAGAACTGGCAACCTTATCTCTGTCTCAGAGATGACAGCAATTATTTATTTTCTTACTTACTTCAATAATACCTCACCTTCCCCTCCATTGGAGACCCAACATGGCTTACATTATTCTCCTCTCCTCCATTTTAATCCTCACAACAACCCTGTGAGGTAGATTAGGCTGAGATTGTGTGACTGGCCCAAGGTCACTGAGTGGGCTTCCACGGCAGAGCAGGGATTCAAACCCGGGTCTCATAGGTTCTAATCTGGCACTCTAACCACTACGCCACACTGAACTTGTGACCTGATACAATCACAGAGCTATCCAAAAGACAAAATGGTATGATCATCCAAATGCTGGATAGTCCGCTAGCCATTATCACTGACTAAACCGTATGTGAAACCATCGTCTGAAACCATGGCTTGATAGCCCTGACCTAGATAGCGCAGGCTAGCCTGATCCTGTCAGATCTCAGGAGCTAAGCAGGGTTAACCCTAGCTAGTATTTGGATGGGAGATCTCCAAGGAATACCAGGGTCATGATGGCAGAGGCAGGCCATCACAACTCACCTCTGTTTGTCTCTTGCCTTGAAAAGTGCACCAGGGGTCGCCGTAAATCAGCTGTGATTTGATGGCAACAACAACAACAGGTGGTTTTCCATGGTGGGTCTGGGGCTCTGCAGAGGAGCCAGGGGAAAGAGCGAAGGTGCTGCAACCAGCTTTTGTCGAGGCTAGCTGGAATCTGAATGCACAACCCTGGTTTTGTAAACTATATGTAGAGATACTAAACAATAGTTTTGCATTCTGCTTGAACCAGGCTTTTATCTTTGAGGGGGGAGGAGGAGGAGGAGGAGATTGGATTTATACCCCACCCTTCACTCGGAGTCTCAGAGCAGCTTACAAACTCTTCCCTTCCTCTCCCCACAGCAGACACCCTGTGAGGCAAGTGGGGCTGAGAGAGCTCTTTCGAGAACTGCCCTTTAAAGGACAGCTCTTGTCAGAACTATGACTTGCCCAAGGTCATCCAGCAGCTGCAAGTGAAGGAGTGGGGAATCAAACCCGATTCTCCCAGATTAGAGTCTGTATACTTAACCACTACACCATACTGGCTCTCAACACCAAACTGGGATAGAAGCAATCTCTAGTTCCTCTCTCTCTCTCTCTCTCTCTCTCTCTCTCCCTCCCTCCCTCCCTCCCTCCCTCCCTCCCTTTCACATAATTATTCCATAATTGTGTGAATGGTTATAATTAGCCTTTCGTTGCCAATAAAAATGTATTGGCTAACTATAGCAGATTCTCAAAGTTGTTAGTAGAAGAAGTAGAGGTTGGTGTAAGTCCATTGCACATTGGAGCAGCTGCCCTGTGCATGAAGGAAAGATGGGTGTTCGTGTAAATAACAGAAGAAAATATTGACAAAAAAGAGCAACTTGGTGCTCTGCTTAATGTGTCCTGAAATGCAATAAAGAGGAAAAGACAGAGAGAAGAATTTGACAGCTCCTTATGAAAGCAAGTGAAGACGCACTACTGAAATATTGCTGAGCCAGAACCATTAGAATGTAAACAGTTTGCAGTCGCACCAAGAGCAGCCCTGCTAAGTTATGAGATTGTGATACGAGAAATTTCAGGAATATTGCTTCCCTAAAGAAAATGAAACCTCTGAGGGAGATCAGCTTGGCATGAAAATATAGAGAAGGGAGAAACTTGTGAATTGCTGATTACAATTCTGAGGCGTGCAATACTGGGGGACTCCTTGAGGCATTCATTAAAGATCAAGTTACAGTTGCAGGATGCGGGCCTAAGAACCATATTTCTTGTGTGCATGATTTGAACTTGGGAAACAGAAAATGGGAAATCGTTTTGTACCAAAGCTGTCGAGGCCTGCTCTGGCTCAGCCCTTCTGGGAAGAAAGGCTCCTCAAATGAACAAGAAAGAACCTCAAGGGCTGAGGAGCCCTTCATGGTCTCCAGTATACCTTGGGCTCCCTGCACCTCACACCTTTCAAGAGAAGACCCTCTGCTTTCTGTATTACAGCAGACTCCCGTTCAATTGTCAATGGGACAAGTAGACCAGCAACTTAATTATTTAGGGATACCACAGCCCGTTTTGTGTAGACATTCTCCCACCACCTATGAAGAGA
The DNA here is from genome assembly GCA_029375565.1 of Gekko gecko. Classification (NCBI taxonomy): domain Eukaryota; kingdom Metazoa; phylum Chordata; class Lepidosauria; order Squamata; family Gekkonidae; genus Gekko; species Gekko gecko. Next base: position 62,615,666 of record JAPDNY010000012.1, on the reverse strand, counting down.
GGTTAAAGCGCTTGGGGAAACTCTAATCTTATCTGTAGTTTCAATAGAGTTTCAATAGCCATTCCACACAGAAAAGAACCTCCTCAAGAAACAGGAAACCTTCTCAGGAAACAATCCATAGACAAAAGAACCTCCTCAGGAAAGCTCCTCCATTAGCATGTTCATAGCCTGGAGAGCTACTACAAGATAATGACTCATCCCCTACCCCACCTTCCAGGGTAGATATAAATTACCTGCTTACCATTTTTCTGCTCACCTTGACACAGAGAGTACTCCAACATCTGAGGATGCCAGTCACAGCTACTGGCGAAACGTCAGGTCCTGCAGTGCCAAGACTATGGCCACACAACCCGGAAAAACTACAGCAACTAAATATTCCGCACATGTTTTTATTGGAAAATATGCAAATTTGCTTTTTATTAACACTGACATTAATGAAAGGGGTAAAAACAGATATTGATAATGATATTTAAACAGACAAATGCTTTCTCCAAGCTGGCCGGAGGGGGAGGGGGCTTTGAGAGTGCATTTAAAGTTAAAATTGCTTTCTTTCTTTGCTCCCCCCCCCACACACACACACCTCAAGCCTACCCAGGGAGGGGAACACTGGCTGGGGAAGGGAAGACCAGCTGGGGAGGCATGCGTCCCCTTCACTTCCCCAGCTGCCCTGCTGGGAGCCGCACAATATGTTTGAAAGAGCTGTATGCAGCTCCCAAGCCGCAGTTTGGCTCCCCTGATCTAGGCTGATCCTGCATTGAGCAGGGGGTTGGACTAGATTCCATGATTCCATGGTATGAGCTATAAAAACAATGGCTCTGGTTCACAAGTGCTTCTACCACTATAAATCCATTAGTGTTTAAGGTGTCTCAAGACGAGCAGTTTTTTTAATGGTCAAAAGTCAGCAGGGATTTTTGCTCATGTAGATGCAGAGTTGGAGCCAGGTGGATTCGAGCCCCTGGAAAGCCCCTGCCTTATCTGCTTGAAGCCTGATAGGTTTTGCAGAAGTTTTGCAAGCAGAGTGGCTCCAGAAAGAAACAACCAGGTCAGTGGTCTGCATTATGGAAAAGACCAGAGCGAAGTCATCCGTGCTGCACCAGCCAGAAGGATTTAAAAATGCACCTTTGAGCCTTTGCAAGGGACGTCAGCATTTAGGGAGGAATGTTCTCTATTTTCTTTTGTTGTGTTTTTGTCAGCACTTTCAGCCGGTCTGCTTTTTACTGCTGGCCGTCTCTGCGTGTTGTTCTACTGCTGGTTGTTCGTGTCGTCATTGCATGTTGTAGTTTTTTCTATGGAATGAGTACCAGATTTATGCCTACAGTGCGTGTAGGTCATGCACATATCTCTGATTCTGATTTACCGACACACAAATATATATTGGGAAACGTGCACATTTTACAGCAAGTGTAGCTGGCATGAGAAACGGAAAATGGCATTAAAATAAAGAATCACAGCTTCGGTTTGGACAAGAGAGAAGCAACATTGTAAGGGGGATTTTCAGGTCAAAGCAGCAGGGATGAGAAATCTGAAATCAGCCCGACTAATGATTGGATAATTACGCTAAACCAGTGATGAATGGGCTCCCCCTGGCTCAATTTGGAATCGAGCCGGCAATTATGAGCAACATTAGAAAACGCTCCAAAAAAGTTGCGTTCCAAGAGTTATAAATTCATTTGGAATAGCTGTCCCTCCAACTCCCCCCCTTTAACCTGACTGTCGTAGCAGCAGCTGGGAAGCAACAGGGAGGGAGCCCCCTCCCCCATCTCTACCCCCTCCCAGCTATGGCCGCATCCCAGTCTCTAGGGACCTTGTAGCATCCCAGAGCTTCCTTAACACTGGGACAGTCGTTGCTCTGTACAGTGTATCAAAGTGGGCATCAGGTCTGATTAATTAGAAAATGGGGTAGCTCCTCTGCTGAATGGCTGTGGGTGGAATGGCCAGGCTTCTAAAGCAGTAAAGCATTATACTCTTCCTCCTCCCCACCAATAGCTCTGAAGCAGCTGTAGTGGAGCGTGCCACATTAATGGGTGACTTGAACTGCCCTCATGTTGACTGGTTAACTATTCATTCAAGTCACACCAACGTGGACCACGACTGCATCCTATCAGTGCTTCCCTGTTGCCTGCAATGGAAGGCAAAAACATCTCATTCATGCTTAGTTTGCTTGTGTGGGTGTTGCCCTTGGGTAGCTGAAGTGCCTTAACTGGAATAGTCCAGACTAGCCCCGTCTCATCAGATTTCAGCAGCTAAGCAGGGTCAGGCTTGGGTAGTATTAAACGGGAGACCACCAAAGGAGAGAGAGGCAATGGCAAACCACCTCTGTTCAACTTGTGCCCTGAAAACTCTACGGGGTCACCATAAGTCAACTGTGACTTGACAGCAGTTTACATGCATGCAGCTGTCAAAGGGAATCTTGGATGTGGCTGGACAGCTGCCCCAGTGGCTTGATGCAAATCCATAGAGGGTGATCATTATTCATCAGAGTGCCAGCTTCCAAGGAGAATTCTCTCCAAGAAGGAGAGTGCGAAAGAGAGAGGAAGGAGGAGTTATTTGCTCCTCTTGCACCCTTGTTCTAGATCCCCAGCAAAATAATCTTTTTTAATGTATAATTTTTATTAATTTTAACAATTTCAGTACAATACAGTAGCATTGACATCTGATTCAATAGCACTGACATCTGATAAACGTTCATAAAAATAACTGACCATAACCATAATACACCTAAGCATACAAGCAAACAATCAAGTTTTGTGTTAGGAGAAGTTGAATGCAACTTACTGTTCTACATATATTCAATAGGTAAAAAAATGTGAGCATTAAAACCTCGCATGGGTTGCAAGGCAGAAGACCCATCCGTGCCATATAATCTAAGAATGGGGACCATTGTTCTACAAATGTGGAACAGTAATTATCAATTACTTTTTGTAATCAATTAATCATCAATTAACAATTGTAATAATCTGTCTGATAAGAGTTCCATCACAAAGCAATCCCAAATTTCATCTAGCCATAGTTTTTTTTGTGAGGGCCGTCCCTTCTTTCCATTACGAAGCTATTGCTCCCACCAGTTGAGGACGTATTGGAGATTTTTGCTTACTGCTGTCCTATTGGCACCACATTGATACATAAAATAGACATCGTAGGTGTTTCCCAGATGTGTTTTGAAAAGGCATCGCACAAGTATATGCAAAATTGTCTTGGAATGTTTTATTATTATTTTTGCTTTGTGCTTCTGAAAAAATGCAATCATCCTTGACAGTTATGTAGGTAGATATGTAATAATAACTACCAAATGTTGCATCTTAGCCCGTACTATTAATCTCTCTTACTGTCTTCTCGAGCTTCAGTGGTAGACGCAGTGCAGAAATGTGAATAAAACTTCCCAAGATGCAAGGGCTGATGAAACTTCCCCCCCTCCCTTGACTTAAGGCACATTTTCTTCCTTGTTGCGGTGCACACACGCAGGGACAATTATACCCCATTTTAGTTTCCAGCCCCTTCAGCCCAAATCAACTTGTGTGTTGAATGCTATGCAGTGAAGCCAGCTGAAAGCAAAGCGTTTCTGGTAAATTTGCATTGGTGTGCCAAAAGCTGGATTTGATTGGATAGCAGCAAACCAGTCTGGCACTGCTGGAAACAGCTGGACCTTAGCACTTCCTGGGTTCTTCTTGTGGCTACCTTGGGCTGAAGTGGTTATAAGAACAGGCCCGTACAGGATAAAAGGGAAATGTTCATCGTGAGCTCAGTGCAGATCTTTAAGCAGGATGGGGGAGGCTGTACCAGTGTGATGTCATGGCTGGTCTAGCACTGAATAGAACAAGGTTCAAATGCTCTCTTTTCCGTGAAGCTTGGCAGATGACCTTGGGCTATTCTCTATCTCACAGGCTAATGTATTTCATGTTGTGAAGATAAAATGGGGGAGGAGGTCACCATGTGCATAACCTCCGTCAGGGCTTTTTTTGTAGAAAAAGCCCAGCAGGAACTCATTAGCATAATGGGCCATACCCAACAGCAGGAAGTCATTAGCATATTAGGCCACACCCCTGACATCGCAGCTCATTGGCATATTAGGCCACACCCCATGTTGCCAGAAGTGTGGTCATCCAGCCACACCCACCTTTTGCTTCTTACTCTGTTTACCTTGTTTGTTGTCAAAACCCAGGGCTCTTTTTGGAGCAGGAACTCCTTTGCCACACACCCCTAATGTAGCCAGTCCTAATGAGTTTCTGCTGCTGGATGTGGCCTTTTAGGCTAATGAGTTCCTGCTGGGCGTGGCCAACTTGGGAGCCAGCCGGAACTCCATTCCTGTGCGTTCCTGCCCAAAAATAGCCCTGACCTCCGTGGAGGAAAAGGAGAATAAAAACGTCCAAGTATAAAATCATACCATGTTGGCCACAGCTGCTTCTATTGGATGAGCCCCACCAGCAGGGTGCTGTGATAACATTGACTCGCACAACACTATTGTGTTTTGTGTGGTGACTGGTATCTATTCATCTCAGTCCATGTCTAGTTCTTGTTTTTGCACTTAATTGCAAACGGTGTATTGCCACTTCTGCTTATATGTATTTTGTGCAGTACTTTAATTTGGCAAAATACTCTACATTCTCCATTTGGTCTCTGCTCCTAATATTCTCCTGTGGTAGGACATGACCACCATGTTACAGCTGGGCTAACAGGGGCTGGGCGGATGACTTGTCTGTAGCAGAGCTGGGCTCTGAAGGAAGATCATATAATTTAGTCGGGTGGAATATTATTGTCTCCAGGTTCTGCTTTTTCTTTGAAGTCCAGTGATCCCCACCTTTGCACATACAGGAGAGGATTCTTGGATCAGGAAGCTTGGGCCCATCATAAACTCCCAGCCTGGCCTACTCCACTGGGTTGTTGTGTGAGAATGGAGGCAGGGAGAATGATGTTCTAAGTCAGTTTGAGTCTTCAATGGGGAGGAAAGTGGGGTATAAATAAATAAATAAATAAATAAATAAATAAATGCATCCTCTTCCCCTCTTCTGTTTTATTGTAAGCTGCCCGTAAATTCTGGAATGTAAAAAGTAGCTAATAAATGTTTTAAATAAAATTAAATCCTAGCTTTCCTAAGGAACATTTGACCTGTCGTCTGTGCCACATGTGCTGTTATTGGCGGAGAGGCAGTGTGGTGTAGGGGTTAAAGTGTCGGATTAGTATCTGGGAGACCCAGATTCAGATCCTCACTCTGCCATGAAAGCTTGCTGGGTGACCTTGGTCCAGTCACACATTCTCAGTCTAACCATTCTACAGAGTTGTTGTGAGGATAAAATGGAAGAGAGGAGAATAATGTAATTTATTTTGGGCCCTCAGTCGGGAGAAAAGTGAGATATAAATACAGTAAATAAAATAAATAATATGCCATTTTCTGCAGTCATATGCCATCATAAGGTGGTTAGAAAAGTTTAGATCCGTGGTTCCTGAAGTGGGCAGAACTGGTGGGATTAAGGTGGTGGGATTACCTGGTGGGGTGCTGGAGGTGGGCCCCCTTCAACTGTGTTGTTCATTTACTTAACAATTGATTGGACTATGGCACCATGCTGGCAAATGGCACTCCAAGCTTCTGCCTCTGCAAAGTGCTGAAGTCTGGTGGGAGCTATCAGCGTGTTTGTTTGTTTGCTTTTTGCAGTCTTTGAAAAGACGGTATCACTGGTTCAAGTTCATCGGTTTTGTTGAATAAATTAAACTGAAAGGTTTTAATTGGATTTTGAATAAATGTGCAATTAATTGTTCCTGTTTTGGGATGTTATTGTTATAGTCTTCCATAGTGGGTTGTGCATACTGCTATTGTAAATAATGCCTTTTTGTGAAACAGGGTAGGGGGACACTGGGGGGTAAGTTTATGGAACCGGGGGGGGGGGGGCAGCGGCCTGAAAAAGTTTGGGAGCCGCTGGTTTAGATGGAGCATCGTGTGCAGATGTTGTGTTTCCTAGTTGTTGCTTAAACCGCTTAATATACATACATTTCTGAAGGGCACAATTTCTTTCGATATTTAACTGTAGCAGTTTGATTTTTACCCACAGCTGCCTGTTCTGTAGAGTCTGTTTACGCTACATCTCAGTCAAGTCAAACTAGTTACCTTGTATTTTATGATGTGATTTTTCTCAGTTTGCTGACTCTCTGCTCTTCTCCCCCCCCTTTCGTTCAACTTTCCATCCATCAATGACAGCCCCAACTCTAGCCAACAGCTTTATAATGTCAGGGATGTCCATTTAGTAGAGCTTCTAGCTTCTTTTTAAGTATAGTGCCACCTTTCAAAGACACTACATTCTTTCCAACAGGTTATTTCTGGAGGGGGGAGACATTTTAAAATTGCTTTGAAAGCACCCAGCATCCATCATTCTTTTCTCTCCCCCGCCCCTCCTTCCAGGGGAGATGTGGCTAAAAAGAAGCCTCTGTGACTGGCAGGAGTACAGATGAAGAAAATAGGAGGCGACATTCTAAAGTCCTCCTCTCCTTATGGTAAGATTAAAAGGAGTCGGAAAGCTGTGCCGTTTCTGTTATTTATTAAGTGTCAGGGGTGACCTTCACATCTGTAGTTACAGCATCTGGTAGCTTGGAATCCCATTATTTTAATAGCCATAAACATTATTTAGTGTGTCCCATCACCTTGGTAGAAACGGGAGGAGGACGTCTTGCACCTGTGTACAGCGTTCCCCGCCTAAGGATGTTGCAACGCCTTTCCCGTGTGGTGACAGAAATGGAAATGTTTCCATTGGTCAGTTTTTTGTCCTATCCCTGCGAGATATATTCTCCTATTTTGGCGTCTTCTGGTGACAGCCCTTCCTGTCCAGTGCGTATTTCATTTTTCTGTGACCCATCATGCGAGTACACAAAGCATTATTAAAAAAAAATAGAAATAAAATGTATTTACAATCCGAAGGCTGCTTGCTTCAGATGGTGAGATTTGTGGAAGGTTCCAGACAGGCAGGTTTCCCAAGCCCCTAAGGTAGGGTTGCCAACCTCCAGATGGGGCCTGGAGGTCTTCTGCTATTACAGCTGCTCTCCAAGCCACAGAGACTGGTTCCTCTGGAGAAAACGGCAGCTCCTGAGAGTGGACTTTACCCCTGTTGAGGTTCTCCTGGGGCTGCCAAGCTGTAGCCTAGAACACCCAGGAGCCTTTGGGAGGGAGTGGCTGGCATACCAGGCTCAAGCACACTGGCAAGTAAGTCCACACTTGCTGCTTTCTCCCCTGTGGCCCTGCTCTTTCTCTTGCCATAGCTGCAAGCTCTCTTAACTCTAGAAAGCCAGCATGGTGTAGGGTCCTCTTCTAATTCGCACATCTGCTAGTCTCATTCTTGGAACCCCTTCCTGCCTTTATGCTAGCCTGAAAAAAAACACGCAGGGAGACCGTGCACAAAGAGAATATGCTCTTTTGTAATTACTTCCTTGACGCTACTGAGAAGAAGGAAACTGTCCTCCCCAGGCTCCATCCCCAAATTTCCAGGAGTTTCCCAATCTGGAGCTGGCAAAACTACCCCCCCCCACACACACACACACAAACACCCCGCTGGTAGCCAGAGGGGAAGGGGCAATACAAACCTTTTTGCAAGTTAGCACTAGAAGGGAGGAAAAGGGTAGGGCCAGTCTTTGTTTCCTTCCACAAATAGAACCTGCACAGGGAGAAGTTTTCTATCGGCATGCAGAGGCAGAAAGGCTGGACACCCTCTCCCTTCCCTGTGCTGCTCTGCTTGAAATCTGAGGCTTGCGTACCTGGAATACAGATGCCAGCCTTGAGGTGGGACCTGGGGATAAGAACATAAGAGAAGCCAATGCTGGATCAGGCCAGTGGCCCATCCAGTCCAACACTCTGTCACACAGTGGCCAAAAATACCAGGTGCCATCAGGAGGTCCAGCAGTGGGGCCAGGACACTAGAAGCCCTCCCACTGTTGCCCCCCCCAGCACCCTCCCCCAGCACCAAGAATACAGAGCATCACTTGCCCCAGACCAAGAGTTCCTAACTATACCTCATGGCTAATAGCCACTGATTGACCTCTGCTCCATATGTTTATCCAATTCCCTCTTGAAGCCATCCATGCTTGTAGCCGCCGCCACCTCCTGTGGCAGTGAATCCCACGTGTTAATCACTGTTAATCCCCCAGAATTATAGTTCATCTCCAGACTACAAAGATCAGTTCTCCTGGAGAAAATGGATGCTTTGGAAGGTTGACTCTATGGCATTGTACCATGCTGAGGCCCCTGTCCTCCCCAGGCTCTGTCCTCAAATCTCCAGGTGTTTGCCAACCTGGATCTGGCTTCCCTAATTCCCTCCACCGGTGGGCAACCCTAGCATGGAACGTAGCTTGAAAAGACAGTGGGAGCATTGTGGCTGCCATCTCCTATAGTTTGAACTTCAATCAGAGATTGGTTTTTCTAGCCTGATCTGGTAGAGCAGAGTTGGTGGTTGAATGGCTCTCTTTTTTGGCAATAAGGTCGGACTAGGTTGACCCTTTAGTTCCATCACTTTAATTCTGTACTCAGCTTGGCGGAGCAGTGGCTGTCTTGGAAATCCAGTCCTAAACCACTTCAAAGGTGCTGCTGAGTGCCTTTCATCTGGTAGGTTTTGATTGGAGGATTCTAATCTCGGCAGCCAAGATAACATTACTTATATTTTCCTTTTCTCATGTGGCTTCGTGTGCCCCCCCCCCTTTTCTGCAGTTGCTTTTCTTATTTAACCTAGCTGAATTTAAAAGGGCGGGACGAGACTTCAGTAAAAAGCCAACCAAGTAGTAAAAGGCCCAAAAATACAATGTAAACCTCTCCCTGCTACACACACACTTTAAGTCTGTACCAGAAGCCAAGCAAATATCAAATGAAACCCCCCAAGAGCCTGGCTATTGTCCAAAGCGGTTCCAGAAAAAGAAACATTGATAAAATCAACATCTGCCTTTTACAGCAAGATAGCCAAAGAAAGACTTGTGTCTACAGAGGCTTGAATGCTTGAGTCTGGATGGAGGCATATGTGATATTTTAAACCACGGGTAAATTTTCAAAATTACAGCTCTCGGTATCTCACTAGTCAAGAAACATAGCCAGAGTATGTTCTGTGGATAGCTTTCCATCTGCTGCCCTTGCAAAACAAAAGATTCCTGTAAGTTAAAAGTATAACTTCTCTCTTTCCTTCCTGTTTTTAAAAGAGAATGCACACACACACATATATATATATATCTGGGAGTTGAGCTCTTCCTTCAAGTAACACAGCCAAGATTTTCTTGTTCTTTTAAAGGAAATGGATTCAGAATTATGTTTCCAGTGGGTATAAACAGTGTATAATTTAAGATCTGAACCTTTTCCCTTGTTAAGATGCATTTTGGGACTCAAAGGCATATTAGGTTTGCCTGCTGTTCTGTATTTCATAGTTCAGTGTCATCCAAGGTTCATTTTTTATTTCTAGACCAGCTCCAGCTTTTTAGGCCCCTGGGGTAGTATGGACTTGCAGGTCCCTTGTGTCATTTGGTGTGGGAAGACGTAGAGGCACAGCCAGTGAGGAATGGAAAGGAATGCCCTAGATTAATTGATGAACTTCAGAGATGTGCTGGCTCATCTTGGTCTAGGATCTAAGCTTGTTGGAGACAGCACTGTGTGTAAACTGGTTGGAGGCAGTACACACTAAGAAAGAGCCAAGCTAGTGGCATTGGGTCTCAGACAGATGTTCAACCATACCCATCTTTGAAACCAGCCATGCTTCATCTCACTGTGCCATGGTGCCAGGGTTTTGAGAGCCAAGAAGAATCCAGTGTGTTGTTGCTGTCCAAAAATCCCTGGCTATAGGCTGACTCATGTGGCACACAGCTATCGAACTGACATGAGTAGGCAGTGTTTGCTATGTGAACATGCATATCTTTAACATTTCACAGATGGGAATAGAGATATTCCTATTGGTATGCCAGGGCTGGCTTCCCTACCATGCTTCTGAACATTGCTGATGGTTCTTCTCTGCCAGTCGTGTGCTTTATTATTACAAAATACAAGAAACAACAGGTATACATCCAAAACCCCACTGATGCTTAGCCTGTATGAATCCAAAAATCTACCAGTGCTTAGAATGCACCCCGTAAAGTTAATATGCTTGGACTGAACCATAGTCTCAAATCCATTATCCTTAATGATAATGTGCTTCAGTTTACATGAACATAATTCGCTTGTAAAATTTGCCGACCAGCGCTAAGGATTACTCTAAGAGAAAATGTCTGTTATAAATTACAAAACCAGTATCAAAATGGGATTGTTCCTGGATGGCTCTAATCGATATTTGTATATGGTAATTTTTGTTATCAATGCATTAACAAATAACAGGGAAAGACCACCTCCTTCACATTCTGTTTGGGAGCTCCTCAGAGGCACGTTAACTGTTGAAAAAAACAACACAGGAAAGTAGGTGGATCTGTTCGCTGGGTAGTATGCAGATTCCAATACAAACACACCTCCCTTCCTCCTTCTCTCTCTTTCTCCCTTATATGCTGAACAAGTGTGAACAAATTCTGTCCATAGTTTCGATACTGTCCATAGTAAAGCCATAGTCTGTCTTTGGGCTTCTAGAAGCATTGGCCAAGATTGTTGGAATCAAGGGCAGAGTAGAGGCCATTCCATTCAAGGCTAGTGGGTTTGGTGGCATAGGCCTTTGCTACAAGAGCTGGAAGGCCAGAGACTTTGTGGATGAAAATGCAAAGACAGCTGTGTGGGGGGGGTGTTGTAAGAAGAGCTCTGAGACTGGGCTACTGTTTGTAAACCTTAGCAGACAAGTGGGATATATGTTGGACTCGCTGGCAGTGCAGAACGCATTGTGACTGCCACCGCTTGGTGCTGAGGATTCGTAAGCTTTGACATAGACCACTTGGGCCAGTGCAAGAGTTTAATCCTATTGAATACATGCAAGGGGAGGAACCAGCCAATCGCTTCTTGGCATTCTTGTAAAAGCTGGGGCATTAGGGTTACCAACCATCAGGCAGAACCTGAAGTTCTCTTGGAGGACTTGAAGGACTCTTGGAGGATCTGAAGGAAATGGCAGCTTGGAAATGGCAGCTTGGAAATGGCAGCTTTGGAGGTATGCCATACACAGAGTCTAGGAGAAACTAAAGTCGTAGAGTAGCATTGCCATTTTCCTGAGGTACCTCCCCCAAACCTCCAGGAGTGCAGTACGCTCCACTCACAGAGAAAACCGCAGAGAGAGGTGCACCAGTCTCTGTATTCTAGTAAATACAATGTAATTTGTCTTGATCAATAGTGTTTGAACCAGAAGTACCATTGCAATTATATGCAGGAAAGCTGATGGTCACCACTGAGATATTTGATGTCATAGTTTGGTCCAAACAATGTCATATGATCACAAAGTATTTCTGGTAAGTTTGTTGTCACTCGGTTTTTGTAGTTTGCTGTGAGCTGTTTTGTCTTACCCTTCCCACAAATTCTCTACTGCCTATGTCTTCCAGCAAGGTGGATCGATAGTGACATGAGCAGACAAAATGGAAAATGACAGCAATAGTGACCCAGTAAACTCCAACAGGAATTAAGTGATTTTCCCCTCTCCCTCTAAGCATAAATAAAATATGCATTTATCTCTGATAATGGGGAGGAGCCTACCCCTATTCTGCCACTCCATTATTTATTTATTAAATCAAAATATTTATACTCCACCTTTCCTTTTGACTCAAATTTGAAGCCTTCCTTCAATCTAAGGAATCTTCCCCCAAATGAAGCGGATCTTCCACTGGAGGTGGAGATGCACTCAAGTTGGTGGATGGCTCCCATCTGGCAGTTGGCAACCTGGCAGAGTGCCCGCCACCACCCAGAACCACTTGGCCCATCTGCTTTCTCTCAGGAATGGGATATCATCCCACATCCTTGATGTTCGTAAAATAAAATACTTTGCTTAGGAAAATTCATTGCAGCAAAGGATCAGTGGACTTCTAGATGAACAGGAATGAACAAGAGGGTCTTTGTGAAGGTGTCTGTCATTTCTAACGCATCATGTTATCCCAGTGTGTCCTACTTGTGTACTGATGCCAGATGTCTGCTGTGTGATCTACCTGAAAACTGATGAATTTACAGCAAGGAGAAGAATTCTCTGCTTGGAGACGGAATCTTGAAGTCTCTGTTGATTGGCTAGAGTCACCCCTCAGCTGGTTATAAATAAAGACAAGCTGAGGCTGGATAAGCCATTTGGTCAGCAGGTGATGTGACCTGCTGCTATGTGGGATCTTTTCCAGAGTTCTTGAAATAATTCTAGGCGTTGAGAGCTTAACATAACTAGATGAGATAGCTCTAGTTGGGTAGCTGTGTTGGTCTGAAGCAGTAGAACAAAGTGTTGATTCCAGTGGCACCTTTAAGACCAACAAAGTTTTATTCAAAGTATGAGCTTTCGTGTGCACGCATGCTTCCTCGGATGAGATAGTGTTCCATTGAAGACATAGACTAGCTTTCACAGTCCATAACATCTGGTCTGATGTCATAATAAATTGTTGAAGTTTACAGTGTATTCTTGTTCATGTTTGTGTTTTAATAACACTTACTACTACTAAAAGTTTTGGTCCCTGAGTTGGCTTGTTGATCTCGTTTAAGTTAGATTCTGATGAGGGAAAGCCATAAGTTTCAGTCGAGAGCCAATATGGCTATTGTGTTTGCCTAGGACTCATGAGCCCCAGGTTCAAACCCTTACTGTTATTTATTTGTCCAGTTTATAACCCACACCCTCTCCTCAATGGAGGACTCAGGGCAGTTCACAGCATACGCAAACATACTGTGCCATGAAGCCTGTGGAGTAGCCATGAACAAGTCACATTATCCCTCAACCTAACCCACCTCACATGGTTGTTTTGAGGATAAAATGGGGGGGTGACCAATGGATAATCCTGTCACACGTCATGGGCTCCTCATTTCACAGGACTGTCTAATATGGCAGTGCATTCATATCAGTGTGCTACCCTCTCCTATGGGAATAAACGTAATGCCCTTAGATCCTTAGTATTTTGAAATTAACATTACATGTTCACCCACTTAGGTGCTTAAAATAAATTCAAAGTGGATGAGTTAACAGATCTGGCATCCCTGAAGTGGGCTTAATCAAACTTACCTCAGGCTGAGGGCTACTTACTTTGTGCTGCTTGAAATCTTTTCCTTAGATGAAGGGCATTTAGAAAATTTCACTTCCGTTTGAAAACAACTTGAGATGTTTAGCATTATGGCAGCTACCTTGCCTCCGGCTTTCAGGAGGGAGAGAGAAGCCTCCAGATGCGGCCTGTCAGGGGGAAATAAGAAAAAATGAAGGGCCCTTGTGGAAAAGGAGTCAGTTTGACACAGCTACACCATGGCAGGCACTTGTATCTGAACAAACTATTCTCTGTCAGGAGAAGAAGAAGCCATCCATGAACTAGCAGAAGGGACGAATCTGTCATATTGGAATGTGGTGCAAATTTGCCTCTCGGCAGATGGCTGAAGAGGAGAAAACAGAGGCCAGGGAAAGAGAAATCACCTCAGTCAGGTGGTATACAACAAAATGTAGAACTGAAGCACTGGACTACATCAGATGCTGCCTTTGCCCAGTGCTTCTGCACCAGAGTTAATAATGAGAAGGAACAGGTCAAAGAGTTAACAGAATTCTCATTTGGAGGAGGCATGTAATAGTTCAGGGGCAGCCATTTTAAAACAAACACCTCAGGACAGGAAGGTGCCACATGAGATGTTTAAACATGCCTTGTAAACCATCTGAGGCAGCAATGAAACACCCAAAGTGAGTGAAAAGGGTAGTAGAAGGACTGCTGGTCTTCAGATGACCTTGGATGGTGTTACTTTGGGCAGAAGCCCCAGAAGATAGTGGTTGTTCAGCCTGGCAGGTCAGATGGTATATCCATTTGTAGAGGACGTAGCTAGAAATTTAAGGTCAGGGAAATCATGATCAATGGGGACTTTGTTCATATTTTCCAAGCAGTACATAAAGGGAGAAGAGTTTGTTAAGTTCATTAAGGGTGCAAGGGAGGAGTGCCACAGAATTATTTAGGGGTTTCGGGGGGCAGACTCCATCACTACAAGAATTTGATCATGGCTCTGAAAGAAGGATCCAGTGTAGGGTTGTATCTGAAGCAAAGACATCTCAAACCCTCAGTAGGACCTAAGAGACAATGCAAGACCAAATGGTCAGAGCTGAGACAACTGGCTACGCTAATGTTTGATATTCTCAATCCATACAACAATTATTTAAACTAGTTCAGCAAAAGCACCCTCATATTCAAATTAATACAGCTTCTGACTAGTTCCTTATGCTGATGGACATGGAGGGGAGCATGGGTTTCAATTGGCAATGCTGATTCTAGCAGAAAGAGGCACATAGTAGACATTCTCAGTTCTGAAGTTAGAAGAACTCAGTGGAGAAGAGACCACATGTCCTGTGGTCAAGCCTGTTGCATTTAAATTGGGGAGGGTACTAAAATTTTAGCCAGGTTTTTAAAGCTACAGTTACTCACTGAAGAGGCCATTTAAGGATGCCAACCCTAGTTTCCTGGTGATTTGGAGTGGAGCTTGGGAAGGGGGAGTTTGGAAAGGGGAGGGTCCTCAGCTGGCAGGTGATGTGATTTCCTCCAGGGGAACTGATCTCTGTAGTCTGGAAATTCTGGGAGAACTCCAGACCCTACCTGGAAGTTGGCAATCCTAACTCTGGGACAGGAAGTACCACAATATTGCTGCAGATTATGCAAAGCGGCGCTTATGGGTACCTCATTTGAAGGGCTCAGGAGGCAGGGGAAACATTATCCAAATTGAGGCTGTTTCTGCCGGATGTAGTATGAATTCAGTTGGAGAATGGAGCCCCGAAGCAACCATAATCCCAATGTGCTGATCACCAAGCCACATTAAAAGTGCTCTCTGAAATTTCAGGATGTAGCTAAAGGCAGAGAGCTCAAACTAATTTGGCGCCCTACTAAGTTGGGGCTATGGCTTTCACCTTTTTTTTTAAATCTAATGTGGGTCCAAGAGGGCTCGAAATGACTGGAAGGGGTTTAAAATATATTGAAATAATTAGTGGAAGCAAAAATGCAGAGTAGGCAGTGCGAAATGTGCATACCATGCGTTAAAAAATGCCTGCATCTCAAGATTTCTGGACAAAATTGTTTATGGAGTCCAGAGTTTTGCCACATCTATTTCATTTATAGACTGTATATTTTCTATATTATTGTCAGGTGTTGCATTGTAATGAGGCATTTCTATTGAGGTAATGTTTCTCCTTCGTGTATCGGTATTTGTACTTAAAGGTTTGTTGTGGATAAACATATAGCTTGTTTAACTCCATGCAAAGTGGATGTGGGGGGACAATGTGTGAAAATTATGATGATTTATTTTTAAAATGTTTACTGCTTATGGTCTCAGGGAAAAAATAATATATTTGGCTTAGTAGCAACACTGCAGTGATGTGGCATACATAACAGGCTTACAAATCATGCTCTAGACTGTCAGTGGACATTCATTTTAATTCCCAACAAGACAGGCAGAAAAATGGGAAGCAGGTTCAATTCCCAGCATCACCATTTGAAAGAGTCAGGTAGGAGGTGATGCGAAAGGCATCTGTCTGAGACTGTGGAGAGCTGCTTCCAGTCTGAGTAGACACTTCTGACCCTGATGGACCAGTGGTCTGATCCATTACAGGGCAGGCTTCATGTGGTCATGCAGTCAATCAAATTCAGAACTGTCCACTGTATAACGAAAGAAGACATTTCTGTTTTAATTGAGCTTCCTGTCTCCTATCAAAGGAAATGACTGGATCGTCACCCAAGTTAGCTTCACCGATGCTGCAGCATCAAAAGCTCTCACAGGAGTGGTAGCTCAATAAGTGGCACCCTCTGAGGCCTCTGCCACCCATTGCCACCCACCCACTGCATTGATTCTCACCAGAGCTTTTTTTGTAGAAAAAGCACAGCAGGAACTCATTAGCATATTAGGCTGCACCCCTGACAGCACAGCTTATTAGCCTATTAGGCCACACCCCCATGTTACTAGAAGTGTGGTGGGCCACACCCACCTTTTGCTTCTTATTCTGTTTACCTTGTTTGTTGTCAAAACCCAGGGCTTTTTTTGTAGCAGGAACTCCTCTGCATGTTAGGCCACAAGCCCCTCATGTAGCCAATCCTAATGAGTTTCTGCTGTTGGGTGTGGCCTATTATGCTAATGAGTTCCTCAGGAGCCAGATGGAACTCCCTTCCTGTGCGTTCCTGCCCCAAAATAGCCCTGATTCTCACCATTCCTGACTGTGTCCAGGAGCTGGAGCAGCCAACACTCCCTCCCCCCAGATGTCTTTAACAGTCAGCAGGGCATTCTAAAATCTTGCATTTCTCTGCTGGAGCTCCTGGGTGGTCAGTGGAGGGCAGGCAAGGGGGCAGCAGCAGAGTGTGCTGCCCCCCCAGTCCACCAAGAGACCACCACCTTACCATTCCTCAGTGTAGAACCCTGTACATTCCAGAACCCCGTACATTCCAGAACCCCGTACATTCCAGAACCCCGTACATTCCAGAACCCCGTACATTCCAAACCCAAGAATGTTCGTTTCCCTATTCCTAGCTTAACTGATCCTCTTCAGACTCATCAAATTGCACCTTGTTATGGGATAAACCACTTCCTCAATAAAATTCTTGCATTTCCTACATATTTTGCTGACTCTATTCAGGGCTGTCCCGATAGTGGTTCCACAATGCTTGGCAGGTGATTTGCTTCCTCAGAGTGTGTAACTGTCAAGATACTGCACTGGATCCAGAGCAGAGGCTTCCACCTATTCCCCTTTCCCTCTACAGACTCCCATTCATGTCATTTCTCTGGACCCAATCCCCCCTAGAAGCAGCATATAATAGTGGGCTGGCAGGAAAGTTCCATTCTGCTGATAGAAAATCCAACCCAGTATCAGATGCTAGACATCTAGTCTTCTAAATGTGCCTTCTCCTAAATGCCAGCTATAGCCAGAATTGGAAAGGAGTACTTTGGCTGATTCTTTACTAGTTGTGTCTGAGCACTCCATTGGAGCTTTGAGCATTTCAGATTGGACCTAAGAAGGTCCGGGGCAAAGGAAATATTTTACATCTTGATGAGTTTCCCATGTTATGTTTCAAGAATACATGACACCATTTACTCCGTGGGTGAACATCTCAGTGTGAGTAAGGTCCATTCTATGTATGATTAGTTTTATGTATATCTTTAATTAATGGAGTGCTCAGTTTGAATTATACCACTGAGGAAGGCTTTTTGCCGAAATGCATTTGGTATTGGTTCTTTGCATATGGAGACATTGGCTATGATCACGCATGCTAAACAATGCGCTTTCAATCCACTTTCGATGCACCTTCCAACTGGATTTTACTGTGTGAACTGGCAAAATCCAGTTTGAAAGTGCATTGAAAGTGGATTGGAAGTGAAGAAGAAGAAGAGAAGAGATTGGATTTATACCCCGCCCTTCACTGCCCAAAGGCGTCTCAGAGCGGCTTACAAACTCCTTTCCCTTCCCCTCCCCACAACAGACACCCTGTGAGGTAGGTGGGGCTGAGAGAACTCTAACACAAACTGTCCTTGAGAGAACAGCTGTGCCAGAGCTTGTGACTGACCCAAGGTCACATCAGCAGGTGCAAGTGGAGGAGTGGGGAATCAAACCCGGTTCTCCCAGATAAGAGTCCGCACACTTAACCACTGCACCAAACTGGCTCTCAGTGCATTGTTTAGCATGTATGATCGCAGCCATTATGTACCTTTTAACGGGTATTTATATGAATGGACATTTGTCTTTATATTGGGATTAGGTACTTCTATGCTTAACCATAGGAATGTTGTTTTTAAATATTGTAGCACTTGTGATTATATTATCAAATTGTATATTATATTTTGTACATTTGCACTACATGCACAGTGACATTTTACTTTCTTCTTCTTTGTTTCAACCTTTTTGGTTCCCTTTCTCCTAAATGCTAGCCATAGCCAGAATCAGAAGGGAGTAATCATCTGGTGACAGGATTGCCAGCTATCCCCTGGCAACAGGTGGGGAGGGAGTTTCTGACAGCAGGGGAAGCAGAGCTTTTTTTGTAGAAAAAGCCCAGCAGGAACTCATTAGCATAATATGCTACATCCAACAGCAGGAACTCATTAGCATATTAGGCCACACCCCTGACAGCACAGCTCCCTCCCAGGATCAGCTTCCCCAGGTGCCCCGCAGCTTGTGAGGCTCCTGGGGGACCCGGGGGGGGGGAGGCTGTAGGTGTAGGTAAGCCAGCCGGAACTCCGTTTCTGTGCGTTCCTGCCCAAAAATAGCCCTGACCAGAAGTGATGTCATTGCTCTACCAGGAACACGGGAAGCTTTGGTATCTGAGCATAAATGTTATTATTGGAAGTCATTTTTGCCATAGTATTTTGCCCAAATATCAGCACTTCCTGCATCACCAGCAATGCAATTACATCACTTTCAATGCATGCTTGAGGTGACATCGCTGTGATGCTGGCAACAGTGGCCTGGGCCTAGTGCTGGGGGGGGGCAGCAGGAGGAGGGCTTCTGGTGTCCTGGCCCCACTGCTGGACCTCCTGATGGCACCTGGTATTTTTGGCCACTGTGTGACAGAGTGTTGGACCAGATGGGCCATTGGCCTGATTCAACATTGGCTTCTCTTATGTTCTTATGTTCTCCCCTGTTGCCAGTATGTCCCCTCACTGGCCAGGTGATCAGTGGTGAGGGATTTCCCACTGCCAGTAAGGGGCTGGCAACCCTGTCTGGTGAATATGAGTGGTTTCTGCTATGGTGGAAAGTACCATCAAGTCGCAGCTGGCTTGTGGCAGCCGCCTAGGGCTTTCAAGGCAAGAGTTGAATAGAGGTTGTTTGCCATTGTCTGCCTCTACTTTGTTATAGCAGCCTGGTAATTTGCCTCACCTGGTGTAGTCAGGAAAAGTGGTGCCCGCACCACTAAGTGGAGAAGACAAAGGGGAGCAGGTGCAGAATATAAAATTTATTTGGCTGTTATGGATCCCAACACGTTTTGCAGTAAGCTTCGTTAGGGGATCTTCTACAGAAGTTTTCCAGTTCCCACCTTGAAGATATAAATTTTATATTCTGCACCTGCTCTCCTTCGTCTTCTCTCTTGGTGTAGAACATCTTCTGGTTTATAGCACCCCAAGAAACACCTGAATGGGTGCTCTGTAGGGAGACCCTCTACAGAAAAAAATGTGCTGCTGTAAGATTGGGCCAAGGCTGAAAACTACCTTAGAGTTTTGTACAGTTAAAGCTTGCAATGTTGTGAGTAAATGAGAGGGAGGGCTGATAACACGGTCACAGGTTTTCCCACCACTTAATCATGCAAGGTTTGAGTCTGTTTCAGTCAAATTCTGTTTAATTCAGCCTCCTAAATGATATAATACAAAGAAAGTTCCTTTTTCTTTAGACTTGAATTAACTTTTCAAATAGAGTGAGCCATCTAGAAATGGTCATCTCTCTAATTTGTGGCCTCTGACTTGTAGTTATTGATAAAACCGAATCCGCGCGTTGCCTATCTTTGTGTGCCTTTCCTCACAAGACTTTATAATTCCATTATTGTGCAGATCAATAATGTAGTCTTTCTTAAGATGCTCTTGATTTAAAAAAAAATATTACCTAATTGGTTATCTAGATTGCATGCTGCTTTACCCATCACAAATGCTAAGGTGGATACCTCCAGTGATAACTGTTCTTAAAATTGTCTGTGTTTTCAGTCATGATTGATTTTGCTGTTGGAAATATGCATGTCTCTTTTTTGTTGATAGCTTACAGCAGTATTTTACAAAGATACTGCTTTAATGATAGAGGGGGAAAATATCTTTTTTTCATGCTCACACTGCTTTACCAGCCCCGTCTACTTCTCTGCAAGATGGTGCAATTCTATCCCCAGCTATGGCTAATCCTCTTTCTTCCCCCCATGAATCTTGAGCAGATTTAAGATTTAGTGTAGACCTTTTTTTAATATTTCCTATAAAAGAACTCAAATTGCTTTTCGCCAGTCTTTCAGTACATTATCTCCTATTAGTACAGGTGTATTTCAGAGTAAGAAAGACAGTTTTAGCAGCTGACTCATTTAAATTGTGTTTACTCATCCAAGTAGGGGGAGAGAGATTCGGTGAAGACTAATCCTGTAAATTTTCTTGTAACTTTTCCCTTCTTTGGCTCATATTTGTTTTGAAGTAAACCTTGACTCTGGCTTCTTAATCCCTAAATTCCTTCAGTTCTTTCATCCAAGTGAGTTGAGAGACGGGATTTATTCTTGAATAAACTTACATTTGATGCAGTTTCCTTCCTACTTATTGCATTAACATTGAATCCTGACAGACAAATAATAACTTATTAATTTCATTGTTTCACCTAGTTCAGTCAGATATGCTGTCTGCATACGGAAACATTTCACATGGTTTTTTTCTTCCCTATCCATGATTTTCACCTTTCTGAGGTAAACAGCAAACGGTTCTGCAGTAACCGCACCCCCACCCCCAAACCGAAGTAGCACCAATAATGGCAATCCCTGCCTTCCTTTTCTTTTTGTATTTTTGTTTGTGCGCCCATGCCTGGAAATCATGGCGACCTCTGGCAACTCCTACTGGGGCATGAAGGACGTTCAGAGAAGTGGCTTGATAGTCTGCCTCTGGCCTCCCGGCCCTGGTATTCTCTGGAGGTCTCCCACCCAAATACTTGCCAGGGTCAGCCTTGCTTAGCTTTTCTGATCCAACACCGTTACACTCTTCTGTCATTGCTGCTGAAGAAGTATGCATTATTTGTTGCCACTGAATAGCAATAAATAAAGGCCTGTGTTTGCTTTTGGAAGAGAGCTGAGAGAAAGAAGGCGGTAAGCCTCTGAATCCCGGTGTCAGGAGGCAACATCAGGAAGAGGCCTTGTCCTCTGTACTCCATCGTTGGTCCTCCATTATAACTAGTTGGCCACTGTGTGAGACAGGATTGGTGGACTAGATGGACCAGCAGGGCTCTTATCAGGTTCTTACGTAAAGCTTGGAGGCAGCGCTCCTCACCCTCATTTTACCTTCTGTCAGGGGAACACCCAGTCCTCTTGCCAGAGCTTGAAAGCCTTGGAGTGAAGTTGTACATTTGCCCTTGCCTTGCCTTCCCGTAAAAGTTAACCTACTTGTTGTCTTCGTTTGGTGGCAGGCTTTTTGGATCATCAACAAGCACCAACAAGATCCAGCAAGTTACCAGGCCCCTTAAGGAATCGGTGGAAACAATTACCTCAGAATTTTTTTTTTTAAAAAAGTGCTCGGAAACAGCTGCCCTCCGCAGCTCAGACTAACCAGACGATAACAAAACCGCAGGGTAGCCGGTCCCTTAGCACCCAGTGGAGAAAATGGCTGCTTTGGAGGGTGGACTGTACAGCAGTATGTCCCACTGAAGTCCCTCTCCTTTCCAAACCCCACCCTCCCCAGGCTCCACCTCAAAAATCTCCAGGAATTCTCCAGTCCTGAGCTTACCTTGAGGTTAGGCACCTTTTAAACTCAAGGTTGGGGGTAGGGAAGTGAACTCTCTGCTCTAGTCTGCCCCCACCCCCAGCCATCTTGTGCTGAGCTGGCCAACTTGGGGACTGGGCTTCGTAATGAGTGACACAGCACCCAGAGAGTCTGCAACTGGGTGATTCACAACTGAATCCCTTGCACTAAGTACAAATCAATGTCCCTGCTGGGAGGCAGAGAATGGTGTTTGCTCTGGCAGCAGGTTTTGCTACTAGGGAATTCTGGAGGATTCAGGACATAGCACTGAGTTTCTCCTAGTTTTTTGGGAAACCACTCTTCTTTTGCGCTGGTGAATGGGGCACCAGGAAAGCAGTCGCCTCTTCGCAGTTTAACTCCTTTCCTTCCTGCTTTTCGAGTGCAGTCTAATGTGCATCTTGCAGTGTCATGTGGATCTTGTAGCTGCCCCAGAATTGGCTCTTACCAACTCCCAACGAGGACAATTTCCTGACCCCACAAAATCTGTTGTTGCTCTTCACCACTACTTCCAGCAATTTCGTGATTGCTTCGTTGGCTTTTTTATTCAGGTACAACGTGTCAGGAAAACAAAAGCAAGCTGCGTGATCAGTTCAGGCTTGTTTGTGTCAGCCGTTGCCGATAACAGCAGACAGCAAGAGGATTCCAAAAAGGAATAAACACAATTGCAACAATGAAATGAACAGCTGAGGGGGAAAAAATCAGAATGCAGTTCTTTAGGGTGTCAGACAATAGGTCCAGTAACCAAATAATAACCATGTGGGCATGGATATATTTTTGTTGGCATTTTGCAGCATCCAAAGCAAATGTCACTAAAGTTCAAGTGATCTGTGTATTGTTATTGGTAAGAAATAATTCTACTGTATGCTAGTTTGACTGATGACCAAATGCTCCTTATTACATAGGGGTAGAAATCTATTCAACATACTTCCATAAAAGAAACAACAAAATATACAGTGCATAACATCTTCTATTTCCCTCCTTTCTGCAGAGTTGCTAATCTCCAGGTGGAGCCTGGAGACCTCCTAAAATTAGAGTTGATTTCCAGACTACAGAGATCAGTCCCCTGTGTAGAAAATGGCTGCTTTGGAGGATGGACTCTGTGGGCCTTCTATACCTCCAAGGTCCCGCCCCTCCACAAACACCATTCTTGCAGGCTCCACTCCCCAATCTCTAGGAATTTCTCAACCTGGAGTTGGCATCCCTACCTTTCTGCAATGTCGATTTAAAATGACATTTCTCTCCCACAATTTCAATCGGGAAAATCACAAGGCAGTCTAAAGGAGATGTTACATTACAGCTTGTCTAATAAAGCAGAACTATTTGCTGAACTCTTGACAGTGTTTTCTCAATGAAAACTATTTAAATCCTCAGTCTTAGATAACTTCTCAGGCTTTGTTGAAATGTTATCATTCTGTACTGTGGAGTAGTTTTAATATTGGCCACTGAAGATAAATAGTGCTTTATGAAAGTGTCTCTTACTCTGATTTTAAATTGCAATTCAGCAGCTGTCATTTGGGATCGTACAAAATAATTTGTAGGGAAAACCACAAGAGATCTGTTGGGCCATTTTCTGGGATCAGACAAGCAATTTAGGAGCGAATAATTGTAATTGTTCCTCTAAACATGTCTGTAGGTGTCTCTCTTTGATATATGTATACATTTCAATCAGTACTTAAACAGATAAACATGCACTTCTGTTTCAGCTGGGAATATTCCCATTTTTATTGTTAATCATGGAGAGCGAGTACTGTAGCGGTGTTCAAAATAAAATGTAAAACTGAAGCCCCGCAATATCCCTGCATGCTGATGGTTTCCAAACTGAGGTGGTCATAGGTGATAGTGCACTGTTACACCGCTCAGGTGAAGGGTCGTTTCCTTAGGACACCTCCAGAACAGTGCTTTTGCGACTGTGCCTTGTTGGTGGTTGAGTCATTATCACATGTCTTTTTTCTACTGTCCAAAATATGCCTCAGACAGGGAGAAATTCCTTGTAAAGTGGCTTTTAAAATACTCAACCACTTCAGAAGTACATAAATTAAGATTATTTTTAAGTAGTTAATGCAAAACTTGCACAGTTGATGTAGCTAAATTCAGCTTTGTTGTTATTTTCGATTCCTGAGTTCTCCATGGTATATGGCCTATGGCTATCAAGCCTGAAAAAAGTGTCTATTTAAATATAAAACTTCAGTCCGAAATGGCGTCAGCTTGAAAGAAGTGCAGAAAAATCTTGGTTAATCTTCTTGTTCTTGATGAATGAGTACAGTCTTGGGAGAATGCCTTCACTTTGTTTCATCTTGTCTCCATCCAAGAACTTCCCTTTTTGGAGCACGACACTAATGCCTATGGCAATCCTTCTTAATTATGACCCCAGTTCTGAAAATCAGCCAGAAAGCAAGTCACGCCGGGGCATTCCACTAATCTGCTCCCTTAGAATACTAATTATTTTCTAAGTATTCTTTGCACCCACAGTCAGTGTCGTGGGCGGACCAAGAAGTAGGACTGGTACAGGAGTTTGCCTTGTGGTTAAATCACTGTATGGCAACTTAAAAACTTTTCACATGGTAACTAGTACTTATCGCCTCTTTTCCTGCTGCAAACAGTGTTACCACAGTAACAGCCCGTTCAGTAATCCGGTGAGGTAGCAGGATGAAGGAAGAGCATGATAATGAAGTCATAAATGACCAGCTGGCCACCTGATTAGAGCTGACAGATAGACCAGGTTGAAAACAACGACCATGCTGTGTGAGTGACTGTGTGATTCCATGCTCCGGTAAAGGACAACAGCATGAGAAATGAGAAGTCTCAAAATGTGCCTCCACCTTGGGACAGGGGGGACCCCACTTCCTTAAGTCTTGGAAAGCCTTTCTCTGTTTCCTCAGATATCTGAGTAGATGAGGATGCTGGGTAAAGTTCTCTTAACTGCTTAGAAAGAAGCTGCAGGCATCTGGCTTATCAAGTGGTTCTCACAACACCGTGTTAAATAAGTTGTTTGTATGAATCCAGTGAAGGGTATTTAAAAGGTACGCCCATGCTTTGTTGGATGTTTGCCTTGGGAAGGAACTGTTCTAAGAGCCTCACAAGGTTAAAGCAGGAGGAGGAGATGTTTGGGCCAAGTTATCCAAAGGATTGTCCTCCTCATCTGTATAGGGTTGCCAGATGGTTTTAAAAAATACTGGACACACTTGATAAAACAGCGCATGCACGTTTTGTGTCCTTCATGCTAGGCCTGAGAATAAAGAGGCAGTGCAGTTTCAAACAGGAGCACAGTTTAATAAGCCCGAGTCCTGCGCCGTGTGGAGCCACAGTGACTCCAGCTTCCTTTCTCCCTGTTCCTGGCGACACCAAACCCTGGAGTGGACTACAGCAGTCTAAACTACAGGCCCAGATTAAAGGAATGGAGTTGTCTAAAACATCACAGGATGGAGCTTGGTTCTAGTGGTTGCAAGTTTACTTAAATAGAAAAGACTGGACATGTATTTTCTGTATTTACTGGACAGAAAGGGAAAATACTGGATTGTCCATTTCAGAACTGGACACCTGGCAACCCTATGTCTGTAGCATCCTTCCCAGATGGAGAGATCTCAGACGAGATCCTCAAAGTTCCATCCTGGAAGTGATGTCATGTTGTTGCCCATGTTCTCCCCACTCTGGGTTTCCTGCTGGTTGCCTGGCAACTCCGTCCTCACTCAACAATGAATCTCATTGGTCAGGCACTCTCAGCCTAATCACCTGCCAGAGGTGTTGTGAGCATAAATTTGTGCGACCGGAGAATCATGTATGCTGCCCTAATCTCCTTGGAGGAAGGGGGGAAAGGGTTTTTTGTTTTTTTAATGTAATGAATAAATGAAGTCCAGCTGAATCTGTGAGGATGCCTTTGGAAAGCCACGTGCAGATCATCAGAGAGTAAGGGGGTGGGTGAGTTTAGGAGGGAAAGGGTGGTGGTTTGTTTTTCCCCCAAGGTAGCTCTTAATATTGAGTGGCCAGGAAAGAATGCTCATTATCATCTGTGGCCTATTGTTCAGGACTACGAGACATAAGGTTAATGTGGAAACACAGTTTTCCTAAATACGCTGTTGAAATTAACAGAGCTCCATATCTCCCTGTTGCAGCCTGTTTGTTCCAAAGTGGAAGGGGACAAGCCATGTGGCCATACTGCTGCTATTGCTATCATAGTGGCAGTATCACCATATCATAGCACCATAGCACTGCTGGTACTGTGAATATAAATGCTGGACAGTCTCGTGGTACTTGAGTCTTGCTGATCCCCAAAAGTAGCACAAGAGGAAGGGCTGCTAGGTCCAGGTTGGGAAAGACGAAGAGATTTGGGGGTGGAGCTGGAGGAGGGTGGGGTTTAGAGAGGGGAGGGACTTCAATGAGGTATAATGCACTAGAACCCACCTTCCAAAGTGGCCATTTTCTCCAGGGGAACTGGCCTCCGTCACCTGGAGGTCAGTTATAATCCCAGATCTCTAGCCATCATGTGGAGGTTGGGAACACTGCACAAGGGGGTTGTTCTCATCTTGACGTAAGGATTCTGATTCCCAGACATTGCCAATGAATATCTCTCCAGCCTTTATTCCTGAAAAGCTGCACCAGGGTCTTCAATCCAAAGTTCTTTGTCATACTTGAGAAATCAAGGAATTGGGGAAATAGAGTCAGTGCCCCAAGACTGAACAGTTACTTAAATGGTAACATATAAATTGGCTTGTCCACGTGGCATAAGTTAAGACTAAGACTGCCAGTCTCCATGTGGGTCCTGGAGCTCTCCTGGAAATACAACTGATCTCCAGATGACAGCTCAGTTAACCTTGGAAAGAACAACTGCTTTGGAAGCTGAACTCTATGACATTATGCCCTGCTGAGCTGTCTCCCCTCCCCAAACCCCACTCTCCCAAGGCTTTATCCCCAATTCTCCAGGAGTTTTCCAACCCAGTGTTGGCAACCCAGGTTAGGCTCCAGTCTCATTGTTACTTTTCAAAGACAGGCCATTTTCTGTTGGCTTGTTTATATAACCTGCTTTTTAGATAATGGCAATCTCTGAAAGTGAATCATGCCCATGAAGAGGCACAGACTCCTGCCTTTGGGTTTACAGAAAACAGACCAGGAGTGGAGGGAATGCCAGAAAGAAGTGTTTATGTCCAAGGAGGACCAAGTTGATCCTCCTTTGCTGGTGGTCTTTGAAGGAGGGAGGGAGGAGGAAGGGAGGGAGAGGATGCAAAACATCTGGTGGGCCTTGGACCTCTGGCCAGTGGCAGAGCCTAGAGTGCCCCAGGGTAATTTGTGTAATTAATTGTTTTTATTTTACTATTTATAGCCCCACTTCTCCTCTCCTTGGGGGCTCAAAGCAAGCTTACAGCTGGTGGGAGAGGAGAAAGGGAGGGAAGGGGAGCCCAACGTTCATAAAAAAAAAAAAGAACATCAAAACAGTGCAAAGGGATTCCTACTTATATTTACAGTCTGTGTATTTGCAGGAACAGGCCTGTAAATAAGGTTTACAGATTTTATTGGCAAAAAAAGAAAAGAAAAGCACCAGTCTTTACAAAAGGATTGAGTAATGGCAGATGCTAGAGTAGATCACGAAAGGCCTTGTTGTGTATTATTTCCTCTTGCACTGAAGATATCCCAGCCTTGCCTCCATTGCAGTCCTTGTCATGTTCTATTGTCTATTAATGTTTTATGATGGATGTATCTTTGAGCTGGGGTTGCCAGCTTCCAGGTGGAGCCTGGGGATCTCCCAAAATCACAACTGATCTCCAGACGACAGAGATAAGTTCTCCTTGAGGAAATGGCTGCTTTGGAGAGTGGACTCTGTGGCATATATCTTCCCGAGGTCCCTTCCCTCCCTAGACCCTGCCGTCCCTGAGGTCCCCCCCCCCCAAAAAAAAATCTCTTGGAATGTCCCAACCTGGAGCTGACAATCTTACTTTGAGTTTTCCATGATAGTTGAGCAATACAGAAAAAAGATCATTCCCAGTATGGAGAAGGGCTGGCCCAGTCTGATTCGGGCAGCTGGTTTGGGGTTGCCATCAAAGGACAGCACATAATTTAGTTTATTGTCACCTTCTTACCACCGGGGGGGGACACCATTTTGGATTTGTCAGAATTTGGATGGAAAAATCAATATGGATTTTCTGTCTCTGAGGAAAGCAAATCCAACTGAAACCGTTTTTAGAGATGCACTTTGGCCCTGTGGCCAGGGTCACTTCTAGGTTCCTGAGATTTTACCAGTTCCTAAATATGTTGAGTCTTTTCTTCTGCTAACAGCAGCCTGTGCCTTTCCTTAGGGCAGTATTGCCACGAGCACATCCGGCATTGCTCTCCTTTTGTCCTTACCCCTGTTCTTTAATATGTACGCTGCCCTTGGCTTGGTCAGTTCACATTCTTTGCAGGAAGAGGCCTGTGAATAAGGTTGCTTTTATTTGCAAAGAGTGGGGAGGAAGCAATTTTGAAGCAAAAACCGAGGAGCTCCTTGTAATCAGCTTTTCCTGAGTCTCGGGTGAGTGTGGAGCTTTGGGCAAATTTCTTCCTTGCTGACCCCAAATTACCTCTCTTGCTTTGGAATATGTTTGCGCTTTCTCCCTCTCAGAGGGACCTCTGAAGCTTTGCCAAAGACATTCCCTGGTTGAACTTGCGAGAAGGAAGTTCCAGATGCTTTGGGAGGGAGTTTGCTTTCTAGTGTTTCCTCCATTTTAGAACAGTGTTGGCAGCTCCTTTGAGCTGCAGACGCATTCCAGATAGAGCAAGAGGCAGAGAGAACAGCACCTCATAAATTGAGTTGTCTAACTTAGGACTGAGTTTCTCGCAGGGTGAAGCTTTTGGCTGCTGAAGAGAGCTTCTGGAGAGACTGAAAAAAGGCACAGGCAGGTGAGGTCAAAGACTTCGGGTCAAGCTCTGGGTAGAGTTGAGGAGATCTCCTGGAGTTGCAACCAATTTCCAGAGGACAGAGATCCGTTTCCCCAGAGAAAATGGCTGGTTTGGAGTCCTGTGGCATTATACCCCGCTGATGTCCTTCCCCAGGCTCCAGCCCCAAATCTCCAGGAATTAAGCAACCTGGAGCTGGCAACCCTGGCTCCTGGACTCAGACGGTTGCCTATAAAGATGTGGAAAAGATGCAGCTGAGCCACACAGATGGATGGAAATGGCAGCTTTGGCGGGTAGACTATTATTAATGAAAATGTTTATATCTTGCCTTTACTTGTGGTTCAAGACAGGTTATAATAATAGTTTAAAACATTTTTCAGTTAAAAGCAAAAACAAAATAGCAGATCCCAAATCTTTCCCCCTCCCCTCCTTAAAAGGGGTATTATATCTCAATGAGGCCCCTCCACTCCCTGAACACCACCTTCCCCCAAATCTCCAGAAATTTCTCAAACCAGAGTTGGCAACTTTTCTTCTTCCAGATCAGTCGGCACTTTTGCCATTAAAATATTTCTAATCTGTTTTATAGCCAAAAGGTCTTAGAAGTTTTATCTTTTAAAAAAGAACCTAAGAAGAGCCCTGCTGGATTAGACCCGTGGTCCATCTAGTTCAAAATCTTGTCTCACGTAGTACCCAACCAGTTCCAGCAGGGCATAGAGGCTGAGGCCTTCCCCAATGTTGCCTCCTGTCACTGCTATTCAGAGGTTGACTGCTTCTTCTAAAAGGCAGCTGGATTCAGTTGAATTTTTAGGGCATAACCAGAGCGTTGGAAGCCTCATAGATGCCCCTCCCTTGAGTATTTTGGCTACTTTTCACTTAAAATGGGAACAGGAGTCCTTGTCATTTGAGAAACAGGAATTGTGTTTGTGTAGCTGTGGGCAAGAATGGGCCACAGTTGAAGCGCAAGATAATATGTTCGGATTGCTACCCTGCAGCCTTTGAAGTTAATATTGTCAAATACTATTTTTTTTTATTTGTTCTGGCGTTCTTGCGTTTTCCTTTCATGTTTGTCATGGAATGAAATCCCGGGTATGTCAATAGCCAAGCTACTATAGTTGGAAGAAATGGGTGCAGCCTTCTGGGTTAAACTCTGAAGTTTCAGAGGCAGCCCAAGACTTTTTAGTGCTTGAAGCTGAACATCCAAACAGCACTCTCAATGCCAGGGGGTTAAAATTGCAATGATAAAAATTGCAGTTTTCTGTCTCTTTGATGATGTCTTACAGTCTTCCCAGATGCCTTCACTCTGGCTAGTGACCAGGCTGGTGCTGTATAAGTCAGTGTGTGTGTGTGTTTCCAGAAAGGAGTGTCCAAATAATATATAGATCTGAGGCTTGCCAAATCCAAGTTGGGAAATTCGTGGAGATTTTGGTGGTGGAGCTTGGGGAGGGCAGGATCTGGAGAGAGGGGGGAGCTCTGCTGGGTACAAGGCCACAGAGCCCACCTTCCGAAGTAGCCATTTTCTCCAGGGGAACTGATCTCCAGGGAACTGGAGATCAGTTGTAATTTCAGGAGATCTCCAGGTCTCACCTGGAGTTTGGCAGCCCTAAATTAGAGGTACGCGTGTAAATGTTTTTTGCAAAGGCATGAAGCTGACTACTTCATAGCAATTAATGACTACTTTATTGTAAAGTACACATCAGGCAAACAGGAGTGGACAGTTCGTCAGAGGAAATGAGAATTCATGGGGAACTTCCTAGTAAAACTTGAGAACTTTGTGAGTAGAGTTCTGCTGGTCTGCCTACTTGTGAATGAAACGCTGATCATGGATTCTAGAAGGACCGTGGACCATTTCGCGGTTTTGCAGAGCACCACGGGAACAGCATTGTTCATTGTGGTAAAGCAGGAAGGAGACCTGTACATCCACCAACACTCAGGAGATGCTCAGGGATCCTCATTTTATTTATTTTGTTAAACTGTTTATATGCCACCTTCTGTGCAGTCCATGGTGGCTCAGAATGTTTTACAGTCAACAAATGGCAAAGAAACACTACACAAAACGTCCAGAAATGTTATAATCACAGTACAGAATAAGCCAAATCAACCCAATATGCAGTTTCCTCCAAAGTCACCATCAGATAGAAGCTTCAGCCTCCATCAAAGGCCTTCTTAAACAGGCAGCTTTACAGCACCTTTGAAACCAGGCCAATGTAGATACTTTCTTGACCTCTGGCCTGTAAAGAACTGGCATCTCTGCCAGGAATGACTGTGCTCAAGCCAGCAGCTGATTTAGCACGTGTAGGGGAAGGAGCAACCACAACTGGAAAGCAAGATCTAAGTTGGGGCACACGTTCATATCATGAGAGACAGTTCTTCAGGGACATTGGTCTCAGGTCATATAGGAGCTCAAGGTTAAGAACCAGTGCCTTGAACTGAGCCCAGAAGCATATAGGCATCCAGTGGCATTATCTTAAAATAAGAATGGTCCAATCACACCAACAGGCTGTAGTCTACAAGTGAGCATTGTGTATCAGTTGAAGCTTCTGGGTCATTTTCTAGGGCAGCCCCATGTAGTCTAGCCTCAAAGTTGCAAAGACGTGGAACAGCATGGGCAAGAAGGCAGATTGTTTCTCTACTAAATGCAATCAGAAAATGCCTTCACATGGTTGGCTGAAGCTTCCAGATGGATGTGTCATACCTCACAAGTACAAATTAGCTCTTAATCATAAGAAGGTGGCCTATAGGATGTAAGCCTCAGTGCGCATCAGAGACTACTGTCAGAAGATACTGAGTTCCATCGGACAAATGGTGCATTTGCACGCAGACCTGCACATTTTAACCTTGGCAGGGTGCCGAGGCACAGCCAAGTGGCTCATTATGCCCCTTGAAGCCACGGTGCATGAGCTGCATGCAGATGTGAGGTCCAGCTATAGAATCTGCACTACAGACCAGTGCAGATATTGATACCTGAAGGCAGAATTTGAAACCGTCACAGCCAAGCCATCTCATGTTTGCCTATTCCTGGTTTTAGAGCTATCCTTTCTGGAGTTTTGCTGCATCAGAGCCTAGGCTGGCTAGAAATGTCGATGCAAACAAGATATACTCTGAAGGAGGTTCCACAGGTTTCTTTCTGTCAACTGGTTTTTGAAGTCCCTGCTTCTGTTCACTGGAAACTGGAAGGTTCGAGCCTTGAAAGAGCTGTGAGTATCCTTCTGCCTTTCCATGGAGGCTTGGAGCAAGTTGGAAGTGGAGGCTTTGCGAGGGTTGCTTTGATGGGTTTGTTGATATTATTCTGGTCACTGGTGTGGGATGTGCGCGCCTGTGCGCGTGCCAGCACTGTTTACAAAATATTTGAAAAATTCTTACCCTTTCCCCTGGAGAATCACAGAGAAAGGCATGGAAACAAAGCCGTGCTGGGAGGTCTGAAGAAATGATGACGCTCTCATTCATTCTCCCACCCCCACTCCTTTCCCCACGGTGGAGTTGTGCATATCAAGAATGCACCATTACTCGTAATTCTGCTTCCTTGGTGGTTTGAGTTGGTCAAAGGCAATGTGGGGCTTGCGAGAGCTGACTTTATTTTTGCAATCGATTTCCTTGCTTTTGTGTGTCTGTGTGCGAGAAGGGATTTGGCTCAGAATGTAAATGGGCAGCTAGCTGACTACAGTCAGGAGAATAGGAAACCTGCATGGGTTTCCCCTCTCCACTTGGAGCATTGGATTACTTATTCTTCCGTGGGCATAGCATTTCTAATGCGCAGAGTGCTTTATGATTATCTTCTGGTGCATTTGATTCTGTAGTACCAACAACCTGGCAACCAGCTTGTCATAATTCCTGTTTTGGAGATTCGAAGCAATACATGGTTTCAGAAGTTCACCCAAAGGGGTGATGAAGAAAAAGTCGGGGTCACTTGTAGCCCCTGCTTTTTTCGATGCATCTCGTGCAAAGATGGTGAGATGTATATATCTACATCTTGCTAAGAGGCAAACTCAGTCCATTTACTTTTCTTTAGGGGACATGTCCTGTCTTCCTTCACATACACACATAGTATAAAACCCAAAGTAGTGGCAGAAGAAGTAAGAGAAATTCTGCTCCCTGTGCTGCCACTTGGAGTGGAATACCTTAATTCACCTAAAATGGAAAAATCCTGGTCATGTCTGTCTGTCTTGTCTAGTATTGCTCATATGGCTATCGCCTTGAACAGAAGTTAGAACTAAAAATTATTTTAAAAGACCATACTCAGTATTATTTCTCTTATATTTGATTATTGCACCTATGCATTTTGCCACTGAGAGGGTGACACAATCATTTGTATCTGATAGTAGTCATGACACCTGGGCTTGCACATTTAGCATCCCGGTCATTTGGTCATCTAAGGTGCCTTAAAGTTTGGTTCCTGTGCTTCATTAAAGTCCATCCCTTCCCCCCCTTGAGCCTTTCTGGTGAGTCTCAAGTTATCCAGTGATAAGTTTGGCTGAACATTCAGAAACCAGTCAGAGTGCTTTTTAGTTTCACAGGACGGCACCATTGCTGATTGAAAGGTTACCAACAAAAGAGTTTCCAAGGGAGACTCAAGCATGAAGCAAACCAAATTAGAATCCATCAAGATGTTTTATGCCATCTCCCATGGACCGAACAAGGACCCATGTTTACAGGTGTTAACCAGTTCAACAAGAGTAAGAAGATAGTGTTGCCTCCAGTTACTGCTATTGTGAAGGCTCTTGATTCACATTTGACTTGGTCTCCCTTGGTACTTCATGTATTTCAGGGCTCTTTGGTACCTATTTTCCTTCATGACCTTATCTAAGTGTGCCTACTTGAGGATCCGCTACATGTATTTGAAGAAGTGGCCTCTTGTCAAGGCAGGTTTACGCTAGAATTTTTTTTAAAGTTCATTTTGAAGATGTTGCAAGATTCCTGTTTAATCATGCTGACAGTGGAACTGAATACTACTTTGTGTCTAAGTCCAGAATTGTATGCATTGAGACTCACTACCTGGATGCTGTGGTACCGTTGGCATTATTTAGAGTCTCTTGAAGAAAGGCCGTTGATAGCATTTTTTGGTGTATGTGTCCTACTGAAGGGGTCCCCAACCTGCTGGCACCTTTCCTGGTGTCCTCCGAATGCCTTCAGAAAGTGGGCTGAGCTAAGTGTGGCTTGTTCCCAGCAGGGCTTCTGACTGGCTGTGCAGATTAAAAGGCGTCCTCTTA
The DNA here is from genome assembly GCA_029375565.1 of Gekko gecko. Taxonomy (NCBI): domain Eukaryota; kingdom Metazoa; phylum Chordata; class Lepidosauria; order Squamata; family Gekkonidae; genus Gekko; species Gekko gecko. Next base: position 62,582,120 of record JAPDNY010000012.1, on the reverse strand, counting down.
AAGAAAGGTTCTGCCTGAAATGCTGTAAAGTTACTCTTAGATTTGTATATAACCTTGATCCCTGCCATCTTGTAGTTGGCTCCACCTCCTGCAGCAACCATTTTGTTCTGGGTTTGGCTGGTTGCCATGGATACCCTCCACTGAAAGCTGGATACGCAGTCCAAAAGCAAGCTGAGAAACAGAGCCAAAGGTCAGAAAGCCGGGAAATCAGTCAGAGTTTTCAGGAGCTAGGAGTGAGGAGTGGAGGCTGACAGCTAGGACTAGGTCTGAGAATGCATGGTTGCTTCCGTGCCAAGGCAGGCGAGCAGGATTGCTTATGACCAGATCCTCCCTTCCCTGGGAGTCGATCTGCAAAGACTCACAGCCCCTCACGTTGACTTTGCAACAGCTGAAGTCTGGCACTCCTCCTTCTCTCCTGCACATTCAGATGCTGGCATCTGGGACAATCAGGGGAACTAGGTAGGGATTCTGGCCTCAGGGAGTCTCCGACTGGGGGTGCTGGGACAGGCTCTGGATCACTCTCTCCCTCCAACTGCGCCTTAGTCTCTTCACCTTCCTGCCCCTCCTGTGCAGCTGCTGGGGCCTGTTCTCCCTCAGGTGCTGGCGTAGATTCCTCTTCTGGGTTGACTCCAGAGGAGGCTGGGTTGCTCCGTTCCTCTTCCTCATGTGAGGAATAGTCAGCCTCAGCGGAGCCAGGACCCATGACACATTTTTATAATTGTGCCCATCCCCTTTGACAGAATTCCAAAGGTGCCCAGAGGCTCAAAATGGTTTGGGACCCCTGTCCTGTTATATCTCCTGCAATGGAAAGGGTCACTGTTTAATGCACAGTTTGTTCTTTACTGGGCATAAATTAAACAAGGCCAATGTTAAGGGGGGGGAAATGTATCAAGATTACTGAATGATAAAAGCTGGGACATATCAAGAGTAGAAGTCTGAGGTACTTGGTGGAGGCAGGGGGTGGAGGTGGGGGTTGAAAATGTGATTCACACAATTTACCTACGCTGGGTTGCTAGAGAGATTGAAACTTGCTTCTAACTGGGAAGATGTCGAAAACGCACTTCCGAGCTGTGATCTGTCAGCAGCCCTGAGAGGTAGATGGTGATCAAAGTGTCACATTGCTAGATAAAAGTTGACACCAGACCTGACAAAGAGGAAAGGAGAACATCTGTCCCTGGAATTTAGTAACTTCGAAGCCTTGGTTGAGTTTTGAAACTGTGACTCTACGGGTAGTTCACAAACAGGTCTGTATTGGCCATCTCAGGTTCCTTTATTTTACTTTCTCTGATCTTTGGGGGAAAAGAAGATTGTTTTCCGTAACATGCTTTTTAAAATTGCACCTTTCCTTTGAGGAACTCGGGGTGGTGTATGACGTTTGTCCCATCCCGTGAAACAGATTGGGCAACAAGACGGTGATTCGCCCAAGAAGTTTCCAGTGGAGTAGCTGTGTTAGTCCATTGTAGCAAAATAAAGCGGAAAACAAGTGGCACCTTCAAATAGGAGCAGACCGGGAATTGGAAATGGCCCTGGAGCTGAAAGGCCCTCATGGCATTACCAGCCAACACTGCAGGGGGTCACGCAGCTTTGCAGTGCAAACAATGCGCATTAGCTCACCTATGGCTTCCTCCTGAGAACCGAAAGCAAAAATACACAATTGGTGAACTGATATGAACTGATACCAATTACCACGGATGATTAAACGTCTAAACCATGTGGCCCCATGTGGCAGGAGTTGGGGGATGGAGATTGATGGAAACAGCATTGCACGATGCTGTGACATCACTTCTGGACAAGTCCCTGGAAGTGATGTCACTGTGTTGTGTGGCACTATAGGAATTTCCTCAGTCTCAGATATCAGGGAAATTCTTAGAGTGCTGCAAGATGCAGTGATGTCACTTCTGGGTACCCACCTAAAAGAAGAGATTGGGTTTAAACCCCGCCCTTCACTACCTGAAGGAGTCTTAGAGCAGCTTACAATCTCCTTCCCCTCCCCCTCCCCACAATAGACACCCTGTGAGGTTGGTGGGGCTGAGAGAGCTCTTCCGAGAATTGCTCTTTCAAGAACAGCTGTGCCAGAACTTGTGCCTGACCCAAGGTCATCCAGCAGCTGCAAGTGGAGGTGTGGGGAATCAAAGCCAGATTAGAGTCCGTGCACTTAACCACTACACCAAAATGTCATTGTGTTATGCAACATCTTTTCCCCCTCACTCTCTTTTTGCTGTCACTCCTCATTTGAACAACAGCGGGTGCCAGAAACTGGAGGTGGGAGGTTTCCCTCTGGTGCAGCCTGGTATACCTAGTGCCAGGCTTTCATTTAAACCACTGATCTTTTATAGTCTTCTTTTTTAGCCTGAGAACTGTTTTGAACCTGTTTTTAAGATGTTCTTTGTTTAATGCCAGCTTTATGCTCTGGCTGAGTTTTTAATAGCAGGCTTTTAATTGTTAACACCTTTTATTGTGCTGTATTTTTTACTATGCTCTATCTTGTAAGCCTCTTTGAGCAGGTACTCTGGGTAGGCAGCGTGGAAATTCTCTGAATAAATTAATATGAGTAACCGATGTGCTGATGTCGTCTTTCTTTGGTAGTCTCTTTAAACAACCTGTTACCTGTTCTTCGGTGGAAGATTGTTTATGCTCAGTCAGGAAACTGTAATTTAACTTAATTGGCACTGAGACAGTAGCTTGGTTACCGTTGCACCTTTCTATTCATACACTCCGAAATTAATTTTTGCATTTCCTGTCATGAGAGATGGAAATTTGTGCTACAGCTAGTTAGTCTGAAAATATCAAATCAGGTCCCATTAGTGTATTGGGTTTCTTTGCAGCAGTTGGGAAGCTGATCTGATAAGGGAGGAAAGCAAAGTATGTATGCAAAGAATGTGTGTGTGGGAGGCCTGGAGTGTCCCCGGTGGTCTGGAGCAGTGACTGTAAAAATGGGAAAATGCAAGAGGGTCCCGTCCCCCCCTTTACTTACATTTTTAATGGGCATGTGAGGTTACTTCCTAGTCCAGCAGAAAAGGAGATAGACACTAATTGTCACCGAACAGCAGGATTCTGGACTTCCCAGAAACAGGTATGAATAAGTAAAAATGAAATATATAGTCCTCTTACCATTTTCTTCACTCTTCATCTAAAGTGACAAATAAAATAGGCCAGTGTACTTGATAAGAAGTCTGCTTATCTACTAAGTTATATCATTTGAAGTCTTTCCCCCTCTTTCATTCTTTTTAGGACTGTGACAAAATGTGACTCGTCTGGTTTTGTGAGCGTGTTTGGTTGTGTCGAAAAATGTTTCCCCTTGTCAGTGATTCTTTTGGTAATCCTTGCGAATATGTTTGTCTTTTAATTTACGTCCACTTCCCTTGTTCCCACTCTTGCTTGTCTTCACTTGCCTTTATTGATGTCGACATTAGTCAGAGCTGATTGGCTGCTGAGCACTGTGATATCATCTCCATCACAGTATGATCGGGGCTTGAGTCTGAAAACCCATATAATCAAATTGGGAAATATTACCCTCATTCTTGATTGTCCTTGTTTACCCTTAGCGGTGCCATTGTTAACTAGTTCTGATCAGCAATTCTGATCAGCAATAAAATGGTATGATGTTATCCTGTTTGCTGTATGATCTCTGGGCATCCAGAAGGGAGGAACTGGGGCTCAGTGCTAGAACATGTGCAGAAGGAACTTCTTCACCCAAAGAGTGATTAACACATGGAATTCACTGCCACAGGAGGTGGTAGCAGCTTCAAGAGGGAATTAGATAAACATATGGAGCAGAGGTCCATCGGTAGATATTAGCCACAAGGTATAGATAGGATTTCTCAGTCTGGGGCAAGTGATGCTCTGTATTCTTGGTGCTTGGAGGCTGTCAACAGTGGGAGGGCTTCTAGTGTCCTGTCCCCACTGCTGGACCTCCTGATGGCACCTGGTATTTTGAGCCACTGTATGACACAGAGTGTTGGACTGGATGGGCCATTGGCCTGATCCCACATTGGCTTCTCTTACTTTCTCATGTAAGGTCCCAGGTTCAGACCCCACCATCTCCAGTTCAAAACATCAGGTAGTAAGTGATGCTTAAGAAGACTCTAGAGAGACTCTGGAGAGACTCTGAGATTCTGAAGAGCTGTTACCAGACAGTAGGCCATACTGACTTAGTGTAAGAGCAGCTCTTTGTATTCAGTCGTCCATGTGAATAATCTAGGCAGGAGAAAGCAGTAGCTATGTGCAGGGTGGATGGTATCAAAGTAGTCTCAAGGGAAACACTTGCGTTGGAGAGAAAACAAAACAAAAAAGGTGAAACACACAAAAAATACTGCTTTTTTTTTAAAAAAAGGGAAAAATATGCCTTCCCCAGTCCAACTGCTATTTTCAACCCGAAAATTGAAAGCAGAGAATAGCCAGCATAGCTCTAGTTCATTCTTTTTATCTCTCGTCTCTCAGGGTATGGCTGGAAGGCACATGATGCAGGAGTATTGCTAATGCTAAGCAGATTTGGGTCTTGCAGTGCTTGGCTGGGGGACCACCTGGGAACCCGTTGGGTTGTATAATGGAAGTTAAATGTAGTAGTAAATAAATAAAATAAATCTTAGATGCCACTGGTACCCAGAGGCAAGGGGGAATGCTATGTTGTCTCTTCATTCAATAACTGGCAAATGTGCCCGGCCTCTTGCACTGTTTTTATTTCAAGGGGATGGCTTGCTGTTTCTCTGAGAAGAAAACACAATGCTCTGACCGTGGCTTTTTGGGAGTGTAAGCAGATAAATTTTTAACTCTCTAGCGACTTACATTTAAAAACATCCCATGTGCATTCTATGTAAAATCTAACCACTTTCATATTACAAGGACATTCACCTTAAGCGTAGAATGCATAGGACAGGGATCCACGACCTTTTTTCAGCCTGTGGGCGCCTTTGGAATTCTGACACAGTGTTGTGGGTGCAGCCACAAAATGGCTGACACAGGAGGCAGCACTGGGCTCAAAATGGCTGCCACAGCTTACCTTCAGTCACACAGAGAATAGCCTTGTGCTGTGGTGGCAGCTGCTGCCAAACTGATTTTTTTTAAAAAAAAAATTCACAGCCAATAGGGTAGCTAGCCCCCATGTGGGAGCAGGGGACCCCTAGATTTTGTGGGCTACAGACCCCTTGACTTGGCCTAAATTGTAGAGCTCTTTCAGTCTGCCATTACCCAGCTGGCTGGTGGGGAAGCCCCACCCCCCAAAGCCACAACCTGGCACAACACCCCCAACATGATGACATTATGCAGAAGTTATGTCATCACGCTGGGGATGTTGCGCAGCGATGCTCTGGTATTTGGGGCGAAACTCTGTGGCCCTGTCCCCCCGCTCCCGGAAAGCTCCTTCCCACCCCCCCACCAGTGTGAGCAAAGGATCTGGCAACCCTAACAGCCAAGCAAATCTTCAATCAGAAGCCTTGCTGGGCAACAGCCCTGCAAGGCCCCTCCCATTTTCTAAAACACTCGACAGGGGCCAGGAAAGGTGTTGATGGGTGCCGTGGAGCCTGTGAGGATCCCTGGTCTAGGATGTCAGTCAACTGAGCCCTTAGAATCTTGGTCTGAAACATCTGTTCTTTCTCCCCCCACTTTTGAGTTTATTGTACAACATCCAGCCTGATTAACAGTTCTGGAGAACTCGGAAGCGTGCACACTGCTTCATGCCCTTTTGATTGGTCCTAAAAGAAATCAACCCTGACTGTTCCCTGGAAGGTCAGATCCTGAAGCTGAAGCTCAGATACTTTGGTCACCAAAGGAGAAGGGAGCACTCACTGGAGAAGACCCTGATGCTGGGAAAGACTGAAGGTCAAAGAAGAAGGGGACAGCAAAAGATGAGATGGTTAGACAGTGTTATTGACGCAACAAACATGAAATTAAGCAAACTCCGGAGGACGGTGGAAAACAGGAGGGCCTGGTGTGATGTGGTCCATGGGGTCCCGAAGAGTTGGACTCGGCTGAACAACAGCAACAAACAATAAATAGTATTATGTGGATTGTGGTTTGTTTTTGGATCTTGGTTTTGGACCAGATTGGCTGTCAGTGGCCTTTGAAACTGACAGCAATTAAAATGTAGGTTGCTGGATGCACCTTCTGGATGTCAGTCGCGCATAGCCTGTTTTGCTGCTTAAGCCTCCCTTATTTCATGGACCATCGACTCAGGAGCTTTTAATGGCCTCTCTTGAGCTATTATGTTCCACTGGGACCGTGTGGATTCTTTAGATAGTGAGGTCAGTCAGAGTTCAGCCTTGAACTCCTTGACAGACCCCTTGACTTGGCCTAAATTGTAGAGCTCTTTCAGTCTTAATTCAGTTTGAAACTCCTGGCACTGAATTGCCAAGAGATGGGATCGTGTCAGAACTGACAAAGGGTTGCCTTGAATGAATGTGGTTGCTTACTGGGGTTCTGGTGTTTTCGTTTAAATCACAGATGGCCGATTGCCTGCCCGTGGGGGCAGGTCTAGTGCCCGAAGCCCAAAGGCACCGTGTCTGACCTCCCTCTCCACATGGCCCTACCAAATTTTTAGCAAGTAGCAGTGAAACAATTTATGCAGTTTCGCTTGTAAGTGCAAGAAGAAAAGACCCTTCCTGCATGTTCCATGGAAATGCTGTTGTATTGTTTGCTATCTCATGCACATTTCTGAAAGGCTGTTGTCAGTCTGTTAAATTCCACCCAAAGCTGCAGGTGGCATACATACCACTCCTTCTTCACTTTGTCCTTGCAATAATCCTCTGAGGTCCAATGACCGAACTGAGGTTGCCCTAGTGAGCTTCATGGTTGAATTGGGAATCAAACCTGGAACTCTAACCATTATACAATCCTGCCTTTTGAGGGGATTTTTCAAGAAGAACATCACTGGAGGTGCTGGAGATTGCACATGTGGCATGGAACATGAGGCATGTTTTCTACCATTGATCTATAGCTCCTTGACACTCCAGTCAATGATCATATATGACCCAAGCACATGTGCTTCATGCTGGTAAAACCCTCATTGCTTGAGGATCATAACATCTGCTATCCATGAAGGCTGAACTACTGGGCATCCCTGTATGATGTAGAAACTGGCCACCCCCAGTTTAATTAGGTTAATCTAAATGAGGTACAGCACTACATGCCCTTTCCAGGTCACCGAGTGTGACCTACGACGCAGCATGCACTGTCGCAGCCAAAATATGTCTACAGTGTTACATCTTTTTGTCATGTTAATGCGACTCGTTGGACTATTTGGGTGAACTTTAACGTCTAGCAATAAACGCGTGGTGATTTTTTGCTAGAGTCTTTGCATCCCCAGCAATTTTATATCATTCTTTTATTGCCTACTTATTGAAATAGCAGTGAATGGAAGAGTTGATTCTTGCAGAGTTTGGGGTGGTAAAGGAGCATTCAGCACACTTGTCAGATGCGTGGACTTGTTGAGCAAGTTATGTGACCAGCCTTGTATCAAGGAAGAGCCTGTTATAGGAAAGGAAATTAAAGTACTCAAAAGCAAATCCTGGCGTTAATGCGTATTCAAGGAAACCAGAGTTTTATTAATAAACCTTTATGCTATGTGGACAAGATTTGAGTCCAGTAGCACCTTAATGATCATCAAGACTTCCAGGGTCTAGTCTGTCCAGAATCAAAGCTCCCTTCATCAGATGGACTCTTGGAAGGTTATACCCTGGAAACCTTGTTGTTTTTAAAGATGTTACTGGACTGAAATCTTGTTCTTCTGCTGCATACCAACATGGCTGCCCACCTAAGACAGTTTGCCAGTTTGGTGTAGTGGTTAAGTTTGTGGATTGTAACCTGAGAACCGTGTTTGATTCCCCACTCCTCCACTTGTAACTGCTGGATGACCTTGGGCAAGCCATAGTCCTGTCAGAGCTGTCCTCTCAAGGACAGTTCTGGAAAGAGCTCTCTCAGCCCCGACTACCTCACCGGGTGTCTGTTGTGGGGAGGGGAAGGGAAAGGAATTTGTAAGCCACTCTGAGGCTCCGAGTGAAGGGCGGGGTATAAATCCAATCTCTTCTCTTTTTCTTCTTCTAAAACTCTCTTTGTTATGTGGAATCATTTATTGACAGTGTATTTTGAGGCAATCTGAAGCCAATGAAGAACTGCTTCTCCGTGCGCTGTATGTGTCCTCTCAACCTTTGTTCTCACACCAGGTTCCGTCTTGCTAATTGGCTCCAATTCTCCCTTGATTTCCCCTAATTAACGCTGGTGTGTGCGTGTGGGACTTCTAGCATTTCTGCATGTGTAGGCCTTAGATCTTCCCGATGAGCTGCAGAAGTCCTTCTGACATGCGTGGGAGACTTAAATTGATTTGTAACGTGCAAAATCGACTCTGAATGATGTGTAATCTAGTTCCAGAGTGTCTTAATGCAGCTACTGAAAAAGTTCCAACAATCCTAGCTATGCCAATGGATGAATGGGGGTTGAGAGGGGAGGGATGAAGAAAGAGGGGGTTTGAAAGATGTTTGAGAGAAGGAGTGGCTGGACAGCAATTACAGAACAAAGACCTTTTTTCGGTAGTTCAGGAGTGTGACTGAGCACTTGCCAGCTTTTTAAACTGTGGCAGGCAGACCTTGGCAATGCTTCCAGATGCTTTTGGGATGGCCAGCAAATTGCTCGGCCAAGTGTAAGAAGATTGTGGTTGGGGAGGGAGGGAGGAGGGAAAAGAACAACCTCCCCTTAAGATTTCTAAAATGTGAAGGAACACTAGAGTAGCCGTATGTGAGAAAACTGTTGCCCAAATGCTTGTTGCTATTCCTGGAAGCAATGTGGGTATCCTGTGCCACTGTATACAGAAAAATCCCAGTTTTATAATGAATGAAGTGGATGAGGAAATGCCATGAATTTCCCATGTTTAATTCTGTCAGTCAGATGTGAAGTGTTCACCAGGTCTGTATCATTTGGCACTGAATGGGTTGAAAACTGCCCAACAGATTTGCATCAGTTTTTTTTTCAAAACTATGTATGTGTGAAAACAGATTGGCAGCTATTAGCATTGGTAAGTACTGCTAGATGAGCACCAAATGGTAGGATATTCTTTTTGAAGACACAGTTTTGGTTATGACTCATTCATATGATCAGTGCCCATTTAAACAACTGCCTGCCAAGCAGAGCAGCAACCTAGCAAAGTGCATGTGTGTGAGAGAATTTCATTGTCCTGGTGAGAATACGTTTATGTGAAAAGCTGATTGTGCTGTGCTGTATTGTTAGGAAGAAATAGTTGAAGCAAACTGCTGAACAGCTGCAAATGGGTTAATGAACAGTCTGTTGAAAAACTGGCTCCCTATTCTCACCTGGCGAACAGGAAGCAAACCAAATTGGTCAGTGGACTTGTGCACCTGCTTCCCATACCTACAGTGCACAGTTACCTCAAAGCACTGCTGCTCTTGGAATATGGCTGAGATTAAAGCTATAGTCTCCTTTTCTGTTAGCAGTCTTTCAATTGTGACTGAAATCTCCATGGAGTACAGTGAGGGTGTGCAATAATGTTCGTTTTTTAAATGACCAACAGGAGGACTTTGCCTTCATAATATTCTGGCACTAGCCCAGATCCTGTGTTGTTAGCTTGATTATTGCGCATTCTTCATTTGGGAAGGGAAGAATCTCTTTGTAGGGGGCTATCCCGATTTCAGCTTCCTTCCCTTGTTCCATACAAATCAACTCTGTTGAAACAGAGTAGATTAGGTGCAGATAGCTTCTACTCTGGTCAGTTTCATAGCCATATTAAAAATATTATCAGGAAGATGCTTCTTGAATGGCAGAACGCTGGCCTTCTCTTTCCGTAGGGCTACATTCTTGCTTGTGCAGATTATCCAAGTAAGCACTTATCTGTTTTTATAATATAATTTCCCAGCGGCTTTAAAAGTGGTCCCCGAATTCCGAACATGATAGAAGGGAGTGCATTAACTAGTCATAGGCACTATCCAATAGGCGCCTACAACAATAGCTATGAAATGTGATTTCCTTCTGCTTTAGCAGTGTTAGTTACATCTCTGTGAGCTCTTTTCAGCTTCTCTGGGGTGCAGCTTGGAGTGCACACATGCTGCAGTTTATTGGCTTATTCAGGCCCCCCCCCGAAGAGGGAGTCTAATTGTCAGGATCCTTGCCCGGGGATTTTGTTTCTGCTTGCATTAGCTCTGGGATGCTAATGTTTCACACTGAATGGTAAAATCTGAAGGAATCATTATGCTGTTGATAGTCAAGTTCTGCAAAGATGTGAGATGTGTAAAGGAAGGGGAATAAGATTAGACTTCTGCAGTATGTAGGCTAATGAGCTGGGTTCCTTGGTAAAGGAAATATGCTGGCAGAATTTCACCTTGTACTAGTTCAGGGTCTTGGACTGTAACTCTTTGTATCTCCTTTGCTTCTAAAATTCAGAGCACATTAATACAATCTATATTTGCCAGGAGACATTACTTCTGTGCAGTTCTTTTGTTGTCAGCTTTAATTCCTTTCGAGACATCTTCCTGTGTGATCAACCTGAGATATGACCAGGAGAAAGCATCCATTAGAATGGTGGTACAGTTCCAAGAATAAAGCAACGGTGTCACCTCCTGGGTACTTTTCCTTGTTAAAAACTAGGATGAAATTAACTTCATCCAAAGGTCAGCCCTAGAGTCTGCTCTGAGTCCCAGGGTTCGGTACTGGAAAATTTGAAGTAATAGTGCAAACGATTTGGGCAAAAGATCTTAACACACCACTGACTAACCAATCAGCTCCTACACGCGTGGGAGTTATAAGAGTGATCTTGTAGACAGTTTGACTTCCAAGCTGGTTTGACCTTTGGAATGCTTCTCTGTTCAGAAGGTTAACTATGTAGATATATGTGCTCATGTGCATCAGGTTCCCATTGACCTACCTTATCTGACGTGAAAAAATGGCAGCTATTGGAAACCAGTGGAATAAAATTTAGTCTCTCAGGACTTTCTGCAGCAGAGCTTAAGGTCATCAGATGTCTCTTCGTGGGCCCTGACCTGGATAGCTCAGGCAAGCCCGATCTCATCAGGTCTCGGAAGCTAAGCAGGGTCAATTCCAGAAAGTACTTGGATGGGAGACCCCCTTGGAATAACAGAGATCGGGGCAGGCCTTAGTCAGTCACCTCTCTGAATATCTTCCAGGCCCCCAGTAGAGGGTCAGTCACCAGAGGTCACCATGACTTCCAGGTGTGCATACAGTCACACACACACACATGCACATATTAAAAATACAAACAAAAAAACCCAAACCAAAAAAAGTCTCCTAGTGGAAGCTCCAGTGAGATGTTGCTGAATTATAATTTGTCAGAAACATTGAGTTGGTTCAACTTCATCATGACCCTGAGTTTCTTTTGCATTGCAGGTGTTAAGTTAGCTCGGAACAGTTAGAAAGATAACATTGGTGCCACTGTGAGAGCAGATCACTCCAGAGCAGATGATATACTTGTGGGCTCTGCATACCAATACCACAAGACCTACTTCCATCCTTTAGACCCTTTGGTTCCACTGGTTACCATTTCTTTTCCCTGTTGTGGCCTTCCTGGTTGATGCTTCCATCCTTGATCCCTTCCAGTCTGGCTTCTGTCCTGGCCATGGGACGGAGACGGCTGTGGTCGCCCTGACAGATGACTTCCATAGACATCTGGATCGAGGCGGGTCAGTGCTGTTGTTGTTATTAGATTTAACGGCAGTGTTTGATACAGTTGATTACGCTCTTATGACCCACTGACTCGCCGATGTAGGAGTCCAGGGGACCGCCTTGAAATGGTTTTCCTCCTTTCTCCCTGGTCGGGGACAGAGGGTGGCGCTGGGTGAGAGGGTCTCCCCACGGTACCCACTAGAATGTGGAGTGCTGCAGGGGTTGATTCTCTCGCCAATGCTATTTAACATCTATATGCGCCCCCTTGCCCAGTTAGTCTGGAGTTATGGGCTGGGTTGCCATCAGTATGCTGTTAATGGACAGTAATCTGTTGTCCGTTCCTGGAAATCTGGCTGAGGCTTTGGATGCTGTGGCTGATGGTTGTGGCAAAGTTGATTGAAGTTAAATCCATCAAAGACGGAGGTCCTGTACCTGGGTTGTGGGGTGTTGGAGATGGGCACCAGGCTTCCCACACTGGAAGGGATGCCTCTGGTGCTGGCCCAATCAGTGAAGAGCCTGGGAGTAACACGGGATACCTCCTTATCTATGGAGGCCCAGGTTGCTGCAGTTGCCAGATCTGCATTTTTCCATCTTAGGCAGATTAGGCTGCTGAAGCCCTCTCTCTCCCCCCAGGACTTAGCTACAGTGACCCATGCAATAGTCACTTCCAGACTTGATTACTGCAACTCGCTCTACGCAGGCTTACCCTTGAGGCTAATCCGGAAATTACAGCTAGTACAAAATGTGGCAGTACGTCTGCTGACGTTGATGCCCCATGCGGGCTCACGTACGGCATGTGCTCTGTCAGCTGCATTGGTTGCCAATTGAGTACCGGATTCGCTTCAAGTTGTCGGTAATTACCTTCAAAGCCTTATACGACCTGGGACCAACATACCTAAGGGACCACCTCTTCCCATATACACCTCGGAGAGCGTTACACTCCGAGAGTCAACATCTCCTGGTGATCCCTGGCCCAAAGGACGTCCGCCTAGCCTCGAACAGGGCCGGGGCCTTTTCCGCCCTGGCCCCCACCTGGTGGAACATGCTCCCTATTGAGATCAGGGCCCTGCGGGATCTTCTTCAATTCCGCAGGCCTTTGACTGAGGCAGCGGGCATCCACATATGGCTCCCCCATCGAGGTTACAGTCTCCCACCCACTGATAACCGGCCATACTTAGTCACATCAATGGGCCGGATTCTCCCTATGGCAAGTGTGATGACTGTTTTTATATGTTTTAAATTTTTATTGTATCTATTGAAATGTTGTAACCCGCCCTGAGCCCACTTACGGGATGGACATGATATAAATGCGAAAAATAATATAGTATAGTATAGTATAGTATAGTATAGTATAGTATAGTATAGTATAGTACAGTACAGTACAGTACAGTACAGTACAGTATATCCACTAACTGAGGATAACATTTTGTGCATCTGATTTAGTGGGCTGTAGTCCCCAAAGGGGGTGTGGAATGGTATGATGTAGCCTGCTCTCATCAGAGCTCAGAAGCTAAGGAGGGTCAGTACTTGCATGTGGGGACCACCAAGGAAGACTTATGCAGAGGAAGGCAAGTGCAAACCGCCTCTGCTTCTCCCTTGCCTTGAAAAGCTCTTGCTGGGGTCACCTTAAGTTGGTTGTGACTTGAAGGTGCATAACATACATAGTCCACAAAAGGATACACTAGAAAACTCTGTTGCATGCTTTATCTTCAATAGACTAATGTGGCCACCATTCTTTTTTTGTGCTTTTAGAGGAAATGGCAAGAGAAAAACACACTTGGAAGTGTCTCAGAGTTGGACTTCTAAAGACCTCTTCTTTCACGGTGCTGTTGCACGGGTTAGGGTAAATGATGGCTGCTTTGTAGTCGAACTTGAGGACAGTTTGTTGCTGTCTGATTTCTCAGCCTCTGGTTCATTGTGAAAGGGGCGGGGTGGTGGTGGTATGTGGTTCTTTGCATCTGTGGAAGCAGAGCCAATGGGCACCTGAACCAGGAACAACGCTCTTCAGCCTGCTGGACAAGAATAAGTGCCTAAGGGCTCGTCTTAATAGAAGAACAAATGCTTGGCAAAGCGAGCTGGTGTGGGCAGAATCACTGGCATGTCCAAGCGGCTTGGCTTTGGGTCTGAAGGACTGCCAGCTTTCCTTCAGCTGTTCCCGAGCTGCCCGTGGCATCAGATGCCCGCAACACAGTTGGAAAAAGATGTGGGCAGCAAAGACACAGTTGACTGTTCAATCCAAATGTAAACTTGATGCAGCAAGTGAATCCCACCCACGGGCTACAGCTGCTGAGAAGCTTAGAAGCAGCCTAGTATGCTAGGTGCCAACTGAAGAAGTTTTTATAAATAAATTATACTTGAGCAAAAAGTCAGTGCTTTCTTGCTCTGTACTGGAACACAATATGTTGTTGTTTTTAATGATACATGTATTAGATATTAGATGCAGATATTAGCCAAAAAAAAATGGGCTGGATTTTTGAGAGCAAACAGTTTCATTGTAGAAAAGGTGTGGCCTAACTGCTTCCCAGAAGACACTCCCCACACATTTCAAAATCACTGGTGGGTGGCTTTCAGCTAGGTAGGTTGCAAGTTGTTAAGTTCTAACTAGAAGAAGAAGAAGAAGAGAAGAGATTGGATTTATACCCTACCCGGAGTGTCAGAGCGGCTTACAAACTCCTTTCCCTTCCCCTTCCCACAGCAGGTGTGTATTGTATAGCCAGGAGATCCTAAGATTGTCTGGCAGACAGAAGTTCTAGCGCTTTAGCATTATGCACCACTAGGTGGCAAGCTAGACTTGTTTTTTTTAAGGCAAGAGAGGTTTCAGAGGTAGTTTGCCACTGCCTGCCACTGTGTCATGACCCTGGTGTTCCTTGGAGGTTGCCTTTCCAAATACTAGCCAAGACTGACCCTGCTTGGCTTCCAAGATCTGACAAGATTGGGCTAGCCTAGGCTCTCCAGGGCAGGGCAGGGCAGGGCAGGGCAGGGTTGTTGGTGACCACAAATAATAACTGGCTCGGTAGGTTGGACTCCCAGAACAGGGTTCTAGGAAAGGAATATTGACTGTAAGAGTGAGCAAGAGTGTATGTAGCTGAAACACTCTGGAATTCTTTGTCCCTGTAGTCAAAGGCTCAGGATAGCTATGCTGACTTTCCCACCTCAAGTGACAAGCTCTGTGGAGATAGTTTCAGAGGACAGCCATATTGGTCTGCAGTAGAACAGTTCAATTCAAGACCAGTAGCTCCTTAGAGACCAACAAGATTTTCAGGGCACAAGCTTTTGAGAGTCAAAACTCAATGCTAGAGCAAAGGTAAAGGTCTCCCTTCCTCAAAAGCCAGTCGAATCTGACTCTAGGGGGTGCTGCTTATCTCCGTTTCCAAGTGGAAGAGCCAGCACTGTCCCAAGATGTTTCTGTGGTCATGTG
This sequence comes from Gekko gecko, assembly GCA_029375565.1. Lineage (NCBI taxonomy): Eukaryota > Metazoa > Chordata > Lepidosauria > Squamata > Gekkonidae > Gekko > Gekko gecko. The sequence goes on along the minus strand of JAPDNY010000012.1, from coordinate 62,567,086 downwards.
GCCATCATGACTAAACGCCGAGGCGCACGGAACACTGCTACCTTCCCATCTAAGTGGTACCTATTTATCTACTTGCAATTTCTTGCTTTCAAACTGCTAGGTTGGAAGGAGCTGAGACCAGAGACAGGAGCTCATTCTGTCATGCCGCACTCGGGTCTCGAACTGCCAAGCTACATACATTCCAGTCTGCAGCTCAGTGTCTTAACCTCTGAGTATTGACAAATTCTGTTTTTTTATGCTTGAATCTGGAAAGAAATAGTTGCCAAACACATCTTTTAAAAGAGGGAATGAAGTGTCCAGGCTGTGTCATGTGGGTAAGTTTCTGTTTTGTGTGAGAAATGTCTTGCTGGGCTTTCTTGCCTGATATCGAGACCTGTGTCTAAGAGAACCTTCATCTGTCTGGATCATCCTCTTGCTTTTATCACCAAGAATACAAATAGGTTTCTCTGTCTCTCACATCTCTCATGGCTGCCTTGTAGTATGCAGCTCAGCGCCTTTAGCGTGACGCGGTAGACAAGGTTCGTTTCTCACAGTGCTGGTAGTTAATTCAGGCAAAACTCTGTTTTTAGATGACAAATGTTTTGTGCAAGTCTGAAGGGCCCTAGAAACACTGTGCCATCTCCTGCCGGGACACACACAGATCAGTCTTTGCAATGCACCTCTCCTTCTCTTACTCCTTGGGTTCCCACCCAGCTGCCATCTGAAGTGTTCCTCACTTGTGCCCTACATCGGCCTTCCATCTTTTTGGTACCAGTTCCTGCCCGGTGCTCACACTACAGTCCCCTTTTTACCTACCTACTATGGGCTGGACATCCATCAGTTGTCTGAGCTTTTATGTATAAGACAGTAGGAAGTCCTGCCCTGGCCAATAACAACTTCTCTGGGCTGCCAACTGGCCATAATGCTGTGAGAGGGGATGGATTCCCAGATGGGCAATCCAGTGCACTGGAACTTCTCCTCGTTGGCCAATGGCCTCCCTCCCAGTCTGAGCTGGGCCTGCCTAATTGCAGAAGGGCATTGTGAGGCCCACCCTAGCCTCACACAGCCCGGTGGGCCTTTTCTCTCTCCATCCCTCCTTTGGGGGGACAGGGCAGGGTGCAGGGCCCCTTTCCATAGCTGTTTCCCCCTTTCCTGGTTGGACTTGTTAACCATCACAGGAGATTTTTGTCTGGGGTTTACTACCAGGTTAGAGGTTATGCAAGGGATATTACTGAATACGAAGGTTCCTTTTAGTCATCAAAGCTCGCAGCCTGTGATGAAACCTTTTCTCTAAGAATCTGCCCAATCTCCCGTGAATGCCACCCATGCCTGTGGCAGTGAATTCCACAGTTTTATAGTGCAATCGTGTGCAGAGTTACTCGGTCTAAGGCCATTGAAAGCAATGGGCTGTTAATCACTTGTTGAGTAAATGAGTATTACCTTTCATCCATCCTGAATCTATTGGCCATCAATGTCCTTGGGGGCCCTCACGTTCTGGCATTATGAGTATCCAGGGCTTTTCTTGTAGAAAAAGCCCAGCAGGAACTTATTAGCATAATAGGCCACACCCAACATCAGAGACTCATTAGCATATTAGGCCACACACCTGATAGTACAGCTTATTAGTGTATTAGGCCACACCATCATGTTACCAGAAGTGTGGTCATCCAGCCACACCCACCTTTTGCTTCTTATTCTGTTTCCCTTGTTTGTTGTCAAAACCCAGGGCTCTTTTTGGAGCAGGAACTCCTTTGCATGTTAGGCCACACACCCCTAATGTAGCCAATCCTAATGAGCTTCTGCTGTTGGGTGTGGCCTGTTATGCTAATGAGTCCCTGCTGGGCGTGGCCAACTTGGGAGCCAGCCAGAACTCCGTTCCTGTGCGTTCCTGCCCAAAAATAACCCTGTGAGTATCTACTTTCTCCACCCCATGCTATCACATATTCCATCAGTTGTCTTTTTTTCTGAGCTGAAAAGTCCCAGATTTCTTTAGCCCCTCAGTCATGTTGGTCATTAATCAGTGACTTGAGGCATTATTAAGAAGAGAAGGAGAGATTGGATTTATACCCCGCCTTTTACTGCCAGAAGGAGTCTCAGAGTGCCTTACAATCTCCTTTCCCTCCCCCTCCCCACAACAGATACCCTGTGAGGTGGGTGGGGCTGAGAGAGCTCTTTTGAGAACTGCTTCTGAGAGAACAGCTCTTAGAGAACTTGTTACTGACCCAAGGTCACACCAGCAGCTGCATGTGGAGGAGTGGGGAATCAAACCCGATTCTCCCAGATTAGAGTCTGCACTCCTGAACACTACACCAAACTGGTAGTTGAGTCTAGTACACGAGGATCCAAGGCCAAGGTTTACTAGGAAATATTTGGAGAGGGCATAGGGCTTGCCACCAGGGGCATAGGGCTTGCACATCCATGGTGTTTCCTCTAAGCTGTGGCCGTGAGCGGCAGCACATTAACAGAGGAAGCCCCACAGAGCAGCAATCTGGGACCACGCAGGGTCTTGCACTGCTCATTTTAAGGTTACAGCAGCTATATTCTGCTCAGGATGTGAACTGCTCTGCTCAGTAAGTGGAAAAAATAGAAGGAACATGGATGGGCAGTGTATTTTCATGTGCAGAAAAGGCCTTGGATAGACGGCAGCTAGCCTGAAGGGAAAGTGGGATGGGAAAGGCAATGTTACGGTGCATGCATTATGTATGTGCACATGTGAAAGAGAGGCCCAGAGAGTACAGCTAATCCAAAGTACAAACGGGAAGTATGAGATAGTATTCTGGCATGCGCGTTGTGTGCATGCATGATTTTAATATTTTCCTGCAGGGTGCCAAGACTTAGAGACCACCCTGGAAAAAGCCACCTCATCTCTCTGCTATGTTTAATGCCAGGTTTGAGTTAGATTTATTCCCACCCATCCACCCTGGTTCTGAGCCCTTGCAATCGTGCGTGCGATTTACAGATGATTAAAAACATGAAATCTGAATAAACACGGTGCGGATCAAAGCTGGGCTTCGAAGAAAAGCCAGTCACCTTAGCAGAGATAAACTCATGAGCGTCGGCAAAGCTTTGTCACACTTTAGCCGGGGCTACTAAGAGAGTAAGCACATAGCCAGAGAGTGGCCGTGTTGGGGGTTTAAAGGGACGAGTCGCATAAGCAATTTTCCCTATCTTTGTTTCTGCTCCGCGTGTTTGTACCACTTCCTGTCAATTTCATGCCCAGCAGTTGGCGTGAAGCAGATAAGCTGGAAGATGCGGATTGAATCCTTGCCTGGAAATCTGGTCGAAGTTGATTTGTTACCCATTAATACTACTGGGAACCTTCCCCATCAAACTGGCTCCGTCTGTGGCAAACAGAAAACATTGCTTACAAGTGCTTTCCATCCTTTGTGACTTTTCGCCTCTGACTCATTTCAAAATTCCAGGTAGCTTGCTCTCTTTCCCCACAGGGCCCGAACTTTTAACATGGAAGTCTGTGAATAGCTTCCTTCCAGCTCTCCCTGGCTTGATTAGGTTAGGGCTATGGCTTGAATATTGTGTTTCTGCGTCTGCATAATAAAACGTCATTGATTGTTTGCAATTGATTAGCCAGGGGTGCTATTTCAGTATAATAGAATGTTGGCTTAATAGACAATCTAACACTCTTGGCTGGATCTGAATGGGAGTTGCTCAGCTGTGAATTTCCCAGTGACACACAGGATTGAGACCTGGCATTGTGTATCTTGTTTGTTAGAATGAAGGGGATTTACTGGAATATGGCAAAGAGACAGAACTTTCTTGGCAGACGGCGAGTGAGCTTTGATTTTCTCTCTCTCTCTGTCTCTCATACACACATATGCTTGCACACACCACGTTCTATTAACGGGAAATACAAGTTTCCCGTTAATAGAAGCCCCAGGGAATTGTTTTCAGTCTACTGTGTTTTGCTTCATTCTTACAATGACCAGACAGACTCAATAGCTATTGAGGGGAGGAACTCATAGCTGTAGTATAACATTTTCAGAGAGGTATTTAAAATGTAATGTTTTAATTATAGACAACATGTACATGTTAAACTACTTGCTTATTACAAATAACACGTAACATTATCAGATCAATGAAAGATAAACAAGCAAACAAGCCTAACAAATTTCTTGAAGTTTTGAATTCGGGTGCTTTGTTAACATTGTCTATTACTGTATGAATGAGTTTGCTGTAACTTGTTCCTTTCTCCAAGTCTATTGTAGGTCATCTTTGACAAAACTGATACATCCCATATTCTGTAGGAAACCGCCCCCGCCCCCCCATGTCAGAGCAGAAGACTGATTCCAGCAGCAAGTTGCCCAATAATATCAGTAAACATACCTGCACCACCCAAATCTTGCAGCAAGAATTACTAGAACATGATTAGTTTTTGCAAAGTTTTCAGAGTTGTGAAGCAATTCCAGAGACTGATTGTTTCTTTTTCACTGAAGCTGTTAATTTAGCATAGCCTAAAACATATAGGGTACAAAATGTATCAAACCACTGAGTACTTCATAATTTAAATCTGCCATCTTGGATTATGCCTAGAATATAGAAAGAAAGCCAGAGCGGTGATATATCATCCTACCCCAAACACACCAGTTCAGCCTGTACTCTCACCAGGCAGCATTCTGAACCAGGGGAAACTTTGGGACGATCAACAAGGGAAGCCCCGTCATGTTCATGCTGGGTGATTATGGGTTAGATGATACAGCCCTTGCCCGGTGCCTTCTGGGTCCCTGTTACATTAAGGTTCTCTATTTAATCCAGTTGGAAGGCTTTCTGGAGAAGAAAAGTCTTACGTCCGATCTTGAAAGCCTGTAGGATCACTACCAGTTACGTCCAAGAGAATTCTATCGTTTGGGAGCAGCTGGCTACAAAGTCCTCTCACAGGTCCTAGCCAACCTAGGGCTGGTTTCTGACAAGAAGTAGGGCTGCTGGGCCAAGACAGGCAAATGGTAGAAGGGCTGAGGGGGCGGGGACATGGGGAGGGTGCATGTGATGTTGCCAATGTTGCAGTATCACTTGCAGGTAAACCCCAGAATGGTACCTCTAGGAATCTCCAGAAACTCTATGGTCACGTCACTGTTCTTTGTTTTATTTTTCTCCTGCTGTGACTTGGACCAGCAGAGGGCAACAGAGCTTGCTGGCAGGAGGCCACCCGCCATAGCAGGAGGCTTGCCAAGATTTAGGCAATAAGACTTCTGTAGATCTTCCGCCACATCAGTCTAGAAAGATATTCTGGTGGGTTTGTGTAGTGCTTAAGAGCGAGTGACTCTAATCTGGAGAACCGGGATTGATTCCCTGCTCTTCCACATGCAGCCAGCTGGGTGACTTGGGTCAGTCACAGTTCTCTCAGAGCTGTTCTCTCAAGAGCAGTTCTCTCAGAGCTCTCTTAGCCCCACCATCTCACAGGGTGTCTGTTGTGGGACGAGGAAGGGAAGGGGATTGTAAACTGCTCTGAGAGTCTTGAGTGAAGGGTAAAGGTAAAGGTTCCCTTGCTCGAAAGCCAGTCGAATCCGACTCTAGGGTTGCAGTGCTCATCTCCGTTTCAAAGCCGAAGAGCCAGCGCTGTCCGAAGACGTTTCCGTGGTCATGTGGCTGGCATGACTAAACACCAAGGCGCACGGAACGCTGTTACCTTCCCACCGAAGTGGTACCTATTTACCTACTTGCAATTTCTTGCTTTCGAACTGCTAGGTTGGCAGGAGCTGGAACTAGAGACGAGAGCTCAACTCCGTCTTGCGGCACCCCGGTCTCAAACTGCTGAACTACTGACCTTCCATGGCCTGCAGTTCAGTGTCTTAACCACTTGAGCCACCGCAGCTCCTCTTGAGTGAAGAGTGAAGAGTGGAATATAAATCCAAATCCTCCTCCTCCTCCCTCTTCTTCCTTGCAGGGGTGCGTTATGCTGTGCTGACCCTATGGTCCTAACCTCTTTGCTTATTCCCCCCCCCCCCAAAAAAAAGAAATGGTTAGGCCAAAGCAGTACCTCTCCCCTTGCGTAGTTAAAAATCGGAGTTATTTACAGCTGCAGGGGAAATGCACTTCACATGTGGTATACAAGATAACCTGTTGATTAGAATCTCTGATTAATTGTTCAGTACACCAAAGTAAATTAAGGACAGATCCCCCCTCCCCTCCCCTTAATGCAGATTACTTGGGCTTTGATGTGTTGTAGCCAGATCCTTCATTCCCCCCTCCCTCTTAATGTTATTTTTCTTGTATAGTTTAATTAGGTTAATTTCCAAACTCCTTGACATGCTGATTGATGCCTTCCCTTCCTCCACCCCCAGCCTTCCAGTAGCTCTGATTGCCGAGAGCTGGGATGAATGAGATCAGAGAATCCCTGTGGAAGCTTGGAATCGTGCCCGCAAGATTTCCTATTCTCGAAGTGCGTGCTCCCCATTCGGGAGGACAGTGAGGGCTTTGTAGACCTTTTCACGTGCCTTGTTTTAAAATGGTCCAGTCCTGCCACAGCTTAAATCTGGATGCCGGCCAGCGATTACCAAAGCAGCAGGCAATTTTTTATTGTTAATTGCAAAGGCACGCAAAGGCTGTGTCTTACTGTGCTCCTCGGTGGATGGAACAAGCAGTAATGGGCCGTGTTTTGTCTCCAGATACCTGCAGAAATATTGCAGAGAAATTGCTAGAGGTTATGTAGTCTGTGGAGAATCTGGAATTGCTGCTTGCCACCAGAACAGGGGTCCCCAACCCTTTTAAACCTGTGGATACCTTTGGGAATTCTGACACATGGGATGGGTGCAGCCACAAAATGGCTGCTGCAAGAGGTGGGGCCAGCCACAAAATGGCCACTGCAGCTTCCCTTCAGTCAACCAATGAAGATGCTTGTGCTGTGGCGGCAGCTGCTACCAAAGCAACATATTTAAAAATCGGCAAATCCAATCAGATCTCCAGGGGCCAATCAGAAGCTTTGCTGGGCAAAAGCCCCAACTGGTCCCGCCCACTTTCTAAAATCACCTGGTGGGTCCTGTGGTGCCCACGGGCACCACGTTGGGGATCCCTACACTAGAATGTGAAGGTGGCACCATGTCTCTGCTACTTTTAGCACCATCGATACATTTGCCCTCCTTCCTTATGTGTTCCTCCACCCACTCCCCAGTGGAGGTCCTCCTGTTCCTCTTGAAACAACAATGACTTTCAGGGAATAACTCTGTTTTCCTCCAAAGTGGTGTCTGACGGGGCAAACCAAAGCAAGAACGTTCTGTGGCTTATAAAAAACGTCTGACTATAACCTTTCTGTGAACCTGCCTTTTATGTGGTCTTATTGTTCTCCACTTAATTTGCAGAGGTTTCTGCTTTCTTTCCCTGGCTCAACAAATTATTGTCAACTTTGTCAGCGCGTCTCCAAAAACCAGCCACCCGTTCTAGGGGACGCTTGTTATTCGCCTACTTTTTTGTAACTGGATTGTGCAGTAGCTCACACAGTTCATGCTCAAGGAGAGCTGTCAGTAGGGAAAGTCTCATCTTCTTGACCTGCTTCCTTGGTAGTTCACTCTTCCTCTCCATACCTCTCCAAGTCAGTGATGTCATGTTCGGAAACAAATGGCTGCAGCAGTAGGCGGGGGCGGGGGGGGAAGCAGGTGCAATTTATTTAAAAGCAGGTGAAAGTATTTATTAGAGCTTTATCGATCCCTGTGTGTTTTGCAGTAAAGCTTCTTCAGGGGATCTTCTACAGGGTTTTTCAAATTCCACCTTGGGCAATGAGGTGATGCATTCCAGAGGTACCTAATTCTTGCCTCTGGGAATGGTATGACCATGCATAGCCTTTTTATACTGTGCAAACCTTGATCCATCCAGGACAGTTTGCATTGACTGATAGCAACACTCATAGGTCACAAAGGTTTCTTACTTACCCATGGTACTCAAGATGCTTAATCTGAGATGCCAGTGATTGAGCCGTGACCTTCTGCAAGCAAAGCACATGCCTTACCACGTGGCCCCCTGTTTTGCCTTCGCCTTTGCAAAACAACATGGTTAACAGCTGCAGCTCTCTGGAGATGAATCATTAGCATCTGTGTGCATGAAGGTAGACATTCACCAGTATGTGCCTATAGAACATCTCCACATGTCTCCAGCTCCTCCATCTCCCCACTTTCCTTAGAAGTAAGTGTCTCCAACAGGTAACTTGTGAGCTACCAGTAACTCACTTGCTCCTGCACAGTAGTTCATGCATCCACTAGAATCCCCAGGAAATGACTGCTAAAAGATCAGCTACAGGCTTTTCTTCTTTTTAAAGATTTTATAGGATTTTCCCCTGTGTTGCTTGGCTGATAGCTTCATTTCTGGTGATCTTCCTAATCCATGTCCTGTTTCTAAGACAGAACAAAACTTGGTAACATGCCGGGGGGAGGGAGGGGAGAGTAGCTCAGGATATTTTTCTTTACTCAGAAGTAGCTCTCATTAAAGAAGAGGTTAGCAGGCCCTGCCTTAGATGAAGGGACTTTCTGACTACAGGTTCTAGAGTCCTGAGGACAATAATCCACAGGGAGAAGTATTGGGGATTTGGAACTGTGCAGTTCCTACTAGTTTTGGGTCTGCCCTTTGGTTCTCACTTGATTCAGCATAGGGGATAATCATGGTGTACTGGTTTGCAAGCTCTGAGTATCAGGTGCCAAAAGTCAGGCAAGGCAGGGTCATTCCGTCCAAGGTCAGTGGGTCCAGAAGTCAGGCAGTCGTTCAGTCCATGGTCAGAGGTCCAAAAGTCAAGCAAGTCAGAGTTGGTGGCTTAGCATCTATTGCACGTGTTGTATCCACACCTAACAGCCTCTCTTGACTGGTTTTATAGCCCCATGCCTGAGGGTCATGCTTCAACCAGTTGCTCAGAAGCAATCCTATGACTACTTATTTTTGTTATCAGCACGCAGCTGGCATTGGGCCAGGAGGCGTGCACTTTGCTGTCTTGTCAGTAGTTCTGTTTTCAGCCTCTGTCTGTGGCACTCTTAAGGGTGAATGTAATACTGGTGGGCTAGGAACGGCCTGCTGAATCAGGGCTGAAGGGTGTTGGTGGCTTTGCACCAGCTGTTGGCTGTGAATCCTGACAACTCTGCAGCTCATTTTCCTGCTGGTCAGCTTCTGTTAACTCAAGGTCGGCTACACCGGGCTTCTCTTCTCCTGAGGAGTCCTCGCGATTGCCGAGCCCTGACTCATGACACACGGTTCCCTTGTGGCTTTCCGGTACCACGGTTGCATAATGTACGTACCTGACACCTGGGAAAGGTCTCCCGAAAGCTTGGGATGATTTATTTCATGAACCTATTTATGCTCTGCCTTTCCCCATGGCTCAAGGCATCTTTATAAATTCCAATTTAAGATGTACAAAATCACATCCCAAATATTCTCCTCCCAAGCTTGCAGCCGACACTCCTTAGCAAATAAAACGACTTTACAGTGCCTCTAAACAGTTCCAGAGACAGTACCCGCCCCACACCTGCTCAGGAAGCCCATTCCATGGGGTGGGAGCTACAGTGGGACAACAGGGGCTCTGACCAATGCCAGGCGGGCTACCCTTAGTGGAAGAATAGTTAGCAGGTGGCAGCTGGAGGACCGCAGTTGGCGCACAGGACCGTATGCAATAAGCATCTTAGTCCCTTCGGCTTTGGCGTGTGTAGATGGAACCGGGGCAGTTATAAAGATTTTAAAAGGACGCCTGTGCATTGTCTCTTGATAGTGCTAGAAGGGATCCGTAGACCCAGAGGCGACCAATTGCTGCTGTGTCAGTGAGAGGACTGCGAAGTGCAAGGAAACGGGGGGACAAGCAGGATATTGGCCCTGAGACACTAAGTTAGGCTGTTCCTGGCAAAGAGGCAAACAAGAATGTTCCGAAAGCATTTAGAAGAGATAACAGCTGTAATGCCGAAGTGGCAGCTTGTTAACCGTTGAGATTTTCAGGAAAGGAATGGAGCTGTAATCCAAGGCAGCGTTCGCCTGGGAGGGGGGGAGTCGGAGAGGGCCAGGAAAACTGTCCAACAGAAATCCCGGTTGGACTCTCGTGCTGATAAGCCAAGGGGAAACTTGGGAAAGATGGACAGAAATGTGAAAGATGCCTTTGGCTCACTTAGGAGGAACGGCTGATGAAGCAACGGATGGGATTTCCCCCCCCATTCCTCGGTAAAGAAAATGATGGTGAGCATTAATCAGTTTTGCATGTAAATCCCTGTGTGTCTAATCCCTAGGATACGAGAAAGCTGAGCAGAATTTTTGCATTCGAACAAAGGGCGTATAAAGTGATACCCAACATCTGTGTTCAGCATTTCTGAAATTGCTTACAAATGAGTTCCAGCAGAAAGCTGTTCTAATTCTTCCCGGTCTCCCTGTTCTGGGATGTTCTTTTTTTTTTTTTAAATCCCTTCTCAAAATAATAGCTTTCTCGCTGCCACCCCCTTAACACATGCAACTTTAATTGTTGACAGGTTCCAGACTGTTAAATGTATTTTAAGTTATAGGATAAGAAGATCTACTCTCTGGAGATTGGGGCCGTTTAAGGAAGAACATGACTAGGCCAAGACTGCTGGTTGAGGAGGAAATATGGACGATCCGGCTAGCTACCTGGCTAGTTAGCGAGCCAGTTTGGTGTAGTGGTTAAGAGCGCGGACTCTGATGTGGGAGAACCGGGTTTGATTCCCCACATCTCCACGTGCAGCTGCTGGTGTGACCCTGGGTCAGTCATAAGTTCTTTCAGAGCTATTCTCTCAAGGGCAGTTCTCTCAGAGCTCTCTCAGCCCCGCCTCCCTCACAGGGTTTCTGTTGTGGGAAGAGGGCGTGAAAGTAGATTGTAAGCTGCTCTGAGACTCCTTCGGGTACTGAAGGGTGGGGTATAAATCCAGTCTCTGCTTCTAGTGGCAGCTGACCAACATCTCGCTGAGTTGGTTCTCCTCTGCCCACAGGTACTTAAGGCCCAGGCATGCTCAGAGCCACTTCTAACTGGGGAAGCATTGAGGAAGATCCTTCTAGGAGGCTGGCTAGTGGCATTTGAGTCACGTCTCATTGTGTCTGCTTCTCCTCCTCTTCTCATTTTTATATATTTCATTTATTTAAAAACACATTCATGCCTCCTTTCCAGCCATTCAGGGTCCACAAGGCGGCAAACATGAAAACATTTAAACAATTTAAAAAATACAGTCGGAATTTTAAGAATTCGGTTTAAAGCACATAAACACACAGCACTAGAAGGAGGGCCCAAAAAAGTTACTGGGGGTGTGCCAGATAAAACGGAAAGATCCCTGCCTCATGGCGGAAGACACCCATAGAGGGAGACGAGCGAATCACTTCCGGTGGTGAGAGTTCCGACATTTGGTGCCACGACAGCGCAGGCAATCCTACACAAAGTTACCTCAGTCTGAGCCCATTGGTTTCAGTGGACTTGGAATGGAGTAGCTCTTTAGTCATTCTGGGGCTCCAGGCACAACTCGAGGAGGGGACCCCCAAATCACTGCACCCCTCCCCCGGGCGGGAGCGTGAACTAACCCAAAGCACCCTAGCCTGTCTGTCCAGCCAGTCGTGCGCCAGACCCTGCACCTTCCTCTCAACCTGGCATGGAGCTCAGGCAGGTGTTGTTCTCCTCCTTCTGCAGCATGGGACTTGGCCAAGTGGGCAACTTCTCCCTGTCGGCCTTGAGCTTAAACCCCCCCCCACTCTAGAAGAAGAAGAAGAAGAGGAAGAGTTTGGATTTATACCCCGCCCTTCACTGCCCAAAGGCGTCTCAGAGTGGCTTACAAACTCCTTTCCCTTCCCCTCCCCACAACAGACACCCTGTGAGGTAGGTGGGGCTGAGAGAACTTCTGACAGAAACTGTCCTTGAGAGAACAGCTGTGCCAGAGCTTGTGACTGACCCAAGGTCACATCAGCAGGTGCAAGTGGAGGAGTGGGGAATCAAACCCGGTTCTCCCAGATGAGTGTCCGCGCACTTAACCACTACACCAAACTGGCTCAACTATTGCTGTCCCCCTCTCCACACTTTCTGAGTTTCAGGGAGCACAGGGGATCACCACGTGCAGCCTGCTTCAGCCACTGTAACCCTGAGGTGTTAGGAGCTTTGGAGTAGGGGCAGGTGGTTGCAGGGTGGTGGGGCAGAAGATCCGCCAGCAGGGGGAGGCAAAGAGAGGAAGACCAGCTTCGATCCTCAAAGCCTTTCTCTTCTTCTCCTGTTTTTGTCTGTTGTATTTTTTTTAATGTAGTATTTTTATGCTGTAAACCACTGATTGTGAGCTGCCCTGAGCAGGGAGGGCGGGGCATAAATGTGATTAATTTTTTAAAAAGCGGTATATAAATAAATTACTATGTCAGCCTAGGGTGGAGTCCCTCTTGGAGGGATTGGGAGCATCTGTGCATGCTTTAATTCATCTAAATGTATGTAAATTCAAAACTAAACACCGATCAGTGCTGAGACAAGCTCGAGAAGAAACAGAAGAAAAATGCCTGCATGGGGCTGTTTTTGAAACTGTGAGGAGGAGGCGATGAGAATATCGTTTTCTATAGAAAGGGGTCACAAAGAAGCTTGGATTAAGGTCTATTTTTGGTTTCCCCAACGTGGCCTCCCTACAGGATTTGTTTTCAAAAGCAAAAGGTAATGAAATGCCTGTTAGCAGGACCCGTGAAAAGATCACAAAAGTGTGCATCATGAAACTGAGCAAATCGGCAGATTCCCCTTCTGCCTGTGATCCACCATTATCATTTTGTCATATTTGGATTGGTCACAATAAAAAAGGTATGACGCTAATTTTACTTTGGGGATTTTTCCGCGAACCAACATGACAGCCTTCAGTCTGGTTTTATTTTGTGGTTAAGTGTGAAGTTTTTGTGGTTGAGTGTGAAGTGTGCGGGCTCTAATCTGGGAGAACCAGGTTTGATTCCCCACTCCTCTACTTACAGCTGCTGGATGACCTTGGGCAAGCCATAGTTCTGGTCAGAGCTGTTCTCTCAAGGACAGTTCCGGAAAGAGCTCTCTCAGCCCCACCTATCTCACAGGGTGTCTGTTGTGGGGAGGGGAAGGGAAAGGAGTTTATCAGCTGCTCTGAGACTCCACGTGAAGGGTGGGGTATAAATACAATCTCCTCCTCCTCCTCCTCCTCCTCCTCCTCCTCCTCCTCCTCCTTTGTGGTAAGAATGAGGAGGTCAACTTCGTGCTCAGGTGCTGAACACCGGCTTCCTGTTATTGTGTTTCAATATTCAAACAAACGAATCAAGAGCTCAAATCTCTCACATAATAAGTTATTCCCTTCTCCCCTGCGCCCGTCTCTGTTTCTCTTTTGTTTTCTTGGCTTGTTTACACTGTCAAGATGGAATGACACCTGGGCACCTTGGTTCCCTCCCTGGACCTACCTGTTACCAGGACGAGAAATAACTGAATGCGACTTGGGGTATGTGCAGGTGAGGAAGTGGTGCAAGCTCTCATTCCATAACTGCTTAACACTGAAGCTGCATTTCATCAGTGGTACCTTTGATGAGCACCAAACTTGTTTTGACTTAAAAGGGAAAAGGATTATTTTTAAAGAGCAGAACTCCATACTGTAAAAATGCACGCACAGGAGTGAGATCAGGCACTTCCCCCTTTGAAATGTGGCGTGTGACAGTGTCATTGCTTGAGGGTGTTTTAATATTTGAGGCACTGCATGGGAGATAGTGACACGGAGCCGGTGTGGGTTTAATCCAATCAACACTGCAATTTCCCCCTTCTTGATTATTGTTGGCTCCTGAAAGTTTTATGCTACTTAATTCTGTTACATGCCTCTAAGATAAAGCGACTTCTGTTGTCTTTCAAATTTTGAAGATTCTGGCCTATATGAATTGGTGGGGTGGGGGAACTCTTGCATCTCTCTGCCAGCATTTTGCAATTTTGCAATTGTTTAGTGGTATAAGAATGGGGTGGGTGGGTGGGTAAGGAGGACCTGTATTCAATACATCCTTTTAATAGGAAAGTACTTATTTGGTGTTGCCCAAAGGATATACAAATTTTGCATTATGCATAAAAACATGAGCAGTGGGAAAAAAAATAGAACATCAGTGGGGGAATTAACAGTCACGGTGCCCATAGAAACTGCGTCCGATACCACAAGCAGCAGAAGTTGAATGACTTTTGGCTGTAGCGAATGCAAAACCAGTTACTGAGCTGGGGATGTTTGGATATGCCAATAGACCAGTGATTTGAAAACCTGGCCAGTAAATTTGCCCCTCCAGAAAGTGATCAACAAATGGAACAGTGAGCTTTCTCCAAGAGACAGTTCCTGCAAATAAGGGGACTTCTCTATACATGGTTTGCATGCAGTAGGTCCCAGGTTCAGTCGCTGGTATTTCCAAGGGTATCTGTTCTCTGTTCGAGCAAGAGGGCCAAATGACATGATTCCCATGTAAATCTGCTTCATGTCCTCCACAGCAGACTTTTCATATAACAAAGGAATTTGTCTCCATCACCCATCAACCACCATAGATTACATAAGCTACAGTCTGGTCTAGGTGAAGGCCTTCCCAAGAGTCCTGTTAGATATTTCTTGTATGGTCTATGTGCATATCTTCAGGTCTTCATGCCTCTGATTAAGTGAACTCTGGCTCACAGAAATTTATTCCGGAATAAATTCTGGTTGTCTTGAAGGTGCCACTGGACCCAGTTTGATTTTGCTGCTGCAGACTGACCCAGCTAATTATCTGGAATTACCTGTTTTTGCAGCGGTCTTTCTGGGGTCTCCCCATCCCCACCTAAACCTGGAATCATGACTCTGAGAGCCTATTCAGATGTTTTAGCAAAGCCACGTGCTATCGTCCTTGCAGGATTGTAGCACTTTAACATGTACGTGGGGGAATCAGAAACACATTAGATGCTCACTTTTAAAATCTCCTTTCAGGGGTGCTGAGATTTTGGTGGTAGGTCTGCATTCAAACAAGATCCCTCGTAGGCTATAGGATCACGAGGATTATACCATACATTCTACCTCAAAACGCCCAAATGATCTCTGAATGCTAACCTTAATAAATCTGTAGCCAGGGACGGTGTTCACATTTGCAAAACTGTGTTAAGCCCTCTGGTTTCAGTAGCTGAAAGTGGTCACCTGCATTTATGAACAAAACAAGAAGAGTAAGGGATATCCGTTCCTCTACCGTCCCTTTTGAATATGAAGGTGCCATAAAATATCTTCGTAAGAGCCGAATGCTGGTCTTGGAAATCGCTCCACCACTAACAATGGATGCTGATTAACAGACACTTAGGTCAGCCAGAAACACAGGTCACAGTGACCTGCACGGGGAGTAGAGTGGAAATAGGCTGGAGGAAAGGGGTGGGTGGGACAGTGACAGCTTGAACCTGAACAAAGATCAGGCCAGATAGGGCTTGTTGGTTCTTGTCAGTCATCACCACAAAAGTCACCATTTGTCTGACCAAATGCAAGTGGCGGGCAATGGAGTCCTAAGCAGAGTTAAGGTAAAGGTTCCCTTGCTCGAAAGCCAGTCGTATCCGACTCTAGGGTTGCGGTGCTCATCTCAGTTTCCAAGCCGAAGAGCCAGCGCTGTCCGAAGACATTTCCGTGGTCATGTGGCCGGCATGATTAAACACCAAGGCGCACGGAACGCTATTACCTTCCCACCGAAGTGGTACCTATTTATCTACTTGCAATTTCTTGCTTTCGAACTGCTAGGTTGGCAGGAGCTGGAACTAGAGACGGGAGCTCACCCCGTCATGCGGCACCCGGGTCTCGAACTGCTGAACTACTGACCTTCCACAGCCTGCAGTTCAGTGTCTTAACCACTTGAGCCACTGCAGAGTTACCCCCGTTTTAATTAATGGGCTTAGCCAATGGGCTACACTCTATTTAGGATTGCACTTTTAGTGAGTAGCAGCTCAGGGGAGTTGCAGTGGTTTGCTATTGCTGGGGGGGGGACTGGTACTGGTGCTCTCTCTGGCTCTCTCTCTCTCTCATATTGATCCAGAAAGCATCGTTATATTTTTTGGGGTAGAATTCTGTGACTGTGTTGGATCCTCCGCATATTTTGGCACCTCTCTGAGATGCCTGGGGAGCACATGGCGGTCGCCAACTAAACATAATGTCATTCCAGCCGATCAGGAAAAAAATGGCGGATGATTAGTGTTGATTGGTGTGACCTGTGGTTTCCGGTGGCAGCTAAGCCCATGAAAGGAGAGGGGAGGAGAGTCCTTGTAGGGCTGAAAGATAGAAAGGGGGCTCAGCGTACCCATTCAGGAGAGGCCAGGTCTGCCTTGCTTTGGCATCTGCCAATGGGCTAGGATCAGCTGGCCTCGGTGGCTGGGAGACGGAGAATGTCCTCTGTATAAATTCTTCGGGCTCACATAAAGCATTCCTGTCCCTTTGCATACACATCCCCTAATCGCTAGGCGGGCCACAAAGCCATCCCTGCCGTTATTGTTATAGCTTTCCCTCTCCTTCCCCATAAATTGTGGCATTAACATCCTTTGTGCCTGTTGGAGGTAACGATCCGCATCGTCTCAGGTGTTCGATAAAGTGCTGAGAGTAAATTGTTCGGTGTGGTAAACGCAGAGGATTTAAAACAAACATCATTGCTCTCTTAATGTTCGAGTTGATTACTGAGAAGGGGGAGCTGTTATTTGTTAGAGGTAAAGAAAGTAGCGTTTGCGTGGGTTTTCTGAAGGCTTATTGATGTTAGCAATTGCCATTTTTTCCACCCAAATCGGAGGATTTGCTAGATGCAGATCTCTGATAACAGCAGGCTTGATGGCAGCCGTGTGGATAGAAGTGCCTTCCTGCAGCACTTTTAATTTCACAGTGGCTTACATTGCTTGGTAGAATTAAATCCTTCCATCAAAAGCTCTGTACCTCCCTTAAACCTGGATGGGCAGTGCACAGCCTTGAAGCTGAGTGTTGGTGCAGACATCACCAAACAGTTTGGTGTAGTGTTTAAGTGTGCGGACTCTAATCTGGGAGAACCAGGTTTGATTTCCCACTCCTCCACTCACAGCTGCTGGATGACCTTGGGCAAGCCATAGTTCTGGCACAGCTGTCCTTGAAAGAGCAGTTTCTGCCAGAGCTCTCTCAGCCCCATCTACCTCACAGAGTATCTCTTGTGGGGAGGGGAAGGGAAAGAAGTTTGTAAACTGCTCTGAGACTCTGAGTGAAGGGTGGGGTATAAATCCAATCTCCTCCTCCTCCTTCTTCTATGGTTGGGCACTAAACTAAGGAGTACAGTGCTTGGCCTCTCCCTTCTCCCCTTCTTTGAACACTCAGAGTCTGTTTTTCCAGCCTTAGGGCCAAGTGTGGTTTGATGGTTATATCTCAACTGGCAAACATCGCTTTGCACTTCCTTTAAATATTGCAAACACCCTTAAATTGTGGTTTGCAATGTTGGTTGGGAAGCTCGAGCCATAGTTTGTGTATTGGGGTGCAAGGGTAAACTATGGTTTGTGGTAACTCGGAATGCTGTGATTGTCTCTGACCACACAAGCATGGGGACATATTTGGATAACATCAAACCATGGTTTGATTTCACATTTGCATTGATCCTGAACATGGAAGCCATCACCTCTTCTTTGCAGTTCATGCATTTGTGAGCCTCGTCCTCATTGAGGTGGGAAGCCAGTGCGTGAGCCATGTCACCTTCGACTGCAAGTGGGGGCTCACATGGGGAACTTCTCCCACTTGGGAGGTGAGTTTCAGGGAGAAGGGCTGACTCCTAGCCATCTCCATGAGAGCGAGGGTTGTATAGTTAGTATGTCAGACTAGGACCTGGGCAATCCAGATTCGAATCTCCACTCTGCCTTTGAAACTTTCTGCATGACCTTGGGCCAGTCACATACTCTCAGTGTAGCCCTACTTCACAGGGTGGTTGTGAAAAGAAAACAAAGGAGAGGAGAACAATGTAATTTGCTTTGGGTCCCCATTGAGGAGACAGGTGTGGTGTATATGAAGAAAATAAAGAAGTGATGTGTTCCCTTCCTATGTTCGGGCATATTTTATTCTGCAGAGGAGGATCCAGTGTTATGTGTCACTACCAGAGGTGGTACAACCCAGAGTTAGGTTCACCACTCAGCTGGGAGTAGGGCTTCAAATGCTGAAATCACAGTTTTCCTCTCTCATGGCTATACTGATCGCTATTTTTTTTTTTAACTGCTAATGCTTCAGGAAGAGTGTGACACGTCTTTGGAAGGAAGTTTGACATATGTTGAGTTTTGGAACGTGATAAGCAGTTATGCTAATTGTATGCAAATTAGGTGCAGCTTTTTAGAGAATCGTTCAGAAGTCGCTCCCCGTACTGGAAGCAGTGGCTTCCTCTGTTGAAAATATCAGTGTATGTTCTCATTCAGGCAAAGTGTGAAGGATACTGGCTTGGATCCTGGGGCCACGTTTCAGACTTGCTTTGCTCTGGCCGCAGCACAGCTTGCTTCCCAGGTTAAGTGCACGGACTCTAATCTGGGAGAACCGGATTTGATTCCCACTCCTCCACTTGCAGCTGCTGGATGACCTTGGGTAAGCCATAGTTCTGTCAGAGCTGTTCTCTAATGAGCAGTTTCTCTCAGAGCTCTCTCAGCCCCACCCACCTCACAGGGGGTCTGTTGTGGGGAGGGGAAGGGAAAGGGGTTTGTAAGCTGCTCTGAGACTCCGAGTGAAGGGTGGGGCATAAATCCAATTCTTCTTCTTCTTCTTCTTCTTCTTCTTCTTCTTCTTCTTCTTCTTCTTCTTCTTCTTCTTCTTCCTCCTCCTCCTCCTCCTCCTCCTCCTCCTCCTCCTCCTCCTCCTCCTCCTCCTCCTCCTCCGCCTCCTCCTCCGCCTCCTCCTCCTCCTCCTCCTCCTCGCCCCTCTGTTGTTAGGACTTTTGTTTGTGCACAATCAGTGGTTTCCAGTTATCCTTGTGCTCAAACAGAAGTGCTGGTATCAGAGAAAGTGAGTGGCATCCCACCTGTAGTGAAGCCTGTGCAGAATGTGGTTACAGGATCCAGTTCAGAGAGCCAATGTGGCTTATAATGGTTGGACTGGGATCTAGGAGGCCCTGGGTTCAAAACCCTTCTCTGCCATGGAAACCTGCTGGGTGACCTTGGGCCAGCCACTCTCTTTCTGCCTATTCTGCCTTGCAGGGTTGTTGTGAGGGTAATGTGGCAAATGATATAGGCTGCTTTACATTCCTATTAGGGTGAAAGGCACGGCATATATTAAGTAACAGCTAATAAAGGAAAGGAGAGGAATTAAGTAAATAAGTAAGATCCAGTCCAGTGATTCCTTGCCAGTGCAGGTAGCAGATTCCCACCAAATCGTAAGGGGATGAATACCATGTTGTCCATTAGCTATGCAGTAACCACGGAGACTACTGAAACTGGCATGAGGGCTCACGGCAGTTCTGCAAGACCCGCACCCTGCTGCAGAAGGAATAAGGGGGAGCACATGAACACCTGAAACTGCCTTCTACTGAGTCAGACCCTGGGTCCATCAAAGTCAGTATTGTCTACTCACACTGGCAGAGGCTCTCCAGGGTCTCAGGCAGAGGTCTTTCACATCACCTACCGCCTGGTCCTTCTTAACTGGAGATGCCGGGTATTGAACCCAAGACCTTCTGCGTGCCAAGCAGGTGCTCTACCGCTGAGCCAGTTTGAACAATCTCCATATGAGTGCTTATAAACACCACATGTTCATCAAAGAAATCCGTAATCTGGCATGCGCAGGAACGAAAGCAGATGGGATCTGGGAGTACACGAAGAGCATCCTGCATTTGCAGCCACCGCAGCATTTGTTTTGAAAGCAGAGGATGAGGTCAGCATGTGTGCATACCCAGCACAGCAGACTGAAACCTTGCTGCTGGAGAGACGGCTCTCTCTCGGGCTTATCCCTGGCTCCAGCTGCTGTAGCGTGACAGGCAATTACGGTGCTCTGTAGTAGTCCTAAGCAAAGAGGGTTTGAACAGCTAGTACGGCGCATCAGTCAGGTGAAGGTGCTCTCTCCAGCTGCCTCTTCCAAGAACGCGGTGGTGGGGGGGAAGGAGTGGAAGAGAGAGAGAAAGGAACAATCTGAGAGCCCCATGTGGAGACTCTTCAATAGCACATTCCAGTCTCTGGGGACTGGGCTGTCCTTTCTTAGTCCCTTTGCAATTCTGCGTGTCTACAAAGTTTCGAAGCGATGTACTGAGATTTGTGGAGGAAGGTCGGTTCCCTTAACAGATACAAAGGAGGACATCCAATTGTAGCTTTAAACAAATGTCTATCATTGGTGGGGGGAAGTGCCATCAAGTTACAGCCAACTTCTGGTGACCTCATAGGGTTTTCAAGGCAAGAGACATTCGGAGGGGGTTTGCCATCGTCTGCCTCTGTGTAGCGACCCTGGGCTTCCTTGGTGTAGCGACCCAGGGCTGACTCTGCTTAGTTTCCAAGTTCTGACGAGGTGAGGCTCACCTGGGCCATCCAAATAAGGATTCCTTAGGCTATGTTTATTTCTCAGTTGATGCCTTTGTTTTTTAGGGTGCATTCAGGCATCCAATTTAACTGCAAATAAAACGGTGCCCAGTTTGTGCCAGGTTCCGGTGCCCTCCCTGCTCCTCCCCCATCCCCCAACCCTTCTCACACAGAGTGCGATCAACAAATGGTGGTTTATAAAGTCCAGTACTCACATTATAGAGTTTGCAGGTTGCGTCTAGGGTCCCTGCCCTGTGTCACAGGGTGATTCTGCATTGGCTTTTCCCTCCGTTGTTTTACCAAACCCACTTTGGGACAGAAATTCCCCTTCTGCATTGCATGCCACTTTCACTTTATTTGACCATCAGGTTTTATGGTACCTTCTGCATAGATTTATGGCCATTCAGACTTTGCAGTCAGTGCAGCGTTGGCCCCCGGGGTATTGGAATGTGGTTTTGAGCTGCACCTTTTCCTCAGTGTTGAGAAAATGTGGAGCGAATGCCAGATGCAGAATCGCCCCCTATTATGTGTGGATTGTGGGTTCTCTCCAGTTCCTGTGTGCATGGGGCCCAATTTGGATGGTAACAGCAGCATGTGCATCGATGCAACGAACATGAAATTGAGCAAACTTCAGTGGACAGCGGAAGACAGGAGGGCCTGGCGTAATCTGGTCCATGGGGTCGCGAAGAGTCGGACTCGACTGTGCGACTGAACAACAACAACAACAACAAAGCAGCATGTGCGGAGAAGGAGCTTGAGCCTTCCATCCGGCATGATTTTCCCCAAGTGTACACACGGGTTTCCCCAGTGGCCCAAACAGAACCCTACTGGGATCATTTCAGGATGGGAAAACAGCACGGGTGGATGGCTGGTACCCCCTGTCCAGGCACACCAAGTTGCAATCTGAAAGGCACTGTACACGTGAGAATACAAGGATCTGCCATTCTCATTCATTCATTCATTCATTCATTCATTCATTCATTGTTTCAATTTATATCCCGCCCTCCCCACGAACAGGCTCTGGGTCACCGTAGGGGACACACACACATGACCCCAGACTTGACCTTTCCGTAATGTGAAAATTGGCCCCTAATCTCTGGTTATCCAGTGTACAAACACAGGTTAACCAGAGTTAGTTTTTACCTGCACTAATTGGTTTCAGCCTAGGTTAAGAATCCTGATGTAGTGGTTAGGAGTGACGGACTCTAATCTAGAGAACCCGGTTCGATTTCCCCTGAAGCCAGCTGGGTGACCTTGGGCCAGTCAGAGTTCTCTCCAAACCCTCTTGGCCCCACCTGCCTCACGAGGTGACTGTTGTGAGGAGAGAAAGGGAAAGGCAGTTGTCAGCTGCACTGAGATTCCTTAAGGTAGAGAAAAGCCAGGCATAAAAACCAACTCTTCTCCTCCTACTCTTAGCTTGTGCCTTCTGGAGCTAACTCCAGGCAAGCCGTGTTTGCCTGCCTTTGTACATGAAAAGGTAATTGGAGTTAGCCTTACACCACCAGTCCTTCTTTATCAAACTCTGGTGCAAGAAGGGAAGGGAAAGGAGGAAGAAGGAAGGCGTACTTGTACATTATTGGTTAACGTTTGGTATCGTGGTTAAGTGCGCGGACTCTAAGCTGGGCGAACTGAGTTTGTTCCCCACTCCTCCACTTGCAGTTGCTGGGTGACCTTGGGCAAGCCATAGTTCTGTCAGAGCTGTTCCCTCAAGGACAGTTCTCTCAGAGCTCTCTCAGCCCCACCTACCTCACAGGGTGCCTGCTGTGGGGAGGGGAAGGGAAAGGAGTTTGTAAGGCGCTCTGAGACTCCGAGTGAAGGGCGGGGTGTACATCCAATCTCTTCTTCTTCTTCTGTTTGATGGTTCAGTTGGATATCTAAATGCAACCCCAAACCCCAAAGGAGATGAGATGCTTGGGAGTCTATGAATGGCTCCGGCCTTGCATTTTATTCAGGGATCAGGCATGCAGGGGAGGGATTCCAGCTGGGGACAGCAACGCCCAGAGGAGAGAAGGGCTGAACCCTTTCTGTAGACAGTCTTTCTCCAACCTGGAATAGCCCTGCAGAGCTGTTATTTGCCCCTTTGGAGCAAATATACAAATGCTTTTATGGGTACTGGTGTGCACATTTAGGCAGATCTAATTGATTCATTAGTCAGGCTCTTCTGATTTTACTGATTGGGGGGTGCCTTAATTGGGGATTTTTATTTCCCTCCGTCTCTTCTCTCCCTCTCCCAGTGTTCTTTCCTCACAGGAAACCAAATGAGGATTAGAGGAGCTTATTTTTAAACAAAGTCTTTATTATTTCTTAAAACAATTTCATCCTGCCTTTTCATATCTGGAATCTCCAGTGTGGCGATCAATTATCCCCACCTCTGTCCCCCGTCATGGACTCATTGTAAGTTTGGAGAGTCTGTTCTCAATTGTTAATAGGTGCATCATCATTATTATTATTTTTGGAAAAGATAGTATGCTTTGTTTCATGTCAGAGGTATTCACCTAGTGCTGGTGATTTCAGCAACAATAGTTTGGCACTGTAGACAATTAGGAATGAAATTTTTGACAATCTCCTTCCTTCCTAATCCCCTTTCTCTGTCAGCCGCCCTTCAAATGCTTTTTATTTTTGGCTCTCTGAGTGTGGAGCTTTGGCTTCTTGTGGACCATAGAAAATAACTTCAGGGATCAAAGGAAGGGTCAGACTGCTGTGATTCGCTGCGTTTTGAAGCACCGTCGTGGCTGGGGTTGGCTGAGTTTCATCGGCTTCAAGTACAATACCAAGTTTGTAGTCTAGTCATAAAAGAAGCTGGAGAGAATCTTCTGGGTTTTTCTTTATAATGTTCTGGCTGGCAGCATGTCCTTTCAAAAAGAGGATCTGTGTGTGATGGTGCATGCAGGGACTGTACTGGACCCTGTATTTTTCCTTACCTCCGTAAATGGAGGTAAATGGAAACAAATGAAGGTAAGTGGGAAAATGAGTGGGTGTTTGGCCAACTACCAAGGAGATTTTGGGGGTGGAGCCTGGGGAGGGTGGGGTTTGTGGAGGGGAGGGACCTCAGCAGGTGTAATGCCATAGAGTCTACTCTCCAGAGCAGCCATTTTCTCCGAAAGAACTGATCTTGGTCACCTGGAAATCAACTGTAATAGCAGGAGATTTCCAAGGGCCATGTGGAGAGAGGTGGGCAATGCTAGTTAGACCATACCTACGTCCCAGTTTGGTGTAAGCAGTTAAGTGTGCGGAGTCTAATCCAGGAGAACTGGGTTTAATTCCCCACTCCTCCACCTGCAGCTGACCATAGTTCTGGTCAGAGCTGTTCTGAAAGTTCAGTTCTGGAAAGCGCTGTCTCAGCCCCACCTACCTCACAGGGTGTCTGTTGTGGGGAGGGGAAGGGAAAGGAGTTTGTAAGCCGCTCTAAGACTTCTTCAGGTAGTGAAGGGTAGGGTATAAATCCAATCTCCTCCTCCTCCTCCTCCTCCTCCTCCTCCTCTTCTCCTTCTCCTCCTCCTCCTCCTCCTCCTCCTCCTCCTCCTCCTCCTCCTCCTTCTTCTTCTTCTTCTTCCCCCCTGACAAGTAGTTCTCTAATTGGAGGGATTCTTTCCCCCTGTGTACAACATTATTCAACTATGTGAGTCCCAACAGCACTGTACAGGTGAGACACAGGTATACCATATCAGGGAGAACTTAGTCCCAGGTAGTGATCAACACATGCCTTTTTGGTAATTGCCCAGGTGTGCCAGAAGCCTGCATGGATTCCTTTCCTGCCTAGTGAGCATAACACACCCCTGGGATTCCTGGCCCATTCTAGGTCCACCTCTCAGATATTTATGGAATTGATTTGGGTTTACTCCAGAAATACTTCTGCCTCAGTTGAAACCCCTGCTTAGGGTTACCAACCTCCAGGTGGCACCTGGAGATCTCCCGCCATTACAATTGATCTCCAGACAACCAAGATCAGTTCCCCCGGAGAAAATGGCTGCTTTGGAGAGGGGACTCTATGGCATTATATTCTGCAATGTTCCCTCTAAGCTGTGGAGTCTTGTGAGCAAAAATTCTACTTTGTGAGCTACTGGCATTAAAGTTGTGAGCAAGCGATTTGCCTACTGCATAAATTAGCTTGCTCTGGAGCCATCCTTCCTGAGCTAAGACAAAAATCTGTGAGCTGGAGGCTAAAAAACTGTGAGCTAGCTCACACTAACTCAGCTTA
Source organism: Gekko gecko (assembly GCA_029375565.1). Classification (NCBI taxonomy): domain Eukaryota; kingdom Metazoa; phylum Chordata; class Lepidosauria; order Squamata; family Gekkonidae; genus Gekko; species Gekko gecko. The sequence goes on along the minus strand of JAPDNY010000012.1, from coordinate 62,542,535 downwards.
GAGGGAACACTGCTGAGGTCCCCCTCCTTCACAAACCACACCCTCTCTAGGGTTCACCCCCAAAATTTCCAGGTATTTCCCAACCCAGAGCGGGCAACCCTAGCCCTGCTTGTGGCCCGAATCCTGACCTAATCAGGAATAGAACATGTTTCTGTGACATTCAGTGAATCCTGAGCTGTGTCTCCTCCTCCTCCTCCTCCTCCTCCTCCTCCTCCTCCTCATTCCAGCTTCTGCCCTGCCACTTGTCTTCGTTTCAGGTTGTCAGGGCCTAAAAGAATCAGTCAGTGGTCTTCTTGTAACTCTGAAAAATGCTACCCACTTGGATGGTTCTTCTGTTGATATGATTCTGGTAGTTCCTTGGAGCTCATCATCGTTATTCTTGATGGAAGATGCCTATCCAAGGCCAAGGGGTTCAGAGCTGTGTTTAGATAGTGTGGCAGTAAGAAGAAGACTGGGGGAGGGGCTCTTTGTTCTAAAGAAGGTATAAAATACAGCCTTGGAATCATTAAAAAAACAAAACCTCCTTCCCTGGTGAATTTGGTCTGTACTTTGCTGTATCAGTAAATCAAAATGCTCCTTACTGAAATAACAATAATAAAATGAAAAGCCCACTTCTTTTATTATAACCTTGGCAAGCCTGGAGATTGTGCAGAAAATGAAAAATACCACAAGGTTTTGCTTCTGTAGGTTCTAACCATTTCCAGCTGCAGTGATCACTCCTTCTCCATTCCCCTGTATTTTGGGGGAAGTGTTTGAGAGAGCCATAGTGGAACTTTGATAGCTGTCTATGTGCTTGATTTCCGCCTCTCCCCCCTACCCAGTACAGATTAAATACTTATGATTTCTGAGTGGATTGGCATGCCTTCGGAAGTTAGACTGGTGCCAACAGAGATCGTATTCAGACACGGAAAGCTGCCTTATACGGAGTCAGATGGTTGTTCTTTCAAAGTCAGGCTTGTCTGCTCTGACTGGCAGTAGTTCTACCCCCCTTTCTTTACACCGTGCATAATTTTGTAGAGCTGTGTTGTGCCACCACTCAATTGCTGTTTTCTGAAACAAAAAAAGTCCCAGCTGCTTGGATTAAAGGGGAGCTAGAATTCCCATCGGTGCTTCTAAAATTGTAGTTTCATGTGGAGATATGAATGGTTACCACTGGAGATATTCCATGTTTGCCTGGTTTGCATCGTTCTCACAAACATGGTAAACCCGTGTCTGGCCTTCACTCAACTGAAGGTGGGAACACACTTCTCCATGTAATTTTTAACAAATCCTTGCATCTGGAAAACTGAATTCAGTGTAGTGCCTTTTCCGTGACATGCTAGATTTCTACATGCAAGATTTTTTCTCATATGAAAGGACATCCTGTTACGTAAGCCCTCAACTGCAGTTGGCCCCAAAGGGTAGAATACTAATTTGTCCTTAATCTGCTCCATATTGTTGTAGCACAAGAGGCTGCGTATTGCACAGCCTGCATTTGTGGCCAGAATTGGAGGTCCTCAACATTCTGAAAACATTCCAGTTTCTTTAAGGAAGCTCCAGGCTTGTGGCTAAACTGATTTCCTTGCAGTTTCCATCCTCTCTTGCCCCTGGGCAGAGAACAGGAGTGAACATTGCGAGAGGAACCTTCTGATTTGCTTTGCTTGGAACATAATTTTCAGCTATAAGTTTCCTCAGAATGGCAAGGAGTTTCTCTCCCTTCAGTTCCCTCAACAGGTTTGAGAAGTAGTGTATATTGGGGGAGGGATCTCTGACAGATGTCTCAGCCAAGGCATATTGAGAACATTTGGTTGCCCGAGGCAGAAAAATCTAAATCAGGGGTGTTGAACTCACTTGTTATGAAGGCCAGATCTGACATAAATGTCACTTTGTTGGGCTGGGCTATGCGTGCCATAAAACGTAATGCCAGGGACCGGAGTCTGTATAAAGGACAGAACTGGTAAACTCTGAGTTGGTGATTCCTCACTGCAAGGCCTCATGGGCTGGGAGGGGAGCGCAAAGGAAAACCTGCATGGACAGACTGGAAAGCCAGCGGTGCAGCATTGGGCAGACGCTCCCATGCTGCTTTACTGCTGCAGATGAGGTTGTTCCACCATGTGGAAGCTACAATTGGAATGGCTCTGCCCAGTCCCCCCAAAGTAGACTCTGGTTCCCTCCCTTGCACTAGTTGCTCACTGGCCTCATAAGAGTCCTGGACAGGCTGGTTCCAGCCCCCGGGCCTTACGTTTGACACCCCTGATCTAAATGGAAGGTTTTCCCCATACGGAACAAGATCCACCAGGAAATTGTTACTAGTTTGTGTGGGGCTTACCCCCACAAACTTCCCAATCAGTTGTGCCCTCAGGATCAAATCTGCTTTTTCAGTCCTCTCTTGTCTCACTCCAAATTCACCACCAGATACAACTAGCCTTGCTTCTTGCTAAAACTGGAGTCTCCCGGAGTTACTTGGGCTGCATCCACACTGAGTTAGCTATTGCACTATCATCATGCTGTAGCAGTCATTCATAACTTGTCCACACAGGGTAACCCAGTTGCCAGTTGCTGTTGTGTGATGAGAGCACCCTGTCCATCCACAACTGCTTCGCACCAAGGATTTCCCACATTTCAGCCACTCAACTAGTGCACTGTTGGTTTTTCCCCATGTTTGCACATGACATCATCCTATACTTGTGTGCAAATAATCCTGGTGTGGAAGCTGCCCTTGGGTACTGGCTGGCGCATTCTGAAGTCTGGGGTCTTTCAGTCCAAGGTCAGGAGAACAGAAAGTAAGCAAGGCAAGGTCATTCAGTCAGAAGTCCAAGGAGTAGAGAGTTAGCAAGGCAAGGTTGTTCAGTCTGAGGTCAGGTCATTAGAGCTCTCAGAGTCAGGCAATGCTGTGGCAGCAGGTCAGCATCCAATGTATACAGTGCATCCACACTCAACAGCCTGTCTTGGCTGGTTTTTATAGCCTAAAGGTCATGCTTGCAGCCAGCTGCTCCGAACTAATCTTGCAAGTACTCAGCTTTGTTATCAGCAAGCAGCTGGCATTATGCCATGAGTCATACACTTTGCCTCCTTGCCTGCAGCTCTGTTCTCAGCTTCTGTCTGCGGTGCTCTAAGGGTGTGGAAGATACTGGTGAGTTGAGAATGGCTAGCTGAGGTTCACCTGGAGCGTGTTGGTGGCTCTGCACCAGCTGTTCACTGTGAATCCTGATAAGCCTGCATCTCATTCTCTTGCTAGTCCACTTCTGTTGATTCAAGGCTGGCTACATGAGGCTCCCCTCCCCTGAGAAGTCCTGGCTATTGCTGAGCCCTGGTTGGCCCATGACACCATGTCTGGATACAGCCTTGGAACAAACCACAACTAGTCCAAACTTGATGTGACGTTAGTTTATCCATGCATCTAAGCCCATTCACACATAAAGCTAGGTAGGGTGGATTCTGAATTTTTCACACCAGGAATGGCCTGTGCATGAGAGGAACACAACCCTCCCTGCAGCTTAGTCACTCCTGATTCTTCTCTCCCTAGTTAGTCTTGCTTCCAGTACTGGAGCCAGACTAGGAGGAAAAAAGCCTCCCATGGTGGAGCATGTAGAGATGGAGCACCAGGAAGATCAGCTGCCCTCACCCACCCAGACCCATGAAGCCACCTCATACTGGGCCAGTTCATTTGGTGCATTTAGCTCTGTACTTCCTGCACTGATTGGCAGATCTCTGTAGGATCTGAGGCAGAGAAGGGCCTTATACTGAGTCAAACCACTGGTCTGTCAAGGTCAGTTTTGTCCCCTCTGACTGGCAGCGGCTCTTCAGGGCCTCAGGCAGAGGTCTTTTCCATCATCTGTTACCTAATTAAACGGGAGATGCTGGGGATTAAACCTGAGATCTTCTTCATGTAAAGCAGGTAGTGTGCCGCTGAGCCACGGTTCCCCCTTCCCATTGTACTTGGAGGAACTGTGGGCCTCTGCCCAAGGAACAGAGGGGGCGTTAATGAATCTATCTGATGATGTCGCACTGGGCCTTTCCAGTTTTACTGCACAGGAATTCCTATCAAGGAAGTATCTTTTTGCACGGTCAGTGCCTGTAAACGTGATGAATCCGTAAGGGAGACATTCATCAGTTGGCTCTCGATTTTAAAGGGAAGTTGTTTTTCTCCTTCCCTAAAATGATATATCTCTGGGTTTTAATCACTGGTTGTGACTGAGAGCCCGACTTGAAGAGCAGCCATTTGCTGTTAAAGTTAGAGCTTTGCTTGCCCTTGGAAAGATAAAATGCCATGCCAGGCTCCATCTGGCAGGCTGCAAATATTTCAAGAGCTTTCATCCTAGGAAACAGAAACTGGGCCACCGTTTCCACTAATATATATATATATATATATATATATATATATATATATATATATCTGCTTACTAACAGTTGCATTTATGATTCATATCAAAACCTTCAAAAATCATCTACCCAGCAATTAAATATGTTAAAGGAGATGTGCTCAGACAGGGTTAAACAAGATGAGAGGTTGATTTTTGTAGTTTCAGAGGGAGAATGCCAGGTTTTGCCTTTATCCCCAACAGCCTGCGATGCAACCTGGAACTCCTTACATTGGACTCCATGTTAGCCAACTAAGGCAACTTCCATGCAGTGATTTTCCATGTAGTTCTTGTCGCTGCTGCAAAGGCAGAGCTATTCATAGTGGCAACAGAGCATCCACTCAGCAGTTCCCCCTCCATTTCCCTTTTTTCTGTTCCCTTGCAGCCTCTTTCCCTATCAAAGAACTTCTGTTTAAATATTTGGCAATTGCTAGATCATAATACCATTACAGCACTCTATCTCCCTGGTTTACTAGTTCTTTGAGAGTCCCTTGGACTGCAAGGAGATCAAATCAGTCCTAAAGGAAATCAACCCCGACTGTTCCCTGGAAGACCAGAGACTGAAGCAGAAGCTCAAATACTTTAGCCACAAGATGATGCTGGGAAAGATTGAAGGTAAAAGAAGAAGGGGACGGCAAAGTATGTGATGGTTAGACAGTGCTATTGATGCAGTGAACATGAAATTAAGCAAACTCTGGAGGACGGCGGAAGACAGGAGGGCCTGGTGTGGTGTGGTCCATGGGCTCATGAAGAGTCAGACTCGACTGTGCGACTGAACAACAGCAACAATTAATTTCCACTTATAAAAAAAAAAAGCTCATCTCTAGCCTTTTTCCTTGTGACTCCACAACCGTTCATGGATAAAATTTAGAAGTGCCCCCAAAGCCTAATTCCTTCCCGTCTGCTGGCATTTGGATCCCTTCGCTCTTGCCTTCCCTTAGGGGTCCCCTGCTCATCACCCCACTCTCTTATCTTCTTTACTGTCCAGGTTGGAAAAGTCCCACTTCTCTCCTCCAGCAAACAAGGCAAAAGGGGTGGGAAGAGAAGACGCAGCAACCTGCAGGCAGGCAGCCCTCCGAAGGGTCATTGTGCTGCTGGAACGGATGCGTTTGGAAACGTATGCGGAGCTCAGAAAGCAGCTCTGTTCAGACGAGATGGCAGGCATTCGATCCTGGCTGCTCCTCTCTCCTCCCTGCGCGACAAATTATCTATAGATGGGTGGATAATTAGATTTGAGCATATACACCTCTTAAAGTTGCTGGGTTCTGCTGCCAGGTTTTAAGCTGTGATTCTAGAATGCTTTTTTTATTTTTTAAAAAATGCTTACTCTTTTATAAGGGAATTCAAAGAGCTTAGCGAGCCAGCGCACGCTTTGCACACCCAAGATCTCAGGGTCATTCTTTAGTCTCTTTGGTCAAAGGAATTACACATTAAACTTGAGGTGACCTTTTCTGAAAGTTGCATCCTAATTCCCTGGACTCAACCAGCTTTCCCTACAGCTGCACAGCAGCTGTGGGGAATGATTTTTTCAAGCATTACAGGGACCTGATTTGCATTGAATCATAGCTCGGGAGGAGGAGGGGCTTCTTCCTTTCTGCCCCATGCCATTTCCCCCTGGAGTATTATTTACCCCACTTCGGAGCAGCATGTTCCGTGTTCCATATACAAATGCCACAACTTGTTTATCTCTCAGGTAACAGGTATGCCTGAGACCTCGGAGAGTTGCTGTTGATTAAAGCAGACCCAGTACTGAGCTAGATGGATCAGTGATCTGACCTGAAGGCAGCCATGTATGTACCCATCATCCATAGGCAGAGATGCTTCATGGCTCAACTACCTGAGATTCTTTGGGAGTATCCATGCAACAAGGGTTCTTCATTTCCCAATCACTGTTGCCACAAATGCAAAGGCATTCACACTGACAACGGAATGTCACATGGGAGTTTTGTGCAGGCTCTCCTCTGTCAGCTGTCATTTCCCCTTTGCATTTTACTCTACCACATCACTGGAGGACTTTTTTGAGCACTTTAAAAAAAACAGCAATTTTAATTGTGCAACTGTGTAATAACATTCTAACAATCTTTTGTCATAATTGACTAGTTCCCCTGAATTGACATTTTTAAACAATCTCTATCCCTTTTTTTTGCGGAGATATAAGAGTAAAGGTGCCTTTGCCCTTCTGTTGCCAAAACACCCTCAAAAAGCCCTCCACTGCTGTGGCAGGGAAAACAGTGGACCCAAGGAGCTGTCACAAGGAAAATGGTGCTGATGTGCATGGAACCTTTGAAAACGCGCACCTTTCTAATCAGATGCCTTGCTAGCATGAAAGACCATACCAAACCAGGTTCGAGCAAGAAAATACCAAGATGGTTTAAGACTGGAAAGTGGATAATTTGAGGACAACATCATGTGGATGTTGCACAAGTGAACAAATCAATCCATTGCTGTTTGGACCAAAGCAGAGAAAAATCTTCCTGTGGATGCATTCTTTGACTGAATATTCAACCTTGGGCTTTATACATGATAACTACACACTCCTGGGCTGAAGGTGCAGGTAGATATTAGTTCTGCTGGAAGTACAGATGCAGATAACATGAGAGGCAACCCTTGTTTTTCCCCCTCTAGGGTGGAATGGATGTTTTTGAAATCAAATCTGCTGTGAAGAGAGGAGCTGTGATTAGCTGAACAAGTTTGACTTGGAAATGTGAATTTGAGCCTCTTCTTCGCCCTCCTTCATTTCTTGGTGCGCCATGACCTGCTGCGCGGGGCTCGGCAGGGGAGCTTGTTTCAAGCACATTATATAATAAATACATTTATTTTTGGAGTTCTTCAACCTGATCGCCTGCCGCAAAAAGCCCTCTTGAAGGATCACGGGCTTGAGGAGCATCTCATACAATGACCCTGTTAAGAAGATGCTTTCTCTTCCCATCTTAGCACCCAATTGCTGTCATTTCCATAATCACAGGGTTCTTTTTGTGTGTGTGTGTGTGTGTGTGTGTATATATGCATAAATTCCTTTGTGGAAACTTCAAGAAACATCTGGAAGTAGCTAAGAGAAGAACAATCACTGAAGTACATATATATATATGTTTTTAAAAAAATAAAAGAAGGGGTTCTGGAAATTTTCTGTGGGTGACAATAAAGGCTGATGAAACATTGGTTAAGAGAAGAGATGTGGCTCACTGGTAGAGCACATGGCTTGCGAATATGATTCGCACATGGTACAGCTATTGCCAGTTCTGGTCCCAGAGTCTTTAATAACAGGTGATGGGAAAGACCTTTTCTTTTCCTGAAACCCGGCTAGGGCTACTGACTGTGGCTTGGGAAATTCCTGGAGATTTGGAGACGGTACCTGGGGAAAGTGGAGCTTGGAGAAAGTGGGGATCTCGGCAGAGATGTGATGTCATTCTAGGACTTCTATTTCTCCTAAACTTTGTGATATGTAGACTTCATCCTCCAAAGCAGCTGCTTCCTGAAGGGGAAGTGATCTCTATAATGTGGAGATCAGTTTTAATCAGCTGACAAGATGAAGTTGTAGAACTGCTGGGGAATTATAAACCACTAAGTTTCGAGGTCCTGGTGGCATACATCTGAGGGTTCTTATTAGAGCACCTTTTCAATGAGGAAATCCTGAGCCAGTTTGGTGTAGTGGTGAAGTGAGCAGACTCTAATCTGGGAAAGCCGGGTTTGATTCCCCACTCCTCCACTTGCACCTGCTGGATGACCTTGGGCAAGCCATAGTTCTGATAAGAGCTGTTCTTGAAAAAGAGCAGTTTCTGTCAGAAGTTGTCTCAGCCCCACCTACCTCACAGGGTGTCTCTTGTGGGGAGGGGAAGGGAAAGAAGTTTGTAAGCCACTCTGAGACGCCTTTGGGCAGTGAAGGGCGGGGTATAAGTCCAATCTCCTCCTCCTCCTCCTCCTCCTCCTCCTCCTCCTCTTCTTCTTCTTCTTCTTCTTCTTCTTCTTCTTCTTCTTCTTCTTCTTCTTCTTCTTCTTCTTCTTCTTCTTCTTCTTCTTCTTCTTCTTCTTCTTCTTCTTCTTCTTCTTCTTCTTCTTCTTCTTCTTCTTCTTCTTCTTCTTCTTCTTCTGAAGAGCCTGAGACTTTTCTATTTAGTAAGGAGATGACAAAGAGGAGACCTGCTGGAGCTTTATAAAATTATGGGTAGAGAGGGTGGTTACGGAGAACTTTTCCTCCCTCTCCCAAAATACTGGGACTTGGGGGCATCTGATGGGCAGTAAATTTCAGAACAGGCAAAAGGAAATCCTTTTTCACTCGTCAAGCTATTAAACCGTGGGATCCACTGCCAGGGGATGTAGTGAGGTCTTTTTGCCCATCTGATGATAAGGCAGCAATCCTCTGCACACTTTTGGGGAGTCCTTATGGCTCAGCCCTACTTCTGAGTAAGCATGTTTGTTCATTTAAAATATGCATATCCCACTCGTCATAGAACTTCCAAGGTAGCGAACAAATTATTGGTAATAAGAGCAACAACCGATAAAAATCAAATGGTTTGTATCGCATTGTTTTCCGGTTTTGTAGTCCACCTTGAGGCTCATCCAGAAAGGCAGACTACAAAATAAAGAAATGGACCATCTTCATTTGCACACAGGTGGATATGGAAGAAGGTGGTCTTTCAGGTACTTGCTTAGGTTTGCACTGCACGGGACGCCGCAACCTTGCATAGCAGCCATGTGTTAAAGATACAAGAACTGCATTTTCTGCTATCCTCTTGACGATGAAGTCCGGGCACTGGTCCACCTAAGCAGTGGTCAAACATCTGTTCTTGGGCCAGAACAGCTTGCTTTCGACAGCATGTTATTATAGCAGTAAAAGGGTAGCAAAAGCTTGGAAGGCAATATGCTTATTTAGCAAGGGAACAATTTCTGCCCCTGAAATGCTAACATTAGAATATATGTATATAAATGAAAATTAGAGGGGAGACCAGCTGTAATCCTTGTTTACGGACGCAGACTGCTGAGCTCCGGATAACCGTCTGCTTAACCTCTGTCGACATGTCAGCTTCTCGTCTAAAAGGGTGATCGGTACCCTAATCCTCTTTAGAGCTCATTTGCCACATTCCACGTTGTTTTTTTATTATTACGCTCCTTTTGAAGTGTTCCCCCAAGTCTACATTTAAAAAAAAAATCTGCAGGTTTCTGATCAACGTTTCAGACTGAATCAGGGCTGCTTGGAGGGGGATGGGGGGACAACAAAATTCTGGGGAATCCTATTTACCGTGTAGATATACGGAGTCAGGCAAGTCACTCACGGTTTTGTTTTCATACCATGTCTTGTAGTCCCAAAGCCCTGACCTGGATTGCCCAGGCTAGCCCGATCCTGTCAGATCTCGGAAGCTAAGCAGGGTTGGCCCTGGTTAGTATTTGGATGGGTGACCTCCAAGGAATACCAGGGTCAGGACGCAGAGGCTGGCAATGGCAAACCACCTCTGAAACGTCTCTTGCCTTAAAAATAACTCTAGCTCGCCACCTAGTGGTGCATTACACTAGAAGAGCTAGGCTGCTAGACAATCTTAGGATCTTCTGGCTATACTACACACGCTGCCATACGATAATTAATTAATTTGGCGTTCCAAAGCGAACCCTTGCCTGAGTACCAGTGGTATCTCACCGCAGTCTGGATAGGCTTTCGAAAACCTGAGCTGCAGTGTCGGCGGGAGAGTGCCTTTGTAAGAGCTGAGATCCTCTGTTAAGTTAATATAAAGCCAGCTGATATAAGTAAGGTAACCATTGGAAGAAATATGCATTGCAAGTTGCCCGCTGTCTTTGAAACAGCTGCAAACCTTTTAGTTGAGTGATGTACCTACGATGAGCTAGATTTGAGTCCAGGAGCGCCTTAGAGACCAACAAGATTTTGAGAATATAAATTTTCGGGAGTCAAAGCTGCCTTACACTGGGACTCTCCCTGGGAGCTTTGACTCTTGAAAGTTTCTGCCCTGACACTCCTGTTGGTCCCTAAGGCGCCACTGGACCCAAATCTAGCTCTTATTATTGCAGACCAACACAGCCACCCTCTGAAAATGTACCTGTGATGAAATCTTCAATACAAAGAGTCTTTGGAAAATATCGAAAGACATGTATCATAATCTAATACAGAGGTGGTCAAACCCATTTGTTACAAGGGCCTGCCCTGACATAAATGTCACTTTGTCGGGCCGGGCCATGTGTGCCATAAAATGTGATGCCAGGTACCGGAGAGAGACACTGTATAAAGGACAGCAGCTGGTAAGGTCCGAGTTGGTGTATCCTCATTGCAAGGCCCCATGGGCTGGGAGGGGGGTGCAGAGGAAACCCCACATAGGCGGACAGGAGAGGCAGCAGTGCAGCGCTGGGCAGATGCCCCCAACGATGCTTGACTGCTGCAGATGAGGTTGTTCTGCCCTGCTGAAGGCACAAGGGAGTGGCTCCGCCCACTCCCCCTCGCACTCCCTCCCTTGCATCAGTTGCTTGAGGGCCGCATAAGAGCCCCGGATGGGCCGGTTACAGCCCCCGGGCCTTATATTTGACACCCCTGGTCTAATAGATTGAGGCTGCAACTTGATCCTTAAAAGAAAAACCATCTACAATATTTTCTGGTTTGTATTCCTTAGTAGCCCTCCAGAACCAGAGTATCCTGAAATGCATACACAGAGAGAGAGAGCATTTCAGCCAAACTGATTGAAACTGGCCCCTGTCAATTCATAACGGAAGGCTTTTCGGGTGACGGCGTGTCCCCCTTCCTCCCAGCAGGTGCCTGCACACAAGGAATAGGTTGAGGTTCTACAAAGGAGCCAAGTGCATCTTCTCTCTTCCTTCCTGCCGTGTCCTTTGGACGAAAGCAGCCTGCCCCTACGGAATCCAAGGACGCTCAGGCGGCTTGATTCTCTTGACTTGACTTGTATGAAGCACAGGAAGGTTCCTGCTTCAAGCAGCATGCCTGATTTTGATGAAGCATCCTACTACACCTCCGGGTTGCCGCTCACTCAGCATGGAGGTGGGGAGGAGGAGGAGAAGCCCTTCCAAGCTGCTCCACACTCAAGCATGTGTGCGCACTGGGGGAACTGGATGGCCCCGGGCTGTAGTGACAGCAGCTGTCGAGGTGTGCTGTTTTTAATGGCTCATATTAATGCAAGCCGCTTCTCTTTGAAAGAATGCAGTAAGCGACACAGCAGGAGTTAAAAAATGTGGAGGAAGCAGACCTCAGGGTGGCATGGCCGAGCTGGAATTCCTCTGCAGGTTGGACACTGTTGGACTTGGTCTCCATAGAGGCAAGCAGGAAGCATTGGCCCCTCTGTTGAGGTTTGTGTGTGCTATTCATCTTTGCTCTGCCGTTTCATTCCCATTTGGGTGTGCTCCATTTCCACTCCAAGACAATCATGGACTGGATATTGTTTGTTATTATGTATTGTGCTATAATAGTGACACACCCACCTCTTGGATCGTTGGACCTTTTGAACTCATTTTTTAATATCTCTCACGCTAGGATTGCAAGTCCCCTGGTGGGGGATCTCCCAGCTCCCATTTCCTGCTGCTGCTCGGAGCAGTGGCAAGAGAAAAATGAAGTGGAAGATGGCTGTTTCCACTTTATGTGACTTCATGGCTGAGGAAAACCTGGAACCGACATTGCACCTCTCTAGGAAGCACCAGAAACTCTGTGGTGAAACTATAGATTTTCTGACCGTTCCCAGAGAAGACTGACAATACTTCTGGATTTCCCCCGGAATCAACATCAGTTCTCTTTAGGAATTGCTGAAAATGCTGTGGTTTTACCATAGTGTTTCTGGTGATTCCTAGAGTGGTATGACATCGCTTCTCGGGGTTTCCCACTGCGACGCCACACCATCACTGATGGCTGCCCCCCCATGCAGGGCCGGCCCGAGGTTTTTTTGCGCCCTAGGCGGGGCTATCTTCTGGCGCCCCCACCGGCGTGCACCCAATTTCGGGATTGCCAGCCTCCCACCTCTCCTCCGCTGGGGCTCCCCAGGGCGAGGGAGGGCTCCCCTCCTCTTCCTCCTCCTCCTTCCCCCTCTCGCCCGCTGCCAGGGTGCGCCAGTAAGCCAGGGAAGGGGTGGGGGTTAAAACCCCTGTCTCTTCCATCTGAGCACCGGCAAGCCAGGGAAGGGGGCGGGGGTTTAAACCCCCATCCCTTCTGTCTGAGCACCAGCTTTTGGGGCTTTTGGCGGGGGGCGGGGGGCTTTTGGTGCCCCAAGGGCCGGCGCACTCTAGGCGAATGCCTAGTTCACCTAGTGAGAGAGCCGGCCCTGCCCCCATGTCCCCATCCACCCCTCAGTCTCTTTCTAGTTTCCATGCTAGACATGGCAACCCTATCACACACACACACACAAATCTTTATCTCCCTTTTATCTCCATATATCTATATGCGTCTGCCAACTAACATTTTAAAGCATTTGACGTTGGCATCCAATACGTGGCTCCATCAATGGCTATTAACCATGACGGATAAATGGAACATCCAGGTTTGGAGGCTGTATCCCTCAGAATGCCAGTATTTAGGGGCCAGAGCACCAGGAGGCTATGGCCTTCATGCCCTGTTTGTAGACCTTCCAGGAGTGTCTGGTTGTCCACTGTGGAAACCATGATGCTGGGCTAGAAGAACTATTAATCTAATCCAGCAGGGCTCTTTTTAAAGGAATGCGCTCATCAGAAGTTAAGTGGAAGGTAGGGGGAACGGGCAGGCCAAACAAAGACATTTAAGAGAAATCCTGAACTTCCACGTGACTAGCAAATACCACCATTGTTTCATATTTTAAATTTTCTGCCTGCATTTCTGGGGAGCGAGCACTGCGGGGAGGTTAACCCCAGTCAGCAGTTTTCTGTACTCCCCGCCTGGCCTGACACAGCTCGATCGATGCAGGAAAGCTCTTGCGTCGGGCAGACCGGGCGGCTGCCAGCTGATGTTATTAATACAGGGTGACTCAGAAGGCCTCCCCCGAATGAGACCGATAGCCTTAGAAATGACGTCAGGGCTTCTGGCTCTGCCAGGTGCAGCCGCGTGCTGGTCCCAAAATATTCCTCTTGGATTGCATGCCGAGGCCAGGAGGGTGTGCGGAAGCAGGGGATTTAGAGCTTGGCTAGCTTGGCTGTCACAGTGGAGTCCCAAGAGAGCCGAGAAGCCCTTCTCTTGGTGGTCTAGGCGGGCCGGCTGTGCAGTCCTGAGAACACTTGCCTGGAAGTAAGTCCGTTGAGTAGAGCTGCTAAGGATTGCACGGCTTCCCTGTGAGTGGATCAGCGGCCGACGTGAACCTTTTTTCTTTTGTTCTGCGAACATTCTCTTTCCCCTAACATTGCATCTTCTTATAATCACAGTGTTCTTTTTGCACATAATTCTGCCTGAGGTTCTTCAACTATGTCCGGAATGCATGGAAGATTAAGGATGTTTTGTGTAGATCAATAGAGGGGAGGAAAAAAAACCTCAGATGATTGTCAGGGGGAGTTGAAAGTGACTCCCCCATAATGCTCAGCTTCAGGTGTCGACCCCCTCAAGAGACTCAAAAGTTGCCCTGGCTCAGTGGGAGGCCTCAGGTTCAATTTCCCGTGAAAAAAGGATTAGGTAGTAGGTGAGGTGAAAGACCTCTGCCTGCGACCCTGGAGAACCATCTGAGTCGACTGTACTGACCTTAATGGACCACGAGTCTGATTCAGAATAAGACGGTTTCATGTAGAATCAGAGAATCACAGAGTTGGAAGGGGCCTTAGAGGCCATCTAGTCCAACCCCCTAGTCAATGCAGGATCAGCCGAGAGCATCCCTGACAAGTGTTGGTCCAGCCACTGCTTAAAGATTGCCAATGAGGGCGAGCTCTCCGTCTCCCTAGGCAGCTGGTTCCAGTGTTGCACAACTCTTACTGTACAAAAGTGAGCATACCCAAATGTATTCAAAAGCTTTGAAAATTTTTTGTTTAGTTGGGCCTTATACTGTCAGCTTGGTGTAGTGGTTAAGTGGGGTGGACTCTAGTCTGGAGAACCAGGTTTGATTTGCCACTCCTTTACATGAAGCCAGCCGGGTGATCTTGGGTCAGTCACAGTTCTCTCAGAGCTGTTCTTGAAAGAGCAGTTCTCAAAAGAACTCTCTCAGGCCCACCTACCTCACAGGCAATGCTCCCTCTAAGCCGTGGAGTCTTGTGAGCAAAAATTCTGCTTTGTGAGCAACTGGTGTTAAAGTTGTGAGCGAGCAATTTGGCTACTGCCTAAATTAATTTGCTCTGGAGCCATCCTTCCTGAGCTAAGACAAAAATGTGAGCTGGAGGCTAAAAAACTGTGAGCTAGCTCACACTAACTCAGCTTAGAGGGAACACTGCTCACAGGGTGCCTGTTGTGGGGGGAGGAAGGGAAGGCAATTGTAAACCTCTCTGAGACTCCTTCAGGTAGTGAAGAGTGGGTATAAAAACCAACTCTTCTTTTATACCAGACCACTTTGGACCTAATCTAGGAGAACCGGCTTTGATTCCCCACTCCTCCACTTGCAGCTGCTGGATGACTGGGCAAGCCACAGTTCTGACAAGAGCTGTCCTTGAAAGGGCAGTTCTTGAAGAGCTCTCTCAGCCCCACCTACCTCACAGGGTGTCTGTTGTGGGGAGGGGAAGGGAAAGGAGTTTGTAAGCTGCTCTGAGACTCCGAATGAAAGGCGGGGTATAAATCCAATCTCTTCTTCTTCTTAGCCACAGAGGGGTTCAGGGTAAAAATAAGCCAGTGCAGACCAGTACGGAACGTCAATGAGAAAGTGACCAGAGTTGAACTTCCCTGTTTTTTGCTTCAGGCCAACCAAGGGAGAAAGTCCTGAGCAGAACGACACCCTTCTAAGCCCATTGACCTCGGTGATTTAGAAGCAGGCCCCTCTGCTTAGGTTTGCACAATGAAGTTCCTTCCACACCCTGGGGGGCGGGGGTCTGTTCCGATACCTTCTCCCTAAAATGCTTTCAAGTGGCGATTCAAGGGACTGAATTTTAGGTATGTAAGGCATGTGCCCTGCCACTGAGCCATAGCCTTTCTTCTTAGGTATGTGCAATACATTTTTAAGAAGACAGAGACAAGCACTTGGAAATCATGGTGGATTCCTTCCTGCCGCTTCGGTCTCTTTGCAAGAGAGTAATTCTGATGAAGGGGGGGGGAATAATCAACTCGCTCGTAAAAACTGTTTTACAGTATTTGACAGGGAAGATCTGCAAATGCTTTGCCGCCTGTTCTTCAAAGTTAATTGCGTTTTCAGAAGGGGGAAAAAAACCCTCTAAAAGGTCTTCTCCGTAATGAGCGCACCCAGATGAATTACAAAGCCTGTATAAGTGAATGGCTTTGAATGGCTTCCCTGGCTGGCATAAAAAATGCAGGTGCTATTCAAGTGCCTTTTGGTAGAAGGAGGAATGAATGGTTTGGTTTTATGGCTGATATGTTTCTCTATGGCCACAGTTTGTAATTCTCTATGGCCACACTTTGTAACATCTTCATCAAGTTACTTGTTAATTTGCTATTCATCCCATCTATACGTTTGAACCTTACCTTCTTTCCAGTGTATTTGAAAAAGTGTGCATGCACATGGAAGTTCATACCTCGAATAAAACTTTGTTGGTCATAAAGGTGCCACTGGACTCTAAATTTGTAATATGAAGGTAAAGGTAAAGGATTCCCTTGCTCGAAAGCCAGTTAAATCTGACTCTAGGGGGTGGGGCTCATCTCCGTTTCTAAGCCGAAGAGCCAGCGCTGTCTGATGACTTCCCCGTGGTCATGTGGCTGGCATGACTAAATGCCGAGGCGCACAGGACACTGTTACCTTCTCACCGAAGCGGTACCTATTTATCTACTTGCCATCTCTCGCTTTCGAACTGCTAGGTTGGCAGGAGCTGGGGCCGGAGACGGGAGCTCACTCCATCACGCGACACTCGGGTCTCAAACTGCCAAACTATGGACCTTCCGGTCTGCAGCTCAGCATCTTAACCTCTGAGCCACCGCGGCCCCGTAATATGAAACTTCACTGCTATTCATTTACCCCATTTCCTGATGAGGGGGCCCAAGATAACCAAGCCAGCCTTGGAATGCTAATAGCACTTCCGCTGTAGGAAGTGCTTTCAAGCAACCTTAGTGTTCTTGTTCTCCCCTGCATCCGGAAAGGGATGAGGCCCTCCATGCCGGCGCAAGCACAGCTGATTCTGAATTAAGAGCAGATGAGATAGCCACAAAAGAGCCTTCTGAATCTCTTGACACATGAGCTTTGGCTGGACTGTGGATTTCAGCAAACACACATTGTGGCACTGAGGGGTTGGAAGGGGGCAAGGCAGGTTGAAGGGCAGCCCATGGAGGCACAGCTGAGGGCCACAGGACCAGTGGCCCAAGCATGGCAAGAAGGGCATTTGCTGGGAAGATGCCGGCTGTTTGAGCTGGCGCCACTTGGTTGGGAGAGGGTGTTCTTCCGGCCTGGAGCAGGTACAGGGCCCTGCTGGGGGTCCACCCAGATCTCACAGCTGCCAGGTCAAAGCTGGGGGAAGATTTAAGGATGGTGGAGCAGGACCAGAGTGGAGTCTGGTGAGCTACTGGCATTTTAAGTTGTGAGGGAGCGATTTGGCTACTGCATAAATTAGTTTGCTCTGGGGCCATCCTTCCTGAGCTAAGACAAAAATGTGTGAGCTGGAGGCTAAAAAAACTGTGAGCTAGCTCACACTAACTCAGCTTAGAGGGAACACGGGTGCCCGTGCCTGAAAGCGGGAGAGGCAAGGGCAAGTGCGTGGGGTGGGGGAAGGAACAAGAGGCGGTTGGGAAAGTGAGTGCTGTGAACTGCCCTGCTAGCTGCAAAAAGTCTTGCATAAAGGGTTTTTTGCTGTATCCCACGTGGCATCAATGTCTTCCCTCCTATCAGTTTGGAGAGGCCTCTGCAGCCTAGCCTACTCAGGCCACCTGCCCTGGCCCTACAAGTGGTACATAGGAACATGGAGAGCCAGTTTGGTGCACTGTTTAAGAGCGGCGGACTCTAATCTAGAGAACTGGGTTTGATTCCCCACTTCCTCACCTGAAGCTAGCTGGGTGACCTTAGGCAAGTCACAGCTCTCTCGGCCAAAAAATAAGCATAGCTTGCCACCTAAAGGTAAAGGTTCCCTTGCTCGAAAGCCAGTCGAATCCGACTCTAGGGTTGCGGTGCTCATCTCCGTTTCAAAGCCGAAGAGCCAGCGCTGTCCGAAGACGTTTCCGTGGTCATGTGGCCAGCATGACTAAACACCAAGGCGCACGGAACGCTGTTACCTTCCCACCAAAGTGGTACCTATTTATCTACTTGCAATTTCTTGCTTTCGAACTGCTAGGTTGGCAGGAGCCGGAACTAGAGACGGGAGCTCACCCCATCATGCGGCACTCTCGGGTCTCGAACTGCTGAACTACTGACCTTCCACAGCCTGCAGTTCAGCGTCTTAACCACTTGAACCACCGCAGCTCCAGCTTGCCACCTAGTGGTGCCAAAAAAGAGCTACAGCTTCGTCAGCCAAACACTCCCTTCCGGGATCTCCTGGCTATTCCACACACAATGCCATACAGAAATTAATTAATTAATTAGTCTCAGCCTTCCAAGGCTGAGTTTGGTCCTAACCCCAGCAAACTGCTGCTAGCTTGTGGTTATGCGTATGAGCTGGGAGATCATGGTTCAAATCACAACTCAGGCCGGCCCAGGAATAATAATAATGATTGCAACAGACTCGTGGCAACCCCTCATGGGGTTTTCAAGGCAAGAGGTGAGCAGAGGTGGTTTCCCATTGCCTGCCTCTGCAAAGCAGCCCTGGACTTCCTTGGTGGTCTCCCATCCAAGTTCTAACTATGTCCAACCCTGTTTAGCTTCCAAATTCTGATGAACTCAGACTAGTCAGGGCTATTCAGGCTCCTCAGACAGGAGCGGACTCTAGCAAATCACTGACCAAAATCTCTCCTGAGTTCCAAGCATCAGGAAGATTGAAATCAGATTGTAAAGCAGCCTTCTTGCCTGGCCCTAGATCAGTTCAGCGACTGGATATGAGCACACTGAGACCAGTGTTCCCTCTAAGCTGAGTTAGTGTGAGCTAGCTCAAAGTTTTTTAGCCTCTGGCTCACACATTTTTTGTCTTCGCTCAGGAAGGATATCTCCAGAGCAAACTAATTTATGCAGTAGCCATATCACTTGCTCGCAACTTCAATGCCAGTAGCTCACAAAGTACTCACAAAACTCCACAGCTTAGAGGGACCATTGACTGAGAAACAACTTTTTGTTTTGCGCATGGATGCATCCACAGTGGGAAAGGAACTGGAAAGCTGTTCAAGCGGTTTGATTGGGTTTTCTTGTACACATCTATAATGTGGGCTAGGAATACTGGCCTATTTTACAATATTGCCCAAAAGGTTCCTAGATGAGTATATGCAAAGCATGTCAAGCTTTTTGTTATTGCAACATGGCTAACTGCAACAAAAAACAATTGAACTTTAAAGATACTTTCTCATTCGAGTGAGATATCCATGTGCATCCATCAGGTGCATATTATGCAGCATTTGTACAATGTGTTTGGAGCTTGCTTGTGCCTTGTATCTTAGAACACCTCAGCCCCTGAAATCATTAGTAGCCTGTGGAAGCTACAGAAATGATACGTGAAGTCAGCAAAAACCTTTCCCACCCAGCAATCAGACCGAGCAGGTTTCATATACTTGTACAAACTGCAGCCCTCTGCAAAAATAATTATGTGTCCAAATGCAGGAACAACTGAAACATGCCTGCAAGATTTAAAGTACCAAGTCAGGAATGAGTGTGCTGGATTACAGAGAACAGGTCGGTCAGGTTATAAAGGGCTACGTTTCCAAAACACTCTTGATTTAATCTGCCATACACCTGTTCAGTGGGATTGGTTTTTAATCGTAACAGAACAGCCTAGTGGTTAGGATTTTCTTTGGGATCCCAAAAGAGCTCTGCTTTTGGCTACTTATTTTATTGAAGTGGAATCGAGCTAGCTTATCTGGTGGGTTCCCCCAGCTCAAAAAGTGGTCACCCACAATGCCAAGCTGAGCCCCCCCCCAGACCCTTTTGGATCTGGTCCTGGCTTTGCATGGAGGAGGCAGGCCGGGGGGGAAAGGCGGCCAGATGTCAGGAAGGTATCTAAGGTCCACACTAGACATTACCTGTGACATGAGTCAGGTCCCATTTCCCCTGACCCAGCTGTGTTCTTTTTAAAGACAGATGGGACATAGGGGAACTAGCATTCCCAGGCACAGAGGGAGGAGGGTCCTTCGGCCTTCCCTTCCATGCTGGTTTCCCAAGCCACCAGGGGATGGGGTATTCTCCCTGTTATGGGGCTCCACATGCACTGACCGTAGCACCTGGAGGCCTCACACTGGTGCAAACAGGGGGAACCCCGACCTGCCTCATGTCAGGGGCAGTGTTCCCTGTAAGCCAAGTTAGCGTGAGCTAGCTCACAGTTTTTTAGCCTCCGGCTCACACATTTTTGTCTTAGCTCAGGAAGGATGGCTCCAGAGCAAACTAATTTCTGCAGCAGCCAAATGGCTCACTCACAACTTTAATGCCAGGAGCTCACAACGTAGAATTTTTGCTCACAAGGCTCCACAGTTTAGAGGGAGCATTGGCTCAGAGGTCGCATTTAATCTGAGTGGAATGGAGGTGGGCTTGCGATATATGCTGGCTCCTTTGCAAGCAGCTTTGGAAGCTCCTGCTTCCTCCCAAAAAACCTTAAAGCCTTTCCAAAGAAAGCCCACCAAAAGTGACAGTGAACTGAGGCAAGCCCTGGGACTTTCACTGTGTGTGTCCCCCACACACATTTTCTGGGGCCTTAAAATACCGTCAATTTAGGTTGTTTTCATCGGCCCTTGCCACTTTTCCTCCTGCTTCCTGCCGTCGGAGACTTGTTTCTCCCCAGACTATTGTGCAACAGTGGAATCAGCTGCCAGGGGGTGGGGTGGGGGGCGTGAGCTCCCCCTCCCTGGCCGTCTTCAGGCAGCAGCTGGACCAACACTTGCCAGGGGTGCTCTCGGCTGATCCTGCATTGAGCCGGGGGTCAGTCTCGATGGCCTGTGTGGCCTCTTCCAATTCTGCCATTTTCTGATTCTGGTCTGCGGTTCGGAAGCAGAGGCTGGGCTTCCTAAGGCCTATTGTCAGGGCAGGATTGATAACCCTATATAACTAGTCTGAGGCCGGTTTTGTAGTCTCTCTGCCCTGCTGCCTAGCGACCAGGGACCGACCTGCCCTCTGTTCCGGCTCAACCTGAACAATGTCGGCAGCGGAATGGGCCGTGTACCGTCAGCCGCCGGTGATACTTATTCGCAGGAGGTCCCTGGCCTCTCCTTTGTTTCCCCGAGCTTCATGTCTCAGCCGTCTCAAAGCGTTCTGGATTGTTCTCTCCCCTTTCCTGTAAGGTGAACGCTCCAATGCTGTGCTGAGAGTGAACCTGCCGGTTCTCGCTGTTTTGCCTTAAGCTTATCTGTGCTGTTCAACCACAGGAGAGCGTCGAGCCTTTGTAGAGGTGATTGACACTGATATGCAGATTGACTGCGCTGAGAGCAAGCTACAGTGAAGGCCTTTCACACATTTCAGCTCTTGTAGGGGAGGCATTCTAACTGTGAGCATTTGAAAGAGTTTCCACCTAGTGGCGGTAATGTCAGAAGGCACTCTTTTTTGGACTTGAACAGACTCCTGATTGGTTGCAGTGTTTGCTATGGAACAGTTGCCGGTAGGGAATCCCATGTGAGGTCGACTCCTCGAAAGCCCATGGCCGCTAAATGACATAGAGACTTTGGGCAAGGCAGAAACACCTGGTGGTCAATGCTCCCTCTGAGTTGTGGAGTCTTTTGAGCAAAAATTCTACTTTGTGAGCTACTGGCAATAAAGTTGTGAGCAATTTGGCTGCTCTGGCACCATCCCTTCCTGAGCTAAGACAAAAATGTGTGAGCTGGAGGCTAAAAACCTGTGAGCTAGCCAGGGGTCTTTTTTGGGGGGAGCGCACCGGAGCACAGCTCCAGGAGCTCAGGAGCCAAGCCCCGCCCCCAGCCGGCATCCCGGGGAGTCTTTCAGGCAGCCGAATGTCAATTTCAGCTCCATTATATCCTATGGGCCATTGAAGTCAATGGTGAAAACATAGGGTATATTCTGGGAGCTGGAGGGGAGGGGGTTTGAGGGAGAGGCTCCAAACTCACAGGGTAGCTGATGGGGCCTCTCCCCAAGATACCCAGCAAGTTTGAAGAACATTGGACCAGGGGGTCCAATTCTATGGGCCCCCAAACAGGTTGCCCCTATTCCCTCCATTGTTCTCTATGGTGGGAAAAAAAACTTACTTGCTAATGAGCTCCTGCAGCTGTTTTTTTACGAAAAGACCCCTGGAGCTAGCTCACACTAACTCAGCTTCGAGGGAACACTGCTTGTGGTGTGCTTTTGTGCAGGCACTTGCTGTGTCAAATGAACTATTATTCTGCCCTGTTTTCCCATGGGTGTGGTTGATGTGAGACAAAACATGCAGTGGTGAATCACTAGCCACTTGCCATTTTAATAATGGAATACTACCTGGATTTTACCTGTTTACGCCCCTGGAGAAGGCCTGAACCACTGGAAAATACCCAGAATCTGATTCAGTGTGGCTGGAAGGTCTGTTGCATTAGTAACCTACATATGTTGGTCACCAAGACTACATGGTTGGTTCCGATGCCAGTGTTAGCAGCCCCGGCTGAAAGTTCAGCATGATAATGGATGAAGAATCCTCAGGGTCCAGATGTTTCCTGGGGTTCCTGCTTGCTGTGTAGTTACCAGGGTGACACAACTATCAGTGAAGCAGAAGCACTTTTCTGTCGTTGTCAAAGTCATGCCGTAGCAGTAACACTGAAGGAGGGTATCAGTTCAACCGAAATGAACCAAAAATGGTTTGTAGAATTGCCATGGGCTTCAGCAGCTGGACTGATAGCGTGTGACTTCATCCAGTCAGGGCAGGGCCATAATTTTGTGGTCAAACACATGGTTCGCATGCAGAATGTCCTAAATTTAATCCTTGGCATTTCCATTTCAAGGAACCTCAGATAGATTGGCGAGGAGTAGCCAAGTGGAAAGCTGTGGCTAGTTGCAGGACGCCAGTGATCTTAAACCATTCTAGACCCAGGATCCAGCTTTAAAACCCAGGTAACACCATGGGACCCACTTTGCTGCAAACATGTGACAGGAAGTCACGTGAGTCCCATGACAGGAAGTAGAGGAGCCAGATTTATGACTTTAAGCACATATGGAATGTTGGAGGACACAGTGATAGGGGTGAGAAGTGGCCAGGACAGGCTGGGAGAGCAGGAGGAGGAGGAAAGGGAGAGTTTTGGCAGGAAGGGTGGTCCCTGAGTCTGCCCATGCTAAATAATGTGACACTGTATTGTGTTTATACTTCTGTGTTTTAATGTATTTTAACCTTTTAATGTAAGCCGCCCAGAGCCTGCCTCGGCAGGGAGGGCGGGATACAAATCGAATTAAATAAATAAAATAATGTGATCTCTCTGCTACTTTGCGTGTGTGCAAAGAGAGACAGGGGGCATAGCGCCTTTGGTGTCTTCACATCCATACTGGCAGCAGGTACATTAGCAGAGCAGCAAGAAAAAGGGGCTCATGATCCAGCCGGAGGCGTTCAGGGACCCCTCCAGAGGGTCCTAACTAATGGGTTAGATACCACTAGAGTAGACGATACGACGGTGGATGAACCAGTAGCCTGAAGCAGTTTCATATGAGTGGATGTTTCGTCTTCCCCATTGCAGATCTCTCAGGGTGAGCAGTATATCAATGCCATATCCTAAGGCTCGGAGGAGGCTGATATTCCCCATCCATCACCCCTGCAACCTGGGCTTGGGAGGGCTCTCCTCTCCTACAGGAATGGAAGCTTCTGCTCCCAGATGCAGCTTCCCAGCCTGAAAAGCTCCGGTGGAATGTTGCCAATGTTTACTTTCCTCCTAAGGAGGGGAGACACAGTGAGCAAACGGAGAGAGGTGTGATTTCCACCCTGGCAACTGGGCTGAACACTCGGTGATGGATTTCTCGACTGCAGGCTCCCAATTTCCCCCTTTCTAGGGTGGCTTCTTGCTGTTATCTTTTTCTGTCTGATTTAATACTGAGCGAACATATTGAGTGACCTGAAGTAGCTCTCCGGGAAGGGAATTTAGATTGGTTCCTTAGGCATGAGCTCGTTCCCATCCGTAACCTTATCTGTCAAAGCCTTTCTTGTCCAGGGCCAAATGCATCTTCGGTGCTTTAGAAACAATGAGTTCCAAATGGACTACTCAGTCGAAGCTTGAATTGGGAGGTGCATAATGAACACACTGCTCGGGCCCTCGGCTTATTTTGCCAGCCTTCAGAGAGGGGTTGCAGTTTCAAACCTTGCTTGTAAAAGCCAGTCTTTTTGGTCTTGTTTGTGAGGTGTTATGCACAAATGCACAGAACGCTGAGCCCGGGCACATGGGGTGGGAGTTGGCCATGAAAGTCTGCTGCAGCAAAAGGGGAAAAAATTGTCTTGTCACACCTGAAACACCAAGATAAGTACTGTCTACTCAGACTGGCAGTGGCTCTCCTGGTTCTCAGGCAGAGGCCTTTCCCATCACCTACTGCCTGGTTCTTTTAGCTGGAGATGCCGGGGATCCATCCGGGGACCTTCCACATGTGAAGCAGATGCTCTACCACACTGAGCTAGTTTGTTTCACACCCTGCTCTAAGGAGGCCTTTCCTTCCTTTTTTTGTTAGAGTTCCTTGTAGACCCAGATCTGACTAAGCAAGGTCGCTATTTTCACTCTAGTTGGTCATAAGTGTACACCTCATATTGTAACACATGCCTTCTGTTTTCAAATCTGTGAGTACACCAGTCAGCTGCCTGGTAAGCATCACTCAGTAGCAAGCCCAGATTTGCTTCTGCGTAATGTATGAAATAGAAGCAAGAGGGGGACTATCCAGGGCTTCTCCTGATACAAGGAAGGTTGGGCTTTCCCCCCCTTTTGCTCTCAAGTCACCACTGACTGATGGTGCCCCCATAGTTCAGAGGTGGTTGGCTATTGCCTGCCTCTGACTGCAAGGAGATCAAATCAGTCAATCCTAAAAGAAATCAACCCTGACTGTTCCCTGGAAGGCCAGAGACTGAAGTTGAAGCTCAAATACTTTGGCCACCAAATGAGAAGGGAGCATTCACTGGAGAAGACCCTGACGCTGGGAAAGATTGAAGGTCAAAGAAGAAAGGGGCGGCAAAGGATGAGATGGTTAGGCAGTGTCATCGATGCAATGAACATGAAATTGAGCAAACTTCAGCGGACAGCGGAAGACAGGAGGGCCTGGCGTAATCTGGTCCATGGGGTCGCAAAGAGTCGGACTCGACTGTGCGACTGAACAACAAACGTGTAGTGAGAGCCAGTTTGGTGTAGTGGTTAAGGGCATGGACTCTAATCTGGGAGAACCGGGTTTGATTCCCCATTCCTCCACTCGCAGCTGCTGGATGACCTTGGGCAAGCCGTAGTTCTATCAGAGGTGTTCTTGAAAAAGAGCAATTTCTGTCAGAGCTCTCTCAGGCCCACCTACCTCACAGGGTGTCTGTTGTGGGGAGGAAAAGGGAAAGGAGTATTTAAGCCCATCTGAGATTCTAAGTGAAGGGCGGGGTATAAATCCAATCTCTTCTTTTTCTAGTGACCCCGGACTTTCTTGGTGGTCTCCCATCCAGATGCTAAGCAGGGCTGAACCTGCTTGGCTTCTAAGACTGGGCTAGCTTGCGTTATCCAGGTTAGGGCAAAGGGCCATTAAGTTCCAGATGACGTATGATGACTCCATAGCGATTTCAAAGCAAGAGATGAACAGAGGTGGTGTACCTTTTCCGGGCTCTGTCTAGCAACCCAATACTTCCTTGGTAATCTCCCATCCAAGTACTAACCAGGGCCGACCCTGCTTAGCTTCTGAGATTGATGAGATCAAGCTAGCCTGGGCTACCCAGGTCAGAATTGGCCAGGCTTTAGCGCCCTCTGATTTGGCTGCCTTTTGCAGCGGTCCTTAATTCTTGTACACATTTTCCCAGCAGTTTTCCAGTCATCCAGTTTCCCCGTCCCATTCTGTCTTGGAATAGTCGCAACCTGTTTGTGGGTTTTCTTCATTATAACTCCTGCTTTGGAAAAAGCCTTTTTGAAGATGTTAGGAAAGCCCCTACATTCATAGGGGACTATAAGATGGTGTACGGTGGGCTTCTGAGGTGTTGGACATCATTTTCTTACTTTCATCCAACCAGATTTTCTCCTTTCCCCTCATCGAGTTGTGCTTTGGTCTGTGCATGGGCTTTTTTTTTGGCAGCAATGTCTGCATTGTGGAGTGGCCTCCTTAAGAGCGTTGAGAGGACATCTGCCCTGTTGCACTTTGGCAAGTTGTGCAAGCAGAGTTATTTCACTGAGAGTTTAATTGTGTTGTTCGGGGCCTTGCTTAGTCGGCTGGCCAGTCTGTTTTTTGAACCATCGCTTTTGCATATATTTGTAAATTATCATTTGCAACCTATTTTGGAAGAAAGGTCAGTTAAAATGGGATGTAAACAAATAGAATAAATGAGGGGCATATTTGTGGGCTTTTGGTTTTAAATGTATTGTTTCTGCCTCTTGTTGTAAAGTGAAAATTAGGATTCTAAAGATTTTAAATGCAGAAAGAAATAGATCCAGTCTTCATACCCATCCTTACACTCTTGGTCCTTTGCCATTCTTATCCTACGGAGAAGCACTATAAATTCCTTCGGCAGTGCCTGCAGTTTGAAGCCCGTACAATTAACCAAACTAACCCAGGGTAAATCCACTCCCTCCCAATCCAAATGATATTCCTTAGCACTTCACTTCCAGGTGCCCAAAGCATTCATGTATAGTCTTGTATGCGGGAACTTCGCTTGTGTTCTGAGCTCTGTGTTGTTTGATTTCTGTATTATGGTGATTGGACTGAATGAAAAGTAACCAAACTGATAGGCTATCGCGCTGTCAACAGCCCTGATGGGTGTGGGTTTGCATTCTTCCCGGCAGAGGCCTGGTGGTAGTTTCAGGGTGCAGCGCCAAAGTCTCTCTTGCAGGCTGGGGGGGGGAGGCTCTGGTTGTGTCGGAATATCGTCAGCAGGCACATTGGTGCTGCAAGGCCCTCCCTGATCCCCCTGGGTCCACCTCAGTCACCAGTCACCGGCCTTACCTCCTCAGGCTCCTCCCCTGAAGACTTGAAATCTGAGTCACTGGACTTGTCCGAGGGGATCATAACACATGGTTTATTCTTCTAGCCACTTAGCTTTGTTCTCATCTGTGTCAGCCCTGAAAACGAGCGAAGGAGGATTGTGCCTAGATCACAGGTGTGGGTTGAAACTACTAACTGTTCAAGAACCGAATCTCTCAATGCAAAATTCTACAAGTACCCACTGAATGTTCGCAATGCATTCTGCAGCCCGAAATGCCAGTTTCAGTGTTTGCGAGAGGCGGCGTGGGGCACAGGGAATCCTCAGCTTTGGAGACAGGAACATGCTCACATAAGCTATATTTTTTTAATTCCCAACCAAGACCAGACGTGCCAAGAGCTAAGGCATGTCTGACAAGGGAAGGAATTTGCAAATGACTCATCCATTTTTACCGCAAGTCTGTTTGCAAGCATGATGTAAGCAGCAGGTGCAGAGAGGTGGAAAAATCCCAGGTAGGCGATTGTAGTAGTCTGTGGTATTGCCTAATCCCGACAGCTCTCCTGGAGTGTCCTCTGCTAATTTATTTCAAAGGCAGTTTGGGGAAAACAGAAAGTTATTATTTTTGATGTGTTCGTTCATCTCCATAGGGAGCAGGTAAGAATTGACTCAAAATATTAGCCACACTGGTATGCTGTTTGTCAGGCTTTTGTTGATTCAGAAAAGACTTGGGGCATTTTCTCAACTAATGCAAAGAATTGTGCTTTAGTCCTGTTGTGAATGCAGGAGGGGAAGCAAAAGGGAGCCATTTTAAGCTCGCACAGCCATTCTGCTCGCTCTGCTGGCTTGCAGACTTGGGAACTGGAATGGCTTACTTATTCTGCTTTGTCACCTCCTTTCAGTGCTGGGGAAACCGCCCCTGTCTTAGATGGTAACCTTGATCGAGTGTAGGATAAATGGACAACTTCCCAGGGATATAAAGTTGTACGTGTAATTTGTGTTTACGTATTTATCGTTATAATTTCTTGTGACGTTCTAAAATGTTAATTAGGTGCTTTGTAAATTTAAAACGAAGGAGGGTATAATCCCCTCCCAACAATTGAACAGTATATGGATTATCCTATTGTCTCTCCCGTCCTTCCAATGTTTGTGTAGGGTTTCCAGGTTCTACCTTGTGTACAGCAGTGGGCTCCTGGGTCCTTCCTGGGATCTTCTCAGGTGCAGCATGATGACATCACCCAGAAGTGACATCATTCCGTTGCCGATGTTGGGAGGTGACGCTGTAGTTTTTGGGCAAAACTCTATGGTTTTTTTTGCCTTCAAAAACACAGTTTGCCCCAAAAATGAAGCGTCACCCCCTGACATCAGTGATGTGATGACATCACTTCCGGGTGATGTCATCATGATGGGGACATCACACGGCAACATCCCTGTTTGGGGGTGGGGTTTCCCCTGCCAACCAGCTGGCCAGAGGTAGATTAGAGCCCCCAAAAGTGGGGGAACCTCCACTGGGACCTTGGGGGCTGGCAACCCTATGTTCATGTGACTTCCTGCTTTCCTGAGTATCTCATGTGGTCTAGAATAGCCAATTAATGTAGCTTCAGCAGCTTCAGCCTATGGGTTAATTTGCATAATAGATGCAGATTGCAGAACTGCTTTTTTCCCCCTTTGGTGCAGAATTTTTAATTTTGAAAAACCCTTGGAGTCTATCTAGCCGTTGAATATAAGACAGACATCCTGTTACTCAACTCAAGTGTTTTTAAAAGGCCCTCCCTCCTTTCTTTAAAGTTCACACAACCTGGCATTGATTCTTGAAGTAGCTGGAGGGTGGCGGGGGGAGGGGTGCTTTGTACAACCGCAAGTGTTTGTATTTGTGCATTTAAATAATTTTGCAATGATTGTTGATCATTATGGGCTTGAGGCAGGGTTACCCTTCTTCTTTTTAATGTTTTATTGAATTTTATTTTAGTATGTAAACCACAGAACAGGAAACAAATGTAATACCACTGAACTGTTACAACAAACAAGGTATGTGTGTCATATGGGAAGGTGAATGCCTTTTTATTAACAGGCTATTAGCAGGAAACGCTGACCAATTCTGAACAAGTCCATTACAGTTCAGGGCTTCTTACCAGCCTTTTCCGTTCCCCCTGTCCCCAAGCTTCAGCAAAACTTTCTGAATGTCGTATTGCCTGGAACCTGCCCACCACCCCAGCATAATTCCCAAACCTGATGCGCCTCTGGGGAGAAGGAAGGCATTAAGCTGTGTATGATTTGGGGAGGTTCCAGCAGCCGGATTCCAGGAGGTAGCTCCAGAATGCTACCTGGCTTTCAAAGACCCAAAGCTTCATCAAAGGGCAGATAAGATTTGTTCAAGAGAAAATTGTGCAACCTTAATACCAGCACTCCCCCTATGGCCATGGCCCCATGTTGCATAAGATGTGGACTGTGTTGTCATTGTGCTGGGCGGTGCTTTGCCCCTGGTGCCGTCTGCTAAGTAAAAGGACATAGCCTTTGCAAAACCGTTGGCTCTCTGGCTTGGAAATCTTCCCGGAGCTTGATCGGACAAGCTCTGGGATTGCACAGTTTCTTTATTCCAGGGTTTCAGAGCTTGCATGGACTTTCCCACAGCCCCTGGAGTTTTAAAAATCACCCTGTGGGGGGTGTTTGCTTAGCTGTACTTAAAATATGGCTTGGACCCCCACCAACTGACAATGGAAAGTGTTGATAGTCCAGGATTGTCCCACCTTCTTCTCTTCCCCTTGGATCCCTTTCCAACCCTGGGAAGGTTTATTCCTAGGGCGGAGGGGCTCACATGGCCTAATACCTGTGCTGGCTGGGCAGCTGTAACAGAGAGGGGAAAGGG
The DNA here is from genome assembly GCA_029375565.1 of Gekko gecko. Lineage (NCBI taxonomy): Eukaryota > Metazoa > Chordata > Lepidosauria > Squamata > Gekkonidae > Gekko > Gekko gecko. The sequence goes on along the minus strand of JAPDNY010000012.1, from coordinate 62,513,201 downwards.
AACAAACTCACCATGTCAAAATCTGGCATGAATGGAGCTCTGCTCATGAAAGAGAAAGGAATGATTTTGCCCACTCCCCCTTTGCTGCTGCAGGTGCCTGACCCTGTGTGGTTATTAGTGCACACAAGTCCCTGTCCCTCCATCCTGGCAATGAACTTTTCTGGAGCAAGAAAGAGATCTGTGGGGAGAGGAAAGTAGGGAAGAAGAAGAAGAAGAAGAAGAAGAAGAAGAAGAAGAAGAAGAAGAAGAAGAAGAAGAAGAAGAAGAAGAAGAAGAAGAAGAAGAAGAAGAAGAAGAAGAAGAAGAAGAAGAAGAAGAAGAAGAAGAAGAAGAAGAAGAAGAAGAAGAAGAAGAAGAAGAGATTGGATTTATACCCAGCCCTTCACTCAGAGTCTCCAAATGGCTTACAGTCTCCTTCCCCTCCTCTTCTCGCAACGGACGACCTGTGAGGTAGGTGAGGCTGAGAGAGCTCTCTCAAGAACTGCTCCTGAGAGAACAGTTCTGAAAGAACTTATGACTGGCCCAAGGTCACACCAGCAGCTGCATCTGGAGGAATGGGGAATCAAACCCGGTTGTCCCAGATTAGAGTCTGTGTTCCGAACCACTACACCAAACTCAGAAGATCCTCAGTCTTTGCTCCCGTGCTGAGCAGTCTTCGCCCATCTGAATTGGTCCCGGAAATGGACAAAAAGTAGATTTGCATTGAAAAGCTGCCCTGAGCCTGCCTTGATGGGGAGGACAGGGTATAAATCAAAATAAAATAGTAAAATAAAAATATGCCCTGTGCATATACAGAAGCTCTTCTTGCATTAGGAACTTGATGAAATGGCATTTGCTTCTCATAACGTGCAAGTATAATGAACAGTAGAAGCTCAAGATTGTGCAATTTTGAAATTTTGATGGTATCGCTACTTTGTTTTGAGCCAGACCTTATAAAGAAGAGCAGTTCATCTCCTTTAACATCACTGTGGTCCTCAGCTGCCAGTATGGTTGCCAACCTCCAGGTGGTGACTGAATATCTCATGGGATTACAACTGATCTCCAAGCGACAGAGGTCAGTTCACCAGGAGAAAATGCCTGCTCTGGAAGGTGGACTCCATGGCCTTATGCCCCACTGACGTCCCTCCCCTCCCCAAACCCCGCCCTCCTCAGGCTCCACCCCCCAACTCTCCGGGAATTTCCCAACCCAGAGCTGGGATTCCTGTCTGCAAGTGAACCTACAGAAATGTAATTTTGTCTGTAGGATTCTTTCACTGGTATTGTTGCCTTCTCCTTTTCTGTACCTCATGTATTGCCATCCCCACTATCCCCGCTTTGCCTGCATCTGTATTCTCAGGAAAGGGACCAGTTTTGCCTATACTGCCTGGTAACATAGCAGTTAAAGCCCTGGACCGTGACTGGGGAAGTCCCTCGTTCAACTCCATGAAGCTGATTCAGCTTGAGCTGTTCTCTCTCCCTCAGCCTAGCCTGCTGCGCAGGGTTACTGGGTAGGAGAGACTCTTGTAGGCTACCCTGTGGTACGTAGAAGAAGGCTTGAATAAAAATGAGATGGATAAAGTTCTGGGTACCTGATGATGCTGTATAAATAACCCTGGACGATTGCACCATAGTCTTCTGCTAGTAAGGTGGCCAGACTGTATATCTGCCTGGTTTATTGGTTATCTAGCCCAGTATTGCATGGGGGGGAGGGAGAAGGTCATGTGAACCAGTGTTTCTGGAAAGGGATCAAGGCATTGTTCCTTGATGGGAAACGAGTGCAATTTCAGGGCATTTTAGCCATCATTTGCCAGTAGATTTTGATCATTTGCACCAGTAACATCCAGTTGCAAAGTACATTATTCAGCATGTGTAAAAGCACCCTGGGTGGCAAATGGGTTCCATTTTGGCTATTCCTTTTGGGCTTGGAGCCAGTCTGCTAGATCTACCTGGAAGTGATGTCATTGCATCAGCAACATTGCACAGCGATGCTCTGGTTTGAGGGCATAACTCTATGGTTTTAGGCCACATTTACCATAGAGTCTTGCTCTCAAACCAGAGTGTCACATGTGACCTCCCCAATGTGATGGCGTCACTTCTGGGTGAAGTCATTGTGTCATGCCCAGAAGTCCCAGAAAGCAGAGGAGCACTGCTGGGCCAGGGGACTGGCAACCCTAATCGATGAAGCCTTCTTCCAGCTGGGGGGGGGGGGGCAGAGAATGCAGTTGCTGCTGCAAATGCCATAAGCTGCCCTCTGTGGCCTGGTCCTCTCTCAGCTTCAAAGGGATGGGTAATTACTCTTTTCTGAAGGTCACCGGGCACCCTTCATTCATCACACGGACTTGAGCAACTGCCCTTTCGAAAAAATACAGCGCAGTGATTAAGGGATATGACGTCTATTCTAACCAGCTTTGATGCCGCTTATGATTTCATGCTCTGTTCTGTTCATTTTGCACCTTGTCTGTCAAGCGTTGGGGGAGTGGGATAGAAGAGAAACTCTTGAATGAGATGAGGTGTTGAAGGAGCCCCAAGAGACGTCTTCCTTGTCAAAACGACCAGTGGCCATTTGTGATCTTCAGGGGCAGCTCATCTTGGGAAAACGCTCAACACATGAGCAAAGGCAGGGCTATTTTTGGGCAGGAACGCACAGGAACGGAGTTCCGGCTGGCTCCTGAGTTGGCCACGCCCACCAGGAACTCATTAGCATAACAGGCCACACCCAACAGCAGAAACTCATGAGGATTGGCTACAGTAGGGCTGTGTGGCCTAACTTGCAAAGGAGTTCCTGCTCCAAAAAAGCCCTGGGTTTTGACAACAAACAAGGTAAACAGAATAAGAAGCAAAATGTAGGGGTGGCTGGATGACCACACTTCTGAAAATATAGGGGTGTGGCCTAATATTTATGGTAATGAGTTTTTGCTGTTGGATGTGGCCTATTATGCTAATGAGTTCCTGCTGGGCTTTTTCTACAAAAAAGGCCCTGAGCAAAGGGATGTGTATGTGTGTGTGCCTGGGAAATTCCTTGGGATTTTGGGGGTGGAGCCTGGGGAGGGCAGGGCTGGGGGAGGGACCTCAGTGGGGTCTGATGCCCTGCAGTCCACTCTCTGAAGTAGCCACGTTCTCCTGAGGAACCCGTCTCTGTCCTCTGGAGACCAGTTGTAATTCCAGGAGATCTCCAGGCCCCACCTGGAAGCTGGCTACCTGGAGCCTGGGGCTGATTTCTTCCCTCCTCCTCCTCGATGTTATTTTCCTTCTCTTCTTTTAAGTGCCCCAAGTTCCTGCTGCTCGCCTACTCCGAGCCAGCCCCTGCAGAGGCAAAGCGTGGCGCCTCCCTGCGTGCTTGCCTGTTCTTGAAAATGTATTTACAGCCTCTCCTGCCGCCCGCCGAGCTTTCTGTGGGAAAAGTTTGGCGGCTTTCTCTGGAGCGGCCACTGCCGTCAGAAAGAGTGGAGGGCCGATTGCCCGCTCGTCCATTAACGGAGACACTTCAGCTGGTTAAAGCAGCATAAAAGCCCTCTTTGTCGACTTGGCGAGACAGCCTCGATTTCCACCTTCTGATGGGCAGTAGCCGCATGGCTGAGCACAGCCCTCCTGTCTCTCCCAGAGTCTGTCTGTCTGTCTGTCTGTCTGTCTTTCTTTCTTTCTTTCTTTCTTTCTTTCTTTCTTTCTTTCTTTCTTTCTTTCTTTCTTTCTTTCTTTCTTTCTTTCTTTCTTTCTTTCTTTCTTTCTTTCTTTCTTTCTTTCTTTCTTTCGTCTCTCCAGTTTACAGGCAACAAAAGCACTTGCACTTTTCCGTGTTCTGCTCCTGAAAAAAGCTGCCCTGAAAAGCAGCTTGGTTGACTCCATAAAGGAGCTCCATGGTCTTCAGTTTGCAAGACCTGAGCAAAGCTATTAATGATAGATAGGACACTTTGGAGATAATTAATTTATAAGGTTGCCATAATCCAGAAGTAACCTGACAGCATTTAAGACACATACACAGGGAAGAGAATCTCTCAAAATCCTCAAAGAAATCTTGTACAGCCTTTGCTGTTTCCTTTCTTTCCCTTTTCTCTTCTCAGAGGCAGTGATTTAAAAAATGAAGAAATAATCTGCTTTATCTTCTTTCCTTTCTCAACAGTGTACAAGGATGTTGGTTTCACTAGTTGCTGTATATATTTGTCTACTTAGTCCTTTCAGTGGGCAGAAAAAATTCCTGCATGATTGGTGTTTTTTAAAAAGTCCTTGGTACAAGTGTTCGGCTTCACTTCCATCTGTATGTGGGAATTGGGGGTAATTGATTATTAGAGCCTTGGGCACCATGGTCATCAATACAAGTTGTTTACATTTTGAATGCCCTACTATTAAATCTATGTAGGTGGGTCTCCCACTACCCTTGCCTAGCTAGCATTCTTGGTATTCAAAGGCCCTACAAATCAATGACCTATCTGTATGTGTTCACACATAGAAGTGTAGGAGAAAGCCAAGGAGGAAAGAAGAAGAAGCGGCAGCAGCAGCAAATTGTGCACAGATTTTTCTGTTGATCCATCAAATCAGCAGAAATTAAGAAAGTTTACTTGCAGATAACAACCAGGTCACTCAAACACACCTTCTTTGCTTTGGCTGCTGTGAAATCTCAAAGGAAAAAAAATCCTGGATAATTGTATGGCTGATGAAAAGCTTGGATATATAATGTTTTCTTTTCTAATGGCTTAAGCTCCATTGTGGATTTTTACTACACAATTAAAAGCAACAGCTTTTATTGGTATATCCAGTGTTGCAACGAATACATTCTGATGCTACTATGTTACCATATTTTTTTTTTTAAAAAATCAACATTTATTATATTCAGGACACTGAAACAATTTACTGACTCATTAAATTTTTTTTTACCAACTCATTCTTCCCGTATGCCGCAATCCATCTTTGCCGAACGAAGGCACCATTTAAATAAAAGTGTTCTCCCCAAGCTTGTGGAGGTTAATTTTCATGTGCATGGGTCTGTTTTCCCTTCCTTGTTTAAAATCTCAGGTTTAATTACTGTTAAACTAAATAATTAAAAAACCACCGCTTTATGTTCTGCAGAACTGAGGCATTTTGCATTTTAGCAGCTTTTTCGTGGGTTGGATCCTAAGTGCTGCAAAACAGACCTTTTTGCCTCCCCACCATCCCCCACTGCTGTCTGCTATAGTCCCCAAGACTTGGCTCCTGGAGCGTAAGTGGACTTTCGGGAATAGCATGGGATGTAATGTGGACCTCTGCAATGGGAGGGGCAATCAGCAGAAATTCTGCAGAAGTGCCACTTAGGCACACAGAATTTTAAGATCCAACTTATAGCCTTGTTGTTGTTGTTGTTTTAACTGCTGGTTGTATTGGCTTTATGGATTTTGGTATTTCTTTTGATTGCTTGTATCTTTCTATGCCCTCTTGGGGGCCATATGGCTAGGAGATGCTATATAAAGAGCTTAAATAAATTAAGGTACTGGAAGGCACCAGGGAAGTCCGGGTAAGATCTGTTGTGGCGGGGGGGGTGTTTGGACCCAGGCCTGGTTGTTAATTCAGCTCTGTTTGTGGACATTCCAGGGTCATCTAGATGGCCAGGGTGGGAAATAGGAAGACTAGGAGGCAAAAGCAGTCCTGGGAGAGTGCCCTAGCTTATTTATTTTATTTTATTTTTCCCATTTATATCCCACCCATCCTGTAAACGGGCTCAGGGCAGGTTACATTCCCATAAATACATTGTAAGTATATAAAATCAATAACCATGGCTTGCCGTAGGTAGTGTCCAGCCTATTGATTTGGTAGGTAGGGCTGGTTATCAATGGGTGGGAGACAGCATCCTCGAGGGGACGTGTGTGGACGCCTGCTACCTCGGCCGAAAGCCTAGCGGAACAGCTCTGTCTTGCAGGCCCTGCGGAACTGAATAAGATCCCACAGGCTCCACACCTACATGGAGGGAGGAGGAAGAGGGCCTGGCCCCACCCGGATCCCACCATTGGCGGGGAGAAGGGAAGGGTTAGGCTGTCCGTGGTTCCTGCCTGGATGGTGCCCGCCTGCCTTATGTCGGAGGGAGGAGGCTTGTGGTGGCGGCAGCAGCAGCTCCCATGTGGGTGGGGGCTGGTGGCTCCCGAGAAGCAGGAACAGCGTCTGCCTCATGACAGGAGCAGCTTGTGTCTCCTTTGCAGCAGTAGCAGCTCCTGTCCACTCTGTGCATGGTGGGGGCTGCTGGCCCCAGGGACGCGGGGGCTGCTGTTAGTGGCAGCTCTCACATGCCTAATGAGAGGTGGGGACTGCCAGTTCGTGGCTATGGTGGCTCTCACCCACCTTGTGCTGGCCCATCCCAAGCTATCAATCCACTGGGACTGTCCCCGGTGGACTTATTGTCCACTCTGCCACTGGTGCAAAATACCAAGCTGGACTGGATGATGTTTTGGTCTGATTGAGTAGGGATGCTCGTGTTTGTATCTCGGCGCTATGAATGACTATGTGGGCATATGCATCTCACATGTGTTAAGTATTTTTAGAGCGCGTCTTTTTGTTGGAAGGGCATATTGGCCAGGGAACCATTGAGTCGTCGTGGCATCAGATGCAATCTGTGTGAATCATGGCTCGTGCCAGCGGAGCTCATGTTTAAGGTCAATACGCCTGTGTATGTTCAACTCAACTGGCTTCTTTCCCTGAGAGCTCGAGAAGAGCAGCTTAAATGAGATTTGCCTCGGTATCCAAACTAGGAGCCAAACCAATTATTTAAATAGCAAAAATCGTTAATTAATCAAGTGCTGCCACTTGAAGGATAGAGCCTCTGTTTATTATGGCATTCCGGCTGTGCCTTTGGAACAGTGGGAACGGGATTGTTGCAGAATGTTTTCCATTGGAATCGAACACTGGGGGAAATACTGTTCTTTCTCTTCTGATCAAGACAGTAAACTATGGATCGATCTCTTGTGGCTGTTAATGCTTTTTCTGAGCTCCAGGCAACAGAAGACTGGAGCTGGAAGGATATTCTCCGAATGAGAACAAATGAAAAGGAGGGAAAGGGCTCCTACACATTTGAGAGCGGATCGGGAGAGGAGATTTTTGTTGGTTGCATTTGCTCTTTGTTGTTCAGGGGTGCGAAAAACAACAACCCTACAACCCTGATTCTTCCAAAATGTCCACTGCACCAGAAATGCACAGAAGCCCTCTCCCTTTTTGCATCCTCTGGTCCCTTCCAGTGCCATCCTAAGCAGGGTTACACCCTTCTAAGCCACACATGAGCACACCCATGAGGCTGCCTTATACTGAATCAGTCCATCAAGTTCAGTATTGTCTACTCTGACTGGCAGCGGCTCACCGGGGTCTCAGACAGAGGTCCTTCACATCACCTCCTGCCTGGTCTTTTTTACCAGAGATGCCAGGTATTGAACCTGGGACCTTCTACACGCCAAGCAGAGGCTGTTCCACTGAACCACAGCTTCTCCTCGACCCCAGTGGGCTTAAGATTTCATTGTCTTCTTATCCGAGCAGAACAGATCATCTAATGTTGCAACTGGATTGGATGTTTTTGTCTGGTACCACTCTACTATTTTATTTACTTTGTTTTAACGATTATTACGGGATTCATTACTTGCTTTTCAACATAAAAAAACTCTTGAGCTGAGTTAGCGGTGGCGTAATAAAACAGTAAAACCGAAACAGAGCTTAGACAGGAGATAAAGCAGATCGATAGCTGGCAAATCATAATTAGCAGCCGGATCTCACTTAGGTACCAAAAGGTCAGAGTAAAGAAGAGGGTCTTCAAGGCCTTCTGCAACACAGTAAGATCCCAAACCCCATGAACCATGACAGAAGCTAACTCCACGAGTGGAGTAGGTCCCAACAGAGTAGGCCTGTTCCAAAAGGGCCAGCAGCCTGGGAAGAGGTGGAGCGATCAGCAAGTTATTCCCAACAGGAATATAAGGATGAAGGCTCTTCCACTCTTCAGCCTGCCCCTGCCATATCCCCCTGAGAGGGAGAGAGGGGGAGAGAGAGAGAGCGAGAGCCTGCTCACCCTTGCACAGGGTGAGGGCCGTCCCTCACATGGGGCCCCAGTGACCTCCAGGGGGTGGCCACTCCAGGGGGTGGCCACCAGGACTTTTCCCAGTGACTTTAGTGACCAATCTGCCATTGGCCCACCATTTGATACCAAAGGATTTCCAAGGCTGCCAAAAAAAAACATCAAGTACAGCAGGACAACTTCATAGAACTGGAAAACCCAACAAAACCAGTTATCCACTAAGAAACATCCATAAAGCAGCAGCAGTAACAAGCAAAAATAAAAGAGCACTAAAATAGTAAGCATCGTAAGAGACATTCATTAGTAACATGAATAAATGACCATGGCCTAAAATTCTGTAAAACAGGCATCAGGAGAGACTCCCCAGGAAGTCCTCTTGGACTGGGGCAGGATATCCTTTCTTGTGGCATACGCAGCAAGATGGTCACTCAACGGAATTTTAGCCAGGAAGCTGCTTTCGACAGTGTGAAATCTGCCTTGAGAACTAATCAGGCACTCTAATCTTCCAGTTCTTGGGACATTCTCTTTCAATTTAGAGTGTGCTACTTTAGGAATGCAGATCCATCCCGAAAATCTCCCAAGACTGTCATTTTCAAAGCAGTCACTGGATAAGAACTGGCTCCAGAGCTCATTTAAAATCAGCGTGATCCAGTTTGCAGTATGCTTTTGTGTAAATGCCAGAGCTTTAAAGCTTTGCTTTGCCCCACAGGCATGCCTGAATACAAAGTGAATTTTATTTTTTATTCTAAACACACTGGGTTTTTTTGAGTCACAAAAATGCACATGAAAAGAACAAAAAAAATCCCCTTTCCTGCCTGTTTTGCTCTTCCGGTTTGTCACCACAACACAACTTCTACTGCAGGAGAATTTAGAAAGAGGATGAAAGGAGATCTGGTCCGGCAGATCCACAAGTTAGTGTTTATAATAAGGTAATAAAGAATTCACAACTCAATTCACACAAATTGGATAGACGCCATACGGGAGGAGGGGGAGAGACATTGTCAGGAACAGAATTGCACTGAGGGAGATTTACAATGGAGCTGGAGAACGGTGTAACTTTATGAAAATGTAGAGATGGGTACCCACTGGTACATCATTCATCTGCAGTTCCTATAGTGAGCTTACATCCTGTAGTAGAAAACAGGCTGTGCATTAACTGGGATATCAGGAGGAAATGGAGGTGGATGGTTTGTCAATGACCTACACATCCTCCCTTCCAGCTTCTATCAGCTCTTGAGATTTATGCAAGCCAGTTTTTCCATCTCTTGAGTTTTCTTTCATTGATTCTCAAGTGCTCTTAACATTGCATGTCTCCTAGCGCATGCTTCTCATCTGGCCATCACTGTTCGTTTTCTTTTTGTTCGTTTATGCTCGTCTTTTTCTGCACGCTTGGGTACATATATGTGAGCCATTGTGGTTTAGTGGCTGAAAGTGAACGTATGAACTATTGAATGTTGGTCCATCAAAGGCACTGCTGTCTACTCCTCTCCAGGGTCTCAGGTGAGAGGTCTTTTGCACCACCTGCAGCCTGATGCTTTTGAACTGGAGGTGCTGGGGATTGAACCTGGGACCTTTGGCATGTCAAGCAGAGGCTCTACCAGTGAGCTACAGCCCCTCCGTAGGATCCTGGTGTTGGACTGGAATCTGCCAGATCCCAGGTTCAGATCCCCACTCTATTATGGAAGCTTGCTGGGATATCTTAAGCCAGTCACACACTAACAGTCTAATGTACTTCACAGGATTGTTGTGAGGTCCAAATGAAGGAGAGGAGAAATGATATAAGCTTTTTTGGGTCCCCATTGAGGAGAAAGATGGGATATAAATGGAGTAAATAAATAAGTCCATAGAACCCTCGGACTTGTCTCTGTGTGGCCTGGTGCTGCAGGTACCATACTATTACATACAGTACTTGCATCTTACTGTTAGATATAGAAAGAGGCGTTCCTATGAATAGGTTCCTGTTCATTCTGCTGTTATTTGCACTCTGGGTGCTCTTTGTTCTTATAATGCCTCCATACCAAAAGCTATCTTCTTCTTGGCCTGACCCTGTCTACTTCAGGAAGGATGTCCACTTTGTGCAATTTTTTAATATTTTTTTTCATATGTGCATGTGTATGTACCTGGAAGTCATAGTGACCTCTGGTGATTGACCCCTACTGGGGTCCTGGAGGATATTCTGAGAGGTGGCTAAATAAGGCCTGCCCCTGTCTTCCCAACTGCTGGTATTCTGAGGAGGTCTCCCATCCAAGTACTTGCGAGATTTCACCCTGATTCGCTTCCAAGATCTGAAGAGATTGGGCTTCCCTGGGCTATCCAGGTCAGGTTCATGTATTTCTTTTTAAATGCCTCTAGCAAGCTTAACCCCCTTCAAACGGCTTTTTCGAGCACCATTTGGAGCAGACAATCGGACCCGCACAGCACCTCTCTCCAGGATTTTGGCTTCTTGCCACGGACATGTATGGAAGCACAGCTTGGCCAAGAAGAAAAGTGTCAGGGGGACGAAGATTGATGGGGGGAGTGTCGTGGAGGTGAACAACAGGTAGGAGAAGGATCTGGCAGTCCTCACTTGCAGGTCCATTAGCTGTGAAAGGCTTTTGCCGTAAACATATTACCCTCCCCTTTGTGCTTCCTGCACAAAGAAAATTACTATGTCAAGCGATGCTCCCTCCAAGCCGTGGAGTCCTTTGAGCAAAAGTTCTACTTTGTGAGCTACTGGCATTAAAATTCAGAGCGGGCAATTCAGCTGCTGCATAAATGAGTTTGCTCTGGAGCCATCCTTCCTGGGCTAAGGCCAAAATGTGTAAGCCGGAGGCTAAAAAACTGTGAGCTAGCTCACACTAACTCATCTTAGAGGGAACACTGACGTCAAAGAGAAGGGCTGAATCTGGCTTTCTGTGTGATGTGTCCTTTTCCAAGAGCAGGGAGGTGTTTTCCCCTTAACCCCCCCCCCCCCAAGTGGTACAGCCTAGGAAAATCTTACCACCTGACTCATCAGACTTCATTGGCCCTCCAGGGAGATTGCCAGTACGCTTTCCAAGATCTTTGTTGTCTTTATTACTCAGCCAATAATGGCTCAAGGATTTGGATGCTGGAAGCCAAATTGAGAAACTGGGCCTTTTTGCACAATGGCCTTCCCAAATAGAGTCTCATCCTTTGCTCCCCATATTATCGAAACACTGTGCTGGTCAGTTTACTTTTCTACATGCTTGGAGCTACATTGAGGACTGTTTTCTTGTTTGGCATCTCCTGGACTCACTTGGCATTCATCCTTCCAAAAGGCTCACCTATTTACATCAGGAGAGCCAGTTTGGTGTAGTGGTTAAGAGCACAGACTCGAATCTGGGAGGACTGGTTTTTATTCCCCACTCTGCCACGTATAGCTGCTTAGTGTGACCTTGGGTCAGTCATAAGTTCTTTCAAAGCTGTTCTCTCAAGGGCAGTTCTGGAGACAGCTCTCTCAGCCCCACCTACCTCACAGGTGTCTGTTGTGGGGAGAGGAAGGGAAAGGGATTGTAAGCCGCTCTGAGACTCCTTTGGGTAGTGAGGAGCTGGCTATAAATCCAATCTCTCTCTCTCTCTCTCTCTCTCTCTCTCTCTCTCTCTCTCTCTCTCTCTCTCTCTCTCTCTCTCTCTCTCTCTCTCTCAAGGGTTAAATAAAACTTCTGGTGTGGTTGGTTGGCAAACTAGTCCTCAAATTATTCCCAAGGAGTTTGCTAGGTGAGCCACTGATACAGCAGGAGGGGAGAGGAGGATCATGTAGAACTACAGATGTGAAAGCGTAGCAGAATAATGGGAAAACTTAGAGGTTGAAGGTAGGGTCTGGCCCTGGGGAACCCCACCTCCACCGGTGGGTCTGGCAACCCTAAACTGACAGGAGATACGAAAAGGTCCCTATCCCATTTGTCATTCTCCTCGGTGGGAGATTTAGGCGTCACAACTAAAATACTTATGCATCCAGACTTCAGACCAATTGGACTTCTGTTTTCAGTCTGATTTGTCTTTGCAGTGGGAGAAAACGTAGTATAGTTCTCATTAAAACGATGAATGAATTTGTCCTGAGTCATACGTGACACTGCCTGTGGAGAAAGACATTGTGACTGGGTTTACTGCGTTCACTGCTGGAGAGCCAAAAAAACTGCCCTGGGTTAAAATCTAAGATCTTAATTGCGACACTGTGTATTCTTCCAAATATCTGTCTGCAGCTGTAAATAAAGCCAAATTGAACAAGGGCACCTCAGCCGGTCTGACTCAAAAGAGGTTTCAGATCATGTGAGGATTAAGGGAAACATTTTCTTCCCATGCAGGGTTTTGACAAAGACCATTCAAAGCCCTGCATCCTGTTCGGCTGGCACAGATAAGGTACTTCCACAAATATCTTGTCAGCTCCAGCTCAACTGTAGACGTATCTGTGCCTTACCTGTTAACCCTTTCCTCCGTGGGCTTCACAACGAGTGGCGAAAGCCACGAGGGAACTGAAGGAAAGAATGGCGGGAAATGAGCGATGTCATCAGACCTCTCATAAATAATTAATTGTGTGACTTATTTGCGTTTACGTGCCTCACTGTCACAGGGGCTCAGACCAGGTATCATAACACAAACAGAGGAAATGACAATAACCTTCTGTTTATTTCGTGACAGCGGCCCAATGGCCTTATATGGCTTCCTATAGATGCTCCAACTAGGACCGGGGTGGCCAAACTGCAGCACGGGAGCCGCATGCAGCTTTTTTTTTTTGGTTTTGTTAATAAAAAGCAAATTTGCATATTTTCCAATACAAACGTGTGTGTAATATTCGTTTCTGTCTTGCGGCTCTCAAACACCTGACGTTTATTCTGTGTGGCTGTTATGTTAATCGAGTTTGGCCACCCCTGAACTAGAACATAAAAAGAGCCCTGCTGGATCAGACCAATAGTCCATCTAGTCCAGGATCCTGTCTCCAACAACACTGCTGGCCAGCCTCTTGGCAACAGAAATTTCATAAATGTGAAAAGAGAGCTACCCATAATACCTCTCTTTGGCCTAATTCTTACTAATATGGTATACCTGTACTTAGGCTGTTCTGCCTCTGGCAGTAGGTGAAGGAGTTCATGGGATGGAATGACATTTTTTTAAAAATCTATACAGAAAGTCGGGGTGTCAGAGAAGTGTATGCTAGAATGTTTCTTCCTGGCATCCCTTTTGCTGTGTGCAGGGAGCATTTTTGTATGGCTCTGTTCTGTCATGTCAGCCATGTCAGTTCCCCCCGAAAGGGTATTTCCAAGGGAAATTTCTGAACTAACCCCCCCAAAAAAACCTACCTCCGGGCGATTTTATACCCTAAAAAGGAACAGTGGAGTCCACTCTACATTTTCGGGTATGTCTCGGACGCTAGGAGTACATAGTGAATACTTTGCAAGGGTAATGAAACTTTTGAAGGGAGAGAGCTCCATCACCCTTGACTGGCAGCAGCTGCAGGAAAAGGGTAGCCTGGGCATCTCCTCAGGCAGCTCTTTGAGGGCCCAGCTGAGCTGTGGTGGATGGCAGGCAGGACCAGTGGGGACCATGGAGCCCTGTCCCCTTCAAGGCTCACTTAACCCTCAGCTAGCTAGAGGTTTGTGGACAGCGAGTTCTGGGAGACCAGGCCTGGAGAGCAGGCTCACACCCAGCTGGAGCTCTGGGAGGTCCCATAGAAGGTGTTTCATGGTAGGTGCCTGGAAAACTGGCCCCCCATCCTCTCAAGAGAGGGGTTCTTCCTGTGGGAAGCTGGGGTCTGACCCAGGGTCTTTTTAGCCAGTGGAGGTACCTTCAAAAATGAGTGGGAGCCAGCTGATGAAGACACACTGGCCTAGGATTGCCAGCCTACAGGTAGTGGCTGGGCATCTCCTGGGATTACAAGTGATCTCCAGGCGACAGAGATCTGTTCACTTGGAAATGGCCGCTCTGGAAGGTGGCCTCTATGGCAACATACCCCATTGAAGTCCTTCAGCTTCCCAACCCCCGTCCTCCTCAGGTTCTACCCGCCAAATCTCCAGGTATTCCCCAACCAGGAGTTGGCAACCCTATATACCTGCTCCTGGGTTCCTGACAAAACAAGAAGGGTGAGCGAGGTGAGGAGGACTGGGTGTAATTCTGACCCCTCCCCAATGGGACCCTGAGGAGGGCAAGAAAATCAGGGGAAGGCAGAGCACGTTGGACAAGGCGGGCTTCTGTTCCTCGGAAGTGGTTGTAAGAATAAAAGGTCAGTCTGTCAGGTGCCTCAGGTCTGGTTTTTTTGCCGCCACAGCAGACTGGCACAGCAGCTCCACCGAAAGGCACCCCATGCATCCATGTCGAATTCCGAGTGTCTTTAAAACTGAGAGGAGTCCTGAGGGCAGGCCCAGGGTTCTCCCTGGAGCTGAAATGAGTGGAACGTTGAGTGGAACGTTGTGTGCTCTCCTCAGTGGCGATACCTCTTGCAGCCGTGCTTTGCGCCTGCGTAGAGACATTTTCATTTCCATCAATTTCCATCCAAATGAAATGGGAAGAAGTCTCCTAACCGGCCTGCAGCTTAGTTCTTAAGACAATCAGTTACGGTCTTGATTTTCTGTTTTCAGTTGCCTGTTTATAGGGTCCTTTTATTATTGTCTTTCAGAGTGTTTCTCTAATGGGAAAAGAAAAACGGGATTTGCACTGAAGATTCTAAGTGGAATCTCTCAGGCCCATTATGCTTCACGTCTTACTGCAGATTTTCAAAGCAGTAAACCTTTAATCTTGACTTCAGGGCCTGTGCCCACCTTATCCGCCATTCTTTTTTCTCTGGTGTCTTTATTCTGCAGCTACAATTTTAAAAAGCTACCCTTTTCTAAATCAGAGCGGAACGTCACTTTCCAGTGCTCCCTCTAAGCTGTGGAGTCTTGTGAGCAAAAATTCTCCTTTGTGAGCTACTGGCATTAAAGTTGTGAGTGAGCGTTTTGGCTGCTGCATAAATTAGTTTGCTCTGGAGCCATCCTTCCTGAGCTAAGACCAAAATGTGTGAGCCGGAGGATAAAAAGCTGAGCTAGCTCACACAAACTCAGCTTAGAGGGAACACTGCTTGTGACACGTGGGAGTGGTGTCCAAAGAGCTTTTTTTAAAAAAAAATTACACAATTGACTTATCACAACTCTGCAGTTGTATCCAGCAAGCACCTGTCATTTAAATCCTCATGGTTCAGGTTTTTTGCACGCATTTTAGTGTTAGCTTGTAGAATGAAAGGGAACAGAAAGGAACACAGGCAAAGGGGGCAATCAGATGTTGAAACTGACAAGGCTTTTTTTTGAAACTGACAAGCAGCTGTGAAGCCCCATTTTCCATATTGTGGAGCACTACGGGATTCTCTGCTGTGTTATCAGCCTTTGTGAAAAATGGGAAAGAGTCACATGATCTCATAATATGGGGGAACATGTCGAATGTACAGAATGCATGGTAGAACCCGCTGATACTGGCATTGCAAGCTGTGATTGTTGGGAACGTGTCTGTGTGCGTGCGCTTGCCTGTGCAAAGACAGCTGCAACTTCAACATGCTTTGCACAGGGTTGCAATTTGTATGGGAGCAGGAGTCTTCTGGCAGAAGCTATGGCGATCTTTTTTAGTCTTGTGCCATTAAATTGAAAAAAAAAAATATGGCGGGTATTTTTGTTGATGCCCGAGCACAGCTGCATAGTAACACTAATTTCCTGCCATTCCTTGCAAATTTGTGTGGTTTTCTCTTTTTGATTCTCTAATTTGATCCTGCACACTGGTCATAATCTTGGCAGTTTTTAAAGGCCTGATCTGTGTGGATTGTGGTTTTCCTCCAAATGGATCGATCCCAAGCTATTCTTAAGTTTGGTGGTTCGCAGAAAGTCCATGTGGCTCAGCCACCATTTTAATGCTAGTCTTCCAGAGGCTGCCAAAATGGTTCCTCCCCCACCCAAAAACTTTGTTTATTAAAGCATTAAAGGGAAAAATGTTTCCAAAACTTTAGGCTTCCCATCCCAGTGTCTGTGCTGAAAACTCTCCCTCCCTTTATTTTGTTTGCATGCAGCACTGAAATCCTTTTTTTTTTTTTTGCACTGGAGAGTGGGGACGCTGTTGTTTGCCTCCTCTCCGATCCCCCTTCCAAGTCAATACCAGGAGGAAACTATACCTTGCACAACTCCTTTTAAACTTTCCCCCGTCATTTTAGTTTTTTTTTAAAATCAGCAATCTGAGACTAGCGATAGTCTGTTATCACTAGACCCATGCTGTTTGTCAAAAAATAATAAAAATTTTAAATGAGGGGGAAATGAAGGGAGGATACACCAATGAAGAAGGGAGGATAGCGGAAGGTGCAGTGTGGGCAGAACGACCTCAGTGTGGGCTGGGAGTGACCTTTGAGGGGTGGCAAAAGGGCGGGGGGAAATCTGAGGGACCTATACACTTTCGAATCACCTTTGGTTTGGAAGCAAGACTAGGGGGAAATTGGCACAAAAGCATTCTCAAAAAACCCAGGGAAACAGCGACCAGAAAGCAAACTGAGTGCTGAAGGGAGGAAAATCAATGCAGAATGACAACGAAAACCTGACAGACCTGCACAGTGAAAGCGAGGGGAAACTCCTGTGCATAATAGGCCTTAGAGACTAGAGTCTTGCCTCATCCTAATGCCTTGTGGCAGACAATAATCCTAAACAACACCCAGGATCCAAGGAAGGGTGATGCATGCACATGTGGGAGAGAACTTCCCATGCAATCGGTGCTTTGGCTTCCTGATTTCAGTGCTGCTGCTCCCTTTGGCGAAGAGACAAGCCAGTAGGCGTGCTTAGAAGCGGCTTGTGTCTTTGGCAACGTGGCAAAGTCCTGTCAGGATCAGAGTCCCTTTTTCGATGTACAGAGAGCCTTTTACAATCTGAAGGTGAGCTGATGGCATAAGATCCAAATATTTCAGCGGTCCCTATTTTCTGGGTCCCTCGCCTGGAACATCACTACCCTTATTTTTGCCTATGGGGGCGGCTGTTAATGTTTTCTGTGTAGAATCTCAAGCTGGGATCTAGGAGTCCCGAGTTTGACTCTCTGTTCTCCCGCGAAGCTTGCTGTTTGGCTCTGGGCCAGAGCAAGGTGTTAAAATGCATAATTAGATAAGTTTGGGATTCTCCAATTGGGTAATCAATAGATCAGAAGGTGTCCCGGGGGTGGAAGCTTAGAAAGTTTATGGCTCTTTGTTCTAACTCTCGCTTGGGGCTAGCACATGTGGTTGAGACTTTAGAGAGTCAAGATGTGGGTAAGTACAGTCAGAAAGGATGTTAATCCTTTGTTTTGTTTCTAGTATTTTCCAGTTTACCATCCCTCATTAGTAAAGTTTCTTGTTTGAAAACTAATACAAGTATTCTGCTGTACTTATAAACTCTATTTTTACATTGAAATCCCTAACAATCCCTCCCTTCCTGGCCAATCTTGCCACTGTGTCATCAAAAGCAGTTTAAGCTGCAGGACAACCAACAGTGCTTTTCCTGGTATAGAAATCGGCATTGTTATTATTGGCATAGCTGCAGTGACCAGTGTTAAAGTTGGCAACCCTCCGTGTACCTCAGTGCTCAGACCAGGAGAGCTGGAGACTGGTTACTTGCTCACTGAAGTACTGGATCAGAGCAACTGGTCCTCTGATACCATCTCTTTTTTCATCCAGTTAGATTTCCCCCCCTTCAGTTTCATTTATTTCTATTACTGCTTTTCTGCCATGATGCAGCACTCTGCAGTGACTCACAAAAATGTTTTTCAGTTTTCTCAAATCATTGTGGCTGCAAAGTCCACCCTTTGTCAAGCAGGGTCATTCAAACCGACCCGATTTCACTTGATTCTCACCACCTAGTGCCAATGCTCCCTCTAAAGCTGTGGAGTCTTGTGAGCAAAAATTCTATTTTGTGAGCTACAGGTATTAAAGTTGTGAGCCAGCAATTTGGCTACTGAATCTGGCTACTGAATAAATTAGTTTGCTCTGGAGCCATCCTTCCTGAGCAAAGACAAAAATGTGTGAGCCAGAGGCTAAAAAAACAGTGAGCTAGCTCACACTAACTCAGCTTAGAGGGAACACTGCCTAGCACCTTAAAAAGGCATCATTTGGAGGGTGGGACTGGAGGTACCAGACCAGCAATCTGAATCTACCCACTAGTTAGTTAGACTTAGAGGCAGACATAAGCCAGATGTTCTGCATTTACAGATTTGCCCCCCTGTAAGCTTCAACCGAGCAGAGAGTGCCAATCACTTTTAAATATGAAGAAATGACCTCTTATAAAATGTGCAGTAAATGGCACCTTCAAATAAGCTCCACTTACTGAAATTATGTAGGGAATTCGGTATCGTTACAGCCTGACCTCGTTGGGTCATTCTGACCTCTTCTTCTTTCCTTTGCATTGACATAATTCATTCTTGTTCCTCCAGGAGCAAAGCCCCAGCAACCAGACTTCCATAGCAATGATGCAGGAGCCGCAAGAAATGGTTGAGGAGACCGTGACGGTAGAGGAAGACCCAGGCACCCCAACATCTCACGTTTCTATTGTGACCTCAGAAGATGGAACCACAAGGAGGACTGAAACCAAGGTAAGAAGTGCTAGTTTTTGCCTTTCTTGAACAAGACCTTTTAGGGACAGAGGACCATTGTATCTAGGAGGGGTGGTCTCAGTCAGGGCTGGCTCGCCCACTAGGCAAGCTAGGCGCTCGCCTAGGGCACCGGCCCTGCAGGGGCGCCAAAATGCCCCCCCCCGAAAAGCCCCCCGGGCCGCCCAACGCCAGCAGCCCCGGCTTTCCTGGGTGCCTCGCCGCCGTGCTGCCATTTCCAGGCCCCACCGGGAGGTTGGCATCCCTGGTGGGGTGGGCGCCCCAGGCTGTCCTGCCTAGGGCGCCCAGACACCTGGGGCCGGCCCTGGTCTCAGTGTTTGACTGGAAGAATCTCAGACTTTCTGGGGCAAGATTTCTGTACTTAGGCCAGAGTGGGGATGCTCATACACCTACCAGTTCAGCTTCTGTCCTGTTTGCCAGTCGTGAGCAAGGAGATGATTTTTCAATGATTGTTTTGACAGTTCATTGACCTATTCATGGCGGTTCGGTAGGTTGCTTCACTGTATTCCTTCCTAACCATGCAATACAGCAGACATGGCTTTTTGCATATGTGTTTTCTTACTTAGCCTGATTGAGTTTATCCCCCCCCGCCACCCCCCATCCTTGCTGCATAACTGCTGCACTCAGCGGGCAGTTGTTTACACAGTCAACTGCATCAGCCAGAAATCATATAAATCAGTCATAAATAAATGCAGCTTTTCAATAAAATCCTTCTTTTTGGTGTTCCTCTAAGTAGTCCCTGGTGATGCTAACGGCTGTTGATTGGTTTGAATCAGCAGCATCTTGGTGCGCGTGCAGTTCTGCAAAAACCTGATGGAGAGATTGTGTCCTAGTTAGCTTTATTAGCATACTTGTCTGTGCTGCTTACTTGTAGTTGTTTTGACTTGTCCAAGATTGCAACATCTTTCCTTTGTGCCTTCCTGTCAAATCCAGTTTTTTTGCAAGTGCATGATTAGTGGAAAGAATAGAAAGCTGTTTGGATTGCTGTGGATTCAAGGTATACATATAGATATTATAGTACATCAGTTTACGTAGTAAAAAGACACTTGCAAGCAGAGAAAGAGAACAAAGTACTTATCTTCAAAAGCTGCAGACATTGGATTGGATCCTACCAGCTTTCCTGTTGTATCTTGCCTGATTTCCCTTCTCGCAGGAATCCCTGTCCTACACAGCTTTTGCCCATGGGGTCCCAGGATTCCCAACATGGCCTTTTCCGTGGCGAAATGCAACTTCTCCTCCTCCTGAGAGCCAGTTTGGTGTAGTGGTTAGGAATGTGGACTCTAATCTGGGAGAACTGGGTTTAATTCCCCACTTCTCCACATGCAGCTGTCAGAACCACCATACTTCTGACACACTAAGTCCTATCAGTTTCCAAGTTCAAAGGTATCCACTTTAAACTGGAAATACTGTTGTCTTTAACTAGCTCAGCTCATCACTGAATATTAACCCAGTGACTGTAGTACTGGGATTGGGGTGACAATGAGAATATTGACAAGAAGGATGAACTAAGTCAGTTTGGAGGCAGGTCAGGTCAGGATTTATGAATGAATTACTGTGAACAGCCAGTGGAAAAACAGTTCTCCAAGCCCAGAGGCTTTCATTAAACCATGTCTGATTAAGTGGATAAAAAGGGAGAATAATGTAAAAAAACATACCTTGTTCCTTCTAAATAACAATGCGCACTGTTGGTACCCTTATTTGTTATTATTCATTTAGTGGCAAGGAACTATAGGTTAGTGGTAGAGCTCTGTTTTGCTTGCAGAAGGTCCTAGATTCAGTCTCTGATTGAGAGGATCAGGTAGCAGATGATGTAAAAGATCTCTGCCCTGATTGCTGCTGCCAGTCAGTAGTAGACAATACTGATCTTGGTAGGCCAATGGTCTGATTCATTGCAAAGGCACCTTCAGTTTGGTGTAGTGGTTAGGAGCGCAGACTCTAATCCCCACTGTTCTACATGCAGCTGCTGGTATGACCTTGGGTCAGTCACAAGTTCTCTCAGAGCTGTTTTTAAAAAAAATTTACTTACTTATTCAATTTATACCCCACCCTCCTCAGTTCTCAAAGAGCTCTCTCAGCCCCACTTACTTCACAGGGTACCTGTTGTGGGAGGGGAAGGGAAAGGAGACTGTAAGTCACTCTGAGACTCCTTTGGGAAGTGAAGGGCGGGGTATAAATCCAGCCTCTTCCCCTTCATGTGTTCAGTACATTTTTATCCCACTCTAACCTCCAAAGACCTCAGGGTAGTATAAGTGGTTCTGCCCTCCTCCATTTTATCCTAGTTAGGAAAAATAAGGTCCAAATATTACAATAATAGTACAACAATAAATAACTTTAATAACACATTCTTATTCATGTGAATGAATGCATGAAGCAGGGCCATTGTTGAAGCCCAAGAGACTCAGGAGGGCTCACCACCGGACTGAGCCCAGCCTAGCTATGGCATCCACTGCAGTAGCTGTTGTGCCCCATGGTCAGGGCCAAGAGCCCAGTGCCAGTGAGTCACAGGAACGCCCTAGTGTTTGGGTTTTGGGAGACAGTCCCAGCCGAACGCAAGAGATCCAGGTACCAAGGCACCAAGGTCAGGTGGCAAGGCAAGGTCCAAGAGCTGATGTCTGATCGGGTCCAACGGTCAAGGCAAAAAAGGAGTCAGGACCACAGGTGAGTCCACAGAGCAAAGCCAGGTTCGGAACAGAAGCTGCTGTACAAGGAGTCCAGCTTCTGGGCAGAGTCCAAGAAGCTGTTGAGGTCTGGAACAGGGGTCATTGCTCGTGAAGCCAGGAATACAAGGCAAAATCCAAAACATGTGGTCAGGTCCAGAACAGAGGTTGTTACAGTGTCAGGATACAAGGGGGAGTCCAAGAGGTCCAGAGTATGGCCAGGTCCAGAGTGAAGGTCCAAGTACACGGAGGCAGGAGCAAGGCTGAGCCCAGGAGTCACAGCAGGGAGCTGGTACAAACGTTGTAGCCAGCGAGGGACTGGCTGCAACTCCTGGGCATTTATCGGCCTGCAGCAGGCCCTCCCTGACCAGGTGCTGCTTGTTCCTAAGAGGAGCCATCAGCCTCTCCAGCTGTGATAACTTATGGTGGGGTTCACCTGTGCTTCTGTTTTGCTGTCTACTCTCTCCTACACTTTATGGTCGGGTTGTAACTCTGGAAAAGGGCTTGTGCTTATCACTGGCTTTGTCTGTAAATCCTGGAGGGGGTCTGCAGCTGTGGACAACCCAGGCATTCCCCCAGTCAAAGGGTTGCACCATTCATCACCTGCTTCCCAGTCGTCTTCAGACTCCCTGTTGGTTAGACCTGGCTGAGGCACGGGAGAGATTAAGGGAGCCCAGCGGTGAGTCATGACAGCCACCTGTCCTAATGATGGGTGGCAGTGGCATGTTTGGGCTCTCCTTGAGATGACTGTACCCCCACTGAACTTGCCTGAGTGGACATGATGGCAGTGAAGGGCAGCCCCTGCCACACTTTGGGAGGCCAGGTCTCCTGCTTTGGCGGGAAAACTCCTGTCCCTCACTGGCTGTTCCCACTGCCACTCCTCTGTAAGGGAAGCATTTTTGGGAGAAATGGGTTTTGGGTTTTTTTTATAAGGATTGTCCCACAGCTTCTCCCAGGGTCCTCCGTTGTGGCAGTCGGGTCAGAACAGCTCCCTGCAGCGTCCACGCCCAGCTCCAATGGTAATTTGGCCTCCCCCCCAAATATATTTTCGTTAAGGTTTCAGATTTTTCTGCAAACCTAGGGGGTCACCCAAGTTAGCAGGAAAATCTCTTAGTGTCAGTGGCGCCTATATCCACGGATTTCGGTATCCACAGGTGGGGCCAGACTTGGCTATTAGCAGGGCTTTTTTTGTAGAAAAAGCCCAGCAGAAACTCATTAGCATAATAGGCCACACCCAAGCACAGAAGCTGATTAGCATATTAGGCCACACCTCTGACAGCGCAGCTCCCTCCCAGGATCAGCTTCCCCAGGTGTCCCGCAGCTGCGGGGCACCTGGGGAACCCGAGGAGGGGAGGCAGTTTAAACTGCCTGCCCTCCCTGGATCAGTTTAGCTTCCCTTGGCGCCCCGCGGCTTGTGAGGTGCCTGGGAAACCCAAGGGGAGGAGAAGCTGTAGGCGTGGCCAACTCAGAAGCCAGCCGGAACTCTGTTCCTGTGTGTTCCTTTCCAAAAATAGCCCTGGCTATTAGATATATAGATTCTCTAGAAACTGATATAGCCCACAGTTAAACCATGGTACCAAGTGAACACTTATGCTGGAAGAAGCCATATGCATATGGATTGGACGTTGAGCAGAGGCATTCAGGATGAAACTCACTGGAGAACTGACAGCCGATGTGCTGTGATGGCTGGTGTGTCAGACTAGGACATGATAAGAAGAGCCCTGCTGGGTCAGACCAGTTGTCCATCTAGTCCAGCATCCTGTTTCACACAGTGGCCAAGCAGTTGCCCTGGAAGGCCAACATAGGGAGCATAAAGGCCTTGCCCTGACATTGTCTCCCAGAACTGGGTTTCAGAGGTGTACGGCCTCTGAATATGGAGATTCTCTTACTAATCAATGCTAGTAGCCACTGGTGGACCTCTCCTCCATTGTAAAGCCACCTGTACTCGTGGACATCACTTCCTCCACTGCACTGAATCCCACAATTTAATTACTTGTTGAGTAAATAAGTATTTCCTTTTCTCTCTCCTGTACCTATTGTCCATCAGCTTCAGAAGACTAGAGAGACCAGGGTTCAAATCCCAACTGGGTGACTTTGGGCCAATGCGACTTATTTTGTTGTAAGGAGAAAATAAAGGAGGGGAGGCCTTCCTGTGCTGCTCTAAGGTCCTTCAGCATAGGATGGGATATAACTTTGGTCATTAGAACCTATTGAAGCTCAAGAGAGAGCTTTATGACACACAGCTAAATCAGATAAGTGCATCACAGAGCTATCCAAAGATTGTTCGGTTTGGGTTAGTCATTTTTTCCTCATTTTCTAACTTGAGAATTTCTGTGTAAATTTAACTGGCAGTGTATGTGGGGAGATTATCCTCCTGACATGCCTCACTTCAGAAGGGAAGTACTGAGGGAAGGCAGAGATCGGTGGCCAGCAAACGGGAGATATAGAGGAGTTGTAAGCAGAATTACAAAATAATGAAATATAGACCTACATTTGTAGACATACTAAAGTGACTATCTGTTTTAAAACGTACACTTAAGGATATTGATAATTTTCACATAATTTTTGTTACTCGCTTAAAAACATCCCGCTTGGCTTCACTCTGTGTTAAAAAAAAAGTTTATGATCGTGACTTCATTGGATCCATCTGTTTGGTAAATAATTATTCCAGAGTTAATTGTTGTCAATATCTTTCTTGTTTAATTATTGTTGATGTTTTCTTTATTGTGTTGCGTAACCTTTTATCTTCTGTTTTGTATCGATCTTGTGTCTTACACTGGCTACGTATTTTGTATGGGATGATAAAGCTGCAGTAAATTGTGTGGGAGAAACAGAGGAGGGAAAAAAAGAAAAGAAAGCATAGTTTGGCCCGATATAGTAGCTGTTCCCTTATGGATTAAATGGGCTCTGTCACACAGCCACATCTGGCACCCGTTCCCCAGTTGTACTCCCCCTGCCATATGAGGAGTTGGATGTCGAGTAAACAGCCGCCAGAGAAAGTCTGGTGCTTATGGATGTCTGTGTATTCATCCTGCATTTCCGGATGTCAGAACTCCCCTTTTGTGAAGTCAAACCGTTTGAGAAGTCTGAACCTTTCCTTCAGCTTCCGCCTCCTTTTTCCTCCTTCTGGATCAGGTAACGATGTCTGCATAAGTGCATAATCGCCCCTGGCATTGTCAGTCACCATGGCCAAGTAGTCATTCTGGATTGGGAGTCCCTGGGAGAGTTGTTTTTGAGTGACAACCCCCCCTCCCGGAAAAAAACCCTGGCTGATTTCCCACTACAGCTGCCTCGGGGTTGCGCTGCTGTTTGCCCCGATACTATTTGTCAATTTCACACCCGAAGCCTGCATCCTGTTTTTTTGAGGATTACGAAACTGTGGGGGAAATCGGGTGAAGCCGCGGGTCAAAATGCAGCCCCGCGGCTTCAGGTGTGAAATTGACTAATAGTATCGGGGCAAACGGCGGTGCAACTCTGAGGCAGCTGTAGTGGAAAATCAGCCCCTCTCTCCTGTTTCTGCATCAGAGTTTCTGCTTAAGAGCATCCCATGGTTGACGCAAGGGTGAATGTATTGAAGTCACTGGGACTACTCTCATGTAAATCTGCACTCTCTCCATCCCATGTATTCTGAGGAAGAGAGGCGAAGGGAAGAAGGCTGAGAGGGGCCGGAGTACTTGGCAGAGGGATTGTGGAGTTGTCAAAAAGCAGCCGGAGCTTCAGATACACACTTATGCATGTAGGTGAAAGACTTAAAAAAAAAAGAGAGGTTGCCACAGCAATCTGAACAATCGACCATGGGGCCAGTGTGCAGTGAAACTGGTTCAGGGTGGGATTTCTGATCAAAACTTCCCACAACTATTTAAATCGCCACACATAGAGGCGTGGCCAGATCACGCCAAGCCTTTAGTGTGACCACAGCCTTTGACTAGCTTATGGGAGAAAAATAACACTGGGGGTGGGAATCTAGTACATAACAGCTCATTTCTACAGGAAAGCACTGTCTAGCACACACAGTACATTCCCTTGGCAGGTGGCCCGCTTGGTATGCAAAATTTTTTAAAGTGGGGCAGTGGGAAGTGTGGATGAATATTTGGTTTTCCTTTTTTTTTTTTTTTAGTTTGTGCAGATGCTGAACACCCAGTGTGAACGAGGAATAGGCAATAGGCTTGCTGCTTGAAGAAGTGTGGTGTGGTGGCTAGATTATTGGATTTGGAATAAGGAGTCCTGGTTCAGATCCCTGTTTGGGTGTGATGTTTTTGGGTGGTCCAGCCCCCTCCCTCTTGACAGAATCTGGCTTGCAAGGTTTCTGTAAGGGAGGGGACATTTTGGTAGATTACACGGAATACGGTTAGGTGACATTACGAATAATGCAAACAAATACACTGCTTTTATTAGGTGTTGGAGTACGCACACATGCACATGCACAAAAGACCCAGAAGCTTCTTTTCCCCCCCAATAGCTTGTTGGTTGAGATTTCTGCAAAAGGTTTGGGAGCAGTGGTCTGCAACATGACACTCGTGGGCCTTCTTCCAGTGGGATTCTTGGCACCCGTTTCCTTCTTCCTCGTAGCATATTTTGTCCAAAGGAGGTAGCCAGTCCTGGTTTTCCCTCACCTCACTGGATCAAGAGCCACTTCAGAAAAGCCCAGGAGACATTGTCTTTGTGCCTGCCTGGAGCACCTCTTTAGAAACAGTTCCTTCATTTTGGCTTGCCACCTCTCAACATTTTGTGATAGGCCCTGGCATCCTTTGGCAGGCATTTCTTGGTGGTGCCCATTCCCTAGTCTCAAAATTCCAGAAACGCCCACAGACGGGAGACCCCTGATCTAAGGAATCTCACGCTGCAGAGAACTACATCCCACGAAACGAATCTTGCTAAGAATCCAGCAAAGATATAAATTACTTGCCTACCATTTTTCTTCTCACCTTGACACAGAGAGTACTCCATCTTTCTGTGTTATACCTGTCAGGATGCCACTCACAGCTACTGGAGAAACGTCAGGTCCTACAATGCCAAGACCACAGCCATACCACCCGGAAAATCTACAGCAACTAATCCAGCAAAGGTTTATCTGGTTTGGAAATGGCAACTCACTGTCCCCCCCAGGGCCAAATCCAGACTCCTAAAAGTGTACCCTTCAAGTTGCTAGCTCAGAGGCAAAAATATATACATATATATATGAGAATGATGAAATAGGGATTTACTAGGGATGCAGAAAGTAGGGAGTGTCCTTGGGCATTGTGGACAGCTGGACTTGATGTCATTGCTGCCAACCTTGGCTCTGGCATTGAAGAACGACCTGCCCCAGGAATTTAGATGAGGTATTTTTGATCATGATGTAGTGTCTGGAGAGACCGGCTGAAGTCTTATAGAGGGGAATCAAGAATTGTGTATTACTCAGTGTTTGTCTCTCCAGTCTTAATATAACTTCCCTGTGGGCCAGTCTTTTTTCTCTAGACCCTAAGAGTCCAGGGTTCTAGCTGCTAATGCTTTGCTCTTTCCTTCTCTCCCACCTCTTTTTTTCACCTTTACTTCTCTCCCACTTACCTGCCCACCTCACTTTTTCTTTTCCTCTTCCTGGTAGCCTCTTCCTCCCCTCACTCCATTGCACATGGATTTTTTTCTGTTTTCCTCCCCCATCTTCAGCTTTTCTTTTTTACCTTTCTTGTTCCTCCTCCCTTCTGCTTTTCCTGTCCTTTACTTTTCAAAACTGGTCTCACCGTCCCATCACTGACTCCAGCCAAGGATTGGAATTATCTGAGGTTCCCAGCAGCCCAGCCCCCAAAATGGCTGCCAAGACAACAACACACTCTCCTGAGATTTCAGTATCATTCTTTTTAAAACAGATCTAGACATTGCTTCTGTGGTTTTATGGGTTTTTTAACCATACAATGCATTTTTTAATACTTCATATTTTTCTGCAAAGCTGGCCCTTGCCCAGGGTTGCCGGAAAATATGTCCTATCTGTACATGGCCCCTTTGTGCGGATATTTTCATCCACAATTTGAGGCAGTTGTTCAGAATTATAGTGATTGACACAAAAACAACACTGATAATTGTGTACGTTTTGTGGAAAAAATTCACTGCGAGGATGCAGGAAATGAGGTTAAAATAAATAGCTGTGTGTTTGATTCATCCGAAGGGAAAGCAAAGAAGGAACAGGGATTTCCAAGTTGAAACAGACAAGCTGCAGAATTCGGTAGCTTCCGTAATTCAAATTGAGCCTTGCTTGTTGTGGCCTCTCTGAGGAAGAGGGCCTTGTGCTTACCAGGCTTGCGGCTTGGATGAAATATTTTTTTGCTCTTTGGGCTGTTCCAAACATGCCTTTGGAAGGGTTTTCAAGCCATAATCGTATGCATTAAGCACAGCGGTTTTGGAAACACCAAAATAAATGCTATACATGGAAGAACAGGAAGATTAAAGGTGGGGACATGGAGCAATGTTCTCTTTTGAAAAAGCAAACTAATTGTGGCATGTTGTTTCATGAGGCTGTAGTTTGAACCTTGCAAGGAGATAAAATGGAAGGCAGAGCCTTGTAGGGCATTGGACGTCATTCAAATAGCAGCCTCTCTCGTACACTATCCAGTAGATAAAAGGACAGACATGCATATGGATGATAGAGTTTTCCCAGAATAGTCATACAGCTGATAAGCAATATGTTTGCTGTCATAGTTATCAAAAGGGAAATGTGTATTAGACCTGCTATCTTCCCTCCAGTAAAGGAACTGGGAAGCCTTTTCAAACAGTGGTGAATAACTGAAGGTGTAGCAGTAAGAGGGAGAGAAAGACTATTCCCAGGCTTGGACTGACAGACTTTCCTCATGAATTCCCCCCCTCCTTCCTCCTCCTTCCTGTCTCTGTTTGCCCAAACACTGCAGAGAAGACTAGAATACCTGTAGTAACCAGTTAGATGGGAAGGTGAACCTGGGAATTTACTGGGATGGGCCACTTGATAAACCCACCCTTTGCTTTGAGCGATGAGTCTTTTGTGACAGACAGAGGCACACAAAACCAGTGAATTATGGTTATATCAGTCCACTGAAGTGTGGGATCTTTGTTAAAACAGGAACTGGGAAAGAAAGGGCTTTTGGAGGGAAATGCAAAGAGATTGCGGGCACGTTAGTTGCGATGGGAGCTGTGAACAGCTTGTGCTTGGTGGAAAGAACACAAGAAGATAAAAGAGCCCTGTTGGATCAGACCAGTGGTCCATCTAGTCCAGCATCCTGTTTCACACAGTGACCAACCTGTTGGTCTCCATGAAGCATTGGTCTGAATCCAAGATGGTGGCAGAAGACCAATTAGACTCTGAGGCACAATGAAGGAAAAAGTGGAGGAAATAAGAAAAAAAAAATGGGGAAATTTGCTGGCGCTTGGATTGGAACTCCTGATGTGCAGTTTGTTCCTTAAAAACAGCCACCAGTTTCCCTGCAGACACCAGCTGTCCCTGGAAACAGGAACAGGTTTCTTTCTTGTTGTCGTTCAACTTTGCAGCCTCAAGCTGCAGGGACTCTCCTGAATGCTCAGGCCACCGCACTATGCTCCACTGCATGAAAGCTGGGACGGGGAGGAGGAAGAAGGTGGCCCTGCATCCTCCTCCCCTCGGTCAGTCACAGCCTTTGCCCTCTGGGAGCTGCAGGGGACCTAGTTAAACGTGGCTCCCAAAGACAGGTGTTGCCCCCCATTGGTCTCCGCTCTCTCGCTCTCCCTTTGGAAGGGAGGAAGCAAAGGGAACAGCTGCTGTTCACCCACTGGGCATGTCGAGCTGCCAGCCTGACCATGCTGCCAGTCACATCACTTTAGTTTCTTTGCCAGATGCCTCTCGAGAGGAGCCATGCAGGGGGACGCTGGGGAGCGGA
Organism: Gekko gecko; assembly: GCA_029375565.1. Classification (NCBI taxonomy): domain Eukaryota; kingdom Metazoa; phylum Chordata; class Lepidosauria; order Squamata; family Gekkonidae; genus Gekko; species Gekko gecko. The sequence continues at coordinate 62,484,129 of JAPDNY010000012.1, read as the reverse complement.
GGTGCAAACCTGGAGAAATACAAATCTCTTTCCTTGTTTTCTCTTGCTGCTTCTAGCCAGTGTAATTTATTGCAGATCCCTGCTTTGTTTCAGTACATTCTCTGGACGCGCACTGAGCCTTCTTTGGCAGCAGGAATCCTGGAAGCTCTGATTTATGTTAGGACTGTGTTGGTGTTTCATTGGTTAATCTGGAGTGGATGCTAAGGCTGTGCAGTCAGGTACTGCTGAGCTGACAAAATGCCTGATGTTTCTGGTATCAGATCAGATTGGCAATATCTGATACCGTGAAAGGCACTCTCAATAACTTCCAATTCCTGATAATTTCACTCAAATGTTGGAAATAACCGTATCGGGGTCAAGAGGCCTTTGTGCTGTTCTGCAGGTGGTGGTGCAGCCCTTTAGATTTTAAATGGATGGTAGACCTGTTTCAATGGATGGTAGACCAGCTCCTAGAGACCAGAGTCCAGCTCTACCACCTATTGAAAATAATGGCATTTTAAAATTTAAAGGGTCAGATGTACTGTACCTCTGAAGCCAGGTCTACTGCAGTAGCTTTTGAAATGTCAAGGGCCAGGCCCAACTGGGGAGAACTCTCTGTCCCACCCTCGCTGCATCCACGTGCCCAATTCCTTAGGTTGAGGGTCTGTGGCAACTGTTTCTAAAGCACAAAGCACATTAAAATGCAGATAAAATATTTATTATTTCCCCCTACCTTTCTCCCCAACGGGGACTGAAAGCGGCTGACATCATTCTCCTCTCTTCTGTTTTATCCTCCCAACAACGCTGTGAGGTAGGCTAGGCTGAGAGTTTGTGACTCCACAGTGGGGTGGGGGTGGAATTTGAACCTGGGTTCCCCAAATCCCAGCCCAGCATTTTTAACCACGACACCACGCTGACTCTCGGTTCAATTTGACACGGTGCTTGTTTGTTAGCTACCTGGGAAGTTTTAAAGTGAAAGTAAATATTGAAATGTCAAGTGAATAATTGGTATATATTTTAATAACTGTGTAATCATTGTCTGTACCCTTTATGCCCTTCCCCTTCTGAACTGGCAACTCTTTCTCTCTCCTGGCTTGCTAGCCGCGTTGTACAAAACACATTTTTGCCCGGACTAACCTTTCCCCCCAGTCCCTCAGGTAAAAAAAAGAAAAAAAGCCATCTGTCCCGGTCTGGCATAGCTCCTGCTCTTCATCCCACTGGATGTGCTGGGCACTTTCCTCTCTCCGAGACTGCCCCTGCCAGCTGCTCCGTAGTCAGTTCATCCCCAGACTCCCAAGCTAGCTTTAAAGCATTCTTCAGCTGGAACTTCATAATAGTAAATAGTTACTTGGCATTTGCAGGGCACCTCTGTGTATTCCAAGTGCTCCGCGCCAATTATATAGTTGCAGTTCTTAACAATAATGTTAGGTGAGTATTATTAGCCCGTGATTGCAAATGGAAGACCGATGCTGCAAGGGAGTGGGGCTCAGTGGTAGAACACTTGCTTGGCATGCAGAAGGTCCCAGGTTCAAATCCTGGTGGTCGTGGTGGTGGTGGAGGAGGAGGAGGAGGAGGAAAGTGTCATCAAGACACAGTTGACTTATGGTGACTCTGTAGGCTTTCAAGGCAAGAGATGTTCAGAGGTGGTTTGTCATTGCCTGCCTCCACCTCACGACCCTGGTCTTCCTTGGAGGTCTCCCCTCCAAATACTAGACAGGGCCGACCCTGCTTAGCTTCAGAGATGTGAAGTAGTTAAAAGGATGGAGTAGTTAGGTAAAGGTAAAGGTTCCCTTGCTCGAAAGCCAGTCGAATCCGACTCTAGGGTTGCGGTGCTCATCTCCGTTTCAAAGCCGAAGAGCCAGTGCTGTCCGAAGACGTTTCCATGGTCATGTGGCCGGCATGACTAAACACCAAGGCGCATGGAACGCTTTTACCTTCCCACCGAAGTGGTACCTATTTATCTACTTGCAATTTTTTGCTTTCGAACTGCTAGGTTGGCAGGAGTGGAGTAGTTAATCATGTGATTAATCATGTGAACGTAGTTAATCATGTGAATTACCTCTGCCTGAGACCCTGGAGAGCAGCTGCCAGTCTGAGTAGACAGTACTGACCTGGATAGATCAATAGTCTGACTCAGCAGAAGGCATTTGTGCGTTCATGAATGGCTTGCCAAAGTCCATCAAGTGCATTTATAGCAGAGCTGAAATCTGATTCAAAGACATAACGAATCACAGGTCTATTCCTCTTAGCCACTATGCAGTTAACACGAAGTCTGTTTTTGCAAAAACTTGGAGACGAGTGAGCAGCCCATCCCTGTTTGCTCGGCACACTTTAGGGAAAAAGGGATGTCTGGGATACCTTCCAGCCACATATTCTCCCTTGTACCCATTTAATAGAGTGTTACCTATTCTGCATACCGTCTACTGAGGATGTGTTTGATTTGAAGCCAATGAAAGCATCCGGTTAGTAATAATACTACTTATACAGTATGTTGCAAGTGTTCAAATACCTATAAGTAATCCTTACAATGGTGCTGCCAGGTAGGACAGTACTATTGTCCCATACTGAAAACTAGGAAGTGGAGTTTCAGAGACAGGGGCTTGCCCAAGTTGATCTCACAGGATGGAAAGCTTTTGACAGCCAGCTTCTTAGCTCACATTCTTCTTAGACATTATAGAATTAGACAGTTGATCTCACGGGATGGAAAGCTTTTGACAGCCAGCTTCTTAGTTCACGTTCTTCTTAGACATTATAGAATTAGACAATTAGACATTATAGACATTCTTCTTAGACATTATAGAATCATAGAATGTTAGAGCTGGAAGGGACCTTGCAGGTCATCTAGTCCAACCCCCTGCACTCTGATATAAACATTGAGTTATATCAGGCATAGTGGCATGCACCCAACCACCCACAGTCTTTGCAGAATGGAACTTTTCTGATTCTCCTTCTGCTGCAGCCCCTTGAGCCCTCCCCCCTCGATATAGTTTCTGGGGGTTCATGGATGCTCAAGAACAGCATAAGGTCAAAATGAGGGTCCGCACTGAAAGAAGGAAATAAGTTGAAATCGGGGACGCTGCTTCTTCTAACAGAAACATCATTCTGTTGGAGGAACTGCATGGATAGGTACAGACCATTGACTCCTTTGTGAAATTTGGGGCAGAATTAAAAGATACTCAAGCCTGTTAATGACCAGCGAACAAGGAGACTAACCTGCATACTACAGAGTGCGGCTAAGAGCCTTATCAATAGAATCATCCTCTGAGATAAAAAGATTTCTGCGCCTAGAACACTAGTCTGGTTGGATAGAAGGCTATGCTAAAGCCCATTGTTCTGACATACTAGTTTTCTGCTTGCATGCCAGGATTTCTTTGTCCAATGGAGGCACGTTCTATTATCCAAATCCCACCTGCAGGCTGAGGTGATACAGATTGCCCACTTCACCTGTTTTTTGTAGAGCCAGGCCCAAGAATTTGAGGGTTTCTGGTGTGTATGTTTGTTTTGGACGTGATTTATTTGGGGCCAGGGAGTGGCCTAGTTGTGGTGGCGGGAGGTGGGGGGGAAGGACGATGTCTGCTGCATTGCTGTGTCATTTCTGGGGAAACCCAGAAGTGATATAGACTAGCTCTAGGAATTCCTAGAGCTCCCTTACAAGACTTCCAGTTTTTGTGTGGAAGTGACATAGTCACACAGCTGACATCACCCCCCATGCCCCCGCCCCCAACCCTCCTGGCCAGTTACTAGGCTCGGTCTGGTGACCCTACAGCATATACTAGGGCTTCGTCTTGATGCAGTTATTACAGATGGTGCACACCAGAACTGAGGTATCATGTAAGATGCAAATGTTGGATATTTCAGTGCAGAGCTTGCGCCTCCCTCCCTCTGTCTGCCATTTGAAGATTGCGGAGCAGCCTAATTAGAGCAAATAGCCTCCGCTTGCAGGCACAGAAACTTGTCCTGGTGCCTTTCCTTTCTTCTTTCTGAAGGCACCTATTACAGTGAAGCAACATATAAAAGAAAGGGATGGAGACGAGCCGAACAGTTGCCATTTTGGGTCAGAGAGAGCAAGAGGCTCATTTTATGTAGCAGGTTATTATTATTATTATTTTTCAAAAGACGCTTCAGTGAATAATTTCTGTCCAAAATCTGGCTTTGCTCTTTCATCTGCGTACCTTGCTGGCTGGATACTGGTCTATCATTCAAAGCACAGAAAGTATATTGGATGCTCTGGCCGCTCATCTTAGCAATCGCTCTTGGAAGCCATGTGTTTAGCATGTTACAATAATGAAGGTCACCTTGGTCAAGGAAGGCCCAAACCATATAAAGTTTCTAGCAGAGGAACATTGCGGCAGAATAAAGGGACCACCCCCACCTTTCCATAACAGTCAATATCTCTTAATAAAACAAGCCAGATGGAATCTGGTCTTAATAAGTTCCTTACCTTCCTTTCCGTTCCGGGTCCTTATCTCTGTCCTCATCTCGCTGCTCTGAAAGGCTTAATTTTTCTCCCCCTGTCAAACGCACGCAAGGAGAGCTGAGAGCCTGCCTCGATTTGCATAGAACTCCTCACCTATTGCTTTTCTCCTGAGCTTTTATGACTTCAAAAACCTTTCCAAAGCAAGGTGAGCTGCATCTTGCAAACTGGGTTCTTTATGATTTGCGAGGGGCTGGGGTTCAGGAGCTGAGCACCTTCTTTGTATCCAAGGGTCCCAGGTTCACTTCCTCAGATCTCCTGTTAAAAGATCTCACCAGAACTAGATCTGGACTGCCTCTTCACACATTACAGAGACCATAGGCATGGAGAAAAATAGCCTGTCCCTTTAATAAAAGCTTAATGTGTGGAAATGGGCGGCTGATGCTTTTCATGGTGTGGAGGTAAATAACATCCTATTAGGCCTCTATTATGATATCTTTTCTCCAGACAGTTGATTACCCTATTCCCTTCCCTGTGTCAAATGGAATACAATCACAATTACTGTGTGTGCTGTGCCTGGTTAGGATCAGGGCTACAATGTGTGTAGAGCTTCAGCCTTTCTCCCCTGTGCAGTTTTCCGAGCCTGAAACAGACCCCAGGAGGGTTCTGTTGAATAAACTCACATGTATCCCAAGGAACATGTGAGTTTCCCAAAATAGCTCCACTCAGGGCTATTTTGGGGCAGGAACACACAGGAACGGAGTATCGGCTGGCTCCCGAGCTGGCCACACCCAGCAGGAACTCAATAACATAATAGGCCACACCCAACAGCAGAAACTCATTGGGATTGGCTACATTAGGGCTGTGTGGCCTAACATGCAAAGGAGTTCCTGCTACAAAAAAAGCCCTGGGTTTTGACAACAAACAAGGTAAACAGAATAAGAAGCAAAAGGTGAGTGTGGCTGAATGACCACACTTCTGGTAACATGGGGGTGTGGCCTAATATGCTAATGAGTTTCTGCTGTTGGGTATGGCCTATTATGCTAATGAGTTCCTGCTGGGCTTTTTCTACAAAAAAAAAGCCCTGGCTCCACTGAAACCATTTCAGATCCGGAAAATGGTGCTGGGGGTGGGGTGTGGGAGCTGAAACTCCATGTGTGCCATGACCTGATCCTAATTTGGCACTTCAAATGCTGGAATTAAGGAGAACCCGCAACTCATGTGTGATTTATATATTATTATTTATTGAATTATAAGCCTATGCATTTAAGCATAGACGGCTCCTGAGCTTCATCACTGTTTAAAACAATATAAAAAGTCACTGAGACAGCAGTAAAACAGCATCGATAATAAATTGCTGATAATAAAAACAGGGCCCTGGCCTAGATAGCCCAGGCTAGCCTGGTCTCGTTAGTTCTTGGGAGCTAAGCAGGGTTAGCCCCGTAGTACTTGGATGGGAGACCACACAGGAAGTCCAGGGTCGTGAAGCAGAGGCAGTCAGCAGCAAACCACCCCTGAAAACCCTACAGGGCTGCCATAAGTTCACTGTGACTCGACAGCAAAAAAAGCGGGGTAGGAGTCCCCCTCAAAACAAGATCTGAAAAGAGCATAAAATTAGCCAAAAGCGACACATGTGAACACAGCCAGTGGGGTTGCTTGGGCCAGTACAACCCTTGACTCGTAGCTTGAGGAAAGAAAAGAGGAGGAGGAGATTGGATTTATACCCTGCCCTTCACTCGGAGTCTCAGCGATTTACAAACTCCTTTCCCTTCCCCTCCCCACAACCTTGAGAGCTCTGAGTGAACTGTCCTTGAGAGAACAGCTCCGACAGCACTATGTCCTGCCCAAGGTCATCCAGCAGCTGCAAGTGGAGGAGTGGGGAAGCAAACCTGGTTCTCCCAGATTAGAGTCCACACACTTAACCATTACACCAAACCACTACACCAATTTTTTACCTCAGTAAACCATGTACTGGGCAAATCTTTGTGAGAAGGCGGGAAAAGGCACTACCACCGAGAAGGACATATCAACAGTAGCTGCCCAGCTCATGTCTAAGGTTGTGGCCCACGCAGAATGTCCTTCTCAGACAATCTAAGTGATTGGGCAGGTAGCTATGGGTGCAGGCAGTCTTTCAAAGACTCTAGTCCTCGGATCATTTGTACCTCTGGAAATCTGCCTCCTCCTCCTCCTCCTCCTCTTTTAGACTTCAGTGGGAAGTCAGGGGTCAACTTCCTCAGGTTCTTTTTGAAAAGCTCAGCTATTTTCAACGTAAGTAGATGCAGGGGAGAGGAGATGAGTGACCTTCCATTTCATAGGCCTCTGAAGGGCCAGCTCTTTCATAGTCTCCTGTTAACAAGGTAATGGCGTGTACCTTTTTTCAGACTGGTAATTTTACAGTCTATATGTCAAAAATAAGCACTCAGAAATGTCAAAATGCTTTTATCCTTGAGCGCTTTTTCCTTACCTATTTTCTGTTTTATGGCACAATTCTGACAAAAAAATCTTTCCAGTTTTGTCAGCTCTTATAAAATATTTAATTCATCTGAAGTATTAAAAGGGGGCGGCCATCTTGCCTGCTTGAGAGTACTGAACTGTTTAGTCAAACGGATTCGTTTGAACAAAGAAAAGCTTTGGGCAATATTAATTTCGTGCACTTGAAAGAATTAATATTGATTTATGAGGCTATCTATTCAATCATCTCTGTGTGTAGGATGGAGAAAGGTAGGGATAGAAAGGAATTGTATTAATTCTAAAAAGTTTCCTTAAATTTTCCTTTAGCTTTTTATCCTGTGCCCTTCCTTTAGAGAATTCAGAGCAATGTACATCCCCACCCCTTGCTAGCTTTATCTTCACAACAATCCTGTGAGGTAGTTTAGGCTGGAAGATAGTAATTTACCCCCAGTCTTCTTCGTGACTCTGTGGGAGGTAAAAATCTGGAATTTCCCATAGTACCCACTGTGCTGAGCTCACTGCCATTGGGAGTGTGCTAAGCTAGGAAAACAGCACAGTGGGGCGATATGTCTCCTCCCATATTCTCCAGTCCACCAGTTAAAGGCTGCCTTCCAAGCCCTGTTCTCTGTAGCCCAACCTCCAGAGGTGATGGCAGGGTAGCACCTAGAGACAGGGCATTTTCAGTGGTGGCACCTCACCTGCAGAATGCCCTCCCCCATGAGGCTTGCCTGCTGCCTACTACACTGTCTCTTAGGCACCAGGTCAAAGCATTTCTTTTACCCAGGCTTTTAATAATGGTGTTTCTCTTTTTAGCTGCCTTATGATCTGCTTCTAGTCTAAGGTCTGTTTGGGGAATATTTTTTAGTATGCTCACTGGTTGTTTTATGCTGGGTTTTTTAATGCCCCTAGCTTGTTTTTAGTGGCTTGGTTTGCTTTTATATCAATGATTTATGATGTTTTAATGATTAATGGACGTTGGGGAGGCAGCATATGAATTTCCTAATTAAAAAGAACAAAAATAACCAGACTGTTACATGTTCAGGAATCTGTGGGATCCAAGTCAATATGGAGCCAGGACTAACAGTGGTCTCTTTGGAGTCTCGTCTTCACTTATAGTTAAGTATAGCGGCCCACGGTGCTTTCTTGCAGGCATTCTTTAAGAAGTCATTTGGACTGTGGTGTTTCTGTTTTCTGTATTTGCTTAGAATATCACCTTGGCAACTTTTTTTGTTTTAATTCAGTGGGCTTGTATGACTATTTGTAAGAAGAGTTTTCTTCTTGTTGTAAACCATGCTATTGATCACTGTGGATAGACAGAAAGGCTTGTAAGGGAATTAATTAATCAAGAACCCTGTAATGTAGGTCCTGTATTCAGTGAGTCCTGTACTGCAGATGGGCAAGGGAGAACAGGCTGAAGCCAAAAGACAGAGTTGCTCACCTAAGGGTCACCTAATGAGTTTCTTGCAGAGAAAGGATTTGAACCCAGGACCAAGGACAGTCTTAGTCACGGGGCATCCAGGGCAACTGCCCGGAGCCCTGCGCTGGCAGGAGCCACAACAGCCCTGCAGCCAGTTACTGAAGCTGTTGCTCTGAGCGATCACCTGTAGGATTGTGCGCAACCCTGCCCCATAGCTGATTGGTGGTGGTAGTCCCAAAGCTACCCCCACAATTGTAAATGCTCTGGAGTTGTGGTGGCAGCAGCTTCACTCAGGCAGCAGCAGGGGATAATCAGCTGTGCAGCGGGGATTATGAGAGCTGTGCACTTCCCCCTGCTCCCTGTGGTTCTGGGGCACTATCCTCGAGTTTTGCCTGGGTCCCTGGAATGACTAAGACCACCCTTACCTGGGGCTTCCTGATTTGTAACTCAAACTCTGATTCATTGTTTAAAGTTTTATCTAATGCATAAGACTGGGATGGTGTGAGGACACTAGGAGACGTGAGCCACATGTGAACACGTCTCAGTTATTCGTAAGTGGGATCAGCTATACTCATGTGGCCTGCTTTTCCTGATTCTGCTCACTGGGAGGAAATATACCTAGTTCTTAGTTGAATCCAAGGTCATGAAAGCACCTGTGGAAGCATGCAGGTAGGGATGCCAGCCTCCAGGTGGGACCTGGGCCTCTCCCGGAATTCCAGCTCATCTCCAGACTACAGAGGTCAGCTCCCCCGAAGAAAATGGATGCTTTGGAGGGGGGACTCTAAGGGCATTGTACACCACTGAGGTCTCTGTCCTACCAGGGCTCCATCCCCAGATCTCCAGGGTTTTCCCAATCTGGATCTGGCAATCTGACACTCCGTCTCCCACCAGTGGCCAAAGGGGACCTAGCAACCATACACATGAGTCTCTAAAAGGAATCTGCTTGACCAAGGGAGGATATTCACACATTAGATGCTTGGCCAATACTGTTCAGAACTGAAAGTTTGATGGAACAGTTAATTTTATCATCATCTTCAACGCTTGGTGAAGGCCAGTTCGCAGCGGAAATTCTGAGCCTCCATTCCGACAGTTCCTTCCCACAGTGGTCCTTTGGCAAAGGTGGGGAATGCCATCTGCTCTCTGCACAGGATGGGTCCCATTATTTTTTGTCTGGGGAGCCGCCCTTTCTACAGATCAAAGCTCCTTCTCTTTTTGTGTGTGCTTTCCCCTCCCCATCCCATTTTCGTGTGGTGCATATTTGCTGTCTTTTCATTATACATGAGCATGTTTTATCAGCAAGATATTGAAAAAGTTAAATCAGGATGGTGTCATTCTGGTGTCATGTTGAAATCTACAGAGATCAGATTTCATAATTGCTATCCATATTTCATGAAAGAATAAAAAATACTTCTCTCTCTCTCTCTCTCTCTCTCTCTCTCTCTCTCTCTCTCTCTCTCTGTGTCTCTCTCTCTCTGTCTCTCTGTCTCTCTCTCTCCCCCCCCTTTTTGTGCACTCACGAATGGGATGCTTTCACAGTCTTCCTTTTGCAGAAAAACATTTTTTTTCTGTACTGGAGGATCAGACTAACCTCCTTGTCTTTTATCTTGCTTCAGAATTTTTGTTCTGTGGATGTTCAGAAATTCCAGGCTGGCTCAAAGTCCATCTTCTAATGCTTTGCTCAAAAATCACAGGGGACCTTGAGGCACCAAAAGAGGAGGCGTGAGCATTGCGCTCATTCTCTGCTCATGCTTTTGATTAGAGCCCACAGTCCCAGGATTGGCTTGGAAAGCGCCCATCACAGCAGCCTGGTTGAAACTGAATAAGGGCTGATCCTGCTTAATGTTTGAACAGGAGGCATCCTGAGAATGCTGTATGTGCCACCTTGAGTTCCACCACAGAGGAAAGCCTGAAATATGAATGTGATCAATATCAATCTTTCCCCACCCCGCCCCACAGTAACATGCACAGGTCTCAGAGGTGCGTGGGGTTGATGCCTCTGTGTCCCTATCTCCATTTCAGTCATATTAAAAGTAAGAAACTTTTGGAAATCACATTAAACTGTCCCTTATGATCAGAGTCACTTCCAATTTTGTGTTCCTGTTCTGATTTGAAAATCCACATTTTGAGTTCTCAACTCTCTGGTACAGGTCAAACCTCTGAGTCTTTACTCTTACAGCATTTACTATTTTCTGGTACTGTTTTTTTCTCTGTAAGATGTGCACATTTCCCACCAATATTTGTGCTTCAATGAATCAGCAGTATACATCATGACATGCATTGTCTGTGCAATAGATACTGTTTTAAATTGCATGTGAAAAGAATATGACGTGCGTATATTATAGTGCAAATAAATCTACAAAACCAGCAGTCAAAGGCAGAGAACCAAAACCTTTGAGCAAAGCTGAATATATTAAAAAAAAATACAACAACGAGTGAGGGAATATCTGCTTGTCCCTACTTATTATGATGTTGCCGTCACCTTTATCCTTGTGAGCAGATTTTCTGACAGAAAAGGACACGATATTTCTCACAGTGCTGTCCAGACTTCATGGGTGTTTTTGTTAGGGGAATAAATACCTCTCCACTGAGAAATGCATCTTCTTGCTTAATATGCCCCCATCCCCGCCACCCCAAACCCACCAAGAAGCGGATTCATACGAAGAAGCCAGATTTGAATGAGGCTTGAATTGCACCAACAGTTTCCAGGCTGTGTTGCGGGGGGGGGGAGGACAGCTGGTGCGGACAGGCTTCAGAGGGTACCTTCCACATGACATGAGCAAATGTTGAAAGCCCTCTGAATGGCTTTTATTGGTGGCTGTTCTGGGACTGTTTCCCCCTCGGGACCAGCCCACCACTCAAGCAATAGCAGGTTCCGGGGATGGATTTGTTGAGATTCTAGTCTATGTTGAGAGACTGTGTGAATTTTAAAGTGGCTGCTTCCGTCTAAATTTTCCTGCCACACGTGCCTTGGTGGCTTCCAGGTTAGACTGTCATACACGAACGCATGAATCTGGCTTATACTGGCTCCATCAAGGTCAGTATCGTCTACTCGGTCAGAGGTCTTTCACATCGCCTACTGCCTGGTCCTTTTAACTGGAGATGCCGGGGGTTCTGCATGCAAAGCAGAAACTCTAACCACTGAGCCACAGCGCCCCATCATAGTGCACTTCCTGGGGGGGGAGTGCCCTCACAACACTTTGTCCAAGGATGAGTCTGAATTTTGAAAGCTGGCTCAGTTAGAATATCCCCATTTTTATCCTTGTGAGGATTAAACCTGTGAACCTTGATTTTCATCCTTTGTATGTAGTATGTAAGTATATGCCCTAAACTGGAATTGCCCAGGCTAGCTCAATCTCGTCAGATCATGGAAGTGAAATAATTTCAGTCCTGGTCAGTATTTGTATAGGAGACCACCAAAGAATTCCAGAGTTGCTATACCAAGGCAGACAATGGCAAGCTAAATCTGAATGCCTCTTGCCTTGGAAACCCTATGGGGTCACCAAAAGTTGGTCGCAACTTGAGGGCAAAACAACAACAAAAACAATACAGAACACAAATAAGTAGTAAACATTAAGAAAGATGATTGTCCTCCAGTGTTCAGCTCCAGTAGGGAGGTGATCAATGCTCCCTCTAGCCTGTGGAGTCTTGTGATCAAAGGTTCTACTTCGTGAGCTACTGGCATTAAAGTTGCGAGCCAGCAATCTGGCTGCTGCATAAATTAGTTTGCTCTGGAGCCATCCTTCCTGAGCTAAGACAAAGATGCGTGAGCCGGAGGCTAAAAAACTGTGAGCTAGCTCACACTAACTCAGCTTAGAGGGAACACTGGAGGTGATCCATACACTCATCTGTTTTAGGGAGGCTTGCCAACCTCTAAGTGGAACCTGCAGATCTCCCAGAATGACAACTGGTCTCCAGACTATAAAGATAACTTCCTTTGGAGAAAATGGCTGTTTGGATGGAGGACTCTATGGCATTATGTCCAAATGAGGTGCCTCCCCTTCCAGGGCTCCGCCCCCAAATCTCCAGGAATTTCTCAACGCAGAGTTAGTAACCCTAGTCTTAAGCTGCATGTGGTTCTTGTCTTTTCAGGTGGATCTCACAGACGGTGTACCTTACTCATGTGTCGGAGGAAAGGCTCTGTTGGACTGTGTAGCTTTAAACAATACATCGTGTTCCCCAAATCCTTTCCTTGTCATTGTAGGCGATCCAAAATTGGCTGCTTTTATATGAGACCGGCATACTATTTTCTCGCCCATGAATCTGGTTTATTTCCTTTTCCTCTAGCTCACCGAAACACCAAAATAGATTTGTGCCTCAGAGAAGAGTATAATTACCAATGAAACCCCTCAGGACGCAGGGAGATAGCTGCCTTTCGAGAGACGGTGCAGTTCATGCCGGTAGCTGGTGCTGCATCACTCTACACCCAAGGCAGCGTAATTATTCCATCAGTGGGGAGGCCGTCACGCGGTTTTTACTGACTTTGTGGAACCTCATTAGGCAGAAGGATAGCATTCACTCACAGATGTCTGAGGGACAAGGCGCTTGCTGTTTTGAGTGAATTTCCCCCTTATTTCTTGTTCTTCTATCAATATGCCCGACCAAAGGACATATGCTCGGAGTCGCTTGCAGCAACACGCTCTAATTATTTCGTGTTCTTGCAGTAGCTTGGCTAATCTGGCGACAGATCGATAGCGTTTCAATCCATTGCTGCTGGTCAAAACGTCTCCCTCTCCTTTTTCTTTTTAACTTCTGAACCACTGAACATGCCATATGCAGATTCAGAAGTTGTCCCCCACCCCTCCCTTTTTGTTGTGTGTAAAAATTGCACACTTTTAGCTTTACATTCGGACCACAGATTGATTACTTTTGCTGAACACCTGCTGTTTTAAACAGTCTTAAAAGCTTAAAAGTGGTTGCCGTTCTGTGCTGATGACCCCCCACCCAATCATTTGGATGTAGTGAAAATGCAAACCACTCTCTCACTTCTTTTATGGGCACATCACTGAATGGGTAGCAGCTAAGTATTTGGTCTGTGTGTGTGTGTGTATTTGTTAATACTGCAAAGTCTCTGTGGAATTTTCTACTCCCACCCTGGGTAGCAAAATGAAGTAGTTTGTTGTGATTGTGTCAAGTGTATTGAGGACTCAGTCCAATCTCTGCAAACGGAAAGCGGGGGGGGGAGAGGAGGAATCGGCCTTAAGAGCAGATTAGCTTGTAACTGTGGACTGCAGATCACTGCCCGCCTTCAAAAATCGATCGAATTCGCTTTTAAGACTGTTTAGTGTGTTAGTCTATTATTACCTTACAAGTTATGACAAAACTTTGCCTTTATATAGCACTTTGGAAAGCTGCTCCACATACATTCTTGATCTGTAGTAGGGTTGGCTGGCATTAATTAATTGATAAAAGCTACTGACGCTTCTCATCATAAAATAGATTGAAGCAACTTAACAAGAAAAAGTGACAGACGTGAAAATGTTCCTCATAAAAGTGGGAGATAACAGCAGTGTAAAAATATAAAGAACAAGGGGTTAAAAACAGTATAAACTCCCTCCAGCGGTAAGAGAGTATCAGCAAGGGTCACATAGACCCTTAACGAAAAAGTATATGTGGGGCGGGGGAATGTTTTCACCCGAGGCCTAGTGCTTAAAAGGCTGTGAATCCCTCCGGGGAGAGCCTTCCACCTCCAAGGTACCATTATTGAGAATGTTTTGTCTCTGTTCACCGCTGAACTTACCTCAGAAGATATGGGGTCCATGACATATTTATCCCCATTTTATTTGCTTGTTTGTTTTATACACTGCCCTCCCCGCAAGCAGGCTCAGGGTGGTTTACATCAGGCGTAATACAGTGCAATTAAAAGAACTTTTAAATAACAAGTTAAAAACAAAATAGAATCATAAAATACCATGTTAAAACAGATAGATCAGATGTCTTTCAGAATGATTATAATACAATAGTGGCTACCCCAATGTCCGTCTGGATCCAGGCCACTGGTGAGGGATTGGTCTTAGCGCCAGCTGGGGCAGATCTTGGCAGAGGGGAGATTAGATCCAGGGTCTTCCTGATTCATAGTTGAGTCTATTAGCAGGATGCCAGCCTCCAGGTGAGACTTGGGCATTCTCTGGAATTACAGCTCATCTCCAGAAAACGGAAATCAGTTCCCCTGAAGAAAATGGATGCTTTGGAGGGTGAACCCTATGGCCTTATACCCCACTGAGGTCCCTGTCTTCCTTAGGTTCTATCCCCAAATCTCCAGGGATTTCCCAACCTGGCAACCCTCTCCCTCCAATCCCTTGCTGATGGTGGTGGGGCGGGGAATGGGACCTGGTAACCTTATCTATTAGTCAGTTCTCTTTGCCAGGTTACAAATTAAAGCATGCAATGGCTGTGTTCATTTGAATGCAAATAGACAGTAGGACCAAGGACATGGATCCCCTAACATGCAATTTAAGTCTCCTGAAGCAGTCGTGAGGGCAGGGATGTATGGATTGCAGTTATAATGCTGAGCGGTGAGGGGGCTTACCTCTCCCCATTGTGCCATTTCCCTGAGAAAAATCAGGGGCCCCCCACCAGCCCAGAAGCTGCTATTGAGCCTGATGGGGAGCAGTTATTGATCTTGACTAAGAATAATGGAGGATGCCTCTGCCGGTCCAAATCAGAGCTGGCCTAGTCTCTCAGCTAAACACCAAGGGCCAGTCAGATGATCCTGCATTCCCAGGTCTGCCATGGGGACATATCACCATTTTCGAGCCTGAATTTTTCTCCTTATATAAAATGCTGCGAGGGCCAATTGTGCTGGGGATAAGGAACTCCTCAGTCTCCTGCACTGTGTTCTGCAATCTAAACAGCCAGCCATGTTGGATCTCAAAAACGGTGCACCACAGTCCCCGCAAGGTGGGACTCCTGCACATCCCCACAGCAGACTTGGGGATTCAATATTGTCTACTTTGGCCCTCAAACGTGTCCAACA
Organism: Gekko gecko; assembly: GCA_029375565.1. Lineage (NCBI taxonomy): Eukaryota > Metazoa > Chordata > Lepidosauria > Squamata > Gekkonidae > Gekko > Gekko gecko. The sequence continues at coordinate 62,468,895 of JAPDNY010000012.1, read as the reverse complement.
GGGAGATTCAGAATGGAACAAACAACCTTAAATAGGGACAAGAAACAAAGGAGTAAGAGACTAGTATGGCCTTCAGTAGACTGAAAATAGTGTAATTAGTATCAATAGATATAATATCTGCATGGTCTAGGTGTATGCCTGGCACCCTTAGGAGACTTTAGAGGGTACAGGATGGGAAGAAGGATGTCATTGATGTGTTGGCATCATTTCTGACCACAGAGATCAGCAAAATCCTAGAGTGTCAGTGACACCACTTCCGGGTTTTGGCTAGAAGTGGTAATGTATCATTGATGTCCTCCCTCCCCACTTTTATCCCATCACTGATTTGATCACTGGCGAACAACAGAGGTGCTTCAGCAAGAGTTTGCCTGCTGAGAATGAGCAAATGGCACCCCTAGTCTGGGCCCAAATGCAGGTAGCACCTGAGAATGGCAAAAATGTCTAACTAAATTCAGAAGTGAACATGTAGTTCAAAGACAGTGTACTGGTTGAGGATCAGCAGATAGCCAGCCACATGTATGAGAAATGCGTAATCACTGATTTTGATATCTTGATGTCCTTTGTTATGACAAAAAGTAGTGAGAATAAACTAACACAGCTTTTTTATATTCAAAGAGGATACTTGAGTACGAATAGCTTTTTGATTTTTTAAGATCAATAGTTAGCCAAGAATGTGAGCCTTATCTGGTGGGACAGCTAGCTCTTGTTGGAAGATGATTTCTGGAAACCTATGTTTTTGGGAAACTGAATTTGATCTGGAGGGTCTTTTGGCAAGCCATTTTAATGGGCTCAAATAATCGTTGTCCTCCAATTATCTATGTAAAATCAGTGGATGCTGTTATCATTTTCTTTAATGTGAACCAATGTTAAAAGTTTAAATAATTATGGTTTAATACAAAGATAAATGAAGGCAGGGTTCTCTAGTAACAGTTTCACTTGTGTACTGTACCCCAAACAAGCCAAAAAGTTGTTGAGGTGTACCTCTTTACAGGAGATAAATGATTTGAGATAGGTAAGCTAGCTAAGTGCCTTGGGCTTCTTCGGTGCATGCCTGTGTCTGAATCAGGCCTGATCAGAGTCATCTAGGATAAGCGGCACCCTGTTTAAGAAATATCCTCCTCCCCCAAACAAATCTGTGAAGTACCTGCCTAGCTGCCATCATTGCAATCAGCTTCAGATGTTCCCTTGTTCTCCAGGGCTTTTAGTTTTGCTTGTTTCTTTTGTTTTATTTGGATTTTATCAGATTCCTGCCCTGACCTGGATGGCCCAGCCTAGCCCAATCTCATCCAGTCTCAGAAGCTAAGCAGGATCTGTCCAGGTTAACATTTGGATGGGAGACCACCGAGGAAGTCCAGGGTCGCAACACAGAGCCAGGAGGTGACAGACCACCTCTGAATGTCTCTTGCCTTGAGGGGTCATCACAAGTCAACTGTGACTTTAACAGGACTTTCCAACCCATCTGATTTCCAGCACCACCCCGACCCTGTTTTTATTTTTGATTGCTCTGTTTGCTTTACTTCTTGCTCGTTTTCATTTCTTCTTTCCTTGCTTTAGTTTTATTTTACTGTAGGGTAGAGATCCTTTTCAAGGGGCCACAGTGCCTCAGAAGTTAAGGTGCTGAGCTGCAGACTGCAAAGTCTGTAGGTCAGCAGTTCGAGACCCTAGTGCTGTGTGACGGAGCGAGCTCCCGTCTCTGGCCCCAGCTCCTGACAACCTAGCAGTTCGAAAGCAAGAAATTGCAAGTAGATAACTAGGTACCGCTTTGGTGGGAAGGTAACAGCATTCCGTGTGCCTTGGCATTTAGTCATGCCAGCCACATGATCACAGAAACGTCTTCGGACAGCACTGGCTCTTTGGCTTCGAAATGGAGATGAGCACCACCCCTAGAGTCGGATTCAACTAGCTTTCGAGCAAGGGAAACCTTTACCTTTAGAGATCCTTTTAAGTGGAAAGACAGCATCTGCATACCCAGATGAATAAATGTTGCCTCTCCCCAAAGCCATGCATTAGAAAGGTGTGACCAAGAACTACGGTTTCCACTCTCTGGGTAGTACCTGGAGATCTGCTATTACAACTGATCTCCAGACGACAGAGATCAATTTGATCGGAGAAAATGGATGCTTTGCAGGGTGGAATCTGTGGCATTATACCATGCTGAGGCTCCTCCCCTCCCCAAACCCTGCCTACCTAGGCTCCACCCCCACAAATCTCCAGGTATTTTCCAACCCAGAGGTAGCAACCCTACCAAGAAGCCATGTTTGCATCACAACATTTTTCTCATGATGACTGAATTCGAAGCACGCATCCCTGGCCCTCCAGCACTTGGCTGTTCTTTTTGCGTGTGTGTTGGGTGGCCGAGCAGATCCGATGCAGGCTTAAACTCAGGGAGAGAATGAACTGTTGCTTGTAATCTCCTGGGCTCGACGACAGGCCCTGCTAACAGTATGCCCGGCTTGTGTACCAAGCAGTCAGCTGCTAGCCACTGCTGGCGTCCTTGATAAATTCGCTGACGGGTCTGTAAAAAATTATGGGGCTCGAACTCTGGTGCATGAAATCAACAAATGTGAGTCATGGTGACAGCAAAAATTGTTTTCGGCAGTAAATAGGACAGGATCATAGTGTGACTGGGAAGCAAATGATCTACCTCAGGATTAAAGAGCATGTTTTTTTCTTCCTGCTTACGAATGTCATCTTGAAATGGTTTCACCCTAAAATAGCATTCATTTGCTGATGTATATTCACAACAGGTCTAACATCGTGTGGCAGTGTCGTGTTCTTCTTTTTATCCTGTCTTTCCTCCAAGGAAATCGGGATGGTGTACAGAGTTTTCTTCTTTTCTGTTTTATCCTCATGCTCACCTAAAGATTTGGTTAACTGGAAAGAGAGGGATCGGAACAAGAGAGGGATCAGACCAAGGATACCAACACTCTAGCTACTACCCTGTGTTGGTTCTAGGGTTGCCAGCCTACAGGTGGGGCCTGGGGATCTCCCGGTTTTACAACTGATTTCCAGCTGACAGAGATCAGCTCCCCGGGAGAAAATGGCTGCTTTGAAGGGTGGACTCTATGGCGTTGTACCATGCTGAGGCCCCTCCCTTCCCCAAACCCCACTCTCTCCTGGATCCACCCCCACAGGTGTTTTCCAACCCAGACCTGGCAATCCTAGTTGGTTGGTTTCTTGACAGCCTTTGGTTAACCTGTGTTCCGTGGTACTGAAAATTGTTGGAGTTTGTTCGTATTGTCAGTAAGTGAATCATAGGGTCTGATCTTTCTTATATACACCAACAGAAATACCACCATGGAATGAAGATGAAAGGCATTTGTTTCTCTTTATCTAGTCGGTCTATTATATACCTGTTATCAGTTTTCGATTAACTGGTGAGTGTACCATATAGGACCAGGTCTGACCTTCTCTAAAGCTCACATCCACATTCTCAGATCAGTATACACCAGTCTAAACATTTGAATCCCTTTCCCCATAGAATAGAGTAGACCCACACAGATTTGTGTACTGTAGTACCACATCTTTTTATTGTTTTGATTGGTGGGGAAGGGCTGTGGCTGAACGGTAGAGCATCTATTTGGCATGCAGGAGGTGCCAGGGTCATGCATGTCCAGTTTAAAAAGGTAGCAGGTGATGTGCAAATGCCAAAGTGGAGAGTTGCTGCCAGTCTGAGTTGACAGTATTGGTCTTGACGGACCAAGGATCTGGCTCAGTACAAAGCTTCATGTGTTCATGGAGGTCTGGAGAAGTGGCACACAAATTTCTTAAACCAATTAAGTGCTGGAATAGTATACACTTGATATGTCATACCTATGTGTGAATAGGATTTAAGTATTCCTGAAACCATGTTGAGACCTGACTATATGAAGATGATTGTTGGCAGGTGCCATACTATTAAAATAACATTTGGGTTATGCACTGTATTTAAAGACCTCTTCCACTGATAGTTCTCTCTCTCTCTCTCCGCTTTACAGGTTACGAAAATGGTGAAAACTGTCACCACTAGAACAGTGCGCCAGGTTCCTCTTGGACCCGACGGCCTCCCTGTGATGGACGGTTCGTCTCCCATGGGTAGTTACACTGACTCGATAGACAGAAGACACATGAAGAACGGGGAACGTTACGTAACACCGCAAGCATCTTCCACCTTGACACGGTCTTACAACAGCTACAATGATTCGTACCCTGATGGCCACGATGGCCAATATCGTCCTTTCATGGGGCACGACGGTTACGGAGACCTCCCCGACAACTACGGCAGTTTGTCCCGTGGCGTCAATTACCGTCCACGTTACGCCTATGTCCCTGGGAACAATTACCGGCCGGAGGACGGCAGTTTCACCTTGCCAAGCAGGAGGGATAACTATGGTCCACTTGCTCAACCTCAAGTACCAACAGGCAGCAACGTGGACTTAAACCGCTCCCAGCCAGAACGATTCCAACCGGAGCCATACGGACTCGAGGATGATAACCGCAGCCTTGGGGTTGATGACGAGGGGTATGAATTGGACCCAGAGTACTCGACAGTGAACCGAAGGACGTCTGCTGGGATACCTGAGAGAGGAAGGCCTCACAAGGGAAGGTAACACATGATATTGAATATTTGCTTTTATCTTTTGCAGTAAGTTTTACTGCTAAATGTATTTGGGGTGTTGATAGCTAGTATAGATGGTTTTAAGAGAGGTCCAGATAAATTTATGTTGGAGAGGCCTATCATTAGTTTTGGCCACAATAAATAACTGGACACAATGTAAATAAATAAAACTTAGTTGCTGGGAGGCGGCAATAGGAGAATGCTGTTGCTTTCATGGCAGGATAGCGGGATTTCTGGGGGAATCTGGTTGGCTGCTATGAGAAACAGGATACTTGGACATTGTTGTGAGGGGTTGGGGGGTGTCTGTTGCTTTTTAACCTCAGAGAACTACTCTTGTGCAACATTCACACAGTCTCTATTTCTGTACTTAGAGTGTTGCGGGTGACGATCAGAAGCAGGGCTTTTTCAGTGGTGGCACCTGACTTTTGGGATATCCTCCACCTCGAGGCTTGCCTGGCATCTACCTTACTTTAGGGTCCAGGGTAAAACATTTTTCCTTACCTAGGCTTTTAGCTAAGGAGATCCATCTTTTTAAAAGTTGTTTTATAGTGGTGGTGGCCTGTTTTATCAATATCATTTTAGACTGCTTCAGGTGGGTCGCTATGTTGGTCAGCAGCAGAAGAGCGAGTTTGAGTCCAGTAACACCTTAAAGACCAACGAAATTTCCAAGAGTCAAGGCCCTGATGAAGGGAGCTTTGACTCTCAAACCCTTATACCCTCAAAATCTTGTTGATCTCTATGGTGCTACTAGACTGGAATCTTGCCATTTTAGATTGCTGTGTTTGTTTTAAGCTCTGTGCTCTGAGAGCCAACTTAAAAACTTAGTCAGTCAGTCAATCAATAACCCCCCTTTTAAAAAGCCAGATTTCAACACAGAGCCAGCTTGGTGTAGTGGTTAAGATCAGCGGACTCTAATCTGGAGAACCAGGTTTAATTCCCTACTCCTCCACATGAAGCCAGCTGGGTGACCCAGGATCAGTCACAGTTCTTTCAGAGCTCTCTCAACCCCACCTGCCTCACAGAGTACCTGTTGGTTGTAAGCCTCTTTGAGACTCCAAGTGAAGTAAGGGGTATAAATCCAACTCTTCTTCTTTAATGCATACCCACAAAAGTTCTGCTCATCACTGCTATTAATTAACAGCTATACTCTGTCCCTCGGTAACTCAAGCAAAAGGCACCTGAAGGACAGTTGTTCCTGATCTGGAACACCAGCACAAGGCATAGTGTGGAAGTTTTTGCCCCATCTTAGCCCTGGATTTCCTCTGGCTTGAATGAACAGAAGGTTTATTTTACCTAAAGACAGAAATTAAGCAATCTCAGTTACACTTTCAAGGAAGTGTGATTGCACCCTTAATACTTAACACAGGCAAACAGTTAATGAAGCATTTTTAAGGAGAGCGCACATGCAAGAGAAAAAGAAGTAAATCACTGAGAAATAAGTACTCCTGGTATGATCAGAGATGTTATTTGGCTTTGTCAGGATTCTTTTTGTGTGGTTTGCTGATTCTCCTGCATGTGTCTGAAACATCACAGTAAGAGGATCTCAGTACCTTCATACCAAGATTGCTTTTTTGCTATGTTTTACTAGTGTCTGCTGATATGTGCAATGCATATAAAGAAATCAGTAGCAGAGAGCCCTTGAATGGGGTGGGGTCTGGACACAATTTAACTAAGGCCTGTGCCATACATCTAATGTACAGTGCAGTGTACCAAAATACAGAAATCCATATCAGAACAACGGAAGGCTTGATTTCAAAAACAGTAGATTGGCTCCATTTCAGAAACCAGGTAATTTGGAACAAAATTCTGGGGTTGAAATTGGGGTTGAAATTTGGAGGAGGAGGAGAATTTCAAAAGAGCCCTTCAAGTTATTTCAGAGCCTTTGGAAGTTACTCAAGATGGCAAAAGCTGTCTCGTAAGTGTATATTCACATACCCTGGGACGGAATTGAATGTCGATCTACCTACCCATTACTGAATCTATTTAAGAAATGTGTTACAATGTTGTGAAATTATACCCTAACTGAACAACCAGTTCTCTCTCAGCAGTTATAAATTTGCATTTTTTAAAAGGTTTGGAGACATCCCTTTGAATAGGGCCAACTTATTTACAAGAGGTTTCCCCCCGCCCCATCCTTTCTTCTTTTGCCTTTCTTTTGGTCCCTCCTCCTCCTCTCCCCCCATTTTAGAAATATGATCAAGGAAGTTTGAGAAGAATTTCAATTTGAATGCAGCTTGTCGGAATATGAAGAGGTGTGTGTGAGCTCCATGACTTAAAGCGACTTCTGTAGCAGACTCAAAGCAATTTTTGCAGGAATAAATTAGCCATCGTCTTTCATTTGCAAGAAACCCGTGAAAACAAATAATGCTTTCTGTTTGATGGTGAAGCCCCCGAGTAATTAGCCTTTGATTGCAGGGTTGCTTTTCAGGGTTTTTTTTTTTAGTCTTGCTTTTTCTTCCTTTAAAAGCAGAAATCTGTGCTGGTGGAAAGCAGTGGATTTGATGACACTTGAAACGGGCCAAGTAAAGATGATGATGTCATTTGTTCAGGGGGCTGAACATTTCTGCTTCAGTCTCACTTTGCCTGATGCCTACCACTTACCTCTTTGTGGCTGAGAGGTAGAGCATCTGCTCTGCATGCAGAAGGTCTCAGGTGTGCTTCCCGGAGCCTCCAGTTCCACTTGACACCTTACAGAGGACACAGGTTGGGTCTGGTACCCCCACCCTGTGTCAAAAATAACACAATCACATGTGAGTTGTGGGTTCCTGTGTGCGTGGTGCCCAGTTAGGATGAGGACCGTGGTGCATGGGTTGAGGTAGCTTCAGTCTCCCCCCCCTACCCAGTGCCATTTCTCCAGCCTGAAACCGTCCAGGCCTGTAGGGGAAACTCGTGTCTATCCCTAGGAACATGTGACTTTCCCCAAGTAGTGCCACCCCTCCCCTCACCATACTGTTTCAGAACCCCCAAGAACATAATTGGCAATGAACCTGTAAAGGAGCCCAGAGAAGATGAACTTGCTCTTGCTTACCGTATTAGGGGCATCCCATTTTATAGCTTGTCTCAAGGGAAGGGTGCGAGATCAAGATGAGTAGCCGTGGTAGTCTGTCCGCAGCAGCAGAAAAGAGCAAGAGTCCAGTTAGCACCTTAAAAACTAGCAAAATATGTGGCAGGGTAGGAGCTTCCATGAGTCACTGCTCACTTCTTCAGATACAGGGTGCTGAGTGCTAAGGCTTGGCAATTTGGGTTCTCCACTCCAGGAGGAGTGAGTCAACCCTAGAGGGTATTAGGAACCTCAGTGGCTGCCTGACAGTGCTGGTAGAACGGTCCTGTAGACCACTTGCTCTCCAGACACCCGACATCAGCCCTGGTTTTGAGCCTTCCATGGGGTCCCTGTACTGATTGGTGCGATGGCTGCCAGACCTTTGACGACTGGCTATCCCCATTAACTGGACTACTCTTGTAGCCTGTCTGGCTGGAGATGGGAGAGCCTTGGCCTCCTTTGCCTTCTTCTGCTTGTAGGCAGGAATAACTCCCAGCACTCCAGACAGGACGGAGCAATGCCCAGGACTTAGGGCTCCACGCTTTTTTGGAAGCAACCTCAGTGCCAAGAGGTGCTTGTAGTTGGGTACTGCAAGGAATTAGCGCCTGCATGGGTGGACAGGGGCTTTTTGCAGGGCTTTGCAAGCTCTTGCAAGAGGGAAGAGACTGGAAATGGAGACAACTGAAGGGCAAACCATGCCCCCAGAATATTCCTTTCCGCGCACTCCTCCTCTTTGCCCTTTAAGGTGTGTGCACACAGCCTCCTCATTCATCCTTCCTAAATCCTCTTCTTGGTGTTGGAGCTATGCACAGCAACATCCGCTATCGACAGACTTTGAAGATTCCAAGCATGTAATCTTCAAGGCCGCACTTTCTCAAATCCCCTTCTGTTGTGTACTTGATAGAAACTGATTTGGGGACAGCTAGGAACGGTGCACGCATTTGGTTGTTTTTCTCTGCAAAATAAGGGTGATGGAACAAGAGATGGCACCACTTCCATTAAATGTCACTGAGCAAAACAGTGTTAGAAATACCTGCGTTCCATTCTCCCTTGATAATTTTTTTTTTGTACCTGGGTATTATACTTGGATACAAAAGGCACAGTGTTAAGCAGATGCCCAGTGTGTTCAAGGTGGATAGAGAAGTGTGGGTTTCTTTCACCTTCCATAATACTGGAACTCGAAGGGCGCTCAGTGAAATTGATGGGCAAGAGATTCAGGACAGACAAAAGGAAATGTGGATTATCTAGTTATAATGTAATGTTTAGGGTATTGGGCTAGGATCCCCAGGTTAAAGTCCTCACTCTGCCATGGAAGCTTGTTAGGTGACCTTGGGCCAGTCACACACTCTCAGCCTAACCTACCTCACACAGCTACTGAGCTAATGAAATGGAAAAGGGACAAGTGTGTTATGTGCCCCCAGCTCCTTGTTGGAAAGATGGGATAAAAGTGTACTCAGTATAGATAGATAATTCACACAACGTATGATTGATATGCCCCCCTGCCGCTATAAGATGTGGTGATGACGAATGCAAGCACAAGAGGCTTTGAAAAGTGGCTTTCTTGGAGGCCAGGTCTGTCAGTAGCTATTCACCGTGATGACTAAATGGAACCTCCATGTTCAGAGGTGGTATACCTCTGAATGCCAGTTGGTCGGGCGGGGGGCTTGGGCAATAGTGGTAGAGGACTGTTGCTTGCATGTTGTGCCTGAAGCGGAAGGCACCCACACTCCTCCGGTTTTGCAGAATATAAAGGAATTAGAACCATAGTATAATGGAAAAGCTCAAGAAGCTGCAGTGTTCCTTGTGCCTATCACCTCTCTTTTCACTACAGTGTCCTCTACCTTTGTAACCCCCGTTCATTATTAGGGTATGTCATGCGTTAGACAGGGTTTTTTTGTTTTTTTGTGTTGTTTTCTAGTTCTGGAATCCTAGACTTTCTGCATTGTTAATCGGAAGTTCTTGCTATCTCATTGATTTGCATTTCATGTTTCGTAATTCGCCTAGAATCTTAGTGTGAAGGGTAATCTATAATATTAAGTTGGTAATAATAATAATAATGCTTGTGGGCTTCTGGGGAGGAGGGTGTGTTGTTGGTCCCTGTGGGAATCATAATGCTGTACCAGGTGCCTCTTTGGTCTGATCCATCCAGAGATCTTCTGACGTTTTTTACTTCTGCCCCGTGCCCATTGGGCCCGCTTTATGACACGAAACTGGCTCTAGCCTGAAAGCAGAACTGCTTCAGGCATTGTGGTGCCACTGCCTCTCACCAGGAACAACTCAGTCATTCATTTCTCCATTTAGTGACAAGTTGCACAGATTTACTATAGCATTTCCCCCCTCCTGGTATAAACAACCATCCCTCAGGGATCAGACATGAAAAGGGAGCCCAGTGGCTTTCCTCCCGCTTAGAAGTGAGCGAAGACATCGATTTTCAATAAGTCTTGAAAGGTTAATAATCCACACGATAAATGAAACTCGGCCAATGGACAAACAATTCAGCTGGCAACAGGCAGCTCTCATAAGCAGAGTTATAACACTCCAGATGCAGACTTTCCCCCTTGTGCGAGTCCTGATGCTTTTAAAAATTGTATTTATTTATTAAATTTCTACCCCACCCTCCCAGCCAAGGCTGGCTCAGAGTGGCTTACATAAAATCAACATATAGTTAACAATACAACATGAAATATAAATTAGATTAAAACAATTCTAAAACCATTTAGACCACACAGTATATTAAAGTGCTAGTGACATTGATTTCATAATGGCTGCTGTTATTCAGTTTTCTCTTCTCATAGTTGGTTCTTCCGTCTTCTTTGATTATCCTTCCAGTGGCTAGCTCAGGCTGTTGTTGGCATTCCAAGAGAAAACAAGGGCTCTCTAATGGCTGTCAGTTCTTAACGGTACTGTCAGTTCTTAACACAGTATTTATGCTGTGGCGGGACGGGACGGCTCTGGCCTACTGGCCCTATTCCACCTTGCCTTCCAAGGTTTTCCTCAATACCTGGAGAGGCTTCTCTCTCTCTCTCCCCCCCCCCCGTCTCTCCAGTAACTCACCACCACCACCTGACCTTTGTATGGAATTGCCCACTGAGAGGATCAGGACCCCTAGTTTCCCTTCCAAGTTCTGAGGCCTTGCCTCTGTGTCTCCCGCTGCCCAGCATCTGGTCACCACAAGGACAGTTTACTGCCTTGCACACCCTGGTGGAATAACCACTTGCCAACTGCCTGCCTTCCCCCTGGCACTCCTTTTAAAATACCATGTCTGAGATGGTGGAGGTTTATATGGTACAGAGAACCACTGCCAGCCTCAAAAGTCATGAAGTATTTATTAAAAAGAACATGTTTACAAGCATACCTTTAACACAGCACAAGTTTGAGCAATGGATACAATAGAAATAGGTAAAACACAAATTCCTCCCCCCCAGACATCTATCAGATGTCAAAATCTAGGACAGGCTCTTTAGCTTGAGGAAGTTACAGATCTCTACATAGTTGCTGTTATCGTGAAGCTTCCTTCAACTCTCCAGGCTGCCTTCTCTCTCTCTCTCTCTTAAAAGTATTTTATTAGTTTATATGTAGAAAGGGGGAAAGGGAAAAGAACGGAAAAGAAAGTATATCTATATCTATATCCAGTTTAACATTCTGCTTGCAAATCTTCTCATAAAAGCTTCTCAGCTTGTTATTTCTCTTCTTATTTTTCATTTAATCTTAGTTTCTCAATACTTGTGCTTAACCAGTCATAAAATGCTCTTCATGGTCCCATAAATTCTTCTTCCATTTCTCCTTTTAATATATTTGTCAATCTGTCTATTTCAGCACATTTCATAATCTTCATTATCAACTCATAAAAGAGTTGGAATTTTTAATGTCCTCTATGTTGTTGCAAATAAAATTCTGGCTGCTGTTACAACATGTAAAATAAAGTATCTATAGTTCTTATCTAAGTCATCTGGTAAACAGTTTAATGGGAATAGTACTTCAATCCAGTATTTATGAACCTTTTTACATGTCCACCACATATGATAGTATGATCCAACATGATCGTTACATTTCCAGCATCTATTGCTCAAGTTTTTATACATTTTAGCTAACCTATCTGGGGTTAGGTGAATGGCTGCCTTCTCAATTGAGAGTCCTGTCTCCTCTTATAGCCTCAGCTCCCAAGAAAAAAGACCTCCATCCTGTTGCAAGGAGTTTTTATCATATCTGTTTCTCCGCTCACAGACCAGGTCATGCCAGGTCAAAGAGGCTTTTCCTGGAGATCTCCAGAGCATTTCCTTCCTGGAGTCCTCCTAGCATTTCAATCCTGCAAGCCCCTGTTCCCTGCTAGGAGGAAGGGGGAGATCTTGACCCACACATTTTCTCTCCTGCTAGATGTATTAGCATTTGTATGAAGGTGAGCTGAGGTTCCTCTGGGAAAACTGAACTGACTTCCCCACCCCCTTCCTGCCTGGTCTCTTGCACAAAGGAAAAAAAACCCTTTAAAATGCAAAGCAGAGGTTTGGCTCAATTCAAACCTTCCAGAACTAAATGCATTTCTTCAGAAATGCTGTCTGTCTGCGTCCTGGTTGCCTCCTGTCTTCGCTGTCACAATCACTTGCCTCCATGTTGCTTTTCTCTTCAGCAGTCTCTTTCCCTTGATACTCTTCTATGAAATAATTCCTGCTCCCCACTATCATCCTAATATTACTGCACTCTTTTAAATCTCAGGCCTGATTCTTTTCCACATCATGCTGCTTAAATGCAAAATCGTTACAGTTTATAAAATTATGGCAGGTTTGAAATATGCTTGGAGCCCTTACCTTGGAACCCTGCCCGCTAATCCCAGATGTGTGGGCTGTGACTGCAGTTGCATGGTAGTGATGGGAAAGCACCATGCACATGATTGGAGGACTCAGGCTTAAACTGAGTTTTGCAACCTTCTGTCTGCCCCTTCACAGACTTATGCTGCCCACAGGCTTATGCTGACAACCAGTTCAAAATCTGACCCTATTGCATTTCAAGTGAGTTAGTCTTGGGGGGATAATTCTTCAGTCTCAGTTCAAAGGAAAGACTGCGCACTCCAACTGTTTCCTTTTTTCCCTGGAACCTGTTGTCCCGGGCAGCGGCTAGAAGGGTTCCCTAATGGCTGCCAGCACTCTGGTATGGGTCTCCTCAGGAGGGCCCGGAGAAGCCACCCTACCCCTTTATACACTCCTTTTCCAGTAGGCTTCCCTTTATAAGTAACTGACTGAGGCGTGAGGACCCAGGCAGAGTAACAAACTATTTTTATTAAGTAGATTTAAAAGCAACTTCAATTTAATAATGTATAGAAAAAATGAGCACAGTAAAGGTAGGGTAAACCAGTAAAATAATCCTAGGGTGCGTTCATATGGGCAGCTAATCCTGCCATTATGCTGGCTCAAATTTGATCCAGATCTTTTTAATCCGCTCTCGCATGATCAGACATCCCCCGTGGGAACCACCTTACCGTGTGCTGCTTCCGCTGTGGATTGTCTAGACGGCGTCCACTGAAGGAGGTGCGCGAGGTGGGGTTTTTCTTAAAAAAACCTTTTTGCGCATGTGTATAGGCGTGACTGCATGTCCTTGTAGATCCAAGGTGCTTGCAGGCACGAACTAAAGGAGTCCCGGCCATCCCCCTTGCCATTGAGATCATGCTCAATGGAGGGACTGTTTTGCATGTTAGAAGACTCATCCTCCCTCCAGGTCCCATTCTATTAACCGATCGTCCTTAAAGTGATGGGTCATCTTCTCCCTACACTGCCTCCTCTCTCTCCTCCTGGCAGTCCCCATATCCTCTTTCCTTTTCCTGCTTCCAACCAACTGTCCCCCCAAGTCATCAAATTCATTTGTTATTTATTTACTTCATTTATACCCCACCTTTATCCCCAGTGGGGACCCAAAGGAACTTTCATAATTCTCCTCTCCTCCGTTGTTTGATCGCAGCAACCTTGTCAGGTAGATTATGTTGACAGTAAGTGATTGGCCTAAGGTCATCCTACATGACAAACTAGGGATTCAAACCTGGGTCTCCCAGACTCAAGTCAGACTCTAATCACTACACCACACTGGTTCTTAGCTTCCATTCATTCCCTTCCCCTGGCAGCCTCTCTCTGGCAAAAGCTTGGCCAAGTTGCAAAAGTCATGCAGTAGCAAGTTCCTCATTTGAACTGTGTCATAGCTACTGCTAGGCTTGGTTAAGTTTGGCACAGAGAGCCAGTTTGGTGTCGTGGTTAAGTGTGTGGACTCTGATCTGGGAGAACCGGGTTTGATTCCCCACTCCTCCACTTACAGTTACTGGATGACCTTGGGCAAGCCATAGTTCTGTCAGAGCTGTTCTTGAAAGAGCAGTTCTGGAAAGAGCTCTCTCAACCCCACCTACCTCACAGGGTGTCTGTTGTAGGGAGGGGAAGGGAAAGGATTTTGTAAGCCGCTCTGAGTCTCCTTTGGGTAGTGAAGGGCGGGTTATAAATCCAATGTCTTCTCTTCTTCTTATGCAGACGCTGCCGCTGGGCCCAGGTGACTAGTGTGGCATCAGTTCTTAGCCACCACTGTACCTGGGTGAGTTGCACAAATTGCTTGCTAGTTGTCTGGTCATTGCTACTGGGGTTGGCCCTGATGAGTCCTCAAAACAGGGCAGATGGGCAGCAAGGATGGATATGGGAGGGCAAAATATCTCTGCCAAGGGCTGTGCCACCTGCCTTGTATGGACAGAAACCAAGGTTTGAATGCTGGCGATACTGTAATGGTTGCATAGCAACCCCCACTGAGATTTCCTTTCTTAAATGTACGATGCTGCTTCTATAATTTGGGGAACTTTAAACTCCTACGGTGTTTGAATTAGATTTCAATATTTTCTGCAAACCTGGAGCTTTTCTCGTGTTTGTAGAGATCTATCTTCTCTGTTCATAGCCCTAGTCTCTGGATTTAAGTATCCACATATGGGGTCACACTGAGAATCAGATATATCGATGAGACTTGGCATTCTCAAGTGCTTCTTGCACCTCAGTTCAGATACATATTGTAATCATTGATATTAATTACACTATTTCTAATCAGCATATTAGTTTCTGATAAAATATTCTGATAAAATAGTTTCTGATAAAAAATATTATCTGAAGAAGTGAGCAGTGACTCATGAAAGCTCCTCCCCTGCCACATATTTTGTTAGTCTAAGGTGCTAACTGGACGCTTGCTCTTTTCTGCTGCTACAGACAGACTGAGACGGCTACCCAGCTTAACCAGTGTTCCCTCTAAACTGAATTGGTGTGAGCTAGCTCACAGTTTTTTAGCCTCTGGCTCACGCATTTTTGTCTCAGCTCAGGAAGGATGGCTCCAGAGCAAACTAATTTATGCAGCAGCCAAATCGCTTGCTCGCAACTTTAATGCCAGGAGCTCACAAAGTAGAGTTTTTGCTCATTGCTTAGAGGGAGCATTGATCTTAACATATTTGTCCGGTAGTCCTATGTTCCTTATGTCGCTTCATGGCTATTCTGTTAGAACATAAGAACATAAGAGAAGCCAATGTTGAATCAGGCCAATGGCCCATCTAGTCCAACACTCTGTCACACAGTGGCCAAAAATGCCAGGGGCCATCAGGAGGTCCAGCAGTGGGGCCAGGACACTAGAAGCCCTCCCCACTGCTGCCCCTCCAGCACCAAGAATAGAGTACATCACCTGCCCCAGACTGAGAGTTCCTGTCCATACCTTGTGGCTAATAGCCACTGATGGACTTCTGCTCCATATGTTTATCTAATTCCCTCTTGAAACTGTCCATGCTTGTAGCTGCCACCATCACCTGTGGCAGTGAATTCCATGTGTTAATCACTCTTTGGGTGAAGAAGTACTTCCTTTTATCTGTTCTAACCCGACTGCTCAGCAATTTTATTGAGTGCCCCCAAGTTCTTCTATTGTGAGACAGGGAGGAAAGTACTTCTTTGTCCACCTGCTCTATCCCATGCATAATCTTATAAACCTCAATCATGTCACCCCTCAGTCATTTCTCCAAGCTAAAGAGCCCCAAGCGTTTTAACCTTTTTGGGTCTTTGGACTCCCTGTTTGGCATGTTCAGCTGAGAGACCAGTACAGTCTTGGTTCTGGCTTGCAGAAGCATCCTCCATGATTTTTTAGTAAAGACCAGCAACTGTCCCCCTATATTCCTGGCCATATCCATGACCCACTGCGCTGTACTGTTAATGGAGCTTGGGGGGGAAACACTCCAAGAATCTTGATGCATCTTGGTGCTTCCAACAACCAGCCTGGTGTCTCCTCTGCGTGCAATTGCTTGCCAGCTTCTTTCTCTTTTCCTCCACCTCATTTTGGCCCATGTCTGCTAAGGGATCTCATTTTACTTGCAGGCGATTCCAGCCGATGGGTTAAGCCTGTAATCTCTTTGCTAATTGTGAGTTTCTGGTTTCCTTACATATTTCATTGGGCAGGTAGCTGATGATATGCTCTGCTGTGCTCTCTCTCGTCTCACTGCTGACCTAGTTTCAGAAAACTTGCATTAGAATTTAGATTGGCAAGCCAGGGGAGAAAAATGAGCACACACAGACATAGTTTCCATCTGTCTGCACACTAGTACATATCTGTGTGCCTGTATTCATTTTGGACATGTCAGCCCACTACCCTAGGCTCTTTGTATGTGTGTGTGTGAGAGTTGTATGTTGTGTCGGTTGTATTTTCAAGCCCACCTACCCTGAATTGCCATCACAACCCACTGAAATTTCATCATACGCTTCACCCTCCAGCTGTGGGAATCGGAATCTTTGCTTTATTACAGTAATGTTTGGTAATATCTCTGGGTTTTTAGCTGTCACTCAGGTAATAGTAATTGAATGGTTTGAACTTTAAACAATTGAGACATGGGGAGAAGTAACAAAAAAGGTTAATGTTTTTCTGTCTGAGGTATATATGGCAAGTGGAATTCATTCGTTTCTCCCTTCACTCTTCGTAGATGCTCCGAGAATAAAACGCAGACCTACCTAGTTTACGGCCCTGGCTTATGTTGAGTCACTCCATTGGTCTGTTTAGCATAGTACAGCTCTCCAAGGTGTTGGGCAGAGGTCCTCCTAACATGTGCGATCTGAGGTTTCTAACTGGAGATACCAGGGACCAGGGCTATTTTTGGGCAGGAACACACAGGAACAGAGTTCCGGCTGGCTCCCAAGTTGGCCACACCCAGCCAGAACTCATTAGCATAATAGGTCACACCCAACAGCAGAAACACATTAGGATTGGCTACATTAGGGCTGTGTGGCCTAACATGGAAAGGCATTCCTGCTACAAATAACGCTGTGGGGTTTTGACAACAAACAAGGTAAACAGAATAAGAAGCAAAAGGTGGGTGTGGCTGGATGACCACACTTCTGGTAGCATGGGTGTGTGGCCTAATATGCTAATGAGCATTGCTGTCAGGGATGTGGCCTAATATGCTAACGAGTTTCTGCTGTTGGGTGTGGCCTATTATGCTAATGAGTTCCTGCTGGACTTTTTCTACAAAAAAAGCCCTGCCAGGGACACACAAAACATCTATCCAGTTTTATTGACTTCTTCCTCCGTGGGGCTCAGGGAGGTATGCATGGCTTTTCCATCTAATATTTTTTCCTCCCAACAATCTGCTGGGGAGGCAAGCTAGGCTGAGAGAGAGAGAGAGAGAGAGAGAGAGAGAGAGAGAGAGAGAGAGAGAGAGAGAGAGAGAGAGAGAGATTGGCCCAAGGTCATCATCCAGTGAGCTTAATGGATTTGAACCTTAGCTTTTACCCCACGCTAGTTCTCTACACCAAACTGGGAAGGGGTGTTCAGCTGCTGAGCTGTGGTCCTGGCTTAGGCTTAATGAGCTGATTGGATCCTCTCCTCTTGCCCTGTTAGTTTACTGCCTCTCTCTGTGTGCTTTGGTTTGGCTCGTCCTCCAGTTTCCTCCTCTGTTGGCGAGCGATGCTGCTTCCCTCCTCCCACCAAATTCACCGTGAGGTTTTATAGGGATGCCTTTCCCATGTCATCTATCTCAATTTTACCCTTAGCTTTGGTAAGCACACTTCATCCTTTCTCACTCCTGTCCTCCTACAACGGCCCGTTTGTTCAACCTCCACTCCATTCGTCTCACTCCTAATATTCCTCATCTTTTACCTCACAAAGCTAAAAATAAACCATCTGTTCCTCTTTCCATTTGTCTTAACATTAATAGCTTTGGGTTTGGTGTGTGTGTGTGTCCACCCTCCCCACCACCACTTTTTCAGAGTCGTATTTTCATTTTAGTCAGCCCTCTTCATTTCCCCCCCCCAGCGTTTCAACAATTAATTCACCTCCCTTCAAGGTTGTTGAGTCCACTCGAACTACATCAAGAATTGCCCAGCTGAACTAACAAATCTGCCATTTCAGTAAATTTGCTCTACCCTGCCTCGTATCTTATCTCTGTTAGCTTTCCCATCATTTGTTATTTACTCTCTCCCTCTCTTCCTCCAAGGGCCTCACTGTGGCACCCCCTTCCTTCTTCCACAACAACCCTGTGAGGCAGCTTTGACTGAGAAAGGATAAGTGGCTGAAGCTCTCACAGTGAGCTTCATGGTTCCCTTAAGGTTTTCTGGTCTGGTCTCTCTAGGCCCAGTTCAACATGTCATCCTTGGGACCATGCCAGTTTTCTCCAGTTTCTGACTGCCTTGAATGGGACAACCAGAGGAAGGGGGGGAGCCAGATACCTCTCCTTCACGTGTGCCCCAGCCAAAAGCCCCGCCCCCCTTTCCAGCTTCTGTAATTGAGACCTGCCAGTGGGAAGGCTCAGGCAACTAAGAAGCCCCTTCATATAGAAGAAGAAGAGGAGGAGGAGGAGGAAGAGATTGGATTTATACCCTGCCCTTCGCTTGGAGTCTTAGAGCGGCTTACAGACTCCTTTCCCTTCGCCTCCCCACAACAGACACTGTGAGGCAGGTGGGGCTGAGAGAGCTCTGAGAGAACTGTCCTTGAGGAAACAGCTCTGACAGAACTATGGCTTATCCAAGATCATCCAGCAGCTGCAAGTGGAGGAATGGGGAATCAACCTCGGTTCTCCCACTTAACCACTATGGCTGGTTATCACATTACAGTGGCTGGGCCCCATTATGACTATTAAGTAGGGCTGCCAACCTCCAGGTGATGCCTGGAGATCTCCTAGAATTACCTCAGTACTACTCAGTAACCTCAGGACTACTGAAATCAGATTACAGAAATCCACTAGAGAAAATGACTGCTTTGGAGGGTGAACACTATGGCATAATACCCTGTTGAGGTCCCTCCCTTCCCCCAAACCCTGCCTTCTTAGAAGAAGAGGAGGAGGAGGAGGAGGAGATTGGATTTATACCCCGCCCTTCACTACCCAAAGGAGTCTCAGAGTGGCTTACAAATTCCTTTCCCTTCCTCTCCCCACAACAGACACCCTGTGAGGTGGGTGGGGCTGAGAGAGCTCTGACAGAAACTGCTCTTTTTCAAGAACAGCTCTTATCAGAACTACAGCTTGCCCAAGGTCATCCAGCCAGGTGCAAGTGGAGGAGTGGGGAATCAAACCCGGTCCTCCCAGACTAGAGTCTGTGCACTTAACCACGACACCAAACTGGCTCTCTTAGGGGGTTGCCAACTCTGGGTAGGGAAATTCCTGGACATTTGGAGGTGGAGTCTGTGGAAGACAGGGTTTGGGGGATGGATGGATCTCAGTGGGATATAATACCATGGAGTCCAGTCTCTAGAGTTGCCATTTTCTCTAGGGGAACTGATCTCTGTCGTCTGGAGATCAATTGTAACTGTGGGAGATCCCCAGGCCCCATCTGGAGGTTGGAAACCCTATCTCCTGAAGCTCCACCCCACCCCCCCAATCTCCTGGATTTCCCCAATCCAGACTTGGCAACTCCATTGTGAAACTGAAATTATACAGCCATCCACAGATTTGCTAAAAGTTTCTATGTAATTGAGGGAACCCAGCCCACCCCCCGTTACGCAGAAAAAATATGACTCCATAAATTAACCAAACAGAAAACCAGTCTGATGAGGACAGAATGTGTCCATTAAAGGAAGGGGACGTTATCCTGTTTGGATTTCTGAGTGATTATAAGGTGACGCAGGGAGGGAATTTCCAAGTTGTTCCCTGAGAATTTGCAGACCACCCACCGCAGCGCTCAAATGTCTATTAAAAAATCTTGTGGTACTCTGTTCCTATGTTGTTGTTCAGTCGCACAATCAAGTCCGACTCTTTGCGACCCCTTGGACCACATCATGCCAGGCCCCTCCTGTCTTCCGTCGTCCTCTGGAGTTTGCTTAATTTCATGTTTGTTGCATCCTGTTCCTATAGTATAGTGTTATATTAAAGCAGAAATCAAGGCATTCCCCTGTTTTATTACTGGGTTAGCTTGCAATTGGAAATTGCTTAAGTAGGATGGGGGGGCAGTAAATGCTGATTCAGACAACAATTATGAGAACTGTTTTCTGTTTATAGTGTCCCTCTGTTGTCCTGAATAAATGATGTTGCATCATTATGGCATTACAAGGCTATCCTGCACATTAAAAGAATCTGTGACCACCATCCATGTAGATTACAGCACTGATATTTAAGCAGTTGCCAACAGGAGGTGGTCACGATGCTCAAGCACAGGACAGAAACCACCTTTTTTGTTGCTGTGTAGTGTAGCTTCCCAGCAAATGTTCTGAAGTGTTAATCTTGTTGGAAGGCAAGTGCCTATAAAGGCTAAGGGAATAGCAGCAGGGTCCATAATCCTGTTTGGTTTGCAATAATGGGCTCATTCACAGAGGCTTGGGTTGGTAGGAACAAAGTCCAGATGAAGGAGACTCAGGCACGAGTTTTAGTAACTCCAAGCACTACTGGCCAATATTCCTTCTTGCTTGGAGGTCTGTTGTTTTTCTGTTTCCCGCCCTGTTCCTGTTTTGATGATGGCTATCCATCTGTGCAGTCATCAGATCCTTCCAGGCCAAGTTTGGATGCCCAAACAAAGCCTCTGGTAGGTACAAAAATGGGGGTTTCTTCTTCCTTCTTTTACCTGTTTTGTCCTTGCCTCTAATTTTCTGTCTTAGATGAATGGCAACCACTGGGCTCTTTTTCCAGGGAGACCTGGGAAACCGTGTCACCAACGTTGTGACATCATTCCTAGTTGGAAACTCTGAAGTGATGTCATATCCACACAGCCATGCCTCTCTGAGAATCTCTCAGACTTTTGTGGTTAAAGACCACAGAAATTGGTGGAATTCCTAAAGCATAATGGGTAGCCTGTGACATTTCTTCCTGGATTTTGCCTGGAAATGTCATGGCATCAGCAACACCTTTCCCTCCCCCTTTCCCCTCCCACCACCACGGATCAGTGGCGTGGAATTAGGTGCTGCAGCAGGGGATCCCCCCACAGGTCTTAATTTGAGTTAAGACTTGGCTCAGAAACTGTTTCCAGTGTCAGAAGATTGTCCCTGCAGTTTCAGAAACTCTCGTTCCTAGGTGTCAAACATAAGGCCCAGGGGTTGGATCCAGCCCATCCAGGGCTCTTACTCAGCCCTCAAGCAACTGGTATGAAGGAGGGAAGGCAGGAGGCTGCTTGGGAGTGCAAGCAGGTCCACGTGGTAAGGCGTGTGTGTGGCTGAAGCTGTCAAGAAACAGAAAGGAAATGGCTAGGGGGCAGGACTGTGAGGCTGAGGTAAAATAGTGTGGGGAGAACAGAAGCAAAGGCAGAGAAGGTGGGGTGGTTTTTTTCCCCCTCCCACCTCCTCCATCTGCAGCTCAGCGAGGATTGGAGAAGCCACTTCAACTGGGCTGTCTTGCGCATGCCACTCGGAAGGGGAAAGACCTCCCGGCCTCAGAAGTGAGTGGAAGAGCACAGGGAACAGCCACAGAGCCGGGAGGCAGAGTGAGTGTTGGGGTGGATGGGGGGTTGGTGACCTCCCTTCTTCCCCCCCCCCAACCTGTTCTCAGCCTGTGATGGAAAAGGGGTCACGGGAGGACACAAAGTACCTCCTGGAGGCTTTGGAAACAGCCTCTCCATCAGGCCTACCTTCAGCCCCACTGCTTTTGTGGGAAATGCGGAGGGATGAGAACTGGTTGTGAAGGAATCTGGAAGAGCCTGGTTCAGACCCCCCTCTTCCATAGCCAGGACCCTGTTGTCTGGGTCACCTGGGGCTGGTCGCTGAGCCTGGCCCACCTCACAGGGTTGTTGTTGGAGGTGGTGGGGATGAGGTAGTGGAGGGGGGAGTCCAAAGTGCCTCCTTGGGATCCTCAGAGGATGGGGGAAGAGAGGAAACAAACAGCGAGAGAGGGATTGTAACCGTGCTCGGTTCCTCCTGAGGCTGGGTATATGGGAAGGTGCTGAAAAATTGCTTTATTTACTTGCAAGGATGTTGACTCATCTCCTAAAAGTGCCATATATACAAAAAGTAGCTAATTTGTATGGAAGTGTAAGATACCCCCCCTTTTATGGTATCCCTTGGGAAAAAACTCATCTTGCATATGATTAAATACATTTATTGGGGATTTGGGGGTTCCCCAGTAAATCAGTTCCTTTCACTGCTAGGAATCAATTGCTTTTGTTTGTATGTTGTGTAAAAATAATATTGTTAATTGGGTTTGCCCGTGTCCTTTATAAAGTTTATATCTCTGGTACCTGGCATTACATTTTATAGCACACGTGGCCCGGCCCAACAAAGTGACATTCATGTCAGACCCAGCCCTCGTAACAAATGAGTTCGAGACCCCTGATTTAGTTCCTCTGACTATATTACTAGTGTCTTTACCTCAGTATTGCATAGCTGTTGCTCACTGCCTGTATACCAGGATTAGGACATGCCTTGGAAAGAGGAAAAGTTGGAGTGCCGAGGCCTCTCATTTTAGAAGGTTGGCAGCTGAGGCAAAAAAATCATTATTTACATACTAAAATAAAAATGCCTACTAATTTGTCGCTGTAACTATCAAAGGCATTGATTTAAAAGTGAATAGAGCAGGGGTGTTAAACATCTGGTCCACGGGCCAGATCCCCACAGGGCTTGTATGTGACTTTCAAACAACTGGCTGTCCTCTGTGTTATGTACTGAATGTGAATCACTCCTATCTATTCACATGTTAAGCTTGAGTCTGAATGTGGCTCTTCAGATGTCGCATTGCTATTGGTCGGTTTCTGCGGAACCTGTGTAATTACCCAATCACTGAGTGATATTGTTGCAGAGAGGGAACGGTCCTGATTGGCCTTTAGCCCTGTATTCTGATTGGTCTTTAACTTGTAATGGGTGTGGCTTTGACAGCCTGGGAGAGTTTAAAAGAAGGAGCTGTGCTTCACTTGTTGTGTGTGTTTAGTCGTGTGTTCCTGAGTTACAGTTGCTGTTTAATAAAGCTGAAATCACTTGAAGCTGAATCCTTTGTTGAGTCTCATACTTAACACTCTGCTTCCTTCTCTCTCTCTCTCTCTTGCTTCCTTTTGCATCACAGCTTGCTTTGCTAGGCTCTCTCAGTTGCACAGGAGCTGCAGAGCAAAGCCTCTCTTCCCTCCATTAGCTGAGGCTCCTCCTCCCTGGGGAAGGGAAAGAAACAGCAAGAGCATAGTCACGATTGCTACATCACAGATATTGTCTTCAGATTTTGAGGCAACAATTCAGAGCAAGAGGTGTCAGTTATCAGAGACTGTGTCCTTAAGTTTATATCTCTGCTACCTAGCATTACATTTTATGACACACATGGCCCAGCCCGATAAGGTCTAATTCAGGGGTGTCAAAAATGTGGCCCAGGGGCTGGACCAGGCCCCCAGAGGGCTTCTAACAGGCCCACAGTGGAACTGGCTGTCTTCTGCTTCTTCTTCCAGTTCTGCTGCTGCTTAGAGATACACACATGAACAGCATACTCAAGATAGCAACAGCACAGACATTTTGATGCAATAATTCAGAGCCTGCGGGATCAGTTATCAGACACTGTTAAATAAACAAAATTTTGCAAAAGTGCTGATGTTTTAAGCAAGATTTTATTTTAAGTAAAAAAAAAACCCTTTGTGTTTGTGTCCTTTATAAGCCTTATATCTCCACTACCTGGCATTGCATTTTATGACAGACATGGCCTCCAACAAGGTCTAATTTATGTCAGATCTGGCCCTCATAACAAATGAGTTTGACACCCCAGAATAGAGTCTTTGTGTAACCTCAGAAAGTTAATATTTTTACTATTTTAGAAAGAGGGGTACAATGCATCACTGCCTGGCTGAAGTCTTTGTTCAAAGACAGACAGTTCAAATCCCTTCAAAGACAGACAGTTCTGCTGTGGCAGACTGGAAATCTGTACCTTTTTGAGGGATGGGTTGTGGCTCAGCAGTAGAGAATCTGCTTTGCACGTGGAAGGTCCTGGGTTCAAGCCCCGTCATCTCCAAGTAAAGTGAAGAAATAAAATTAAAAGGATCAAGGGATATGAAAGATTTCTGCCTGAGTCCCTGGAGAGCCACCCTGGTTCCCTGGAGAGCCACTGTCAGCACAGGCTGTACTGAGTTTAATAGACCAATAATCTGGGATTCTGCTCTGCCCCATAGGCTTACACTTCTGTCCATGAGCAGTGATCACAGCCTCTTCCTCCCAAGGATCACTATGTTGATCATCCTTGGAGGGATTAGGCCTACCTTTCCCTGGCATGCATGCACTGCCATTGGAAGCATTGGCTCCTCCATGGTGGTGGCAGCAGCAGCAGCATCCCACTGGCCATTCACCTGCTGAAGCAAGTAATGCTGGCTGTTAGGAACATGAGCAGCAACAGAAGGAGAAGAGAGACAGAACACTGATGGCTGCCCATTCAACCAGACAGATAAGTGTCTGAGCAGTCAGGTTAGAACAGATAAAAGGAAGTACCTCTTCACCCAAAGAGTGATTAACACATGGAATTCACTGCCCCAGGAGGTGGTGGCAGCTACAAGCATGGACAGCTTCAAGAGGTCCATCAGTGGCTATTAGCCACAAGGTATAGATAGGGACTCTCATTCTGGGGTAAGTGATGCTCTGTATTCTTGGTGCTTGGGGGGAGGGGCAACAGTGGGAGGGCTTCTAGTGTCCTGGCCCCACTGCTGGACCTCCTGATGGCATCTGGTATTTTTTGGCCACTGTGTGACAGAGTGTTGGACTGGATGGGCCATTGGCCTGATCCAACATTGGCTTCTCTTATGTTATGTTCTTATGGTATGTTAAGTGAGAAGTGATAATACCATTTACATACCCGGGAAAGGGGCCTGCAAGACAGAGAACCAATATGGGTCTAATGAGTGTCAGAGTAGGATCTAGAACATGTAGATTCAAATCCTTCACCCTGCCATGATGCTCACTCTCTCAATCTAACCTACCTCACCTGGTTATTGTGAGGTTAAAATGGGGGAGATGGAACCCCCCCACACCTTGAGTTCATTGGAGGAAAGGTGGGATGAAATATGCTGAATAGATGGCATCTTGCCAAGGGCCCCCTAGTAGGGATGCCAACTGTGAGTTGGGAAAGTCCTGGAGATTTGAGGATGGAACCTGGGGGGGGCAGAGTTCAGGGAGGGGGGACATCAGTGGATTATAATACTGTACAGTTTTCCCTTCAAAGCTTCTGTTTCCTCCAGGGGGATTGAACTCTGTAGTCTGGGGATCAGTTATAATTCTGGGAGATCTCCAGGGCTCACCTGTGGGTTGGCATCCCCATCCCAAGTCTGCCCATCAGTTTCATATCACATACCGCCTGGTTATTTTTTAAACTGGAGATGATGGGGGATTGAACCTGCAACCTTCTGCATGCAAAGCAGAGGCTCTGCCACTGAACTACAGCCACAAATATGTTTCTGGTTTCTCGCAGCTGTAGTGCCCACTATCAGGGTCCTTTCTGTTGGGGTCATGGGGCTACGTCTTTCTTTTCCCTGGGACAGACATGACGACACTGAATATGGGTGTGAAACACTGGTTCGCTCTGGTTTTGAGGGTGATGCAAAATTTTGCAGTTGCAAGCACCACTTTAGGTGCTCGTTATCCTTGATTCTTACAAGAAAATATTGATAGGTATGTAACATTATTATCTTCCTTTACGCCGTAGAATGGAAACAGCTCCCTGGCATAAAATCAGGCGTAATGGCTGTTGAGACATTGTAAATTGAAGCCCTAAAAAACCCTAATGAATTATACATATTTCAGTAACTGCATCAATAAAAGGATCTCCTTTCTCCTGTTCTTTCTTTCTGTTTTTTAAAAGCTTACACACATTTCATGCTTCCTGTTTATGGGGTCATCCATTAGTTAAGATTAGGAATAATTTTTATTTTCTCATCTCTGCTGTTTCAGCCTGAAAAAACAAACCCTGTTTCACTTTTGCTTCCCCTTTAGGTTAATCGAACCTGGATTTCTGTATTTTTGCGCCATACTTTGGTCCTTTGCACAAATTCCCCCCTTGAAACTAATGCTTTCCCCTTCCCAACATTATTAGCAAATCATCTCTACATACTAAATGCATATATGCAGGGCTCTTTTTGTAGACAAAGCCCAGCAGGAACGTATTAGCATAATAGGCCACACCCAACAGCAGAAACTCATTAGCATATTAGGCCACACCCATGATGCTACAGCTCATTAGCATATTAGGTCACACCCCCGTGATACGAGAAATGTGGTAATCCAGCCACACCCACCTTTTGCTTCTTATTCTGTTTACCTTGTTTGTTGTCAAAACCCTGGGCTGTTTTTGTCGCAAGAACTCCTTTGCATGTTAGGCCACACACCCCTAATGTGGCCAATCCTAATGAGTTTCTGCTGTTGGGTGTGGCCTGTTATGCTAATGAGTCCCTGCTGGGCGTGGCCAACTTGGGAGCCAGCCGGAACTCCATTCCTGTGCGTTCCTGCCCAAAAATGGCCCTGCATATATGTATAAATATTGCATAAACTGTGCATTAAAAATGCATGTGCTATGTATGTCATACAAATGAATCTACAAAACCAACACTCTGAAGCAGAGAGCCAAAACAAAGAGATCAAGAAACATAAAAAAGGAATCCTTAGTTAAAATAATCAAAAGTTTTCAAGAAGATTCTGGGGAGCTGCTGACACTCCAAACAGACGAGTGGCCTTGACAGACCAACGGCATGACCATATTCAGGGAAGCTTCATCCATTCAATGCAAGGATTAATTGGGCTACTGATGATTTATTTAGAGGATGAGGTTCAAACTAGACACGCTTGGCAAGATCTGTGTATTATTCATAAATCATCCCATTCACATGTAAGCAAGGGGTGGGTGTGTAAAGTTTATGGATGCCAGCCTCCAGATTGGGCCTGTGATTTCCCAAATTATAGATTTGTCTTCAGACTACAGAGATCAGTTCCCCTGGAGAAAAAGGATGCTTTGGAGGGTGGAATCTATGGCCTTGTACCCCACAGAGGTCCCTGTCCTCCCTAGGATGTATTCTCAAATCTCCAGGCGTTTCCCAACAAGGAACTGGCAACCTTACCCCCCCCATCCCCTACTTGGCAACTGTAGTTATGTTTAACCAAAAATAAACATGTGGGAGAGAGGAGAAAAGTCCTGTTCTGTCCCCTGTTTTACCTGCCAAAGCTTTGGTGGTTTGAACATTTTCCTCCAAAATCAGTCCAGTGTTGAAAGCAAGACTGGGGGGGCGCTCACTAAATATTGGAATATCATTGCTATACTGGGGATTATTAGGAAGGGAATTGAAAACAAATCAGCCAGTATCCTCATGCCCCTGTATAAATCATTGGTGCAACCTCATTTGGAATACTGTGTACAGTTCTGGTCACCACATCTCAAAAAGGATATTATAGCATTGGAAAAAGTGCAGAGAAGGGCAACTAGAATGATAAAAGGGTTGGAACACCTTCCCTATGAAGAAGGGTTAAAATGCTTGGGGCTCTTTAGCTTGGAGAAACGACGGCTGAGGGGTGACATGATCGAGGTTTATAAGATTATCAATGGGATTGAGCAGGTTGAGAAAGAAGTACTTTTCTCCCTTTCTCACAATACAAGAACTCGTGGGCACTCCATGAAATTGCTGAGCAGTCGGGTTAGAACAGATAAAAGGAAATACTTCTTCACCCAAAGAGTGATTAACATATGGAATTCACTGCCCCAGGAGGTGGTGGCAGCTGCAAGCATGGAGAGTTTCAAGATGGAATTAGATAAACATATGGAGCAGAAGTCCATCAGTGGCTATTAGCCACAGGGTATAGATGGGAACTCTCAGTCTGGGGCAGGTGATGCACTCTATTCTTGGTGCTGGAGGGGGCAGCAGTGGGAGGGCTTCTGGTGCCCTGGCCCCACTGCTGGACCTCCTGATGGCACCTGGTATATTTTGGCCGCTGTGTGACAGAGTGTTGGACTAGATGGCCATTGGCCTGATTCAACATTGGCTTCTCTTATGTTCTTATGTTCTTATTAGGAATATCCTCTTATCTGTGCACTCCGTTTCTGGCCACCCCCACCAATGCTCCCTCTAAGCTGTGGAGTCTTGTGAGCAAAAATTCCACTTTGTGAGCTACTGGCCTTAAAGTTGTGAGCAAGCGATTTGGCTACTGCAGAAATCAGTTTGCTCTGGAGCCATCCTTCCGGAGCTAAGACAGAAATGTATGAGCTGGAGGCTAAAAAACTGTGAGCTAGCTCACACTAATTCAGCTTAGAGGGAACACAGCCCCCCACCATACATATGAATGGGAGGACATGTCAATAACTGCATGGGGAATTAGTAGGGTTGCCAGTGGCTGCTCGTTTACGGAGGAAGACCTGCTCAGCAGCAATCTGGAGCTGTGCAGAGGGTCTTGCACTGCCCATTGCCCGTTTTAAGATTACAGCAGTTATATTTTGCTCAGGATGTGAACTGCTCCGCTCAGTAGGGGGCAAAAATTAGAGGGAACATTGGTTGTCACCCTCCAGGTGGTGTCTGGAGATCTCCCGCTGTTACAACTGATCTCCAGGCAACAGAGATCAGTCCGCCTGGAGAAAATGGATGCTTTGGAAGGTGGACTCCATGGTGTTATACCCCATTGAAGTCCTTCCCCTCCCCAACCCCTGCCTTCCTCAGGCTCCATCCCCCAAATCTCCAGGTATTTCCCAACCCAGAGCTGGCAACTGTAGAAACTGGAGATAGGGTTGCCAGGTCTGGGTTGGGAAATACCTAGAGACTTTGGAGGTGGGGACAGGAGAGGGCAGGGTTTGGGGAGGGGAGGGGCCTCAGCATGGTACAATGCCACGGAGTCCACCTTTCAAAGCAGCCATTTTCTCCAGGGGAGCTGATCTCTGTCAGCTGGAG
This sequence comes from Gekko gecko, assembly GCA_029375565.1. Lineage (NCBI taxonomy): Eukaryota > Metazoa > Chordata > Lepidosauria > Squamata > Gekkonidae > Gekko > Gekko gecko. Next base: position 62,440,001 of record JAPDNY010000012.1, on the reverse strand, counting down.
ATCAGTTGTAAAAGCGGGAGATCCCCAGGCCCCACCTGGAGGCTGGCAACCCTAACTGGAGATACCTTCTCACTCAGTCAGGATAATCCCAGAATTTGCTTTAATTTCTGATTTGCTTGTTTGTTTTCTAGTTTCTGTAGACTGCCTTTCAGCTCTAATGGCTCCCACGCAGATGACCAGGAAAAACCCACTTACAGTTAAAATTAAAAGGTCAATCAGTTGGGATGCAATTAGGAGGCCCTTCGGGAGTGTGCCAGGATTCCATCCTCCTTTTCAGCCCCTACAGCTGCAGCTGCTTCCTTTCTTTCTTCAGTGGGTGTGGTGGGAAGGCCAGGGGAACCAGTGCCCCCTCCCCATGGGAGGGATGAATACAGCGTAGTCATTGGTCTGTTTGGCATTTGCAGAACTGGGGGGGGGGGAGGTTTCCGCTAGAAGAATGTCCAGTACTTCTTCCCAGCCATCTTCCTGGTCAGGGAATTAATCAGGAGCTGAAGTTATTTGAAAACAAGGGACAAGCTACTTAGATAATCAGGGAACTCCCAGGTAGCCTTTGAAAGAGAGAGTTGTAGATGGCAAAGGAGCAGAGAGCTTGGAAGCTGCTAGAAGCATGGAAGAAGAACAGTTGGTTTTATGCCCCGCCCTTCACTACCCAAAGATGTCTGGGAGAGGCTTACAAGCACCTTCCCTTCCTATCCCCACAACAGACACCCTGTGATATAGGTGGGGCTGAAAGAGCTCTGGGAGAACTGTGACTGACCCAAGGTCACCCAGCAGGCTTCATGGGGAGGAGGAGTGGGGAACCAAACCCGGTTCTTCAGATTAGAGTCCTGCCGCTTTTAACCACTACACCAAACTGGCTCTCAGAGTGTCCAGAGAATGCCCCAATGGGGAGGAGCTCTGAGAGTGCCCAATGAGAGTGCGGCTAAAATTATCAGGAGAATGGGTAGCACCTTGGTGGTAGTGCATTGGCTTTCCATAGGGAACGTCCCTGGTTTAATCCCTGGCATCTTCAAGACTCTTAGACATCATTGGTTGGGAAGACTTTTGCCTGGGAGTGGCTGTCAATCATAGTAGATTAGAAGGTTAGAAGGACCAATGATCTAACCCAGATAAGGCACCTGCTCATTTAGGATGATAGTCCTAAATGAATAACTTTAGCTATTGAGACAAGAGAGAAATTGAGGCCAGTAGACTTGCCCCCTCCCCCTGTTATCCTCCAAATCCTGTCTCTGACTTCGACACCACTCAGTTTAAATTAGCACTTCCCTAAAAACAACATTAGACTCCATTTTTCAGGCATTAGTGCCAGGAGTTGTAGTGTTGGTGGCAATGTGGACAGGCACTTGAGTGCTTAGGAATTGGACATAGCGTTCCAGCCTTGATTCATGGTCTACATTTCCCTTTGGTGATATTTCATAATGGTTGTTTAGTGTCTTTCCTTTTAAAAAATGGCTAATATGACCTTAGTTTCCATAGTTAAAGCGATTAACTTGACTGGCAAGGATGGCAATAAGGGGGGAGGAATTCCCCTCTGAATGTCTCTTTCTCTGTGTCCTCTTTCTTTACTGGTGATCTGTGACTTGCAAAAACGTTTAAAATTTAAAATTCACAATGAGTTGGCATGGCTGTGAAGTCTGAAGTGTTGTGGGGCTTTCCGTAGGAATAACCCTCTTATCCCATCTGTCAGTCCTGCCAAGTGGAAGAAGGAATTGGGGCTGAACCAGAACTATGTCCCTCATCTTATGATCATTTTCATGAGTGTTGAAAATTTGTCCTTTCCAGCTGTGTTCTGGTATTCATGGTGGACACAAGTATGTGGCAATTCTGTTCCCCTTGCCACTGTTTTTCTTTTTTGTTTTATCTGGTTTCGTTTGCCTGTGCTTTCATTTGATCCACTTGTCTTTGGTTGACCCACATAATTCAGTCATGACGACATCATGGTATCACATCAGCTATAATGTCAGAGTGAAACAAAATCACATGGATTGTGAGAATCTATTACTTTAAAGGACAGTTGTGGCCAAATGAGGCTGAGGACTCTCTTGGACCTTCATAGAACATCATCCGACCAACTTACTAAAACAGAGAGAAAAGGGTTTCCAAGGAACACTCTTGTGTGATCTGAAACAGGGGATGGGGGACCATGATGCTTGCGCTCCTTAAGTAGCACCCACAAACACACACACACACACCACACAAACACGCACACGGATCTTAGAAGACTTATATCAGTTTCAACCCATTGGTGGCTGTCTTCTTCTTTATGGCCCCCTTACAAAGTGTCCAGTGTGTGTGTGTGTGAAGTGTTCTCAAGTCGCTTCCGACTTATGGCGACTCTGTGAATTAATGACCTCCGGATATGTCCTGTCGTTAACAGCCTTGCTCAGGTCTTTGCGAACTGAGGGCCCTTGTAGCTTCCTTGATTCAGTCAATCCATCTCAGGTTGGGTCTTCCTCATTTCCTGCTGCCTTCGACTTCTCCTAGCATGATTGTCTTCTCCAGTGACTCTTCTCATAATGTGACCGAAATACGATAACCTCAGTTTGGTCCTTTTAGCTTCTAGGGAGAGTTCAGGCATGATTTGATCTAGAACCCACTTATTTTTCTTTTTGGTGTCCACAGTGTCCATAAAACTCTCCTCCAACACCACATTTCAAAGTATCCTGTGTTTCCTTGATCTGGCCCAAGTTTAGTTCTGGTACTTGTGTTCAGTTCTACAGTTCATACTCCGCCATTGTGGATGTGAATACCTTCCCATTATTATAGACTGCTGACAATGAAAATAGAATTCTCTTTCCTTCAGAGCTGATTTAAGGACCCAAGTTTGGATTACCCTAATATTACCATATATAATTAAGATTGCCCCCACAGCGCTCCATTCCTTCTTGATTGGCTGTCCTGGCGTAGAACATTTAAAAACGCAACCTACATGATATGTAGCCAGTTTCTCCCCCTTTTATTAAGTGGGAATATGACCCAGTGCTTATTGGTCTCCCAACAGGGGCTATGATGATCCAATTGAGTCTGAGATTGTCGACGAGAGGATCCCATACCTGCACGGTAGTTACGCAGCGCCGTTGGCACAGCCTGAGAGGGGGAGCATGGCCAGCATTGACCGCCTGGGCAAGCGTTCTCCTTCCATTGACAGCATCCGCAAAGATCCTAGGTGGCGGGACCCTGACCTCCCCGAAGTTATCGCCATGCTCAGTCACCCCATCGACCCAGTCAAGTCCAATGCGGCCGCGTACCTTCAGCACCTGTGCTACGAGAATGATAAAATTAAGAAGGACGTGAGGCACCTCAAAGGGATTCCAATCCTGGTTGGCCTGCTAGACCATCCAAAGCCAGAGGTGCACCGCAAAGCTTGTGGGGCTCTCCGAAATATCTCCTACGGAAAGGATAACGAGAACAAGGTGGCGATAAAGAACTGTGATGGGATCCCAGCTTTGATCAGGTTACTACGGAAGACAAATGATATGGAAGTGCGGGAACTCATTACAGGTCAGTGTTTGCACTTTCTTTCTGCAGAAACCCCTTCTCTTTTTTTTCCAGGTGTGGAGGTAGCTCAGTGAGGTTTTGTTTATCTCCCTTTTTGCATAAAATTGGATTTTTGGGTCAGTTAGTGAAACAGATTGGTATTTGGTTGAAGAGAGGCAAAACGAAGCATTTCTTCACACAATGCTTCATTTATCTTATGCAATTAACTGCTGCAAGATCTGGCAATGACCAGTGGCCTACACAGCTTTGGAAGGGGGCTAGATGAATTCATGGAGACGAATTCATGGAGAATTCAGTGTTTGAGTATTTGTTGAAAATATTTATATCCCGCCTTTCTTTGTAGTGGTTAACACTCTCAGGATGGTAATTCTCCAGATCTTGGTCTTGTCTTGTCATTACAAGTCTGTTGTCCTGTCGAAGCAAATTGTCTGCCACCCTCCTGTGTTATTACTTAGCTAACTGAAGGCCAAGACTAGACATGATGATGAGAGATCCATGAATAGATCTTTTGCACTTTTAACAATTGTAGATGACCACTACATGAGGATTTGACCCATGAGACTGGATCCATGGCACAGAGGAGTAGTGGTTTTTTAAATGCCCTTTGGCTGTTTTTATGACCTCAGTTCATCCTCCAACTGGAGCTACGTCCTGGGGCGGGGGGGAACTAAACAGGTATCTCAAAGCAGGCTGATTACCATTTAACACAAAAAATAATTAGCCATTTGGAGCAAATTACAGGCCAGTTTTCCTGTTGCTAAATCTGAAGAATTTTCTTGGCAGGTATCAATCTGCTTCCCCCAGTGTTCCAAATAATAGAGCCAGAGTGATAACAGAGATCATGAAATGGCACCAAAAAACCCAGACTGGATAGCCCAGGCAAGCCCGATCTCGTCAGATCTCGGAAGCTAAGCAGGGCTGACCCTGGCAAGTACTTGGAAGGGAAACCTCCAAGGAGTACCAGGGCTCAGGATGCAGAGGCAGGCTATACAGCCACCGCTCTGAAAAGCATCCAAGCCCCCAGTAGGGATCACCAGAAGTCACCATGACTTCCAGGCATGCAATCACACATACACACACACCCTACACCTAAAAGGGGGGGGCACTCCTTATCCGCCAACCTCCATCTGACAATTTCTGTGGTTATTACATGACAGTTTTTAGAAATGTAGGAGATCCTTTCATGGATTTCCCTTCATCTATTTTGGTCTGCAAGCTTCCCTGTAAAGCTGGCAGAAGTCTCTTGGTAAGTCTAGAAGATCAATGACTTTGAGTAGTTTAACTTGTGGGTTGAATGCTTGTTTTGCTTTTCTTGCATGTGTCTTTGTTGTTTCCCAATGAAACTCTTTGGATAATGTATGTGTTTTTTTAGTTTGCTGGATTTGATTCCTTGCCATAAGGGATTGTTTATTGACTTATTTGGGGATTTCTCCCTTGAAATAAAAAAGAAATGAAATCCTTTTTTTTTTCTTTTCAGTAAGAATGGTAACTGCTGGTTAGAAGCTGATTTTCTGAATGCTGCTGAAAAATATTCTTTTGATTTAATAATAGAAAAGCTGGCCTATAATTTGCCCTGAATGCCATTAATGGTAATCAGCCTTCTTTGAAGCAGCCAAAACAAGCTGGCGTTTGCCCTTTTATTCCTGAAGGAGCTTGGCTTTGAATCTTAATTAATGAATTAAGTTTGCCCTTGGCAGCTCTACTGTCAAACAGGATCAATCCCAGAAATGTTAGTGTCTGGAATAAATTCTTATGCCTTCTTCTTATCCTTTAAGCAGTACCCAGCTGGATCAAGCAAAACTTCCATCTAATCTGGCATCTTGTTTCCCACAATGGCCAATCAGATGACCCCAGGAAGCCCATACTAAGGCACAAAGGCAAGAACCCTCCCCCGTCATTGGCCCCCCACCGTAACTGTTTTTTAGTGGTTTGTTGCCTCTGAACATGGAGGTTCTGCTTAACTTATCATGGCTAGTAACTGCTGATAAGATCTCCATGAATTTGACTAATCCCCCTTTGAAAGACCTCTAAACCACAGTGGGGAGGAACATTTTAACCTTCCAGGATGTTCTGTTGCTGGCCTAAAAGTAGCAGTTCTCTTACAAAGGAATTTCAGAGGGAGATTAGAGAGACCACTGAATTGCACTGATAATGAGGCACAAGACAATTCATTCTCCTGGACTGAACTGAGACCTAGGTCTCCTGTCTCATTAGCAATGCTGATTTCTCCACTCCTACTACCCCTCTGCATATTTCACTTAATCCAATCACTCCTGCTATTGTCATGTGCCTGCTATTGTCATTCAGCATCTGTGGTTTTCCAGTCTCCAAGATATAAAGAAAGATGAACTCACATTCTAGTTGTATCTGAAGAAGTGTGCAGTGACTCATGAAAGCTCCTAACTTACCACAAAATTTGTTAGTCTTTAAGGTGCTAGTAGAGTCTTGCTCTTTTCTACTACCACAGTTTGAGGCAGTGAGTTCCACAAGTCAATGATACATTATATGAAGAAAACTTCACCTGATGTTGCTCCACATAGCAACTGGTATTCCAAGATGTACTGTCTTGGAACTTGGAGTTTCCATTTGGTTGTGGCTAATGGCCAATTGGAAGCTGCGGTGGCTCAAGTGGTTAAGACGCTGAACTGCAGGCTGTGGAAGGTCAGTAGTTCAGCAGTTCGAGACCCGGGTGCCGCATGACGGGGTGAGCTCCCGTCTCTAGTTCCAGCTCCTGCCAACCTAGCAGTTCGAAAGCAAGAAACTGCAAGTAGATAAATAGGTACCACTTTGGTGGGAAGGTAACAGTGTTCCGTGCGCCTTGGTGTTTAGTCATGCCGGCCACATGACCACGGAAATGTCTTCGGACAGCGCTGGCTCTTCGGCTTTGAAACGGAGATGAGCACCGCAACGCTAGAGTCGGATTCGACTGGCTTTCGAGCAAGGGAAACCTTTACCTTTACCTTAATGGCCAATTACAGCTACCACAGTGGCGGTGGAGAAATTGCAGCTGACTTATGGTGACCCATTAGGGCTTTTAAGGCAAGAGGCGTTCAGAGGTGGTTTGCCATTGCCTGCCTTTACAAAGCAACTCTGGACTTCCTTACTGGTCTCCCATCCAGAGAGAGAGAGAGAGAGAGAGAGAGAGAGAGAGAGAGAGAGAGAGAGAGAGAGAGGGAGAGGGAGGTTGGATTTATACCCCGCTCTTCACTACCCAAGGGAGTCTCAGAGCGGCTTACAAACTCCTTTCCCTTCCCCTCCCCACAACAGACACCCTGTGAGGTAGGTGGGGCTGAGAGAGCTCTGACAGAAATGGCTCTTTTTTTCAAGAACAGCTGTGCCAGAACTATGGCTTGCCCAAGGTCATCCAGCAGGTGCAAGTGGAGGAGTGGGGGGAATCAAACCCGGTTCTCCCAGATTAGAGTCCGTGCACTTAACCACTACACCAAACTGGCCTGCCCTGTTTAGCTTCCGAGATGTGGATAGCCTGGGCCTGATGAGATGTGGATAGCCTGGGCCATCCAGGTGAGGAAAATAGAAAAGAGGGCCAACAATACAAGCTTAATATATATAGTATATAAAAAGATACATGTATTTATTAACAAAAAATATTAAAAATATATATATATAAGGGCTCAATCACAATATATATTAAGCTTTTGGCCCTTTTTTCTATTTGACTAACCTTTTCAGGTTCTGGATTCTAGGTTTTTAGGTTCAGTTCCCCCCCCTTTTTTTTTGTCCCATCCAGGTGAGGGACAGCTACCACAGTACCTTACAGTAAAGGCCAGAGTGGTGGATGGCAGATGCTAATTAGGCTGTGGGATAGCAAGAGTCCCTACTGACAGCCATGCACCCAAACTGCAGGGCCCTATCTGAGATGCACAGCTCTAAAAAGCAAATAATGTTCCATTTGCAACCTGTTTGCTGATAGTACATCATGGCCTCCTCCCTCCCCTTCCAGACTATAAAAATAAAATATTAACCGTGGAAGAAGTGTGACGGACGACGGTTTCGGTTTTGGCGTCACGAATGGCGGCCGCTTCTCGGGACGCTCCCGGAGGCGGTTAGCCCATGCGCAGTTAGGGGGGGTCTTCGCATGTGCGAAAGACCCTAGTGAGCCTTAGGCAAAGGCTCCGAACCGGGGGCGCTTGGGGAGTAGCCTCTTTGCCGGCAGACAGCCGGGAAATTGAGGCTTTCTCCCCGCCCCAATCGGCCCCGCTGCGGCGTGCCCATAATGGGACTTAGCGGCGCCACCGATTTCCAGGAGTGAAGACAGCGCTATGGTTTAACATAAAAAAGAAGAAATAGCATCGAATCGTGAATTGAAGATCTATTTTGAAGCGTAAATCGAAGCCCCCCTGCATGCGTATAAGCGTTGGGAGGAGGGAGGAGTTTCCACCCCCTTTGAGAAGCAAGATCTACAAAGGGAGCGCGAAGGGGGGCAGAGAGAAAAAAAAGAGTGTTGGTGATAGTACCGTTGGGGTGGCATGGAAGACTACGATCATCTTAGCTTCCTGGGGGATGCGGCACGAACTTCTTAAAAGTAAATAAAAAAACAAAATGTCGATAATGGAAAAAGTTCTGCGGACACTGGAAGAGAAGGGAGGAGGGACTTCCGGTCCAGACAGCCCCCCCCAAGAGCTTGCTGTCAATCAACAGGAAAAGGAGATACTGTGCCCCCTGCTGGAACAATTGCAGAAAATCAATGAAACTTTGTTCAAAATGGAAAGTGTTCTCGTCAGCCGACAGAAACAGATATCGGAAACAACTAGAAAGATGATGGAGTTCGAACAGAAATCGATTCTGATTCTAGGTTTTCAGGGCGTTAAAGAAGAAGAGAAAGAAGATCTCGGATTTACCTTGACAAATGTCTTGGCACCCCTAACTGGTAGTGGAGCGATAAAGTTAAAAGAAGAGGTGGATAAGGCTCCCAAAGCCTACTCCGCTTTTATAAAAGAAAATACTCTGCCAGTAGAAGGGGATGTCGAACATAGCAGGCAACAAACTGGAGATCTAATTTCATCTGAAGAGTTTATGGAGCCCTGGAAACCTGAAGACCAGAAGTTTAAGGAAAAAGAGAAAAGAAAGAAGATGGATTTCATCTTCAAAATACAGAAACTTCTGAAGAGACACGCCAGCAGGGAGGAAGACGCAGTACTCAAAATTGGGATAAGTGAAGAAGACAGCAGCCCAGGGGAAAGTGGTGATGGAACGGAAGACCTCAAAGTTAAAATGGACTTAATCCGTAACTGGAAGAGATTTAAAAAGAAGATAATTTGAGGACCGTTCGTGTAACATCTGGAAAGAGCTGTTTAATTACTAACCCCAATGAACTTTGCTAACTGCGTTAACAGTTTGACTTTGGACTTTACAATAGTTAAAAAGAAGATCTTCTAACCATGATAGATGCCAAAATTGGTATTGGTTATTAACCTAAACTAACCCTCACTAACAGAAAAAATTTCACTCCATCTTTTTCTTTCTCCATCTGTCTACCCTTCCCCTTTCTTATAAAAAGAATAAAATTCTCTCTTTTTTAAGAGAGTTTTACAAAAAAAAAAAAAAGAAGAAGAAGTGTGACGGACGACACCGTTGCGGTTAAGCTTGGTTGAATCACAGCTGATGTTAGCAGCAGCTCAGCTGTAAACCTGGCAAGGCAGTGAGTGAGTACTGTCGGAATGTGCGGCACATTTATGAAATGAAATTGTCTTTTTTTAACATCCCAGCGACGGTTCAGCCCTTCTGCCTTTAAAAAAACCAGTCTAGATTTGCAGGATCAGCCTTTGCCTGAGAAATCTCGCCGTGTTTATGCAGCACATCACAAATTGCGCTACAGACGGGCTGCGATCGATCTTTTGTGGTGCCTTCTTCCCTCTTCCCCTGGGTTGGAAGCAATCTCTCAGGACACGGACAGAGCAGGGTGTACTAGCAGATTGTTCCCCGAGTCTCGATACGGAGAAGGATGAGAGCCAGTCTGATAATAGGTTCTGATTCGGAAAAGCAGCAAATGATTGGAAAAGCAGCAAATGATGGTACTTTATCACGAGTGATAAGGCTTGGTGATGAACGAATGTTCCCATCAGAGATCCTAGGCAAGGGGATTCTATTACGGCACTTGGACAGACAATCAGGAGTTAGGAGCTTTTAATGAGCTTTTCGTTCTTCTGGCTCTCATCCTGCTGTACGGTTTCTTTGGGTTCTTTTTAAATGCTCTGGAATGAGGCTCTACTCTTTGATGCCAGGCAAATCCCTCGTTCAGTAACAAGAAAGTACATTTCTCTGTGAATCAGAGTTCAAATATTCTATGACCTGTATGGTTATTTGTTTTTTATTCAGACGGATGGGAAGCCTGCAGGTGAGACGTACTGTTTGGAGTGCCCCATATTGCTGTCTAACCACAACCCAATAAATAAACATCACTCATGGTGATAATAAATAATAGTAGTAAACGAGATTCCAGGGTGCAATGGATGAATTAGAATTCACCATGAAGTCTGATACTATCTAATTAGGCCTCGATTATGGTAATTGTTTTCTGTTGTACAACAGGTATGTCAATTAGTTAGCCTAGTGTTACTGTGTGTGGTTTGTGTATCTATATACTAGACGTGTCGTATTTATTTATGGTATTTGTCGTCTGCCTTTCTGCTTTGGACACAAGGCGGATTGTACAGAGCGAGTCAATATAATCGAAAGATGGGACATTCAGTAAACAGTGCAATAGGATTAGGGTTGTGGAACCAACCAGAAGTCTAAAAACACCTGAAGCAAAGCGTCACATCAACATGACACAATAAATGATGCAAAATTCCATAATAGGATCCTAGTTTCAGCAGGCTATACACAGTAGTATAGACCACAGTCCCTAAGAATTCTTCCGTGTAACTTTGTGAATAATTTAGTACAGTGTAACTCTATTGCCTGATTAGGAAAAGCCCTCTTGAATATGTATGTAGTTTTCTACACATGACCCCTCCACATACTGACAGAACGTAGGAGAGAACATAAGTGGCTCAGCCCCACCTGCCACCTCCACACATTCCCTGGCTGGTGAGCATGGCACTTATGTGCAGAGGAAGTGTCCACACATACTCTACCTCTTCGTGAGCAGGGACACTGCTTCCCAAACATTCCCGATGATGGGAAGGAAACTTATGCACAAACATTTCCTCTGCATGAAAGTGCTGTGTTTACCAGCCAGCAATCACACCGAGGTGAGAGGGTGGGGCCAGCACACTTGTTCTCACTCTCGCTGTTAGGGATGACAACCTCCAGGTGGGACCTGGGGATCCCCCGGAATTACAGAGATCAGTTCCCTTGGCGCTAATAGCTGCTTTGGAGGGTGGACTCTGTGGCATTCCGTCCCACTGAGGTCCCTGTCCTCCCCAGGCTCCATCTCCAAATCTCGAGGAGTTTCCCAGCCTGGATCTGGCAACCGAACTCCCCCATCCCCTGCTGGTGGCAAAGATGGACCTGACAGCCCTACCCATTGTATGCAAGTTGACTGAACTGGAGATTAAAAGGATTGAAACTGGACTGCGAGTTACCCAAACAGCCAACAATGTAAATAATTTAGAGCTATTATTTATTTGAGTGGAAAACATTCAAATAATATTCAAGTGTGTAAGGTAAAGGTAAAGGTTCCCTTGCTCGAAAGCCAGTCGAATCCGACTCTAGGGTTGCGGTGCTCATCTCCATTTCAAAGCCGAAGAGCCAGCACTGTCTGAAGACGATTCCATGGTCATGTGGCCGGCATGACTAAACACCAAGGCGCACGGAATGCTGTTACCTTCCCACCAAAGCGGTACCTATTTATCTACTTGCAATTTCTTGCTTTCGAACTGCTAGGTTGGCAGGAGCTGGAACTAGAGATGGGAGCTCACTCCATCATGCGGCCACTCGGGTCCCGAACTGCTGAACTACTGACCTTCCACAGCCTGCAGTTCAGCGTCTTAACCACTTGAGCCACCGCAACTCCTCAAGTGTGTAAAGAGGCCTGCAAATACATACAGCTGTTTTCAATATTCATGAAAGATACTTATATTTTGTAGCATGTAAACACAAGAGATGGGGGGGACAGAAAAACAGGGAAAGGACAGTGGGGACGGGGAGACTTCCTGTTATGTATGGGTAAATCTTCTGGGAATCCTAGCATCCACGTATCTGATGATCCAGGCCGACCTTGCATGTACACACAAGCCAGGGGTCTGGAGTCCAGGAGTGGGGTCTGGTGGAGCCAAACAGGGATCTAAGCAGAGATTCCAGGTGATAATCCAATGAGATCCAGAGGGGAAAAGCACATGGAGCAAGGATGGGTTTAGCAGGCAAGTCAGGATGCAGGGAACTCAGTTCAAAGGCTCAGCAGAAATTGGAAAGACAAATACACTTCATAACATGAGAATTAAAGGTATGAAACATATTGGGTTTCTTGGGTTTGTGAGGAGGTGAGGAGACTTCAAGGGCAGTCAGGGGCAAATCTTTGGTTGAGTTGAGGTGGAGGAATTCCTAGGTCCTTGGGAACTTCTTCACGCGAAGGAAGGGGGAGGCTTTGGGGCAGAGAGGAGGAGCGTCTTGGAGGGACTTTCACTGCAGAAGCCTTTCCTAATAAGGAAGAGGAGGAAGAAAGAGAATTTAGAAGAAATGAAAGGTGTCAACTCTTTGGAGGAAAACTTAATTCAGTTAGATTCAAGTCACTTAGAACCGAGTTCGATTCAGTTTGATTTGTGTCTAATTCAGTTTGTTTCGTATCAGTTAGATTTGAATTCAGTTAGGTGCCTGTCAGATAGATTCGAGTTAAGTTAGATTCAGATTCAAGCTTTTGAGAGCCGAAACTTATACCCCAAAAACCTAAGGTGCGACTGGTCTTGAGTTTAGTTGAATCTAGTTGTTCTACTGCGGACCAACACGTCAACTCTCTGGAGCGATCTTCATTCAGTTACGGGCTGATGTGGCCTGGATACTTTCAAAGGAGTGCAGCAAGACAATCGAGAATCGTGCCTCAGAGCACTTTGATTAGGTCAGAATTCTTAGAATAATAGTCAGGGAGCCGATTGATTAGGCCATTTCTCTCTAGGCTTCTCCACTGTGCCAGACTGTACCTTTCAGCAATTGAGTTAGCTGGTCGTTGTATTTCATGTCTAAAATTCAGTCACGTAAGGTGGCCTCCTCATGCCTATTCTCCTGACTAGTCTTGTCCCCACTGTCCAGCAAGTACACAAGTCAAGGCTATCAGGGCTTTCCTGCACTCTCTCTTGCAACTAAGGCTTTCTGGAATTCTTTAGTTTGGCAGAACATTTGGGCTGGTCACAGACCGAGGTCAGAAACTGATGTCAGCAAAATCGAGGCTGAAAATTTATGACAATGCTAAGATGATCGTGTTATCACCTGTTGAAGATATGAAACTGCCTTATAGCGTCTTAGACCATTGATCCGATAAGCTCACCGCTCTGATTGGCAACAGCTCTCCAGGTCTTTCCTAACATCTGCTACTTGAAGTCTATAACTGGAGATAAAAGGGATTGAATTTGGGACCTTCTTCATTCAATGCATGTAGTGTTCCACTGAGCCACAATTGTTCCTGTACTGTTCCCGTACTGCGTCACTGTGCACATGTACACATTTCTATAGGATTATCACAGTCTATGCTTCTGCATCTCATGACCTAATGACCCCAGCATTTACTGTTTTTCTCCCATGTTTGTGTGTTTATCTGCCAGGTTACTGGAGGAAACACTTTGTGCCTCTGATGAAGTGCGTTCCGGTCCACATGCCTCTATGTCGTGATAAATCTGTTAGCCTTCTAGGTGCCCCGAGATTTTTCATTGCACTGATTTCACTGGAAGGGCTAAGCACATGCCATCTTGAAATCAATGGGCTTTCACTGTGCTGATCTTTGGCTGGTTTGTGCCATATGAGTTTTGTTCCTGTGTTAGGGAATCAAGGGGACATGGGGTTTACTTTAATCTTTTTAAAGTAACCAGTCATTTGTCTGTGGGGAGGGGCTTGGTGTTTCATGACATCATATATACCTAGCCAGTTAGCATTCTCCATAACGTCTTCAGAACAGCAGAACTCAGTCCCCTGAGCTCAGTCTTCCAGAGAGGATTGTATGTGGGATAACGTGTGATTGACCTTTATAGAGCGAGTTTCAGGTGGTTAGTCATGCTGGTCCGGTAGTACCTTTGGAGACCAACAAGATTTCCAGAATTCAAGCTGTTGAGAGTCAAGGCTTTCTTCAGTTCGGTGTAGTGGTTAAGAGTAGCAGACTCTAATCTGGAGAACCAGTTTTGATTCCCCACTCCTTCTCCATGTGGAGCTAGCTGGGTGACCTTGGGCCAGTCATAGATCCCTCAGAACTCTCTCAGACCTCCCTCCCTCACAGGGTGTGGGGAGAAAAGGGAAGGTGATTGTAAGCCGCCCTGGGACTCCTTTGGGTAGTGCAAAGTGGGGTATAAAAATCAACTCCTCTTCCTCCTCCTCCTTTTTCCTCCTCCTCCTCCTCTTCCTTAAAAACCTGAGGAAGGGAGCTTTGACTCTCAGAAGCTTATACCTTGGAAATGTTACTTGTCCTTAAAGTTCTACTGGACTCAACTATTACTCTTTGTAGAGCAAATGTCTCCTGTTTTTGTGTATGAGACTCTCCCCAGCTCTTGCAGTTGACCACTTGCAGCTTGGAAATTCAGCTCTTATGACTGTGGATTTCGTTTTTTTAAAAAGGAAGGTTGACTGTGTTTTATACGTCACACACACTTGCAGTCAGCATTATCCTCCCGGCCAACAAAATGGATAGTCTGGATTTCAGAAGGCATCTGGCTGGCCACTTTTGATTATTCCCTTTTTTTTAACAGTTAAAAAAAAAAAATCAAACCAGCCAATGGAAGACCAGGCCTGTAACTGGTGGGCCTGTGGCCTTAATTATTTGCCAAATGAGGATTTTGTTCAGATCCTGACCTTTTTCTCACAAAGCACAACAATTATCACGTTTCCTTGAGAAGAATAAACCTTGTTGCTACTGCCAAGGTGCTTACAATGTTTACAATGGCAGATTTAAAAAAAACAAAACATGTTGAGATGGAAATCTTTAGATATTTCTGAGAAAAAAAAAAAAAAAGCACCCTGATCGGTGTGCAGAGCCCTTTGGTGTATCTTTACAAATTATGTATCATCAAGATAATGTTTTGCAGGCAGGAAAATGCCTTCCCTGAATCTTCCGATCTATGCAATCAGCAAACAATAGAAAATTCTATTAATGTGACAATTTCTTTCCATTGGCAGGAAAATATCAGTGGCCAGATTTGTGCTGTTATTACACAGAGTTTGTTTCTAGAACACCTTTGAAAAATTGGCAAGGTAATATTTTCAGCCGTCATCTTGGAGTCGTGAGCCTGGATGCATGCTTGTGCTCTATTTTTAATGTTCCTCCAATATATGTCAGGCATTTTCAAATTCTGCATTAAGCCCCGAGTCCAATTTTAGTAAGAACCTCATGTGTTGCGTTAGAAGTTGGCAAACGATATTGGCATGGTTAAATTCAATGGATAGTTGAAGAGTAAAGAACAAACGAGCTTCCTTATATTAGGGACGCAGTCTAGTTTCACGAGCTGGCTGGTTCTGTTTGAGCAGCCTGTTTCAAGTTTGCTTTTCTGTTGTGCGAATGGGAGCCATGAGCGTTCATTTTCATGCCATTTACGGTTTTCATGCACCATACTTTTCCTCCTAAAATGTTTGCATTTTTTGATGTCACTTGTGCATCAGTAAATCAGCATCATGGGGAGGGACAGTAGCATGCTATAGCCCGATTCCATCAGATCTGGGAAGCTAAGCAGGGTCGGTACTTGGATGGGGGACCTCCAAGGAAGACTCTGCAGAGGAAGGCCATGGCAAAGCACCTCTGCTTCTCACTTGCCTTGGAAGCCCCTTGCTGGGGTCACTGTAAGCAGTATTGGTTCTTGGAAGGAAGACCACCAAGGAAGACTCTGTAGAGGAAGGCCATGGCAAAGCACCTCTGCTTCTCACTGCTGCTTCTCAGTTGCCTCGAAAGCCCTTTGCAGGGTTGCCGTAAGTTGGCTGCAGCTTGATGGCACTTAACACACACAAATCAGTGTTATACACATACGGTATAGTTATAAACAGGCCCATAGCCAGGATTTTGTGGCTTGTGGGGCAAATTATTTTCTGGTGGGTCACTGTGAAGACCGGATGCAAGAGCACTGGGGAGCAGGGGGTTGCCCCAGTGTTAGTTTGGAGGTAATAAGAAAACCTGCACAAAGGGATGTGGTTCGTGCCCCACCTCCCTAGAGATGGCTATGCTAAATGGCGGAGGAGGTCCTTGTGGGACTGGAACACCTCCTGCTGTTTCTGGACGTGGTAGGGGAGTGTTCTCTGATGCTGCAGATGGTCCTGGAGCTGAATCCAATGAAGGGGGCCGGGTTGCCTTCCCAGATCAGACAGACATCCCCGTGTCTTGGAGCTCTTCTGGCATTTCTGTAGGTTCTGCATAAGTGCCATGGTGACTGTGATTCCTGGGCTGAGTCCTGAACCCAACCAAGCCTCTTCCTCATCCAGGTCTTCGACTCATTCCTGTGGAAGGGAGGGCCCAAAGTCTTGGCCCTTGACACGGTCTTTTCTGGCCCTGTGATCTTTTTAAAGATGGAGGTACTTGGGATCTTCCAAATGCAAGGCACCTTCTCTACCAGTTCCATCCCTCCCCAAAGTGGTTTGGTTCCTCCCCCTCCCATTTCTGGCACTTAAAGACCTTTCATGTGCATTAGATTGGCCATAACCTTTCCAGACAGATGAGTTTTAAAGAGCAGGCTGCAAATCATTGGGATTACGTGCAATTAGCTGTGTTGTGAGAAACTCTTAAGGGGGAAGAAACACGCACAAACACCGACTAGCCGAATGGGGGACACCGCACTTTAGATACCGCTCCTGTGAATTTGGGATTAATTTCTCATTCTCTTGTCTTGAATGGGTAGCAGTAGGGAGCTAATTTATTCTTTTGATTTCTGTTGTACAGATTTGTTTAAATGCTAGAGTGACTTCCTTAGGGGGTAAAAAAAAAATCTATATTACTATAATTACTGCCATGCTAAGTATGCATATAAACTATAATGGAGTAAGTGAAGTGCATCAATGAAATAAATATAATGATTAATGTCCCTGTTTAGCAATAACTATCTGAAGGATAATAGTGGGAGGTTAAAACAGTTTGGGGGCAGAGGGTAAGGTTTTAATTGATGACTTTATCTTGTTGGAGTCTGGAAGGCTTCTTTGTGGAGTAATTGTCAGTTTTTTTTGCATATTTTCCCATCATTTCAGAAAGGAAAACGGGGCCATGCTTCTAGCACCCCTGTTCTTGGACCAAGGATCCCCAGCCAAGGCCTCCACACCACTGCTATTAGAGGCTGCAGAGTTTCTGCAGAGAGCCAGTTTGGTGTAGTGGTTAAGAGCAGTGGACTCTAACCTGGAGAACTGGGTTTGATTCCCCACTCCTCCACATGCAGCTGCTGGTGTGACCTTGGGCAAGCCATAGTTCTGGCACAGCTGTTCTTGAAAAAAAGAGCAGTTTCTGTCAGAGCTCTCTCAGCCCCACCTACCTCACAGGGTGTCTGTTGTGGGGAGGGGAAGGGAAAGGAGTTTGTAAGCCGCTCTGAGACTCCGAGTGAAGGGTGGGGAATAGATCCATCCTCCTCCTCCTGCTGCTGCATTTGTTGCTTGTTGCTTGCTCTCCTCTGATTCAGTAGTCCTGCAGTAGTTTTTAGACAGTGGAAAATAGCGTGCGAAATGGCCAGCTGCGCATTGCACGGGGACCTGAGTTTGTATGCACAGGCATTAACACAAGTATGCACTGGAGGTGAGATGCTCAGGGATGTAACTGCTACGGACTGGGAAGGAGACCCAGCACATGATTCCTAGGGACAGTGCTGATAGTCACTGTCCTGATTTTGTTTTGGGAGAGGCCTTAATACATAAAGAAGGAGCAGAGTGCAATAGAAGAAGGCATTCCCCCAAAGGCAAGAATGGGGACAGTAATTTACCAGGAAGAAGGGCCACACATTGTTCCTAGAAAACAGGGATGGTGGGAGTGCATGGATTAATTTCTAAAAAGACGGAGGGGACACTGTCTGAGGCAGCAGGGAAACCCTGGCATTGAGTCTGGGAATTTCCCCCCTTAATCCCAAGGTGGTAGGGATAGCCTGCTGCTTACTTAGTGGGAAGTTGAAAGCAGTCTGCTCCTGTCCAGAGTTGCTTTATTTGTTGCGCCTGACGCTGGCCCATAGCTAAGATGGGGCTACTGGGGGCTCCACCCCTTCCTTAAAAGGCCAGCTCCCTTCCTTAAAGCCCCCCTCCATTTCTTCCCAAAAGCATTTAAAGGAATCCTTTAAATGCTTTTTGAGAAGAAGCGGGGAGGTGGCACGTGCCCCTCTCCCTCCCCTCCTGCAAGATTTAAAGAGCCCTTCAGCCAATGGGAGAGAGGCAGTTAATAGCAGCCCCATCAGGGAAAAAAAATTTGCCCCACCAGCCACAAAATCCTGGCTATGTGCCTGGACTTATGCGTTCCTGGACTCAACTGAGAACCAAATCAAAGCTGAGTTTTAATGACCTCCTCCCACCAATTATATAGTTATTGAGCTATGAACTTATTCCTGCTGCTTGGATTTCTGTACACGTGCCCGTAGCTGCTTCCTGGAGCTCTTTTTCTCTATGCCTGGCTAACTGGTCTCATTCTTTGTATGCGCATATGCCCAACCCCTACGATCTTTCCCTGCCTTGTGCGAGATGGAGGGGGCTGTAGTCCTGAGGTCCCACTCTGTATGATGAAATTCCAGGAAGTATCACTTTGAACCATCTAGCAATTTCCCTTTTAATTGGTTTGCCTAGTGTGGCGATCCCCAATGTGGTGCAGGTGGGCACCATGGCACAGGTTGACACCTTTCCTGTTGCCCGCTAAATGTTGTTGGAAAGTGGGTAGCATCAGCCGAGGCTTTTGCCCAGCAAAGCTTCCGATTGGCCGTTGGAGTTTTGATTGGCTGTGCAGATTTTTTTAAAACTCTTGCTTCAGCAGCAGCTGCCACGACAGCACAAGGATCTTCACTGTGTAACTGAAGGTAAGCCGTGGCAGCCATTCTGTGACTAGCTCCACCTCCTGCGGCCAGCAGCCATTTTGTGGCTGTGCCCACCATGCTGTGCCAGAATTCCAGAGATGCCCACAGAATACAGATGGTTGGGTGCTGGAAATCTGTGTGTGTTGCAAGGTCTAATTCAGTCATTATAGGGTTAATCTGTTTACCTTGTGTGCTATTGTTTAGACTGACCTGGAAGAGAGCCCAGAAAATTTAAGTCTGTTTACTCACAATCATTGGTTAATGTATTCAGGTGATTTCCTTCTAGGGGTCAAGAAGAAGAAGAATCTCCATTGCTGCCGTTGCTGTTGTTGTTGAGAGACCGTGTGGTCGGTCTGTTCTGTAGCTGCAGAGATGTAGCCTTAGGTCTTTGTTATTTTGTAGCTTTTCCTGTGAACCGTTCCCTTTAGAAATAAAGATTTTTACATAGAAGAAAATGCCTCCTCTCCAGTGAAGCAAAGATCCATTGCAAACTTTGAATATCTGAGTATTTCTGCCAATTTTTCCAACATTGGGGACCTCTGGCCAAGTGTGTTTGTGTGTGTGTGCTGGTGGTAGTGCAGTTCATGCATGGTCTTGACCGGCCAACAATCATATGTTCCAAAACTAACTGTCCAACAATCATACGTTGCTCGGCACGCAGGCAGAACATCACTTTGCGTCAAGCGTGTACATTGCTACTTGTGCTAATCCTGACATTTTTGTCACAGGGTTTGTTGGCCCTTTGTGGCTTCCAGGTGTCCGGCAGCTTTGCATTCAGCGCAGCTGGCATTCACAAAATCATTTGTCTGGAAGAGCTCATAGCCACCCACACCCTTAAAAAGGTTATGAGAAAAGCCAGGTTCTAACATTAGGCTGGTAAAGGCTGCTATTGTTTCCACTGGGTTCAGCTAAATCTAGAGCGATGCTCTTGGCCCCTTATAGAGGTCATTTGAAAGAGAGTAATGTCCCACCTCCTCAGAGGTCTGTTAGTCATCTTGGTCTCTTAGGTTCTATGGAAATGCCAATTCAGTGTCGGGCAGCTGGAGATAAAATTCCTGAAGTGACATGCTGTGTACCTAGCAATGCCCCTAAAAGGATCACAGCCTGGAGGCAGCTGCACCGGGGACGCTGAGGCCGTCCCTTTCGAGACGATGAAGCATCAAGCATAAATTCCAGTCTGCATAAAGGATGGTTTAGACCTATCGTTTCTCTTTCCCTGCTGACTCACAGGGTATGTCTATTCGGCTTGACGAAGTGCAAAAAAGAAAAAAAATCGGTTGGAAATACTCTTTATTCCCACAGATGTTTAGCAAGAGCATTGATCCATCAAACCCCAAATGGAATTGGAGTTTATGAAACGCCGGTAATAATATTTGTAACATTCATTCCGAGAATGTTTCCTTTGCTCGTACAGATGATTGCCTTTTACTTATCTCGATGTGTCATGATTTGGCAAGCTCAAGGAATTGCATGTTATCTGATTTTACAGGGTATAGTTCTTTCCAACAGGCCAGTCAAACAATAGGTAGTATTTTTTGCAGCACGCTCATTTTTAAATACTATGCCTTGCCACGACTGAGGCTGAGACTGAATATGTGCTGAACTGCCTCTCAAAGGAGACTCGAGAAGAGCTGGTTTGGAGAAGCAGAGGGGGGACAGAGGCCATTATGAACCGAGCAAAGATTTTGCTATGTGCATTACATACTTCCTGTATAGAAATGCATAGAATAGAGGCAGGAGAAGCAGTCCTTAATAAAACAGGATACACCTGTGTGATATGAGAGCCAGAAAATCCATTCACGGCACTCTTCAGCGGGTCTCGAACAACTTTCTTTCAGTACCAGTACTGAACACTGTAACAACCCACTTCAGTGTCATTGTAAGAGACAGTTTGGTGTAGTGGTTAGAGCGTGTTGGACTAGACCTAGATCTTGGAGGTCTGGGTTTAAGTTCCCATTCTGCCATGAAGATTACCAAGTGATCTGTGAGGCAGCTACTCTCATTTTTGCCTCACCTATCTCACAGGGGTGTTGTGCGGAATAAAGGAGGAACCATGAATGCCACTCTCAGGATAGTGACAGTTTGAGATAGATAGATAGATAGATAGATAGATAGATAGATAGATAGATAGATAGATAGATAGATAGATTTTTGTTGTTGTTCAGTCGCAGTCAGGTCTGACTCTTTGCAACCCCATGGACCACATCATGCCAGGCCCTCCTGTCTTCCATCGTGCTGCAGAGTTTGCTTAATTTCATGTTTGTTGCATCAACAACACTGTCTAACCATTTCATCCTTTGCCGTCCCCTTATTCTTTCCCAGCACCAGGGTCTTCTCCACTGAGTGCTCTCTTCTCATTTGGTGGTCAAAGTATTTGAGCTTCAGCTTCAGTGTCTGGCCTTCCAGGGAACAGTCAGGGTTGATTTCTTCTAGAATTGACTGATTTGATCTCCTTGCAGTCTAAGGGACTCTCAAGAGTCCTCTCTAGCACCATAATTCAAAAGCATCTATTCTTCGACACTTGGCCTTCCTTATGGTCCAGCTCTCGCAGCCATACATTACTACTACTCACAGGCATACATTACTGCTACATTCATTCTTATGTACAGAAGTAAAGCTTCTCTTATACACTATCACCTGTCTGTCTTATTTTCATGCTTTCATTCAGCGACAAAGCTCAGAGAGATGAACACCTCCTCTGCCTTATCGTCACAAGAACTATTTGAGTAAGGATAAGTGGAGGGGGAAGTCTGACCCAAGGTCACCCAGTGACCTTCATGGCTTTGGGTTTTGAACCACAGGTGCCAAATCCTAGTCTAACATGCTAACCACTTAAGCCTTGCTGATAATTATATCAGGTTTTTATGGATACCATAGACTGCCAAAGAGACAAGTAAGTGGATTCTAGATCAAATCAAACCCAAACTCTCCCTAAAAGCTAAAATGACCAAACTGAGGCTATTGTGTTTTGGTCATATTAAGGGAAGACGGGAGTCACTGGAAAAGACAATAATGCTTGGAAAAGTTGAAGGCAGGAGGAAAAGTGGAAGACACAAAATGAGATGAATTGACTCAGTCAAGAAAGCCATGGCCCTCCGTTTGCAAGACCTGAGTGAGGCTGTTAATGACAGGACGTTTTGGAGGCTATTAATTCATAGGGTCACCATAAGTTAGAAGAAGAAGAGGAGGAGGAGGAGGAGGAGAGATTTATACCCTGACCTTCACTCAGAGTCTCAGAGCAGTTTACAAACTCCTTTCCCTTCCCCTCCCCACAACAGACACCCTGTGTGGTAGGTGGGGCTGAGAGAACTCTGACAGAAACTGCTCATTTTCAAGCACACCTCTGACAGAACTATGGCTTGCCCAGGGTCATCCAGCAGCTGCGAGTGGAGGAGTGGGGAATCAAACCCTGTTCTCCGAGATTATAATCCACACACTTAACCACTACACCAAACTGGAAGCGACTCGATGGCACTTAACACACACACGGGCCTATTAACGTCAATGGCCAGCATGGGATAGTGGCTAGAGGGTTAAACTAAGATCTGGGAAACCCAAGGTCACCCAGCAAGTATGATGTCGAAGGCTGAGTCACCACTCTGCGGTAGAAGCAGAGTGGTGATAAAACCTCAGTTTCCCAGATCTTAGTCTGCACTGTACCTTTCATAGCCTTGATCTGTGGAAATGCACTTCTGTCCCAGCCCTGATCCAGTTAGCCCAGGCTAGCCCGATCACTTCAGATCTCAGAAGCTAAGCAAGGTCAGGCCTGGTCAGTATTTGGATGGGAGACCACCGAGGAATACCAGGGTTGCTCCACAGAGGCAGGCAAACCACCTATGGGGTCACCATAAGTTGGCTGCAAATCGGTGACACCGATTTGCAGCGATATATGTATATATAGTGTCACCGATTTGCAGTTTTATATATATAACACTTGCATTTAGAGTAGGGTATCTCAACAGTTGCATTTAGAGTGGAGTGTCAACTGTTCTTTAAACCTGTATTAATCTTCAAGCACTGAAGATTAATATTGCTTAAAAAAGAAATCTTCTGCCTGATTAATTGGGACACCTGTTTTTAGTCACTCAGGGGAAAAAAAGCCTTCTTGTCAATGAATCCTGCCAATGAGTCAACCAAATGTCACAGTCCTAAGATATATGTATGTATCATCGATGTTGGCAGTAATGGGAATTCTCATCTGTATACTAGAACACATTTGCTGCTGACTCAGAAAGCTGTAGCTTTTGAGAAGAGTCCTCTTTTGCAAGGCTATTGGGGCAGCGTCATTCATTTTACCTGGCTAGTCTGAAGAAAGTTTTAAATGCATTTCCTAAAGGATTTCTGCTTAACTCTGGCATATGCTGTTTTCCTGAGAGCTTTAGCAAAAGTGGGCGCGATGGGTTTTTTGGAGGGGTTACCGCTGCAGCATATTAGATTTTTGAAAAGCTGATGTTCATATGGATTGTTTGCACTCGGGGGGCTTTCACTTAGCATTTATATCGGGCATAGGGAAGGATTATCGCTTTACCTCTCCGTCTTATATATCCTGACAGTAATGCTGGGGAGGTGATTGTTATTATACCATTTCGGTGATGTAGAACTGAGAAAAGAGAGTGGCTTTCCCAAGTGTTGGATTCTCTTGCTTTCTCCATGAATCCAATCCTTTTCGAGGAAGCCACAGTAGCTGTGGATGATACAGCCTGAGGCATCTTGTTTAAAGCTTTTTATGAGTATATTCTGTGCTGAAGAAGGATAGCAAGAATGTGTCAAATGGAGTTCTGTAGAAAGGGAACCTGGATTCTACACCAAGAAAAGCTGAATTTTGCACTTTGTATCGATGATGGAAAGTATACTTTGTGTGTGTTATTGTTTGGCATCATTCTGCACCTGCTAGTAATAGAGGAAAGGGGTGTTTTGCAAGTTCTTCACACTGTAATGTATGGAAAGCCCTGCTGTATCAAACTAAAGGATCATTTTCTGCAGCATCTTTTTGTCCTGCTGCTCTTGTATGGGTGACTTTGTAGTTTTCATCCTTAAGAACATAAGAACATAAGAGAAGCCAATGTTGAATCAGGCCAATGGCCCATCTAGTCCAACACTCTGTCACACAGCGGCCAAAATATACCAGGTGCCATCAGGAGGTCCAGCAGTGGGGCCAGGGCACCAGAAGCCCTCCCACTGCTGCCCCCTCCAGCACCAAGAATAGAGTGCATCACCTGCCCCAGACTGAGAGTTCCCATCTATACCCTGTGGCTAATAGCTACTGATGGACTTCTGCTCCATATGTTTATCTAATTCCCTCTTGAAACTGTCCATGCTTGCAGCTGCCACGACCTCCTGTGGCAGTGAATTCCATATGTTAATCACTCTTTGGGTGAAGAAGTATTTCCTTTTATCTGTTCTAACCCGACTGCTCAGCAATTTCATAGAGAGTGCCCACGAGTTCTTGTATTGTGAGAAAGGGAGAAAAGTACTTCTTTCTCAACCTGCTCAATCCCATTCATAATCTTATAAACCTCGATCATGTCACCCCTCAGCCGTCGTTTCTCCAAGCTAAAGAGCCCCAAGCATTTTAACCTTTCTTCATAGGGAAGGTGTTCCAACCCTTTTATCATTCTAGTTGCCCTTCTCTGCACTTTTTCCAATGCTATAATATCCTTTTTGAGATGTGGTGACCAGAACTGTACACAGTATTCCAAATGAGGTCGCACCAATGATTTATACAGGGGCATGATGATACTGGCTGATTTGTTATCAATTCCCTTCCTAATAATCCCCAGCATAGCGTTGGCCTTCTTTATTGCAGCTACACATTGTGTAGACATTTTCAGCGAGTTATCCACTACGACTCCAAGATCTCTCTCTTGGTCAGTCTCTGCCAGATCAGACCCCATCAACGTGTATTTATATTTAGGATTTTTGGCTCCAATGTGCATCACTTTGCACTTGGCCACATTGAACCCCATTTGCCACGCTGACGCCCACTCACCCATCCTCAACAGATCCCTTTGGAGTGCCTCACAATCCTCCCTGGGTTTTCACCACCCTGAACAACTTCGTGTCATCTGCAAATTTAGCCACATCACTGCTTACTCCCAATTCCAAATCGTTAATAAACAAGTTAAAAAGCATGGGACCGAGTACTGATCCCTGTGGTACCCCACTGCTTACCACCCTCCACTGAGAAAGTTTCCCATTTATACTCACTCTCTGTTTCCTATTTATAAGCCAGTTTTTGATCCACAAGAGGACTTGTCCTTTTATCCCATGACTATTGAGCTTACTTAGGAGCCTTTGATGAGGAACTGTATCAAAAGCTTTCCGGAAGTCAAGCTTTCCTTGCTGTTTCAACCTGGAAAAATCTCCATTTTGGTATTCTGTCATAGGTGAAGCATACCTGTGACTTTTTATTTTCATGCCACTTTCTTTTTACTTGTATCAAATTCTTCTTATCAAATGAATGCATTCTTTAGCATTATACACACACACGCACACTACACACCTAAACAGCATACTGTTCACATAAAAACAGTACAACAGGTGTACTGTGTAAAAAAGCGGACAGCCCCCCAAGAGAGCAAAAAACATACAGCCCAAAACATTAACAAAATATTACCAATTATAAACAGGAAGGAAATGGAGAGCATTCGCTTATCTTGTTTTATGGCGAGTTCACCCAGCTTCAAGCCTGTTTACATCGTTCACCCAGTTTCATTTCTATGTCTGCAGCCATGAGGACTAGAAACATACTTTTAAGAAATCTGCAGCATGTGTAGACCACGCCTTTGTTCTGATATACCTTCTAATACCTGGAAGTCCATTACCATGAAACCATTTTAGATCAAAGATTATTTATGAGGTTCAGTCACCTAAAAAATTTGTTGTCATGTTTGTTGACTGAGGGGCGGGGCGTGGCGCAGCCCGACGCGACGGAGCTTTTGACAACAGCTCCGGCCACTTTTGATATATGGGTTAATTCTGATGGTTATAAGCTTATTTATTCTCTTTCAGCAGTAACACGTTTGTTACTTACAGAGCTGCAGAATTTGCCATGTGAGTTCAGGAAGTCAGAGTGTTTTGTAGCGGTTAATATAGTTAGTTCTAATGGCCTTTAATCCTTCCTTGCTCTGTCAAGATCTGTAAGATATTATTACAAACAGTAATTGGCTGAAGTACTGTCCTAATTTTGCTCTTATGTTTGTGATGGCCCACATTTGGTTTGATCTTCAGGAAATTCTATTTCACATGAGTGATCAGGACCACAGAGATGAAGGGCTAGAGAGACAACATTCTGGGACGCCTGGTCATCTGAGGGGCCCAGGAAGACATGTGATTTCCCCCCCCTCATGTGATTGGATTGAGTCTGCGTGGTGTGAGGGGAGAGGCCTGGGAACCACTGAGGCTTTGGGAGAGGGAACTGGTGTCCAGAGCCTGCGATAGCTCTGATTAAAAACAGACTCTTCTCTCCAATTTTCTCTAATTAAAAGGTACCCTTTGGAACCTGTCATCCTATGAGCCCCTCAAAATGGTAATCATTAACCACGGTCTTCAGACATTGACCAACGAAGTGATCATCCCCCATTCTGGTTGGGAGAGTGAGCCAAATGAGGACTCAAAGCCTCGAGACGCCGAGTGGACCACTGTCTTCAAGAACACGTCAGGATGTTTGAGGTGAGATTTGGGGTGGGCATTTGCAACATTTTAGTCTGTGCTGAATAACTGTAGATGGAACAGTAGGGAAATAATTTTTGTGTCCAAAGTCCTGTGTTATAAGCCCAAAACTTCTGATGTACATATGCATGCACAAAAGTACTGGTCTATTGCTGTTATTTTAGGTTTCTGCAATTCATGTTTGCACGGCGTTTTTTGTAGAAAAAACCCAGCAGGAACTCATTAGCATAATGGGCCACACCCAATAACAGAAACTTATTAGCATATTAGGCCACACCCCTGACAGCACAGCTCCCACCCAGGATTGGCTTCCCCAGGTGCCCCGCAGCTGTGGGGCACCTGGGGAACCTGAGGAGGGGAAGCAGTTTAAATTGCCTTCCCTCCCTGGATTGACTTGGCTTCCCCAGGCGCCCCGTGGCTTGCGAGGTGCCTGGGGAACCCAAGTGGAGGGAGGAGGCTGTAGGCATGACCAACTTGGAAGCCAGCCAGAAATCCGTTCCTGTGCGTTCCTACCCAAAAATAGCCCTGCATGTTTGGG
Organism: Gekko gecko; assembly: GCA_029375565.1. NCBI lineage: Eukaryota > Metazoa > Chordata > Lepidosauria > Squamata > Gekkonidae > Gekko > Gekko gecko. The sequence goes on along the minus strand of JAPDNY010000012.1, from coordinate 62,413,187 downwards.
AATACAACTCAATGGGTTGGATCTGTCCAACTTTTCAGTTGGTGGGGGCAGGGTCCACTTTGAACACCAAAAAGGTATGCCGGTCATCGTGGGACAAAAACCACATGAGATGAGGGCTGTAATATGGAGGGGAATTAGGTGAGATTGAATTTTTTTAAAAGCTGACTGGCTCTAACAAGTTATTTCTCTCCCTTTCGAATACATGTCTCAGAGCCAAACTAAACATGATAGAGAACTCATGGCTGCCACAAGTTCGCTGTCACCATTTTAAAATCAGGCAAGGATTTGATTGGACCCACAGCATAGAGTTCTTCCGCTCACACACCCCTTTTCAAGTGCCAAAAGGGCTGTGCCCCACCATGGTCGCTTCAGTACTTGGAAACACATGAGGTGAGGGGGAGCTCTGCACCGTGGGCCCGACTCGTGGCATTTTAAAATTGTGACAGTGAACTCATGAGGGCCACGAGCTCTCCAGCGTGTCTAGTTTGGTCCTCATACAAATGTGTTATCTTGAGGTACGTGATGATATTTTCCTAGGTAACAGACCAGGAAACAGTGCTTGAGCGTTGCAGCGTTCTAAGTGGTTGAGGGCCTCCAAATATGCATTTTGTCCCTAGCCGTGAGATGTCTGTGGGCAGCTTCTGATGCGTTGTGTGCCCCATTTACATGAATGCTTTTTGCTGGCATACCTGTGATAGGAATCACAGTGTGGAAAGAGTTTATTATACCTGCATTGCACCTGTAGATACTATCTTTTCTGTGTTACAGTTTTATTACAGAAATTAGTTGCAGGATTAGCTCCTTGAATGCTACATTGGAAATAACCAAACAATTTAGGAGGTAGCTATTAAAATTCTAACAGAGGGTTAGTCCAAATGTGATAATTGTATCTGGCAGCTATCTAAAAGCAAGGAATAGATGAATGTTCCTTTGCACATGGCGTATTTGCGGGCACATGTGGACAGCTGTGCAGTGCTTCAGCAAAATGTATCGATTGACCTCATTTGCAGACGCTCTCTTTTTTGTCTTGTCTTTCTGACTAAGAATCATCCAGCATCACTGTCTCGTGCTCCCAGAACTTACATAGAGGCATCCTCTAATAATAGAGGCTTGTAAATGCTGACAGAGCTCTAGCAAATTTGTGATTGATCATCCATGCAAGAAACAAATAGATGTTTATTTTTACCCTCTCCTTCTCTAGCAGAGATGAATCTCCGAAAACTCAACTGGCTTGGGCAAATATAATCATAAGTTCTGAGCAGGCCTGAAGTTTGGTAGGAACTGATAGGGAGACCTGACTTACTTCCTAGGTTTTTAACAAGAAAAACCAAGATCTGCTCTCATCAGAATCAATGGTACACATTCTGTTTGCCAGATTCAGGTGGGTAGCCATGTTGGTCTGAAGCAACAGAATAAATGTTGAGTCCAGCGTCACCTTTAAGACCAACAAAGTTTAATTCTGGGTACATGGTTTCATGTGCATGGGGATGGCGGAGGGGGATAAAAATGAAGTCATGGGAGATGGATGAAGACAGTTTTGGAGCTAGTGTGTGAAGCATGTTTCCTACAGTGAAAGACTGAAGAGTCTGAAGTTTTCCAGTTTAGAGAGAGGACAGTTAAGGTGTGGGATCAGATGTGAGAAATTTATAAGATTATGCATGGGGTGGAGAAAGTGGGTTTTCTCCCTCTCTTTCTCCTTCTCCTGGAAAGGTGTGAGAAGAACCAATGAAGTTGATGGGGAATAGGTACAGGACAGACAAAAGGATGTACTTCTTCATTCAACCGGTAATTAAATAGAGAAATCCTCTGCCAGTGATCACCACAAACATAGATGGCTTTGAAAAGGTACTAGATTCAGAGGATCAGTGGCTACTAGCCATGTTGACTAAAGAGAGCCTGTGTATCCAGAGACAGCATCAGGGAAAAGCCTTGGCCTCTATGCCCTGTTTGTTGACCAGGCCACCATGTGAAACAGCATAGTGATGGACCACCGATCTGATCCAGCAGGAACATTATATTCCTGCAGAGCCTTCAATCAAACTTCAGTTTGCTGTGATGTCTGAATATGGGCCCCTTGGCAAACTGGAGTTTGAAGAAAGCAAACTCCAGTTTATTTTTTATTTAATTTTATTTACTTCCTTTATACCACATCTTTGTTCCCCGTGGGGACCTACAGCAACTTACATCATTCTCCTCTCCTTCATTTTATCATCCCAACAACCCTGAGTCCAGGTGCAGGCAGACTGGAATTCGATCAAAAGCTTCTCAAATCAGCATTCACTTGTGCCTCACTTACAAGAGAAGGAGGCTGTGTCCATGGCAAAAAACTGAGGCTTGTTGCGACATCTAAAAGCAGCCATAGATTTGATGTAGCCATCTTGCCGTACCATGGTTTATGCTAAGCATAATTTAGAAACCAAATAATGTTTTGCAAACCTGTAAGCAGCCCGCTTTCATTTATCTGGAAGTTTAGTGTCGTATTGTCTATATCTGGAAGTAGAATAACAGCCATAATTTAGATTCAGGTGGGTAGCTGTGTTGGTCTGAAGCAACAGAACAAAGTCTGAGTCCAGTGACACCTTTAAGACCAATGAAGTTTAATTCTGGGTATTAAATTAAACTATGTTGGTCTTAGAGGTGCCACTGGACTCTGTTCAGCCATAAATATAGTTCGTTAATTCAGACATCACTTCAAATCACAGACAGCCTAAACCATGCTATGTAATCTTACCACAAACCATGGTTTAAGGTTATAGTTCTTTGGCTGATTGCAAACTGTGGTTTGCCAGGCATCACACTAATCCCTTATCAGTGGGTGGGTGTGATAATGTCCCAATCAAGCCATCCAGAAATATTACATGATACTCCCTTGCTGGGATTGTCCCCTTTCAGAATGCCATGGGGGCATGACCTTTTTGACTATTATCCCAAGTTAAAAACAAAAACAAAAAACCCGACCAACTCTTGCATGTAGAATCTAGTGTGTCTGGAAGAAGGGTTTCTCACTTAGTCTTCCCCTTAATATTCAACTTTCCTCATAAGGATCTTGCAGTTATTGTCTGTGCTTTCGCATCCTCAAGGACTGACTGCTGTAATGCCCTAGAGATATTTTCATATGATTCGGCCTGCCAAAGGGATGTCCTATATTTAGCATCGTGCTGGTGCAAGAAATCACACCTTCCTAAGTGTGTTTATTGAGAGAATAGCAAGTTGTGGGAAGGTGCTATAACACCTTCCACAATATCATGGTCTTGCACACATATCACTTAAAAGCAAATGCAAGTGAGCCAGGGGGCTGATTGCAGGTACCTTAAAGTACATTCTGTTGCAGTTTCCTTGTTGGTGTGGCATAAACAAGAGCAAGATTGAACAATCCCAGTCTTATAGTTTCCGTCCTGTACAGGCACATTAGGATGAGACAGAGTGGCCGGGCCAAGGTGAACCAGTGGGTTTTATGATAGAACAAGAATTTGAATCCAGTGTAAGACCTACCTTCTATCAACTACATCGCAGTGGATTTAAAGAAGTGGAGGATGTGTTCTGTCTAATGTCACCTGTAATTTAATTTCGCCTGCTGTGCTCTCATCTTTGGTGACCCAGCAATAGGATCCTTGAGTTTTAGGATTGCTTGAAATGTCTACAGGTGAGGTTAAGTCAAGAGAATGTGCATAGCAACAGAAGAACCGACATCCTGGGCTACGGAACTCACTTTCATTTTCAGGCGTGTTTGATTTGGAAGACTTTTGTCAATAGTCTATACAAAGTGAAGAGGTGTTTTTTTCCCCCTTCCTTCCTTTTGCCGTTCTTTCGAATCCTTCAGGCCTTATGATGGGGGCTAACAGTTCGTACAAAGCTAATAAAGGAAGCCGCATTCACTCTTGTAGTGCACTGGAGTGTACTTCAAGCTCTTTTCTAGTGATTAATATGTATCTCCAAAATGGTTTGTTCATTTCCATTCCTTGGGCTTGCAGTCTCTGAATTGTGCTTGCGATTCCCCCAAGAATAGCTTTTATAAATGCAGACTGTAATGAAGAGTGTTCCAAAAGGCCCCTTTTATTGAAATTATCGGCAGTCCCATTTGAGATACGGGGCCTTTGGAATGGGATCCAGACGCCATCATTTTTTTTTCCTTGCGTGCCCCTCTCTTCCAAATGAGGGTATTAAACGTGGCGCAGCTTAAAGATTTATCAAAATGAACATTAGATTCCCCAACTACAGCAGACATTAAGTTGATCATTAATAGATTAGGTTTAATCTACAGTGGGAATTCTTCCATTAGCAGGTATCTCTGTGGCAGTGATCTAAGTGGAGGATTCCTTTGTTGCCGGAGAAGTTTGATTCTCTTTAATGAAGCAACTCTTTCTGAAAGGAAGGGAGAGAATGGGGGCTTCAATACAGGAGGCCCAATTTCCTTCAACATAATTAACATGGGTGCATTATAGTGGAGATAATTGCCTTTAGCCTCTTGAATCTGATGCGGATGTCTGCAATGAGAAATGGAGACTTATTTTCAGAAGGAACAAAACAGCATCCAGTAAAGGCAAGTGAAGGTATAGTGTCCAGATCATGCAAAGTGATGGTATTTCTTTACTCTGCTCTGGTTAGACCTCACCTAGAGTATTGTGTTCAGTTTTGGGCACCACAATTTAAGAAGGATATAGACAAGCTGGAATGTATCCAGAGGAGAGCAACAAAGATGGTGAGGGGTCTGGAGACCAAGTCCTATGAGGAAAGGTTGAAGGAGCTGGGTATGTTTAGCCTAGAAAGGAGACTACTGAGAGGTGATATGATAACCATCCTCAAGTACTTGAAAGGCTGTCATTTAAAGGATGGTGCGGAGTTGTTTTATATTGCCCCAGAAGGTTGGACCAGCACCTACATGTTGAAATTAAATCAGAAGAGTTTCTGGAGAAATGTTAGGAAGAACTTCCTGACAGTTTGAGCGGTTCCTCAGTGGAACAGGCTTCCTCAGGAGGTGGTGGGTTCACCTTCTTGGGAGGTTTACAAACAGAGGCTAAATGGCCATCTGACAGCAATGCTGATTCTGTGGACTTAGGCAGATCTGAAAGGGAGGGCAGGAAGGGTTGCCTCAGTGCTTAGTTCTTGTGGCCCTTTCTTACACGCCCAGGGAAATGCTGGTCACCACTTTGGGGTCAGGAAGCCAAACTGGCCTGGTGGAGATCCTGGAGTTTTTTGTCATCTTCTGAGCATGGAATAGCAATTTGTGAATTTCCTGCATTGTGCAGGGGGTTGGACTAGACGACCCTGGAGGTACCTTCCAATTCTGTGATTCTATGAAGGTATATATCTATCCAGAACCCCGTGCTTTTGTTTGGGTGGGAGATTAGAGACTGAGAATGACATAGCATCCATGTGTCAGCTCCTGCAGAGCACTAGCAACCGGTGCCCCAAATGTATCTTTCAGAGGAGTAGATTATCCCACTGCTAACACCATATTGTGTTCCTGTTCATATGTGAGTCTGAGATGGGTGGGGGAGTACTCCCTTATATAGTCAGAAGCTCAGTAGGCATATATAGATGATCAACTGCATGTGAAAGTGGTTTTCTACTACGTGGTTGCTTGATCATGAGGATTTGTTTCTCCTGCCACAGTTTCTGACATGTGGTAAAGGCTGGGGGCCAAATATGGGCCTCTACACATTTCCATCTTGATTAGAAAGTCATCAATATTTTACATGGTTAGGTTGCTGATTACAGGATCATAAATTCCACTGGGGATGTTGAATGGAGGTGATGTTCCCCCAGGTGTAGAATGTCATACTTTCGTTTGTTTGTTTGTTTGTTTGTTTGTTTGTTTATAAGGAACCAATTGTCTTCCCTGCTTTTTATCTCTGGTTTTTGGATTTCATGATATCATATATATATGTATGTTGAAAGACTGGAATTCTTGCAGTGTTCTTGAAATATCCAAGCAATCCCGTCATTAATAGAAGACATTATAGAAGGAAGATGTTGAATGTTTTATTTTCAAAAGATTTATCATGATTTATTGGCTTCTTCCATGGAGCCCAAGGTGGTAGACGTGGTCTCCTCCATTTCATGCTTCCAACAACCCTGAAATGTAGGGTATCACCAGGAGAAGTGGCCATGACTCCAAAGCATCTGCAGGCATCTCCAGTGAAAAGGATCAAGCAGGAGACCCTGTGAAATGCCACTACCTGAGACTTTAGAGAGCCACCACCAGACATTAGATAACATTGGCCTAGATCAGGTATCCCCAAGTATGGTGCCTGTGGGTGTCATGGCACTCCCCCACACCTTTCCTGCTGCTCAATGTTTTTAAAAAGTGGGCTGGTTCAAGTGGGGGTTTTGCCCAGCAAGGCTCCTGATTGGCCAATGGAGATATGATTGACTATGCTGATTTTTAAAAACGTTGCTTTGGCAGCAGCTACCACCACAGCACAAAGACCTTCAGTGTGTGACTGAAGGTAAGCTGTGACTGCCATTTTGTGGCTGGCTCCGCCTCTTGCAGCAACCATTTTGTGGCAGCCATTTTGTGGCTGCGCCTACCACACTGGGTCAGAATCCCAAATGTGCCTGTAGGCTCAAAAAGGTTGGGGAATCCTGACCTAGACAGACCCATAGTCTTACACAGTATAAGGCACTGCCATGTGTTCGTGTGATAGTAACCAGTCCAAGATCACCCAGTCATTTTCATGGCCGAACAGAGAGTTGATACCTGGCCTTCCCAGTGCTAGTCTCTCCTACCACTGCACCATACATGTTCTCTGTATTTCCAAAGTACACTGTAGGTTAATATGTTTGTCCTTCATATTTGAAATGCTTCTTGAATTACTTTCATATTGAAATACAAATTAGTGGAGTATTTTTGCAGGTTTTTTTTTTTAAATTGAGTTACTTAAAATATGCATTGTCTAGGTCTGCCTACTGAACACACAATCAATGGACAACATGAACTGAGAGCACATGAATTTTTAGCTGCAGGATCTCCTACAATACTCAAAGCAGTGAAATAAACCTTTCCAGTCACGAAATGTATTGTGGTGGAAATCCATATATATATACTTTTAAAACACAGCTTACAGTATTTATGCATGCAGAGCATTCCTGTGAATGAAGGATAAGGCCTACAGCACTATGGAGACTGGAATGTAAAGAGGTTTTGCAGGAACAAAGTTGAAGCATCTGTGGTCAGAATCTCTTCATTGTTTACTGGGAAGGGAAGCTCTATTTCTTATTCCATTGTTATATGGAGTAATCAGAGACATTATGAAATGGAGGGGGAAATCCTTCAAGGATTGCCTTCTTCCATATGAATCTGCCCAGATGCTGAGAGATCTTTCAAAGGCCCTCCTTAATGTTCTCCTCTTTGCAAGGAGAAGAAGAGATTGGATTTATACCCCACCCTTCACTACTCAAAGGAGTCTCAGAGCAGCTTACAAACTCCTTTCCCTTCCCCTCCCTGTGAAGTAAGTGGGGCTGAGAGAGCTCTGACAGAAACTGTTCTTTTTCAAGAACAGCTGTGCCAGAACTATGGCTTGCCCAAGGTCACCCAGCAGGTGCAAGTGGAGGAGTGGGGAATCAAACCCTGTTCTCCCAGATTAGAGTCCACGCACTTAACCACTACACCAAACTGGCAATAACCAGAAATGCAGCTACTAGATAAGGTAGGGCCTTTTCTGTGGTGGCATGGTGGCTCTGGATCTGTCTGCTGGTAGAGTTTCTACCTTGCTTTCTCTGTAGGGTTGCCAGAACCCGCCAGTGGAGGCAGGGGTCCCCTGCTGACAGGCCCCACCTCTCAGCTGCTGATCAGCTGGCCGCTGGGGGGAACTTACCCTGAAAAGAGGGAGAGCTGTCTGACATGCAGCGGATGTGCAGCAGATGTCCATGTCACAACGGATGCCTGTGTCACTGCCCACATGACCCCGAGGTGACATCATCACATCCAGGACATTGGGGTGATGCTCTAGTATTTGGGCAAATATTCTGTGGTAGAAGCCAACTTTACCATAGAGTTTTTGCCCAAATATCAGAGTGTCACCCCGACATCCCAGACGTGATAACTTCACTTCTGGGTCACATGGGCAGTGATATGGACATGTCACTGCACGTTGGACGGATCTTCCTCTTTCCCTGCTGCTCCTGGTAAGCCCCGCTCCAACACTGGTTGCCAGGAGGAACCTAGCAACCCTATTTCTCTGTGGTTTTGGTGTTTTGTTTTTTTGAAGCGCAGCTAAGACAGTACTTTCCATGCTGCTGATGTTTCGTTTATTTGTCTGGAAGTCCAGGACGTCACTAGTTTAGAGAGAAATGGGAATCAGAATAGCCTTCTCTGGTGACATACAGTTCACACCTTGACCCCCAGAGAAGACTCCTCAGACTTAAATGGACGGCACTGTGGTGTTGAGTTGAGCATTGCACTGGGAATGGAATGGTGGTAGAAGAAGGCTCTATGGTGTCTCTAGGGTTGCCAACCTCCAGGTGGGGCCAAGAGGTAATCCAGAATTATAACTGATCGCCGTACTACAGAGACTGATTTCCTTGGACAAAATGGCAGCTTTGGAGGGTAGACTATATGGCATTATACTCCACTGAGGTCATTCTCCTCCTCAGACTCCACCTGCAAATCTCCAGGAATTTCACAATCCAGAGTTGGCACGCCTTGGTGGTTCTGGAGTTGAGCTGGTCCAAGGAAGGAGGCAGAGCTGAGAGGCACCTATCTGTCTCTTGGGGCTCTGGCATGGACCCTCCTTCTGAAAGGGGGCAACCAGGTCTGTGACTCAATCTTGTTGCTGGTTTTGGAGCTTTTGTTCAGTTTATGCACTTTTTGATGATTTATCCTTTGTTGTGAGCTGGCCTGTTGATCTGTTTCGCTTGTAAGGGCAGAATAAGAAGTGCAAGAAAGAAAGAGGCACTTGTGTGCTTGTCCAGTAGAAATAACATTCTTGTTATCATTTTATTATACAAATACAGAAATATACATGACCTACCTACTACGACAACATACATTAAAGTTACTAATTTTACAAACAAAAAAAAATTACTTTTACACATGATTCCAAACAACATTGTCCTACTTCCATTACATTTTGTCCTATTTTGATTTCTTCACAAATATACTTCCAAAAGTTACCAAAGCAAACCATACTCAGTATTTCCTTCTTTACCGACTCCACAGGAAATTTTTTTATTCAAGAAATCTATAAACATAGACCAAGGCTGTGCGAATAATTCCTGAGCATTATTCTTCTTCCAGTCATGCTTTAACACTGCTATTTTGTCCATGATCATAACAAAAACATCTTGATGGGCTTTTGTGAATCTGAATCTGTCTGCTGGAGTCTTGGCCCACTTCCCTCCCCCACCCCCAACAGGTGAACTAGATTCAAGTCCAGTTCTAGTTTAGAAACCAATAAGATTTGAGGGGTATAAGCTTTCAAGAGCCGAAGCTCCCTTCATCAGATATTTCTCATGGAAATCTTTAGTAAAAAGGAAAAGATGTGAGGGTAACCTGGCTGCGACATCTGTCACCCCATTGATCTCCAGGGCTGATTTGGTGGATCCGGCTGGCCAAGCGGGTATCCTCTGCCTCCCTTGCTGCTCCATGCACGTCGATCCTGAAGCTGAACACTCAGTGGAAGAAGATGACCATCCCAGATAGATATTTACCACAGGTAGTTGATGAAGGGAACTTTGAATCTTGAAAGCTTACACACACACACAAACACAGGGCTTTTTTTTGCAGAAAAAGCCCAGCAGGAACTCATTAGCATAACAGGCTACACCCAGCAGCAGAGACTCATTAGCATATTAGGCCACACACCCCTGACAGTACAGCTCATTAGCATACTGGGCCACACTCCCATTTTACCGGAAGTGTGGTCATCCAGCCACACCCACCTTTTGCTTCTTATTCTGTTTACCTTGTTTGTTGTCAAAACCCAGGGCTTTTTTTGGAGCAGGAACTCCTTTGCATATTAGTCACACACACCCAATGTAGCCAATCCTAATGAGTTTCTGCCACTGGGTGTGGCCTATTATGCTAATGAGTTCCTGCTGGGTGTGGCCAACTCAGGAGCCAGCAGAACTCCGTTCCTGTGCGTTCCTGCCCAAAAATAGCCCTGCACACGCACACACCAAAATTTCATTTGCCTTTAATGTACTATTGGGCTTGAATCTAGCCCTTTTGACTGCACACCAACATAGCTATCCGCCTGAAACTATCACAACGGAGACCGTTTGTCTTTTGTTGCATGCTGGAGTTTGCAAATGTACTGACATTGGCTGCAAGAACTTGAGGTTATTAGATCCGTTGAAGCCAATGGTGGCTTGCTGCGATAAATAAACGAAACTGTCCGCTGTGTAGCACTAAGTGTCTCACCAAGATGGTAAACACCAGCTGAGAATAAATTCTGCCGCCATCTGTTTAACTGGTTTCCATGTTAGATCCCCTTTTGCCTTCACCGATGCAGCAGCTGGAGCTAGAAATTCAGCTGAACAGTGCTAACTGCGGATTATAAAGCTTGTTTTCTAATTTGGAAAGCAGTATGCATTCTGCAGGGGCATAGCTCTAGCTGGGGGCAAATCGTCTACCCGCCCCCAAGCACTGGTTCTCCCCACCTACCACTTTTTCAGAACAACAAACTCTAAACTGTACAACTGCTGTTTCAAGAATGAATGCTTGTTTTAGAACAAGAGAATGTCTGAGCTTAAAATAAAAAAAATTGATGGCTGGGGCTCTCTACCTTCCTCAACAGGCAGTGCTTCAAACTGCACCCACCTGATCCACCTATTTCCACTATGCTAAGGATCTGGAAATTTCAAAATCACTGACTGATCCTGAAACAAATCCCCCTTCAGTTACTATGACTGTGAGCCTGACGGTTGCTTAGAGAAGGGAAGGTGTTACCTTCATTATTGATGTGAGAAAGGTGTCCATTCTAAACAAGGAAAAGATTCCGAACAAAGATAACCGCTCCTATTTAGCATATATGTTTGAGACACTAGCAATTCATTGACAAATACTCTTTCACTTGGCAAGAGGATTCCAGAATTTGATGCTGGGTCTCGAGAAGTAGTTGGTTTCCATTTGGGGAGGAACTCCAGCTGGAAATATGGCGCCCCCACATGGTGAGGAAGACTGACTGGACTCCTGGCATTTTTGATGCGTTCCTTTGAGGCTGGGTTTTCTGTCCTCCATAACTGCTTAGCAATGCTTCCTTGGAGGGATGTAATCTCAAGAAGGGAAGCTGCAATGAATTTTATTTTATTAAGCAGGTGGAGGAGGAAGAGAATATTCATTTTTATCTGTGTTTTATAAGCGCTTTTAAAATAACTGGAATGTGAGCACTGCCAGTTCACAGCACGCCTGTTACACAGCCACAGCTGTGTTCATTTCAATTCTTATTATTATTATTTTGCAATATTGATACAATTTACACAACAAGTCTCAGAGAGTGGGTGGCACTTGTCAAATTCCCCACAACAATGTAGAAGTTAACCAGCTATTACGCTCTGCTTTTGGAGCCATTTCTTAGGCTCTGCTAGTGTCTAAGGAACCTGAGAAACCCTCCTTTGTTCTCTCACAGTTATATGAAGTTAGACCATTTAGCTCATAGTGCACAATCCATCTGCTGTTTCTCAGGGGATCCAATAAAGAAAGACTTTTCCTATCACCTGGTGTCTGAGATCCTTTAACTGGAGACGCTGGGGATTGAACCTGCAACCTTCTGCATGCAGAACAGTTGCTCTATCACTGAGCCAGCACCCCTTCCCTGATCCTCTAAATCACAGCATTTTTATACCTAATTGGAAGTGCCCATCCTCACAAAGTAGCCGTTCCAGGTTCAGTTCCTGGCATAACCAGTTAAAAGATTTCAGGTAGTAGGTGTTGGGGAAAACACTGAGACCCTTGAAGGGTGTCATTTGCAAGTCAGAGAAGGCAGTGCTTAGACAGCTGGCTCAATGGCTTGACTTGGTGGATGATAGCTAATTAGCTTTGTCATATGCAGCTGAAGTATAAATAGGATGAACTCAGAAGAATGAATGCTATCAGGATCTATTGTGGTTCCTTATGACAACTCATGCCCTGGTCTGGATAGCTCAGGCTAATCTGACCTCGGAAGCCCTGGAATGGGAGACCACCAAGGAAGCTCAGGGTTGCTATACAGAGGCAGGCAATGTCAAACCACCTCTGTTTGTCTCCTGCTTAGAAAACCCTTCAGGGGTCTCTGTAATTTGGACAGCTGCAGTTTGACAGCACTTTCTACCAAGACGATTTACACAATCAATGTTTCCCCCCCTTAACATAAAAGCAAAGTATAAAGACTTCTTTTGAGAAGGAACAATAAAGCTACTCATCGTTCTTCCAAACCTCAGCTCCATCACCCACAGGAAAAAAATCCTTGAAGTCTGCTTATAGAATTTTGAGTGAATGGATGAGGATGCTGGTATGTTTTTCCCTTCCAACCAAACAGCTCTAGTCTGCCGGTGGAACAGTGTTATTTATTTATTATTTACTGGCATTTATTTTCACCCTGCTTTTCCAAATATTTGTTAAAAGCGAATCCCGATGAAATAAAACAAACAATGCAATGAAAACAAACTTAAAAGTCCGTGTAAAAAAGTGCATCAGAACAAAAGCAGCAACCAATAAACCCTAAAAGAAAGCCCGAACCTTGAGCCAGAAAAAGCACAAAAGGAGAAGACTTAACACAGCTAAACGGTGTTTTTAAAATTGTTTTTAAAAATTGTTTTTAAAAAATCAAGTAAAAGCAAATAAAAATAATTAAAGAGACAAAGAGGTGAACTTCCTGGTCAGAGTCATATTCGAGAAGTACCAGAATATTAGAATAGGCGTGGAACCTTTGTTTTCTCTGCAATTTTTTTTAAAAATTACTATTTATTTGCATTAAGTTACAGTCCGCCTTTCTCACAGGGACTCAAGGAGGGATTGCACAGAGTGAGTCAATACAATTGACAGGATGGGACATTCGGTAAACAACGAAATAGGATTTCGGTTTTAGAACCAACCAGGAATCTAAAAAAACTAGAACTGAAGCCAAGCATAGGTGTTAACATGACACATAAAATGATTCAAGATTACCCGGCAAGATCCAATTTACAGCACACTCTGCACAGTAGTATACACCACAGTTCCTAATAATTTGTCCGAGTAACTTTGTGAATCGTTTTGTACAGTGCTCTCCTATTGTTCACATAGAAAAGCCCTCTGGAACAATCCAGTTTTGCATAGTTTGTGGAAAGCCTAGAAAGTGGGAGCCTTCCTGACCCCCTCAGGCAGACAGTTCCCCAAGGTGGGGGGGGGCACAAAGGAGAAGGCATATGCATGGGCAGTGGTGGATTTTGCCCAGTTGCAGGTTGGTACCTGCAGAAAGCCTTGCTCAGGTGAGCGAAGCCGTCATGGCAGAGCATGGGGGAGAGTTCTGAGTACTGGTTTGAAATGAACCATCAAGGAGGTGATTCTATGTGTGGTTATTGAGAGTAAGTCCAATTGAGCTAAGAGGGACTTCTTTTTGAGTATACCAGGATAGGATTGGGCTATAAGAACATAATGGGGAAGGAAGAACCATGTGAGATCTTTGGAGTCAAGATGGGATAAAATCGAATTACACAGAGAGAGAGATTCTCTAGAAATTAATACAACCCACAGTTAGCAACTGATACCATGTGAACACATACATTGGAAGAAGAAGAGGAGGAGGAGATTGGATCTATACCCTGCCCTTCACTCGGAGTCTCAGAGCGGCTTACAAACTCCTTTCCTTTCCCCACCCCACAACAGACACCCTGTGAGGTAGGTGGGGCTGAGAGAACTCTTGACAGAAACTGCTCTTTTCAAGAACACCTCTAACAGAACTATGGCTTCCCCAAGGTCATCCAGCAGCTGCAAGTGGAGGAGTGGGGAATCAAACCCGGTTCTCCCAGATTAGAGTCTGCACACTTAACCACTACATCAATATGGATCGGATTCTGAGCAGATGTATTCAGGATGAAGCTTATTGGAGAATTGAGAGTCAATGTGCTGTAATGGTTAGTGTGTCAGACTAGGACATATGAACATAACAAGAGCACTGCTGGATCAGACCAGAAGTCTACCTAGTCCAGTATCCTGTTTCACACATTGGCCAACCAGTTCCCCTGGAAGGCCAACAAACAGGGCATAGAGGTTAAAGCCTTCCCCTGAAGTTACCCCCTAGCACTGGGTTTCAAAAGTTTACTGCCTCTGAATATGCAAGTTGCCTTTACTTCCCATGGCTGGTAGCCCCTGATGGACCTCTCCTTACTGAATCTGTCTCACCCCCTTCTACAAGAACATAAGAAGAGCCCAGCCGAAGTATAGGAGCTGATGATCCTGGTCTTACTTGTTCTTCCAAAATTTTGAGTGTGTGCGCACTAGACTGACAAGTGAGGACAGACAGACAGGTGCTAATAGAAGTTTCATCACACATTCTGATGCCTGTATTTTTGGCAGAAAATCTGTGGCAGAACTACTTCTGCTGAACTTAGGGTGTTTGCAGACATATAAAGTGGTTTGCTTTGTTTTTCTGTCACAGAATGAGAACTGGTCCCTGCCCCCTTCACTCCCTTGTTGCCATTATCTGCCTGGCTCTGAACCTAACACAGATTTTCTTCTCCCCCCCCACCCCCCATGCTTCAGGAAGGCTTTTGGCTTTCTCCAAGGAAAAATCCAGCCACCTGGAGCACTTATTGGGAGTTAATGTTGGCGGTGGTGAGAATGAGCTGTTACCCAGTAAGGCAGTTCCAGTTTTGTGCCTGTCAAGGGCTCAGTAGGTGGCCTAGGGGCTGCCCTCTTCCCTCATCTGCAATATGGAGATGATATTATGGTCCTGCTTTAGGGGGCTGTTTTAAGGACTACAGCCTGGTAGTATAGGTTTTGAACAATGCAAGTCCTATATAAATGCTATGTTGTGATGTCTTTTTTAAAAATAAAACTGCTTTGTTTGTAGCCGTGCACGTCTGGGTGGTACGTGTGGATGGGACTTTCTGGTTGCCACAAGGGCCAGTAGGGTTGCCAGATCCTACCAGGCAGCTGGTGGGGGGAATCCAGGCTCCTTCCTGGGATCTTCTGCCATGTGCATGAAGTGAGCCTGGTGCCATGACGTCATCCAGCAGTGGCGTCATCACATTGCCAATGTTAGGGGGAGTGTCACTAGTTTTGGGGCAAAACTCTTTGGTTTGTAGACGATTTTGCCATAGAGTTTTGCCCAAAAACTAGAGTGACATCAGCAATGTGATAACGTTAATTCCAGGTGACATCATCACATCGCTTTCGGGTCAGTTGGGGACGGGATTTCCCCCACCAGCCAGCTGGCCGCTGGTGGGGAAACACCCCCAAAAGCAGGGGTTCCCTGCCCCTGGCACGGGTCTGGCAACCCTAAGGGCCAGCCAATCAGTATTTGACTCAGCCAGCTGGGGAAGGGCATAGCTTAATTGAATGTCTGAAACTAAACCCGACAAAGACGGAGGTCCTGGGCCTGAGTCGGATCGGTTCGGGGCTGGGGCTCCCTCTCCCGGCCTTTGACGGGGTACCTTTGGTGCCGGCGTTGGAGGGTAGGAGTTTGGGAGTGCTCCTGGACTCGTCTCTAACGATGGAGGCCCAGGTAGCAGCCACTGCCAGGTCGGCCTTCTTCCATCTGAGGCAGGCACGGCAGTTGGCCCCCTTCCTTGGCCGTGATGACCTGGCCACAGTGATCCATGCGATGGTCACCTCAAGGTTAGACTACTGTAACGCTCTCTACTTAGGGCTGCCTTTGTCGCAAATCCAGAAGCTGCAGCTAGTGCAGAATGCTGCAGCCAGGCTGCTGATGGGTCTCTCTAGGAGGGACCATATTCAGCCTGTGTTGAAAGCGCTGCACTGGCTGCCAATAGTGTACCGGATTCGCTTCAAAGTGCTGGTTATCACCTTTAAAGCCCTGTATGGTCAGGGTCCGGCTTACCTGAGGGACCGCCTTTCCCTACATGTTCCCCCAAGGGCACTTCGGTCTGGGGGCCGTCATCTTTGGAAATTCCTGGCCCCAGAGATGCGAGGCTGGCTGCCACAAGAGCCAGGGCTTTTTCGGTGGCGGCTCCTACCTGGTGGAAGGAGCTCCCAGAGGAGATCTGGGCCCTGCGGGACCTTGTCCAGTTCCGCAGGGCCTGCAAGACGGAGCTCTTCCGCCAGGCTTTTGAGTAGGAGCCGCCACTGCCGCTATTCCACCTCGATATTCCACCTCGAAAACCCGTCATCTTGGGTTTAAATGTGCTTATGTTGTATTGTTTGTTTATAATTTTATCTGGTTGTTATTGTTTTATATTGTTTATACCGTTTAAATTCTTTATATTGTTAGCCGCCCTGAGCCTTCGGGGGAGGGCGGGATATAAATAAAAAATAAATAAATAAAATAAAAAATAAATGTCATGAAAGCCAGCCAATGGGTGCTTTAGACAGCCTGCATCTGCTGGAAGCAGTGGGAACTGATTGCTCTTAGGCTTGATTTCAGTTGTGTGTGTGTGGGGGGGCTTATACATCCATCTCCCAAAGGGTCAAAATCCCAGAGTGGGCTTATACTCAAGTTTCCAATGCCCGTCTTCACCCCAAGGCTCCCCCCCAACCCAAGTACAGAGTGTGTCTCCCAAACCATACTTAACAATGTCCATCTTTCTTTTAAGAAGAAGATGAGCATCCAGAAAGCTGACATAGGAAGCTGTCACCTGTTAATCATGATTAACGTATAACATCTCTCCAAAGAAAAGTGTTTGGGAATTAGAGCTTTCAAAATGAATTACTGTGTATGCTTTATCAGTCTTCTGATCCTTCAGGCATGATAATAGCACATGATAACAGTAGCATGCACGCTCACACACACAAATATCCAATAATAGCACATGATAACAGTAGTGTGTGTGTGTGTGTGTGTATATATATATCTCATCTCCCCACTCACATGAAGCATAAACCCTTCATTTTGACAGAGTGTCTGTGTGAAAAGAATCATTACAAGTCTCCAAAATTAGCTTATATGCTGAAGAGAAAAAAAATGTGGAGGGAAGGGGGTAGATATAGGGCTGACCCTCTTCAGGTTCTTCCAGGGGGAAAAAGTCTTGGCTTTGTTTGCCTGTTGAAGCAAAGCAGGCCAGAGATAGAATGTTTGGAATGAGGAGGACCAGGGCTATTTTGGGGCAAGAACGCACAGGAACGGAGTTCCAGCTGGCTCCCAAGTTGGCCCCGCCCAGCAAGAACTCATTAGCATACTAGGCCACACCCAACAGCAGAAACTCATTAGGATTGGCCACATTAGGGTTGTGTGGCCTATCATGCAAAGGAGTTCCTGCTACAAGGAAGCCCTGGGTTTTGACAACAAACAAGGTAAACAGAATAAGAAGCAAAAGGTGGGTGTGGCTGGATGACCACACTTCTGGTAACATGGGGGGGTGGCCTAATATACTAACAGACTGTGCTGACAGGGGTGTGGCCTATTATGCTAATGAGTTCCTGCTGGGCTTTTTCTACACAAAAAGGCCTGATTAGGACCTTGTTTCAATGGCACTTAAAATGAACAGCTAAGCTTCAAGAAGGAGTCTCTGTAGCCTGTTTCACAAGGCCTGTGCTCCTGGGACTGTGTGCATTTCCCTTAAAATCCACATGCATGGCTCGTCCCTGTGCCTGTAAGGCTGCCAAGGAGCAATTTTGGTTAGAGTCTCTTGTCTCTTGAAGAGCCCAGTCACGAGAAGGGGACACAGACGTGGATTCTCCTTCCCTCTGCCTCTTTCTCCCCCTCGGCTCCTGTCACCCAAACTCCTCTCCCGTTTCCTGGACCGAGTTGGAGCCTCGTTTTTCCTGTTGGCAAGCAGGGACAGAGGACGGGTGACTTGCCCAGGAAGGGAGTACAGTGCAGTCAACCAAAGGCCTCTTTTTGCACGGGGCATTCTGTGGTTGCCAATCTACATGTGGAGATCTCCTGGAATTGCAACCAATCTCCACATGACAGAGGTTGGTTCGCCTGGAGAAAATGGCTGCTTTGGAGGGTGGACTCTACAGCATCACACGCTGCTGAGGTCCCTCCCGAGGCAACCCCCCCCCAATATCTGGGAATTTCCCAAGCAGGAGTTAGCATCTCCTGGGCATTCGTTTTATTCATTTGGAAAGCTTTCAAAACTTGCTTTTCAATAAAATATCCCACAGGTGGGAAACAGCGACATAAAACTTGTCAATTTAATGATACTTACTATACTGTCCACTCTTTTTGCGGAATTTGCTCTCCTCAGTTGATTGTATTCCAGTCCTGGGATTTTGTAATTACTGCCTATGGGATGGATTGCCAGAGACAGTTTGGAAAGTGCTATTGTTGATGGGTTGCCCATAAGGCCTGTCGGATATTTTCCAGAAAACCTTTTAACCTGAGGGGCAGGCCTTGAACTGAAGATACAGTAACATTTTCCTAGCCTTTTCTGTTATTTGGCCTATGAACATATCTGTAAGTTTACCGGGGGAACAGGAAGAGCAGAATATAAATACTGTAATTAAGCAAGAGGGGGACCCACGAATGAGACTCATGGGGAAGGAGAATTTCCACCCCTCCCCTTGGTCCTTATTTTTCTACCCTTTTGCTCCAGTTTTCTTCCCTCCTGGCTCCACTCCCCCCCCCCCAAATACTATTCTCTTAGTCTTCATGCATGTTTCTCATTCTCTCTTCCCACTGGCCATCATCTCAGTTGATACTTGAGTAAATGATTGCGAAATTCTCATGAAACTACCTCATGATATCTCGTGATAGGATAATAACGACAAATAAGAATTTAGAATAGCAGTGGCGGCTCTGACTGATGGTGGCCTGACACCGTTTTCAACAGAACATCAAGTCCACCTATTGGAGGAAGGTGTTCTGAACTCGCACCCGTGACTTAGGTACAGTTCATGGCCTCTCGATCCTGATTTGGACTTTAGTAGCTGTTTTATTTAGGGCACCATGCTGGAATGGAAAAGCAGAGGCTGGCTTCTTCCTTTTCCTCACTGAGTGTACAGGATCGTTGAGCTCAGCTCTCAGGAAGGCATAAAATGAAGGCCTAGCGAAAGCAGATTCTTAATTAGTTCCCAAATCCGGTTTGCCGGGATCACGGCATATGGCTGTCCTGAGGCTTCTTTTCTTGAACAAGTGTGCTTAATTCCTGCCAGTGTTGTAGGGTTTCAGTTCAGCCTGACGGCTCTTGATGTTTAGCTTGTAATACCGCTAAATTATGCATCGCTTTCAACTGTGAAGTCATTGCCTGGTTACATGCAACCTTTTTGTGCTTTACAATCAACTCTGGTGTAGATTAAAAGTTGTACTTTGGAATATTGCCTGTGGGTGCTCCTTTGGAATGAATAGGAGTCCCGTATTTCCTGAGCGAGTGTGTTTGGCTCTGCCTCCCTGGGATCTGATCCAAAGCAAGCTTAAAATGGCAAAGCCTGCACCTGCCATTGTTTTCCTTCACCTTGTGCGCTTTTCCGTTTGGAATAGTAAGCCACCTTGAGCCACAAAGGAAAGGCAGGGTATAAATCTTTTAAATAATAAATAAAAATGTTCCTCTGCAGACCGTGGGCATGCTTTATGCTTCTGATGAAGTGCTCTGTAGCCAGTGAAAACTTATGCTGTGATAGATCTCTAAGATGTTGAAAGCTGTGGCTAGTTGGCTTAGAGCGAGTCGACTGAAATTGAATCTGATGAAGACGGAGGTCCTGTGCCTGAGTCAGAGCAGTCCAAGGTTAGAGATTCCACTCTTAACCTTCAATGGGGTGCCGTTGGTGCCAGCGATAGAGGTTAAGAGTTTGGGAGTGCTCCTGGATGCCTCCTTAACAATGGAGGCCCAGGTAGCAGCCACTGCAAAGTCAGCCTTCTACCACCTGCAGCTGATTAGGCAGTTGGTTCCCTTCCTTGAATGCAATGATCTGGCAACAGTGATCCATGCAATGGTCACCTTGAGATTGGACTACTGTGATTCTCTCTGCATGAGGCTGTCCTTGTCCCAAATCCGGAAGCTGCAGCTGGTGTAGAATGTAATGGCCAGGCTGTTGTTGCATCTCCCGATGCAGGAGCACATCCAGCCTGTGCTAAAAGCACTGCACTGGCTGCCTATAGCATAGTGAATTCAGTTCAAGGTGCTGGTTCTTACCTTTAAAGCCCTATATGGTCAGGGACCTATCTACCTAAGGGACCACCTTTCCCCACATGTTCCCCAGAGGTCACTAAGATCAGTGTCCCAAAATCATCTGGCCCTTCCAGGTCCAAAAGAAGTCAGGCTAACGGTGACAAAGGCCAGGGCCTTCTCAGCGGTGGCCCCGTACTGGCGGAATGAACTCCTGGATGACATCAGGGTCCTGCGGGACCTTTTACAGTTCTGCGGGGCCTGCAAAATGGAACTCTTCCACCAGGCTTTCGATTAGGGTGCCGCCCTTCCAACAACCAGGCCCTGGCCTCAGTACCAACACCAACACAAAAATGTGATCAATAGCCTGACAAAACCCAAGCTACAGTGGTAGTCGATCATATGGATGCTGCGAATGCTGCCATCGGCTATGAATTATACTAGGACTTTATGATACGTTCTATTCTGTATTTGTTGTGATTTTATTTAAATACGGTGTTTTAACTGTTTTAACATATTGCCTGTAAGGCGCCCTGAGCCTGCCTTGGCGGGGAGGGGCGGGGTACAAATTAGACGGATAAATAAATAAATAAATAAATAAATAAATAAATAAATAATAAGATACAACAAGGTTCCCCCCTGTTTTTCTGTTTTTGGTGCGGCAGATCAGTACCTCTGAAATGTGTAAAAGTCTCTCTCACTCCATTCCCCCAGCCTCAGGTTTTCAAGAACCTAATTACCAACCAATGAATGTACTGTGAGACTTGGAACAGCTTTGGATGCTCAAAGATCCAGTGAGAAAGGAAATATAAATATTTCAAGCTTACTCTTCATGCTTATCTGGGTTTCATCTGTTGGGAAGATTGGTCCTTTCATCAGGAAAGCTTGTCTCTCCCCTCAGGGAAAGCTGTGCCGTAGAACATCAGGGGGGGCTATCCTAAGCAGGTCTGCTCAGAGTTAAGTCCCCTTTTTTCCAGTGGGGCTTAGTTCCAGGAAGGGTCCCTTAAGATTGCACTGTCAAAATACCTTCAACGAGGAATATACTAGTGAATGTTAAGAAATTGATCCGAGATGAGTAGGCATGAAGTTAAGACTGTATTTAGGCATGTCATTTGACTGGTGGGAGCGATTTAAGTCCTTTCAACCACATCCTCTCTCTGTGGTCTTTACCACAAAGCTTAGGGGAAATTCTTAGAGAATCATCCAGAAGTGATGTCATATCCTCTTGAGACTCCACCCTTCCAAACCATAGCCCCCCAGATCTCCCTGCATTATTCCTCCACCATTGTTCCCTGGCTGTAGTAGAATAATTATTACCCCCTTTTGCTGTAAGAAACGCCAGTTTTGTGCAGAGATCTTAACTTATCACAACCCATGATATGGGGCAGGCCAGTAAGCGTCAAGGATTTTGAAACCTAGATGGCTGCCAAAGTCATCTGTCAAGTATCCAGGGAAGTTTTCTCCCACTTGGAGCCTCTGGTGCTTGTGGCCCTGAGAGCTCTGCACCCCACTCAGGTTTGCACAGAGCCCCAAAAGTGCTGTGTGCCAAAGCCATGTGACCTTTTGGAAACAATCCAATGGTTTGGACCTTCATGTAGGTAACATGTGCCCTACCTCACTTTCTGATCAGTCAAAGCTGGACCCCCTCTTTCCTAGGGAACCCCTGAAATGAGGACTAGCAAGAAAGAAGGGACCTTTTTTGTCAGCTTCCAACTACCAACCTTGCAACGCTTGACCCACCTCTCTAGAAAGGTGTGACGGCCAGAGAAGTAAATTTTGAACTAGTTAGAAACAGTACTTTTATTGTGCTTCCAGGTTTCATGCTTCCCTCCCCCCCAGTTCTCATTTCTCTGTCTGTATGTGCTTAGAATAAATCTGTTTAAAATTGGATCTTAGTCTTGGGACTTCCTTGGCATCTTCCCCCATGTTCGTGCTACTTTATGCCTGGCAGACTTTGAGAAGGGATAGGCAGGTGCCTTGCTGATGATGAGAAACTTGCCCAGGATTTCCCTCCCAGAGCAGAGAAAGGGCTTTCCATATTATACAGGGGAGATCTAGGGTAGTCAAGAAGCCCAAGTTCTGGGGTTGCCAGGTCCGGGTTGGGAAACACCTGGAGTTTTGGGGGGGTGGAGCCTGAGGATGGTTGGGTTTGGGGAGAGGAGGTGCCTCAGCAGGACACAATACCATAGAGTCTACCTTCCAAACTGGCCGTTTTCTTCAGGTGAACTGATCTCTGTCACCTGGAGGTCAGGTGTAATAGCAGGAGATCTCCAGGTGCCACCTGGAGGTTGGCAGCTTTGCCAAGTCCCCCAGCAAGCACTCCACTCCCATTTTTCCTGTAAAAGAGCCTTGGATCCTCTGTGGTACTACATACTTCAAGCATGGGTAAAAGAAAAGTTCAGTGGCACCTTAAAGACTAACCATGTTTATTTCAATATGAGCTTTCGTGAGATGCCGCGTACTTATTCTGGTCTTTCACAAAAGTTTGTGTTGAAAGAAATATTGTTAGTCTAAAGTTGCTGCTGGGCCTCTGTTTTGTTTTGCCACAATAGATTAACACAGATACCCCTTTTAAAGCATGACTGCCGGAACCCTTGGACCTTCTGATTTTTGGTAGAAAGTCCAAAATCTTGAGGAGGGGGATAAATTATTGTGACCTGCATGGATTGCTGTAGATCTTCACTGCTCTTTTAGGACAGATGGGTTAAACCCCCACACGCTCCCAGTCTAAATCTAGGGCATGCAGGGAGGTAATTTGTCTTTTTGACTGATGGGGGATCCTTGATTTCCATCATTTATTATTTGCTCCTCAGATTTAGACAGAGCGAGGGGGATGGGTAGGGATGATGGGTACCTGCTGAGCTGTATCTGTCTTCCAGCTGGCAACTCAGAATTTCTTCAGATGGTCCTCATGTGGCGACAGTTTTAAAGCACAGCCATTCGGAGCAGAGTTATAATTTGGAAGCTGAGCAGGCGCCGAGCATTCTCTCCCTGTTTCTCAGAACCGCTGGACATGATGCGACTGCAAAACAGGACTCCTGTAGAAAGGTCATCTTTAAGGTGACCCATGGATATATCTTGAAAGGATTTTTTTAAAAAGCAGTTTTATGTGCAAAAGCTGTTAAATAGCAGAGGGCAAGGAGGCTGCTTTGGGTAAACTTGGGAAGACTGCAGAGTTTAGATGTTTGTCCTTACTTTTTTTGCTGAAAATCAAAGGACTTGATGGTGCGAAGTTTGTCATCTAGTCCTTTGGTTTTCGGCTGGTGGGTCAAAACCCACATCTAGGTTGTGCCCTGACCCCAAGATTCTTCACAGCATTGTTATCAACACCATTGGGGGGGTGTTGGCCTTTTATAAGTCAAGGAGAAAGAAAGAAGAGAGAGACAGACAGACAGACAGAGAAAGAAAGAGAGAGAGAGAGAGAGGGAGAGGGAGAGAGAGAGAGAGTAGAAAAGGAGGAAGAAAAAAAGAGAAGGGGAATGGGAAATAAAGAGAGAGAGAGAGAGATTCCTAAAGGGGTTCTCATTGCAAGTTGGGTCTTTTGGTGGATCCAAGTCTGAAAAAGGTTAAAGACTTCTGATCTGGGCACATACATGTCTCAAAAGGCAGGCCATAAATGAAATGTGCAGGTAAGGTAGGCTTAGTGAATAGTAAGAACTATTCTCTAGTGCCTGCATTAAAAAAAATGAGAAATGGCAGGGGTCAGGAGACTTTTGACCCAAACCCTTGGACAAGATGTGGTCACTCTTCTGTGTTTAGCTCTTTTCAGACATTACATCTCTGGGAGCTTCGCAACCGTAGATATCAGGAGTGTATGCTGCATACAGTTGCCAAGTTGTCTGAACCAAATTGTCTTGCATGCACCTATACCTTTGGTCCTTGAGTTCTCAAGGTTCTAGTTAGCATGCACTGAAGGTTCTAGTTACATACACATGCATGTAAAATGTGGCAAATGCTTTGTTAACCAGCACTCAGTTTAACCAGCATGCCTGGGAACTGGTAGTGGAGGGAGGCCCCTGCGGGGCAAGAAAAGGAGTCTCAAAGTGAGCTTACGATCTCCTTTCCATTCCCCTCCCCTCAATAGACACCGTGTGAGGTAGGTGTGGCTGAGAGAGCTCTTTCGCGAACTGCTCCGGAGAGAACAGTTCTGAAACAATTTATGACTTACCCAAGGTCACTCCAGCAGCTGCATGTGGAAGAGTAGAGAATCAGACCCAGTTTTCCCAGATTAGAGTCTGTGCTCCGAACCACTACACCAAATTGGCTCTCCAGACCAGTGCCACTCAGCCCCTCCCAGCAGTACCAAGCAAGCATCAGCAGACCAAGTTGCAGGTCCTAGGTGGATCCTAGGCATGGCCACCACCTACTTGACTCTGCTGCCCTCTCACCTGTTATGGGACACACAGTGCCCCAGTTCATGCAATATGGCAACCCTTTGGGTTGGGAGGATCTGTGCACAGTTGGGGTCTCCCAGAGTGTGTGGATGTAACATCTGCAGTGGTGTT
Source organism: Gekko gecko (assembly GCA_029375565.1). Classification (NCBI taxonomy): domain Eukaryota; kingdom Metazoa; phylum Chordata; class Lepidosauria; order Squamata; family Gekkonidae; genus Gekko; species Gekko gecko. The sequence goes on along the minus strand of JAPDNY010000012.1, from coordinate 62,388,555 downwards.
CGTGTGGTGTGTGTGCGTGGAATTTGTATATACTCCCTGGAAGTTTCTTGGGACTCAGCAGCTAGGCTTGCCAGAATTACAGCTGACCTCCAAACTACAGGAAACCACTGCCGTTCTATCCCACTGAGGTCTGTTCCCTCCCCAGTCTCCTCAGGCTCCATCCCCAAGTCTACAGGAATTCCCCATCCTGGAACTGGCATCCCTGTCAGTGGCACGTGACATAGCAGATCTGTGATGAAGTCTCCCGACATATTCTTCATCCTTGAAAGTCGATAGAGATTTCAATCAGTGCAGGGGGAGTTTAACCTTGCCCCACCCTGTCCCCTCCCTGGCAAATCATACAATACCCCAAGCTGCTGTTAAACCAGATAGGTGAAAAAGAGAGCTGGTCAACTTCCTTCCTCATGATGTCTGGCTCTTCTCCCAGTCCTTTCAGGGGGTGTTCCCTAGAGCCACGGCCCCCTCTGCTGTTGGCTGACCCCTCCCTCTGAATCGATGTTGCTTCAATTCCACTCCGTTCCAGACTCCTGTTTCCAGTCACAGACACCTTCTCTCTCTCTCTCTCTCTCTTTCTCTCTCATTAGCATTCATATGCCCTGATTGTCAGAAATCAGACTACTTTGCAATTCAGTGGAAAGTAAAATTCCTCGCCCTTTCTCTGCTGGAACTAAGGGCGGTGGGGAAGGGGGGTGGTGGAGAGTGGGTTTTCTTGAAATCAAGCTACAGTGCGGAAGGTGGCATTTAACATTTGGGAGCTTTCAGCACATCATGGAAATATCCAAAATGAAATTCAGTCCATGGCTGATGATGTTCTTAATGTTTATGGGTCACCTCAGGCAGGCGTCAAGTCAGAAACTTTAATAAGAGAGGACTGCCAGCCAGAGCTCGGGACCAGAGCAGAAGCAATGCAGGGGGAGTAATATAATCATATCAAGAATCGTCTTCGCAGCTTTCAAGACCAGGAGAGGTTCCGTGTTGCCCCGTTATGGAAATATGATCTCTTTTTTTAAAGGGACTCTTTGGCCTGCTGAAGCATTTGAATTACATAGTTCTGGCAAAGGGGAAGGGTGTTTTTTTTACTACATATAAATAGAAATAGCAGCACCAAGCAGAAGTTGCAAAATTATGTAAGACTTGTCCTTGAACATGGAGGAAATGTATGGTCTGACAATGTGTATTGAATACTGATCAACAGCCATTGCATGCTAGAAGGGTAAACATGGGCTTGCACTGTGATGTGTATTCAATATTCTATAGGATGCACTTTGTAAAAATGGCAGCAATCTTTGTTGTTAACACTTTGCCTCTGACTAGGAAGTTGTATGGAAAAGTATGGCAGGTTATGTCAAATATTTACGGCAACTAGCGTAATCTCATGCAAACTGTAATCATTTCTACACAATCATAAACACACAAACATTTATGACGACTACCGTAATTTCACGCATTTCTGTAAAGGATAATCTGGTTGAGTGTTTAGAATCTCAGACTGGATTGAATTGTTAGAGTGGCATCTTTCATTTCATAGCAGCTGCACTCTCTTCTATCTCAGACAGGTCCGATCCTGCTGTTGAGTATGCGTTTGTGTATACCCAAGCTGAAATGAAACCTGCAAGTAGCTGTTTTCAGTTGACTCGGGAACATCCTAAAACAACCCCGAATACTCCCGACATTCTCTGAGTAATGAAAATTTATCTCCCGGAATTTCAGGAGTGTTTAGGGTTCAGAGAGGTACAGAAGTGACGAGGGAGAGAAAGGAAGCTGGTCTGCTGTTAGTCTGTGACTTGGTCTCTTTAAATTTTAAGGGGACTAGAAGCCACCTCCCAATAGCTTATGCTGACTAACAGCTGATACTGAGTAGGCAGGAAGCTGGGTCTGTTGCCACTGGAAAGGGTGGGACCATTATTTCCTATGGATGCTAGAGAGGCCAGGTCTACTCCTTGGGGGAAACGGGGCCATTGTTTCCAGTGGCTGATGGATCTCGCCTCTGTCTTCTGTTAGTTGGCATCATCTGTCAGATGGGCTTGTGTTCTCTCTAAAATTTGAAAGGACAGGAGACATCGACTAACAGCGGTCTGCAGGATCAGCTTCGTCTACCTCCGCCCTTACTCCTGTCTACCTCTGAGGTGGAGGAAACGGGTACCAAATGTACAGGTCCCCCCCAAAAAAAGGACCTGGAAAAAATCCTGAAAATGTAACAAGGGTCTGGTCAGTTTGCAACAGCAAAAAGCATGCACCCTCAAAATCTGAAGGACCACCTCTTCCCACATTAGCCCATGTGCCAGTTAATATGTGGGACGTAAGTCCTGGTTGCCAAATGAGAGGTGCAGCTAGAGACAGGGCTATTATGGGTGATAGCTCTGAAATACTAAACCTCTGAATCCCAGAGCCAGAAGGTGACATCAGGGAAAGGCCTCGGCCTCTGTGCCCTGCTGTTGGCCTTCCAGAGGAACTGGTTGGCCACTGCGTGAGACAGGATGCTGGACTAGATGGACCACTGGACTGGTCCAGCAGGGCTCTTCTTCTGTTCTTCTGGAGGATAAGTCTATCAATGGCTGCTAGCCATGACGACTGCAGGGAACCTCTACATTCAGAGGCACTAACCATTTTATCATAAATCCACAGCTCTTCTGGGAATTCTGGGGAAAAACCCTAAAATATTCTCTTTTTTTCCACCAGGCATGTGGTTGATTTGAGATACTGTTTGTTGACTGCTTTGAAGTGCTGGGAAAGGGTTTGACAGATATTTCAAATAAATGAATACTTGGAGTCTTTTAAAGTGGAATCTTTGGTACGATTATCAGAGTTTCTTTGTTAAGGGTTGTAGATCAGATCCCGCCGTCAGTTTCACTAACAGTAGTAGTTTTGTCTTGCAGAAGCCGTCTCCCTTTGATCTGGGGATTCAACTAAAATATCTACTCTGTTTTATTTTATAAATATAATGACGTGAATTGTTAACTAATGGGGGGGGGAATCGTAGAAGTGTGAGAAGGTGATTTTCACTCAGATTTTCCCAATTAGTGCACTGAGCCAATTTTTTTTTTTGTCCTTTTATTAAAAGTGAAAAGAAAAAACCTTGGAAAATGCTTTGCATGTCTCCTCCATGGTGATGCCTAGTATGGCCTCTACCATTTTGTGAGCAGTTTGCACTATTAGTCTGTTCACCTTGCCAGCCAGTGCTCCCTCTAAGCTGTGGAGCCTTGTGAGCAAAAATTCTACTGTGTGAGCTACTGGCATTGAAGTTGTGAGCGAGTGATTTGGCTACTGCATAATTTAGTTTGCTCTTTAGCCATCCTTCCTGAGCTGAGACAAAAATATGTGAGCTGGAGGCTGAAAACGCTGTGAGCTAGCTCACACTAACTCAGCTTAGAGGGAACACTACTTGCCACCTTCCTCACTGAGGAGATCAGAGTTACTTGAGATGTCCTTGAATCCTTCCTTTAAATCAAGAATGGATTCCTAACATCTCTTCTGCCCCCTCCCTTCCCCAGTGCTAACAGATCACATTCCCACTTCTGATGGGTTTCTACAGCGGTAGGAATTTACTTTTCTTTAACATTTACTCAAGGCTCCTGCGTTTTGTTTTCCTAAGGAAAGCAGATATTTCAACTGCCATACAAATCCTCTTTGCATTATTCCTGCCTGCAGATTGGCAGGGTGGTTGGAACGGGAGGACTGAATCGAGGTTGTTCTTTGTCTCCTGAAATTTGCCCTTTTGGGAAGTGAAGGGGAAGGATGGTGTGTAGATTGGGGGGGGGGTTGCACTGAATCCTACTGATATCTTCCGTAGGGATATCATTGTCTTTAGCATCTGCCTGAAAAATAAACCCACTTGATGGACTGTAAACTCTGGACATACAGTCGGAAGTCCTTAATGGTTAAGTGCATGGACTCTAATCTGGGAGAACCAGGTTTGATTCCCCACTCCTCCACTCGCAGCTGCTGGATGACCTTGGGCAAGCCATAGTTCTGTCAGAGCTGTTCTCTCAAGGAAAGAGCTCTGGAAAGAGCTCTCACAGCCCCTCCTACCTCACAGGGTGTCTGTTGTGGGGAAGGGAGGGGAAGGGAAAGGAGTTTGTAAACCACTCTGAGACTCTGAGTGAAGGGCAGGGTATAAATCCAATCTCCTCTTCTTCTCTTATTCACCTAATGCATAATAAACTTATGGAACTCACTGCCACAAGATGTAGCCATGGTTGCTGGTCTATGGCTTTTAGAAGTTGTTGGACGGGCACATGAAGGCTATGACCCTCAGTGGCTCTCAGCTCTCCATATTTAGAACAGTTAGATTTGGATCCGGTAGCGGCTTAGAGACGAACAAGATTTTCAGGGTATGTTTTGAGAGTCAAAGCTCATACCCTGAAAATCCCATCGGTCTCTAAGGTGCCACTGAACCCGAATCTCACTGTTCTACTTCAGACCAACACAGCTACCCTCTGAAACAATCTCCATATTTAGAGTCAGTATATCCCTGATCATCAGTTGCTAGGGGCATCAACAGAGAGGTATCTGTGGCCTCTGTTCCCCACTTTGTGGGTGTGTTTGAAGTATATATTTAGCCATTGTTGGTGCAAGGATCCTGAAGTAGCTGAACCTTTGGTGTGATCTAGCAGGGCACTTCTTATGAATTAGTAGATGCTAGTCAGGCAGCCCTGGAATTAGACTGAGGCTTTGCAGGAGAGCCTTGGGAAAGTCCGTGTGTCTCAGCCTCAGTTTTCTATTGGTGCAGTGGAAATAGCAGTGGCCAACCCCACAACATTGCCCTGACCTGGATGGCTCAGGCTAGCCTTCTCTTATCAGGTCTCTGAAGCTAAGCAGGGTCAGCCCTGGTGAGTAGTAGGGTTGCCAGGTGCTTTCAGTCTGCCAGCAGGGGGCTCCAGGCTGCTCCCTGGGATCTTCTGGCATGCACACAAAGTGCACACATTGCAATGACATCACCCAGAAGTGACATCATCGCACCAGGCACGTCATGCAGGGGGTGCTCTAGCATTCGGCCAAGAATTCTGTGGTCACCATAGAGTTTTTAACTAAATGCTAGAGCATCCCCTGCGCGATGTGCCTAGTGTGATGATGTCATCTCTGGGTGATGTCATCATGTCAGGCACAGTGGGGCTCTTGGGGGGCGGGGCTCCCCCACTGGCCAGTTGGCCGGTGGTGTATTGGGGGGCTTTGAAATTGGGAGAAACCCCATCGCCACTGGGGGGATGGCAACCCATAGTTAGTACTTGGATGCCACCAAGGCAGTCCAGGGTCACATGACACAGAGGCAAGCAATGGCGAACCACCTCTGAACGTCTCTTGCCTTGAAAACCCTACAAAATCTCCATAGATTGGCTGCGACTTGACAGCACTTTACAACACCCCCCCCCCACATACGACATCGGCCTACTTCTCTGTGAGTGGTTAAGCTTTTGATCACAGTGCTGCAGGCTGCATCTGAGGGCTCATCTGCCTGGATGCTCTTCCCTGTGGGGAAAAAAGAAAACACTGCGCACACTGAAAACGAAAGTGTCAAGGAGCAATCCAGGGGTATGACTCCTCTCCCTGACACGGTACTTTTCTGTCTGCAAGGTTTTGTTTTTGTAGGGAGGATCTGATCTGAACACGTGCTTGGGGGAGCGGGAAAGAGCAGAATACAGGTATTTAAACCAGGGGGCCTCAACCTTTTGGAACCTACAGGCACCTTTCAGATTCTGAAACAGTGTGGTAGGGGGGGCCACAAAATAGCTGCCACGAAACGACTGCCATGGGAGGTGGAGCCAACCACAAAATGGGTGCCACAACTCACACACTGAGAGTCACACAGTGAAGATTTTTGTCCTGTGGTGGCAGCTGCGGTCAAAGCAACATTTTTAAAAATCAGAGGCCTGCGGGACAAAAACTCCACCTGGCCCCACTTACTTTCTAAAAGCACTTGGGCACCACGGAGAGTGGCATGGCGGGTGGCATGGCGCCAGTGGGCACACATTGGGGATCCCCGATTTAAACTAAATAAAGCTGTCCTTGGTACCTGGGCTTGTGTGTATTGTCTGCAATAAATAAATGCCCTCTCGGAGTATGTGATGCAGATTACATATATGCAGACTTGTTTATGTTGGATCAATTATTCGGCTCTCCAAATGGTTTGGAAGTTTTAGCAAATTCAGAAAATAGATAGCAAGAAGGAAAAGGAATTCTGGGGGGTACGGGACGGGACTGTTTCTTTTACTAACATTGAAAGCCCTGCTCTGTCCCTCCCTGGTTTCGGAACAAGAGTCTCTCTCAAACATGGACAGCATGTTCCCCCCTTTCTGCAACCATAAATACATTACAGCATAGTGGCGTTTCCCAGCATATCCCAGACACGACACCCCACTTGTGCAGTAAAGTTGCAGCCCCGTGCATGATGCATAGTAAACGGAGACTTCTGCTGTGCAATCTGAGGTGACAGAATCGTAGGACGGAGGAGATGTAAATTCTTGCATGGAGCTGCCAAAACATTTTGTATGTAGAACGACTGTGACAGAGTCAGAGCCAGCCCAACCACAGAGACCGAGTTCCCAGGGTGGCACAACTCCAGGAGTGCCTGTCTCAGCTGTGTAAACACCTTGGGGGAGAGAGCCGCTGCCTGCTCCTTGGGAAAAGGCACACAGGAGCAAGTGAGCAGCTTGTCGGCCTTGCGGGGGGTCTTGCCTGAGAGTCTTTTCATCTCCGTTGGGTGCCAGGCGCATGGACACATTGGTAAAAGAAGGGAACTAAAGAAATGAGAGCCATTTAAAATGAAAACAGGGAAGTAATTGTTGGCGTGAGCGCCATAATATGCCTGGATATTGGGGGGCACAGCATCACTCTAAGTGCAAAGAGGTGTCATCTCCTTGGATGAGATGCCTCTCTTTGTCTTAACCCGGGAGTTGGTCTCTGACCCCTCCCCTCTCCCTCTGTCCTGTCAGTGGCTGCACATGGCCTTCCATGGAGACACATGTCTTTGCAGGTCTCTCCTGTAGAGACAATGCCCTCATATGCCCACACACATTTATTGGACAAGCTGGCCATTTGTAACAGGGAAAGTACCCGTTAGATTAGGCTTCTTTCTCTTCTTTTGAGTGCAACACGAATGTGAACTAGATGTACTGGGATAAATGTAAGTTTACCTTTTTTTTGGCCATATATTTCTTACAATGTTTCCTCTAATTATTTCCCCCTACTGAGCGGAGCAGTCCACATCCTGAGCAGAATATAATCTCTGCAATCTTAAAATGGGTAGTGGGCAGGGCAAGACCCTGCGTGGCTCCACAGTGCTACTGAGCGGGGCTTCCTGTGTTAATGAGCAGCCGCTCACATGCATAGCTCTTGGGAGATTTATTTACTACACTCAGTATCACGCTTCTGTGACTGGGCAAAACTCTGCTATATTAACCAAATATCCCAATAGCAATACCCTAGTTGATCTCGTAACACGCTATCGTTATGCTTCTTAGTCAGATCTTAACTCCGCTATGAATTTGTGCCTCAAGCACATGAACCTGCTTAATACTGAAGCAAACGTTGGGTCTATCTAGGTCAGAATTTTCTGCTGTGGCTGTTCGGGATCTCAGGTGGGGGCCTTTAATCTCTCCTGTCCTCTGATCCTTTTTAACTGGAGAACCTCTGCATGCCAAGCAGATACCCTACCTGTCCTTTCATGAACCTGCTTTGTACCAAGTCAGAACTTTGCTGGTAGAACACTTTCCTGGGAATAAACCCCATCAAACAGTGGAATTCTGAGTACCTCTGTTTAGGATGGCAGAGTTGGTTTATTAAGGTGGGTTTTGTCTATTTGGACTGGCAGTGGTTGTTCCAGATCTCAGAGGTCTTTACCTGCTAGCTGATCCTTGAGATGGAGATTGAATCTGGGACCTTCCACATGCCAAGCCACTGCTCAGCCACTGAATCTGTGGCCCTTCCTCCTTGAGGTTGTGGACAAGCCTGTACCTACGCTTACAATTCAATAAAGTTAAAATTCAATAAACAAAGGCTTGGATTCTAAACTGACAGTCCACCACCATGACAGCAGCTACACGAAAGGCTACCAAAAACTACACCAAAAGGCCCTGACCTGGATAGCCCAGGCAAGCCCAATCTTGTCAGATCTCAGAAGCTAAGCAAGGTCGACGCTGGCAAGTCCTTGGATGGGAGACCTCCTTGGAATACCAGTAGCTGGGAGGCGGGGGCAGGCCCCACTCAGCCACCTCTCTGAACATTTTCCAGGCCCCCAGGAGGGGTCAGCCACCAGAGGTCACCATGACTTCCAGGTGCACAGTCAGTCACCAGAGGTTGTCATGACTTCCAGGTTCTCTCTCTCTCTCTCTTCACACATAAAGGGAAAGGTAAAGGTTCCCTTGCTCGAAAGCCAGTCAACTCTAGGGTTGCGGTGCTCATCTCCGTTTCAAAGCCGAAGAGCCAGCGCTGTCCAAAGACGTTTCCGTGGTCATGTGGCTGGCATGACTAAACACCACGGTGCATGGAACGTTGTTACCTTCCCATCAAAGTGGTACCTATTGATCTACTTGCAATTTCTTGCTTTCGAATTGCTAGGTTGGCAGGAGCTGGAACTAGAGACGGGAGCTCACTCCGTCATGCGGCACTCTCGGGTCTTGAACTGCTGAACTACTGACCTTCCACAGCCTGCAGTTCAATGTCTTAACCACTTGAGCCACCGCAGCTCCTTCTTCACACATAAACACATTTAAAAATACTCCCCAAAAAAGCTACACCAAAATCTACGCTATTTCTGTTTGCACAAGTGATTTTCACCAACTTGTCCTCCCACTGTATACCCCCATTTTGTTGGTCACACTGTTTCTGGGGATCTACAGACCTGTAGGAGCACAATTGGGGGAGGAGGGTGGAGTGGGAAGGAGAGAGGGGAAGATACTTTCCACTAGCATTATGCCACTTGTACAAAAAGTTCCCGCCGATTAGTATGGGTGCCTCTTAGCTTAGAAAAAAGATGACTAAAGGGAGGGACATGAATGAGGTTTATAAAAACTATATGTGAGGTGGAGAAAATTTTCCTGCCTTTCCCATAATCCTGACACTCACAGACCTCCAATCAAGTTGGTAGGCGGTTGATGCAGGATTGGTGCTGGAGCACAGGGCTTGCACCTAGTGGACCAATTGATCCAGCAAGGCAGCCTTCCTAAGCCTCCTCCTAAATAGGCTAGGAGGTAATTAGGCTCAACTGCACTGCTGGCAGGTGTTGAAATTCCTGCAGCTGTTCTGTGCTTTGGCCAGGATTCTGCAAAGAAGTGTTGCTTTCACTGCATGGCTCCGAGATGGGGTTGCGTGCCACTGGTTAAGCACTTCGCCTTCTTTTACCCCCTCAGTCCTGGTTTTCTGCTGCCACTGTTCCTGCAGAGTGAGAATGGGTTCTGGAGGTCTGTGGCTCTGGGCTGGGCTGGCTTCAAGGAATTGCTTGCAGGCTCTGACAGGGTGTCCTCTGGCACCACTAGCATTATTGTCAGCTGGCACCTCTGCCATATTAGGCTCTTGCTGGTCCTCCTCAGCCAGGGGCATTGGTTCTTCAGGCTCTTCCCCTGCGGATTCCAAATCTGAGCTGCTGAGCTGGTTGGAGGAGGATGACAGGGAGAGAGAAAGGCAGAGACATGAGGAAGAAACTTTCTTGCTCTGTTACATCTTGCTCCCGATTTGGAAACACAAGCCATGGAGAACTAAGGTTTTACTTAAGGACTGTGTCTTGCCAAGATGCGGAGGGATAGTGGGGAGAAAACCCAAACTGGAGAACTCTGGCAATGCTGAACTTTAAACTACTGCAACTTCAAGTAAAGGTAGCCAGTCCTAGTTAACCATCTTTCAGGATACTTTCAAAGTGTATGGCAAGAGGGCCATGTGTTTTCACCTTTTCTTTGTTCACTTGCTCAAACTGAATGCTTGAACAGAACATGTGTGTTCTTTTCATTCATTTATTAAACTTTCTTTTCTTTTGAATGTTCTAAGCCTGGTCTCTGGAAAAACACCACACCTCTTTGTTCATGCTGCCTAAAGTGTGGTGACAGGAAGGGGCACCGGGGAAGCTTGCCACCTTTGGAGCACAATAGCTCCAAATTGGGGAGTTGCAATAGATCACTCCCACACTGGCCTGTAGGAGCATAGTGGGGGGTACAGCAAACAGGTGGAGACTCTAAACCACAACACAGGTACAGATTGCTAGACATGCAACACCATTTTGCAGGAGATATTATCTGAGTCATTGTTGGCCAGTTTGCTTCTGGCACTCCTTGACGTACCTCTGATGGAGGTGACACACATCCTGATGGATGGGACATTCGCTACCAGAATAATCTGGTGAATTTGAACAGCTACTAATCATGGCCTATTATACAAACTTGCAATAACTGCAAAGCATCTCTCTCTCTCTCTCTCTCTCTCTCTCTATATATATATATATATATATATATATATATATATTTCTTTATGCATGTATTTCTGGATTTGTGTCATTGTAAAATAAGGAATACTGACCACTGAGGAAGGCCTGAAGGGGCCAAAATGCATATGGTCCTTAGGTCAAATGCTTTACCCATCTAGTGGATACGTATAACAATCAGTTCTGAATGAAATATGTTCTTTGAGTCTGATATTTAGACTATTTCTTTTAACCTTTTTATGTTTTATTTATGTGTACACCCTAATAAGTGTTTGTAAATTTTTTTATATTAATTTACCTGTAGCTTGACCCTCTTAGATCGCAGCAACATTTTGGGTTGAGCACCCCCCCTCCTTTTTTTCTTTGGTTTTTACTAAATGGAACCTCCATGGTCAGAGGCACTAACCTGAAAACCAATTATTGGAGGGGAGCAATGATGCTGGGAGGATTTGGCTTCCTGTGTCATGCTTGTAGAACTTACAGGCACACACAGTTTTTATTTATTTATTTGATTATATGCTGCCTTTCTGCCCAGTTAGAGACCACAGCTGAAAACATTTATAAAGACATTACAATTCAGTGTTTAGAGACAGTACATACCTAGAAAACCAACCATTAAAAACAAACAAGAAGGAGGGTGTCAAGTAAGGGTACGCCCAACAAAACAGAAGTTTTCACCCACTGGCAGAAGACAATAATAGAGGGGGTAGATGAATCTCCCTGGAGAGGGAATTCCATAACTTTGGAGCCACGATCAAGAAGGCCCTTTCTTGGGCTGTAACTCGTCTAGCCTTTGGGGCACCCGTAGCAGGGCCCTTGAAAATGACCGTAACAGTTAAGAACATAAGAACATAAGAGAAGCCAATGTTGAATCAGGCCAATGGCCCATCTAGTCCAACACTCTGTCACACAGTGGCCAAAAATACCAGGTGCCATCAGGAGGTCCAGCAGTGGGGCCAGGGCACTAGAAGCCCTCCAAGTTGGATAGGTTCATAGGGGAGTAGGCAGTTCTTAAGGTATGTAGCACTTTGAGGTGGACCCAAAAACAGATTGGAAGCCAGTGGGGATGGAACGGGTGACATGGTTGCTGTGACCCACTTCGGACAGCTTTACATGGAACAGGGATGCTGAAGTAGACAGACCGTTGATATGATCCACCACCATTCTTATATTCTCAGCCCCACTTGCTACAATTATCCTCTGCCAATTAACTCAGGCTGCAAACTTTAATTGGTAGAGCAGCCGACCAAAACATTAATTAATTAATTGGTCTAAGCTAATTTCTATGAGGGGGGCTGAGAGTTAAGGGCATAATTATGTAACTTTGAGTGAGGTTGCCTTCTTCCAGTAAAATACAGGCGGCCTCATTTGCACACTATGCAGATGATGCACTAATTATGCGAATCAGTCTTTGTTGCACTGCCTGCCAGTTACTTTGGGTCTGCTTCTGGGTACTACCACGAAAAGTTGGCCGAGGATCAGAGGAGGCATCTTTTTTCCTCTGACCAAGCCATGTGAGAGGGAGCAAGCACATCAGTCCCAGCTGTGACTCCTCTCATTGGCTAGAATAAGGGGAGGTGGAGCAAGCTTGTTTCTCACTGGCTAGGCAAAACACTGCCTGCAGTATTTTATCTTATGCCTCTGGATCTACAGGCACTAGGGTCCTGCTCTTTAAAAATAAAGTGAGATCAGAAGATCTGTCCAAGCTAATGGTATAAATGGGCACCAGGTTTCATGCTCTGAATCTGGAGGAAAAAAAACAGATTCTGGACTAGGGTTGCCAGGTCCAATTGTCATGCTGATGGGGGAGCGGGAGGGACTTTCCAGGAGTGGGGAGAAGAGTTGCAATGTGCATACGTAATCAGCAATGCTCCCTCTAAACTGTGGAGTCTTGTGAGCAAAAATTCTACTTTGTGAGCTACTGGCATTAAAGCTGTGAACGACCAATTTGGCTGCTGCATAAATTACCGCTCACACTCTGGCTTAGAGGGAACACTGGTAATCAGGAAGTGACATAGGCACGTCAGGGACGTTGGGGGGTGTTTGATGCTCTGTTTTTTGGGCAAAATGCCATGGTAGAATTTGCTTCAAATCATGAAGTTTTGACCAAAAATCAATGCGTTGACCCCCCCACCCCAACATGCCTACATCACTTCCAGTTTTCACAGGCACATTGTGATTATTTCTGGGTTCCTGCTGGTAAAAGGGAGTGTGTGTGTGTGGGGGGGAATGCCTGAAAGTGGGAGACCCCTGCCAGCACCGGAAAGCCTGCCAACCCTATTCTGGACTATATGCTAGTCCTATATGAGAGCAATTTTGCTGTAACTGGGGATATTCTGTATATCAGGAGTCTCCAACATGGTGCTCATGGGCACCATAGTGCCTGCCGACCCCTCTCCTGGTGCCAAGTGTTTTTAGAGAGCGGGCAGGGCGAGGTGGGGCTTTTGCCCAACAAGGCTTCTTAGCCACAGGAGCTGTGAGAGATTTGATTGGCTATGCAAATTTGTAAAATCATTGCTTTGGGGGCATCTTTGGTAAGCCTGCAGGCTCAATAAGCTTTGGAGACTCCTGGTGTATCCTGAACTAAGTGGATGTTCCCTGTACATTCTAGTACGTCTTGAATAGATAACTTTTACTTGTTTCCCACACAAACATCTCTTTGCCTTAAATAACTGTGAATTTTATTTATTTACCTTGCCTTTCTTCCCAACAGGGACCCTCGAGCAGCTGACATCATTCTCCTCTCCTCCATTTTATCCTTACAGCAACCCTGGCAGGGGGGGAGGTTAGGGTGAGAGTGTGTGACTGGCCCAAGGTCACCCAGCAAGCTTCCATGGCACGAGTGGGAATTCGAACCCGGGTCTCCCAGGTCATAGTCCAACACTCTAACCATTACATCATACTGTCCCTCAAAGAAGGCTTCAGATAAAACCAACGGTGCCTTCTAGTGGGCAGAAATCCGTATGAGGGATGTATTGTTGTTGCAGAGTTTGCTCCCCCCCCCGCCCCGTCATCCCATCAGCATGTTAACACTAATGCTTATTAATAGGAGAAAATTGCAGGACAGCACCCTCTTCACGTTCCTTGAGCATTAATATCAGCCCCCAAAACAGATATTATTAGAAGAGTAGTAGCCAAAATGAGGCACTTAAAATTCTGTTCTGAATAGGTGAGGGGAAATTGGGGAGGCTGGAATTGTGCTTGGGAAGTAATCTGATAATTTCTTCATTAAAATTCTGTCAGTTTCCCCTTAAATGAAGGGCGCTTCAGAATGAAAGAGAATTAAAACGTTATAATAGAAGCCTTTTTAAAAAATGAGATGCCACTCCAGCTTATTCTTTTCTGTTGCATTTGTGCGTCACCTTTCAAGTTTTAACTAAAAATGCCCCATTTTGCTAAAAGGTGAACCTCCCAAGCATTATTATTAAAGCAATTGCTTCGTGAAATCATCAGAGTTTGGATTCCCTAATTTGTTTCAATAAAGGCTCGAGTTTTTCTAATTGATTATTTAACCCGTCTCCCAATTTTAATGTAATACCTTTCTGTTGGCCTCCTGTTAGCAACAATTATCAGAAATTGTATACAGGAAAGAGAAGTGATGGTCATTGTCGGTCCATTAATCAGCAGTTTGTGTATTGTTACATTGTTGAGAGTCTGTCTGGCTTGATCTCTGTGAATGAGTAGCCAGTGCTTTGACAGAAGAATGTTAATGTTCTTTTTAATGGCTGTGGACGGTCCTCTGAACAGACTGTTCACCTGCCCATCTCCTGTGAGCTCTCTGCAAGGTACACAAATGCCAACCTTGTATGATTGTCTGAACTAATTACAGTAAGTGATGTTTTCAACGCGAAGACAGGCTGGCAATACTTAACTTCAGTATTGGAGCAAGGAACCTACGGGGAAACTCACCATATGGATGCTGCGTCAAACCAGGATTTCAGTAATTATCTGCAGGCAAAATCCTGGTTTCGCAAACCTAACCATGGTTGAACCAAACTGTGGCTTTGCAAACCAGCCTAGACGTTCATTTCAGACATGATGCCATGGTTTAATTAATTTTAACTATGATTGGTATGATGGTCTTGAACACAGGCCACTCTGCTAAGCATAGAATCAGAGAATCACAGAGTTGGATGGGGCCATACTGGCCATCTAGTTCAACTCCCTCCTCGATGCAGGATCAGCCTAGATCATCATTGACAAGTGTTTGTCCAGCCGCTGCTTGAAGACTGGGGGAGCTCACTAACTCCCAAAGCAGCTGATTTCACTGTTGAACAACTCTTACTGTAAAAAAGTTTTTCCTAAGATCCAGCTGGGACCTTCCCGTCCTTAATTTAAACCCATTTTTGCAAGTCCTTTCCTCTGCTGCCAACAGGAACTGCTCCCCACTCTCCTCTAAGTGACAGCCCTTTGAATACTTTAAGAGAGCAATCATGTCCCCCCTCAACCACCTCTTCTCATTGCTCTCCTCTGCCCTGCTCCATTCTGTCCACATCCTTTTTGAAGCAACGCCTCCAAAACTGCACACAATCAGGGTTAGTTTAGGTCTGTAAAACCAGGAACTGAAGCCATGGTTTGAAGTTGGGTTATTAACCTCGATGGGTCTTAACTATGGTTTTACCTTATAATGAGGAAGATGTGTGTTAAACCTATGAACTGAATGGCGACTGTTTATGATTTGATCTATGCCAATAAAGGTTTTGAATTGAATTGAAACTATGGTTTTACATGATGTATGACCGTGGACATCTTGGCCTAATCCTGACTTGTAACCACTGGTTGCCCTCATACATACTCTAGCTACAAAGTCACTTGATTAGATGGAAGAGTGGTTATACCATCACTTACAAGCCAAGCCAGGATGTTAGTGATCATCTGTAAGCCAAATCCTAGTTTCGCAAACTAACTGTCATTGGGGGGTGGGGGAATGGTTTCATGCTACATTTGAAGAGAACCAGAGACTCTGGAGAGGGGCTGTGGCTTAGTGGAAGAGCCTCTGTGTTGCATATTGAAGGTCCCGGGTTTAGTCCACAGCATCTCCTATCAAAAGGACCAGGCAGTAGGTGATGACCTCCACCTGAGCCAGCACTGACCTTTGATGAACCGTGACTGTTTTTGTATGTGACTCTTTCCATCTGAGCCATTTTCTTACCGGAAAAAATCACCCAGACAGAAAAACCACAGACAGAAAACTCCCCTATGGTAGTGGCTGTGGCACAGTGGTAGAGCATCTGCTTGGCATGGAGAAGGTCCCAGGTTCAAGCCCCCACATCTCCAGTTAAAAGGACCAGGTAGTCGGTGATGTGATGTCTTCTGTCTGAGACCCCGGAGAGCCGATGCCAGTCTGACTAGACGATAACAACCTCAGTGGATCAATGGTCTGATTCAGTATCAGACAGCTTCAGGCAGGGATTTTTATTTTTTATTTTAATTTTAATTTTTTTTTTTTAAAAAAAAGAGGTGCCGGAACTCTCAAGAGGGAAATGAAGTTTTCTGTCTGTGTACAGAAAACTCATGAACTTTTAAACACTTTAAAAAGAATTTTGTTAAAGAGGTTCCGGAATTCCGTTCCGGCGCATTTCCCCAGAAAAAAAAGCCCTGGCTGCATGTGTTCATGGCTTTTGCCCGCTTTGGAGCAGGAAAAAAAGGGGTACTCATCCATCTTCCCCTCCCCACACACACACACACAGTGGACATAAAAGCAGGTTGGGAAGTAGCCATTTTCAGCAGCGAAGCAACAAGGTAGGGAAAAGGCTAAATAATACTTCCCCTTTCCGGTGTCATCCTTCAAATGTGAGCTCCACAGCTGCTTTGGTGGTGGTGGTGGGCAGTAGTAACACAACAGCACGGAGCATGTCACCACTTCCCCATTACCTTATTTGAGAGATGGCGGGTGAGGCTGAGAGACTAGCGGTTTACCTAAGGCAACCCGAGGGATCCATAGATTGCGTGAGATTTGAACGGGGGTGTGGGGTGGTGGTGTTACAGTTCATAGCTCGCTCCCTTGGTTTCTCTGCTGCTCCCATTCTCCTGCCTGAAAACTGTGAAGCGATTACGCTGTGCTTGTCAAGCTATGATTTACAGCACAATGCGTGTTGATACTTCGGAAAGGTCCCTCGGCAACGCTTTGCTTCCAGCCATCCAATTAACCTGGCCGTAATGGATGCGGGAGGATTGCCAGTGATGGGGGTGGGGGTGGGGGTGGACGGATGATTGATAAGCACTTTCCAAGACAGGCAGTCCAAGGAAAGGCAGTGTTTCCTAAAAGAATGAGGCCAGTTGCAATTCCTCAGTGCACTCAGGGTCCAAACTGGGTATGAAAAGGAGTAGGTTTTTATACTCCTCTCTCCTCCACCCAAAGGAGTCTCAGAGCAATTTACAAATCACATTCCCTTCCCCTCCCCACAACAGGTACCTTGAGAGTTCTAAGAGAAACTGTGATTGGCCCAAGGTTCATATGGAGGAGTGGAGAATCAAACCCAGTTCTCCAGATTACAGTTGACTGTTCTTAACCTCTACATGATGCTGGCTTTCTCAAATGAGGGACAGCCATCTTGATGAGGGACAGCCATTTTTATTCACATGTCTGCCCCATTCATACAGGAAACAGGCTGGGAAGGCGTTTTATTGGAACAGTCCAGGTTGAGTGAGACATTGGGCATGTGTAATGCCACATAAGTAGGTTCTTTGTGCTACCTGGGAAGGGTTCATATCCCCCTTCCACTCACCCATTCTGGGCTTTAAAGCTGCTTTGTAGAAAACTGGCAGTCCATCATGATCATGTCTAGTTTGGATCACCACTGACCCTTCGGAATGGGACCATGCTTTCTGGTGTCTCCTTACCCCCCCCCCCCCATATTGCCACTGTTTATATATTGGCAGAGGAAAGGGAGTTCAGTTCTGCAAGGGGCATCCATATTTGGAAAGCACGTGGACTGCTGGATGCTGATTTAATTTTTCAGGGCTTGCTTCAGCGCCTCTCTTGGGGTGCACAGTTTGGCAATCACAGATCTGGATGAACAGCTAGCAGCGTCTTCCAGGAATGTCTCAGTTGAATAGCAAAGGCCTTTCTGCATGACGTGACTTTCTACTTGTTGTGTGTCAGCCACACTGAAAGGTAAAGCAGAAATATAAAGCTGTGCTGCAGGGTTTTTTCCCCTTTGTGCGGACTGCAGTGATGGTGCCACATCCATCTGCGCTGTTTGGCACAGAAGCTAGAGAAGAGTTCGGCCTTACCTCTCCAGTTGTGGCTGAAATTTGGCTTCTCTGTTTTCTCTTGCAGGTTATGCAAACTTGGGTGTCCAGTTTGATCTCTCCCTGCATGATTTGCTAGATTTCCACATGTGTTTTTGTACAGTTCAATGTGCCTCATGCATCTGCATTGCATTCAGCATAAAGGTCATTTCCCCCACCCCCGGCCCTTTCTTTGCCAGATTTATTTTTAAGGCCCCCCTTCCCTCCCTCCAACCCACATTTTTCTGCTACAGAGTGAAATCTGAAGTTAAAAAGACATACATCACTTTTTCACCTACATGAAGGACTAGGTAGAACCCAAAAGCTGCCCTGGTGTTGGTCCTCGGGTGGGTGGGTGCTTTCCAAATCAGTGTAAACAAATCCTCACTTCCCTACAAGGATGTGGCTTCTAAGCAGAAGGGCACATGACCCTTTGCCTGCCAGCCACTTCTTCCTGTCTACATCAGGAATTAAGTTTTGGAAAGTAAGAAGGCAGACGGGCCTGTTTGCAGCACACCGAGTAGCAACTCAGTTGTTTAAGGAGCCCGGCTTCTCCAAGAACGGCTGGTTTATTTTTTCATCTTCGCCCTTGGCTGGTTTTCTCACTTTATTATTAATGTCGGTCCATTCTCAAACAGACAGCAATTGGAGGTAGCCATGTCGGTATTCAAAGAAATCCAAAACCAGCCGCTGAATAACGTCTTTTTATTAAGAACAACCAAAATGTCACAAAGTAATGAGGGAGCAGTGACTGCAGCCATGAAATTAAAAGATGCCTGCTCCTTGGGAGGAAAGCGATGGCAAACCTAGACAGCATAATAAAAAGTAGAGACATCACCCTGCCAACAAAAGTCTGTATGGTCAAAGCAATGGTATTCCCAGTAGTAATGCATGGCTGTTAGAGTTGGACCATAAGGAAGGCCGAGCGCCGAAGAATTGATGCTTTCGAATTAGGGTGTTGGAGAAGACTCTTGAGAGTCCCTTGGACTGCAAGGAGATCAGATCTGTCAATCCTAAAGGAAATCAACCCTGACTGTTTCCTGGAATGCCAGATACTGAAGCTGAAGCTCAAATACTTTGGCCACCAAATGAGAAGGGAGCCCTCACTGGAGAAGACCCTGATGCTGGGAAAGACTGAAGGTCAATGAAGAAGGGGATGGCAAAGGATGAGATGGTTAGACAGTGTTATCGATGCAATGAACATGAAGTCGAGCAAACTCTGGAGGATGATGGAGTTCCGGAGGGCCTGGCGTGATGTGGTCCATGGGGTCACGAAGAACTGGACTCGACTGTGTGACTGAACAACAACAAGAAGTGAGGGAGCACCAAAGATTTTGAGTGGGGAACCCAAATGTTTGCACACTGCTTTGTAGTATTTTGGTGAGTCCTAAAATGTGCCCCGGAGAGCCTTGTGCTCTGCCAATCAAGAACCGCTGGATGTCCCTGGCCCAAGGGACATCCACTTAGCCTTGACCAGGGCCAGGGCCTGGTGGAACATGCTCCCCTTAGAGATCAGGGCCCTGCGGGACCTATTTCTATTCTGCGGAGCCTGTAAAACAGAGCTGTTCCACCAGGCCTTTGGCTGATGTGGCAGGCATCCAACAAAAGCCAGCCTTCCCTGCTGAAGTCTCACCACCTCCACATGTCCCAATAAGACCCCAGAGACCCAGCGGCACCAGTCTTTGGAGTCTGTGCACGTAAACAAATAGTGCAATTTGTTTTAAATCATGTTGTTGTTATAACCTTTTAATTTTTTTCTGTTAATGTTTGTATTCACCGTGATGAGCTGAATGGCTCCAGAACCTACTTTGTGATCTGCCCTGAGCCTGCTCGCAGGAGGAGCAGAATATAAATCAGCAGAAATAAATCACTGTGGCCAGATAACGCTTTTTGAGCAACATCTCTACGTGCCGCCAAACCATCGGCCAGGAGCCAGAAGCACCCCAAACTGCAAACCTGCTCCTTTCAGAGGGAGTGCAACCCCCTCCAGGATGGGCTGACTCCACAGTTCCCAAGTAGCTTCTCCACTGACCAACAGCACCTCAGTCTTGTCTGGATTAAGCTTCAGTTTATTGGCCCTCATCCATCCCATTACCATCCCCAGCTACCTATTCTGGAGGACTTCCACCGACCCGCCTGACTTAACTGCTAAGGAGAAATGGAGCTGAGTGTTATCTGGTCATTGGGTATACCTCACTCTGTATCCTGGGATGACCGCTATGATAGTTACAGTGGTTGTACAGTTTGGTGTAGTGGTTAAGTGTGCAGACTCTTATCTGGGAGAACCGGGTTTGATTCCTCCACTTGCACCTGCTGATGTGACCTTGGGTCAGTCACAAGCTCTGGCACAGCTGTTCTCTCAAGGACAGTTTCTGTCAGAAGTTCTTTCAGCCCCACCTACCTCACAGGGTTTCTGTTGTGGGGAGGGGAAGGGAAAGGAGTTTGTAAGCCGCTCTGAGACCCCTTTGGGCAGTGAAGGGCGGGGTATAAATCCAAACTCTTCTCTTCTTCTCTTCTTCTACTAGGAACTGGCACATCTGGGTGTGAATCTCACCTCTGTCATGGAAGCACAGCAGCTGACCTTGGGACCATCACAGTCTCTCAGTGTAGCCTACCTGACAGGGCTGTTGTGGTGAGGGTAAGGGGGAGGAGGAGGAATGATATGATAAGACTCTGTGTCCTGATTGGGGAGAGAAGTGGGATATATATAGAAAAAAAAGCAGTAATGAGCATAAGCTACGAGGAGGACTAGAAACTCTGACAGGGTTACACAAAAGTCCTGTATCTTGTTCACCTCTGGATTAGGAGGAACAAAAACAGGGCTTTTTTCTGGAGGAATGTGCCGGAACAGAATTCCGGAACCTCTCCTGCAGAAATCTTTTTAAAAGGTTTAGAAGTTCATGAGTTTTCAGCATGAAGATTGAAAATTTCCGTCTTGAGAATTCTGGCACCCTCCCACCCCCCCAAAAAAGCCCTGAACAAAATTATTCACTATCCAATTCACTTTGCAGGTTTTAGCAAGGGGTGTTTCCCAGTTGCTTCCAAAAAACTCCCCATCATTGTACTTTCTTAGACCTTTCTGTGGAAAAGGCAACACTCTACACAACTGAGCAACAACTTTTGTCATATTTAAGTTCCACACGAATCTGTGGAGCACAGATATGATTAACTGTGCAGCCAATTGCAATCTTCTTCTTATTGTTATTATCGTTGTTAGTATGTGGGTGCTTGTGGATCACTATGGTAGACTATCCAGTTCAAGGTCAAATTTTGGCTCAGTGCTAACCTAAGAAATTTGGGGGCACATTCAGCTTCCTCGCCTTTACATTGGGCATATCTACTGTCTACCCCATAGTACTGGTGTAAAGATCAGAACCATAAACATGGTTGCTTGGGAAGCTCATGTTAAAATACATGTTGTTGGTCTTTAAAGTACCACTGGACTTTTATTTTGCTGTAACAGACTAACTCAGCTAACCCTTTGCAATTATCAGTGGTAGACTATCTGCTCTGCATTCAGAAGGTTGGAGGTTCAATCCCTGCCATCGCCAGCCAAAAGGGCGACGTAGCAGGTGATTGGAAAGACCTTTGCTTGAGTCTCTGGAGAGCTTCTGCCAGTCAGGGTAGGCAATAGACCAACAGCCTGAACTCCTGGGCCATATGAGGCAGCTTACGGTGTTCATGCGGGCAGTCACTTCTGGCAAGAATTTCCAATAAGTAAGTGAGGATGCAGTAAAAAAAAAAATCTTCTGCAATTCTGCATTTTTAAAAAATGCACTTTAATTCAATTCTACAGTTTTTTAAAAAAAATCTCCTACTCTGCAAATGGCCTGAAGAAGGACAGGCCCTTGGATCAGGTGCTGGAAGACTTTTGGCTGCTGCGAAAGGCCCAGTGCATGAGAATGCATCCACAACTGCAGTTTGCCTGATGCCGTGGAAGCATTTCTTGGGAGGAGAGGGTTATAACACAGATCTGTGCAGAGCCCATTGGGAACTTGCCTTCCATGCACACCTCTGTGGGCCTCCGCCTTTTTTCTTTCCAACGTCTGCTGTCTCTACCACTGTGCGTGCAGCCAAACCAGTGTCTGACCAATGTTGTTGGTGGATGTGTACATATGTTCAGCAATTTTGGTCCAAGGTAATTTTATCTATCAAGGATATTACAGGCTATTTGATTCCTATGTAACCTGATCTTAGAAGAAGAAGAAGAGATTGGATTTATACCCTGCCCTTCACTGCCCAAAGGCGTCTCAGAGCGACTTATAAACTCCTTTCCTTTCCCCTCCCCACAACAGACACCCTGTGAGGTAGGCAGGGCTGAGAGAGCTCTGACAGAAACTGTCCTTGAGAGAATAGCTGTGCCAGAGCTTGTGACTGACCCAAGGTCACATCAGCAGGTGCAAGTGGAGGAGTGGGGAATCAAACCCGGTTCTCCCAGATAAGAGTCCATGCACTTAATCACTACACCAAACTGGCTTATACTTTTAGATTATTGGACTGATTCCCATATCCCTAAAATTAGTCAAGACCTTATCTCGATCTTACTGATGGCAGCTAAGGTAGTTATCGCTAGTAGTTGGAAATCTCCCAACAAGTTGTTATTATCATCTTGGCATTTGAAAATATGGGATCATTATATTATGGATAAAATATCTGATGTACTTGCTAATGCAAACCAATACCATAAGATCTCTAATCTTCATCTGAAATGGTTTCCCTTTGTTGAGTTTATATTTAATGTTGAGTCATCTAAATTCAGTGTCCCAGAAAAGTATTACAAACTATTTAACCGTATGTAATCCTCTTAGCATCCTATATAAGTTTCTGTATAACTGTATCTAGTTCCGCCGTTGTTCAATGTTTTGAATGTTTACTGTTGTTTAAAATAAAAATAGTTAATTTAAAAAAAAAAAACCCAAAACCCCCAATGTCTGAAACGAGGAGGCTATGTCATGCTTGGTGCAGCAGTGGTATCACTAGGTAGTTTGCTGTCATACATACCTGTTGGGCAGGTGGCCCTGGCCTGGGTGGCCCAGGGTCCCTCAGTCTCATCAGGTCTCAGAAGCTAAGCAGGGTCAGCCCCAGTTAGTGTCCAGATGGGAGACCGCCAAGGAAGTTCAGGGTTGCTGTGCAGAGTAAGGCAATGGGAAAGCACCTCTGAACAATTCTCGCCTTGAAAACCCTATGGGGTTGCCATAAGGCAGCTGGGACTTGACAGCACTTTACACACAAACACACATCTGGCAGGTGATGATCTCAGGAAACGCAGAGGGAGGGAACAGACTTGTTTTTTACCTACCCCTCTTGCAGTGTGCGGGTTGAATCCCGGGTTGCCAAACCCACATGCCAGACTTCAGTGACTGGTTCTAAAAATTATTTCTTTTGTGTGCCGGTTAATTCAGGATAATGAGGTCCTTGACAATTGTGCAGAAGCACAAAGGAAGCTTGCCTGATTTGTTGTAACGGTGATCGCATTAACTGCTCCCTGCTTCTTGTTCCTAGGAATGTAAGTTCAGATGGAGCCGAAGCCCGCAGGCGGCTGCGAGAATGTGATGGCTTAGTGGACGCCCTCCTGCACGCCCTGCAGTCTGCAGTAGGCAAGAAAGACACGGATAACAAGGTGACTCGCCGCAGGGTGTCCTTTGAACTGTACCGTTATTGTTTGTCGAGGAGATCCTTGATACTGAAAGCTGAGCCGGGCGTTCCCTGATAGTCTAAGGATGCATTTTTAGGATATATCTTAATTTCAGTGGGGGTTGAGATGGAACCCTCTGTCCATTTGACAGGTGGGTACAGATGTCTACAGATGCCTGAAGAATGAATAATATAAAAAGCAGTTAGGGTTTGTACTGGCGAGGCAAGCAGGACAGAGAGTCAGAACAAAAGAAGGCCCAGCTGACGGGAGGGGTGGCAGTGTGGTATAGCCTGGTCTCGTCAGAAATCAGAATCAAAACAGAGTCGGTACTCGGACAGCAGACCAACAAGGAAAGCTCTGCAGAGGAAGGCAGTGGCAGACCACCTTCGCTGCTTGCTTTCCTAGAAAAGCCCTCTGGGTTTGCCATAAGTCAGCTGCGTCCTGACAGCACTTTACGCACACAGATCAGTTTGGCAGGGAAGGCTGCCTGGTACAGTCCAATCTCATCAGCTCTCGGAAGCGAGGCAGGGTCTGTACTTAGACAGGAGACCACCAAGGAAGGCTCTTCAGAGGAAAGCAACGACAATCCACCTCTGCTTCTCATTTGCATTGGAAGCCCCTTGCCAGAGTCAGCGTCAGGCTGCTGTCACACACACTAAACAATCCACTTTCAATGCACTTTCCAACTGGATTTTGCCAGTTCACACTGTAAAATCCAGTGGGAAAGTGGATTGAAAGTGGATTATTTAGTGCATGTGACCACAGTCTAAGTCAAGTGTGACTTGACGGCTCAAACGTATGTTTATGGTCCAGTGTCCTGTTTCTCAGAATCTCCAGCTAGACAGGGTTAGGGTAGGACTGAAAAAGATTCTCTGGTGCACAAAGGCCTTATGCTTTCCCAATGTTTTGTTTTTAACTTCCCTTCTAACAAGTAGACCTCCATGTCACAAATGTGTTATAAGTGGCTCAGAGTCCCCACTGGGAAGAAAAGCAGATATAATAAATTACTAAGTAAAAACTGCTTTTGAACTTCCTGTTCACTTCAGTAGCAGCTTTCTTGTGGCGTACTGCAGTCTGGGGAGCTGTTTTTAAAGAAATAGCTATCCAAGAGCACTGCACCCTCCTCAGGACTGAACTAATTGTTGAGCTAGTGTGGTGTAGTAACTAGGGTATTGCAGAAGGACCAGGAGCAATATTCCCTCTAAGCTGAGTTAGTGTGAGCTAGCTCACAGTTTTTTTAGCCTCCAGCTCACACATTTTTGTCTCAGCTCAGGAAGGATGGCTCCAGAGCAAACTAATTTATGCAGTAGCCAAATCACCTGCTCACAATTTTAACACCAGTAGCTCACAAAGTAGATTTTTTGCTCATAAGACTCCATAGTTTAGAGGGAACATTGACCAGGAATCCTGGGCTTGGACCGCCTTCTGCTGTGGAGCTCACTGGGTGATTTTGGCCAGTCACTGTTTTTCAGCTTAACTCGCCTTACTGAGTTGTTGTGAGAATAAAACGGAGGAGCAGAGAGAACCGTGAGGCCCTGAGCACCTCCCCAGGCTCTTTCAAGGAAGGGCGGTGTAGCAATGTGGTCGACGAGATCTGTTGTGTGGTTCTTTGGATCCCATCTACAGATTCCAAAGCGCAGTTGAGCGTGAGATCCACAGTCCTGATCCCACGGCCGCTACATTTGCTGAGGTGCTCTTGTTTTCCAACTAGCAAATCCTCCAGAGAGGAAAAAAATTCTTTTCCCCACAGCAAAACATGCCATATGGAAACCCGGGTGGCTTTTGTTGTTGTTTGCTTCCTGACTTTGACAAGCACCTGACAAATGACGCTGCTCCATAGTCTCCGGCAACGGTCTTTCCTAGTTCTGCCACCTGAGATTCATTAGCTGGAGACTGAACCCGAGGGATCTCGTACATACAAATTATGTTGTTTTTCTCTGATTTGCAGCAGCTAACTACTCAGGAAATTACAGGGACTTTCCTCAATTGAGGGGCGGGGTGTTTCTATATAAAGGGGGTGCGGTGGCTCAGAGGTTAAGATGCTGAAGCTGCAGACCAGAAGGTTTGTAGCTCAGCAGTCCGAGACCCTCATGCCGCGTGACAGAGTGAGCTCCCATCTCTGGCTCCAGCTCCTGCCAACCCAGCAGTTTGAAAGCAAGAAATTGCAATTAGATAAATAGATACCACTTTGGTGGGAAGGTAACAGCATTCTGTGCGTCTCGGCGTTTAGTCATGCCAGCCACATGACCACGAAAATGTCTTCAGACAATGCTGGCTCTTTGGCTTGGAAACGGAGATGAGCACTGCCCCCTAGCGCAAGGGAAACCTTTACCTTTACTTCTGTATTAGGGTTTGTGTTCCCCCTCCACGATGTAACAAACATGATACCTTTTTCTTCCCTTTCCTCCCATACCTGTCTCGCCACAGTCGGTGGAGAATTGCGTGTGCATCATGCGGAACCTCTCCTACCACGTCCACAAAGAGGTACCGGGAGCGGACAAGTTTCAAGAGCTAGAAGCGAGCCAACTGGGAAGTTTGGGAGGCACTCAGAAGAAGAAAAAGGATGACGCCGGCTGCTTTGGAGGGAAGAAGGCGAAAGGTGTGTGCTGCAGCGGCCTCAAAGCGGATGGTGGTTTTTGTGTTTGTCAGGCACTGGTGGTTCAGCTTGGGACCAGATTGCTTGTGGAGGGGCTTTGCAAATGGATCCCTTGTTGAAAGAAGAAGAAGCAAGCAGTATTAGAGTTGTCCGAGATCAGACAGGGCCTGGAGAGAGGGAAGTTGCCTTCCTCACGCGCCCTCCCCCATGAAAGAAGGATGGGGTGGGCGCTCCTGGCTGCCGGGCAATGCTGCCCCCGTCCCTGCCCTAGCCGTGGCAGCAGCAACGCCAGCAGGAGGGAGGCTGGTGGTGAGCCCGGAGGGAAGTGGAGCTGCAGAGGCACAGCTGAGGGAGGCAGGTGTCCAGGCACGGCTGGGCATCCCGGGAAGGTAGAGGAGGAGGCCATAGGCTTTTGGCAGGGGCTGGGGGGCTTTGGCGGGGGGGCTGGGTCCAGTTTGGCGCTCTAAGGGCCGGCCCGCGCTCTAGGTGAATGCCTAGTTCACCTAGCGGGTGAACTGGCCCTGATCTGCGGCC
Organism: Gekko gecko; assembly: GCA_029375565.1. Taxonomy (NCBI): domain Eukaryota; kingdom Metazoa; phylum Chordata; class Lepidosauria; order Squamata; family Gekkonidae; genus Gekko; species Gekko gecko. Next base: position 62,362,152 of record JAPDNY010000012.1, on the reverse strand, counting down.
TTTGCCAGCCCCAGGGTCTTGGCTGGAACCACAGAAGTGGACAGGGAGGGCCGAGCAGTCGTGAAACCCCCCAGGATCCCCACAAGAAGATTACTACTATTCAGATGTGAAACTATGTGGAGATTCCCCCTGCCCTATCTCTTGGGAGGGAGGTTTATAGACTACAGATCTCAGCCAATGGCTCTCAAGGCAGTTTGCAATTAAAAACTATGACAAAAACACTTTTAAACAATAAAATAAGAGCGGAGCTATAAACAACCACACATAAAAATGATATAGTGACCTAAAAATGTCAAGTCCTCCAAAGGTTAGCACTGCCATAAAACCAACAGTAAAATCAGCATACCAAGATGACCAAGAGCGCGGAGTCTAGGAGAACCAGGTTTGATTCCCCACTCCTCCACATGCAGCTGCTGGTATGATCTTGGGTAAGTCACAAGTTCTTTCAGAGCTGTTCTCTCATGTGCAGTTCTTGAAAGAGCTCTCTCAGCCCCACCTACCCCCCAGGATGTCTGTTGTGGGGAGGGGAAGGGAAAGGAGATTGCAAGCTGCTCTGAGACGCCTTCGGGTAGTGAAGGGTGGGGTATAAATCCAATCTCCTCCTCCACCTCCTCCTCCTCCTTCACGCAAAGCATGCATTCTGCCCCTTGAGCTGTGGCCTGTTTCCCTCAAAACAGGACTAGAGCCCAATCAATGCTCCCTATAAGCTATGAAGTCCTGTGAGCAAAAATTCTACTTTGTGAGCTACTGGCATTAAAGTTGGGAGTGAGCGATTTGGTTACTGCATGAATTAGTTCGCTCTGGAGCCATCCTTCCTGAGCTAAGACAAAAATGCGTGAGCCAGAGGCTAAAAAACCGTGAGCTAGTTCACACTAACTCAGCTTAGAGGGAACACTGGAACCCATACCTCACATGCTCTGGAGCAATGTTCCCTCTAAGCTGTGGAGTCTTGTGAGCAAAGATTCTACTTCTTGAGCTACTGACATTAAAGTTGTGAGCAAGAGATTTGGCTCCTGCTTAAATTAGTCTGCTCTGGAGCCATCCTTCCAGAGCTAAGACAAAGATGCATGAGCCAGAGGCTAAAAAACAGTGAGCTAGCTCACACTAACTCAGCTTAGAGGGAACACTGCTCTGGAGCATCCTTCTAACCACACACCCAACTGGGCGTCACATATGGTAGAGTATGTACAGTATGTAAGCTAATTCTGCTGACATGCCTATGTGTTTGAGCCATTACATAAAGGCATGGATACAGAAATGCAGACTGCATTCAGTCTAACCTGTCACCCACTACACTTAGCCAATCTCCCAGAAATAATCCTCCACGATCAGGTCCATGGTGCACCTGTAAGAGGATGGCAGGGTAGATCAGATGCATCACACTGAGGCACCTGCCGAACAGAGAGTGGTGAATTGAGTCATTGCAGATCAGCGTAGATCCAGGTGGCACTGTAGTTTGTGGGCTTTGATCTTTTCCCCACTTGGCTACACGGAGCTTTGTAGTCACAGAGATAAAGAGGCACACCAATCCATGATTTATCTCACACGTTTAATTAAGGCACACGATCTGATGTCCTGAGTTAATTACCGTCTTGGTGGGTGGCTTCGGTATCTCTGAAGAGGCACTTCGCATTCTACAGATGGCACATTGCCTGTTCTGTTAAAAGGGCAGAAAGCTGGTGGCAGTTCCGGAATTCTACATGGAGGTAACTGCACTTTACACAACATCCTAAACAACGTGTTCACCAACACAACTTGCGGTTGCTAGTATAACCTCCGCCTATGCTGGCTCTATTGGGCTAAATCAGGAACAGAACTTGCAAGACAAATTAATTTAAAATAAAAAGTTTATTTAAATCAAATTTCCCACCATACAAGAGAATGCCACAAGGATTTATATAGCTAGCACACAGAACAGTAAACTGAAAGTTGCAACAGAGAGAGTCTGTCAGAGTTCAGTTGGATAATGTGCTCTTGCATGCAAAACCTTTGCCACAAGTTAAGTCCAGCATCTCCTCAAGTGCACCCAAGTGCTGAATTGTTTTAATTCACTCCTCTTTCTTTCTGTTGGGTTATGCAAAAGGGCATGTTGCCCTTTTAGGAGCAGAACTGGTCTTGAGCCTACTTAACTGCTGCCAAATTGGCAAATAGCCGCAAAACCGGCCAAGTTAGAACACCCTTTCTGGGGATAAGTAGTTCCATCATGTGTGAAGTACAGCCTTGCTAACTAAGTTAACATATTATCAAAGGGCCCAGAAAAATAATTTTCCAATATCCAGAGGATTTTTTGAATGTGGGCCATTGTTTTGAAATAATAAGTGACTCAGTTCCAAAAAATTGGACAACTTTTCATATCATAATTTCCAGTTACTTTATACTAGGTGATTGGAACTCAGAAACTCTTATCGAGGTCCCTAGCTCTCCCTCTGCTGCCAGCCTCCATTCACTCACTTCACCCAGCTGGGCTAAACCAACTAGTTCCTTGGGGGTTACACCAGCATTGACATAGAATCATAGAGTTGGAAGAGACCTCTAGGGCCATCTAGTTCAACCCCCTGCACAATGCAGGAAATTCACAAATACCTCCCCCACACCACCCCCCAATGACCCCTGCTCCATGCCCAGAAGATGACAAAAAACCCTCCAGGATCCTTGGCCAAACTGGCCTCGAGAGAAATTATTTCCTGACCTCATTGCTTCCTGACCCCAGCCCTAAACAGAGTCACATCCTGTTAAGCCAACCAAGTCCCCTGTTTTCGAAGGTGTAATTCTGCTTAGGATTGCTTTAAAAAGTAAAGCAAGTTTTAACCTCTATGGACACTGTGGAGGACCTATAAACAGGATCTTTGTGGCACCTTAAAGACTCCAACTGTTTTTCTATCCTAAGCTTTCATTTGTGGTAAAGCTTCTGCTAAAATCACAGAAAACGGAGTTTAATTTATTTTACTATCTATTTAAAACACGTTTATGCCGGCTTTCCACCCAGTCGGGGGTCCCTGTGGTAGCGAAAATAAAAACATTAAAACATTTGAACATTTTAAAATAATGTTTAAAATTATAAAATAATTCAGCAAAAACACATTGAAAAACAGTACCAGAACCAGGGAGGAGGGCAAAAAAACCCCAGTATTGGGGGTATGCCAAATGAAACAAACAAAAATCTCCACTCACTGGCAGGAGACACCGGTAGTGTGAGACAGGCCAGCCTCCCTGATGTGGGCGTTCCAAAGCTTTGGTGCCATGACCAATGCTCCCTCTAAGCTGTGGAGGCCCGTGGACAAAAATTCTACTTTGTGAGCTACCAGCATTAAAGCTGTGAGCAGGCAGGTGATTTGGCTACTGCATAAATTAGTTTGCTCCAGACTGGAGCCATCCGTCCTGAGCTAAGACAAAAATGCATGAGCCGGAGGGTAAGAACTGGTGAGCTAGCTCACACTAACTCAGCTTAAATGGAACACTGGGGCCCACGACTAAGATGGCCCATTCCGGGGTTCCTACCCATCTGGGCTCCGACGGCAGGGGCAACTGAAGCAGAGCTTCCAAAGACTATTGGAATGAAGGGGTAGGTTCATGTGCAGGAAGGCGGAGTTGGTTTCTCAGATTGGTTAGGTCTTCTGTTCGCATCAGTACAAACACCAGAGTCCTTCTACCTGGTTCACGCATGCAGGAGAATGAGGTGGGGATGAGAACACGGGAACCCAAAAAGGGGCAGAGTGGACTGCACCACTTGAGACCCCAAGAGGTAGATTCTAGCCTCTTGCCTGGTTTGCAGGGAGTTTGCAAACACAGGGGGCTCTTCCAAAATGGGGCCCCCACCTTCAGTCTCCAGTGATCCTTCACATTCTACCCACTCTGCTTTCTGCCACCTCCCTCTTCAGCACGTGTAGACCAGGCCACAGTCTCTCACTGCAAATCTGCTTTGGTGCTCTTTGGTGGATTACAAACTGGTCCTCTCTCTGTATGATTTCCCAGAAGTTACCCCAAATTGTTAAATGAGGCTTCCTTCCTGGGAAGTATGTGTAGGCTTGCAGCTCCAATGTAGGGGTTTTTGTCATTCATGGCAGGTAACAGCTGTTTAGAGTGAGAATAAAACCTCTTAACAAGAACAGAATTACCAGTTAATCTGTAATTATCCCCAAATCTGCTGAACTCTGGCTGCTGTATGCCAGCTCAAACAGGAAAGTCTTACAAAGGTTTTCTGTCTTGGACTTGGTATATTTAAGTTCTACACACCCTTCAGGACCCGTATTCTCTTGCTGGGGCAGCATTCAAATGTGTTATTTCCCCTTCCTGAGGTAGAACAGTCAAGAGCAGCACCATGAGATTCTGCTGAGCATGTGTCTTGGCTTTCAGCCTGTTTCCCCATCTATGAACAAGTGTATAAATGGCTGACCTGTCTACTTTCCTCCCTCGTCATAGCTAATAGCACCTTCAAGAGGTTTATAAAATTATGCATAGGGTGGAGAGGGTTGACAAAGATAAAATTTTTCTACCTCTCCCAAAATACTACAACTCGAGGGCATCCAGTGAAGCTGATGGGCAGTAGGTTCAGAACAGACAAAAGGAAATACTACTTTACACAGAGAGTGGTTAAAAGGTGAAATTTGCTGCCAGAGGATGTAGTGGTGGCCACAGGAATAAACAACTTTAAAAGAGGATCAGATAGATTCATGGAGGATAAGTCTATCAGTGGCTGCTAGTCATGGTGACTGAGGGGAACCTCCACCTTCAGAGGTACTAAGCCTCTGAATCCCAGAGCCAGGAGGCAACATCAGGGAAGTCCTCAGTCTCTGCCTCTCTGCCCTGTTCTTGGCCCTCCAGAGGAACTCGTTGGCCACCGGATGTTGGACTAGATGGACTATTGGTCTGATCCAGCAGGGCTCTTGTTATGTTCTTAAGGCAGGTGATTTCCTTCGGCACAACAGCACAGAGGAAATGGCTAAGCCCCAGTCCAGTTCTTCCCACATAACAGGAGGAGATCTGATAATGAACCTCCTACATAATGTATCGCTTGGCCATGATTTGTTACTTTCTGGGGATATTCTTGCCAGCACTCACTTCTAGCCCTGATACTGGGAAGACAAAGAGAGACAAAGTGCCTCCTTTCCTCAAGTATCTGAGACTTGGGGGCACTTGCTACCACTTTCCTATCCAGGAGGGCTTCCTCCAGCATACCAGTTGCTCCAACGGCGCGTCCAAGCATCTTTGTGTCCTGCCAGAAATAGTAACAGGTTTTTCCACATCAAAAATAAAATAGGTAGAGGCTGCCTACTAGAGGGCATTCTTTGAACTGCACAGAATGGTGTTTACAGAATTCTGGGGAAACAATAACCATAACAAACAATTAGATCCCCCTCCCGACTGTGTAAATATTATCCAAGTAGCTAAGAACTGAGAATAACGTGGTCTAGGTCGGTGAGATATTCTGCACCCCAAGACAAGGAACATAAGAAGATAAGTAGAGCCTCCTGGATCAGGCCAGTGGTCCATTCGGTCCAGCATCCTGTTTCACAGAGCAACCAGCCAGTTTCCCCAGAGGGCCAGGAAACACAGTACAGGGGCCGAGGCCCTTCCTGCTGCTGCCTCTCAGCAATAATTTTCAGAGACTTGCTGCCTCTATAGATGTGACCAGACGAACGGATCAAAAAGGGATACTGTTCGAATGCACATCTAGGGTTGGTGGCTTGGTCTGGAACATCATAAACTTCACAGAAGCATGCTGGATACCTTACTGTTTGGTTATCTTTATCTGATAGCAATTTATTCTTTCCTCTCTGTCCTGTTCCTTTCTCTCTTTTTAAAGGGCTATTTGATTGGTTGTTGAAGATTCTCTAGGCCCTCCGGAGTAATAATACTAGCTTATCCTACAGGGCTGTTGTAAGGACAACACAAGTTTGGTTTCTGACTCATTTTGTTTCACGGTCATCATCTCGTTTCAAATCCCATCAGCGTAGGAGCTGGTCTGTTCTCTCTTTGGCAAGCTTTGGTGTGTTTATGGGAAACCAAACAGTGAGAAGGACCCACACAGATGGGCTGTGCTCTTGGCTAGCGGGGAGGCACAGATGTTCCCTTGGCAAGCTCAGAGTTGCTCCTTCACCTGTTGCCCTCCAGCTTCGAATGTGCTGTGTGAATATTCTGCTTCTGGTGTGCTTGTTCATCTCTCTTTTCTTCCTCTTGAAAAACTCTTGTCCTTTTTTTTTTTCTTCCTTTGCTGCTTTTCTCGTTGTTAGAGGAGTGGTTCAATCAAGGTGAGTCCTTCTAGAATGTTCTTTTCCACATTTCTTCTTTTCTGGTATTGCTATACTTCCCCCTCAGCCGTACCAAAGAATGAAATCTGGGTGCCGAGATCGGCTCCTTTCTCCTGTCCTGCATTCTGACGTGCATTGTTTCTGTGACTTGTACTCATCCATGCTTGTTCAGTTTCATTTCTGTTGATGGATGAACATTGCTGTGATGAATTCTGGATTATCTTGGTCAATCTTCTAGTCTGTCTTGTCAGAACAGCTTTCATGTCACCCAGACCAAGTCATGCATGTTTCCTGCAGAGGTATATGTATGGGATATCCCTCATTATATCCAGGGCCGGCTCCAGGTATTTCTGCACCCTAAGTGGGCACAGATCCCAGCCATGCCGCCCCCCCTCCTCCCCCCGCGGGAGGAGGGGGAGGGCGGGCGAGCTGTGCCCCGGCCGGGTGGTGGGCGCCCAGTTAGGGTGGCGGGGGGGGCTTTTCAGGGGGGGGCGGGGTGACATTTGGCACCCAAGGGCCGGCGTGCCCTAGGCGAGCGCCTAGTTTGCCTAGCGGGCGAGCCGGCCCTGCTTATATCACCCCCAAAATACAAGAAAATAAAATGTGCGTACTTAAGTGAATGAGCAGTCCAAATTGGTAGCTGGCATAGAACAGATACGAAGAGAGGTGTGGTATGGTAGTTAGAGCATAAAAGTTTGATTCCAGTGGCACCTTTAAGATCAACAAAGTTTAATTCTAGGTATAAGCTTTTGTTTACATGCACACTTCATCAGATATGTATCTGAAGAAGTGTGCACGCACTTGAAAACTTACGCAGAATTAAACTTTGTTGGTCTTAAAGTGGCCACTGGAATTAAACTTTGTTCTTTTGCTTCAGACCAACATGGCTACCCATCTGAGAGTGTTGGACTGGGACACGAGAAGACCTGAGTTCTAATCCCAACTCAGTCTCAGTCTCAATCTTTATTTGTTACAGCACAAGCCAGCAAATCTGAACATTATATATAAGCAATATAAACAATTTGTTATAATATAAATACCATGGTCTAAAAGAAATTTAAAACTCAGTCATGAAATTTACTGAAGTTTTTAAAAATTTATTTATACAATTTCTGTGTTACCTCTCCAGACCTCCGTAGGCCACTCACTTACTTTCACCCTAACCAAACTCACCGGGTGGTTGTGGAAATTAAAGAAGAATAAAATGTGAAGATAGGATATGCCACCCTGAGGTCTCCAGTTCAAATCTCTCCTTCAGTGTTACTACAGTTGTGTAGGAGCTACTCACAGAAAAGAGATCCTGCTGGTGAAGTTAATGTATATGTGGCCCTTCTTAAGAAAGAAGCTGGGGAAATGTGTGAGGCCAGTAAGGTGTCAAGGGCCATCATGCATTGCCTTTGGTTTTCCTGTTGGGTCTCCAAAGCTGTAATCCAATAACTTTTTATCACATGGTGTTCATTACTGGTGGAACCTCAGCATATGTCAGAAAAAGGTTGAGACACCTACCTTTTTAGAAGCCTTTGATACATGTTCTTGTTATGTTGATGATAATAGTTGGGCAGATTTTCTCTTATGATTGGAGATGTTGCCGTGGAATGAAAAGGAAGAGATGATTCTGAGATGAGTACAGCATAACAGGTCAGAACTACTGTCTGGGGAACATTGAGGCTTTGGTTGGAGGGATTGGTGGAAAGCTGTCAAGGGCAGTGAGAACCACCGATGGCAACTAAAAGTATCCTAAGCAATCTACCACTGCTACAAGGTAGTCCAACATATACCACCTGCAGCTTTCAAGCAGTTGTCAAACACAGACCTGTAGAAAGTATATTACCGCCTATCCTCAGTATTACAGTGTGTATGAACATAGAAACAGGTGGCAAATTGCCATTTGAAACAGGTTGCATTAACGCGGGGAAGGAGACAGTAAGTGGGAGGATACACGCAGTGTCTTCACTGTTTTATTTTGTGAACATAAAATGTCTCCAGTCCAAATTTATAAAACCCACTCTGTGCCAGCGCTTCATTCTGTGGGCAAATGCTCAGCAGCGTGCTTTTATCCGATTGAAAGACATGATTCATTAGCATTAGGGTTATTGCCTGATTAGAGAAATCTTGGTCAATTAATTGTATGATTTGTTGGTTAATTGATCAATTAAATTTTATTTAATCTGCGTATGAGCAGACCGGTACTTCTGAAGAACAAAATAATACATTGCCTCTTTTTTCAGATGAGGCATGTGCTCCAGTAGGCAGCCTCTTAGAAGAGGCTCTCCCTCCCCAGGAACATATTGAGAGGCAGGATATCACTTTTTTAAAAATAAGGAACACATTCCTTCCTGTCAGAAGGCGAAAGTGAAATGCATCTTCTAACGGGATGCCTGCCACTCAACACTTTTTATAAGCACTTGTGGTAAAATAGTATTGATTATTTTCTTCCACTGCCTGACGGGGGTGCCTTTTCATCACCTGGATCCTGATGGCCCAGGTTAGCCCGATCTCATCAGGTCTTGGAAGCTGAGTAGGGTTGATATGGTTAGTCTTTGGATGGGAGGCCACAGAGGAAGTCCAGGGTCAGTGTGCAGAGGAAGGCAATGGCAAACCACCTCCAAAACGTCTCGCCTCTTGCCTTGAAAACTCTAAGGGGTCACCGTAAGTCAACTGTGATTGACAACGCTCTCCGCCACCTTTCACCCACTAGAGAGGTTTAAAATAGATTAACAGACTGATTAACCTTGACACAGAGAGTACTCCATCTTTCTGTGTTATACCTCTGAGGATGCCAGTCACAGCTACTGGCGAAACATCAGGTCCCACGATGCCAAGACCACGGCCACACAACCCGGAAAATCTACAGCGGCTAATGAACTCCAGCCGTGAAAGCCTTCGACAACAGACTGATTAATTGTTGCAACCCTAATTATAAAGCAGGGTGGCAGACAAGCAAAGCTCTTCCTCTTGGGGCCTGGGAAGGAAAACATGTCTGCAGATTCGGTAAATGCGACAGATCTTTGGCATGGACAGGTGCCTCCCTCCAAAGTGGGATTTGAGGCTGCAGCAGAACTGGGCCAGAATCCAGGCTTATTATAGCCCAGCAGGCTCTGCCATGGCTCTGGCAAGCTACTATGATTTTGGCACCTGCCCTCAGCCTGGGCACACACAGAAGCTTCCCGTACTATCATGAAACAGTTGGTCTCACCATACCATATTAACACAGGAGACCTCAGCCCGGTCCTGTTGTCTCCTCCACACAGTGATGGTTACTAAGGTCACCAGCTCTCAGAGTCTGACTTGAAGTTTTGGAAGTTCAGCCTTCTCCTCAGAATCTCCAGGGGAAACGGTACAATCTCAGAGTGAGAGACCCTAATCGAGGGGGCAAGACATTTTCTGCTTTGCTGGATGGGAGCTTCGGCTCCTTGCTCTGCCTCCTTGTTAGTTAGGCTCCACCTCCTTAACAAACCCGGGCACTGCTAGCTGCTTCTGTCAGGAGCGACTTTGATCTTCTTGATCCTGCCAGACACTACCTGATAGCTCCCAGGCTCCGTCTCTTTAGGGGGTTTGACAGCTGACTCCATTACACAGAAGAGCTGTCTATCACATAGATTCCCTGGCCTACAGAGCTTCCACACCAGCACCTGTCCTTACATTATGTAGGCACAGAAGCACTTCTTGCAATAAGAGCAAGGGAGAACAGCATTTATTCACAGGGAAGGGCCTGTTGTACGTCTGCATGCAAGAGGATCTGGGAGGGAAAGCGTTAAGAGAATTCTCTCTCCCTGGGGTACACTTGGCAGTCGGTCCCACCCCCTCTCATCGGTTAGATGTTGAGCCTCTTTGGTCCGTTGCTTGTCTTCATCTTATATGGGGCTTCTCTTCTTCTCTCTCTTAGCCGGGCTTGAAGCAGGCCCGTTGCCAGGATCCTATGGCTTGCGGAGCAGGTTTTTTTTCCTGGTGGGGGTGAAGTTCTCGGTGCAGAAAGAAAAGCCAGAATTCTGAGGATTATGACTCAGCTATTGTAGAATCAAGGCTTTTAAAACCAAGGCATAGAGTCAACTGCAGATTTTAGCCCCAGAGTGTGACAACAGCAGGCTGAGGAAGGGGGGAAGGGGAGAATACATTTTCTTGTAGATGCTAGGTGGGGCACTGGAAATGCTTGCCTGGGCTTGGCCAGTTAACTTGTATAAAAACGCATCAAAGTTTATTTACAAAAACAAAGGACAAACAACACATAGATGGGAAAAGAATGTATACATTCAGCAAAGAATACAAATCCTAACATAAAAAAAATCCTAGCTGGCTGTTCTATTCACCACTTTTCCTATCCTGATCAGCAGAGTCTCTGGGAGCATAGCGGCAGGGTGGAAGTTGAAGAAAGCGTTAAGGCAGTCTCTTGTCTCTCTGAGTCTTCTCAAGCTGTCTATTCCACATAGGTGTTCTTAACCATTTAGGCAAGAGAAAGCTGTTACCAGGGTAGATCTCTAAATTGCAGGCTGTCAACCACTTTAGATGACAGTTCTCAGCTGCTGCAAATTAATCACTTCTGCCAGCCTAAGCAACAATTCTGATAACAATCCGGCAGGTGGGAATGATGACTTCTGTAGTCAAGAAAACTAACAGTTAGAAAAACTCTCTTAAAGGAGACACGTTTCTTGACATAGAGTTAGAAGGGATCCTAGAAATCATCTATTCCAACCCCTTTGCTCAGTCCAGGAATGAGTCAACTACAGCACCCTGCTCTGCTTAAAGGAGCACATGCCTTTAAAAAACTGTTTTGAAATGACTGAAAAAAGCACTTCCAGGAGAAATTCTTGTGGGGCTCTGCCTTTAAGAAAGAGAGTGGAGCCTCCAAAACCCCCCCCTGTAGCTAGGGGCCTGGCTTGGAGCTGTAGCAAGTTAACCTTTCTGAAGTTAATCTGTTCACAATAAGTTAAATGTATCTACATCAATATGCCACACAAGATGTGCTTCTATTTTTGCAAGTAAAATTTCTTTCTCTTGTTACTATTGGAGTCAGATCATCTTTGTAATTTGTTTGAACAGCATTTTTCCTTTAACAGGGTAATGTGGAGGATTGGAGATACCGTGTAAAACGTCTGTGCTTCCAAGGCAAATGATTTTTTTTTAAACGTTTAATCCAATAGGGCCGTGGCTCAGTGCTTAGCATGAAGAAGATCGCAGGTTCAGTTCTCAGCATTTCTAGTTAAAAGGATCAGGGCATAGGTGATACGAAAGATTTCAGCCTGAGACCCTGGAGAGCTGTGGCCGGTCTGAGTAGACAATACTGACCTTGATTGACCAATGATCTGATTCAGTATAAAGCAGCTTTGTGTATAAGGCAGCATGTTCATGTCAGCCACGCCTTGGATCCACATTCTGGAAGGTTCCATGTGGGGACCCTCATGACAGGCTCAACCCTGTGGGTCTGTTCTACCCGTTTTTTATCCAGAAAAGACGATAGCTGTTATTTTAGCCAGTTTCAGTCAAACAGTTGATTTTATCTGACTCCCAATTTTTCAGTCGCTTATTAAAGCCTTTCCTGGCTTCTTCCAGTTTCCACAAAAACCTGTTGCTGCCCGTGGAGAAGAATAGTTGATATGCAGGGCACCCGATATGTTTGATGGAGCCTTGTTTGAGAAAAGATGGAGTTAAAGAAGCTTTTAATTTCACGGCCTGAGAGACTGAAAATCGTTTATTACACAAGCAACTTTCCTTGTCAGGCAGCTTTTCCTCTTCCCCAAGGACTTTGCCAGCTTTGATAGCCAAGTCCCATAAAACAGACCTGTCAGCAGCCATCTTAAAAGCTGTCTCTCTTCCAGCAAGGGCTTTTGAGCAGCATTTCTCAACCGATGATATCTTCTGCCCTGTTGAGAACAGGGCTGGGTATTCTCAGCCACACTTTTGGGGCTGAGGGGTTGAGAAGAAGAAAGTTAGTTGGGAAGAAGGGAGCAGCAGAAAGATAAATCTGGTGTGTAAAAACCTTTAGCCTTTGTTGAGTGCTAGAAAGATTGTTGACTGGCTGTTTGCAAGACTCTCAGGGAGAAGGCAGAAGAAGTCTGGATTTTCTCTCTTCTTCCTGAGGAACTTGAAATGTCTGCTTGATCTTTCGTTGATTTCAGTTCCACTTTTGAGCAGCAGTTGATGTCCTGCCAAATCCGAGCTGGTGATAATTTTGAGAGGGATTTTGTATATATAAATGCTGTGAGTTGTATCCTTCCACTCTGTTCAGCTTGGTCTCTACAAGACAAATCAGCCAGTATCATAATGCCCTTGTATAAATCTGTGGGGCAGCCTCATTTGGAATACTGTGTACCCTTCTGGTCACTCACCGCACATCAAAAAAGATATTATAGCATTGGAAAAGGCACAGAAAAGGGCAACTGAAATGATTAAGAGGATGGAACACCTTCCCTATGAAGAAAGGTTAAAGAGCTTAGGGCCCTTTAGCTTTGAGAAAGGATGATTGAGGGCTGACATGATCGAGGTTTACAAAATTATGCATGGGATGGAGAAGGCAGAGAAAGAAGTACTTTTCTTCCTTTCTCACAATATAAACTCGTGGGCGCTCAATGAAATCAAGGAGCAGTAAGCTTAGAACAGATGAAAGAAGTACTTCTTCACCCAAAGAATAATTAACACATGGAATTAACTGCTGCTGGAAGTGGTGGCAGCTACAAGCACAAACAGTTTCAAGAGGGGATTGGATAAACATATGGAGCAGAGGTCTATTAGTGGCTATTAGCCACAAGGTATAGATGGAGCACTCTCTCTGGAGCAGTGATGCTCTTGGTGCTTGGGGGGCAACAGTGGGAGGGCTTCTGGAGTTCTGGCTTGGGTTTTGGCCACTGTGTGACACAGTGTTGAACTAGATGGGCCATTGGCCTCATCCAACATGGTTTCTCTTATGTTCTTACTTTGGTGAGAAAATTGGTGGGAAGAAACAGCCCCACTACGGTGCACTGGGGAACATCAATATCTAAAGGTCCATCTCCTCCCACATGTCCCCATGAACCAACTATGGTTCTCAGATTGCTGCCTACTGGCTTTACTCCCATTTAAGGTAGCCCAGGCTGGCCGAATTTCATCAGGTCTCAGAAGCTAAGCAGGGTCAGCCCTGGTTAGTTTTTGGATGGTAGACCACCAAGGAAGTCCAGGGTTGCTATGCAGAGGCAGGCAATGGCAAACAACCTCTGTTCATCCCTTGCCTTGAAAACCCTCTAGAGTCACCACAGTGCAGCTGTGACTTGATGGCACTTGATGCACACACACAAGGTAGCCCACTCTGCATCAACCAGAGCCTGTGCCTTTCCCCCTTAGTGGACTCTTTGAGGAAATGAGGGGAACTCTAGAAATTTTCAGGAAGTGCTGCAAGGCCATTTTATTTACCAGGGCTCTTAATGGGGTATAACCAGCAGGTGTCTTTTGGAGGGGAAGTGGTTATTGTTTTGTTGCTTTTAAAATGCAGTGTTTTAATTGTGACTTATAAGCTTGCATGAAGGAAGGCAGTTTATAAATATTTTAAATAAATATATTGAATATCCTTGCCCAACCCTACCGTGACGTAGATGCTTTGAGTTCTGCACTTGGAATCTGCAGCCTGCATAGCTGCTGTTGTTGTTAGCTATTCAGTCATGTCTGACTCTTGGTGATTCTATGGGCCAGCTCTCTCCGCGTTTTCCTATCTTGTACTGTTTCTTTGAGTTGTTCCATGCTCAGGCTGGTGTTGACTTTTATGGTGTCTAGCCTCCGTGTTCTTTGGTGGCCCAGTTTCCTTTTGCTGCTAACCAATCCAAGCATAATTGCTTTTTTCTAGTGTGTTCCTCTGCATAACATGTCCAAAATAAGTCAGCTGCAATTTTATGATTTTTCCTTCCAATGACATGTCTAGTTTTATGCGCTGCAATACTGGCTTGTTCGTCAACTTTGCTGTCCAAGGAATGTGCAGGAGCATAGCTAAAAGGATAGCTAAAAGCTGCCAATCTTTGCTCATTTAGTTGCGCAAAAGCTCCTCAAGCTTCCTTCGCTTTGTCTCCTTCCTACACTGTCTCAACTTACTTCATCTTACTCTCAGCAGAGCTTCCTCACCCACAGAAGTGTGCCATGCAATCAGCTGTTGTGCACAAGGATCTGTGAATGGGAGGGAAGTGATGTTGTTTATCATTTTGGCAAGAGCACCTAATCTTTTTCCCTCATCCACATGATCTTCGCTCTTTCCATCCCGTTTACTGCTCGCCTCACCTGCAGAACCTATATTTGAACAGCTTGAGTGAACAACTTGATGTGATGGAAGCAGCCCTCTTGTGATTTTTGATCGCCCAAAAGGAAGGCTATGCTGGGGATCATAGGATTTGCATGTTTTTTTAAAAAATATGACAGAGGGGCTATAGCAGGGAGGGTGCTTGGGTGAGATGGGGTGAAAAGGCTGGCTGGGTTCCACTCATTGCATCTTGATGTTGTAACATTTATTTTCCTTGTCTGTATTTTGTATTTTTTTTTGAGAGAGAGAAACTCCCTTAAGGAGCTTGAGAATGTCCACCTTTTGGGGGGGGTTGGAAAAGAGAGTAATTAAGCTGGATAGCCTAGTAGTAGGAGGCATTTGAAGAAATATTTGTGGGTGGGGGAGGTGAGTTGATGGGCACTGACTTATTTTTGGCACCGTTGCTGCCCCCAGTGTCCTGTAAATAAGCCAAAGAACCTTGAGCTCATTCCGTCTCCTCCTTCCCTCCTGTCATGAATTTTTTTGTTATTTCTGCACTCCTAAGACGTGACAAACAAAGTCTGCTTTTTAGCTAAGCAGTTGGACTCGGCTGTCATTGTGAGATGTAACATCCTGTCACCGTGGCTTTTCTCTGTATGTGTGATTTGATTTCCTAAGGAGGGCATTCCCCTTGGCTTGCATGGCTCTCGACGGATTCCTTTCATTCAGTTTTGCAATATTTTGGCCAGAAGAATTAAACAACGTAGCACATTGTTGGGGAAGCAAGACTCTGGGATTGGGTGACAGAAACAAAAACTATTTGCCAGCTAAAGCTGATGACTGAGTTTGCCTTGGGACTAATCGAAACCTGAGGAGGTGTTTGTGACGAGCCTCTTATCAAACCAAGGGGAATCCAGACAGTTTCCTGTGACTTTCAGGAACCAGGTTTGCTTAGAAATAATACCTTCCCCTCAGTTCTTCTCCTCACTTATGATATATAGTTATGGTAGCGGGTGTAAAGGTTTTGAGGTTCGCTGCTGTGAGGTAATTGATAAGCAAATAGAACATGGTGATCACTGAGGTGAGAGCCGAATAAAGATAACAAAGAAGGTTTACTTATATGCAGGTTTATTTGTTTGTTCTGAAACAACACTTCTGCAGCACAAGCTTTCCCAAACAGTCAGAGGAAAAACCTGGCTGAGGCACTTAGACATAGTTACTGGATACAAGTTCAAATCTGATCTGAAATTCTCTTCAGCGTATGAGAGTACAGACATTAAGCTGTGGATCGCCACCGAGTAATGGCAACACAACCTGTTATGCCTCAGGGACTTTCCTTAAATGTATTGAAGTTACTGCCAGGCTTTCTGTCTAACCACCAAGATGGATCTTCTCACACATAACAGGATTCCAACCACATCAGCCTGCCCTTTCCCAAAGGCCAGATTGTAACTATACCAGGTCTACCCATCACCCAAGACAGGCCTCAAAACTTGACACTCTGTCCTCTCCCAGAGGTAGTTAACTGTGTCTGTCGCACTAGCAGGAAGAGTTTTCCTTTGAACCGACTGCTGTGGAGATGAGGCAGACCTGAGACAGCCGGCTGCATTTCCCTCCAACATTCAGTTCCCCTCCAAGATGATCAGATGCTGGAATAGCATTCCTATAGTCTCAAATGCTTAACAATTGAATGACTGTTTTACCTTCCAGGGGCAAGATGGCCTCCTGTATATCACAGTATGGATGGAGATTTCTGCAGGAATTCTTAGCATTGTATATAATTCCACACATTTGAGGAAATAACAGTTGAACTAGTTTAAAACTGGTTTATACGTGTAATGCAGATGTACCCCTAAGCCTTCAAGAGAAAATTCTTTCTGTCCTTTACTTGTCATTATTTAGGTACAGTCAGTCCAGACCTGACCTACAATGCTTGAAGTTTATCTATCACTGTTTTAATATTTTCTTTCCATGACTGTAGTTATGAAGGGCCTTCCAGGACCTAATACTAAAAGCTTGTACAAACACGTATAACGAAACAGCAGCTGTTGTGCTCTGGAAGCACACTCAATGCAATGTGGCAGGTGTGTTTATTATTGCAACAGACCTGGCTGTGCATAGTACTGATTGTCTGGTGGCTGTGGTGTCAGAGTTACTTCTCTACCCTCCCATCACCAGAGCAACTGTACATTTTAAAAATTGATTGCTGTCTTTTCTAAAGTGCTTAATGGACATTAAGCTGAACCAAAGAACATGTACCACTTCAAAAAATATTTAAGGCAGACAGCTCTCATGAGGCATGGGGAAGAAAGGAAGCAACATTAGTCAAGGAGAAGGAGAGCAGCTTTCGTGACCATCAGCCTTTGGATCACTGGTAGACATGTTTGCCTTTAACAAAACAAAGTCTGGAACAAAGCCTGGTTCATTCCACTAGGAGAAAAAAAGGACAACAGCTATTTTAGGAACATTTGAATGCATCTTTATACTGATAAATGTTTTGAGATGAACATTGTCTTGCAGATCATTTCCATTAATTGATTTAAGAAACGCTCCCAAAACGGCTTATTGTTCAGTGCTGTTCCAAGCTCAAGGAAAAGTAGGATGAAATAGAAGCAGCAACATTTCTTGGGTCAATGGCAAAGAGTACTCTATAAATAGGAGTTGAATTCCAACACTAGATCAAGAACAAAAGGCTGGTCACATGGTACAGATCTAGGTTGCGTTCAGACTGGCAGTTTGGCCCGATATAGGCACATTTCACACATGGATTAAATGGGCCCGGTCACACAGCCACATCTGTCAGGTGTTCCCTGGGTGTACTCAGCCCATCAGAGGATGACTTGGAGCTGGGTTAAAAAGCCACCACCTCTGAAGTGGTGCTTTTGTTTCCCCGCACATCCGTTCTGCGCGTGGCCGGATGTCTGAACCCAGGGGAGCACGCGCAGAACGGATTTCGCAGTCTGAACCTGCAGATCCATTCTGCCACTAGGGAGGTGGGTTTTTTTAAAAAAAAATTGCCTAAGTGCTCATGTGTGCACATGCGCACTGTGCGCACACATTGATTTTGGAAACTTTTTGCAGTTCGCTCCGTGGCTGAGACGCCACAATAATGTGGATGCTTTACCACAGGATGTCTCCATGGGTAACCCGCAGCAGGGTGTGCTGTGTGGCTGATTTGTCCCACTGCACTTTAAACCGGTTCAATTAGAGGCAGCACCATATCGTGCCAAGCCCCCAGTGTGATCACAGCGCTAGACAGGCATTTCAGAACCCTGGACAGTTCTCTGGGAGCAGGTGACTTGTTCCTATGCAGTCTTATATGTTCCCATTGCTAGGCTACCTTTCCTATCCTCCAGTTCTTTCTCAGAGGGGCTATTCTGGAGCCTAGTACTCAGTCGCTTTTCAGTCAGCTCTCACCAGGTGTGTTGCCTCTGTTGGGGGTGGGGGGACTGGATATTGTCTTGAAAGTGATCGATCCTCAGGGATGCTGTCGTACAGGTTTCCAGCTTGGAGGCCTTCAGCTCTTGGAGTTCATGGCTATTGGGTTTCAGCTCAGTGTTGGCCCCCAAGCCCAGCACCTCTGCAGCCTGTACTATCATCTCCCAAACACTCTAACCCTTGTGCTTCTGTGTTGGTATCCTCCTTGTAACTGGAGTTGCAAAACAGCTGATGCGCACAATTTTTGGTGTCTTCTGAAAACATAATGGGATGGATTCAACACCCCCCTCAAGGAGCCTTCCTCCAGCCAAAGGAGACTTCCTCCAACTTAAACATTTCCTCTGTTGGAAGCAGAGCCACATAAGTTGGAGAAAGTCTCCTTAGGCTGGAGGAGGGCTTCATACTTTGCTCAGTGGAGCAGGAGGATGGGGATAGGATGCACCCCACTAAAAACAGAAAAACAGATGCTGGATCAGAGCCAATGGTTCATCTGGTCCAACATCTTGCCTTCTTTACTGGCCAATCAGATGTCTCCCAAGAAGTCTACAAACAAGAAATATGTGGGCAGCAGCCTCCTCCAGCATCTGGTGTTCATAGGTGAATAAAACCAGGACTTGTAACAATGGGAAGTTCTAGGATTACCTTTGCCTGAACTTCACTTGCTTTTTCTTGGAAGAACAATCACCAGAAATGTCTTCGGGAGGCCCTTGGAGAAATGGGTTCTTATTCTACCGTACTTCACCTTTGAAAGCCACCAAATTCTTTTGATTGGACCCTCCAGAAAACCAGGTTTGAGAGCTGGAAGGCAACAAACAACCCATTGATCTATTGCAGAAACAAAAGGGTGCTTATTACTTTTCCATCTCAATCCATAAAGGAGCTCAGATGCATGTCCAAGATGTTTGCGCAAATACAACGTGAGTGCATGCATTTATGATACATGTCACGTGGACATATGCATTCCATTTGTGCTTGTGTTTTTGCAGTGACAATGAGGGATTTGGGTTTGTTTGTGTACTGAAGCCTACTGCTGCTCACCATTCTGTTTCATGCACAGGGAAGAAGAATGGCGATGTGGATAGGAACTTTGATACACTGGATTTACCGAAGAGGTCCGAATCAGCAAAAGGTAACGCACAAATTCACATAGATGTGCTTAGAAAGATCGGCAAAGTGGGAAGATTGGATTCTCTTGCAGAGATAGTGAAAAGCACTTCACTTTCTCCCAGTCTCATTTTTTTTCTTAATTCCACTATTAAATAAGTGCTCACAAGTTGCCTCTGTTCTCAAGTACATCATTGTGTGTTCCGAATGAGATCACTACAGAAAATAATGAAACTGGAGACTCCCCGTTTTTGCCAACAGTATACATTTTCCAGACTGTTCTCAATAAAGTTAGATCTGAGTCCAGTAGCACTGTAGAGACCAACAAGAGTTTCCAGGTATCAATATTTCTAGAGTCTGACAAAGGGAACTTTGACTTTTGAAAGCTTAGGCCAAGAAGAAGAAGAAGAAGAAGAAGAAGAGATTGGATTTATACCCCACCTTTCACTACCCGAGGAGTCTTGGAGCAGCTTACAATCTCCTTTCCCTTATCCTCCCCACAACAGACACCCTGTGAGGTAGGTGGGGCTGAGAGAGCTCTTTCAAGAACTGTTCCTGTGAGAACAGCTTTGAGAGAACTGGGACTGACCCAAGGTCACACCAGCAGCTGCGTGTGGAGGAGTTCTCCCAGATTAGAGTCCGCACTCCTAACCACTACACCAAACTGGCTCTCTGAAACTTCTGCTGGTCTCTAAGGTGCTACTGGACTTAAGTCTAACTAGTCTACTGCTGACCGACATGGCTACCTTCTGAAGCTATATAAAATTAGTGGATGATTAGGGCATATCCTAGCTGGTCTTCTTTCCCCTGCAAGCTGCAGATTCCTTGCAAGTCTGAGTATTTCATTCCATAGTCAGGAGAACATGTTTTTGATTTCCATCTCAGAGAGGCAGCCCATCGGTATGCACACTGTCTTAAAACTGCCCTCCTCTCTCTGTTCTGTGCAGTCACCCGCCGTGATCAATGGGATACACCCAGCCTCCTTCAGTGGCATGTGGTCTCCCAGAACGGTGTTTGCTTTCTTTTGCTTTATTTTAAATGAGGAGGTTAAAGATGGGTGATAAAAGCTAGAAATGCCGAGGCCGCTTCTTTTCAAAGAGCGAAGCGGGCCTTTGAAGAGAGGTGCCGAGACTCACGAACAGAGACTAAAGTTTCCTCCCCGGCCCCAACCAAGGATTAGCATAAAGCAAGTGAAAGGAGTGCCAAGCCAACCTTTGGTGCGGATTGGGGGATCAACCCATATTTTCCAAAAGCCTTTTGCTCGGCTGTCGTACATCTCAGCGTAGCGCTGTGGTTCAGACCCATGAGCTTGGAGCTAAGCCATGGCTCTCTTTGCAGAATCACTCCAACCTGAGTCTGTTGGCCTTAGACTGGAATCATTCTGCATAGCATTTCACAGAAGGAGGTGCTCTCCGTTCAAAACCCATCTCTGCCACGGGGGCCTTGGATGGCCACCATTAGTCTTTTTTCTGTAATACAAGGATACTAATACAAGGACAACAAAGCCTGTTGAGTTACTGAATGTGAAGCACTTTGGCACAGAATTCTTGGCAGCGCCCAAGCCAGACTGAGAGCGCCATTCTGAGCAAAGTTACTCCCTTATCAGTCCATTAATGTCACTGAACTTTGGAGGAAGTAACTCTGCAACTGCAAATGGCATCTTCAGGCAAGGAGCATCTTCAGTGTTGATTCATTCTGCTTTTGAATACTTTATTTTTGACTGCATTTTGTAGTCCATTGTTCACCTACAGTGCACAATTTTAATTTAATTTAATTTATTTATTTATTCCATTTGTATCCCGCCCTCCCCGCAAACAAGCTCAGGGCGGCTTACATTAGTCAGTACCGAGTACCATAAAATCCACATAAAACATTATAAAACAATCAGATAATCATAAAGTGCTAGTAATAGTAATCATTCCATCATTAATTGAGACGGCGTGCTAGATGAGGGTTGTCCCTGTGGTAGAACACAGGCTTCGTTTGCAGCTAAACCTGGCAAAAGGACAGGTGTGTTGAGTGGGGGCTGAGTAACTAACTTAACTTTAGTTGCTGTAGATTTTCCGGGTTGTGTGGCCGTGGTCTTGGCATTGCAGGACTTTATGTTTCACCAGTAGCTGTGACTGGCATCCTCAGAGTATAACACAGAAAGATGGAGTACTCTCTGTGTCAAGGTAAGAGTACTCTATCTTTCTGTGTTATACCTCTGAAGGCACGGGAGCCCTACGGACTTTCCGTGCGCGATCATACAAGCACATCTGGGAGGCGTAGTGCTCCCGTGGCCAACCCGCGGCTTCCCGTGGAAAACGCGGAGTAAAAATCTACTAGGTCCGAAGTACTAGTTTCCGGAAACCCCGGGGCAAAGGCTGGCGTCTGATCGTGGGAGCACCAGTATCCCGCGGCTTCCAACGCCCGCCCATGTCCCCGGGGTTTCCGGATGTTGTAAGTTTCCATGGGATGCGCACCAATGCTGAACAGCGCATGCGCACACACAAGACACCGACAGCGGCCCGCCCCCCCAATGGCGCACACGCACTTCGCAATACTTTGCACTTGCGTGGTCTGCTGTGCTGCTTTTTTGCCGCGCTGCAGCAGCACGGTGTGATCGGGGTGCAGAGCTGGAGCGTGGCAACCCGGTGGTCCGTGTGATCGGGCTACTGTGCCTTATTTAGCTCCGGGGCGAACTGCCACGCCTCTCCCCCGCGTTTTCTGGCCCGTATGACCGGGGCCAGCGACTAATGAATTCCGGCCATGAAAGCCTTCGACAACATATTAACTTTGTTTTTGCATTATCAGTCTGTCTGTATTGATGATATCTCTGGCTGTTTACAAAATAGACAGGTAAGGTAGGTGGTAAGCAATCACATGTACCTTGTTTGTTAAATACTTTCCCCACACATTTTTTTTAAAAAAATGGTTAGTGGTCATGGTGGGACCCACACACAGCCCTGATAACCCCTGCCAAATCTGCCAGTGACCAGGTCCCAGGACTTAGCAAATGGTACCACATAAAAAGAGGGGATACCCCTTTGCTTGGTGCAACAAGATCACATGGCCCAGTACTGTTACCCTGACTACTGCTTTTTTCACTGAAGTACACAACTTTGCCTGTAAAGCTCACTGTCATTCTGAGTTCCATTGGTTAAGTGCGTTCTTTGTGAAGTCTCTGCTCACTGCTTCAGATACTCATGAAAGCTCATCCCCTGCCACAAATTCTGTTAGTCTTTAAGGTGCTGCTGGACTCTTGCTCTTTTCTACTGCTACAGACAGACCAACACGGCGACCCATCTTGATTTGTCTTTGTGAAGAGGCATTCTTTGACCATTTTGAATAACTTTATACATAATCAAAACAGATAAACTGTGATTCTAGTTTACATACATCGTATGTTGGATGAAATCAGAAAATGAATCTTTTTTTTTGTGTACTGGATTATGTGTCTTGCAAGGAGGCAAAGTAGCGTGAGAAAAACATTTTCTGGAACATATTTGGGGAAGGGGGAAAATATGAATGCTTGTTCTTCTTTTGCCTTTGGAATGCTTATTGCCAAACAGTTGGCTTTCATGGTTATTTACAGTGGCATCCTAAGCAGAGTTACATCCTGTTAAATCCACCGAAGGTGGTGGGCCTAGAAGGGTGTAACTCTGCTTAGGATGGCGCAGATGAGGTTACGATGAGATGGTTGCAATTGGAAACCATTCAGCGATTGAAACAAGAGGGGAAAAAATAGTTTCCAGGCAGTTAACCACACAGGATGGGCCTATGGTGTGGAATTTTAATTGGTTCTGGGGACATCAGCTCTCAGTAAAGGCAGAGTTTTGTTGGGAAGACAGCAACAGCAACAAAAATGACCCAATCAGGTAATTTCAATCAGGATATCTCTTTTTTTAAAAAAAAAACAGCCATTATTATCAAAGTATTTCTTTAATGCTTAAGAGTGTTTTACCTGCCTACATTTGTTAGCAAATGCAACATCAGGTGCTGGTAAAATTTGTTTGTGCAAAGGTAGAAATTAACATGGCAGTGATTATTATTGTGGTGAGATGCCTCTTGGCCTGGTGGGGAATGGTCATTTATTAGCTGCAGGTGTTGGCGGGGGCTTATTATACTAGCTTTAATCTGAGTCAAAGCAAACCATTCTCAACCAGTTTGAATGCCAGGAATCCAGTCTTGGAACGTGTGAATGCAGGTGCAAAGCTCTCTTTTCCATCAGCCTGTCACATTTTTATCCCATCCCTTCTGTTGAGGAGCTCAGGACATGGTTCTCCTCTTTCTGTTTTCTCCTCAAAACAGCCCTGTGAGGTAGGTCAGGCTGAGAAACGAAAATAGGCCCAAGATCACTCAGTGAGCTTTATGGCAGAGTGGGAATTATTACTATACCATGCTAGCTCTGGTGTTCCCCTGTCAGCCACCGCTTCAGAATCCGAGACTGGCTAGCACCCAGACTAGAGAATGGCTTATGTCTGTATAGAAACTCACTTAATTATGTAGGAACGTATCTCAGCAGAGTGCGAGTGTCCAATATGGTTTGAAACTGGCCAGTGGGAATCTTAATTAGGATGCAGCCTGAATTAGTCTTAATTGCTCTGTGTGCAGCTGCCCTTGAAAGGTGAAGACCAGGGTTCTTAACCAGGATTTTTGAGGCTATCAAAGCAGTGCTTGAAGACCTCCCCTTCTCCCATCCTGTTTATTTCCATTTGGAGAAGACACTGTGATCAAGTAGAAATCCAGTGGCACCTTAAAGACTAAACGCATTTATTCCCCCAATGTAATGTTCTTTGTAAAGAGCTGCAAAATGGTTTCCTTCCCATAGCCAGTGGCACTTTAAAGACTAACAGCATTTATTTCCCCTTCTGTATTTTTCTTTATAAATGATTTTCTTCCCCTAGTATCAGAAGAAGTGAATTCTGACTCACAGAAGCTCAGGCCGGGATAACTGTAGTTAGTCTTTAAGGTGCCACTGGTCCTCTGTTGATCACAGTGCCTTCTCAAAGCCACCATGGGTTCCCAACAAAGGCTGCGATCACACACACTAAATAATCCGCTTTCAATCCACTTTCAATCCACTTTCCAACTGGATTTTACTGTGTGAATTGGCAAAATCCAGTTGGAAAGTGCATTGAAAGCGGACTGAAAATGCATTATTTGGCTGTGATCTCCGCCAAAGATTCCCTCTGGGGTAGGGTTGCCAACCTCCAGGCAGGTCCTGGAGGTCTCCCAGAATTACAGCTGGTCTCCAGATGAAAGACGTCAGCTTCCCTGGAGAACATGGCCACTGTGGAGGGTGGACTCTATGGCATTATATTCCACTGAGGTCCCTCCCCTCCCCAAACTCTGCTCTCCCTAGGATCCACCCCAAATCTCCAGGAATGTCCTAACCAACCCTACTTTGGGACCTCTGACACACCCTGAACCCAACCAAAGCGTCTCACAAAAACAAGTCACATGACTTGCTGCTCACCCGCAACAGAATAATCATTGGTTACATCTCTGTATACCGTACATTTACTTTTTCCATTCTTTTCCTGACATTTGTATTCCACTTGTCCTCCAAGGATCTCAGAGCAATGTATATGTTCCCCTTCCCCATTTTATACTTACAACAACCGGGTAGGGTAGACCAGGAGGTAGTGTTTACCCCACCCCCAAATCACACTTCCCCCTTCCTTTCTTTCCAATAAAAGGGTCACTGAATGTATCACTCAACACCCAAGGCATCTTGCCCAGCTTCCTGAGCCTCAGAACGACTAGGGCCTCAGAATTTTGTCCCCCAGCAGTCCTGCTTGACAATCTTCTGAGATCCTGCTCTGGGTGTCCCTCGCCTTCAAACATTAGGTGGGTGGTAACCGGAAGGAGCCCTTCTCAGACACACACCTTAACCTGGTGAGGGGGGTTGTGAATGTCAGTGAAGGTGAGAGCAATACCGTAAGGAGTTTAAATGCCATCAAGAGACTGAACTCCTAGCAGAGTCACTCAAGGCTGACTGGTCACAGCTGAGACACCAAACTAAGATACATCCACCTCCTTCAGGAATCAATGACCACATCAGTAGAAGAGAACAGACAGTTCCAGTGGTGATGGGGTGGAGGAGTCCTTGAAGGATAGTTGCTACCAAGCAGCAGCAGTAGTGGAAGGTGACGCTGGTGGAGGATCTAGCATAGACAGTGCCAGTGACACTTCAGCTAACCCTGGTTGCATGTGTGTGTGTGTTAAGTGCCATCAGTTCTCTTAAGAACATAAGAACATAAGAGAAGCCAATGTTGGACCAGGCCAATGGCCCATCCATTCCAACACTCTGTTGTCACACAGTGGCCAAAAATACCAGGTGCCATCAGGAGGTCCAGCAGTGGGGCCAGGACACTAGAAGCCCTCCCACTGTTGCCCCCCCCAAGCACCAAGAATAGAGTGCATCACCTGCCGCAGACCGAGAGTTCCTATCTACACCTTGTGGCTAATAGCCACTGATGGACCTCTGCTCCATATGTTTATCTAATTCCCTCTTGAAGCCATCCATGCTTGTAGCTGCCACCACCTCCTGTGGCAGTGAATCCCATGTGTCAATCACTCCATGTGTTAATCACTCTTCTGAGTTATGATTACCCTATGAATTATTGTCCTCCAAATACATCCTATCATTAACAGCCTCACTCAGGTCTTGCAAACTGAGGTCTGTGGCTTCCTTGATTGAGTCAATTCATCTCATGTTGGGTCTCCCTCTTTCCTGCTGCCCTCAACGTTTTCCAGCATTATTGTCTTTTCCAGGGACTCTTGTCTTCCTATGATGTGATCAAAGTAAGACATAGCCTCAGTTTAGTCGTTTTAGCTTCTAGGGAGAGTTCAGGCTTGGTTTGATCAAGAACCCACTTACTTGATTGTATGCAAGAAGGAAAATACATACATACACTGTATTTTGATGTTTTAAGTCTGTGTTCCATGGTATGTCTCTGCTGAGTTGAAAGAATCCAGTCATGAGTCTCTTGTAAAACTCTCACATAAAAAGTGGTAGTTAAGTTGAATTGATCTAATGTTCATTATGACCTTGGGGAACTGGAAACGGTGCACGGCTGTTTCTCTGGAAAAGTCAGACAGCTCTCCACGGAACTTCAGTCACAAGGGTCTTTTGTCTAATAAGCAGTGATATGTGCTATTTAAATAATTCTGGGTTTAAGGCATCGTTTTGTTCCTGGCATTGAGTCTGAAATAAACCGAAAAATGAACCTCGTATCTTCAAAGAGACAAAGGAAGACAGCTCTGGATGGCTGCCTGGCAGTTTTTTGGCATGTAGTGCTCTACGATACTTGGGGGGGGATGACTTGGGCGGCACTTACACCTTAATTTAGCAGTTAAGGGAATGAGCTGTGAGCTGGAAATTCAGCCATTTAAAATATATTTAACATACAGATCAAAATAACTTCCTCTGTAGTATGATAACTACAGAACTTCCTCTATAGTTCCTCAGTTCCATTTGGCTCTTCCCTGGAACAGCAGTCACAGGCCTATTGCTGGATTAACTTGATGCTCTCCCGCTCAGAGCTGACTAAAGTTTCTCTGATAGGGAGTGACTCTTTCAGCCAAGTAAGAGTCGTAGCACTTTGCGTTTTATGAATTAAGCACCAAGCGTTTCCACTATGGAGATTGCTTGGTCACATGCTGGCTTTGGTGAGTGACACCCTCTCTTCACAAGCTGACCCACGGAAAAAAAAACAGTCCTCTCTGACAGAATCTAGAATGTTCCTGTCATGGCGGGAAATGTCTGAGAAAGCTGCGCCTCTTTCCTCCTCAAGAAGACATGACAGATCGAGCGGGGGGAACTGATGGCTGGAACTGGTGGCGGTGGACGTAGATCAGACGTCACTGAAGTGAAGCTGCTAGCGGAGAAACTGCTGACTGAAACAAGGACCAAGTCTGGAGAAAAGTTCACCCCCTTGTGTGAGGAAATAATTGTCAGTGAAGCACGAACTAGGTTATTCTGAAAGATTGCCCACTCCTATGAGAACATTGGTTCAAATCATCGGAGGAGGCTGTGCTCAGGGTGTCTTCGGGTGTCTTGACTTCAGGGGTTTAAGGAATGCCTTCAGGACCTTCAGGCGGAAAGGCAATCAGAATACACTAATAATAATAATAATAATAATAATAATAATAATAATAATAATAATAATAATAATAATAATAATAAACAAGCTAGTGATTAGGTGAGTGGTGGCCACTGTTCCATGTCTGTGGTGATGTCCTGAGAGAGATTTATCTGGCCCCACCTACTAAGATTCTGGGTGTGTGTGTTACATGCTGTCAAGTCGCTTATGGCTTATGGCAACTCAGTGAATTAAGGTAAAGGTAAAGGTTCCCTTGCTCGAAAGCCAGTCGAATCCGACTCTAGGGTTGCGGTGCTCATCTCCGTTTCAAAGCCGAAGAGCCAGCGCTGTCCAAAGACATTTCCGTGGTCATGTGGCCGGCATGACTAAACACCAAGGTGCACGGAACGCTGAAGTGGTACCTATTTATCTACTTGCAATTTCTTGCTTTTGAACTGCTAGGTTGGCAGGAGCTGGAACTAGAGACGGGAGCTCACGCCGTCTTGCAGCACTCACGGGTCTCGAACTGCTGAACTACTGACCTTCCACAGCCTGCAGTTCAGCGTCTTAACCACTTGAGCCACCGCAGTAACCTCCATAATTGTCCTATGAATTAGTAACCTCCAAAAATGTCCTATCATTAACAGCTTTGCTCAGGTCTTGTAAACTGGAGGCCATGGCGTCCTTGATGGAGGTAATCCATCTCGTGCTGGGTCTTCCTCTTTTCCAGGTACCTTTGACTTTCCCCAGCATTATTGTCTTTTCCGGGGAGCCTTGTCTTCTCACGATGCAGCCATTTCGGTGACAACTGCAAATAGATCTCGCTTCTAAGGATGTGAGCACTGACTCACGAAAGCCTCTGCTGAAATAAATTTTGTTAAGCCTTTAAGGTGCTTCCAGGCTCCTGTGTAAATTAAAATGGGTTTATTTGTCCAGGACTCTATGCTGCTGTTAAGCTCTTGCTCTCTGTGTTTTAATGTTGTTGTGTGTGTGTTT
Source organism: Gekko gecko (assembly GCA_029375565.1). Lineage (NCBI taxonomy): Eukaryota > Metazoa > Chordata > Lepidosauria > Squamata > Gekkonidae > Gekko > Gekko gecko. Next base: position 62,334,103 of record JAPDNY010000012.1, on the reverse strand, counting down.
TGATGCTGACGGGTGTCATTGCCCTTGCTTTTCTATTTGGTAGTGGTTGTGATCATCATGGCATAACGGTGGGATAAAAGCATTTACACAACATAAAATAAATAGCGATAGGGTCTGCCCCTACCCCCAGATCAGAAGCTGGCTCATTCATCAGGAACTATCCATCTGAGGGGAGACAGGCAGCAGCTAGGAATGAGTGGTCACATCTGGAGTGAAGTGTCCAGCGGGGCCAGAGTGAAGGACTGGGAAAGTACATTGCAGCAGAGAGAATGGTGGCTGTGGGCAATAGGACCTGACAGATTGTCCGGGAAGCTGCTTTGGTGCCAGTTTGGTGTAGTGGTTAAGTGTGTGGACTCTAATCTGGGAGAATCGGGTTTGATTCCCCACTCCTCCACTTGCACCTGCGGGATGACCTTGGGCAAGCCATAGTTCTGGCACAGTTGTTCTTGAAAAAGCACAGTTTCTGTCAGAGCTCTCTCAGCCCCACCTACCTCACAGGGTGTCTGTTGTGGGGAGGGGGAGGGAAAGGAGTTTCTAAGATGCTCTGAGACTCCTTTGGGTAGTGAAGGGCGGGGTGTAAATCCAATCTCTTCTCTTCTTCTTCTTTGGCAAACTCTCAGCCGGAACAGTCATTATATGTTTGGGGAAGGGCCATGCCTCCATGTTAGAGCCTCTGCTTTGCATGCAGATGGTCCCAGGTTGAATCTCCAGTATCAGTTTAAAGGATCAGGTTAGGAGGTCATGTGACAGACCCCCCACCTGAAACCATGGAGACCTGCTGCCATTTTGAGTAGACAGCACTCACCTTGACGGACCAAAGGTCTGATTCAGTATAAGGCAACTTCATGTGTTTGTGTGTGTTTCACAGATTGGTCTAGTGGTAAGGAGCGTTGGTCTGGGATTCCCCACTCCTCCACATGCAGCTGCTGGTGTGACCTTGGGTCAGTTACAAGTTCTGTCAGAGCTATTCTCTCACAAGCAGTCCTTGAAAGAGCTCTCTCGGCTCCACCTAGCTCGCAGGGTGTCTGTTGTGGGGAGGGGAAGGGAAAGGAGATTGAAAGCCACTCCGAGACTCCTTCAGGTAGTGAAGGGCAGGGTATAAATCCAATCTCCTCCTCCTCCTCCTTTCCTTCCTGTATCCAGCAGCCCCCAGCGGCATAGGGGACTAGAGCACAATCCATGGGGCTGAGTTGTTTGGATTTTGACACACACTTAGCCGTGGCTTGGATCTCTTGGTTATTGCCTCGATTCCTCTTTGTCGCATTATGTTATCAGCTCTGCCTTTATTCAGTGGCCCCTTCTGCTCACGAATTTTGCGCCTGCACCTGCCTCAAAACACTGGCAAGACAGTGCGCCATCCGTGCTGCCTTTGCAGTGCGATAGCTGTGTTTGCGTGGCTGTATTCCACGCAGCATCAGCAATATTCGAAACAGGAAGCCACCTGGGATAAGTGTATGCTGGGCTGCGTTATTTAGCCATCAGTACAGTCAATTGTACAGCCGATTATTTAAAATACAAATACGTACAAAACCCACAGAGAGCACGGGCCCTCCGAGAAGAGGCATTTCCCTTTTATGCGGTAAAGAATGTCTCTTCTGAGATGGCGTAACACTCTAACAATGTGAGTAGTTCCTTCCTGATTTATCGGCACCGTTCAGCTGCCAAGGGAAAAGGACATTAAGTGGATTATTAAAAAAAAGTTCACAAACTTCTCCGTAAACGTGTCTTCCGAACTGAACCGCAGCCACTCTTCTGGGTCGTCGTTGAGACGTTCCGTCCCTCCCTCGCAATCCTTTCGTTTCCTCCCAGCCATTTTTATGCCCCCTCCTGCTCTTTGCAATTAGCCTTAAGGCTGGCGGTGGAATCTGGGGACTCCAGGCAGCTGATTAAGGCCCGCCTGTGATGCCACTCTTCTCCGCCAGTGGCAGTTGGAAGAAGGGTCTCCCAGTGCGATAAAACATCCCCGTGTTAGTGCATTAAAGTCCTCTCTGCATTTGGCACGCCGTCTGGAGGCCTCCCACCAGGGCCGCTTAAGAGTCTCATATTTCCATTGCTCCGCTAAGCACGTTGCTCATCATAATCCCCTGTGGCAGTCGTAATTTACAAAGGAGTTAAAGATTGCTCATCTGTCTTGCAGTGTCTTGCGTTGGCGGAGCTTTATTACCTTGGATGGGAGGTTTTCTCTTGCGGGTCTTTCATGTGGCAAACTTTTTTCCCCGGCAACACTCAGTACATTAAATTCTCACCTCTCCTCATCCATCAAGAATGTAGAGTCTGGGCACCAGCTGGCTGGCTGCTCCTCGCCTTGGGATGCAATAGAGGAGCTGGCCCTGTGGTTCCTACGGTGTTTTCCTTTGGAAAGCAAACTTGGGAATGAAGTCATGGTTTTCATTGCCTTCTTGGCTTTCGCCTTGACCCACCTGTTCCGTCGCTGAGGTGGAGAGCGCCAGTGAGCTGTTCCTTCAGCCAGGAAGCTTGGGTGCCGGAGGAGGAACCTGGGGAAGTCTTCTCAGAGATACTGTATTTACTTGAAAGAAAGGCAACCCTGAATTTGAGGCAACCCCTCCAAAAAATATTATACAATAAAAACACACCACAGTAGTGGACATAACTGTAACAGCAGTGGACATCACATGTATGCAAGTGTAAGATGCCTTCCCCCTTCTGATGGCATTCCTGGGGGAAAAAACCCTAGTCTTGCATTTGAGTAAATACTGTACATATTTATTTGTTTCATCTCAGAACTGGGAGGGGTCACCAGGGTCATCTAGCCTAACCCCCTGCCAACACAGGAGCTACATTTATAATATCCTCGAGAAGTAGGTATCCGATCAATACTTTAAAACTACCAATGACAAATCCAACCCCTCATGAGGGGGTTCCAGTGTCGAACACACTTCACCATCTGGAAGTTCTTCCTCAAATATTAATGAAACTTCTTTTACTGTAGTTTATATCGGAGTCCTGTCATCCAACGCGACTGAAAACCTATCCGCCCCATCCTCCGCATGGCATCCCTTTAGGGATTATTAAGACTCTTTTTTAACTTAAATAAATCTAATTGAGGCAGATATCAAAGAATAAGCGACTATGGATACTGTATCTTTCAGCCCTCCAGCTGAACAAAAACGGCAGGATTCCGGCCCTCACAAGCTTTAAAACTTACACCATTAAAACAATTAACTTACCAAGTTTGAAGAGACAGGATATCTGCAGTCCTGTGTCCGAGCCTCTTGCGGGGGCACAGTCCCTTCATTTCTGACAGACAAACCACCTCCCCCCCACAGCACTGAACTCAAGGAAAACCAGTTTTCAGCACAAGCTGACTTGGCATGATGCTGACTGGCAGGTACATATGTCAGTCAGAAAACCACCTCCTTTCAGTCTGCCCTGATTAGCTGGGCCTTGCCTCTGCCACAAAACTACCTGCCCTCCTTTCTCAGATGCTTAACCCTTTGCCAGCTTATAGCCCCTCTGCTCCAAATCCCCCCTCCCCAAATCTGGGATTCCAGACTTATATTTGTGAGAGCAAAAGAGTTGCCGGGGGGGGGGGATCGGATCAAGCTGAAGGCGGACATGTGGAATGGAAAAGCCGGGTAGGAAAAGGACTAAGCGCATTCTTCCTACAGCACTTCTGCAGTTCACATCACTCACTCCCAAAGTGGCTTTTTTTCGGGAATTAGTTGCACGTGTTTGAGCGCCACGTGCAATTAGTCCCTTAGGCATCAGTTTCTGTGGAAGGTTTCCAGCAACGAGACGTGCATCTTCGGAGGCCGTTGGGCTTTCGGTAATGGGCCAGGCCTCACTGCTCCACAGATGCGGAGCAATATAAATCATTAGCTCAGCTCCTTGGCTGTCACTTTTATTCACCTAATACACGTTGAACAGTTTGCCCTTTGGAGCATGTGTGACCCTGGGATGACTTCCATTTTCCTCCTAGATTAGGCTCTAGGGTTTAGTGGGGCGTACATTGTTAAAGGAAGCCTAAACGTTCTTTCACGTTGTCGTTAAAGGAAGCCCACAGACTTGTTTTTGCCAACAGCAGAAGAACATGCACAATATAAACCCCACGCTTGTTTCACTGGCTGAAAATCAGATGGCTGTCTACCCCCATTGCCTGGCTTTACTGGGAAGGAGAAACAATGGGGTAGACCACCACCACCTTTTTGCATCCCCCCTCCCCCGGAACATCAGCAGTGAGTGGAAAGAGGCTTCTCCCAGTGAGTGCTGGTGAACGGGGGTTGCCATGGCAGCAGCCTCGCTTCCTTTCTGCAAGCAGATGTGCCCTGGGTGTGATGTTGCGTGTCCCTGATGCAATAAGTGTTGGGAGTGAGCGACTCGGCATGTCTGGACATTGGGGGGCACTATACCACTCTGATTGAATGGGATGCCTCTCTGTCTTAACCTGGGAGCTGCCCTCTGACCCCTCACACATCGCCCTTCCATAGAGACACATGTCTCTGCAAGTCTCTCTTGTGTATACAGTGTCCTCATACACCCAGCACACATGATGCCACACAAGCTGGCCATTTGTGATAGAGAAAGCACTCTTTAGATTAAGCTTCTTTCTGTCCTTTCAACTGCAACCTGAATGTGAACTGAATCTTCTTGGATAAATGTAAGTTTATCTTTTTTGCAATATACTCCTTGGGAGATTTATTTACTGCACTCAGTCTCACGCTTCTATGACTGGGCAAAACTCTGCTATGTTAGCCAAACATCCCAATAATAAGTTCCAGCTGGAACTTTAATTCTGCTGAGCTCAGCAGCGAGGAATGCAAGCCCAGCCTTCCCATGGTGATGTAATGTTATGATTAGTTGCGTCTCAGCTGGAAGATATGAGAATAGGAGAGCTATAAGGCCTATTACACATGCCCAGTTTATTGCAGAGAATCCAAGCAGTCAAGCCTTTAAGCTTGACTTCAGATTCTGTGCCTGCCCGTATGCACCATTTTTTTTTCTCCAGTGTGTTTATTCTGCAGCTACGACAAAAAAACACAGTTTTTCTTAATTGGGATGGGAGAGTGCAGCCCAGCCGGGATCACTGTGCCTGCAGGGAGCTGATGACTCCCTGAAAATGTAATTCTGCACTGCCTTCTCCTGTTGCCCAGTTTAAACCAGGCAGTAGGAGAGAGCAGCCCAGCCAGGAGTCATTTCTTTCCCCCCCACCAGCAATCTGCGTCTAGCGATAGTCTTATATCGCTAGACTCATGCCACTTGTAAAAAATAAAATAAAATGTAGAACAACAAGGGAAAAACTAATCAATGGAACTTGCACACCGTTGAATGGTGGAAGGTACAGAGTGGGCACAACGACCTCGATATGGACGGGGGAGTGACCTTCGAGGGGCAGCAAAAGAGTGTGTGGGGGGAATCCGAGGGAATCTCTGTTTTTGAACTACCTTCAGCTTGGAAGCGAAACAAGGGAAAATCAGTACAAAACCGCTCTCAAAAAACTTGGGGAAACAGTCGGCAGAAAGCAAAATGAGCAGTGAAAGGGGGGGGGGAAACCATGCTGAACGAAAAAGAAAACCCGACGGACATGCACTGTGAAAGCAAAGCAAAACACCCATGCATAATAGGCTTGTTCTTGTTTAAACTTAACTCTGGGATGACATGGGAAAACTGGTGGGATTTTCTTTTCAGTGTGCTGAACTCAATTGTGTACACAGTCTGGATTTTCTTTGGAAAACCACCGGGATCTTTCTGGATGCAGCTGAAGCCTGAGTCTTTTGCATAAATGCATACATGATTTAACTAACTATTTAAGGACATAGATCAAGATGGTAGCCATGTTAGTAGCAGTAGAAAAGAGTAAAGAGTCCAGTGGCGCCTTAAAGACTAACAAAATCTGTGGCAGGGGAGGAGTTTTCATGAGTCACTTCTCACTTCTTCAGATATCTTCAGGCATCTGAAGAAGTGAGCCGTGACCCACAGAAGCTCCTACTCTGCCACAGATTTTGTTAGTCTTTAAAGTGCCATTGGACTCTTTACTCTTTTCTACTATTTAACGACAGGTACAGTGGCTCAGAGCAGAACACATGGTTTGCATGCAGAAGACCCCAACTTCAATCGCTGAGCTCTCCAGCCTGAGCAGATACTAATAGGCTAGATGAACCATGGATGGACTCAGGAAAACTCTGCTTCCCTATTGGCCTCTCATTTAGGAAAGGGCCATAATTCTGGTGTGGGAGGAGGTTAGAGATTGCTGTGCCTCCCAGTGTAGCAGAAGAGACCTCCTGGCATCCCTGTTCTGAGAAACCAACAGGAGGAAATGGAGGGCAGAATGGAGCATGCCTCATGCTGGCATGCTGACATCACTTCCGGTAAAAACAAGAAGAGACATTCTGGCCACTTTCAGCATTCACCACAGAGTTCTTGTAAATGCTAGAGTGTCTAAAATGTGCTGGAAGTGATGTCAGCATGATGCTGGTGCATCACGGCTCCACCCCAGATTTCTCCTCAGGGGTTGCCAGCTGGAGCCTGGCAACCCTAGCTCAGATGCTGTGCATAACAGAAGAAAGGTTCAGTCCCTGGCATCTCCAGGAAGGAGGATGTCAGATGCCCAGAGCCAGTGTGAGGTATTTTGTTACCTCAAGCAAGGTACACTCATCTCCTGGGTCCCCACCACTTCTGCCTGAGTGTAAGCCAAGCCCTTGTGTCATTACCAGAGGGCCTTGGCTTGGACTTGGGCATTAAGGAGGACATGCCAGGCACATCCCATTTTGCTGATGGTTGGAGTGAGCTGAGCCCTGATGCATTGGTCCCATCCTCAGTGTGGCACCCCGAACAACTGATTGGCCAGAGAACTGCCCCTGGCAGATACTGGGGAAAATTCTCCTCTGCCTAGGACCATAGAGGAAAGAACCCTGAGTCAGACAGGCTGCTGGTCTGAATTACACTTACTTATTCATTTGGTGCACTTCTCTGCCACCTGTCCAGGGAACCTGCCCGTGACGGACTACAAAGTAAAATATAATAAGAATATAATACGACATAGAAATTGTTAACTGAAACAGGGCATGAAAAACCTAGCCTAAAATGGCTTTTAAACAATTTTCAGATGAAAGACTAAAAGTCTAAAAAAATCAGTCCCTTACTTTATAAAGCTGATTCGTATGATCAGCCTGTCCCTTTGTAGATGGGATATGCACCCAATTTTCTTCTCTTCCTCTTAATACACGGTACATCCTGCTTTCTCATTTTGAAGAGGACGGTTCTTCACTGTGTCAACGAGGCAAGTGGCAAATAGTCCTCTTTGGATTCAGCACTCGTAGAGAATTTGTGATTGTCCGTTGGACTAGGAACACCTCTCAAAGGCAATGGCAAATGGGCAACCTCTGAACCTAGTTTGGTTCCACGGTCAAACAACTAAGCTTCCTTCCTTCCTTCCTTCCTTCCTTCCTTCCTTCCTTCCTTCCTTCCTTCCTTCCTTCCTTCCTTCCTTCCTTCCTTCCTTCCTTCCTTCCTTCCTTCCTTCCCTCCCTCCCTCCCTCCCTCCCTCCCTCCCTCCCTCCCTCCTTCCTTCCTTCCTTCCTTCCTTCCTTCCTTCCTTCCTTCCTTCCTTCCTTCCTTCCTTGTAGTGGTTAAGAGTGGCGGACTCTAATCTGGAGAACCAGGTTTGATTTCCCCACTCCTCCACATGCAGCCAACTGGGGGACCTTGGGTCAGTCACAGTTCTCTCAGAGCTGTTCTCTCAGGCCCACCTACCTCATAGGGTGTCTGTTGCGGGGACAGGAAGGGAAGGAGTTTGTAAGCCGCTTTGAGACTCTGAGTGAAGGGCGGGGTATAAATTCTCCTCCTCTTCTCCCTACCTGGAGGTCAGCAACCCTATTTAAATGGTAAAGAGGTACTTCAGGAATATTACCTACTTAAGCCCCGGAGGGTTTGTAGAATACTGGAGGGGTAAATATGAGTGCTTAAGAAATGAAGGGATTTTCAAATAGTTCACCTCTTATATTAGAATTGTACTGTTTTACTGGCTCTTGCTGTAATAAATTAGATTGATTGATTGACTGAAATAGTTCACCTTTTGCCCTCCCCCATCATTCTTCACAGCCGCCAGCTTGCATAATACTAAAGGTGTTTGGCAGCCGGAGAGCAGATAGTCCATCTGTCCTTTCTCCTCTTGTCACTCATGGCTCCCCTGGGGCAATAAAGTATTATTTTGCTTACTAGTTGCCAGATTTTTTCCTCCCTGGGGGGGCCAGCACCCACACCCAGAGGCAGAGATCGTGCAGAAGGCGGCTCAATCCCTGGGAGCATCTCCCATTTGAAGACTCTCCTGCAGCAGGTGCTGGGAACGGCCTTCCTCTGCCTTCGGTCCCAGATAGCGGCCACCAGTCTGAACAGGCAGTACTGGACTCACTCAAAGTGTTTATTTACCGCTTCATATTTGGCCTTGCTCAGAGTGTCTTGGTAAATACACATTTCTTTAGGTAGGTATTAATGGGTTTGGTGTGTCCCTTTTGAACAAAGTCCCTGAAGTGGCTCTCAACATTTGTGAAATGCAACACCATTCACTCATTATATATAAAAGCACTTGTCAGTGTATAAGTTAAAACCATCAGATAAATAGCCCTGTGAGAAAAGATGCTGGGAAAATATAGAACTCAAAAGCAAAACAACAAAGAAGAGAGGGGGGGACCTCAACCAACAAAACCTTCCACATAGGGAAAACATTGAGAGCCAGGGTGGTGTTTTAGAGTAGGACATGAACAACCTGGGTTCCTTCCAGTGAGGAAGCTCTTTGGGTGCCCTCGCGCTGTCATTCACCCTAAGCCTGACCGACCTCACAGGGTTGTTGTAGGGATAAAAAGGGGAAAGAGCCATGGGCACCATGCTGAGATCCTTGGAGGAACAGTTGGATTAAAAATGGATAGCTAGAGAGATGTACTTCCACTGAATGCGAGGGCAGGAAAGGAGAAAAAGAATGGGAAGCTCTGAGCTAGGCTGTCAGGTCCCCGTGTCCCCACCTCCCTGGCCACTAGCAGGGGGTGGGGGGGATAGGGTTGCCAGCTCAAGGCTGGGAGACTTCTGGAGATTTGGGGGTGGAGCCTGGGGAGGACAATGCCGTAGAGCCTACCCTCTGAAGCAGGGGTGTTGAACTCATTTGTTATGAGGGTTGGATCTGACATAAATGAGACCTTGTTGGGCCAGGCCATGTGTGTCATAAAATGTCATGCCAGGTAGCGGAGATATAAACTTCATAAAGGACACAAACACAATATTTTATTTATTTAACAGTGTCTGATAACTGACACCTCTTGCTCTGAATTATTGCATCAAAATGTCTGTGCTGTTGCAATCTTGAGTATGCTGTTCAGGTGTGTATCTGTAAGTGTCAGGTAGCCCTGTCATGTATATGGTATGCAGAGGGAGTACTCCGGTCTCCCATCCTCTGAATTTTCCTTCAATGTCTCTTATCAGGTCTTTGATCTTGCTTCTCCAGCTGCTGGAGTTTGGGCTGGGAACCAAATGGTTTCTAGAGTGTTTTGCTTGCTTTCCTGCTGCTTTTGCCCGCCCGCCCGCGCATGTTATTCATTGGCTTCTGCTTTATGGGGGGATGCTTGAATGTATCTTAGCAGGTCCTGTTGTATGTGGCCATTACAGACACAAGCTGTACACGTGTCTTTAGTTCTGCTTCACCATTAAACATTGTCTTCTGAAGAAGCCCTGTGTTGTGTGAGCTGACTGAGGAACCTGACAGTAAGCTGCAAACCTATGATGACGCAGCAGCAGCAGAACTGGAAGAAGAAGCAGAAGACAGCCAGTTCCACTGTGGGCCTGATAGAAATCCTCCGGGGGCGTGATCCGGCCCTTGGGCCACATGTTTGACACACCCCTGCTCTAAAGGACCCATTTCCTCCAGGGAAGCTAATCTCTGTAGTCCGGAAATGAGCTGTAATTCCCGGGGGATCCCCAGGTCCCCCCTGGAGGCTGGTGCCCCTATTGTGAGCTGATTGGGGGGGTGTCTTTGTGGCTTCACTCTCCTTCTCCTGGCTTTCTTTCAAAGGGATATGTCTGCGCTTTCTTACTGATATCTGTATCAGGAGGACCGTGTCTCAGTGGCAGAGTACAGTATCCTTGGCTTCACATTTGGCATCTTCGCTTACAAGGGCCCTCAGCTTCCATAGTTGGGAATGATGCATCTCTGCCTGAAGCCCTGGACTACTGCCGCCATTCCAAGTGGACACTGCTGGGTTAGATGAACCAGTGTTCCAAGCTGGTATAAGCTAGCACTGAACATAAGAAATCGGATAGATTCTGATAATGTTGGGATCTACGCAGTGTATGAATTCCTGGTGATAGTGTTACTACCCCCCTTTCTAATTCACAAATTTCTGTGTCATTTGGACATTTGAATTTTTTCCATGTATGCAACAAGCAGAGTTATGGGGGGTTTTTAAATGCAAAAGCAGGCTTTTCTCCAGCTGTGCAAAATTATTAAGGAAGGCTGAGAGATACGGGGACTTCTTTGCAGCAGGATTTGGAGCTTTCCTATCCTGGCCCCCTTTGTTGTTGAACTGTAGAGTGTCCTTAGAGAGCCAGTTTGGTGTAGTGGTTAAGTGTGTGGACTCTTATCTGGGAGAACCGGGTGTGATTCCCCGCTCCTCCACTCGCACCTGCTGATGTGACCTTGGGTCAGTCACAAGCTCTGACACAGCTGTTCTCTCAAGGACAGTTTCTGTCAGAAGTTCTCTCAGCCCCGCCTACCTCACAGGGTGTCTGTTGTGGGGAGGGGAAGGGAAAGGAGATTGTAAGCCGCTCTGAGACGCCTTTGGGCAGTGAAGGGCGGGGTATAAATCCGATCTCCTCCTCCTCCTCCTCCTCCTCCTCCTCCTCCTCCTCCTCCTCCTCCTCCTCCTCCTCCTCCTCCTCCTCCTCCTCCTCCTCCTCCTCCTCCTCCTCCTCCTCCTCCTCCTCTCTCTTCTTCTTCTTCTTCTTCTTCTTCTTCTTCTTCTTCTTCTTCTTCTTCTTCTTCTTCTTCTTCTTCTTCTTCTTCTTCTTCTTCTTCTTCTTCTTCCCTAAGTGTGCTGTTTGAGCAGCGTTCTGCCGGTGTTGAATTGCCGGCAGAGTTGGATGCCAGCATGTTTACTTCCGTGCCATCTAATCCTCTTGCTCTGGACAAGCCTAGATGGCATGGCAGAAAATGAAGGACCCGTCGCCAACCCCTCATCTCCAACTGGAATAAGTCTTAGTGCTGCTGGGAAATCGTAGCAAAGCGTTTGGGTCCAACCCAGGTGCTGCACGCCATGGTTGAAACTTTTCCGACTTTTCACGAGTAGTGCCGTGAGAATTAACTGAGCTGTTTTGCGGTACGCGGACTACTTTGATAATGTGTTATTTATGTAAGTGCTTCTCACCCGCACACATGGATTAACAGGCCAAGCTCCAACCCCTTTTTTCTCTCTCTTATAAAGCTTTACAGATAGGCCCCTCGCCGTATTATTTATGAGCCTTGGCATTAAATATACATCTATACAACATTGGAAAGCCTCTAAATAATATTATAGATCTTTTGGAAGATTCGGCTGCCCAGGTTGAATATTGAATTTTAGCTAACGGAGAAGGAACGGCCCAGCAATTACAAGGCGGTGGATTGAATTTTGAAAGAGGAAAGCAGCCAATGTGTGCTCGCGTTTCCCTCTCCTTTGAGGACTCAGATGCTTTCAGTCCCACTTTTGCGACAAGGAAGGGTGATCAAATAGATGCCATCGGCAACTGGCAGCTGCCAGTTTGCCCGCCCCATTCCTTTTATGCCATTTGCTGTAAATTTGAGAGTGTTAATGCAGCTTCAAGCGTTCCTCTCCTGGTCGGTTTTGCCTGCATGTGTTTACATGTCTCATTTCGCATCTCTGTTTTGTAAGCAATTATAAAAATTATTGTCTCTCTGTCAAAAATGGGGGGCGGGGGGAGACTCGACTTCTTAGGGAGCCCAGTTCATCACACAGATGCCGTTGCCGAGCTGTTTGTAAAGTGAGCTTTGTGCCAGGCCCGCGAAGAAGAGCTGAAGCGGGACATGCTTTTTCCGCCTCACTGCGGCTGGCTCAATCTTGGGGATTCAGTCACTGCACCGAACTGCTCTGCCCATCCATCTAGAACAGTTGGATTATGGAGGATTCCTGCCACGCCGTTTTTCTTCTGTTTCAGTTAAACAGCCGCAGCAGCTCAAAAATGATATCGCCCTTCTATGGAGTACTCCTTTATCCCTGCACAAGTTTTTAGCATGCTCCCGGGGGATGGGGGGAGAACGAAAACAAAAATTCAAGCAGGCAAGCAGCTGATATATCGCTGCCCCCTGGCAGTGCAAAGTCACTGCATGAAAAACTGACATGGCAAAGGCAAACCCGGATCGCACTGTATTAAGGGTGCCTCGGCTGCCTGTCAAAATCACTGCAGTGCATATTTTGCTGACAAAGAAGCTTGTCAAGTTTGGAGAAGAGCGGCAACAACCTCTAGAACAGCTGAGGCAGGAAAATGACACAGCGTCGCCTTACAAGTCTGAGCCAGATGATCGAAAATTCACCGCAGACGAAGCTATTTAGAAGTCTGGAGAAGACACTGAAGTCCATTAGGGCTGTCCAGATGGCAGCATTAAAGATCCTTCGGTGTTCCATTTGGATTGGTTCCTTGTGTCCTCCCAGTAGGAGTTTCAGTGAGCAGCGCTTCCGAGGAGACTTAACTGCCCACCAAAATGTCAGAGATGAAAACCAGGATGCGCTTGTAAATACCTTTATCCTCATAGTTGCCCATGAAATAATGTGGAAGTCTCTACTCCATCGTCTATATACTAAATTTGTTTACTCTGCCTTAGCCATACCTTCAACTGATCTAAAAGCTTTGAGGGTTTTGGTAATTGGTTAATATATATATATTATATTGGAAAGCATAATTGTCCTAAAATGTATTATCAGCAGTGCAAAGGATATCTCAGCTGCTGCAGGATGTGACCCATTGAGCTGTGCCCTTTGTGATGATGTTAGTGTTCAGGTACATGCATTTAGAGGCACAGATTATCAGAAACAAGATGGAGCCGCACCAGCACTCAGGTTTAGCAGCTGGGGAGTAAGAAAAAGGAGCCAAGCCCTGAAGAATGCTAACTCTGGCAACTTACGTTGACAGACTTTGAATAAGGCATCCCCTAAAGCCAGGGACAGTGATCACTGTAGGGTTACCAGTGTGGTCCTAAGTAGAGTTATACTCTCCTAAACTGATTGAAGACAATTAAGAACGTAAGAACATAAGAGAAGCCAATGGTGAATCAGGCCAATGGCCCATCCAGTCCAACACTCTGTCACACAGTGGCCAAAAATACCAGGTGCCGTCAGGAGGTCCAGCAGTGGGGCCAGGACACTAGAAGCCCTCCCACTCTTGACCCCCCCGGTACCAAGAATACAGAGCATCACTTGCACCAGAGTCTCTATCTATACCTTGTGTAATAGCCACTGATGGACCTCTGCTCCATATCTTTATCTAATTCCCTCTTGAAGCTGTCCATGTTTGTAGCCACCACCACCTCCTGTGCCAGTGAATTCCAAGTGTTAATCACTCTTTGAGTGAAGTAGTACTTCCTTTTATCCGTCCTAACCTGACTGTTCAGCAATTTCATTGAGTGCCCACGCGTTCTTGTATTGTAAGAAATGGAGAAAAGTACCTCTTTCTCTGCCTGCTCTATCCCATGCATTATCTTACAAACCTCGATCATGTCACCCCTCAGCCGTTGTTTCTCCAAGCTAAAGAGCCTCAACCTTTCCTCACAGGGAAAGTTCTCCAACTCTTTTATCATTCTAGTTGCCCTTTTCTGCACTTTTTCCAAAGCTATAATATCATTTTTAAGGTGTGGTGACCAGAACTGTACACAGTATTCCAAATGAGGTCGCACCATTGATTTATATAGGGGCATTATGATATTGGCTGATCTGTTTGCAATACCCTTCCTAATAATCCCCAGCATAGCATTGGCCTTTTTTATTATAGTCGCACACTGTCTTGATGTTTTCAGTGAGTTATCTACTACCAGATCTCTCTCTTGTTCAGTCTCTGCCAGTTCGGACCCCATCAATTTGTATTTATAGTTAGGATTTTTGGCTTCAATGTGCATCACCTTGCACTTGGCCACATTGAACTCCATTTGCCATGTTGATGCCCACTCGCCCAACCTCAACAGATCCCTTTGGAGTGCCTCACAATCCCCACTGGTTTTCACCACCCTGAACAACTTCGTATCATCTGCAAATTTAGCCACTTCACTGCTTACTCCCAACTCCAAAACATGAATGAACAAGTTAAAAAGCATCGGACCAAGTACGGATCCCTGCAGTACCCCCACTGCTTACCACCTTCCACTGAGAAAATTGCCCATTTACACTCACTCTCTGTTTCCTATTAATTAGCCAGTTTTTGATCCACAAGAGGACTTGACCTTTTATCCCGTGATTTTTGAGCTTGCTTAGGAGCCTTTGATGAGGAACTTTATCAAAAGCTTTCTGGAAGTCAAGGTAAACAATATCTATTGGGTCCCCCTTGTCCACATGTTTGTTGACCCCCTCAAAGAACACTAACAGGTTACTGAGACAAGATCTTCCCTTACAGAACCCATGCTGAGTTTGCCTCAATTAATCTAGAAGGATCTGTTTAGGTTTGTACTGTAGACCTGAGCTCATGGTGGGTGGGAGAGAGAGAAAGGGGGAAAAGGCAGTGAAACAGTGAAATACAGGTACAGTGATGGGATGAAAGTCTCTTTCTTTCTCTGTGTGTAAACTTGTCTCTCATGGAGGACCCCAGATTGCTACTTTCCAAACCCTAGGGCCATGTCCTGGGTAGGTCTGGCCCAGTCAGATACCTGCATGGATGGGCTAATGTAAACTGTAGACATGCATATCTGTTAAGTGCCATCAAGTTGCTGCAGTTTATTGTGACCCTATGAATTCATGACCTCTGAAACGTTGTATGGTTAACAGTCTTGCTCAGGTCTTGCAAACTGAAGGCCCTCGTGGCTTCCTTGATTGAGTCAATCTGTCTTATGTCGGGTCTTCCTCTTTTTCTGCTGCGTTCAACTTTTCCTTGTCTTTGCCAGTGAGTTTGGTCTTCTCATAATGTGACACGAAGTGGTTTTTGTATAAGTATTATGACTTCTCTCAAGGAATCATGGGAAATATTTTGTGAGATGCTGAGAATTTTTGTCCACACTTCCTCCAAGAAGCCCCAAGCCCCAAACTGGTCATCAACAACCAATACTGATGACCGTAGTCAAGTTGATTAAATTCATTTGTGTGGGGACAGTTATTTAAATTTCCTGTTAGGATTAAGTCAGACATTTCCAGATAATTAAAAAAAACCACACACACACACATTTTCTTGTCAGCAGGCTCTTATATGGCTCCCTGGAAAATCTCTCTGGAGCTCAGAGGCAGCAGGAAACATCTGTCTGTCTAATTGCACTGATACCTTAATCTTCCTTTCAGATAGTTTCTAGCCATTCCTGCCCCTTTGGACACACAGAAACTACATTTCCCAGAGATCCCTGGGGTGGGGAGATGAATTGTCCAATCAGTTTAAGTCTGCAGTGTAGATGTGCTCAGAGTTCTTCTGGGGACCATATGTAAATCGCTCTGACTTCTTTTAGAGGAAGACCTGGGGGCATAAGTGTGATAATTAAAATAATTAATAAACTTTTGTCTTAAAAAAAAATCTCCCAGATCCCAGGTGAGCCACGCACACCACTCCTTCTGGGTCCTGGCGTCTCATGCAAATGTGTTTCCTCCTTTGCCTCTCCCGCACTTGTGGAGAAAGACTCTCACAACAGCTTTAGCTGTGCTCACGCAGTTAATGCTGTCCTCGTCACTACAAGCCGGGGACTGCATGGAGCCAGCCTATGGGTGGCTTGCTTGCGAGTCATGTGTCTAAGCAGCATGAGCGAGAGACGTCTGGCTGTTCTTCCTAGCACAGCTGCTGAGAATGTTTTCCAAGCTGTTCTACAAGGGTTGCCAGGGATCTCCACACTGGATTATTCAGTGGAGAGCCAGCGTGGTTAAGAGTAGCATAATCTAGAGAACCAGGTTTGATTCTCCACTCCTCCCCATGAAGCCAGCTGGGTGACCTTGGGCCAGTCACAGTTCTCTCAGAACTCTTTCAGCCCCACTTACCTCACAAGGTGCCTGTTGAGGGGAGAGGAAGGGAAGGTGATTGTGAGCTGCTTTGAGACTCCGTAGGGTAGAGCAGAGAAAACCAGGGTATAAAAACCAACTTCTTCATCTCTGAACGGGGAATGGGAGAGGCCGGGGCCAGTATGTAGTGGTGGCATCATCAGAGTGTCAGTTTAGGATCTGGGAGACCCAGTTTTGAATCCCCTCCCTGACACGGAAGCCTGCCGGGTGATCTTGGGCGAGTCACTGTCTCTCCACCTAACCTACCTCACAGAGCTGTGGTGAGGAGATCTTGGGAAGGGGAGAATGATGCAAGTCACTTTGGATTAGGCCCGTAGCCAGGATTTTGTAATTCAGGGGGCCTTTAAATAAGTCAGGGGGCACCGACATCACAAAAAAAATAAAATTAAATTTTTTAAAACTCACCTTTGCAGCATTCGAACTCTGCCTGGGGAAGCAAGCCACGCTTGGGGAAGGGGCAGCGGGGGGAGTCCTCCGGGTGGTCCAGAGAGTCAAGAGTCTTCCGGGCAGCCCAGAGGCCAGGGGGCCAGGGGGCTGAATGGAAGTGGGGAGGGTTGGCAGGGAGTCAGGGGGCCAGGCCACAAGATGCCCCAGTGTAGCTACAGGCCTGCTTTGGATCTCTGTTGGGGAGAAAGGTAGGGTATGATTGAAGTGAATAAGGAAATAGTAATGGACAAGTTGCCAAAATATATATCAGGCAGAAAATCTTTAGGTTGTAAGTCCAGGGTTGTAAGTCAATGTCTCTTCATTGAGGCAGGCTATTGGGGGAAGTGGCTGTCAAAAAGCTGGATATAAATCTAAATAGTAAATAATAAGTGGCATATAAATACTTTACATCGAATAAGTATTGCGGGGACTAGTCGGAAATATTCAGAGATACCCATTAGGGATGGGAATGCCTGGTTGTTGACTTCTTATTCTTCTGGAAAACCAGAACAGGCTTTCTTGACTGCAGAAATTAAATGTTCCTTGTAATAAATCTCCAGTGATCAAAGTGAACAATACAGTTGGCACCTAATTAAAGAAATCTTAGTTAATTAATTGAACAACTTTTAATTAACTCAAATGTCTGGGTATGTTCAAAGGTTTTCCTACAATTTTTGTTTTGATATGTAACAAAAACTAGATACTGCAAGGGCAAGCCCACAACGGGGCAAACAATTATGTATGTATGTATTTATTTATTTATTTAATGTTATTTACAGTCTTTCTCACTTGGATTTAAGGCAGATTACACAAAACAAGTCAGCACAATCAGCAGGATGGGACAGTTTGGTGTAGTGGTTAGAGTGCACGGACTCTGATCTGGGAGAACCGGGTTTGATTCCCCACTCCTCCATGTGCACCTGGCTGGATGACCTTGGGCAAGCCATAGCTCTGATTAGAGCTGTTCTTGAAAAAAAGCAGTTTCTGTTAAGAGCTCTCTCAGCCCCACCTACCTCACAGGGTGTCTGTTGTGGGGAGGGGAAGGGAAGGGAGTTCGTAAGTCGCTCTGAGACACCTTTGGGTAGTGAAGGGCAGGGTATAAATCCAATCTCCTCCTCCTCCTTCTCTTCTTCCTCTTCCTCTTCTTCTTCTTCATAGGATGAGAGTTATAGAACCAACCAGAAGTCTAAAAACAGAACTGAGCAAAGCATAAATATTAACATGACATATTAAATGATGCAGAATTCTATAGCAGGATCAAGGTTTCAGCAAGCTATACTCAGCAGAAACAGCCCCTAATGATTTTTTCCAAGTAACTTTGTGAATTGTTTAGTACAGTGCAACTCTATTGCCAGTGTCGAAAAGCCCTCTTGAATTAAAAGCACTCCCCTAGGGGTCAGTTCAGTTCCCAAAACAGCACAAGGCAGAGGACCCTTCTCCCCGGTGACTTATGTTAATCTGAATCCTCCCTCTCCCTATGTGTAAGGCTTGAGGAAAACTGTTTCTAAGTATCTGAAGAAGTGTGCATGCACATGAAAGGTTATACCCAGAATTAAACTTTGTTGGTCTTAAAGGTTCCACTGGACTCAAACTTTGAATCAGGCCCTGTGACTCTTGGGGAAATTCCTCCCAGCTGCTGTGTCGCTACAGGGAAAACAAGTCAGGTTGAGATAATCCTGACCTGACTGGTTAAAAATGTGCCGTGTAGTTTGGACCAAAGCTTTACATCCAGCAGGCTAGCCTCTACCCCTTTTCCCCGTGGCATTGCTACCACCACAAGGGGTGCTTAGCTCCCACTGCTGCTGGCTTTTAGAGGTCATCCAAGGCACTGCACCCTCTGGAACTTTTCTGGTATGTTACAGAAATGGTCCTTCTTTCTATAGGGGACCACAGGGTATGTGCCCCTTTCCCCTCCCAGCAAGGCCACCAGTGAGGGAAGATCAGTTGGCCCCAACATAATGCTGATGCTCACTTTGTTCAGTCCGATTTCCCTCCCTTTGTCTTTCTCCTCCATTCTAGGAATTGGATCCAGACTTTCTGTTCACAAAAAGCACCTCTGTCAGTGGAGCGCAACTCCCCTCCCCCCTTCTTGCTGCAGCCATTAGTTTCCCTGGAGGGACAGGGCACCCTCGGGGACAGTGAGAGGGGCAAATGGGGGGGGGTCTGGGGCAGGGAGGGGGAATTGGTGGGAATTACCCCTCTCCTTCCGTTAGCAGAAAACTGTGTCTGGATCCAACCCTGTATCGCAAGACTCAGGCTGAGACTCTGTGTCTCTTGACTGTTGGGAGGCAATTACCTAGAACACTGGTTCCCAAAGTGGGCAACACCGCCCCCTAAAGGGTGCTGGAATGATCCAGGTGGGTGGTAGGAGCCTTGGGTGCAAATCTGTCACTGTATCTTTTTGCCCACTTTTTGAAGGTAGATTTCCAGGTAATTTTTTTTCTAAAAAGGGGCCATAGGCCAAATAAGTCTGGGAACCTATGATCTAGAACATGATAATACAGTTAAGAAGCGCACCTGGGAAGGGGGCTAGGGTGATGTACAGCTCTTCTTGACCCTGTAACAAAAACCACCAATCCGTGTGAAATATTATTTATTTATTTACGTATTTCTCTCACTTTCACCCCTCCTTTCTTCCCAGTGGGGACGCAAAGTGACTTCCATCATTCCCTTTTCTCCATTTTACTCTCACAACAAACCTGTGAGGTAGGTTAGTCCGAGGGCACTTGACTGACATGAGGTCACCCAGCGAGTTTCCGTGATAGAGTGGGGATTTGAATGCAGGTCCCCCCGATCCTAGCCTGACGCTCTAACCACTGCACCACAGTGGCTTGTGCAGGCCCCAGTTTCAGCCCTCACTGATGGAATTCCAGTTTCGCAAGGGAAAAGAGGCACCACCAGGTGGATGGCAGCATATATTCAGCACAGTCGGGGGCAGTCTTAGCTGTAGGGCAACCAGAGCTGTCTGCCCTGAGCCTCGTACCGGGAAGGCCACCCCCCTGACCACCCAGCCAGCGTGGCACTGCTGCTGACAGTTTCTCTACCATCTTTGGAATTGTGGCAGGCAGCAGCCGGGGCAATCAACTGCAAGGCGTTGGGGGCCCTCCCTCCAACAGCCCTACAGCGGATAACCCCTCGTGCCCACCACAAGGATGCACCCTTGTGCCCAGTGATTGGGTTGGGTGGGGAGGCAAAAACAGCCCTGTTAAGTATCCTGCCCCCGGCCCCACCTTCTGTCGCAGGGGAAGAAAGAGCACGCATCAACACTTGTCGCAACAGCTGTTTGCACCTGCCCACTTCCCTGCCTGCTTGCAGTGGCTGCCCATGCCCCCCACCAGCTCACAGCCATGGCAGCTGCTCAGACCCACCTTGTCTGAGACCCAGTTTGTGTGTGTGGAGGGGTGGCAACTCCCACCTGCCTCGCATGGGACAAGGGCCACCCCGTGCTTGGAACTGAGGTGGTCCCAGTGGAGAAGCAGGAGTGATTCTGAGATTCCCTCCTGGACTTTTGCCCAGGGCCCCAGAATCCTCAGTCCCCCCGCCCCAAGCACAGTAACCTGCCCTGATATATTCCTAGATGCTTGTCAATCAGACAGTGTGGGTCAGGTGATCGTTACAGCTTCTCTAATCTGTGCTTATCCCCGGTACCTATTTAATACCATCGTGCCTGTATAAACCAAATTCATTCCTGTCATTCCAAATGCTTCCAGAGTGGCTTGGAAGTGTCCCTGGTTTGTATCATGGTAGAATAGCTGGCGCTCGGATTTGTCAACTGAATAAAGGTGGGGAGGAAGAGATGTTACATTACATCTTGTAAAACAGACGCCCAAAACCAGCTTGTTAAGATTTCAACACAAAGAACTGCTTTTTTGTGTGTGCAGCTTTTCACCCGTTGGATTTCAGCATCAATCCAATTTCTGTTTACTTTGGAGCCGGTTAGCTTTTGATCACTTGATCTATTGATAGCAAAAAAACAGCCAGCTGATCTCTGTGCAGTAGAAAGCAGAGCAGTGCCTGAGAAGAGGGGGAGATGGTATTTTACCTGCCTGTTTTAAAATTCTGGGCTGCAAACAAATGAGTTTGCTCGAAAAGAATGCAAGAAGAATGGCAGGCAGGGGAAATGCAGGGCACAGTGCATTTTGAGTTTAACAGCAAATGAAGAGCCATTAAAGGGTTAATAATATAATTAATTAAATGTGAATATGAGTACAAACAGTCATGTGGAAGCAAAAAGTGTGTTTCCAAATGCACTGCATAGATTGATAATTGTCCTACAGTCTGTTATCGGCAGTTCCAAATGAGTATCAGCAGCACATTCACAGACAGGCTGTGCATTGTGCAGTGCCCTAGTGCTCATGTGTTCATATGGATGTGAGGGAGACAAGGTAGAAGTGCCCTGCCGTATCGTAAGACCCATGGCCCATCTAATGCCCCAGCATCCTGTTTTTCTCAGTGACCAGTCAGTGTCCTGGAATGCCTACAAGCAGGGCAGAGATGCCAGCGCCTTTCCCTGTTATTCCTCTTCAGCAACCAGTATACCTTCAGAACATGGAGGTTTCAGTCATAGCCACAGGTATAATACAGAAATTATTTGGGTATTTATTCGGCTCAGTAAATACCGAATGCACACCCCTAGTCAGGACCCTTGTAGTGTGTGCATGCTGTGGAAATTCTTCATTCCACCTCAGATCTTGGAACATGAGGATTGCCCTTTCGATGGTAAACCAAATTAGCTGGCGTACTGCGTTTGGATCTTCCCTTCCCTTCTCCAGTGCACAGACACACAGACACACATACACATCCCAGATGCCAGCCCTACGTTCTGATGCTGACACACAGGGAATGTTTTATCTAATGAATTCCAATCAGGGACTTTAGCAATGGCCTTGAAATAGCAGGCATCAAAGCAGTGATCTTGATCGAGCATCTAATTACAACAGTGACCTGCTGCGAGCTTGAAAATCCAGGACAAAGAGGAAGGGCTTCTTCAACAGCCTCAAGTCTGGCGCTGAATCGGAGCCGACCGCTGAAAGAAAAATAGAAAAAGACCAGGGAGGTGGGGATGGCGGGGGACGGCAGGCTCTAGATGGCTTCTTAAGTAGCTCAGGGGGTGCAGTCTTTTAACTTCCCTGCAAAGCGAGTTTCCTCTTCCCCTCTGTCGGATGCGCCGCGGTTCCAGAGGGCAGTGCGTGAGCAGCTGCAGAGCCGAGAAAGCCCACTGAGCAGATGCTCAAAGCAGAGATTAGAACCAAGGAAAAGTGGGAGGCTGGAGCCCTTTTCCTGAGCCAGGATTTCATGAGCAAAAGGGTCTATTACGAGTGTGCAACCTCATCAGCCATGCTCAATTAAATCAGGCCTGATCCGGGGAGGGAGGGTTTCCCTTTGGGATACTGCTGGTAAATAAAAGTTGAAGAGGCGGAGGCGTGAGATGTCAGAGACTTATTCGCAGCTCTGGTTGCTAGACTCCCATTTTTTACTCCCAGCTTAACTTAACAGCTGCCTTGCCAGGTTCTTTCTGACCGTGCACCCACCCATGCGCTGAAATCCAAATTGAGGTTGCGAGTCAGAAAATCTCCGCCCTGGGCTATTTGCCGGCACCAGTGTGTGCATTGATTCGTCAGAAGGTCAGGGGTTTTTAAACAAGCTTGCCGGGCTCTCCGGCCAGCCTATGTAGTTAACCAAATGTCAGGAGCTGATTGGCTATGCTGTTGGGCTAACAGGCATTTCCTGGCTCCAGCAGCAACAGCCTCCAGAGTGCTTTACCGCTGTGATCCCTGACTTAGAAGACTTACACCCCAAAGCAGCATATGTTTGGTAGAATTGCTGCAGTCTCCAGGAATATCTGGACATATTGCTAAATTTTATGGATCTGGTTAAATTCCCAGGCCTTCAAATTACCTAGTCCAGTTGATTAAAAATATATATCTTTTGATCAATTAAAAGGGTGTCCCAGTTAACTGGGCAGTAGATTTCCTTTAAATTAAAATAAATAAACTCTAATTGTTTTGAGTGTAATAAAATGGGTGGGAGGTAGGAACCATTGTAGAAGAGGCATACCCTCTCTTTGGGCTATCCCTAGAGGATCTCCCCACCACCACCAGCATGAAGAAGAAGAGGAGGAGGAGGAGGAGGAGGAGGAGGAGGAGATTGGATTTATACCCTGTCCTTCACTCAGAGTCTCAGAGCAGCTTACAATCTCCTTTTCCTTTCCCTCCCCACAACAGACATCCTGTGAGGTGGGTGGGGCTGGGAGAGCTCTGACAGAACTATAGCTTGCCCAAGGTCATCCATCAGCTGCAAGTGGAGGAGTGGGGACTCAAACTCGGTTTTCCCAGATTAGAGCCCGCACACTTAACCACTACACCAAACTGGCCAGCAAAACCTATCCTCTCATTATCCCAAGAAACCTCAACTGAGTTGATCTGGTGGTGGGGAGTGCCATCAAGTTGCAGCTGACTTACGGTGACCTCTCGTGGGGTTTTCAAGACCAGGGATGTTCAGTGGTGGTTTACCGTTGCCTTCCTCTGCATAGCAGCCCTGGATTTTCTAGTTGTTCTCCCATTCAAGAACTAACCAGGGCTGACCGGCTTAGCATCTGAGATCTGACACTATCAGGCTAGCCTGGGCCATTTGGGCCAAGGCCGAGTTGCTGTAGCCCTCTCTGCAAGTGTTAAGAGGGAGTAAAGTAGGAACAGAGACCACAGGAAAGGCGAGGCTTTGGGGATCCAGGCGTAGTTTTGTGGAGAAAGCAGAGACGGTTCTTTGGCCGAGCCACACAAGCTTGGGGGTCCATAATGAGGGGAGCACCAGCAAACCACAGGGGCTCGCTCTGTCCCGGTCATGGGTGGCACAGCAAGCAACAGGCATTCCCTCCCGGACCCCCTGTCGGCCCCAGCAGGCTCCTAGCCAGGTACCGTGGCAGTGCCACAGTCTGAATTGGGGCCTCACACAGCTGTAATGTTCTTGCAAGAAACCGATCCATGAACTCCATCCTGTCCAATTTTGACCCCTAGAAGAGAAAGCTGTCCTTTCAGCTGTTTGGAATACCAAATCCAGAGTTCTTTGGCAAGACAGAAGAGCAGCAAACAGGTAATTCTGCTCTTGGTGTGGCACCGTAGCTAAGAAACTAAACCACAAATCGGGAAGGCCCTGGGTTCGAATGTTCATCTGATCGTAAATGGATTAGGTGGAACTGTGTTCTCCTGTGTGTGTGTGTTAAGTGCTGTTAAATCACCTCTGACTTATGGTGACCCTGTGAATTAATGTCCTCCAAAACATCCTATTGTTAACAGCCTAGCTCAGGTCTTGCAAACCAAGGGCCATGGGTGCCTTTATTTATTCATCACACTTAGACCCCGCCCTCCCCGCATAGCAGGCTCAGGGCGGCTTCCAACAAGTATAAATACAATTAAAATCATACAATTATTTAAGAACACAGCATATAAAATAAATACAAACACGAAGTGCAAAGGGCAGACTCGAAGTGCTGGCGGCAGTTAAGGCTCACTCAGGTGGTGCATTTACAGGCAAGGTTTCCACTTCCCAGTTGTTCTGGGATGTCTATCTGCTCAAGGTTTCTTATGGCATCAGTTTGATGTTAAAAGCCACGGGCTGGGATCTATGACAGCGGTGGACCCTAATCGAATGCCTGGTGGAAGAGCTCTGTCTTGCAGGCCCTGCGGAACTGTAAGAGGTCCCACAAGGCCCTGATCTCCTCCAGGAGCTCATTCCACCAGGTACGGGCCGCCACTGAAAAGGCCCCGGTCCTAGTGGTAGCCAGCCTAGCCTCCCTCAGGGCCAGGGAAGGTCAACCGATTTTGAGACCCAGACCATAGTGTTCTCTGGAGCATGTACGGGGAAAGGCGGTCCCGTAGGTATATCGGACCCCAGCCATATAGGGCTTTAAAGGTAAGCATCAGCACCCTAAAGCAGATTCAGTATGCTATTGGCAGCCAGTGTCCGCAGCACAGGCCGGATGTGCTCTCACCTGAGGAGGCCCATCAGCAGCCTGGCTGCAGCATTCTGCACTAGCTGTAGCTTCCAAATCCGCGACAAGGGCAGCCCATGTAGAAAGCGTTACAATAGTCTAGTCTCGAGGTGACCATCGCATGGATCACTGTAGCCAGTCAAGGAAGGGATCACTGTAGCGGTCAAGGAAGGGAACCAACTCCCTAATCAGCCTAAGGTAGAAGAAGGCAGACTTAGCAGTGGCCTCCATAGTAAGGGAGGAATCCAGGAGCACTCCCAGACTCTTAAACACCGATGCTGGCACCAGTGGCACCCCCCGAATATCGGGAGTGGGATCCCCAACCCCGAACCACCCCGACTCAGGCACAGGATCTCCGTCTTCACTAGGTTCAGCTTCAACTGGCTCAGCCTGAGCCAACCAGCCACAGCCTATAAAGCCCGGTCCAGATCTTCTGGTCTGGAGTCCAACTGGCCGCCCAGCATCAGATAGAACTGGGTGTCATCAGAGTACTGGTGACACCCCAGCTCATACCTCCGGGCAATCCATCTCATATTAGGTCTTCCTCTTTTCCTGCTGCCTTCAACTTTTCCAAGCATTATTATCTTTCCCAGTGATGTCTTCTCCACAACGTGACCAAAGTACAACAGCCTAAGTTTAGTCATTTCAACTTCTAGGGAGAGTTCAGGCTTGATTTAATCTAGAACCCACTGCTTAGCCTTTTTGACGGTCCGTGGCATCCGTAAAACTCTCCTACAGTACTCCATTTCAAATGAATCAACTTTCTTTCTCTCAGCTTTCTTCATAGTCCAAGAGTCCAGTAGCTCCATAAAGACTAACAAAATTCGTGGCAGGATATGAGCTTCTGTGAGTCAACGCTCACTTCTTCAGGTATCTGAAGAAGTGAGCAGTGGCTCATGAAAACTCCTACTTGCCACAAATTTTCTTAGCCTTTAAGATGTTGCTGGACTCTTAGTCTTTTCTGCTGCTACGGGCAGACTAACAGGGCTACCCATCTTGATCTATACTCACTAACTTTCACACCCATACATAGTGATGGGGAATACTATGGCATGAATTAACTTGACCTTGGTCATCAGTGACATATCCTTACACTTAAGGATCTTTTCTAGCTCCTGTCATGGGCTGGGGTGCCAGTGAAAGAGGGTCCAGAACATGGCAAGGTCAGGAGCCAAGAAGACAGTGCAAAGTCCAAAGCCAAGCCGGGGTCAGGAGCCAGGAACACAGAGCCAAGTCCAAGGCCAGGGGGTCCAAAGGTCTAAGTGCAAGAGCCGAGCCAAAGTGGGTGCAAGCAGCACAAAGCTGACTCATTGCTTCCATGAAGAGTACTGCCCAGAGTGTGGAGTTAAATGCTGCTAACCATTAGCTAGCTGCACGATCGCCCAGGCTCCTGCTAGAACGCTGGGCTAGCTGAGTGTCTCCCCTGTAGCCTGGCCGCTTGTCGCCTGGTTGCCAAGTTTTGCCGCAGTCATTCCCTTGAATGAGTCACACGTGGGGGTGAGTCAGGAGGACTTTCCGCTTGCAGTTCTTCCTTCTTATCTGGGGCAGGTGTGAAGACTGCTGTTGCAGGCACTTGCCAGCTCTCCTCCTCTGCTGCTTCAGAGAGGGGCCAGCTGTGGTTTCTGCAGGCTCTGTCAGCTCATCCTCATCCACGCTTCATGGCTGCCCTTCCCAGTCTCAATCTCCTTCTGATTTCTTGGCTGCAGTCTCGTATCCTCCATCATTCCCATCTGCAATATGGGGATAAATAACATGGACCTCACTTCTAAGTATGTTGTAAGGATTGCAATAAGAGAAATTACAGGAAGCTCTTTGATAAAGTACATGAAGCGCTAAAGAAAGGCCGTGTATGATTACTGTAATGGGATGGCCGAAGAAATATCGAGCCCTTTCTTTAAACCCCCTTCTTACCTCACAGGTAGGAACGTCAGGATACGTCCACCTCCCCAGCTACAATAAACAAAGGGCTCCGTTCAGCAGAGGAGACTGGAATCTGGACGCATTAAGCCAGTGTATCTCTGTATTCACCTGGAGACGAGACAGCTTGAGTCTGCTAAGTCTGCTTCCCTGCAGAAGCAAAAGGCGCTTCCCTTTGATCCCCGCGCTTTGAAGGGGGGAGCCTGAGACGCCTGTTGCGTTCTGAGAGCCTGCAGGCAGCTTGTGTTCCCCCTTCCTTCGCGCCGACCTGACAACAGCTTGTCATCGGAGAGCATCTTGGGGGTGGGTGGGGGTTTGTTGTTGTTGTTGTTCCCGTGATTTGGAAGCTGCGCGGATCGCTTGCTTGACAGCCGTGTGGCTGTGGAGCAGCCGAGAGGGATTCAGAAGCAGCGAGGGGCTTCCTTTGAGTCCGGCCGGCCGGTGAGAGCTTTTGCAAAGCTGAGTAGAGCTAAAAGGAAGCTCCAGCTTTTGGGGGGAATGGTGGCAAATGGGATGTGTTGTGGCAGAAATACATAGTAGGGGGCATCCTAAAGTGCGTGTATCATAGTTATTTAGGTACTTATTTATTTATTTATTTATTTTCAAGTTGTATCCCGCCTTGCCGGTATGAACTGGCAAGGGTACAATTTATATACTCCATTTATACTCTGTCTTTCTCCCCGATGGAAACCCAAAGCGGCTTATGCTACTCTCCCCTGCTCCATTTTATCCTCACAGCAACCTTGCGAGGTAGGTTAGGCTGGGAGTGTGTGACTGGCCCCAGGACACCCAAGCAAGCTTGCATGGCAGAGCAGGGATTCACATCGGGGTCTTCCAGGTCCTAGTCCAGCTCTCCGACCTCTATGCTGGGCTCTCGTGAAGCGCAAAATGCTGCAACTTCAGCTCAGGCCTTGATTTTGTTCCAGTATTTCTTCCCGACTTCTCTCCCCAGTGGGAGCCCCAAGCAGTTCATGGCTTTGTTCTCCTCTCTGCCTTGTCCTCACGACAATAACCCTGTGAGGTAGGATGGGCTGAGGTTATCCAAGGTTAAGCAGTGCGCTGCTGCATCAGAGATGGGATTCGGACATGGGGCTCCCAGAGCCCAGTGCCAAGTACTCCACCACGCCGGCTCTCACTGTCTTGCAACCCCACGTATGGCGCATCTGCCGTAAACCTTGCCGTCTCCTGATGTGTTGCTTAAAGCTTTTGTTGTCGTTGTTGTTGTTTAAATTACACAGAAATGCTGCAGCCAGCGTGCTCCTCCCTTCTTTTTCCATTCCCACCTTC
Source organism: Gekko gecko (assembly GCA_029375565.1). Lineage (NCBI taxonomy): Eukaryota > Metazoa > Chordata > Lepidosauria > Squamata > Gekkonidae > Gekko > Gekko gecko. The sequence continues at coordinate 62,306,317 of JAPDNY010000012.1, read as the reverse complement.
TCCCTCTCACTCTGGAAAGAAAGAATCTCTCCCCTGTTGTCTAGTAATGACACTGGCGCGTGCACACAGGCATCGGGAACACGAGGACGAGCCCCGATTAACATTCACTGTACTATGTACATGAAGGCACCCAAGGTTAGAGAGGAGCCATGGGGGACCATTAACGATGAAAGCAATTTGCATGAATTGCTCGCTTTAGCCATTCAAAGGGCTTTGGAGCCCGGTGCTAGTTAAGTTCCCGCGCACGGCAACAGCATTGAACTTTTAGGAGGGGCAGAGAGCTTCCTTCATTTCACGTGTCCATCCTGGAAAGGGGTGGGTGGGTAGTAAAAGGAGATGTTTTTGACTTGAAATGTTTTTGATTCTCAAAATCTGCCCAAGGATATAACGGAATGGGGGTTGCTGTGATAAGGGAAAGACGCATTCAGTTCAGAGAAAGGCTTTGTTCCAGCAGGGGATGAGGAGCATAGTCTATGTGTGGAGCTTTGGGCTTCACGGAGGAGTCGCGTTTTGCAGAGAAGCAGGAAAGAAGGAAGTGGAGGCAGAATCAAACTGGCCTCCCGTGAAGGTGTTTGTGATAGGGGCTGCCAGACTTACGGTGAGGCCTGCAGACATCCTGGAATTACAGCTGATGGCCAGACTGCAGAGATCAGTTCCCCTGGAGAAGACAGCTGCATTTTAGGGTGAACTCCATGCTGTTGTGCCCCACAGAGGTCCTGGCCCTTCCCAGGTTCCACCCCCAAATCTCCAGGGATTTCCCAACCCAGAGGTGGCCAAGCCTGGCTTACAATGGGAGGTCTGTGTTGCTTGCTGTTTCCTTCCGCAGGCACCTGCTCACTCTCTGAGTCCGTATCAGATCCTTTGACAGTTCCGCAGCAGAAGGAGAGGTTCTCGCTTCCAGTTAGTGCCACCCCTAGTCTGCTGGGGCCTGCTGGGCATCGGTAGGGAGCCGCCGAAGAAAAAAACAACAGTGTGATGTTGATGACAGTAGATGGCCCGGGCTGGCCCAGTCTCATCAGATTTCAGAAGCTGTGCAGGATTGGCCCTGGGCAGTATTTGGATGGGAGACCACCAAGGAATTCTGGGGTCGCTATGCAGAGGCGGGCAATGGGCAAACCACCTCTGTTCGTCTCTTGCCTTGAAAATCCTGTGGGGTCACCATAAGTCGGCTGCGACTTGATGTCAGGGGCGTAGCCAGAAAATTTTGGGTGGTGGGGCATTGGGAAATCTGGGGAGGGTGGGGGAGCAGGGGAGAGAGAGAGAGATCCCATTGGCAGGCAGGTGAAGAAGAGTCTTTCCTTACCTACCGGCACAACTCTCACAGCGGGAATTGTGGGGCATGGACCATGAGTGAGGGGGCAGCGCCCCTAAATGCCCCACTGTGGCTACAGGCTTGTTTGACATCACTTTACACACACACACACACACACACACACACACACACACACACACACACAGCCAATGACTCACCAATGCAAACCACTCTCAGCATGCTGATCTGAACCTGTGCGGATGCATTCTCTTTCCTCTGGTAGAGTCCTTTCACATCTATCACAGTTTAAATCTTTCCCTTCCTCCAAGGCTCTCGGGGTGGTAGTTCTCCCCTCCTTCATTTTGTCCTTACAACAACCCTGTAAGGTAGGTTAGTCTGAGGACCCAACAGTATGTCACATTATCCTCACGTTCTCCCTTGTTCTACCACAAGGACTTTCAATCAGACATGCCTTAAGAGTTCCCCGCTAGAATCTCATCTCCTGTGCAAATGCAAGCCTGATTTGGACTGGGACCATGGTGCTCAAAGAGAGGGGCTTCAGCTTCCCCTCATGCCATTTTCCTACCTGGAAGTGGCCCTGGGGAGGCACTATTTGTGCTGAGAGCTACCTGCAAGTTTCCCAGTGGGGCCAAGACTGCCTCCCCAGGGCCTTCAGGTTGGACAAACCGGGGGGGGGGGCTTGCCTGCAAAAGTCCCAATCTAAACTGGGCTTGCCTGCACTTTGAAGTTGAGATTCCAGCCTGGATCTTGTATGGTTCATCTGAGTCCTCATGGGGGACCTGGGGAAGACATGAAGATAATAAAATGAGAATCAGATAGCTTCATGGCAGAGTGGGGATCTGAATCTGTGACTCTGAGTCTGCAACCCTAACCAATGCACTGCACTGCTCCCTGGATCAATGTTGGAGCTTTTGAGGAGAGCTTTCCAGTGTCATTTGGTCTCTGAGAGCCTAGAACATCCTCTAAGAAGAAGCAACCTGACTGCGATCCATCACCGTTCCACCATTCCATCATTTGGAACTCGTGGGCACTCAATGAAATTGTTGAGCAGTCGGGTTAGAACAGATAAAAGGAAGCACTTCTTCACCCAAAGAGTGATTAGCACATGGAATTCACTGCCACAGGAGGTGGTGGCAGCTACAAGCATGGACGGCTTCAAGAGGGAATTAGATAAGCATATGGAGCAGGGGTCCATCAGTGGCTATTAGCCACAAGGTGTAGATAGGGACTCTAGGGCAAGTGATGCTCTTTATTCTTGGTGCTTGTGGGGGGTCAACAGTGGGAGGGCTTCTAGTGCCCTGGCCTCACCGGTGGACCTCCTGATGGCCCCTGGTATTTTTGGCCACTGTGTGACACAGAGTGTTGAACTGGATGGGCCATTGGCCTGATCCAACATTGGCTTCTCTTATGCTCTTATGTTCTTATTCACTTGGTTTAGTCACCTTGGGGGATTTCACCAGACCTTTTTTCATTTCTTCTGAACATTTTCCAGCTGCCCACTGCCTGCTTCCACTCTTCCGGTCTGTGACATTCTCTGTTCTGTCTTCATCAGCCTGGAGCTGCATTTCCCATCTCTCATTCCAAGCGCTTGGCTTGCTGGCTCTGACTGCATTTGTACTACCTTTTTAAAAAAAGACCCTTCATTTTTTAAGACACCCTTTCAGTTTCATCTTGACATTCAGGTTGCTTGGATATGGTGAGGTGAAGTGCAGAATACCAATCGAATGGAGCAGCGTGTTGGTTTTATAAAACGAGCGTCTGGCTTCCAGGCCATGTTCTTAAAGGACAACATAAAAGAGCTTTTTGTGGCAGGGGGTAGTGTGGTGGTGTTCTTTGCTGCTCATCATGACTTCGGGAACTGAGAGAGTTCCTGTTGAAAACAATCATGGACTCTCGTCGGTAAGTCTTCCTGTTTGCAAAAGACGGTGATCCTTAACACGGTGACTGGGGCTTCACTTGAAGCGAGGCAGGAGTCCAAAATTGACCAACTTTCCCTCTTTTTATTGAACTACAAAAAAGCGTTGCTTTGCATTACTGAAATAATTCTTTGTTTCTGGCTCATGTTCCCCCTTCCCTCCCCTAGTTGCTTAGGGAACCGTTTGCTTTTTTTTCCGAAAAAGTGTACTTTTTATTTAGATGACCTTGCAGAGGAAGAGCAACTTCCGTTTAGGATTCCAAGACTGCCACCTGGTGGCCATCCTTGGTATGCAACCTTTACCTGGCCCCAGCTTCACAGCGGTAAAGAATCTGAGGAAGTGAGCTCTGACTCAGAAAAGCCCATGCTGGAATAAATGTTACCAGTCTTTAAGGTGCCACTGGACATCTGTTTTATTTTGCCACAGTGGGCTAACACAGCTGCCCCCTCTGGAACGGTGATGGATCGCAGTCAGATTGCTTCTTTTTAGGGGATGTTCCAGGCTCTCAGAGACCAGCATGTAGCTTTCACCTGGAGGTTTGATAATATTCATACTTGCAAAGTGCTCCATTTGTGGAAGAGGAAATGAGGCCCTGTTTGCAATTTAGGAGAATGCAGCTGAGCTGTGCTTCAGGTGGACATGAGGATACTCTGATCAAGGCTTGATTGAGGATCGGGGGAATAAGGCCGGTTTTGGATTTCTCATCCCTGCTGTAAATCCGTGCTGCAAATCTGAACCCCCCCCACCCACTTTGATTTTGTTTCTCCCTTGTGTGAACTGCACACGTGATTCTTTTATTTTCACACCAATTTTTTCATTTTCTGCCCCTGAAACTTTCCTGTAAAATCTATACATTCTTCCAACATTATTTGTGTTTGTGAAGAGACATGTATGAGACGTATGACTTATGCATATTTGACATATAAATACATGTAAATGAGTTTATGTAGGTGCGTGTCATCAAGTTTTAAGAGACTCGAGCAAGGGGCTTTTGAGGCAACTTAGAAGTTTAGGAGGTTTGCCGTTGCCTTCCTCTGCAAAGTCTTCCCTGGTAGGCCCCCCCCTCCATGTGCTGACCCTGCTTCACTTCTGGGATCTCAGAAGATCAGACTATAACCATGCTGCCTTCCCTCCATGGCTTTTAGTCTGGTTGCTTTTAAAAGGGGGGTAGATAAGTTCATTGAGGACAAATCCACCGATGGCTATTGGCCACAATTAGTAAATGGAACCTCCATGTTCAGAGACAGTAACCCTCTAAGTAGCAATGATGGGAGTGGTGACAACAGAAGAGCATCTTTGACCTCTATATCTAGCTTTTAGACCTTCTGTGTGCATCTGATTTGACCACTGTGTGAGGCAGGATGCTGAACTAGATCCACCATGGGCACTACGTATTATATAAGTAGCATATAAAAACAATATAAAATATGCATGCAACCAATGCTCCCTCTGAGTTGTGGAGTCTTGTGAGCAAAAATTCTACTTTGTGAGCTACTGGCATTAAAGCTGTGAGCGAGCTACTTGACTATTGCATAAATTAGTTTGCTCTGGAGCCCTCCATCCTGAGCTAAGACAAAAATGTGTGAGCTGGAGGCTAAGAAACTGTGAGCTAGCTCACACTAACTCAGCTTAGAGGGAACACTGCCTGCAACACACACTGAGTACAAAACCCAAAAAAATGGAGATCCTTAACTGTTGACAAAAATATATATAGTTGGACATGAAAACAAATGAGGATGGAAATGTTCGCCGAAGTCTATTAATAACTATATTCTGGGCTCCAGACCCCAGTTCTGCTTTCTTATCTGTTAGGAATTATGTAATTTCACAACAAGGATGGTCTTATGCAGCCCTTCCTCCCACCGCATCCTCCTCAGCAGAGAGGATATTCTGCCAGCTGGCTCATCGGACTGTTCCATTTCCTGCAGCGGGAAGCTGGGCTCCCGATCTCTCGCCTGGGAACAAGGGAACCACCATCCCCTTCTGTGTGATGGAGAATTTTAACGAAGCAATGTGGGTGCACACTCTACTTTGGTAATCTCCCAAATAATTGAACCATAGCAGCGGCAGCCCCCAATTTGGCTGGGGCTTTTCTCTGGGGAACGTTGGATGTGATGGTTATTCCAGCCCTGGCTTTCAAGGCCGACAGAGCCATTCCCTCCCTCCCCGTTTTCACACCAAAGTCTGAAAAAACAAAGCTCTGAGTACTGAAGCGCTTAGATGTGCGGTCCCTTAACCTTTAGGGGGCGGCTGAAGATGGTTTTATCCAGGATGGCATTCAATTTAATTTGAGTTCTTCTGCCTAGCAGCAGTTTTAGATTACTGATTTTAAGTTAGTGGCTTTATGGATTTTATGCATTGCATTTTATTGCTTTTTATATCATAAGCCGCCCTGAGTGTCTACAAGGTAGAAAGGCAGCTAATAAATATTTTAAACAAATAAAATAAATCTTTGAAGGATAAGTAAGGGGGGGTATAGGATGAAGAAGGTGTGTGCAGTATCAGTGATCACTATGCCCAAGTTATCATTCCTATGGACGTGTTCTATCTCTGTGCAGACATAACCCCAAAGGAAATTAGGCAGGCGGTTACAAGGATTGCTTCTCAGCACCCGCCCGTTGGTCACATTGTATGTCTGTACTGGCCAAGGCTCCAGTGACAGCCACATCTGTGCAGCTGTGGTGAGAAATGGGAATCCAACCCTGTGGTTACAAAGAGCTTCAGAGCCCATTGGAGACCAGTGAAAGCACAACAGCAGCACTGGAGAGAAGACCCCCACCCTTGACTCTGGAAAGGGAAGCGGTCTCGCTTCCAGAGTTGTAGTCCAGCAACCGCACATTTAGGCTCTGCAAAAGGCCAGCACAAATTCTGTGGACTCTTGCTGGGCACTAAAAGCAGCTGAAATTGCCTCTCGAGAGAAGGCCAAAGATTTGTCTAGTCCAATTTCTGCAGAGGCGAACCAGTTTTAGGAAGTCTGCAATAGGGAAGTGCATTTGGTTTAGATGAACCAAAGAAAACACAGAATAATACCTATTCGCGTTATTCAGGCATGCCGAAAGCTGAATCGGATTCTCTAATCTGATTCAGCTAGCCAAACAGGGATTCCCTGAATGGATACCATATATTCGGCATTCGTTCGGGGAATCCCTTTGCTGGGAGGTGCAGCATGGCTCCCTAGTGAAGGGTAGATGTTTAATCTTAAAACACTTTCCCTTGCTTCTGGGGCTCGTGCCACCTCTGTGGAGCAACTCCCTGGCCAAGGGAAGGTATTTAAATTTAAATTCCCTTGGCTCAGGAATCATGCCATGGAGGTAGCACAAGCCCTAGAAGCAAGGGAAAGTGTTTTAAGTTTAAACACCTTCCCTTCCCCTCCTGCTTTGGGGGGTGGGCTGGGGAAGGCAGGGGGGCTTTTAACATGCATCCCCCTTCTCTCCAGGTCTTCCCCAGCCCATCTGCCTTCCCTTCAATGGTGGGAGCCTGCTTCCCTGGCAGGAATTGGGGTTGGGATTATTATACCCTATGAGGACGATCCCCATAGGGTATAATTGAGCTGAATAAATTCAGCAGTACTGATAATTCCTGAACCCCAGTATCTTACGGATACTGGGATTCGGGAATATCAGCAAGTCCTCAGCCTCTGTGTCCTGTTGCTGGACCTCCAGAGGAATTGGTTGGCCACTGTGTGAGACAGAGTGCTGGACTCAACAGACCTTCACTGGTCCGATCCAGCAGGTCTCTTCTTACGTTCTTATGAAATAGTCTGTCCTTAGAGCTCCATTGAGTCCCTTATGTCAACAGAGACTCCGTTGGTACAGAATGCACAAACCTATTTGCATCCAAATCATCCCACACATCTGAACCCTGAGAAAATACCTGGAGAGAGTAGCAGAGATCTGTAGATCTTTCAACTACAATCCTAAAAAGCAAAGTCAAACATGGGGGAGTATTTATGCAGAGATTCTTCCCAAGTTAAAAAGAGCAGATCCGCAAATTAGACTCAACATGTCAAATGGCTCTAAGTTAACTCTTGCCAAGTCTGGGCATTAATTGCAGACGCCTTTTAAAAGAACAAGCAAAATAGCAATTAGCATTTTGTTGGGGTGTATTTTTTTTTTGTGTCTGGTTGGCTCATTAAGAGTCTTGATTGACCTTTTTGTCTCTTCCAAATTCCATTTTAAAAATGTAGCGCAGACAATTAGCTATATATTACACAAAAGCAGCGAGTACTGCGGGGAAAAATAATTAAGATGATTTTGAAATTAAGGAAATGGTTTGAGAAGAGAAACAGGTGCTTAATGGGAGCCAGAACAGCTGCGCTTTGCAGGAATCTGCTTCTCAAGGTACTTCAAGGAAGGGTTTGAGGATGCCACGCGCAGCTGGAAGAACATTGCCATAATTAAATAAGAATCCCTTCCACAAATGGGGCAGCTGGATTGATTAGGAGAGTATGGGGAACAGAGAGACAATGAATGGGGATTTGGGTCCTGCGAGGATGCAGACCGGTATTTGCAGGGGGGGAATGCCAGCATTGGTACACCTGGGGGTGGGGGGCACAATCCTTTGGTATGGGTAGAATTCTGTGGCTTGTTGACAGCCTCTGTCTCCATTCATGCACAGTCCATGGATGTCACTCACATTCATCCTTTTTTAGTAGACTCTGTTTTGTAGTGAGCCAGCAAGCTTGGGACACTAACTCTGCATTTCATTTGGTCATGTGCCTATCCCAGTAAACTGATGGCCACTAGTTTTATGTAGTTTTCAAAGGGGAATGAACAAATTCATAGGTGAGAGATCTATCCATGGCTACTGGCCATGATGGCTAAACAGTACATTCATACCAGTTGCTGAGAGGGGCTACAGACTCTAATCTGGGAGAACCGGGTTTGATTCCACACTCCTCCATGAGCAGCTGCTGGTGTGACCCTGGGTCATTTACAAGTTCTTTCAGAGCTGTTCTCTTTATGAGCAGTTCTTGAATGAGCTCTCTCAGCCCCACCTACCTCTCAGTGTGTTTGTTGTGGGGAGGGGAAGGGAAAGGAGATTGTAAGCTGCTCTGAGACTCTTTTGGGTAGTGAAGGGCAGGGTATAAATCCAGTCTCTTCTTCTCCTCTGGTTGCATCAGGGGCTGTGGCTCAGTGGTAGAGCATGTGCTTTGTATGCATAGGCTTGTCATTTGCCTGCGTGGGTTGAGAGATCTGCCATCCCCAGCTCGTGTTGCCCACCAGCACTCCAGAGGCCAGTGGGAAGGGGAAAATGAAAATCTCCATTGGACAATGGTGTGATATCACATCCGGGGAAAACCCAGAAGTGTCATCATGCCACTCTAGGAATCACTGGAAACTCTGTGGTGTTACATCACTTCCTGGGTTCACCCTTCCATGTCCGTTCCCCCACCCCCACCGGGACTCCTGCCATTTGTCCACTGCTGGCTGGCAACCCTATGCATGTAGGAAATTATCTGTCCAGTTCAGAAAACTGAACCTAGGACAATTATATTTCTTCTAGCTCACCAAACGAACTGACACTACTCCTTTTGGGTTTTAAACCAGCAGAAGGCAGGCCGAACCTGAGATCTTCTGCAGACAAACCAGGTGCCCTACCACTGAGCCCGTCCCTCAACCCTCCCCCACATTCCTCACTAAACAGATCCACGAATGGCATATTCTTCTCCAGAATGGCACATCCCACCACAAGATTTCTATAGAGGCCTGTAAACTGACATCTGGCAATTTGCACTTGGAAAATTCTTTCATTCTCCTCTGTTAGGACTTTGTTTCCTTTGGAGAATTGCTTAGTTGAGCAGGCCACAAGCTCTTATTACAGCAGCAACTCAGTTACAAGAGCTTGCAGTCTCAAAGCTCATCCTTCTACCCTATAACATTCACAGATTCAAGCAGGGTTGTCCCATGGGAAACCCTTTGATTTGCAGGAGGGCAATCAGTAACACGCCCTGCCGTACAGCGGCCCCATCTACTTTCTTAAAAGCTCAACAGATGCCGGGGAAGTAGTGGCATGTGCCATGGCGCCCACAGGAACCATGTTGAGGAACCTAATCGAGATCTTCTGACAGGCAAGTTATAGAAGTAGCTCTGTCTTCACGAAGAAGCGAACTGGGTCTAGTGTGCTGTCCTGGAGGCTCTCAGACTTAGTATTCCTGGGTGAACTGAACCTGACAGGCAGATCGAGATCTGTGTGGTAAAAGCTCCAGGAATCTAAAACTAGGTTGGAAAACCTGCGGGAATCTTGTCTGTTTAACGCTCATGTGGTAGACAGGCAGTTTCTGGCTGACTCTTTCTCTGTAGTGAAAATTGTTTCTCCAAGTTAAGTCTCGCACCTGACTAAAACTGTATGCAGTTTGTTCTTCTTGCTTTCCCCCTAAAGGGAAATAAATACAGTTCTGTTTTTGCTTACCCCTGGGCTCTTCCTTAGTATATATGAGTGGACAAGGTTATAATGGGTTAAGTACCTGGGCAGGAGGCTCTCCACAGCAGGGCGTGATCAGTGTCCATTATTTACCTCACAGGAAGCTAGCATACAGTATGTCACTGAGCACTAACAGGCCATAATCAGATATTTAGCCTCTCTGTAATAAGTTATTTAAGTTTTCCTGGTGAGAGGGCAGAGAGATGTGGGGGTGTTCTTCTAGGTTTCACAATCAAACATGTTATCAATCCAAGGGCCAGGGCTATTTTTGGGCAGGAACACACAGGAACTGGTTCCGACTGGCTCATGAGTTGGCCACACTCAGCAGGAACTCATTAGCATAATAGGCCACACCCAACAGGAGAAACTCATTAGGATTGGCTACATGAGGGGTGTGTGGCCTAACATGCAAAGGAGTTCCTGCTACAAAAAAAGCCCTGGGTTTTGACAACAAACAAGGGAAACAGATAAGAAGCAAAAAGTGGGTGTGGCTGGATGACCACACTTCTGGTAACATGGGGTGTGACCTAATATGCTAATGAGCTGTGCTATCATGGGTGTGGCCTAACACACTAATGAGTTTCTGCTGATGGGTGTGGCCTATTATGCTAATGAGCTCCTGCTGGGCTTTTTCTACCAAAAAAGCCCTGCCAAGGGCAGTGGCATTTTGTTAAGTGTTCACTCTTCCCACAAAAACATAAAAGGCCTTAGGGTTGCACACGCCCTTACAATAATAAGAGAGAAATAACGAAACCCACTCAAAGTGCACCAAATGCAGAACATCACACCTACGGATAGGGATGCTCACTCTGGTTTTGGAAACTCCTGGAGATGGGAGGGTCCCTTGCGAGCATGGGGGATTGGGGAGGGGTGGGAGCTCAGTGGGCCATAATGCCATAGAGTCCGCCCTCCAAAGCAGCCATTTTTTCCAGGGGAACTGTCATCTGGAAACCAGTTGTGATTGCATGAGATCTCCAGGCCCCACCTGGAGGCTGGCAACTCTACTGCAGACCAGGATTCTAATCCACAGTTTAATGCTGGTTGGTCAGTGTTCATCAAGTCACTCCATTTAGATGTCCCAATGAACTGCAGTTAGTTTTGAACCAGGGATCCTTCGCTTTCCAGCCACTCCATAGGAGAGGAGGGGGAGGAGTCTGCAAGCTCTTTATTTTATTTTTATTTCTATCATGAGAAAAACAGGTCCTGGCAAACAGTTGGAAACAATGCCACCCTCCTGCTGATTAAAGAAAAATTACACTTCATTAGGGTATTTCATTTCCATAAAGTTTGTGCTGCATCAGATGAGTTGAATAAAAGCAAAAAAATTAACTTTCAGTGCAGGAGAAGCTTCAGCTGATATATCTGGAAACTTCCAAAAGGCCAAGAATAGCAGCAAGATTTCAAAATACCATGAGGATTTTGTATTGTGTTTCTAATGCATGGCTGAAAAGAAAAGCTCAGAGGAAGACTTGATAGGCCAAAAAGAAAATTACTCTGCCTAAAAATGCTGGATAACAGGCAAAATTGAAAGAAATGTCTTTTGCAAAGAGCAAGAATAATGTGTGAAAGAATAAAGCAGCAGGTCTAGGTACGGAGGACAAAATGGGTTGTAAATAAGCTGAGAACCAGGAAGAAGAATTAGGCAGGAACTCTGAATGAGTCTTTATTTTAACATTGGACAGGTGTAAGTTTACCACCCTGCCAGAAAAATCTGGATATTGCCTAGATTACAAATCTATTTAGTGCATTTGCTCAACTAGCCCAGTTGCTAGTAAATTGAAGTAAATTTCTAGCTCTTGTTTTCAGGGATCCAATGGAATACAAGTAGCCTGCCTACTTTCTCACTGGTCAAAATTAAAGCCCTTGAGAGTCGGAGGCAGAACGTGGTGTGTTTGAGTCCACCTTGCCCTCCAAAATTTACAGATGGAAATAAGGACATGGGTTTTCTTATCTTTGCATAGCGCTTCAACTGTCTTTGTATCATTCATTGCTGAACATTCTACTTTTGTTTTTTTATGCATGGTGGGTTTTTTAAAATAATTTAAAGAAATTATTCCTTTCCTCTACAGCACATGCAGACCCATTAGCAACATTATTAAGAAGGCATTCCCACAATCCTTCTGCAAAACAAAACACAGATAGTGATTTTTCCAGAGACAGGTACCAGAAAATACGGACCCTCCCTGGTAAAGAGAGACAGTTAAGAGGGTCAGTCGGTCTGACTGTGATTTGTACCTTCTTTCCCCTTTTAGGCTTCGAATTGCTCTACCAGCCAGAGGTGGTGCGGCTTTACCTGTCGATTCTCACAGAAAGTCAAAATTTCAACACTCTTGAAGCAGCAGCGGGGGCTTTGCAGAACCTCAGCGCCGGAAACTGGACAGTGAGTGACGTTTGTCCTGTTTGAATGAAGTTAGAAATAGGGAGGAGAAGCTGGGAGCCCCCCAAAAGTCAGGAGGTGGAGTATGAAAAGATGTTTAGAGATTTCTTCCATTCACCTACCCAGAATTCTCCTCTAGGGTTTTCTAAACTCTCAGGAGCTTGAGTGGACTAATACTCCCATCTCCCCTTTTCTCTCTCCTTTTTTTCTGACTATCAAACTGCTGGGGCCAGGGGCTGCTTCTCCATCAGGATATCCCATCTCCCACCAGCCTTGCCTATCACATTCCGATACCAGAGAGTGGCCGAGATGCTGGTTTAGTTGCATAAATCACCCTCCACAGCAAACGAGTTTAACAGCCGTAATTCTGCCAGGAAGCCCATTCATCAACTATCACCTCCACCTGCCTCAGCCAAGGTCTCAAGTCCAGTCCCAGGCATGGGCCCTTCCTAAAGTTTTCTCTAGCCCATTTACCCTTACTTCAAGATTAAGCCCTAGAAGTAGCTAGACGGCCAATTATTTATTTATTTATCAAATTTATATCCCACCCTCCCTGCAAAGCAGGCTCAGGGTGGCTTCCGTACAGACGTAAATACAGTTAAAATCATACAGTCATTTAGAACGCAACAGATAAAATGCAAACACAAGGTGCTAGCAACAGTTGAAAGCTTAACTTAGATGGCTCATTTTCAAGATGAATGACCACATCCCAGATATTTTCAGATGTTCTTCTGCTCAAAGTTTCGTATGGCATTGGCTCGATGTTAAGGCCATGGGCCAGGGCTCAATGTTAAAACATGACCCAGGGCTCAACAACAGCAGCGGCCCCTAATTAAATGCCTGGCGGAAGAGCTCCGTCTTGCAGGCTCTGTGGAACAGTGAAAGGTCCCGCAGGGCCCTGATCTCCTCCGGGAGCTCGTTCCACCAGGTGGGGGCTGCCACTTGAAAGGCCCCGGACCTGGTAGTAGCTAGCCTGGCCTCCCTCAGGCCAGGGAGGGTCAATCGATTTTGAGACCCAGACCGTAGTGCTCTCTGGGGTATATAATGCCCTTAGTGATGCAGCCTGCTGTGCTCCCAGCCAGGGCTGCTACTTTCCTGGGCCCTGGGCAGAAACTGGTCCCTCCGAACTGCAAAGACACCCTAGTTAGGCAGGCAGGGCTCCCCTGCTTATACCACCCATCTGACTCTCTCCCTGCTTTCTCCTGTTGCTGCCTTCTCGCCATGCCCAGTTTCTCTCAGCTTTGGCCTATTCCAGAGCAAGCCTTTGCTCCCAGGGAGATCTTTACACCAGTGGAAGCCTTCATTTCAAAGGAGGCTAGTGCTGGCCGTCATTCCTCCTGGCCTTTATTTATTTATTTATTTGGGTTTATATCCCGCCCTCCCTGCAAGTGGGCTCAAGGAGGGTTCCAACAATATAACATACAATACTGTTAAACCCACATTGTAATAACAATATAAAATAATGTGCACATGTCCTGAATACCGTGTAAACTCTAGCAGATATCAGATATCTTAGCGGTTAAGATGGCATTGAAATTTTTTTAAGGATCCAGGGCCGCTGACAGGGGCCAGCTAGAGCGAGGGAAGGAGGGGCACCCCCCACCTCAACCAAAAGCCCAGTGGAAGAGCTCCACCTTACACGCCTTGCGGAATTGTCACAAGTTCTCTCAGAGTTGTTCTCTCAAGTGCAGTCCTCAAAAGAACTCTCTCAGTTCCATCTACCTCAGAGGGTGTCAGTCGATGGGGAGGGGAGGGGAAGGGAAGGGAGACTGTAAGCCGCTCTGAGACTCTGAGTGAAGAGCAGGGTATAAATCCAATCTCTTCTCTCTTATTCTCCTTTTTGGTTCCATTCTCGTACATACATTTAAACAGAGTGATGAAGCCGCACACGAAACACGTAGGGGCTGTACAATGATCAAAGCTTCTGTTTTCCTGTGCAATAATTTGTATCTTCGTCTTCGTTTTGCCTCGGTGTGGCCACCTTTTCTCCTCACTGTTTACCTCAAGAGGGACTTTGATGGAGGCATCCTATCGTAAGAGAAGGGAATTTTAGGAAGGGGGGAAATCACCTCAGGAGGTTGAAGTTGGGGGTGGGTAGAGGCGGGGTTTTGTAATCCAAGAGGAGGAGCTATGGGTCTAGTCTCTTGCCAATCTTTCAAAGATCATGTTCTAGAAACATTGACCTTCCGCCTGGATGCCCTCTAAACTGGTGCTTTTTCTCTCTTCCCGGTCAGTGGTCCACATATATCCGGGCAACAGTGCGGAAAGAGAGGGGACTACCTGTCCTCGTGGAACTCCTCCAGTCAGATTCAGATAAAGTGGTGAGGGCGGTGTCCATCGCTCTGCGGAACCTCTCCATGGATCGTCGCAATAAAGATCTCATAGGTACTTCCTGAACATTGCCCAGAGCAAACCGGCAGGCCTCTCAAATGAGGGTCAGTGGTCTACCGGGGACCTATTCTTACTATCCGTATTGAAATGAAAAAGCTTCATAGGGAGGACCCTTGGCACACTGTTAGAACGTGTGCTTTGCACGCAGAAGATCCCAGGTTCCGTCCCTTGGCATCTCCAGGCTGGAGAGAGGAAAAAGTGTCTGGTGTTATTGAGAAAGACCTTCCTATGCTAAATAGCCCAGTGGTGTGACATAAGGCAGCTTCATAACTAATGAACAGCCCAGGTCCCTTTCGTGCCCCTTTGAAAGGAAGTACCAGATCCTGTCCGGTTGAAGGCAGGAGGGATTTCTGGAAACAAAGCGAAGGTTAGGCGAAGATGTAAGTGGGTCATCAAAAGCAAAAGTAGGAGGGTCCCTTGTTTATTGGACTGATGAACAATTCCAACCTGTAAGTTGATAATGGTCAGGCAGTACCACATGCCCCGCCCTGGCCTATTGCTGTTAAGAGTCTTCCTTGCTGGTCTGCCCGAGTTCTTTATAGTTCCTCCTAATCCTGTAGCTGAATCCTCCAGTCCCAAATTCAGGACCAAACCCATCAGGAAACATGTCAGCGGGAAGTACATCCCACCCTGCTTTCAGAAGAGGACATTATATCCATGAGCCCTCCTTCCACACACAAAAGATCTGCCTCTGTGTCCCCATGAATTAAAACTGAAAACCAGCTGAGAGCTTTATCCCACTGAATAATGAAATTGTGCATTTAGAGCATTAGGATCTTAGTTTCCTGGAGGTATCTGTAAATGAGCTTTATTGTTCCCCGTTCGGGAGAATGCGGAGCAACGCAAGCCAGTGTTTTTCAGCCCTGCAGGACTCTTCCAAAGCAGTCTTGAGTAAACCCTGTATGCATTAGCATTAATGTCTGGCCTTAGTAACTGTTCCCCAGTGTCTATTTGACAAAGGCTTTAAAATGTAATATACGGTGGCTGTGAAATTCACCATAAAGGATGTAAACGCTTCATGATGCCCATAAAGTCTCCTCTTCTGCAGGATCTGCTCACACTTAGAGATGAGTTCTCAGATGCTTTCAAAACACGGTGGCAACGTTTGCTACCTGCTGAAGCTTGCCGTCTTCCATATTTATACATTTACGATTTAAGATATTTCTATCCCATTTTAAGGCACATAGAGAAAAACAAAAATGAGAGTCCTATTGTATCTCTCTATCTATTTATTTAGAACCGCATCTTGATAAGGTGTGCCCTGTTTTGTACTTTGGTGACTCTCTGTTGTTGTAAATCTGTTTAAAAATTAAAGTGCAATTAAAAAAAAAACCCAAGGGCCTGCAGTATGTTGAAATGAAATGTAGTAAGTCAATGAAAACAATCACAGTGGAATACAACAAAGTCTATGGAATGGCATGAAGCATAAGAATTAGTCATTCATCGGGCACATGGGAGAATAACAGTGCAATCCTAAGAGCATTTTCCTGGGAGTAAGACCCATTGAATAGACCTTAGTGGAATTCAGAGTAGACCTGCTTAGGATTGCTCTCTGAGAGTATCTTAACATGGTACCTCAGCTTTAGTACCGTAAGAATGGGAAGGGTGTTCCGTAACTGGAGACCAAAGGAGCTGTCTTACGCCCAAGCCAGATGTTCTAACAGTGGCAGCCATCATGTGACTGCTCTGTTCACATACAAAACCATCCCGGTTTTAAGATCAAAGGAGGCATAAAAGAGCTGGATTTGAGTCCAGTACCAACTTAGAGACCATCAAGATTTTTGGTGTATAAGCTTTTGAGAATCAATGCTCCTGAAGTGAGTTTGTGAGGAAGAAGATAGTTGGTCTCCAAGGTGCTGCTGAACTTAAAATCTAGCTCTACTATAGACCTACACGACTCTGAAACTAAGGGTCATAAAGTGAGGGGACCTGAGCTCTCTTCCAGTTTGTCTTCACTGGCTCATTTCCAGGGATGAGACTGAGGTGGGAGGAAAAGCAATTTTGGGTGATGGACCACAAGGAGGTAAAGCTGAAGGAGGGTTCTTTGTGTCCCTTTGGATGTTAAAATCAGATCTCATCCCAAGCTTGATAGGTGTTCAGGAGAGACTATTGATTAAGGAACCCTGTTTGGCGCCATCCTTCTTAGTTTGCTTAGCAATGCTGACCCACCTAGCCCAGTAGGACCTATCTGCTCTGACAGCAGCTCTCAGAGCTTTCCAGCATAAGTTTTCTAAGCCCTGCTATCTGGGATCCTACATCCCAAGCCCATGCTCTATCTCACACAATGACCAGATTGGACTAACAGGAACGTTCTCCATTCTCCAGGTAGCTATGCCATGGGCGAGCTGGTCCGGAATTTGCCCAGCAGGCAGCAAAGATCTTCTAAAAACCTGGAGGAAGATACAGTGGTGGCAGTTCTGAACACCATCCATGAAATCATCACCGACAGTTCGGAAAACGCCAGGTCCCTGATCCAGACGCAAGGCATTCAGAAGCTGGTTGCTATCAGCAAATCAAGGTGAGTTTCCAACACTTATAGAATCATAGAGTTGGAAGGGACCTCCAGGGTCATCTAGTCCAGCCCCCTGTACAATGCACGAAATTCACAAATACCTCCCCCCCCACACACACACCCAATGACCCCTGCTCCATGCCCAGAAGATGACAAAAAACCTCCAGGCTCTCTGGCCAAACTGGCCTGGAGAAAAATTGCTTCCCATTCAGTAAAAGAACAGCTGAGTGGAGCCTGCTGTGAGCAGCAACCTTTCCCTGTACTACTATTTCTTAATTTCATTCATTGCATCATACCCTGCATTTCACCCTCACCTGAATGGCCCAGGCTAGTCTAATCTTGTCAGATCTTGGAAGCTAAGCAGAGTCAGCCCTGGTTAGAAGTCAGATGTGAGACCACAGGGTTGCTATGCAGAGAGGCAAGCAATGGCAAACCACCTCTGTTTCTCTCTTGCTTTGAAAACCTTACGAGCTCACCATAAGTCAGCTGCAAATTGATGGTACTTGCTATCGCCACCCTGCAGATCTGCATTCATGGAACTAGCGGCGACTTACGTACGTCCCAAGAAGTCCCCCTCCAGGCACTGATCAGATCCCTCCCTGCATAGCTTCAGCCTGTAACAGGTGCCCTCCAGGCATACTTTAAGACCTTTGCAGTAGTGTTATGTTCTTTTGCTCCTTCCAGCTGTGCTGCTGAAGCTCTCAAACCACATGCCATAGCAACGTATCGTAAATCAGCGCCTTTAATAGGTTGAGTTGACTTCAGAGATGAGATCGATAGAATAAAAATGATCCGTCATCTTGGGACGGATTCCCTCGTGGCCAGCGCTATTCCTCAACATCAGGCACGCATTTATCAGGCATCATCCTTTAAGGAAATCCAGACATTTATGGGCAAAGGGGGAGACGCTCGTCCTCCCTTTGCAACCGTTACACTATACAATACGGCCGTTAACAAAAATAAGCAACATGGCGGCTGACATGGAGCGATTGTAAGGAGGCAGGTGATAATATCTCAAATAGCTCTCCTTTGGGCCACAATGACTTTAGGAAGCTGCCCTTCCTGAACTAAGCAAAAGTCTGGATGTACGGCTGCTCCAATATATCTGCGCAGAGTCAGCCTACCCAGTCGGCAAACTCACGTGGTATAGTCCTTCCCGCACTTCATATCGCAAGCATGGTATTGCATGACTGATTGTTCCTCCGTGTTAAAGCTAGGGGTAGGTAACTCTCCCTGCACACGTGCGCTTTGGTTTGTCTCAGAACTGAACTCAAAGTAGCCCAGTTCTTCCAGGCCCAATTCCAGGCTCAGAAACGGGCTCAAGGGTTCTTCCAAGCTGCCCATACATAGGCAAGCTGAAAGGGAGAGTCTCCCCTTCCTGGGGCTGTACAAACTGCTTTCAGTGCGTGGGTGCAACTTTTCTTACGTGCTCCTACAGCAACCTATGCTCCTTTCTGGAACCTTTAAGCCAAGTGGGGGGTGGTGGGAAGTGCCCTCAAGTCTTAAATGACTTATGGCCACCCTGTAGGGTTTTCAAGGCAAGAGATGTTCAGGGGTGGTTTGCCATTGCCTGCCTCTGCATAGTGACCCTGGACTTCCTTGGGGGTCTCCCATTCAAGTCCTAACTGGGGCCGACCCTGCTTAGCTTACAAGGTCCAACAAGATTGGGGTAGCCTAGTCCATCTAAGTCAGGGCAAGCCAGAGTCTGCAGGGTCAAATCTGGTACCGGTGTTTCCCAGAAATTGCAGGAGGCAGAGGACATTTAACCACACACTTTCATGTAGGATAAAAGGCACAACATAAAAGAAAAGCAGAGAAAGAGAGAGAGGCAATTTGGAACTAAATAGTTTATCCAGCAGAATATCATTACACCCAGAGGAAGCCAGAACATAGTCCTTCCCAGAGCAAGATAATAAAATATAATTAAACATAATCAAAAACTTTATGTAACTGAGAAGAACCAGTCTGTAGTAGAAAAAAACAACAAAAGCAGTTAACAGACCCACACCTGAAAGGCCTGAATGAACATGTGGCTTCTTTAGGCTGGTGTGTAACCTCAGTGGTCCTCCGAGTGCAGCTCAAAACTGATTCCATTACAGGAAATGCTTTCTCAGTCATGGTTACTTCTCAGTCAACACTAGCTAATGGTTCAAAGTTGACCTCAGTGAGTTGGAAGGAATATATGGGAGAAGGCCCTCTTTCAAGTATCATGGGCCAGAAACCAGAGAACTGTGGATTTTGCCTAGAAGCAAGCTGGAAATAAGAAGTCCGAGTTTCATGGTATGTTTAAGAAGGTCAGAACGCAGCTCCAAACTAGATATCTTAAAGATGTTAAAATTGGATTTCAAGAGTCTAAAACACAATTGGAAAAAATTTGGCTGTCCACAAGCGATAAGCTGGTTCAGAAACTATATAGTTTTCTGTTAGGCGAATATTTACAGGAGGAAACAGTGACTCCAGTGATGGTAAACTGGATGAGAGATATAGGGCACTCTATTGAGATAGGGCAATGGCAGAATATATGGAAAACCTTGAAATATATGAGAGCTATTAGTTATAAGGAAAATATTTATAAAGTATTTCATCGCTGGTATTGGTCCCCGGATAAAATAGCTAAGTGCCACCCAAATTTCTCCAAGAATTGTTGGAAATGTAAGACAAATGTGGGGACATTTTTCCACATGTGGTGGCGATGTGGTAAGGTCACTAAATATTGGATGATGGTGCAGAAGACGATATTAGGGATAATGAATTTGAGAATAGAATTAACTCCTGAGATAGCGTTGTTAAATTTAATCCCGGAAAATTTAAAGCGAAATGAAAAATACTTGTTAGTATATATACTAACAACGGCTAGGATATTACTCGCAAAATACTGGAAACAAGAGCAAATACCCACAAGAGAAGAGTTAGGAGCGAAATTAATGGAAGTAGCTGAAATGGACAGATTGAGTTTGATTTTGCAAGGGAAAGATGATAATATTTTCTCTGAAAGCTGGGAATGCCTGTATGTTTGGATAAATGAAACATGGAAACTGTAGACTCAAATGTATGTATATATATTTTTGTGTAGGTTCTATTACGTGGAAAAAACTGATAAATAAAATTATTTTTAAAAAAGAAGGTCAGAATGAGTAGCTCCTTCTTAGGGAGCGTTCACACAATTGCATTCGAAGTTGTGGTTGTCATATTGCTGGCTGGTGATTTTCACAGTCTCACCAGTCACACAAGTGGGAAGGAAGCTGCATGTTGTGCAACTGCCTTGGCCATGCTGTCAAGTACGGAAAATGATCATACGACAAACAGGGTTGTGGGACTGACACCTGGGGTGGGGTGGGAGGAATTGAGATATACTCAAAGGGGCTTTGGCATTTGATACGAGTTAAATTGGCGACAGGCTTGAGTGTTCGCTGCCTTCTGATCTCTCCTTTCCTTTCCTCCCCCATCCACACCAAATCAGCCAATCCTCCCGGGAAACCAAAGCAGCTTCTCACGTTCTTCAGATGACCTGGAGTTACAAAGAGCTACGGAGTGTTTTGCAGAAGGATGGCTGGACCAAATCCCATTTCCAGGTGAAGGAAATGTGGGGTTTTCCAGTGGAGAAGAGTCATCAGGGCCGGTGGGGGCTCACATTATGATTCTGGCCTCTGTGGTGTGAATGGAACACATGTCAAGGAAGAGGGTTGGATCTCACCGTTCCATTCTGCTAGCATAAAGAGTGTCTCGCAGATAGGGTTGCCAGCTTTGGGTTGGGGAATACCTGGAGATTTTGGGGGTGGAGCCTGGGGAGACCAGGATTTGGCAAGGGGAGGGGCCTCAGCAGGGTATACTGCCCTAGAGCCCACCCTCCAGAGCAACCGTTCTCTCCAGGGGAACTGATCTTGGAGATTAATTTTAATAGCGGGAGATCCCCAGGTGCCACCTGGAGGATGGCAACCTTACTTTCAGAGGAAGGCCTCCTTATGCCGGAGGAGAAAACGTCTGCCAGTGGAATGGATCTGTGGGATCAAACCCAGAGTACTTTTGCTTTGCTCACGTGCACACAGTTCCAGTTCTGCACCAAGAAAACTCTGGTTCCGTGCAGAGAGCAAGAGGTTCTGCTCTGTGTTCCTACACATACATGGCCGTGGGAGGTGGCAGAGGGAACCACTATGGAGATGGGGGTTAGCTAGTCGGCTCTAAGAAGGCAGGTTATAATTTGATGTCCATTACCGCCTTGTAAATGGACAGGTCCCTGCCCTGAAGGAGTAATCAAGCCAAATAGAGAGAACAGGTAGAGGGGGAGCAAGGGATGAATGCAGGGAGACAGACACTGCCTGCACGTACAAAACATAAGTTTCATGCAAAAAGGGCAGGAAGTGAAAATGGGCAGGGTTGTTTGAAGGAGAAGGAGATTGGCAGGGCTTTGTTAATAATGCCAGAGCTCAAATTTGCCAGGAGGGCAAGCATCCTGAACTGAAAACTCAGCTTGCTCAATACCTTCTGTTGTGGGCGTGATGAGGGAGAAGCATTCTGCATATGCTCAGAGGCATGTTTTCATTAGCAGAGCACATATTTTTAGGGCGTAGCCCTCTAGAGAGTCCCTGCTCAAATTAAGCTCTGGGTATAGGAATCAAAACTCTTAACTTCCTCCATTCAGTACTTAGTTTGCTGTGATGTTTCAGAGCTTTTTTCCAGAACCAAGTGGTGGTGTTTTGTTGTTTAACTTCAAAAAAACTTTGACTCCTGAAAATGCAAGATTAAAAAAAAGAGAGAGATTTGTAGCTTGAGTGGTGCTCCGGGGGGAATGGGAGGGTGGCACGCAACCTGGTTGTAGGACTTTACTGGCCCCAAGTGTGCCGTTTGTAGTGGTGCAAAATTCTCCTAAGCGCAACTGTTTTAATTTAAAAAAAAAACAACTTATGCAACTGTTAGTTCTTGTGGCAGAAGCTCCCTTCCCCTCACTGCTCAAACCCCAGGAAAACCCCCTTTGCACTGGAAAAGATAAAGTTTTGTTATACCCATTTTATTGCTGAGTCTCACCCCTCTAAAAATAGAAAGTAGGGCACTCGTCGGTCTTTGCAGAAAAAGAGGTTTAGAACTTTTTAAAATAGATTGTGCTGTCTGGTCTGTTCGAGCTGCTGACTCTGGTGTTTTTTCCCTCTGTTCCAGTCTGCATCTGCTGCTCCCAAGGGGTCCAAAGGCACTTCCTGCAAATCTGGCTATGATGACAGCACTCTGCCCCTGGTGGATAAAAGCCAAGGTCTGTGCCAGTCAGAGAGGCGTCTCCGTGAGCCGCTCTGCCACTCTGCAGAGAGAGGTTTTGCATCTTGAAATACTCGGCCCTCTTCTCAGGATGCGGCTGGCTATTTTCCGGCAGCTCTTGACATCGGAAGCAGATTGGCAGTTTCTTCTGCCCTGAAAAGGGACCATTGCATCCCCAACAGAGCCCAGATGGGAGATCCAGTCCGAAAAAGCTTTCCCACCTCAAGCTTTTAGTCTATATTTATGTATTTGAATATGAAGTGGGCCCTTTCCTTTCCTTTTCAGAGCTCCTCTGATCGATAGATCTCAAGCAATGACTAAAAAAGCGCTCAGTTTCTGAAGGAAAACACAGGAATTGTGCAACCAATACGGTTATATTCGGATCACTGCCTAGCATCAGATAGGGAATAACATCCCTTTGAGAATTACCGAACGATCAATGTGATGAAAGAGTGTTCAAGAGTCAGAGCTGAAGCACAGAGCTTTGACTCTTGAAAGCTTATACCCTGAAAATCTTGTTGGTCTCTAAGGCTGTACCAGACTCGAATCCACAAGTGGAACCATTCTATATAGACATAAAACATGTAGAGCAATAAGAACGAGTCAATCTTTCCGTAGCTGTCAAAGAAGCACAAGCAGCAAAATGGCAAATGAAATGGAACATTCATACGTAGGTCTGCTAAAAAGATGCAGCGAAGCTGAAAGTGCTGGAGAACAGAACGGTGTCCATCTTGGCTGTGAGCCCTCGGGCCAGAGCAGAGGTCTTGCAGAAGCAATTTTGCCTGCCCTTTCCTGCCCCGCCCCATCTGCCCCATTCAGTCCCGCCAGGATGGGTTGGATGTGGACTGCAGGACCTTGGCTAGTTCCTGAGCCGACAAGCCATTCCAACCGTTGCCAGAGCTGGGCTGAGCTCTTATATACTGGAGCAGTCCCAGAAACATCCAGCGAGCCTCCAACTTCCTTGGTCAAACAATGTCTCTTAAAGGGACCATGCTTGTTCAACCAAGCTCTTTGGCATTTTAGCACGTCAGTCTTTGCTGTCCTATACAAAGTGTTTACCAGTTCCTCACTGTGTTAGAAGGAGCTGCGGTGGCTCAAGTGGTTAAGACACTGAACTGCAGGCTGTGGAAGGTCAGTAGTTCAGCAGTTCAAGACCCGGGTGCCGCAAGACGGAGTGAGCTCCCGTTTCTGGTTCCAGCTCCTGCCAACCTAGCAGTTCGAAAGCAAGAAATTGCAAGTAGATAAATAGGTACCACTTTGGTGGGAAGGTAACAGCGTTCCGTGCGCCTTGGTGTTTAGTCATGCCGGCTACATGACCACGGAAACGTCTTCGGACAGCGCTGGCTCTTCGGCTTTGAAACGGAGATGAGCACCGCAACCCTAGAGTCGGATTCGACTGGCTTTCGAGTAAGGGAACCTTTACCTTTACCTTTACACTGTGTTAGGGCATTTGATCTGGCTTGTCTTAATGCTAACCTTTCTGAAGGATTGTGTGGGAGGTTTTGTAATATTCCATATTCAGATGGTCTTTGTCCTTGTGGTTCTGGGTAAAATTGACACTTTATCTCATAAAATTCTGGAATGTCCCTTTTATACTGGTTTTAGGAATGGGTGGATTTTACCTCTTTTATCACACTGATCGTTCAGTAATTCTCAAAAGGGATGATCAAGACCAAAGCTGCTCAGACACATGATGGGGTGTCTGAAACCAGGCTGGAAAGTCAATTTGTGGTCCTCTCTGATATTTTAAGTTTGGTGGAGTCTTCTCTACAAACATACAGCTGAACCCAGTTAGGAAGCCCTTGTGTTTGTTGAACTGAGCGTGAGGCAACAAGAGAAGAAATGGCCTGAAATCAAGGGGTTTTTTAAAGTTTTTTTTTGAAAATTTAACATCAGATAAACAATGTTCCCTCTAAACTGTGGAGTCTTGTGAGCAAAAATTCTACTTTGTGAGCAACTGGCATTAATGTTGTGAGCAAGCAATTTGGCTACTGCATCAATTAGTTTGCTCTGGAGCCATCCTTCCTGAGCTAAGACAAAAATGTGTGAGCTGGAGGCTAAAAAACTGTGAGCTAGCTCACACTAACTCAGCTTAGAGGGAACACTGGTGACATTAAACTGTCGCATGCCAAATACAGATTATCACATTACAAATTCCAATAACAAGAGTAAGTACTTCACAATACAATAGGTCGCAATCAGTGTTCCCTCTAAGCTGAGTTAGTGTGAGCCAGCTCACTTTTTTTAGCCTACAGCTCACATATTTTTATCTCAGCTTAGGAAGGATGGCTCCAGAGCAAACTAATTCATGCAGTAGCCAAACCACCTGCTCACAGCTTTAATGCCAGTAGCTCACAAAGTAGAATTTTTGCTCACAGGGCTCCATAGCTTAGAGGAAGCATTGGTCTCAATACCACAAAAAATTAAGCCACAAAAAATATACCTATCAGGAGAAAGTTGGAAAAGGTCCCCCTCCAGGTAACACTTATTATTTCCAGGACATGGTTGCTGGCTCAAGCCAGGCTATATGAACCCTCCTCGTTCCCAATTAGTACTAGAGCATGTGTAAAGTCATAATCTGTATTGGGCTCACTGGCCATCAATAAGAGAAAGGCTTTAACTGGAGGCTTGCAAATAATGTAATGTTGATATTTTGTAGTTCTGTAAGGGAAGGGTGTTCCATCAATGTGGTCACCAGACACTTGTTTTCTGAAGATCGGAACACCCGGGGAAGGGCCTGTGGAACAGATCTCCAGTACAGGCTGATATAGGATCAGGAGGTACAGCCTGAGAAAATGTAATTTGTGTCCTCTGCTTTAGAATCACCAGAGCCCCCTGCATCCGTCCGTCAGTGAATCGTTTCCCTCTCTCTCTGCAAGGCTGATGATTAATCCCGGGTCTGGCTAGCTTTTCACACAGACCAATGGTTTCAATTCTTCTCTTTTGTAGATAATGAGAAGTCTGGAAGTCGGGACATGATACCTATGGATGAACTTGGGCCAGGTAAATGCAGAGATGGATCAAATCTCCCTCCCCACCCTGTCTTTCTCAATTGTGCTCCCTGTCACTCAGGAAGGAGTTGAGATTTTTTCAGAGAGAAGCTCCTTTCAAACAGATAAGCTGACATTTAAGCAGAACTTTCTTTTCCAAAAGATCGATAGTTTTAATGCACACGGGCGTACCCACACATCAGTACAGCATGAGTCTTTAACCATGAGATGTGACAGCCAGGTCTTTTGCGGCACCCTGCTCCCACTTTCGGGAAAACCATCATATGTTCAAATTCCTCTCCCTCTTAAACAAACAAACAGACCTTCCAAACATGTAGCAAATTAGCTCTTCAAGAAGGTTTAGATTAGAACCCTTCCCTCATGCTTTCAACAGGGCCAGAATTCTTGACAGATGGGGAGCGCCAGACCCATAGCCAGGATTTTGTGATTCATGGGGCAAATTTTTTCGGGGGGGTGGGGGTGAAGTTCTCAGTGCAGAAAGGAAAGCCATATAGCCAATAGAAAGCTGTTACCAGGATAGATCTCTAAATTGCAAGCTGTCAAGCATTTTAGATGACAGTTCTCAGCTGCTGCAAATTAATCACTTCTGCCAGCCTAAGCAGCAATTCTGATAACAAGCCAGCAGGAGGGGATGATGACTTCTACAATCAAGAAAACTAACACTTAGGCAGGAAAACTCTCTTAAAGGAGACCAGTTCCTTGACACAGAGTTAGAAGGGATCCTAGAGGTCACCTACTCTAACCCCCTTGCTCAGTGTGGGAATTAGTCAACTACACTCTACAACTACAGCTCCCCACTCTGCTTAAAGGAGCGCGTGCCTTTTAAAAAGTTTTAAAGTTATTGAAAGAAGCATTGACAGGAGAAATTCTTGTGGGGCTGTTCCTTTAAGAAAAGGGGCAGTGCCCCCAAAAGCCCCACCTTAGCTACAGGTCTGGGGCATGCCAGATTACCTGCATTTTGAAGAGGCACATTCCAAGAAGGGCTTTATCACGTGTTTCTTCTTAACACTCAGAAAGAGCCTGTCAGTGTGATGAAGCCATTTGTGTTGCTGCCTTTACCTTCAACACCAACATTGTTATTGTTGTTGTTCAGTCGCACAGTCGAGTCCGACTCTTCGCGACCCCATGGACCAGATTACGCCAGGCCCTCCTGTCTTCCGCTGTCCACTGAAGTTTGCTCAATTTCATGTTCGTTGCATCGATGACACTGTCTAACCATCTCATCCTTTGCCGTCCCCTTCCTCTTTGACCTTCAATCTTTCCCAGCATCAGGGTCTTCTCCAGTGAGTGCTCCCTTCTCATTTGGTGGCCAAAGTATTTGAGCTTCAGCTTCAGCCTCTGGCCTCCCAGGGAACAGTCAGGGTTGATTTCTTTCAGGAATGACTGATTTGATCTCCTGGCAGTCCAAGGGACTCTCAAGAGTCTTCTCCAGCACCATAGTTCAAAAGAATCTATTCTTCGGCGCTCGGCCTTCTTTATAGTCCAACTCTCACAGCCAACATTGTTATAAAAGAGTTTATTTTCCTATTGTCAGGGTCTTGCATGAAAATAAGAAATTTCAAGGGGGAGCTTGAATGAATGAATGGTGAAAATCAGAGGTGCTCTTCAGCAATAGCCAAAGCAAAGCCGAATGTAAATCCGTGATTTCAGCCCAGCCAATTGTGCATTCTACAGACACATCTTCCAGGGAACTGGGATGGGAGGCAGCTCCTGGCCTCATGGATGCACGGCTGCCACCCAGCTTTTGCCACCCAGTGTACAAAGCATCTCTCATATTTCCCCAAGGCACCTGGAAACTGGCACCTGGCGGCATGACCTAGGTGGAGAAGAGATCCCCAAAGCAGTCATACATCCTGCACAGAATAGCTTTCTTCAGGATAGTGTCTAATTCTTCCTCCAGATAGCAGTAAAACACTTTGGCATATAAAGGGGAAGCTGGATTAAAGAAATTCATTCCCGGAACCTGGTGGTGAGGATTTCCAAATGATTTGATCACGGAGACAAGCAGTAGTGTAGTTATCATCTAATGAGGGATCGTGGATGGCCTCGGCACACTTAATTCACAAGCCTGTGGCTGCAAAACCAGGCCTCAAGATATGGTCTCTTTGCTCCTGGAATTAATTTCTGTCCAGAAAGATTGGATCCAACTTGGTCTGCTGTGAAAAGATAGGTTAGATACCTTTTCCAAACGAAGCCTAGCTTCTCTTGAAAGCTAAAACAGTAAAAATAGCCACCCCCTCCGATTAATTTGTTCCCTTTCATATCCTGCGTGCACACTTCAAATGTCCGAGCCAGCGTGAATAAGCTGTCAATACGTATTTTGCTTAAGGGAAGACTGAAATATACGTCCTCCCAGTGGGAAGGAAATAGCTTCAAACGAGATCACACTACAGGGTGGCCGTGTATTAACCAGTCTGACAGTGAGACGCTGTAGACCAGACATGCCATGGCCGGAAGATATTGCTTATGTATTCAGAGTAAAATATTCACTGGTGCTTGACATACTTTGTGCGTTGAAGAAGTACTTCTGGGGAGGGGGCGGTCTTCCAAAAAGAGCAGTTGTAGATAGTAGGAGCGGTCTGAACACGAGACCATCACCCAGCTTCAAAAAAAGAAGCGTTGGAGAGTGTCACATCATAGCACACCCCAAGTCCACAGATGAAATGAAGAAAAATAAGAGGAGGAGGAGTCTGGATTTATACCCTGCCCTTCACTACCCAAAGGAGACTCAGAGCAGCTTACAATCTCCTTTCCCTTCCCCTACCCACGACAGAAACCCTGTGAGGTAGGTGGGGCTGAGAGAGCTCTTTCGAGGACTGCCCTTGAGAGAACAGCTCTGAGAGAACTTATGACTGGCCCAAGGTCCCAGCTGCATGTGGAGGAGTGGGGAATCAAACCCGGTTCTCCCAGATTAGAGTCCGCGCTCCCAACCACTACACCAAACTGGCTCAGAGAAGCAGTCCTAGGAGAGCTAGGCCCACGAAGGTCCTCAGGGAGGGAATCTTGCAAGCACGAGCCTGTTTGGGAGGAGAGGCCTCGAGGCATTGTGGGGGGACCAGGCCCTTGGAGGGTGAAGGCATCCCTTGCCAAGAAAAACAAGACAGTGTTGTGCAGTGACTAGAGCATGAGACTAGAATCTGGGAGACCGAGGTTCAAATCCCAGCTCTCCCATGGAAGCTTGCTCGATGATCTTGGGCCAGACACACGTTCTCAGCCTAACTGAGCTCACAGAAAGGTGAAGATTAAAGTAGAGGCAAGGAGAGCAACGTAAGCCTCTCTGGGTCCCCACTGGGGAGAAAGGTAGGATATTAGATGAACTAAATATGTAAATAAATCTCAACGGGGGACAGTGGAGGGGTAGCGACCTCGGGGTCTAACTCCTAGGCCAGGATGCGGCTGCAAAGAAACTGAGAGACCCCCTCCCCAAGGAGCAGAGCTGAAGGCCTGGACAGGGCCAGCTCGAAGAATTTTGCCACCCCGAGCAGGGCCAGGTGGCATTGTTCAGGGAGGCAATGTATGCCCATCACCTCTTTGATCTGCACCGCCAGTATCTGGGAGGAAGGTGGGCCTAGGCAGAGCAGCAGCAGCAGGCCAAATCTGGGGGGCTGTGGTGGGCACAAGCCACGTCCATGGCTGCCCCCCATGTGGCCTCCATCCTCAAATTGTGGCTCCCCAAGAGGTTTTGTGGGTCTTCTCGGTGAATGAGCTAGCCTCGAGACTGGGCCTGAGCTGTGTAACAAAGAAGGACATGCAACACATGCTACCTACATTTCTGTTCCATTCCTTCCTGCAAGGAGCTCAGATGGGAACATTGTTCCATGTTCCTGCATTTTATCCTCACAACAACCCTGCCAGGAAGGTTAGGCAGGGAAAGAATGACTGCCCAACCTTCATGGGGGTTGGGGTGCGAGCCGGGCATCTCTCCGATCCAAAGTTGACACTCTGACCATGGCACATGCTTGCATTCAAGGAGAACACTTTTGCTGAGAAGAAGGAGCACCACGGCTCATGGATTTGCCTAAACGACTCTTCCTGTGGTTGCCAAAAGTTGCTTATTCATTCCAGCTAGTCCATTAGGCCTTACAAGGGACCATCAGACATGGGATTAATGGATGGTTGTTCTTGATGCACAAATCTGTGCCCCATGTGCTCCCGGGGCTGAATTGGAAACGCACAGGCAGAGTCCAACGAGCTAGATGAATATCTGTTTATTGCAATTGAAATGGGAGATACAGGGCTGAATACCTTAGCACTTGGCAACGCCAAGCTGTATACTGCCATAACCAGGAAGGGCAGAAGGTCTTATACCCCAAGTGGCATCACATATAATTTGCACATTAAAGAATCTCTAATTAGTACCAAGCAGGTAACATCATGGATGCATCATTTGATTCTAAGCTTTACTATTGGTCTCTCCTTATACTGGTCATGTATGTCAGTGATTGCATTTGTTTATCTGACTTTAGAACAATGAGAAACATTAGGGAACACTCAGACCCTTTCTGGCCTCAGTGAAGCTAGCTTCCCTCTGCCTCGCTTTTGGAGAGCTAGCTGATAAGGGTTATGATTCACCTTAAACTTAGCTCTTGACAGGTTTCCCGGTTCCAGATGCTTTTTCTTACAAAGGAAATGCATTGTTTTGAGAACACTGAAAATCTGTATGCCACATAACTTGCAGTGTTAGGTGTCCTTGTAATTTCCAAATAGCATTCCATTCTATTGCATCCTAATTCCATCCACAGAGGACTCTAATAACACTTCTACTTAATATAACTTCTTATACAGAAAAATACAATTATAAAATATATATGTTCTACTATAGATTTCTTTCATCTGGGCTAAATACCAAAATCTGAATATACTATGATTAAACTCTTACGAAGGCAGAGTGGTATCTGTCAGCATATAAACATGTCAGAGGAAATGTCAGAACTCACATTTGGAAATCACATTCATTTTTCCCTTGTCCTACATTCTGAAAGAGGGATGAAACATAGAAACAGAGAGCTGGAAGGTTCCTCAGTGGTCATCTAGTCCAACCCCCTGCACAAAGCAGGAAATTCACAACTGCCTGTCCCCCCCATTCTCCCTACCTTCTCAGTGACCCCTGATCTGTATGTTCATGAAAGGAAAAGGCGTTGCTCTAGCTTGGCCCTCAGACCTACAAACTCTGTTAAAGGGGACTTGTACCATTAAAACAGAGGCTCATCTGCTTCACCTAAGTCTGTTTGGTGTTCATAGTGGTTGGCAATGTTCCCTCTAAGCTGTGGCATCTTGTGAGCAAAAATTCTGCTTTGTGAGCAAATGATTTGGCTGCTGCATAAATTAGTTTGCTCTGGAGCCATCCTTCCTGAGCTAAGATGAAAATGTGTGAGCTGGAGGCTAAAAAACTGTGAGTTAGCTTACACTAACTCAGCTTAGAGGGAACATTGGTGGTTGGAGGAGGATGGGCAGAAACCCCTGATCCAGGGAATGTTACAGAGAGTCTGACAAGCTTTCTGGAACTCAGAGGCCGCAAGATATTTCCAGAGATGGGACAGAGGGTTCTCCACTAAATAGTTTGACAGTTTCCATCCAGAATGTGGCCTGAAACTTCTCTGGGTGGTCCCATCTCAGAAGCTAAGCAGAGTCACCCTTGGACAATTCCTTGGGTAAGAGACCACTTTGGAACTTCAGGATCATAGAATCGTAGAGTTGGAAGGGACCTCCGGGCTCATCTAGTCCAACCCCCTACACAAAGAAGGAAATTCACAAATACCTCCACCCCACACACCCCCAGTGACTCCCGCTCCGTGCCCAGAAGATGGCAAAAGGCCTCCAGGATCCCTGGCCAAAACTGGCCTGGAGAAAAATTGCTGCCTGACCCCAAAGTGGTGATCAGCATTTCGCTGTGTAAGAAAGGGCCTGGTGTGGTGGCATGAGCATCACATCAGGTAACAGGGTGAATGTTGATGTGCCAGTGTAGGCTCCAGCCCTTGAACTCTTACATCGCAATGTGTTGGTTCACCTTCAGGGCGAGGCAAGACTCTCTGTTGGTGTGGCTGCACCAGAGTGAGGCCTAGTCTGCACGCATGAAGCCTGATGGAGGAGGTGATCAGGTGGCAGAGTGCTCAGGCGGTAGGACAGACTCTGATGTGTCAGGCTGAAGGCGAGAGCACAAATTGAACATTCCCCTGTGTTTATAATCCCTTTGTAAGCAGGACAGCATGAAAAGAGCTAAGCTAGAATCCTTCTGTCTGATCTTCTTTTTTTATTATTTGCAGGGAGTTTTTAGATGGGGGAGCATTATAAATATGACTCTTCCCACCGACAGTCTGTAGCCCTTTCTGTCACCTCAGGAAGCAGATAAAGCGTATGCTGAAAGTGAGAAATGTGACTCTTGCTTCAGGAGGATGCCAGGCACTGCTATGTGGGCTGTGAGGGAAACCATTACAGCCAGGGGGGAAACATTTATTTATTTATTTATTTATCTATCAGATTTATTTATTTATCAGATTTATACCCCATCCTCCCAGCCGAAGCCCTCTGTGGTAGAGGCAAGTTTGGCTAGTTGTTTTTTTTCAGATTGTGAAGCTTTGTCTCTGTTCTGGTAACATTTTTGACCAAAGAGAAGAAATGCCCATTCAAGCGACCATGTTGTTGACACATCAGTTTCCCTCAGGGGTCACGTGTCATTCCTTCACAGATGGCTACTCCACCATCGATCACCGGGAAAAAGAGCGGAAGTACAAAGCCAACGACAACATGGGGGATGCGTCGGAGAAAGAACCTCTAAAAGTAAGTGGTTTGCTTCTGAGTGGGCATTTTTTCTTTTGTTATAGCTGCTGTTGAACGACATGGTACGGGGGAGGT
Organism: Gekko gecko; assembly: GCA_029375565.1. Lineage (NCBI taxonomy): Eukaryota > Metazoa > Chordata > Lepidosauria > Squamata > Gekkonidae > Gekko > Gekko gecko. The sequence goes on along the minus strand of JAPDNY010000012.1, from coordinate 62,274,318 downwards.
GGTAAATTGGACTGGCAGGCGCTGTCACCCATTTGGGAAGACGCAGTTTTGGAGGGAGCCTAGCGGAGAGATGCGTTTCCTTAGAATCATAGAGTCGGAAGGGGTCTCCAGGGTCATCTAGTCCAACCCCCTGCACAATGCAGGAAATTCAGAAATATCTCCACCCCACACCCCCAGTGACCCCTGTTCCATGCCCAGAAGATGGGGGGGGACCCTCCAGGATCCCTGGCCAAACTGTCCTGGAGAAAATGGCTTCCTGACCCTAAAGCGGTGACCAGCATTTCCCTGAGCGTGTAAGAAAGGGCCACAAGAACTAAGCATGGATGCAACCCTTCCTGCCCTCCCTCTTATGATCTGCCTAAGTTCACAGACCTTAGCTTGGTATCTCAGCTCACCTTTGAGACTAGCAATTCTGGGAACTTGTGAGGCAGGAGTTTTCAGTATTCATGTAGAGGCTCAGAGAACTCTCTTGGAGCATCCTTGGCCAGTTACTTGAATGGTCAAACTCTGTTGTCATGATTCCTTCAGATATCAGCTACCCATTGCCATGCCTCACCCTTGTTTTTGGTTCTTGGGGTGTTAGCTACCTGTCCCGGTCATCTCCTTCCAGCCTCAGGGACTGAATGCTTTCACTTAACCCTCCTCCCAGCCCCTCCATACAGGCATCTGGAACTTCCTAACAGGTTGGTGTCTCCATAGTGGAAACCCTGGTATAAAAAGCAGATGTAGTGGATTATCTTGGGCACTGGTGGCCATACTTGCTTAACATAAGAGCCACATAGAATAAATGTCAGATTTTTGAGAGCTACAAGCTATGAACAAATATTATATGCTTTTATTGAAAAATATGCAGATTTGCTTTTTATTAACATTAAATGAGACTGCCAACTTTAAATGTGTCCTCCAAGCCCCCCGCTCCAACCAGCTGGCTTGGCTTGGAGAAGGGATTTAAAGAGACAAATGCCTTCTCCAAGCCGGCCGGGGGGGTGCCTTTGAGAGTGCATTAAAGTTACTTTCTTTCTTTCTCTGCTCCCCACCACCACATCAAGCCTACCCATGGAGGGGAACACTGGCTGGGGAAGGGAGGACCGATCGGGGAGGCATGCCTCCCCTTCACTTCCCCAGCTGCCCTGCCGGGAGCCACACAATAATGTGTAAAAGAGCCACATGTGGATCCTGAGCCGCAGTTTGGCCACCCCTGATCTTGGGAATGGAGATTTTGAGCAACAGTATTGACACCTATCTGCCTCACCTTCTCCTGCTCAGAGTCTGCGAGAGGACAGGGGTTCTTGATTTTTTAACCTGAGGGGGTAGTAAGAGCTCCTGAGATGTGGCTTCCAAGGGTCCAGCTTTTCTCTCAGGGGGACTCTATTTTCCCTTCATAGTCCTTTGACCTTAAGAAGACCATCTCGATCGATCCCTGCCACTTTGGTCATTCTCCCACCAACCCCTCTCCAGACATCTAGAGCAGCCAGCTAAGCAAGACCACTTTGTATCTTCTGCTCACTCTGGGTCCTGCTGGGATTCATTCATTCCCCCTTTCCTCTTGGGGATCTGAGAAACACGGATTGCCTTGAAGGTTTGGTAGACGTGACTGGGGGCCTGCCATCCCTTCCAGGAGTCTCCTGGTGATGTTGACGTTCCTAACAGCTTTTTTGTATGCCAAGGCATATGTGTCTTTTTGTTGTTGTTGTTCTGTCGCTTTCAGTGCCTCCTAGGAACCAGCCCCACCCCCCAAGCCTATAGCTGTGCAGGAGACTTTGTCCTGAGAATAGTCACCTCAAGCACCTCTGCTCCCTTGTGGTTTCCATGGTGAGAAGGAGTGGAATATGGTGTGCAAATGTCCATGCAGAATTGTTTGCGGCGCGTACTTTGCCCTACGTATTCGTCATTCGCACCTACCCCCATATGTGCAACACATCCATGGAAGATGTAATTTCAAACTCAGCCAGTGGTTTAGAGCTGTAGTCTTCAGCCTTTTTCAGACTCCTTGAGCTCCACGCAACCACTTGCTAATCCCCCCCCTCCAGGTGTCCATTTCTATCCTTTACTCTGTATCCTTCACCCCTTCTCTGACTCAGTTCAACTTTCATGTGAAACTGTGGTTTAATTAAGTTAACTGCAGAACAAAGTTTGAGTCCGGTGGTACTTTTAAGACCAACAGATTTTTTATTCAAGGTATGAGCTTTCGTAGTTGCACACATTTCCTCAGATACAGTGAAATGGAATTTACCAGTTCATCCATATAAGGCAGAGGTTGAACAGCAAATTAGCATACAACATAATGAAGATGTTTTAACAGATGCAAGTAGGAATAACAAGCTGAGTCTATAAGGTCCCCATTGTTTGGATTTAATTCTGGGGGGGGATAGTGAAACAAATAAATATGTCAGAATTGGAGACAGATGTGTAAAATGTATCCTTCTTAATTGTGGAGTGCTAAGAGTAATTAACTGAGACTTTGTTATGACACTCCATCGGTCTCCTCTCAAGCATGGCCTCTTTTTCTTTGAGGTGGGGTGATTTGTAGTGCAATGTTATGTCTTCTCTGTTACCAGACCAGAGAAATGCATTCCAGCATACCATTCTGGTATTCATTGCATTACATTACAATCACTATTCTGTTCTACTGTTCCAAATAAGAAATACACTAAAATAAAGAGGATGTATAGCTCTTCTTGATGAGAATACAGATGTAAGAACCGAGTGAATTTAGCATATGTAGTGAGATAACTACAGTTAGTGTGATAGTCAGAATCGAGCCCAACTACGGATAGTTAGGATACGTCAAACCAGGATCTGAAACCAAAGCCTGAGATTGGCCATATTATTAACCACAGCAGGATTTATTTGTGTTTGGACAACTGACTCTTGCCTTCATAACCTGGTACTGCCATGCATACTGGAATACCAGGTGGGTATTTGTGGAATCAGCAGAGGGAAGAGTAAAGGCAATGCAGCCGGTGTTGGTTGAGGTAAACCGGGGCTTGAAGGATTGTCTGCAAGCCGAATCCTGGCATCACAGATGAATCATAGTTAAAATAAACCATTATTTCACATTATGTCTGAACTGAACCTCTGTCTTTCTCCTCTTTCTCCTCTCCTCTTTCTCCGCTCTGAGACTCTGAGTGAAGGGCGGGGTATAAATCCAATCTCCTCCTCCTCCTCCTTCTCCTCCTCCTCCTCTTCTTCTTCTTATTACTACTACTACTCCTATTATTGCTATTATTTCCTATTCTTGCATTATTTTTTCTCCTTTTTGTCCTTCTTATTCCTCTCTTTGGCTGCAGTCACACACACTAAATAATCCACTTTCAATGCACTTTCCAACTGGGTTTTGCCAGTTCACACAGGAAAATCCAGTTTGAAAGTGCACTGAAAGTGGATTGAAAGTGGATTATTTCATGTTTGTGGCTGCAGCCTTTCTCTCTCTCCATCTCTTTCTCTCTCTGGCTGCTTTCACACACATTGGATAACACTGTTTCACTGCACCTTCGATGCACTTTAGCAAATTTGTCACACAGGGAAATCCAGTTGCAAACAATTGCTAAAGTGCATTATCCAATTTGCATGAAGGCAGCCTTTTTCTCCTTTTGCTTAAAACCCTAAACAAAAAAAAACAATGTTGTATGCTGCTGGTGCCCACCCATAATAGGTCTCTTTAGGCCTGTTTGTTCACCAACAGAAGACAAATGGTTTATGGTATATCCACATGGCAGCTTCCCACAGTTGTGACTGTGATCCATGATGCACAATCAGGTACATGTAAAGGTTCCTGGGACCAGTGTTCCCTCTAAGCTGAGTTAATGTGAGCTAGCTCACAGTTTTTTAGCCTTTGGCTCACACATTTTTGTCTTAGCTCAGGAAGGATGGCTCCAGAGCAAGCTAATTTATGCAGCAGCCAAATCGCTGGCTCACAACTTTAATGCCAGGAGCTCACAAAGTAGAATCGAGACTCCTCAGCTTAGAGGGAGTGTTGCCTGGGACACACCTACCCAGAAGAGTGAGAATCAGCAGTGCGGCTGCCACAGTGCATGGTGGTATCGTGCCAGTCCCTCTCAGCCATTTGGACTTCTCGGAAGCTGGTGTGAGGTGAACCCCATCAATACAGACTGCGAGAATCACCGAACCAATGCAAACCAATACACAGAATCCTTTGATTCCTTAGATCAAAGAGCCCCGCTTTAAGAAATGTTACTCTTTCGCTTGTGGCCTTGTGGGCTTTTCAGTCTCAGCGACCCACACAGTTTCTCCCAGGGGAAATCTCTTCCTCTGCTTCTTCTTCTACCCTCTCTGAAAGCTGCATTTCCTGTCTGTTCAAAGCAGGGCTGGACTCAATCATCCCTTCTGTCCTTGCGTTTTAGTAATTACTGCCCTCGCTTGGGTCCCAAAGCGGATTATTTTTTCTCTCTCTCCCTTTGTCTCGAGCATGAAAGGATTGTTTCAGCCTCGCTCCTCATCAGAAACTTCTTTTTTATCTCCTTGCCTTGTTAACGTAATCCATTGTCTTGCAATCACACCGCAGCGACAAATCCGATAAGCCGGAGGCTGTATTTAGCCAGGCCTGCACTGAAGAGCCCTGCAGCTTTGCTGTGACCGTGAGACACACTGCCCTCTTTACCCCCTGCTCTGCTTGGCTCACGGACGTCGACTGGGCAAGCGCAGTCAGGCGCAGGAGTGAGGATTATGGCTTGGGCCACGGGCGACAAGATTGCAGTGACACATGTGGCTGTTCCTACAATTAGGACCTTGTTCAAATCCGTCTGCCCAGGGCAGGCCGAGTGCTGCACCCATCCTGTAAGCCTGGGCTTGGGGAATGGCTGTTAATGGGGTTTAACAGCCACCACATTTTGGTCCAGGAGAGTAGAGTGAGGACCGCATCAGTGTCTTGCTGCAGACTTGAAGGGTCCGTTGCACGAGATGCCATCTCTGTGACTCTTCCCACTGTAGGCCAGTTTGGTGTGGTGGTTAAGTGAACTGTGACTGACCCAAGGTCACACCAGCAGCTGCATGTGGAGGAGTGGGGAATCAAACCCGGTTTTCCCAGATTGGAATCCACGCTCCTAACAACTACGCCAAACTCGCAAATATGTCTCCAAAGTGCCTCTCCCTGTCCCCTCGTGGTACTGAAAAAGTGTCCCCGTGGACGTTTCATGCCGCAGCTGCTCCAAAGATTCCCCTTAAACTGAAGGAAAACAGGTTGATTTGGTGTCCCCAACCCCCCAGATTAAAAGCAAAAGCCCCGGGAACCCCAGAAGCCATACCTGGAATGAGCACATCATGTGACTGTTCCTCTTCACTCCATTGGGACTTTGTGCTTTCCCTGTGGGGGAAAATCCTTGGTTGGAAGCAGCCCATGTTTCTAAATTGCTGGGCATTTCGATATGCGGTATACCTCACGCTGGCAGTCATGAGGAGCCCTCCTGCCATTTCACCACGAGGACCGGGGCCTCTTCAGATCTTAATACCGTTCCCACATGGAAGACGCTTTCTCACACGAATTAACACAAAGCCTTGTGTGTCAGCTGGGATGAAGGAGTGCCCTTAAGGTTTTTCTTTCATGGTGTGTGAGCCCTTGGAGATCACAGCCCTTTGCGATTTCCCAGTACATGTGTATGAAGTCAAAAACTTGGTTAGTGGTTCATTGCCTTTTACAATCTTAGTTTGGGGGGGAAAGAAACAAAACTGCCAGGGAACTCTTTATCAAACATTGCCGAGCAGTGCTTGGATGACTGGCTAGCAACCTGGAGAGAGAGTTTGGGGAGAGAAAGGTAGCCACATAACAGATAACTAAATTAGTGGAACTCACTCTCGCTTGCACACCCTTACAGCAGAACTTTCACTTGTTTGAACAAGCTTTTGAGGAGAGTCAGACAAACAGTGGTAGAGTTTTTACCCCAGCCTGCACTGAAATTGGCTCCTGGGGGAGAAAATGAGAACGCTTAGAATCTGAGTTATGATCGTGGATCGATGGGGTAGATGCAAAGGAGGGCAGAGAGGGACGATTGTATAGCTCAGAAGTACAAGTGGGAAAGGCAATGGACTGGTTATTAGAACTGGCCACAAAACTTAGAAGAAAACGCCAAGTCAGTTGCCAAAATTATTATTGATTTATCAAGAAGAGAAGGGCAGGGGGGAATGAGAGACATGTCTCATCGCAGATAAATGTTGTGTGTAACTCAGAATATTCTGAGAGCTTGGAATTTATCATGCTCAGTAAGTTAACATTAACGTCACTTAAGCCGACGTTGTTTCCTGTGGGAGGTAACTTTTTTAGTTCCTCGCCCTGCTGATTTGCCCCATGGCCCTCCCAGGTAATGTCCTTAGACCACATTTATGGTTTGCTCTCTGGACAAGGGAGCGACAGGGAAATCAAAGTTGGTCTCCCTTGCTCTGAAGGCAGAACACCAGCCCCAAACACAGAAAGCGAAAATGTGTGTTGATTTCCAAGTAGTTTGCAGTCCCCTGGCTCAGCTGCCGCGAACCCCACATTTTCATGAGCGATGATCAGAGGGGGTTGATGCTCACAGATGTTGTAGGTTTCTGCAATGAAGCACACCACGGCTGAATCACTCTCTCTTTGTCTCTCTCTCTTTCTCGGTCTGCACTAATGCTTCCTTGCAACCCTTTTGAAACTGCTGGGTTTGTTTGTTTGTCTGTTTGATTAATCTGCTCTGTTTTGCCTTTTTAACGCCTCGCCCTGTTTGCTGCAGAATGACACAAATAGGAAAACCATTAACAGGAGTAACAGGGCTTCGGTGACTCTGGTGGATGTCCGTGACCCTAAACCCCAGCCTGTTGACTCCTGGGTCTAATTTGCATGCATGGTAGGTTCTTTTCATGGTAATTGGTGCTTGTGATTAACTTGTCTCGTTGGTGCATGACCTGTATCGCTGCGTGTCCTCTCCAGCTACCTGTTTCCTTTGCAGGCTGAAGCCAATACCTTGGGGAAATGGCTCCGTATGCGCATGTTGTGTAACGTGTGTTTCACTCCATTCATTTGGATTAAAATGTCGCTCTATACAGCCAGTGGAGCGAGGACCAACTTGGATGTGGCAGGCGATCCATGTGCGTTTCTACGTGTGTCTACCATGTTCGTGTCTAAAGCGGAGGATGGGGAGGAATCTATTTAAAAATAAAAACAGAGACTATGTGGGTGAGGGGAGGGAAACCCCTGCCTCCTCCCAGGTCTGACCTGTCCACATCCTGTTTTTTCCTTTCAGATTTCCCCCAGTCATTCTCACTTCTGGGATTAGAGAGGAAAAAAGCTTCATACATTGGAGCACAGTAAGGAAAACTGCAGGAAGGTCAGCCCCACTGACACCTCTGTTTTCGTTAAGAAATGGAAATTAGAGACCGCCCCCCCCCCATCCGTGTACTCTATCAGATGGAAGCGCATGGCCAGTACAATCCTATGCAGAGTTACTCCACTTGAAGCCCATTGGTTTTAGACTGGAGTAACTCTGCACCGGACGGCATAGCAAGCGGCCAAACAACACAGCTTCCTCTTTGAAATGGGAACCTTGGTTCAGCACCGAACTAGATGTTATAGCATCTACAGGTATGAGCGGTGAACACTGAACCATGGACTGACACTTTTTGCTCCCGGTACCGCCCCCTGTTCTGGTTGCGTATCATTTCTTATTCATTGTTGATGTATGAAATATTTGAGTGGCACTTGTTCCCTGTGCCAGTTTTGCGGTCCACTTCCACTCTAGGCCCCAGGTTGGCCTCCAGTTTAGAGCCTGCTGTGTTCCGTCACGGTCTTCCTGGCTGTCTTTGATGGAACCGCTTCCTTCTTGCACGAGGATTTGAACGTAGGGTTCTGCAGTCAGGTTCATGCTTTGGCCACTAAACCATGCCAGCTGCATTCATGCTGTGATCTCAAATGTGCTGGTACGGAGCTGTGGGGAATGTCCGTGGTCACTGCTCTGTGAGTGTTTCCTTTCCTTTTCTTTTTCAGTGATGGGCAAATTCCCTTTTTCTCAAATCGTAAATTGCTCCGCAGTTGCATCCCTGCTCCCCCCCCCAAAGTTGCTTCTTACTGAGTTCTAAATCAGTCGACTGCTTAAGGTGTGTTCCATAATCAGATCAGATTTAAGAGCGCACGCCCACCACCCTCACACTTTTCTTTCTACCCACTTAAAAAAAAATCTTTCAAAGAAGCGCTCCTGACGAGGAATAATTAATCCAAAATTAACAGCAGGCTTAAAACTCACTTCCGCCGTGGTGGGATTTTTTAAAACGCATTTTCCCCTCCCCATTGAGTAGCACACCAGGACTCCCATGCGATTTAGACCACTCCGATCATATTTAAACAAATCTTGTTCTAAGTTATCAGCAGGACACTAGGGGCTAGAGGGCATACCTCAAAGTATATCAGAGAAATTCACACGTGAAGCTTGCCAGTTTTGTACTTGGGCTCCCTCACTACTTTTTCCACTATCGTTTTTGTGTCTTGTTGATTGGCTTCATTTATACCCTGCTTTCCTCTCCGGTGGGACCCAAATCAGCTTCCAACCTTCTCCCCTTCTACACTGTATCTTCACAACAACCCTGTGAGGTAGCTTAGGCTGAGAGTCTGTGGCTGGCCCAAGGTCACCCAGCAAGCTTGCATGGCAGAGGCGGGATTTGAACCTGGGTCTCCCAGATCCAGGTCTGGCACTCTTGTCACTATCACAGCCCTCTGTTCTCTCTCTCCCCCTTTCTCTGCTGGTAAGAAAACAGTACAGGAGTCTTTCATTCCCACCTTTCTCCTTCCTGGAGGACACTCAGAAGACACTAGCTTGATGAGACAGTGGAAATGGGAGTTTGGGCTTGTCTGGGCTGCTACAGCAGCATTACAATGTATAAAACGTATGTTAGATAAGTTTAGCACCTTCCTTGCTGAAGAGAGAGGTAAGCAGCTTTTGACACACATTCGTTTAATGCATTTATTTATTTGTGACACACATTTATTTTAGCCCAGTCTTCTTCCAAGGAGTTCAGGGTCCCAAATGTGGTTCTCCCTTCATCCGTTTTATACTCACAACTAGGGGTGTGCATTCGGTATTCACCGAATACTGCCTTTTCGGCATTTTTGGGGTATTTATTAAGCAGAATACCAAATCAGAGTATCTTTTCGGTAGCCAAATAAAGATTCCCAAATTATATTCAGCTCCATTATATTCTATGGGGCCATTACAGTCAATGGCAAATCTCTTAGGGCCTGTTCAGTGGTTTGGGGAGGAGAGGGTTTGAGGTAGAGTTACCATATTTGCAGTGTAGCTGCTGGAACCTCTCCCCAAAAGGACCCCCATGTTTCAAAAAGATTGGACCAGGGGGTCCAATTCTATGGGCATCCAAAGAGGATGCCCCCATCCTCCATTGTTTCCAAAGGGGGGGAATACAAAGGCAATAGAAGCCCAGCAGAATGTCCCAGAGAATCTCTGCAGTAGAAAGTGAGGGGGGGGCATGTTTACAAGACCAGCAGCAGAATCAGTGCGGTGTTATGAGCCTGCTATGCGGGGAGGGCGGGGCATAAGTCTAATAAATAAATAAATGTGATTTGACTGCAGTAGCACCTTAAAAGACAAAACGAGATTTCCAGGGTATAGGCTTTGAGAGTCTAAGCTCTCTTCCTCAGATACAAGTAGGAACAGAGATCACTGAGCCCTTCTATGCCAATCAGAAGATGGGAGGAGTGAGGATGCAAGGGAGCACATTTGGATCTTCCGGGACATTCCGTTGCTGACCTAAGAGTGGCAGTCCTCAAACAGAGAAGCATCAAAGGGAGATTACGACTTGACTTGAGTTTGCTAAACTTTGAGTTCATTTACAAATTCAGAGCAATGGACCCTGCCAGGGCTGAACCGGGATACATGATTTCTTCTCTCAGTCCAGATGCTAATTTTCTGCCCCTCAGCTCTCCCCTGCTCTGATCAAGCGGATTACATTTTGCATTGTACCTCTGCATCCTGACTCCCTACTTTTCTCCAGAGAGGTGCGCCTGGCCTCCTCACTTTGGATCTTTAGGAGGCAGTCTGAGATGGTTTTATTTACGGCTGCATTTGGTTACGTTTAGTAGCAGTCCCTAATGGTGGTTTTAAATTTTGGGGTCATGGTTTTGATGTACTTTATTTGGTGTGTTTTACCTATGTTGGTAAACCGCCTGGAGCTCCATAAGGAAGATCGGTGGCTAATAAACATTTTAAATAAGTAAGTACATTTGCGACACCCTTCCCGCCTTCTGACTGGGATATAAGGGCTCAGGGATCTCCATTCCTGCTTCTATCTGTCAGAGGGAGCTTTTGACTCTTGGGGGCTTATACCCTGGAAATGTTGTTGGCCTTTTAAGGTGCTACTGGATTCCAATCTTGCTCTCCTAATGTGGAAAGAGGTTCCAAGAACTGCTTCAGGGGAGTCCCACAGTTGAAAGATGGCTGGAGAGGGTGTGACAGTCCCCGGAGAAGCAATGCCGTGGCCTCCCTGCACCACCTGAGCATGCACCCCAGAACCTCTGCTCAGCAACAGAGCGTGCTCTTAATTCTCCCACAGCTCAAGCCACGCCAGAAGTAGCACAAGGGAACACATCCCATAACCGTTGCTGGAGTTTTGGAGCTGGAGAAGCAGAAGGTGTATAGTAGCTCTTCTAAAAGGGGGGGGTGCTCCTTCTGGGAGGAGAGAAAGAGACATCTAATGGGGGTCATCATCACCCCCATTAAAGGTGGGGAGATCAGCGTGGGCTACACAGTTGCAAAGACTGAGCCTCCCCCGCCCCCATCTCAGTATTAATTGGCTCTGACTTTTCTCTCTTTCAGGGCTAAAGTCCAGCCGCTTGTTTTATTATTATTTTCCCCTCGACTAAAAGAAGAAATCAACCCACAGGATCTCATTACTCATCACTGCCATTCGGATTCAGAGGGCCTTGCATTCGTTTTTTGGATCGGTGGAACCAAACAGGCTGCGGGTTCCTGCAGGGAGTGCACAGGGGCAGGGTGGTCTCCATCAGTCAGTCCCGGAGCAGCCTGTCTGACAAGCTGGGCCCGTCTTGCTTTCGGAGAACCGGCTACATTCCTGCCCGACAGCCCCCTTCCCACGGGAGGAGGCGGAGCCAAGATCCGAGCTCACGTCTAACCGATTAGGTCCTTAGCTGACTCTTCTAAGTGGATGGTGCCAAGTAGGAAGCGAAGGTCACGAGATGGGGAAGGAAATCAAAAGGCGAGCGAAGGAGAAACTGCGAAAATATTCAACGGTATATCCTAGGTAGTCATGAGAAATAGCACTTTTTTCTTCCTTCCTTTCGTTCTTTTTGAACTGTGAATTTTTTTTTTTTGAAAAATAGTGATTCTAATTATTTTTGTGGCCTAATAATTGAGTTTTTATTCTTTTTGGGAAGTGCAGAAGTGTTGAGTTGTTTGCTGGGATTTATTGAAAGGAGAAAGAGAGGGGCGGGGGGAGATCTTGTTTGAATGGCTCAGAACGTGGTAGCCGAAACTGACGTGGGCTGTATAATCTGCTTTTGGAGTAAGCGATATCACACTGTGCTCTCTCTGTGATCACTACAACTTGGTGTACAACTCTTCTGCCTTTTTGACTTCTGTGATGGCGCTCTCTCTCTCTCTCTCTTTTTTGTACTACCAAACATATAAATGGTTCATCCAAGGGGTTTTTTTGCTGTCATTCAGAAACCTCAGACAAATCTGGAACCGATTGACTTTTCCTCGTTGCTGACATTCATGCGTTAGAAGAGGGTGGGCGGATTTGCCTCCCACCCTTCTTAATTTTCAGCATGTCAGTGTTGGATCAATGGCAACTGAGCTTCCAGTGCCTCAAGGTGGAGTCTGTTGCCATAACATGTGAGCAAAGTGGATGTGTCCTTGCGTAGGGAGACCTGTTTAAAATGCAGTTGTGTGCTTCAGATTTTATTTTAGTTCTGATGTTAAAATAATCACCCATCGCTGGACAGCTTCTATGATTTTGGCTAAGATATTAACAAACTGTGCTTCAAAGGGAACTGCAACATTTTTTTTTCCCCTTCAAGTCAAATGTGTGGATTCTTTAGTCTGTAATTAGGGTTTCACAACTGAGAAATGAAGACCTCCCACTTATGGGCAAAGTTTTCTCTAGAGTCTCTTTGGTGCAAGACTTTGGCCATTGGTGGATTTAACTCTATCCCTTTTCTTCCCCCTATACCGTATACAGTGATTCTTTGTGCTTTAACTACATTAATTTAGGGTTTGGTCTGCTATAGACAGGAAATGAAAGCAGGACTCTGAATTTTTTAAAAACCTGCCTACTCTTTTCTCTTGCTCTCTGTTTCTCTTTCACTAAAACTTGGTTGGTTGCCACATTCACTTATGGCGTGATTGGAAAGCACATGTTTTTTGAATCCAACAAATTTAATTTTGGATTTTTTTTTCCAGTGCCTGCTGTTTCCTTTGTAATTTAAAATGATAAGGGTGGGGAGTTGGGAGATAAAAATGAAACAAAAAAAAATACTGTATTAGTTAAACATCTAACTTTTTTGTAAAAAAATTTAAAATCCTTTTTAAAAAAAAAAGCAAGCATCAAGAGCTTTGTATCTTCTGGAGTATAAAGAAAATAAAATTTGACATGAATTACATATATAAATATATATCTATATCTATATATTGTTGTGCAGAAAATAGGTTGCCAAAACCATGTAAGTAAAGTTTGTGGCTGGAAAGCATTTTTTTTTTTTTGCATTGATTCAGGGAAAGACCGGTGCCAGAAGCTATTCAGAAATTTGAATGGTACAGACACAAGCAGATACAGCCAGTCCCCCCCCTTTCCCATCTCAGTCATTCTACTGGGGCTATCCCTGGGTCTTTAAGAAAGCAGAGGCAATTTGAATCAAAGCAAGGTCACGGTGACCAATAAGAGGGAGGCTGAGCTGGCCAAAAGAAACTCTGATTGGCCAAAGAACCGAAGGCAGGCTGCTGTCTTTGGATTCTAACCCGGTGGTGTCTTTGCATCTAAACAACATAGTTTGACTCCAGATCAAAACCTTCTCTAGCTTCTAACAATGGTGCTCTTTCATACTTCTACTATTGATCAGTGAAGATCCTTTTAACTGGGCTGTTAATGCCAAACATTTTATACCATCTTTAAGAATCTTGTGTAATTCTTTTTGTATACAAAGGGTGTTTTTTTAAAAAGAAAATGCTTGTCTGCCAGTTATAGCTAATCGAGTCCGCTTTGTAGTTTATTAGGCCCCTGCAAGGGAAAGGTCCAGATCGTCCTGGCATCAGTCTGTGCCCGGTTCTGTTTATTTACCAAAGGACCAGGAGTCCAAACACCACTGGAAAAACAACCTGTCGAGATGCTTATGTTAAGTGGCATTTCTGATTATGCTGCTGCTGTTTCCTTTTGACTGTCCAAAGTCTCTTGTACCTTTCAGATGTCAAGGCAGGGAGAATCCCTGCCTGAGACCTTGTTGTGGGGTCAGTTACCACTGGGAGGTTAGGAGACAAGAGAAAATGGCAAATAATAGGGGAAGATAGCGCGAAACAGACTGGCATTGGCTGTGGAGCACAGAAGTGGCTTAGTGAGTTTGGAGCGTGGGCACATCTATTTTACAAGCCTCACCAGGGCTGTGTCTCCAAAGGACGAACGCTGGTCTGAAAGGGAGGAAGGGTTGTGCTGCATTTTCTTTGGTTAGAGGAAGGAACTTCACTGCTGCACTCAGCACTCATTGGCCCCGACCAATGTCAAGGAGAACTGGAATGATTTATGCAACCCAAACATGCTTGCTTTGACTTGCATAATCGATTTAAGCCACCACAATTGGCTGTGTTTAAATGCAGGTTACACACAGCCTTGCTTAGACCGTTTTAATGGTCATAGCCTCTTTTTTGAGGAGAGACGTAGTATGAGAAACAATTTAAGGGTTTCTTACATAACTCTGGCATAGATGGCTTTAAAAGGAGAGGAGCTGAATTCCTGGTGAATCGACAGCTATTAGCCCTGATAGCTAAACGAAGCAGTGTGCCTCTAAATATCAGCTGCTGGGAAGAAACCTGAAGGGAAGACAGTTGCTTTTAGGCCCTGTTCGTGGGCTTCCTGGTGGCATCTGTCTGGGCTTAGCTGGACCTTTGGTCTGACTTGACCTCCTTCTTGCAGTCTTCATTCCCGGTACCGTCATTTTAGGGTTTCCTAGGCTGATATCACAACTACGGACCTGGTCGGAACCCTGTTGAAGTTTGTCATGTGGCTATGCTCCCTTTGGAGAAAAGGACCCGTTCTGAAAGCAAATGCGCCACTGCCTGGGTAGCCCCGATGAGCCACAGTGGCAGTCTGTCTGTAATGACCCAAAACATGAATGTCTTGGAGGAGCTTCAAGGGGACTGGTCAGGCACCCGCTGGACTTGCCCTTCGGCAAGGATCTCTTCCTCTTTCGACCCCCCCCCCTCCTCCCAGCTTGTTCCTTGTGTTTGTAACTGCTAATTCTGTATGTCACTTTGGCGTGCTGGAGCTTCTCGTGGCTGCTTCCCACCGATATTAGTAATCCGTGTGTCGTGTACCAAAGTGTGTGTGGGGGGAACGGCTTAGCGGCACGTGCCAGGACTGTGGCTTCCATACTCTGCTCAGTGAAGATCTGTATGTAGCTGTCATGTCATCATATGAGTCAATGAATCACAGGGAACTTTTTGCAAGTACTGCCAGGATGTTGCTTCTGCATATTTTGGTGGTGGAAGCCAAGTCAAGTCAAGTCACACCCAAGTTATGATCACCCCATAGAGTTTTTAAGGCAAGAGATGCACCGGTGGTTTGCCTTTGCCTTTCTCTGCATCGTAACTCTTGTGAACCTGCCTTCTACTGAATCAGATCCTTGGTCCATCGAACTCAGTATTGTCTACTTAGACTAGCAGCAGCTCTCCTGAGTCTCAGCCTGAGGTCTCTCACATCACCTACTGCCAGATCTTTTAACTGGAGATACCAGGGATTAAACCTAGGACCTTCTGCATGCCAAGCAGGTCCTGTACCACAGAGCCACGGCCCCTTTAGAAACCTCCTTGTCACTAAAACTCCAATCAGAGGCCTGATTTAAACATGACATCGGTAAAGACAAAGGAGTTTTCCTGGACATCTTTGCACAGGTGTTTTTTTGGGGGAGGGGGGGTCATATTTACACTGTGCTTCAGATTGGGCAAAGATCTCACACTTGCACGCTTGGCATGCCAGCACAATATCTTCAAGGGATATGGCTCTCTGGCAGTCAAGCTAGGCATGTGTGGCTACTTCGTGCATACCGCAGCGCAGCTCTTCTACTTTGCCATTCTCATGGTCTCTCGATAGTCGCCCATGAACCATTGTGTCTTCAGACGGGACCTCTGTCTTCAGAGGCACCCTATTACCAGATGTTTCAGGCCAAAAGGCCAAGACCGGTATATGCAATGCCATCTTTATCTAGTTTGTCCACTCTTGGCAACAGAGTACAGGCTTGATGGACTTTGGAACCGATGGAATTCCATAAGGCAATTCTTATTGGCCAGTGGCAAAGCTATGAGCTTGGTTGTACTATTAATATTGCTGCTTTCTGGTGGTTGTGATTGGAAAAGTCTGGCCATTTTTTTGTAATTTTTTAACAAATTGTGTGTGTGTGTGTGTGTGTGTCCATGCCTGGAAGTCATGGCATCCTCTGGCAACTCCTACTGGGGCATGGAGGACGTTCAGAGATGTGGCTTGATAGCCTGCCTCTGACCTCCCGGCCCTGGTGTTCTCTGGAGGTCTCCCATCCAAATACTTGCCAGGGTCAGCCCTGCTTAGCTTCCGAGACCTGATGAGATTGGGCTTGCCTCGGCTATCCAGGGCTTGACTGGCGTTTCTGATCTCTATCGTCTGAACCAACCGGACTGGTTCCTGCTTGTTCTCCAGAAGTGATGTAGATGAGTCAGTACAGGGAATGTTCCTAAATAATTTGATTTTTTTTTTGCGGGGGGTATGTCCCATTATTCTATAACTAAGCTTAGAAAAGTGCTGGATTTTGTGTTGGGCACAAAGATTCCTTGCCCAGAAAAACCCTGGTTTCATTCTGTTTTCAAAAACAAGTTTCTAGATCTCTTGGCTGAGAAGGTACGCTTGAAAGTGTGTGGGCTCAGTCTGGTGAGTTCTCCAGATTCTGTTCATGGGCTGTGGTGGGCAGACTCTCCAAAGACCACAGGGCAGGAATTAACTGACCCTTCTCCTGACCAGCAGAAGCAGAATTACATTACATAAAATATGCTGACGGATTTGTTTTATTTGTATACCAGTGGCGCAGCCACAGGTTATGCAGTGCTTGTTGTTGTTGTTCAGTCGCACAGTCAAGTCCGTCTCTTCGTGACCCCGTGGACCACATCATGTCAAGCAATGCAGAAACTCAAAAGTCTCCCGCTCAAAAGTCTCAGATCACCGTGGTTTGCATGCCTGAGACCCTGGAGAGCGGCTGCTAGTCAGAGTAGGCAATAGTCAACTAGATGGTCTGACTCAGTGCAAGGTAGCTTCATGGTTTAAGATGGAACATCAAGGCTTAGTAGCAGAGCACCTGCTTTGCACATAGGTTCAGGACCCCAAATCTCCAGTTAGGGTCTCAGGCAGGTGCTCTTTGACCTCTTTGAGACCCCGAAGAGCTGCTGCCAGTCAGAGTAGAACATATATTCTTCTCTGGAATGAAGGTCAGACTCAGCAGTTTGGTGGGGTCTTAAATTCTGTCCACCACAATGAGCTGCGGTCACGTCTTCACTCAACATCATTAAGTTTACTCCAAGATAGACAATACCAACCTATGGAATGCTGCCCCCCCCCCATTGCCAGCAGGAGAAGAGAAGGGGGGGCTGTTGCCTTCTTGGTAGTCTAGAAGCTCTGCAAAAGGGCTGGCTTTGCCATCCTGGAAGAATCTTGTGCTGTTGTTCTTTCAGGAGGCAACAGGCGACGGGGAACGGAGGTTTAACATTCATCTGTGCAACCTCTGTTTCGGCTGCATTTTCATCTCATCCCACCAAAGCTTCCATGGAGATCTGAGAACATGACTGCTGTCTGGTCCCCCTGGGGTGCTCTTGAGGAGCATTTGGCAGTGCCAGTTACCTTAGGTGCCAAAGAGAGGCTGGCATGTTGTAACTGCCTATGCAGAATAGGCTGAGATGGGTGGTTGGTACCCATAATTGTAGCGTTATTATTTTCTGTTGAGCTTCGGTGTGAGTGCCTGTTTGAGCAGAAAGCGCTTTCTTTGCCTGCTCATAGAAGGCTTACGGGTTTTTCTGGAGAAGTACCTCTTGAATTTGGAACTGGATCTGAATTTCTAAGATGGTTTGAGTGAAATGTGGGTCTGGGACTCAAGAGGGACATCTTAGAACTTGAAGAGACGATGCTCGCACAGTTCTGGAAGTGATGGATAAATTTTGGCTGATCAGTGAATACTGCTAGGCCCGTCAGGCAGCCGTCAATCACATCTTAGAATTCTACTTCAATGGCTTGGAACCACATGTATGTCTGTGTTCAGGTGGCATTTTGTATGTATTTTCATCTGCAAGGTTAATGCTCAAGGGTGTCTACCCCCCATCCTAACATGTGTATCCTCTTCTCAGTACCTTGGGCTCTGCCCTTAAGTCCAAATCAGTTCAAACATGCGTGGGCATCACCTCTGTTCACATAAAGCCTGACAGCTCCATGTGTGAACAAGCCTCAGTTGACAAGCAGGGTGTCCGGTGGCTATAACCACACTCCCCCTGCGATGGTTGATTGGGGGTGTTCTTCCACACGAGCAAGACATCAGAGGTACTCGGTCTTATGTGTACAGGGCAGGGTGTGTGTGTATGTTGAGGTGCTGGAGTAGGTAGCCTGAGAGAGGCAGTGGCCATGTTTCAGATAGCAGGTGGGGGGGCTGCCCCACTTTTAAAACTCCCTGGATTTTTTTTTTAATGCACTTCAGATGGGAAGATCCTAGCTGGGGTGGGGGGGGTGACAACGTGGAACTCAGCAGAGTGATGCTGGACTTCCTGGGGGGTCTCCCATCTACCCAGGGCCGACCCTGCTTAGCTTCCAACATCCAAGTGAGATCAGGTCAGGGCAGAGTGGTTCTAATGCAGGTAAAAAGGGGGGGGGGAAATCCTAGTACATTATGAAGGGTGTTTTTTTTAAAACACAGCCTAATACGCTGCTACGTCCGCTTGCAGATAAGCTTTGACTGATTTCACACAAGCCACTGCTCCGCCCTAGCTCTTCCCTTTCCCTTGGTTGTATGTGTGAATTTCCCACTATTTGCTGTGTGGCCGCATTTGGACCCGCAGCTTCACCCAGTTTCCCCGTGTCTTCTTGATCCTGTTTTTTAAGGATCAAGAAGACGCGGGGAAATTGGCCGAAGCTGCGAGTCAAAATGCGGCCACACAGCAAATAGTGGGAAACTGATGCATGCAGTCAGGGGAAAGGGAAGAGCAAGTGCGGAGCAGCGGCTTGTGGGAAATCGGTCTTTGTTTCGTATTCAGCATAGTAGAATGTTTATGTGACACAGTCTGAAGTGGTACAGCCCATTCTGCTTGTGTGGACCAGATCCCACAACACAGTCTGTCATCAAGTGAAAAGCATGTGTGTATGTGTGTGTATGTGTGAGACAGAACTAGCAGTGCGTCTCAGTCATGGGGACGTACACCCACCACTTTTTGCCACCCACTTTAAGCCACTGATGGGCATGGACCACAAAAGCCTGTGCCGCAATAAAACCTGGTGGTCTCTTCAGGATGCCACAGCATACTTGGTGCTCTCGGGTCTGACGTGCATGTCGCAAGGCAGCGCAAGCTGAGTGCATGAAGGGGGGAAACTGTTCTGACTCAGAGTAGAGGGGATGTAAGCTCCAAAGAACCGGACAGCAGAGTCGGAGCGTATGGCCTGCAAAGCCCCCCAAATCCAGTGGAGGGAATCTTGTGTAAAAACAAAACAAAAAGAAAAGCCCTAGATTTCAGCAGCTTATTGGTGAATTAGTAGCCAATGTGTTTGTAACAATCATGTGCCTTAAAATTTTCATGGTTGGGGAGGGGGGACCCAAACCCTAAAACAAAAGAAATCAACAGTGTGTGTTTCTGTAATCTTCCTCGACATGATCGCTGTAGTTTTAGACTGGGGAGGGCAGCGGGGGGGGGTCCTTTTGCATTGTATTTACACTGTACTATAAACAGACCGGTTTGATTTTCTGACTAAAAAGGGGTGGGTGGGGTGGATTATGCTTTCACAGAACCAATGTTAACCCGAATGTATTAATATTATTCTAGGAACTTTCCATAACACAGACAAGTAGAATTGCTTGTTTCAACCAGGTGTGTAGGTTACCATTTTGGTGTGTTTTCAATAAATAATGCCTGGAATAAATCTGTGTGGTGTGGATTATTTTGGTTGGTCTGTAGACCTTAGAAGAGGGTTTCCTTCTCCAGATGAGAGTGTTTCTACCCATATACATGCATTAGTCAGCGAATTCAGAGATAGGTTTTGGCTAGGGGTGGGGGGAAACCCCTTTGTTCAATTCAGAACGGGATCAGTACTGACGAACTCTCTTAGTGGGCATTAAGACAAAAGAGTATCCCCTTCTGTGGGTTCTTTCTCAGCTTGTGATGTTGATGTGTGCATGCTGGTGTTGTGGTGCTTATGTGCCTTCTCCGATTGGAGGTGGGAAATGCCATCAAGTCACAGCTGACTTACGGGGACCCCGTGGGGTTTTCAAGGCAAGAGACGTTCAGAGGTGGTTTGCAATTTCCTGCCTCCATGTCACAACTCTGGTACTTCTTGGAGGTCTCCTATCCAAATACAAGCCAGGGCCAACCCTGCTTAGCTTCCAAGATCTGACGAGATCAAGCAAACCTGGGCTATCCAGGTCAGGCTTATCAGATTGCCCTCTGGGAATTGTAGTTCCGTCCTATCTCCCAGCTTGGCTGCTTGGAACATTATTGTCTCCCTCTCCCCCACCTGAAATGGGTAACACCCTGGAACAAGACAGATATGGGGTGTGGTGGCAGTGGTGGGGATAGCAACCATGAAAGCATGGGCAGCCAAGAGAATCACCCCAACCAGAGGAAGGATCTGATTGGTTGGTCAGGTCATGTCCAGGAACCGGGGGGGGGGCATGTTGGTCAGGCTTGTTCCCTAACTGTGCATGTGCAGAATCTCATTTTACTTTCTGAACCAAAGAAGTCTGTCGCGGAAAAATTATACTCAATCCCATAATAGAGCTGAACGTTCTGAGATGGCCAAGGTCACCTTCCATACTAGGTAGTTACAAACTTTGGCATTATTACTCGTTCTCCCAACCCTTTCTTGGGCTTAAAGGGAGGTAAAGAGCACTTTGGGGGCGAGATGAGGATACAGCCTTTACCTGGATCAATAGCAGTGACAGGGGGATTTGGGGAGTGAGATTTGCTCCATTCCTCGTGCTAAAATATGGCCATTGGTGCACTATTGTTCATTCTCACTGCAACCATGCCAGCGTGTTCTTGTTCTTGTCCTGCTCATGGGCTTTATTTCTGTCCTGTATCTGTCTCAGACGGCCTGCGGCCCAATTCACACGTTACAGAGTACCCAAGGTGGGTCTGTAGTTCCCAGTCCTGCATAACAGTCGGACGTGTGCTGTGGGTTCCCGTATGCGTGTGGTGCCTGATCTGGATCAGAACGGGAGTGTCTATAGAGAAGGGGCATCAGCTATCCTCCACTTTGCCATTCTCCTAACCTGAAATGGCTCTGGAGGTGCTATTTCTTCTAGTGGGGAAACCCAGGGAGCACCTGAGTCTCCTTGATGTGTGAATCATAATGTGTAAATGGGCATAGCCCCAGAGGATTCAAATTACAGGCCTGCAGTCCCCTGAAAAACCAAAGAAAAGAACAGACCTCAAAATGATGCAGAGAAACCAGACACCCGGGCCCGGTGCCTGTAGAATCAATGCATTGGGGGTGGGGGAAGGAGTGGAAAACAGATCTAGAATTTACTTGGCACAGCCTGTTGAGCCAATTATAAACATAGTCCTGTTGTTAAAATGGGGGAAGGATACGATAATCCACAGTTTGAAAACAGCAATAAACAATAAAAATGGGAAAGGAAGGAATAATATAGACTCGTGTTGTCTTTCCCTACTCACCCACACCAATTTCCCAAGCAGATTTGTTTTGTGACTCCAAGAAGGTTTTGTAGGAATGTGCATCTTTTCTGTCTGCATAGCAGTCACATTTTATTGACCCTTCCTTCCTGCAAGGAACACTGTCTTTCTTTCTTTCTTTCTTTCTTTCTTTCTTTCTTTCTTTCTTTCTTTCTTTCTTTCTTTCTTTCTTTCTTTCTTTCTTTCTTTCTTTCTTTCTTTCTTTCTCTCTTTCTCTCTCTCTCTCTCTCTCTCTCTCTCTCTCTCTCTCTCTCTTTCTTTCTTTCTCTCTCTCTCTCTCTTATACACACACAAACACATGGAAAGAAAGAACTGACTCCCATTACATGTTGCAAGAGACCAAAATGATTTCCTTCGACTTCATTCCAACGTAAGAAACGGTCCTGATGGGTTTCCAAAACGCTCTAAGTGAGGATGCCTGTAATTGCGTATTATCTCTTCGGCCTTTACTCTGGATACCATGCCCAAAAGTAACCGCTTGACAGGCATCTCTGTGCAATAACAGACATCTACGTGCAGAGGTGGACCATCCAGTTTGCTAGGGCTCTGTGTGGTTCATACCACACGAGGGTCCCGTTTGGCCCTTGTGCTCTCAATGTTCTGCCACGTTAGAGGGTGGGTTTGTATTAGTTTTTTTCCAAGATGCACGAACGTCACCATAAACAACAGCTGCTGCCTCTAAGCCACAGAGTTATTTCCACAAGCTGACCTTTCACAGCTGTCAGAATGGTTCCGTTTTGATCTCATCACAGTCTGGTTCAATGTTCCCTCTACGCTGAGTTAGTGTGAGCTAGCTTGCAGTTTTTTAGCCTCCGGCTCACACGTTTTTGTCTCAGCTCAGGAAGGAGGGCTCCGGAGCAAACTAATTTATGCAGTAGCCAAATCGCTCGCTCACAACTCTAATGCCAGTAGAATTTTTGCTCACAAGACTCCACAGCTCAGAGGGAGCATTGGTCTGGTTATATGTCCTGACAATCAAAGGGTCACTGGGGAAGCCCTGAGCATGAGATATCAAGGCCTTCACTTGTGTTGGAATTTGAGACCATTGCCACTGTGTTGCTTGTTGGTTCCAGTGCTGTCTGCATGAGCCTTTGGGGCATTTCTTAAAGGATATCTTTGTAGCCGGGAATGTCTGCCCGACAGCATGATTCACTGGGTTTGGTTTCGTTTTGACTGCTGACTCTGCACAGCAACTGATGTGCCTTCATAGACTCAAAGCTCAGCTCAGGAATAATGAGGGGGTTGAGGAACACCGTGACAGACGATGCACCACTTCCTATGGCCGGCCTTCTCCCAAAGACATTTCCCCATAGAGAGGTGCTCTAGCGTGCCACTTGGAACAATGAGCTTAAATGTTTTCTTAAAACCCTTCTCTTTTTTTGTTGTTTTTCTTGTGTGTGTGCACACGCATGTACACCTGGAAGTCATGGCGACCTCTGGTGACTGACCCCTACTGCGGTACTGGAGGATATTCAGAGAGGTGGCTGAATAAAGCTGCCCCCGCCTCCCGCTTCTGGTATTTCAAGGAGGTCTCCCATCCAGATACTTGCCAGAGTCGACCCTGCTTAGCTTCCGAGATCTGACGAGATCAGGCTTGCCTGGGCTATCCAGGTCAGGGCCTTAAAGCCCTTCTTGGGAGTCACTGCACGCCCAGGCAGTGTTCCCTCTAAGCTGAGTTAGTGTGAGCTAGCTCACAGTTTTTTAGCCTCCAGCTCACACCATTTTCGTCTTAGCTCAGGAAGGATGGTTCCAGAGCATACTGATTTATACAGTAGCCAAATTGCTGACTCATAACTCTCACGCCAGCAGCTCAGAAAGTAGAATTTTTGCTCACAAGACTCCACAGCTTAGAGGGAACATTGCTCCCAGGAGCACTCAAGGATATGTAAGGGTTTTGGAGGTGTCACTCCTGAACTTGTACCAACATTGCCCCAATATTCTTGTATCTTTAATGATCCTTCCAGATGGGTACCTGTGTCGGCAAAATAAAACAGGAGCACGCTGGCTCCTTGAAGACTAACAGGGATTTCAGCCTGAGCTTTCACCACTTGTATGAGCATCACATCGCAGACATTTGACTTGCAAAATTTTATTATACTTGAAAGTGACACTGGACTCCTGGCTTATCTGGAATGAGTTTTTACATGCTCGAAGCAAAACCGAGAAATCCGGGATTTCACAGAGGATCTCATAAGGAATTTACAGGGTGTATTGCAGTTTTATTCACATCAAATCTTTATTTTTGCATGAGGTGTTAATAGGTCCTTGCTACAGTTACCCCTGTGCCCCATAATCTACACTGGTTTGCTTCCAGGTATAGTTCAAAGCAGGCCTGTAGCCAAGATTTTGTTTCTTGTGGGGCAAATTTTTTTCCTGGTGGGGCTGAAGTTCTCAGTGCAGAAAGAAGAGCCATTTAGCCAATGGAAAGCTGCTACCAGGATAGATCTCCAAACTGCAAGCTGTCAACCACTTTCGATGACAGTTCTCAGCTGCTGCAAGTTAATCACTTCTGCCAGAGCAACAACTCTGATAACAAGCCAGCAGTCAAGAAAGCTAACACTTAGGCAGAACTCTCTTAAAGGAGACCTGTTTCTTGACACAGAGTTAGAAGGTATCCTAGAGGTCACCTACTCCAACCTCCTTGCTCAGTGTGGGAATTAGTCTACTACAGCACTCCACTCTGCTTAAAGGAGCACACACCTTTTTAAACAGTTTTAAAATAATTGAAAAAAGCATTGGCAGGAGAAATTCTTGTGGGGCTGTGCCTTTAAGAAAGGGGGCGGAGCCCCCCAAACCCCACCATAGCCATGGGCCGGGTTCAAAGTGCTGGCTTCTCACAGCAGGAAAAACGATCTGCACAGACGTTAGCTGTGTGTTTTCTGTCAACATCTTTTGTGTGCTCCTGGCCAAGGTACAGTTGTGGACTGAGGCTACAGCTTTGTTTCTCCAAGGAGCAAGAAAGACAGTAGCCGTGGCTTTACCTGCTCACCCCGGCCCTTTATTGGTCCCCCTCCCCACTTCGTGGCATGCCTGGATGCCTGCAAAGGAGGCCACATTAGGAAAGGGGTCCGCATGAACCGTACCTGTAGGAAAATGGCCAGGAGAAGCAGAAGTTGCTGCTTCATTGGCGAATATAAAGACGCCGGCAAATCCCTTCTACAAATGGCGGAGCCTTCCTGCATGGCAAGAGGCCTCCTGAAAACAGGGGGAAGCTTCCTGTGCTAAGGAAAAGAGCCACTGTGAGTGGACTGGATCCACAGGATTCAAACCTGTCATGTCCATCTCCAAGGGGAGGGAGTCGTCATGGCTCAGAGGTAGAGGATCTGCCTGATATGCAGCGGGTCCCAGGGTCAACCTCCGGAGCCCCCAGTTAAAGGATCAGGTTGCAGGTGATGTGAAAGACCTCTGCCCGAGACCCTGGAGTGCCGCTGCCAGTCTGAGTAGACGATACTGAGTTTGATGGTCCAAGGTATCAGTATAAAGCAGCTGTGTGTGTTCAATACACGCTGTTGTAAGTTGCAGTGTGGCAACCCTGCGTAAAATTCAGGCACTTGAGTCTGGGAAGACAAGCAATTATTGGCTGTAACTCAAGCAGCACATTCCCTTTAATTGCTATTGTTCATCACTTGGTGGTTGGGGGGAAAAGGAGCTATTTTGTATTCCGTTCCCCAGTCAGAGTTACTTAATAAGTGTATGAGTCAAAGGGGAAGAGCTGAGGTTCAATACCAGAGGACGTGATCTGCAGGCACAAAGTTCCAGGTTTGGTCTCAAGGACGAGGAGGAGGAGGATTGGATTTATACCCTGCTCTTCACTCAGAGTCTCAGAGCGGCTTACAATCTCCTCCCCTTCCTCTCCCCACCAGACACCCTGTGAGGTAGGTGAGGCTGAGAGAGCTCTTTTGAGGACTGCTCTTGAGAGAACAGCTCTGAGAGAACTTGTTGACATCTTTTGTGTGCTCCTGGCCAAGCACAGGAAGGAAGGAAGGAAGGAAGGAAGGAAGGAAGGAAGGAAGGAAGAAGGAAGGAAGGCGATCTTTAGAGGCAAGGCAGCGACCGGTGCTCTACAAATCTTGAGCCACAGACTTCGAGGTGGGCTTTGCAGGGACAGCGGTTCCACATGGCTGCATGTGAAGGAAAGGGGAATCAAACCAGGTACTCCCAGATTAGAGTCTGCTGCTCTTAACCACTACACTAAACTGGCGTTGGGAAAGACCCTTTGCTGTCAGGGTCCCTGGAGAGCTGCTGGTGGTCAGAGCAGTCAGCAGAGGGAGCAGTGGTATCGGGCAGCTTCTTGCACCCATGTGGAACCACCGTCCCTGCAAAGCCCACCTCGAAGTCCGTGGCTCAAGGTTCATAGAGCATCGATCGCTGCCTTGCCTCTAAAGATCGCCTTCCTTCCTTCCTGTGCTTGCGATCGAGAAGGGCTTTCCTTGTTTTCTCCCAGCATTTTTCTGGTGCGGCGTATTAAATCGAAAAAGGTTCTCTGGAATAAATGGCAAAACCCCATCTTTCAAGTGACCTCCGCTTCTTGCTCCTGTGCTCACAGATCATTAACTGCTCCGGCTGGCCAATATTTCTCATTTGGCTAATTGATCTTAATGAGGATCAGTTGTCTGAAACCCATATTGCCAATTACAAAATTAGCATAGTTCTGTTATAATGGATTCAAGATAACTGGATTGGGAAAACACCAGGGGGGCTTTTGGCCTGGTGGGAGGGAATGTACATTCTGTCCCTAGAAATGGTGTCCCCCCCCCTTACTTTGCCTTCGTTTAGGCCAGTGCCAGGAATTGCAACAATGAGCAAGAGATCTTGAATGTATGAGGTTGCCTTGTACACAGTCAGAGTCGGCTCATTTGTCCCTCTAGCTTGGTACTACCGGCTCTGACCAGCAGGGCCTCTCCAGGACCGTGGGCAGAGAATGGTCTGAACACCACCCACTTGAGATTCGGCCATCTTGAGAAGCCAGTAATCAAATCTGGGACCTTCTGCATGCAAACCAGTCGCCCTCACACTGAGCTGTGGACTTCACCTGAGTTCTGCAGAGCAAACTTCTTTCCTTTCATCCAATAAAAGCTCTACGAAGCATAGACCTGGAGCACTGAAAAGTCATCGCAAATCATTTATTATCCAATAGTCAGAGGGGAGTAAAAAAATGTATTCTTTGCAACGACTAGGGTTTTTTCTGGATCCTTATCGGCAAGTAGAGATGTAACCATCTCATAGGGATATGAAACAGAGCAGGCTGGCAAAGACAGGTGAAATGTAGTATCTTCTAAGGTTAATATACTACAGACACTCCAGGAGAATATGTGCAATGGTATCAGTCTTGCCAAAAGATAAGGTAAGCACAAAAACCTACCCCTCATAACTACTGAAGAGTGAGCATTTTATCTGGCCAGGACACAAGCCCTTAAAAGACTTGGAGAGGTCAACAGATAAGATCTTGGAGGAGGAATGCCAGGAAACCGAGACGAACAAGTGCAGCGTGCCCTAGAAGTGGAGCTTCAAGGCACAGAAGGCTTTTCTGGCCAACCGGCCACACTGAGCAAGTGACGTTTTTCATACACGAGCGCTTTCAACAATAACATCCAAGAATTAGAGGCCAGGCCGGAGTAATTCAAGGTCAGCAAACAGACAAGCGGATTATCTTTGGAGGAAAACCTATATTTATAAATCCGAATGACGGGTCACTCCGGACAGGGATTACTACACAGCAAGGGCTGGATTACATAGACTTTGGGTGGGCGGAGGCTCTCCTTCCGGAGAGGACAGTGCCTCCCACTTTCAAAGACTAGCTAATCGAAGTGGTACAATGAGCCGGGAAGGCACAACTTTCCACCCGTCACCCAGGAAGCCCCGCAGGGCGTCTGCATCCCACGGCACACCTTGATCCCAGACAGAAGGCAGAGAGATTAAGACGGACACGCCAGGGGCTCGAAGAAGACAGACTTCCAGCGGGGTCTCAGCGGCTTATGTAATTCCGACGTTCCAGCAGAGAGAAGCTGCATGCTGTTGTTGCAACCGTTGTGTTTCCTTCCGACGTGCGGCTCACTTGGCAAATCTCACAGGCGTCGCTGGGTGAGCCTGTCACTTGCCCTGACAGGGTGTGGGGGACCCACTGTGGGAAACCAGGGGGGAATCACACACAGTGGCAGGCCTTCCCTGCCTTGTAGGGGTAATGCGCAGGGGGGCTCTGCTTCCAGCTCAGCCCTGCTTCCTGGAGGAGACGGAGACTCCCTCGTTCTGTTGCATCCCTCCAGAGCCCTCCCTTTGATGGTCGGCAATGGCCGAGGCAGCCGTCTTGAGAGTGACAATTGGGGGGGGGTTCCTCTGTTGCAGGGGTGTGAGTGCCGCTTCCCCCACTTTCATTCCTCCAAGAGGACGCCAGTGCGGACCCTCGAGCCACCTCCAACCCCTCCCTCCCTCCCTCCACAGCTTCACGTGGGTCGCTGGTTCACACGTCCTCCCTGTCCCCAAGCGCCTGCTGCACTCAGCTGCTGTTGTGTTGAATGCTTTTTAAAAACTCCACTTTTTACAGCTGTTCCAAGAAGGCGGGGGGGGGAGGGAGACTTTTGTGATCAGGGGAAGAAGAGCGGTTTCATGATTAACGCAGAGACTTGTCAGTCGGCTTCCATTCCACATAATAGAAAGATTCTCCGTAAAGGCAAGAAGAGAGAACCTGGGTGTAAAAAATCTCATTAAGTGATGTCCAGGCTGGGAGGCGAAGAGAAGAACACGCCTGGTTCCCAGGTGCTTCAAGGAGGGGGAGTGGATGCCGGAGGGGCTCCAACCCAAGCAGGGACGAAGGTTCGGGGCGTCGAGCCATCAGCGGTTACCTGGAAGGCTGCCAGCTGCTGGTGCTGCGTGCGGTCTGAGGTGGCAGGGGATCAAACGCTGGGGCCAGAAGGTGGCACGGGCAAGCATACCGCTGTCAAGGGCCTATCGGTGCTCAGGGCAAACGAGGGAGGCCGTGGCTGACTTCCGCAGCCTCTCTTTCCATCACCGCCTCCTGTAAGTGCCAGCGGGTTGCCTTCCCCAATCAATGGCCCCCTGTTCCAGCCACCACCAGCGTCCCCGTCTAAGCTGTGCATGTGAGCGGCCGCTCATTAACCCAGGAAGCCCCGCTCAGCAGCAATCTGGAGCCACGCAGGGTCTCGCACTGCCCGTTGCCTGCTTTTGGATTACAGCAGGTATATTCTGCTCAGGATGTGAACTGTTCTGCTCAGTGGGGAGAGGGGGGAATTAGAGGGCACATTCCCACTAGCCTGCCATCCAGCTGTCCTATCGTAGAATCACAGAGTCGGGAGGGGCCATCCGGGCCATCTAGTCCAACCCCCTGCTCAACACAGGATCAGCCTAGTTCAGGGGTGGCCAAACTTCCTTAACGTGACAG
Organism: Gekko gecko; assembly: GCA_029375565.1. NCBI lineage: Eukaryota > Metazoa > Chordata > Lepidosauria > Squamata > Gekkonidae > Gekko > Gekko gecko. The sequence continues at coordinate 62,245,809 of JAPDNY010000012.1, read as the reverse complement.
CCACACAGACGAAATGTCAGGTGTCTGAGAGCCGCAAGACACTAACAGATATCGCACACATGTTTTTATTGGAAAATATGCAAATTTGCTTTTTTATTAACATTAAATGAGACTGGGTGAGAGAGCCGCATGTGGCTCCCGAGTTCCGTTTGGCCACCCCCGGCCGAGAGCATCCCTGGCGAGTGTTGGTCCAGCCGCTGCCAGTGGAGGGGAGCTCACCCCCCCCCCCCGGGCAGCCGCCCTCTGCCTTGTGATGCTACGCCATAAGCAACTTTTTGCACATTTGCCTATTTGACAACTACAGGCAGCTTTCCAGCCTTCCTCAAGAATTGCACCGGGAGAGCCTCGGCGTCGGTGTTTTTCGACAAGAGGTGGCCTAATTCCCCTGCACTTCCGGGAGCCTCGGTGGCGAAGATTAAGGAACGATCACTGCTTGGCCATATATTTCCCCATCTCCCCCACACCTGGGGGGAGGAACCCGGCACAAGGCAGCTTCTTTGCCCCCTCTGCCAGTAGTTCTCCAGGAGGGCTGGGTCTTGCTCTGCTAAGAAACCGCTACGAACCTGTGTTCCCTCTAAGCTGAGTTAGTGTGAGCTAGCTCGCAGTTTTTTAGCCTCTGGGCTCACACGCATTTTTTGTCTTCGCTCAGGAAGGAGGGCTCCAGAGCAAACTAATTTATGCAGTAGCCAAATCACCCGCTCACAACTTTAGTGCCAAGCAGCTCACAAAGTAGAATTTTTGTTCACAAGACTCCACAGCTTAGAGGGAGTGTTGGCTATGACTTCTTGACATTTTGGCCTCAAAGCCTTGGCCTTATTTGGCCTTGACCTTCTGGCCTTGTCATTTTTAGACACACTACTGGAAAACAAACATCCACTAATACAGAAGAGGGGATGGTCTAAACCTAGTTATATGCACAGACTCTCTCTCTCTCTCTCCCAGCCCAGTTTTCTCCTGTTTCACGTTCATCACAGGCCCCAAATTACAGAAAGCTAAAATCGGAAGCACAGACGGGACTACAGAGGGGTGCTCAGCCTCGGGGGACTGGCTGCGAAACGCTACTCAGCGTCGGGGCCCAGGTAGACGGCCTTCTCCATGGAGTCCTCCACTTGCATGTACTCCAGGTGAGAGGGGTAGTTGGTGCACTCGAAGCGCTTGTTGCTACGGATGTACTTGATGAACTCTGGAGCCCCAGGGTAGATTATGTTGTCGGCCAGGATGACGGAGCCCTTCCGCAGCAAGCCACATTCCTGAGAAGGGAAAGGGAAGAGTAAGCTGTAGCTAGGACATGGCCGGGATAGCCATATATGCTCAGAGCTGGAGATGCTCCAGAACAGTTATCCATTGAGACCATTGATACGGTGTCAGAGAACTGCTCGAACTGGAAAATATAAGCCAAGTAACGTCAATTGGCCGAGCCCTTCAGCTCACGGAAGCTCAGCAGGGTCAGCCCTGGTCAGTATTTGGATGGGACACCACCGAGGAAGTCCAGGGTCGCCAAGCAGAGGCAGGCGACGGCAAACCATCTCTGAACCTCTCTTGCCCCGAATATCCTAGGAGGTCGCCATAAGTCGGCTGCAACTTCAGCAATTTCCAGCACCAGCATCAATTATGACAACAATAAAAAGTGCACAGTACTAAAACCCATCCAGCAATAAAAGCAGGGTGAGAGCTAGCAATAGAACCACTATAAAAGGGCACAGAAACCCTGGAGAAATAGCAACAAGGCACAGCTAGATTCAAATCCACTCGCACCTTTAGAGACCAACGAGATTTCCAGGGTGGAAGCTTCCGAGAGTGACATGATCGAGGGACAGAGCAAGTAGAGAAAGAAGTGCTTTTCTCCCTTTCTCACAGTACGAGAACTTGCCTGGGCACTCCATGAAATTGCTGAGCAGTCGGGTTAGAACGGATAAAAGGAAGTACTTCTTCACCCAGAGAGTGATTGACACATGGAATTCACTGCCACAGGAGGTGGTGACGGCTACAAGCATGGACAGCTTCAAGAGGGAACTGGATAAACATATGCAGCAGAGGTCCATCAGGGGCTATGAGCCATAAAGTATAGGTAGGAACTCTTGGTCTGGGGCAAGGGATGCTCTGTATTCTTGGTGCTTGGGGAGGGGTCAACAGTGGGAGGGTTTCTGGTGTCCTGGTCCCACTGCTGGACCTCCTGATGGCCCCTGGTATTTTTGTCCACTGTGTGATACAGAGTGCTGGATTGGATGGGCCATTGGCTGATCCAACATTGGCTTCTCTTGTGTTCTTATGAGAGCCAAAGCTCCCTTAGGAAAGCTCGTTCCCTGGAAGTCTTCTTGGTCTCTCCCAAGGTGCTCCTGGAACCAAATCCAGACCTTTCTCCTGCCGACCAATAAGGCTGCCCCCTGAAACTAGCAACACGTCAATTTCTGCAGAGATCATTAACAAGCAGGTATGATACCGGCCCCAAAAGACGGACGACTAAAAAACGATGGGATAGAACGTCCATTAAGAATCCGGGAGAAAAGACTCCGTCGGATTATGGACTCTGTTTCATAATTGGATAAGAAAGAAATGCAGAGATACAAAGATACGAGCTTCTTAATATTATAAGACGAAGAAGACTTTATGGACTTTTAAAATCTCACAGTCTGTTTCTTTGTAATATGAAATGATGAGAAGGTTTATATGCAGAAGACTTTTTTTTGTTCCCTTCCCTTTCCCCTTTCTTGTCTTTGTACACCCTAAAAACTTAATAAAATACACTATTAAAAAAAAACCCTGGGAGAAAAGAAATACTTGCTTCAGCCTGGAGCCTAAAGGACGGTAAAGTAGGAACCAGGCGAGCCTCAAGCGGGGGGGGGACACGCCCAAGGGGAGGCACCACCACTGAGAAGCTGCCTCCTCGGGTTGCCGCCTGCCTTGCACCGGGGGCACGGAGAGAGAAGGGTTTGGGATAAGGAGCTTAACGGATGGGCCAGATGCTATGGGAGGAGGCCATCCTCAAGATATCCTGGGCCCAGGCCATTTAGGGCTTCAGAGGTGACCCCCCCTTTAAATTGTGCCAGAAAACAGATGGACTGCCTGTGCAAACCTTCCAGCAGAAAGGTGATTTGACCCTTAAGAACATAAGAGAACATACGAGAAGCCAATGTTGGATCAGGTCAATGGCCCATCCAGTCCAACACTCTGTCACACAGTGGCCAAAAATACCCGTCCTTATATCCAGTCCCTGACAATATCTTGGTCGCTGCCCCTTGGGCCAATAGACATTTTGAGACAGTTTTCAGAGCCAGCCCCGTGTAACGTCTAACCAGGTTGTGATCAAAGCACGTACCTGGGAGAGGGACCATGGATCAGTGGTAAAGCAGCCGCTCGGCATGCAGGTGCTCTCCCCGGCATCTCCAGTGAAAAGGACCAGGCAGTAGCCTGCTGGAGACCCTGGAGAGCCAATGCCAGTCTGAGTAGACCGTACTGACCCTGATGGACCGAAGGTCTGATTCAGTACAAGGCAGCTTCGTGCCTTCCTGGGTCCCCATGGCCAAATCATCGAAGAAGAAGAGATTGGATTTATACCCCGCCCTTTGCTACCCAAGGGAGCCTCAGAGTGGCTTACAAACTCCTTTCCCTCCCCCTCCCCACAACAGGCACCCTGTGAGGAAGGTGGGGCTGAGAGACCTCTGACAGAAACCGCTCTTTGTCAAGAACAGCTGTGCCAGAACTATGGCTTGCCCAAGGTCATCCAGCCAGGTGCAAGTGGAGGCGTGGGGAAACAAACCCGGTTCTCCCAGTTTAGAGTCTGCGCACTTAACCACTACACCAAACTGGCTTAACAAGGAGTGCCCCGTGGCTGATAGAAGGTGCTACACCCTTCAACCACCGGGCCATGATCCAGCAGCACCATTAAACTACCACCAAGACAGCCTGGCTCCTCATTCCCTGAGCAACTTTGTCAGTGACCACCCATCCTGCCTCCATCATCTGATTTACCCTCTTCCCTCCGATCACCTCTTCCGAGCAATCGTTCAGGACCAGCCTAGACCTGCACGGGGAGCCCCTGCCCCAGATGTCAGATACAAAAGCCTCCTGTTGCAGTCCGCTGCTATGCTGCTCCCTAGAACGTGACTGTTGAGCAGCCCGGTGGAATTCCAGAATGGGGGATCTTGACTTCCCCAAAGGAAGTTGGAATCGTAGAGTCACAGAGCTGGAAGGGGCCATGCAAGCCATCGGGTCCAACCCCCTGCTCTGTGCAGGATCAGCCGAGAGCATCCCTGATGAATGTTGGTCCAGCCGCTGCTTCAAGACTGCCAGGGAGGGGGGAGCTCACCACCTTCCTAGGCAGTTGATTCCACTGCTGCACAACTCTCACTGTCAAAAAGTTTCCCCTAATAACCAGCTGGTTCCTTCCCACCCTTCAGAGCCAGTTTGGTGTAGTGGTTAAGTGCATGGACTCTAATCGGGGAGAACCAGGTTTGATTCCCCACTCCTCCACTTGCACCTTCTGGATGACCTTGGGCAAGCCATAGTTCTGGCACAGCTGTTCTTGAAAAAGAGCAGTTTCTGTCAGAGCTCTCTCAACCCCACCTACCTCACAGGGTGTCTGTTGTGGGGAGGGGAAGGGGAAAGGAGTTTGTAAGCTGCTCTGAGACTCCTCTGGGTAGTGAAGGGTGGGGTATAAATCCAATCTCTTCTTCTTCCTTAATTTAAACCCATTCTTGCAAGTCCTCTCCTCTGCTGCCAACAAGAACAGCTCCCTGCCCTCCTCCAAGGGACAGCCCTTCAGATACTTCAAGAGAGCACTCACGTCCCCCCCTCAGCCTCCTCTTCTCCAGACTGAACATTCCCAGGTCCCTCAGCCTTTCCTCGTAGGGCTTGGTCTGCAGGCTTTCCAACTTACCTCAAGTAAGATGGTGTCTGGGGCGTATCTTTCTTTCCAGTGGTCCAGAAAGACAAAATCCACCTTCTCCACTTCGTATTTCTTCTTCAGCTGTGGGATAATGTCTTCTGAATGGCCTTCCAGGATGGTCACCTGAAAGCAAAAGGACCCCGAAGTGCTGAGCCCAAATTTCAGATGCTATCGCTACTTTTAAAAGCACCCGTTTCTCTTTGCTGACTGTGTTCATTGCCTGGGTGGGAAACATTGGCCGAGCCACGTCAACGAGCCCTGGGTCACTCGGGGGCTTTGTTTTTTTGGTGTGTTTGTGATAAATTGGTTCAATTATTTCCTCCACAAATATTTTGTCTCTGAGCAATTATAAAAAGCGATGACTTTGCTTCGAGTAAGGGGAAAGTTAACTCTCAGCTAGCGACGGGGGAAATTCCCCTGGTGGAAACACAGTGGACTCAGAAACCTCAATCAAATGCTGAGGCCCAAAGGAAATCAAAAGTACAGAGACATTTTAAAAGGCTGGATATAGTTCCCTCTTGCATGGAGTTATGGGCAAAGGATATAACAGAATCGCCTCCTTGCCCAAACCACAGCGCCTCCTTCAGGCAACAGACACAGCAGGTCTCTGTGCTTAAACCTGGACTGTGAAGAGGGACGCTGTGGGTCTCCTTTGCAATGGCAAAGTGGCAGAACTGGGGCTTCAACGGTAGGGCCACATGATGAACATCTCGGGCTCAGTCCCGAGCATAAGGAGAAGGAGAAGAAGAAGAGGAGGAGGAGGAGATTAGATTTATCCCCCACCCTTCACTTGGAGTCTCAGAGCGACTTACAAACTCCTTGCCCTTCTTCTCCCCACCACAGACACCCTGTGAGGTAGGTGGGGCTGAGAGAGCTCTTTTGAGGACTGCTCTTGAGAGAACAGCTCTGAGAAAACTGTGGCTTGCCCAGCGTCACCCAGCAGCTGCATGTGGAGGAGCGGGGAATCAAACCCAGTTCTCCCAGATTAGAGTCTGCGCTCCTAACCACTACACCAAACTAGCATCTGACACAGTCCGGCTTCGTTCTCTCAAGTCCCTGGAGAGTAGCTGATAGTCTGAGCAGACAGCATCAAAATAGACCCACCAAGAGCCTGACTCACTTCCGCACTGTCATTTTTGTTACTCGTTTGTCCCTGTTGCTTTGGGTTGTTCCCCCCCCCCTTCCCACATGTGTTTTGCTCCCTCTGGGACGAGTGACAAAAACGACAGTGTGGAAGTAGCCTCAATATAAAGCAGTTTCCTCTGTTTCTGCAGCTGGGAAGTCCAGAAACACCTGATGCTGCCTTATCAAATCAGACCTTCAGTCTATCAAGGTCAGTATTGTTTACTCGGACTGGCAGCAGCTCTCCAGGGTCTCAGGTGAGAGGTCCTTCACATCACCTCTGCCCTGGTCCCTTAAGTGATGCTGGGGACTGTAACTGGGATCTTTGGCATGCAAAGGAGATACTGTAGCACGACCCTCCTAGGAAAAGTAAACTGAACTTACTTTTCATATTACAAGACTGGGAATGGGGCAGGCTGCCAGGGGGGAGAAAGATACGGCACTCCCACCTGCACACAGCCCTTGGCTTAAGAGTCAGATACCCAACCCTCTGCCTACCTGATCAGGATTCCAAGCCCTGCTGCTGTTTCACTCACTCAAAACATACAAGAGTAATGTTTTTATGTAAGACAGTCTACAGCCCTGGAGAATAATTCCTGAATATACTGTAGACATATACACTATAATAAATGTTAAAAGATATATTTGTTATATAAAGGTGAAGAATTCTGTTCACAATTATTATGCTATAGTGTGGCTGATGATAATACATTATTGAAGAGTTCAACGTTTTCAGTATTACAAAGATTAGTACAGAAACCAAAGATTCTGCTAGTGCTACTGTGATTACATGAGACGGATGATGTCCAAATGATACATTTCCTTTCATTGACTACAAAAATTGTATTTATTTTCAAGAGGTTTTTTTTCCCTACTCAGATATGGTAAAAAACTGTTACATGTGCTAAAGTCTCATAAAGTGCCGTAGTTTGCAGCTCCCCTTTTCCAATATTGGATATATTCACAGTTTTGATTGTAGAACACTAATAGTTTTGTACTATTAAATTTCATAAAGATGCCGATATAACGCAATATGATAAGCAATGTTAAAATTATGCATGTTATACTGTTAAAGCAGCAGAATAAGTTTGGGTTGCATAATTATTACACAATTTCAATTTTTCCAAATTTCAAATCTTTTTCGGGGGTGAGTGTGTATGTGTTCCCCTAGCTTTAAAACTTCGGTAAATTCTATATCTCCAGGCTGGAGCTTCAGGAATCAACATTAACATGGTGGGGGGAGTCACAGCTTTGGCTCTGTTGGTGTCGGCAGAGATGTTGCCATTTGCTTAGCCAATCCGAACATCAGGAAACTAGTATCACAAAACAATCACATTTACTTCTGAGGATATATCCTTGTTTTGCATTTTCCGTACCTTATCGCTGAGTCCAGCAATCTCGATAATTTCTTTTGCAATAGGAACAAATTCTGAGTTGAACTCGATGGTCAAAAGCCGAGCCTTGGGTTTCAAAAGCCGAGCGATCCTCACAGCTGAATAACCACAATACGTTCCCAGCTCCAAAACGACAGATGGATCAGTTTCCTCAACAATCTTATCTAGGATCAATCCTGAGAGGTACAAGATAAGAAATGAGAGTGGAGAGTGAAGGTAGTGGAAGTCAGGGAAACGACATCAATGCAGTTGGAAAGTTTACTAGCTGGTAGAGGAGTTCAAGATCTCTTTCTGTGTCCTTGAGCTGCAACAGAAACATTTACAGGTCTGTGCATAACGCCACAATTTTTATTTTGACATCCGAAGCAGAAAAGAGGTTGTGGCCAAAACAATGTCGGGCTACTGATATTAGTCAAGTTGATGCTGTTGATGCATCAGACAAATAAAAAGGGTGCCACTGATTAAATATTTTTAAATATTAAACTATTTTTTGTATGTTAGGTCTATCTGGCCAACACTTTCAACCCCATGTGTGAAGAGGCATCCCCCTCCTACATCTCCCACCCAGCAAGAAAGCTTCTTCCAAGACGGCCCTTCTTGCAATTAGAATGAGACAGTGATAACTAGGGGAAATATTTTGTTTTGCTTTATTCATAAAGTAATATATGCAGATTTACTCAATCAACTAGAACTTGTATGATTAGTTATCTAAGGTTTTAGAAAATTAGGTAACAGTCCTACTTTTATAAGCCAGTAATATCAAAATCCATGTCTTCTTGAGCACTCTTATCTAACTTTCTGGATGCTGCTGAATCAAAGTGTCTCTCGGTCTCTCCCACTGAGCCATGGTCCCCCCCACTTTCAAGGGAAGCCCCTGACCCCTTTCTAGGACCGGGTGAGGGCTAGTAACAGTCCTGATCAAGCCAGAATGCAAGGATCGCCGCACTTATTTCAGACATCTCCATCTGCCTTAGGTCTATCTATTATTATTATTATTATTATTATTATTTATTACATTTCTACCCCGCCCTCCCCGCAAATGGGCTCAGGGCGGCTTACAATAGGGCACAATGTGCCAAGGCATAAAATCTAGCCAACACTTTTAAACCCATGGGTGTCGGAATCCCTCTTTGAAGGGGCATCACCCCCTCCATCTTCTACCCAGCAAGAACGCTGCTGAACCGAAGTGTCTTTTGGTCTCTACCACTGAGCCACAGTCCCCCCCCTTTCAGGGGAAGCCCCTGGCCCCTTTCTAGGACGGGTGAGGACTAGTAACAGTCCTGATCAAGCCAGAATGCAAGGATCGCCGAGCTTATTTCAGACATCTCCATCTGCCTTACACAGAATCAGTTCATTGGTCCACTTAGCCTGATATTGTCCGCTCTGGCTGGCAGCAGCTCTCCAGAGTCTCAGGCAGAGAAACATCTTCCTCAAAACCCAGTTGTCTTAAATCCCTGAATTGGAGATGCCAGGACTGAACCTGGGATCTTCTGCCCGTAAACGATGTGCTGTGATACTGCGCGACAGATCCCCGCACCAGTATGGAAATGATCTGTTTAGTAGAATCTCAAATTACAGGCCACCTTAGCATGGGGCTTCCTCATTCTAGTCAGGCTGCCACAGGGCTGTGGTTCGTCTGCATGAAAAGCTCCAGACAGTTGGCCAGTTATTGCTAGTAAGTGGGGGGGGAAAGGGGTTACACAGAGAATTTCTGCTGCAAAGAACTACGGGGGAAAGCGAGCGGGAATCTTTCTCGAGCTCTTCCAGATGGAGACGACAGTTGCTGCATTCTCAAACAGAGTGGGACTACGTTCAGAAAAGGGAAGGAGAAACGAACAAGACAAAGTAGCCAAGTGGAAGACAGCTCCGTCACACACACAGAATGGATATCTGGGAGACAGGTGCAGTGAAGGGTTACACACATGGAAATGCACGCAGTTGTAAATAAAAGTGCAAAGATTAAAGTTATATAACAATATTAGATGAGCTACAAAGGGTCAGGCCAGTGGTTCATCTAGTCCAGCATCCTGTTTCACAAAGAGACCAAACAGATGCCCCCAGGAAGGTCTACAAACAGGTTACGGGGGCCAGAGCCTCCCCTATTGTAGCCCCCTGGTATTGGTATTCAGATAGTTACTGTTTCTGAATACGAAGATTCCATTTATCTTTGTATAGTTAATAGCCACTGATGGACCTCTGTTCTCCTTGTCTATTTCCCCTTTACAACCAATGGTCATTACTGGAGTTGGTGACTGGAGACAACAGATTATACCATTCATTCTAAAGCTGGATTTGGCCTAGCAGGCTTGTATGGCTGACCTTAATCATTTGGTCCAACTTCTTTCACTGATATGACCTTAGTCTCTTGAAGATGCATGGAAGGATGGAACAGACTAGAGCAGTTGACAAGAAGCTTTTGGCCTACAGGGCAGGGCCATGGCTCAGTAATAAAACATGGCATGCAGAAGATTCCAGGTTCAATCCCCCCGTAGCAAGTGGTGGGAAAGACTTCTCTCTGCTTCAGATCCCAGCATAGATAGTACAAACTAGGGATGGGCATGAACTAGGAAAATGGAGGTTCATGAAGGTTCATGGGGTCTCACAAACCATGAACCTCCACGAACCTTTCCATTTAATGAATCGGTTTGTGGTTCATGAGGCAGTGCAGCTTGCAAAAGCCATTTAAAGGAATTCCTTTAAATGGCTTTTGCAAGCTGTACTACGACTTGCAAGTGAATTTAAATGCCTTCTGAGTTCAGTCACTGAGTTGTGCCATGGCAGAGCTTGGAGAAGGCATTTAAAGAGACTGCAGTCTCTTTAAATGCCTTCTCCAAGCCCAGCCACAAGTGCCGGCATGTCTGCCGACATGAACCACACAAACCTCTCAAAGCCAGCTGGGAGGTTCATGAGGAGATCCATGGCAGCAGGATGGCACAAACCTCAGCTTGCAAACCACGAACCGGGGCCAGCTTGTCACAAATTTCTGTTCATAATTCGGTTTGTGCCCATCCCTAGTACACACCATATGTCTGACTCCATACATGGCAGCTTCACTCCTAAGGAAAACTTTTAACATTTATTAAATTTTTAAAAATATCTTTGGGCCCAAGGGTTGGGAAGGAGAATGTGTTTCTCAGGATGAGCACTGTGATGATGTAGATCAGAGCAAAAATGCACATACCTCTAGAGCAGCGCTTGGACCTCGTGTTGTTTTGTTTTGTTAAAAGAAAGCATACATCCCATTTACTTCTACATCCTTAAGCGATCATCTGCACAGATTTCGCAGGATGAACAGGTCTCATTTCTGAAACACTCGTGGATCAGACTGGCACAGAAATTCTCTCTTGACAGGGGCCCAGATAATGCCATGGCTGTCCACCAGGGCATGCTGTTTAATCGATTTCTTTCTGCTTTTAGCTGAAAGCAATAGGAGCTGCTTCCATGACGTTAATACCAGATCCTCACAGCTACTCTGCAAGGCCTGTCCCATTTTTACATCACCATAAAACAATCTCCCTTCCTTACTACGTGCTGCTTTGAAGTGAAAGATTTGTTCACCTGGAGTACAATTCAGTCCAAGTCTCCAGTCCCACTAATGTCAGTGGGAGAGGTCTGAGCAGATGCTAAAAAAACCAAACCACCTCAGGCTCCACTTCTCTGTGCCCCGCCTTTGGTGGTAAGGCAGGTGGCGATGGAGGCGGGGCATTTTCTGTGGTGGCACCTCACCTTTGGAACACCCTGCCCTTTTAGACTTTCCCAGCAGCTACTTTACTATCTTTTGGACACCAGGCTAAAACACATTTTTTTTACCCAAGCTTTTAATGATCTGCTTCTGTTTTATGGATAGTTTTTGTGCTGCTCATATCTAATGGTGTGTGTTTTAATGATTTGTGTTTTAATGGCTTTTTTAAAATAGTCTGGTTTCAATTGTAAGCTGCCTTGAGCAGGGCTCCCAAGAGGTGGCATAGAAACATTCTAAATAAATAAATGAAACGTTTCTATTGCAGTTATTTTAAATATTATACACTCGTATGGCATACCCTTTAACCATCAGGGACCCTAGATTCTATTTAAATAAATACTGACTCAAGCTGCCCAAGCACTGTGGGAAGAAATACATTTCATGGTTGCCCTTGATTTGTCCCTTAAGCATGTAAAGGGCAAATACACACACAAATACCTCCCTTGTACTGTTCATCCTTTAACATCGTAATATAGTCATTCTTGATATTTATATAGCACTTTTCCTAGAGCGTCTTCAATTGCACATTCTGAATACAACACACAGTATTTGTAATCATTGTGCAGACACAGAATCATAGAGTTGGAAGGGATCTCCAGGGTCATCGAGTCCAACCCCCTGCACAATGCAGGAAATTCACAAATACCACCCCCGACCCCTGTTCCATACCCAAAAGATGACAAAAAACCTCCAGGATCTCTGGCCAGCCTGGCCTGGAGAAAATTGCTTCCTGATCCCGAAGTGGCAATTAGTATTTCCCTGGACATGTAAGAAAGGGCCATGAGAACTAAGCACTGAGGCAACCCTTCCTGCCCTCCGTCTCATGATCTGCCTAAGTTCACAGAATCAGCATTGCTGTCAGATGGCCATCTAGCCTCTGCTTGAAAGCCTCCAAAGAAGGAGAGCCCGCCACCTCCCGAGGAAGCCTGTTCCACTGAGGAACCGCTCTAATTGTCAGGAGGCTGGAGAGAAAGAGCTTTTGCTTAAGGCCGTCTTGTGATGCCATGTCACAATTATTTAGGTTTTACTGAAGGAGAACGGAATACTTGGCTTGGGGGCTGGGGCAGGGGAACCTAATTTGCTTAGCAAAATTCGAACTCAGTAGCCCCTTAAAGACCACGAAAACTGTCCAGGGTAAGAGCTGTGGTGAGTCAAAGCTCCCTTGGTCAGATACAATCTGTTATTGTACCCCATATATGACAAAGTGAACTTTGACTCACCCCAGTTCATACCTAGACAATCATGTTCGTCTCTAAGGTATCACTGGACTCACATTTTGTTTGACTGTCACGGAATAACATGGCCACCCACCTGATTTCCTCAAGTCACTTTAATGCTTGTCAGATTTTAACCCTTGTTTTATTTTTTTTTCCTCCTCACAGTTAAAATGCCAAGCTGTGTTTTGTACTTTCTTAACGGCTTGTGGCTGAACAAATAAAAGTGAACTGATGGAACGGATCTTCCCCTGGTCAGCCTTAGTGGCATAATCCAGGATGTCCGTTTCTCAGATACCAACTACAGAACAGTTTCAACCTGTGCGTTTAATTTGTTGTGGTGGTGGGTGGGATGTTAGGGTATTGTTGGCAAGAATGATTTTGTAGCTCTTTTCTCTAGAAAAGGAATTGACCCTTGATTATTTACTCCAGAAAGGTTCCGAGGAATCTTCATCAGACAGGACTGGGGACCGTAGAACAGCAGCTGCTTACGCCGCACAGGACTGCCTCTTCCTTCCAGCTGCCAGACCTCCTGCCAACGCGACTGATCTGATAAGAGAGGCAGCTTGAACTCCCCCTTCTGCCTCACCTTGGCTGGCCTGTCCACTAGGCTCACCTAGGCAACCACCTGGGGTGCAAGACAATGCTCCCTCTAAGCTGTGGAGTCTTGTGAGAAAAAATTCTACTCTGTGATCTACTGGCATTAAAGTTGTGAGTGAGTGAGAAATTTGGCTACTGCATAAAATTAGTTTGCTCTGGAGCCCTCCTTCCTGAGCGGAGACAAAAATGTGTGAGCCGGAGGCTAAAAAACTGTGAGCTAGCTCACACTAACTCAGCTTAGAGGGAACACTGGTGCCAGAGGTGCAGGGGAGGCAACTAGGCCTATCACCCCCACCACCACCTGCCCACCCATGGCATCAGGGTCTCCCATGGCAAGAATGAGCCCATGGCCCCAGTGGAGGCACTGCTCTTACCCTTGCTCCATCACGGGGGCAGAGGGGGCACACCTAGCCCCATTCCCCTTCCCCTCAGCACAGCCTGGACCTCTTCTTCCTCCCCCACTGTGGGCGAAGGGCGATGAGGAGGAGGAGGGGGACTGCCCCACATTGTCTCCTCTGCATCTCATTGCTGTGCAGGATATCAGGAAGGCAGACATTGTCTCACCACCCCTGGGTGTTGGCTACGGTACTCAAGAGTATGGAATACGGATCAAGAATCTGACTGCCTGGAATGTTTAAAAAAGAAGAAGTCCATCTTCCATGCTGTTCTTCTTCCTTTAGTTATTGCGCTCAGCATTTCGCTCAGCTAAGAAAAATCATCGAGAGATTCCTCGCCCAAGAGATATCCAGCTGCCCAGGCTCCGGACTGGTGGAACCCTCCGCCAAGTAACACCTGTGCCCTGTGGGACCTGATGCAGTTCCGCTGGGCTTGTAAGGCAGAGATGTTCCACCAGGCTTTGGGCTGAGAACAGCAAAAGTTTTCTAAATAGCCTGGCCTCTTCCTTCCGTCCACTCCCACCCCCCTTGCGGTAAGAACAACTGGTTTCTACGCACCCTTTGGAAGGATTATTGTATTGATGTTTTTAATTAACTGGTATTTAAACATTGTACACCACCCCGAGCCCCAAGTACTGGGGGAGGGTGGTCTAAAAATCAAATACATAAACAAACATGGTCCAGTTGTCTCTATTGACCAAAGACCATCCCTATTTCCTGGTTCCTCTCTCTGTTCCTGTTTTTTTCCTTTTACAGAAATGTTTGGGGTGTCTTTTAAGCATGAACAGCATGCTGAATAAAAAGTATACTTTTATAGGCAACGTAACATAACAGACGGTTGTGTAACCAATGGGGGTAGGGGGCAAGTAGGGTTGCCAACATCGGGTTGGGAAATTCCTGGAGATTTGGGGGCTGGAACCTGGGGAGGGCGAGGGTTTGGGGAGGGGAGGGGAGGGACCCCGGTGCAGTAGAACGCCACAGAGCCCCCCTTCCAAAGCAGCCGGTTTCTCCAGGGGAGCCGATATCTCCGTAGTCTAGAGATCAGTCGTAATCCTAGGAGATCTCCAGGGCTCACCTGGAGGAGGTTGGCAACCCTATGATCCCCCGAGGGGCTGGCCGCCTGCCGCAGAGGTTACCTTTCTCGTCCCCCACGTTCATGGCCCACTCGCACTTGGAGCAGTATTTGTCGATACAGTCCAGGACACTCTGGGGGTTCCCTTTGACCGCGTTGTAGGACACGGAGTTCAAGATCCGCTGCTCTTTGCTCTGGTCCATGACGAAATTGGTTATTTTCTCAAGGACAATTTCATTCCAGAACATAGTCGCATGGATGTTGGTTTTGACGAGCTTCACCAGGGCCACGACGAGAAGAATGGAGCCGACGCCCAGGGACACCAGGATCGTTATGATGTAGTTTTCTATCATCTGGAATGACAGAAAGGAACAAAGGAAAAGAGGCTGTTAGGAGGCCCGGGAAAGAGGCAGCCGGCTTCCTGTTTAGCTTTCTAAGGTGGTCTGAGTCAGGAGCGGCCATCTAAACTGGAACAGATCCAGCTTTAGGACCAACGTTCCACCATCCTGCATACCTTTTCATTGTCATATAGGCATACATGTACACACATGGAACTGCCTGATGTTGAACCGGACCCTTGGTCCGTCAAGATCAGGACTGTCTACTCAGACTGGCAACAGCTCTCCAGTGTCTCAGACAGAGGTCTTTCAGGAGGAGGAGGAGGAGGAGGAGAGGAGACTGGATTTATACCCTGCCCTTCACTACCCAAAGGAGTCTCAGAGTGGCTTACAGTCTCCTTTCCCTTCCCCTCCCCGCAAAAGACACCCTGTGAGGTAGGTGGGGCTGAGAGAGCTCTCTTGAGAACTGCCCTTGAGAGAACAGCTCTGAAAGAATTTATGACTGACCCAAGATCACACCAGCAGCTGCATGTGGAGGAATGGGGAATCAAACCCAGTTCTCCCAGATTAGAGTCCACGCCCTTAACCACTACACCAACTGCCTGGTCCTCTTTTAACTGGAGATGCCTGCAATTGAACCTGGGACCTTCTGCGTGCCAAGCAGAGGCTCTTCCCCGGAGCTACAGCCCTTCCCCACATAGCAGTTTACAGAGAATTACATTAGCCAAAAGAAAGGTTTCCACTCTCCGAAGGAGTTTGGGGTGAGGAGGGGTTGCTTCAGAACAGCTTTTCATTCAGAGCTGGATTATCAATTAGATTGAGATACTCAATGGAGTCAGGGCCATAGCTCAGTTGAGCCACTGCTGGGATCCTCTTTCTGTCTGCTCAGGACTTCAGTAAACGTCCTGGTGTTGGTAACTCATTATTCTGCCAGATGAGAAGGGCAGTGGAGGCTGTTCTTCCTGAAGCACAAAAATTAATACTGCATAAACATATGGAGCAGAGGTCCATCAGTGGCTACTGAAATGTTTAACCCACCCTGAGCTTGTTTATGGGATGGGCAAGATATAAATGTGAAAAATAAATAAATAAATATTAGCTGCAGGGTATAGATAGGAACTCTCGGCCTGTGGGGCAAGGGATGCTCTGTATTCTTGGTGCTTGGGGGGGGCAACAGTGGGAGGGCTTCTAGTGTCCTGGCCCCACTGCTGGACCTCCTGAGGGCACCTGATATTTTTGGCCACTGTGTGACAGAGGGTTGGGCTGGATGGGCCGTTGGCCTCATCCAACATTGGCTTCTCTTATGTTCTCTTAAGCTCCACCATCTAAAATGTACGCTGCAGATGTTTTGATAGGAGTTGAGGTTCTCTGAAGGATCCCCCGTCAACCACTCATTAACAGTGGATACAGGTCTGTGAATGTTTGAGCTTCATATTATTCAGTGGAGGACTTTGTTGTCAAAACACATCTGGTCTCCTGTTTGAAGTTCATATTTTATTGCTTGGTGAGGAGGAATAAAGTTTATTACATGTGAAACAGACCCTTAAAATAGAATGGCTGAAACAGAACACAGTGATTATTAGAATGTGATTAACAGTTATTTCACCATCTGGGACCCGATCTCAATGGCTACACTGACAAATATGGCCGCTTTTCCAGCGATGCGCACGTCTTGCCCCGCAAGAAAACAAGAGTAACTCACCTGTTCGGCCAAGTGACTTGATACTACAGCCAAAAGTGGAGCGATACATCCATCCTGTTCAGGGATTGCTTTGTACGGGTTTACAGTATTTTAGATCACTTTCAGTTTTATTTGCTGTCTATCAGTGGCTACTAGTCATGGCGGCTGAGGGGAAGGAACCTCCACATTCGGCAGCATTAAGCCTCTGAATCCCAGAGTCAGGAGGCAAACATCAGGGGAAGGCCTCAGCCTCTACGCCCTGTGGGTTGGACTGATCTATCTAATCCCCTTTCAAAACTTCCTGTGCCTGTGGCCAGCGCCGCGTCCTCTGGCAGTAAGGCTGCCAGGTCCCCTCTGGCCACCCGCCGGGGATGGAGAGGTAAGGCTGCCAGATCCAGGTTGGGAAACTCCTGGTGACCTGGGAGTGGAGCCTCAGAAGGTCTCTGTAGTCTGTCAATCAGCTGTAATTCTGGGGGATCCCCAGGTCCTACCTGGAGGCTGGCATCCCTATCTGGCAGCAAATCCCACACCTTAATCACTCTCTGTGTAAAGAAGTATTTCCTTTTGTCCATCCTGAATCCACTGCCCATCGGCTTCACTGGATGCCCTCGAGCTCTAGTATTTTGGGAGAGGGAGGAAAAAAATTCTCTTTATAAACCTCTCTCATGTCTACCCCCTTAGGTCATCTCTTTTCTAAACTAAAAAAGTCCTGGACTCTTCAGCCTTTCCTCGCAGGGAAGGTGCTCCAAACCCCCTAATCTCTCTCTTTCTCTTTCTTCTCCATTCCGACTGGCAGCAGTTGAGCCAAATTCCTGCTCCTATACAAAAGAAATCCAGGCTTACGAAATCCGGGGAATACAACAACAGAGTGCATTGTAAGTTCAGTGTTGCGCAACTGGCTACGGACATCTGAGGTCATCTGAAGAGGCTGGGCCCCTTGCTTCTAGGAAACTTTGATCACTGCCCCACACACGCTTTCTGGGGAGCAGGTCCCATCCGATGCAGTGGAACTTGCTCAAGAGTAAACACAGTTTGTGGTGGCTGCTTTTGCAGGAGCAGTTTACATGGGATGCCTTGCTCCCTTTGCCTTGTCCATCTGCCAGTCGGTTTGCAGCAGCAGCAAATTCCACACTGCCTTTTTGAAGACAGGAATAAATATGTTGATGCATGATTTTGTGCATTAACTTAATTTGTACCCCTCCTTTTCCCCCAGTGGGATGAGTCAAAGTTGGGGATTCAGAACAATTCCCATCAACCTCGTTCACACCTAAACTTATGCATTTAGATCTTGGTCCCTGCAGAAATTACTATAGTCCAAAAGCAGAAAACACTATTGTCTCTTATTTGCCTTCCTAGTAACTGCCCGGGTGACCCAATGTCTCTGGATGACCACAGTGCTTATTACATGCTACACACTTGGGAGTTTTCTGGAAAAGATCAGTTCTGAAATGGATTCCAGCGGGCTGTCTATCATTACCGTGTTATTGGCATCTTTAACAATATGTAGTTTGGTGTAGAGGTTAAGTGCGCGGACTCTAATCTGGGAGAACCAGGTTTGATTCCCCACTCCTCCACTTGCACCTGCTGATGTGACCTTGGGTCAGTCACAAGCTCTGGCACAGCTGTTCTCTCAAGGACAGTTTCTGTCAGAAGTTCTCTCAGCCCCGCCTACCTCACAGGGTGCCTGTTGTGGGGAGGGAAAGGGAAAGGAGTTTGTAAGCCGCTCTGAGACTCCCTTAGGTAGCGAAGGGCGGGGTATAAATCCAATCTCCTCTTCTCATTGTGTTACCAGTATTTTTATCACTGTATGATTGGGCTGACCACGTTTGTCAGATTTTTTTTTTAATTATACATGGTATCTTGTCCTTATCCACTTTTGCAGTTATATTTATGAACCACTGTGTTTTGTATTATCCCTCCAGTACGTGAATACTTCTAATTTCTATTAACTGGCACCCACAAAATATGCTGCCCTACACAGAGCCTCACTGGGCACATTTTAAAGTTGAGACAAGGGGATATTATGGGAGAAGGCACTCTGCAAGATAATCGGAGCCCAGACTCCCCCCCGCCATGCAGCTCTGTGCCAGGAAAGAGGGTGGATCCACCTCCCTGCTCTGGACTTGGTATTATTACGCAGAAGGCATTCAGAATTCAGAAAATGATTACGGTTGCCGTGGAGACATACTCCACTCACAGTACAGCCGCTGTTTGTTCACCCATCTATTTATCTCAGCGGCGCAGCGAGCGCTGTTTGTCTGGAAGGCTTGCAGGGGGTCTCTCCTCCTGCCCCACCCCACAGTGCCAGCAAAGTTTGTGCCATTCAAACGTTACCCGTTGCCTTGAAAGGGCCTCTCTCAAAGAGGGGCCTGACGTCTCTACCATTCACCGTTTGGATAGTGAGCAGCCCAGTCGGACTGGCCAGAAGTAACACGCTCGTCGCTGTCTTTGTTTACCGAGGACAGACGGAGGAAGAAGAAGAAGAAGAAGAAGAAGAAGAAGAAGAAGGAGGAGGAGGAGGAGGAGGAGGAGGAGGAGGAGGAGGAGGAGGAGGAGGATTGGATTTATACCCCGCCCTTCACTGCCCAAAGGCATCTCAGAGCGGCTTACAAACTCCTTTCCCTTCCCCTCCCCACAACAGGCACCCTGTGAGGTAGGTGGGGCTGAGAGAACTTCTGACAGAAACTGTCCTTGAGAGAACAGCTGTGCCAGAGCTTGTGACTGACTCAAGGTCACATCAGCAGGTGCAAGTGGAGGAGTGGGGAATCAAATCATTAACACCCACTGCTGGAGTTGTCATTCTTTGGGATTTAACTCCCTCTCCTAGAAGGGGCAACTGAGCAGGTGGGTGGCTGCATTGAGTCCCGTAATGCGCACATGTGAACGTGAAAAGTTCCAGGTAATGCACAGTCAGCCATTTAACATGTGGGGGAGATGCACTGGACCATCCGCAACTCATGGTAATGGAAGAAGCCGCCCTGGGCCTGCTCGTGGGGAGGGCAGGGTGCACATTGAAATAATAAATAAATTTTAAAAAGAAAGTGCCGTTGAGTTGCAGCTGACTTCTGGTGACCCCAAAGGGTTTCCAAGGCAAGAGACGCTCACAGGTGGTTTGCCGTTGCCTGCCTCTGCATCGCAACCCCGGACTTCCTTGGTGGACTTCCTTGGTGGTCTCCCACCATAGGCTAACCAGAGCCACCCCTGCTTAACTTCCAAGCAGTGTTCCCTCTAAGCTGAGTTAGTGTGAACTAGCTCACAGTTTTTTAGCCTCCGGCTCACACATTTTTTGTCTTAGCTCAGGAAGGATGGCCCTAGAGCAAACTCATTTATGCGGCAGCCAAAAATCGCTTGCTCACAACTTTAATGCTAGTAGGTCACAGAGTAGAATTTTTGCTCACAAGACTCCACAGCTTAGAGGGGGGGGGGCACTGCTTCCAAGACCTGATGAGATCGGGCTAGCTTGGGCATCTGTGACTGACTGCGGGGCTGTTAGGTTCCATGTCTATAATGATTCTGCCCAAAGTTTCCCTTGGCTTTTAAAATAGGGTGGGACCAGGGTTGCCAGCTCTGGGTTGGGAAAGTCCTGGAGCTTTGGGGGTGGAGCCTGGAGAGGGCAGGGTTTGGGAAGGGGAGGGACCTCAGCCCGGTAGAATGCCACAGAGTCCGTGCTCCCAAGCAGCACTTTCCTTTAGGGGAACTGGATATCAGTTGTAATTCTGGGAGATATCCAAGCCCCACTTGGAGGCTGCTTGCCATAGGAAAGACAGACTATGGCAGAATAAATGAGTACAGCATTCAGTAATTACCCTGCCTGTATTCACATCATGCAATGAACACATGTACAATCCATGTGCAGTGTGCAATTGAGTCTTCTTAATATGCACATTGTGTAATTCTCATTTTACATTCAACACAGGATGGAAACCCAACATTGATCCAGGTGCTGGTTCCCTGTTTCATTTGTCAGGCAAAACCCATGTTGGCTCTTCCTTACAAACAGACGTATGTATTTACATGCAGGATGTAATGTAATGTGTGAACCCGAACCGGGCTCCTGGGTATCACTGACTTGTCCCCCTGGGAATTTGGGGGGAGGAGGCCATGTTTTTAACTGTGAATACGCAAGGGACTGAAAAAGTACACAGAATCATCCCAACAACATGCAAACTTTAGAACCATGGTTATTAACTTCCCTGCGTTTTCATGGGCCTCTATCATTCTCAGAGCAGCAATTTCCCCAGTGGTGTTTTGTGCATCTTCCCTGAAAACACACAGCTTGGCGCTCCCCCTCGCTCAACTATCACCTTTCCTGCAGTACTGAGCTCAGCAACAGAGCACAGGTTTTGCATGTAAAAGGTCTTAAATCCAGTCCCGAGCGTCTCCAGTTAAAAGGCTTCAGGAACTGGGAAAGGCCCTTGAGCCGGATGGACCAGTGGTCTGAATTCAGTACAAGACAGCTTCGTGCCTGGTTGGAATCGATTTACTCACTTCTTGTCTAGACTGATGAGCTTTCTTTGCTGCTGCGGACTGGATCTGATGGCAGAGGGCCGACAATTAAAACTTAATGTATATAATATAAAAATACGTGTATTTATTAGCAAAGGATTAAAAAGCATATGAGAGCTATAGATACACGTATTTTTATATTATATACATTAAGTTTTAATTGTCGGCCCTCTACTCTGTTTGATTTGCCTCGTCAGGTTCTCGATCCCAGTTTTCAGGGTTGGGTTTGTTCCCCTTTTTTGGTCCCTGGCCAGTTCTGATGCTGCCCTCCCCAAATCGTCTGCCCGATGTGAGCACTCCCTTTCCGTTGCCATTGCCAGCTGGTCCTCCAGCACCAGTGAGCCTCCCACCTCCCGTGTATTATTCTTGCTGTTCTGTGCTGCTAGATTAATCTGTTGTTGTTTTTGGCCGGTGCACCGGCAGCTGGTACCACCGAGGAAAACTAAAGTAAGCAGACACCCTCCTACCATATCCCAGGAGAGCCCCACAGAGGGAAAGGCGGAAAGACGTCCTGTTGTTGCAGCTCCGGTTCCATGAGAGGCAGAGACAGGGTTGGAGACAAGAAGGATGTATACTGCAAAGGCCTCGGAGAGCAATTAAAGTTATCGTGTCAGGAATCGCATGCGTGTGTGATTAACCACGGAGCTTAACCACAGAGTATTGACCGAATGCGAGAGCGTCGCTGGCGATGTCACTTCCAGTCGTGTCGAAACTGGTGTTGTCATTTCACGGTGCTGCCAATCACGCCCCCCGCTGCCTCCCACCACCCAGCTGAGCAGGAGACCCTGCAACCCTGCCTGGTGCAGAGAGGATCTGGACACGGGAATCAGAGATCCTAGTCCAACACGCTAACCACTAAGCCACACCGGCTCTCTTGATGATATGAAGACCTGCAGAAGCCTTAGAAACAGGCAATCCTTCCAATACATTTGTGATAGAAGGGGAGTTGGGGTGCCTTGAAGAGCCACAGAGCGAGTAGCCAACAGGTTTAACTGATGGGCACAATCCACCAAGCTGTGCTCCTGCCAATGCGCACAAAGTTGTTACCGGAAGGCTCCTGTGCATGCTCCCTTCAGTTTAGTAGGGACTAACTGACTGTGTCCTGTCTTGATCAGAACATGCCGGAGGTACCATTTAGATTTCCTGCATCCCACCAAAGCATCTTTGGCTGGCCCTGTATGATTTTATCATTACTTGGGCTGAAAGGTAAGGGTGTTATATTAAATGATGATCTTATTTTTCATATAACATCTGCCAGACACCCAGTTGGCTGCTCGAAGTTTATTACAAGTTGCTGTCCCAAAGGATCTCCTCTCAGCCAGGGCCTCGGCATTCTGATATCTCCGGATTTACAATCCAAACCAGATTCGGTTAGTTCCTAACCTAAGGAGTGCACAAGAGATGCACCCCGGTCCATCAGCTGAGTCATATGGATGCCAACAGAAAAAAAACAGACAACAGTAAAACGCCTGGGGACAACACTCGAGAATCTCATTGGAGACGTGTTCAATAACCGGAGTCCTCCACAGCAGAGAGTAATAAGGTTTAGCAATTACGCAGTGGGTTTATTTCTCCAAAAGGCACTGCAGAATTAATTCACTCTGTCAATAAGCGACGATAGCCATGGGCCATTGTAAAACCAATAGGTGCAAATTAAAACACCCCCGTGTGCGTGCATCTCCAAAGGGGCGCTAAAAATAGCCTAGAAATGTAAGCAAAGATCAGACCTGCTCTCTGTTCTGTCATCACAAGAAGGGCTCTCTGGGCAATCAACTCAGCGTTAATCACAGCTGATTTCCAAAGAGGAAGGGCGAGAGTGATTCTCTGGCGCTTCACCACCACCTAGCAAACCCCGCAATGCAAAATGAGCGACTCTCCTCGCATTCGGTGAAAAAGTTTGCACAAACGGCCTTTCATAGTTACTTCTTTATTTTGATTTTATGTTATTTATGGTCTGCCTTTCTCACAGGGACTCAAGGTGGATAACACAGAGCGAGTCGATACAATCGACAAAATGGGACACGTGATAAACAATACAAGCACCAGAAAGGAACTGAAGGACAGCATAAATATCCACATGGCACATTTAAGTGGTATAGAAACTACACGAATAGGACCCTACTTACAATAAGCTATACGCAGCGGGATAGACCCACACAGTCCTTAATCATTTTCTTGAGGGGCCGGGCGGGCTATAAATATGAAGACACAAATAAAACAAATAAATGTATCCCAGTTAAGTTTGTGAACCATTTTGTGCAGTGCAACCTGATTACCTATGTGGGAAAGCCCTCTTGAATAGTTCAGTTTTGCATAGTTTGTGGAAAGCCTAGACATTGGGAGCCTTCCTGACCTCCTTGGGCAAACCATTCCGTAAGGCGGGAGACACAATGGAGAAATCGCGTGTATGGGCAATTGTTGATTTTGCCCATCTGCAGGTTGGCACCCGCAGAAAACCCTGCTACCTTGGGCAATGTTGTCATTGCAGAACACATAGCAGCTGTGTATTCTATACAGACTGGGACACTTGGTGTGTGAATATACTCCAGTCATGCTTCTAAGTCTAAGATAAAAGGGTTGGAACACTTTCCCTATGAAGAAAGGTTAAAGCGCTTGGGGCTCTTTAGCTTGGAGAAATGACGGCTGAGGGGTGACATGATCGAGGTTTATACGATTATGCATGGGATAGAGCAGGTTGAGAAAGAAGTACTTTTCTCCCTTTCTCACAATACAAGAACTCGTGGGCACTCCGTGAAATTACTGAGCAGTCGGGTTAGAACAGATAAAAGGAAGTACTTCTTCACCCAAAGAGTGATTAACACATGGAATTCACTGCCACAGGAGGTGGTGGCAGCTACAGGCATGGACAGTTTCAAGAGGGAATTAGATAAAGATATGGAGCAGAGGTCCATCGGTGGCTATTAGCCACAAGGTATAGGTAGGAACTCTCAGTCTGGGCCAAGTGATGCTCTGTATTCTTGGTGTTTGGGGGGGGGCAACAATGGGAGGGCTTCTAGTGTCCTGGCCCCACTGCTGGACCTCCTGATGGCACCTGGTATTTTTGGCCACTGTGTGACAGAGTGTTGGACTAGATGGGCCATTGGCCTGATTCAACATTGGCTTCTCTTATGTTCTTAATGTCATTACTTGATATTGACTTTTGAAAAGGACATTAAAACACTGGTTTTTTTCATTTATAAAGGGTCGGAGATGTTCTGAATGCTTTGTTTCTCTCTCTTTAAGAGATGAAAGTTTGTCTTTCTTGTCCTTATCTCTGAATGTGTAAAACGATTTGGGATGTTTATTAGAAGGACAATAGGGCAGTGTTCTCCCCTTTGGAAAAGGTCAGAGACTATTTGAAAGTTTGGTTCTCTCTTTAAGAGGTGAAAATGTTTCTTGTCCTTTTCATTGAATATTTTAAATGGTTACTATTGTACATTACACTCTGCACACAGAACTGTTCCAATGTTGAATTAATTTTGTTAGGATTGTGGGAACCATATTTTTGTGCATTCTGTACAGACTGGGACACTTTGTGTGTGAATATACTCCAGTTATACAGATGGACAAAGTGAGTTCAAGCATTGCCAATTTACCCAGTGCTATCTTGGCAAGGAAAGAAGCTCCCACAGGGTTTCAAAACAGTTTCTGCGGTTCCAGGCCGAGCACAGAAGTCAACTATGGCAGTTTTTGCTGTGTTATAATAAACTTACAGAGCGATTCTAAGCAGAGCTATATAGCCTTCTAAGTCCACTGAAGTCAACAAGCTTAGAAGAATCGTTGGGCTTGCCCTGTTAGGTTTCTGAAGAGAGGGTTGTCAGAAAAAAAATATTCACAGAATGATAGATATTAGAGTGGAGAGAACACGTCAATCCCAAACCCACCTTGGAAATGTACAGTGGAATCCTAAGAATGCTTTTCCTGGGAGCAGGCCCCACTGAATAAGCCCCAGTAGACCTGTTTAGGATCACCCCCTTAGTCTTGCAAGTAACTTCCATTTTATGTACAGATTTTAAAGTTTAATTACGTTAAAGGCACCTGGAGCTTTATTAAAAATAAAGAATCCTACTGAAGGTGAAGGGGAAAGCAACAGGCCAGAACATAGGATTAATCTTTTTTTCTTCTGCACCAAGGTAGCCTGTTTTGCTCTGACCATCAGCTAATATTATAAATAAGTTTCTTCTTCTTTAAGTGGGCTATCTTTTTCACAAGGACAGCTCCAACCACAAAGAAATAAGAAATGAACAGAGCAGCCCCAAGGAAAGTTACACTCTTCTAAACCCGTTGACTTCGGTGGACTTAAAAGGGAGTAACTCTGTTCAGGATTGTTTTCTTTATTCAGCCTTGTAATTTTGATTTCATTGCAATGACAACAGTAAAGGGTGAATGTCAGGATCAACTTTCTGATAGCATTTCTGACTTGTTAAAGTCTGATAAACTGCTGGGGCCCTGACCTGGGTAGCCCAGGCAAGCCTGATCTTGTCAGATCTCAGAAGCTAAGCAGGGTCGGCCGCGGTTAGTATTTGGGTGGGAGACCTCCAAGAAAGTCCAGGGTCACCGCGCAGAGGCAAGCAATGGTATTTCTTGCCTTGAAACCTCTATGGGGTTGCCATATCAGTTGTGACTTGAGGGCAAAACACCCCCCCAAACTGCTGAGGGAAATAAACTACATTCCTTGTCGAGAAGAACAAAGGACAATAATTAAGGCTCTCCCTCTTCCTTAGCCCCTTATAGGAATAACCAAGGTGTATTTAAAACAGAATGAATGACTCCAGACTGCACGGCTGCATTTGGAAGGTTTCCAATGAATATGTGATAAAGGATTTCAAGTGATCTGGAAGTCTTAAAGTGCCCGGTAAACACCCTTCCTCAGAACTCCTAGCCACAGTAAAAAAAGAAAACCACCTTCAAAGAAATCTCAAGTTTGAACCAGAACCACTTTGCTTAACTCGTAAGCCTCTCCTCGTTTAGCAATTTCAAACTCTGAGTTCACTGATTTCATTTGGGGGCAGCAGAGAATTCTTAACACATGGACAAACGTGCTCTAGAACAACTTCTTCTCGTACAGCTGAAAAAAACATGATCTCCAAGCGATAGAACCCACCAACCTTCCAATTCCATACAAAGAGAGGAGAAAAATCAAGCAGAGGAACAGAAAGGTCAAGACATTCACTCATCCAGTATGGCAATTCCACAAACTTTTGTAGAAATGCTGTTTTTAACTCGACAATGCTTCTAGGAATACTCTGGCTTTACAATCTTCTTCTGCAGCTTTGAGCTGTTAAAGGTCCAAGTGTAGCTGGGCCCTGCTGATCCAAGAAGCTCTCTGGGACATCCCAGCGGTTTCCTGACATTCTGCCAAAACCGATAAGAGTGTTGACGGAGACAGCTGCAAGTGCTGTCTCAGATCAGTGTTTTAAAAGCCAGCAAAGTGTGGGGGGGTGCCCGATGAACAGAGAGACAAAATAAAAATGGACCGGCTACCGACACGTGATGCTGCAACAACAGGATTATCTACAGCTTATGGTGCCGATCACGCGATCTTTGAAAAACAAACAAGTGTTGGGTAGACAGAAGAAATAGAAATAGAAGACGGGATCTCCATCACTGTTTCTTTCCTACTGAGCAAGTAGAAAAAGCAGAAACCTCGACACAAAGACATCTTGAGAAAGGAAATGAGCTTGGAAGTAGCATCAGGTTTAAGAATTGGAGGGGATTTCTGTTGTTGTTTGCTATGAGAAATAGTTTCGGCAGAACTCGCCATCAAGAACAAAATCCCCGCATGGGTAACAGATGTCCACCCTTCGTTCCAGCAGCAGCTGGGAAGGGAATCGATTGTCTAGGGGTCCCCCCCCCCCTTTCAAAGAGACACAAATTATAATAGGGGCCTTTATTAAGAATACAATCTAGGAGTTAAAACAACTCGACATCCAACACTGTTAAAGTATCGGCAGGCACACAAGTGACTTGGCTGCTCGGTTATTGAAAGAGACCTTCTGCACGCCTTCAAGATTCCACGGCAGGTATCTAACCCGCTACATTTTTCACCTTAAAACACCCTGCTTATCTGTTTTTACCCTTTTAACCAGTCATTGTTTAAACAATGGATGCATTTTTTAAAAAGGTCCCCCCTTCTCTAGAGACTTGCTTCGTGACAAGCCTGTGCAAGTAAGAAGCAAACCAGGGAGAGGGAAATCCCGCCCACCCACCCCCGGGTCCCCCCTGACCTCCCCCTAGTACAGGGGCATTCCTTTTAAAAACAACAAATCTTAAAAGCCAGGAAAACATTAGTGTGTACCTTGCTGAGCAGAAGGGGGAGCAGCTCGCTGCGATCTTTTCCTGTGGCGCAAGGAGGTGGATTTCACAGACGTTCCAGAGCCTGCTGTCTCCTCGGTCACATCTGATCACATTACTGGGTGAGCTGACAGGTTCGGATGCCACTCAGAGGAGTGGCGTCACCCTCCTTCCCCTGCTCCTCCTCTCCCACCCCCCTGCTCCCAGCTGCCATGGTCCTTTCTTAAAGGTGCTCTGCCTCCCAGGGAGCTCGGAAGGCACGCGACTTGGCACCTGTTTCGCAAGGCACTTCGTGTTACTTGGTTACCGCACAGGATGCTGCTGGCAGAGCCCGGGGAGGGAACAAATTCATCGTGGGGTTAACTCCCTCTAGCACCAAGCAAAGTTGCATCAGGAAGGAAATCTGAAACGTTGCGGGGATGCTTTGCGTGCAGAAGGTCCCAGGCTCAATCCCCAGCACCTCGGGATCTCAGGCATTGGGAAAGACCCTTGCCCGCGGCTCACAGAACTTCTCACAACAAATGCAGGCAATACTGGGGTGCACTGGCTGAGTCAGTATAATGCAGCTGCTGCATACGCTTGTGGGGGTTATGGGGCGGGGCTGTGACCTCTTTTTTTGTGGTCAGGTTACAGCTGATTTATGGCAATCTGATGAGGTTTTCAAGGCAAGAGACATTCAGAGGTTGCCTGCCTCTGCGTGGCAACCCAAGGCTTCCTTAGAGGTTTCCCACCCAAGTACGAAACCAGGGCCAACCCTGCTCAGCTTCTGAGATCGGGTTAGTCTGGGCTACCTGGGTAGGGGGGGCGGGGGCACATATTTTATATGCACAACACCCCCGTTGGAATAAACAAAGCTGCCTTATATGGAATCAGGCCCCTCAGCACCGTCTGTTCGGAGGGGCAGCAGCTACCCAGGGCTTGGGAAAGAGAATGGACTTTCCCACCACTTTTTCAACCAGCCATGCCGGGGACTGAATCTGGGACTCTATGCAGGCAAAGCATCTGTTCTACCATTACAGCCACACAGTTCTTCCTGTGAGCATAACTAGGTTGGATCCAACCATCCTCCAGGTTATTTGAGTCGGAGAAAAGCTCCTTATATTGGAGGAAAGCTTCAGACTGTAGCCAAAAAGAAATGGCTGTGTGTGTGTTCTTTGCCATCACATTACAGCCAACTTATGACAACCCCATAGGCCAGGGGTCCCCAACCTTATTGAGCCTGCGGGCACCTTTGGAATTCGGACACAGTGTGGTGAGTGGGTGCAGCCACAAAATGGCTGCTGCAGGGGGTTGGAGCCAGCCACAAAATGGCTGCTGCAGGGGGTGGAGCCAGCCACAAAATGGCTGCCCTAGTTTACCTTCAGTCACACAGTGAACACACTTGTGTTGTGGTAGCGGCTTCTGCCAAAGCAGCATTTTAAAAAAATCTGCATGGCCAATCAAATCTCCAATGGCCCATAAGAAGCCTTGCGGGGCCCCACCCACCTGGCCTCGCCCACTTTCTAAAAATACATGACGGGCACCAAGAAAGGTGTTGGGTTTGCCACGGCACCCATGGGCACCGCGTTGGGGATTCTGCTGTAGGGTTTTCAAGGCAAGAGACATTCAGAGGTGGTTAGCCTTTGCCTGCCTCTGTGTAGCAACCTTGGACTTCCTGGGTGGTCGGCGTCTAAGGTGGGATAAAGACATCTTTAATACACACACACACACTTGTGCTCAAAGGTAACAGAATCAGGATACCATCTATCTCACTGCCATGTGCACATCAAAAGCTGCCTTATACGGCTATCCCCTTGTCCACCTAATTCAGCATCGTCTCCTCTGACCGTTCGTGGCTCCCCAGGGCCTCATGTACAGAGAAGGCGTCTTTCCTAACACCTGCTGTCTGAGGACGCATCTAAACGTGGTGCTGGCAAGGCAAAAGAGGTTCTCGATGCCACTCTGCATGGACTCGGGGCCTTGTTTAAACCGGGTGGAGAGCTGTGCGAAGCACCTCCATGGGCTTAACTAACTTAAAGCTTACCCTGTGGATCGCTGGCTTGAAAATTAAGCACACAAAGCTGCTCTGTTTAGGCTGTCGCTCAGTTTCAGCGAGACCCTGAGCCCATGCAAGGCTCTGCCAGTGCCACAGACCAGTTGGGTCTTTGATCCTTCAAGTGGGGATGCTGAGGATTGAGTGGGACCTTCTGCATGCAAAGGAGATGCTCTGCCATGGAGCTACATCAATCTCCTCTCCTTCACTTGATCCTCACAACAGCCCTGTGAGGTAGGTTAGGTTGAGAGTGTGTGACTGGCCCAAGTTCCTTCATGAAGCTTCTAAGGTGGAGCAGGGATTTGAACCTGGATCTCCCAGATCTTAGACACTCTAACTACTACCCCATGGTGGCTGCCAAAGAGCACACGGAGAGGATGGTCTGAATTGACTGGCAGTATAAGGAAGTATGGTACAGTGGTAAGAGCCTGAACGTTTGACCCAGAGAGGGGGTAAATTCAAGTCTTCATTCAGCCATAATGCTTACGGTTAATTAATTATCGTATGGCTTTGTGTATAGTATAGCCAGGAGGCCCGAAGATTGTCTGGCAACCTTAAGTTCTAGCTCATTAGCATCATGCACCACTAGGTGGCAAGCTAGACCTGGGTTTTTTTGGGCTGAGAGAGTTCTGAAAGAGCTGTGACTGGACCAAGCTAGCTTCATCTCGAGGAGAGCGGAATTGAACCCATTTCTCCAGATTACAGTTCATCACTCTTAACCACTACACCATGCTGGCTCTCTTGCTTATGGGGTAAACTTTTGACCAGCCGTTTTACAGATCATCTCAAAGTCCAACAGATTACACCTGACTTCTATCACACCTGACTTCTATTACTGATCTGAGACACGTGAGTCTTCAAAACAACTGCAATTACAAATATGAACAATGAAAAATTCCACAATAAAATTAGTTCAGTAACAACCCAGATAGCTCAGCCGAGAGGTCCAACCACATGTTATTGTAGAAAGCAATGTGTGTGTGTGGGGGAGCCCAGCCTGCCACAGGTAACTTTCCCCCCATAAAGGTGTCTCCAATGCATCTGCAGCTTTTCTGTCTGTAGTACAGCTCTATTTCTTTTCAGTTTCTGGACACCCACAGGTCAACAAATTATAGCAGAAAACATAAAACTGTGCCACAGTCTAACCCAGTGCTGGGCAGCCTTTGGCACAGCAATATTTTGCCCGGCACACAGAACTGGTTCTCCGCCCCAGTAACGGAGGCAGGCCTCCAAAGCATTAGTGAGGCCAGAAGTACAGGAGAAGGCCACGGTCGTGGCTGATACCTGTTGTCACCTCCCGGACCCACAAAGCCATCAGCCAGGCCCGAGTCCAGCCCGAGATGCTGGCGGTGCTGCTAAAGCCTGACTTGCTCCCGGCGGTTCTGGATTCCTCCCACCTCCTTTGGGTTGCTGGCTCACCGACATCTTCACAGGTAGGCACTGCTTTGGAGGAGCGGGGGGGGGGCAATCAGGCCAAAGAGGTTGCTTGACCCTGGTCTACTCGTTGTTGTAGAAACCATCGAGGGACGCCAATAACCAAGGTTGTTAGCAGCATCGGGATCCTCTACATTCTCAACTCTGCAACAGGCATAAACTATTCAAATGAAGCGAGATTTGCATTTTGTTTCCCCGGTGGCGGTTGTGGTGGAAAGTGCCCTCAAGCTGCAGCCGACTTATGGTGACCCCTTGGGATTTTTCAGGCAAGAGAAGTTCAGAGGTGATTCGCTATGGCTTGCCTCTGTGTCACGACCCTGGGCTTCCTTGGTGATCTCCCATCCAAATACAAACCAGGGCCCAGCCTGCTTTGCTCCCAAGATCTGAGGAGATTTGGCTAGCCTGGGACATCCAAGTCAGGGTGTTTCTCTGGTGACTTATCTGTATTTCCCCCCTGTTGATGCAGGGTAAGCTTCCACGAATCCTTCAGTGAGGTTAACTCACCATAGCATTTATGGTTTACGGAGATGCTTTAACATCTCTTGCCATTACAACAAGAGGGGCTGTGGCTCAGTGGTAGAGCATCAACTTGGCATGCAAAACGTCCCCGGTTCAATGCCCAGGATCACCAGTTAAAAGATCTGGCAGCAGGTGATGAGAAAGACCTCTGCCTGAGACCCTGGAAAGCCACGGCCAGTCTGAGTAGACAATACTGACTTTGATGGACCAGTGGTCAGATTCAGTATAAGGCATTTTCGTGTGTTCAGCACAGAGAAAATGGTAGCTACTTTGGAGCTACTGGCATTAAAATTGTGAGCAAGTGATTTGGCTACTGCATAAATTAGTTTGCTCTGCAGCCATCCTTCCTGAGCGAAGACAAGAATGTGTGAGCTGGAGGCTAAAAAACTGTGAGCTAGCTCACACTAACTCAGCTTAGAGGGAACACTGGCTGCCACAGCCCCATAGGACCAGCACCAAGTACCTTCAGTACTACCTTCTTTCCTTACCTCATTGATATCCCGCCTTTCTCCCCAGAGGGAACCCATTGTGGCTTACATTGCTCTCCCTGCCATTTTATCCTCGCAACAACCCTGTGAGGTAGGTTGGGCTGAGGGTATGACCAGCCCAAGGTCGTCCAGTGAGCTTCTGTGGCAGAGTAGGGATTCGAACCTGGAGCCTCCCAGACCCCAATCTATTGGCTCTCTACTTGTCTCAGGAATTATTTTTGCAAGAGCCCATGTTTGCAAAGTCTGCTTCTAGCCAAGGGAATGTTTAATGGATATCATTTTGAGGCTACTGAATGTTGCATAGGTGGTTTTTATGCCCTTGGCTAGTTTTATTACGCTTATAATGTTGCTTTTATGATTTTATTGCTTTTCGTTTTAGTTTTTTTCACTTTGTCAGCTGCCTCATGTAGTCTCTGGGGACGCGGCTTGGAAATTTTCTAAATATACAATAAATAATAACACTCGACTGAATCAAAAATGCCATTAAAAAGCACATGAATACTAATGGGGGGAAACTAACTCAAGCATGATCAGACTCAGAAGTTCACTTGTCACAAGGGTTCGAGTGAAAAATCAAAATGGGGAATTTTGACTCAAACTGGCCACCTTCCAAAACATGTTATGATCCCTCGACTGCATTCCCAGGACCAACCTGGTAGCTGGACATCTTTCTCAAACCGAAGCGATTCAGCCAGAACACACTGCTGCCCTTGGGATTCTTTACGCAGGATCACATCTGTTTAGTGTATGATTATGACATCTCTGGAGAGTATGAAATGCTGTCTCAAATCTGCAAGCGCTGTACACCTATGCGTAAACAGGAACGGGGTTTTTTCCTCCCCACTGGCCTGTCCACATTGGACACGTTGCTTTAAGACAGCTTGGACTCCGCCTTGGTAACAATCAGGGTGACGTCAACAGAAATGCGGGATAAAAGAAGCCTGAAGCCACCGGATCAAGGCCTCACAATTTCTTAAGACTCATTTAGCAAATCTGAATGTGTTTTTTGCTGCTTAACAAACTAGTGGGGAACCAAACCCTGCACATTGCCTAGTGCAGAATCAAGAAGAGAACTATTGGAGAATCAAACCTCGCACATTACCTACTAGAGATTCAAACCATGTACATTATTCAATGGAAATCTCATGAAGAATCAATTACCTAGTTGACTTCTTCCCTACCTGCTTGCTACAGTTCCTTGCAGAAGTGCTTGTGGGATCCAACTGTGGATAGTGACACATTACAGTAGCAGACTAAGGGATGTGTGTGTGTGTGTACAGATGTGACATCGAGAGAGGGGCCATAACACTGTGGTTAAGCACAAGACCTCCTGTTTCTGTTCGCAACATCTCCAGCTAAAAAAAAGGGGTCTCAAATAGTGGAACTAGGAAAGATCTCTCAGTCAGGGACAGTAACGAATTGAACAGATTAAATGGCTGGACAAGCCACCGTGATTTGAATTAATAGAGTATGAATACTTACTCTTTTAGGTCTCTTTACCTTTTCCAACTTTTAAACATAGAGCTGACCCCCCCCCAGTCAAAACACATTTTAGCTGATGAATCATAAGAGCTTTAATCAGTTAATCAGCTAATCAGATCTGCATAAAGGTGTACATGAATAAGACCGTTTCAGAGGACAGCTGTCTTGGTCTTCAGTAGGCCAATGACTCATGTCTTCGACTCATGAAAACTTACGCCCTGAACCTCTTG
The DNA here is from genome assembly GCA_029375565.1 of Gekko gecko. Lineage (NCBI taxonomy): Eukaryota > Metazoa > Chordata > Lepidosauria > Squamata > Gekkonidae > Gekko > Gekko gecko. The sequence goes on along the minus strand of JAPDNY010000012.1, from coordinate 62,212,381 downwards.
TGTATGTGTGTGTGTGTGTGCTTGCGAGCCTGGAAGTCATGGTGACTTCTGGTGACCCCTAGTGGGGCTCGGACATTTCAGAGAGGTGGCTTGATGTTTGCCTGCCTCTGCATCCCACCCCTGGTATTCCTTGAAGATCGCCCTTCTGAGTACTTGCCAAGGTTGGCCTTGCTTAGTTTCCAAGATCGGACAAGATCAGGCTTGCCTGGGTCAGGCCGCTTACATCCTGAAACTCTTGTTGGACCCTAAGGTGCTACTGAACTTGGATCTACATGAATCAGACAATAATTCGGGGTGGGGGGAATACCCTCTCTTTGTTCTAGGTCAACATGCACACACAATGAAGCAGCACCGTCTTGGAAGAGGCATTCTCTCCTGTGTGTGAGAGATCAAGGAATGCCTCTTCTAAATAGATGCCTGTGACCCATTCAAGTATGAAAATGAACTTTTAAAAAAGTGATCACCTGACTAATCAAAAGTATTTTCCAGCCATTAACCTAAGTGATTTGTTGGCCTTTTATAGAACTTTTCTACAAGTTAGTTGTGCTTCTACAGAAATGGCCATACAGAAGTGGGAGGGTCACACACCAGAGAAATGCTGAAACAACAGAAAGATAGGATGGAAAAGAGAAAACGGGGAGAAGAAATCGGCGGTGGCTGTGGACAGAATCCTTTTAGGACAGACAAGTACATTCTGCACCCTGCGTCGCAAAGTCATCTAGCTTTGCATTTGTCAATAACTTCTTTCTCCCGGTCCATACTGGAAAAGTGAGAGATGCCCCAGTCATGAGTCTTTAGCCTGGAAGATCCTGGAGCAGAGAAGATCCTGGAGCGGATTTTAAAGGGATCCATCTGTGAACATCTAAAGGACAATTTGGTGATCTGGGGAAATCAGCAAAGATTTGTCCCCAACAGGTCCTGCCAGACCAACCTCGTTTCCTTCTTTGATCGAGTGATGAGTTTACTCGATTGAGGGAATGCTGTTGATGTTGTTTACCGGGATTTCAGTAAAGCTTTTGACAGGGTGGGAAGTGGTGGGTTCACCTTCTTTGGAGCTTTCCAAACAGAGGCTAGAGGGCCATCTGACAGCAATGCGGATTCTGTGAACTTAGACAGATCATGAGAGGGAGGGCAGGAAGGATTTGCATCAGTGCTTAGTTCTTGTGGCCCTTTCTTGCACACCCAGGGAAATGCTGGTCACCACTTTGGGGTCAGGGAGCAATCCTGGAGGGGCTTTTTGTCATCTTCTGGGTATGGAACAGGGGTCATTGCAGGTGTGGAGGGGGAGGTATTTGTGAATTTCCAGCGTTGTGCAGGCGGTTGGACTAGATGAATAATTGTCAATGGCATTTCATCTGAATGGAGGGAGGTGTCCAGTGGGGGGCCACAGGGCTCGGTTCTGGGCCCGGTACTTTTCAATATTTTCATAAATGATCTGGATGAGGGTGTGGAGGGGCTACTCATTAAATTTGCAGATGACACTAAATTGGGAGGAGCAGTGGACACACCAGAAGATATAGAATTCAACGAGATCTGAACACACTGGAAAAGCAGGGAGATGTGAACAAGATGCCATTTAACAAGGATAGGTGCTGAGTTCGACATCTGGGTAACAAAAGTGCAGAACACGCATACTGGATGGGGGATGCACTTCTGGGTAGCAGTGGGTGTGTGTGAACAAGATGCTGGGGTACGGGTGGACCGTAAGTTAAATATGAGCAGCCAGTGTGATGCAGCGACAAGGAAGTTCTTGTGCAATGCTTTAGTGCATGGTTTAAAATAGCCTCATTTTCCCATTCAGACTCCCTCCTCTATACGACTGAGAGGAAGTGTTGTATAGTAGTTGGAGTGGTGGACTAGGGGCTTGGGAGGCTCAGGTTCAAATCCCCACTATGCCCTGGAAGTCTGCTGGCTGATCTTGGGCCAGTCACTCATTCTCAGCCTAGCCTACCTCACGGGGTTGTTGTCGAGAGGATAAAACGAAAGAGAGGGGAACGATGGTGCAAGGGGCTTTGGGAACCCACGGAGAAGAAAAAGTTCTGGCTTCTCACATGGCCACGATTCAGCATTCCACAGATGGAAACAGGCACATGCTGGTCTTGTGACAAGGATCACCCCTCCCACTCTGTTTGTCTGCTGCATTCATTTACTCTGCAACGACCCAGCCTTCGGAAACGGAGAGGCTAAGTGGATGGTCACTCGTTGGGGTAAAGATGCCCTAGAGATAAACAGGACTGTCCGACGATAAGTAACCAGCTGTACAAAACAGGCTTCAGCAGCTGCAGAGGACGGAATGGAAGGCCGCCTTGCCATGCCAAATATGCGCGGAATCTGTTTCCCCCTTCTTTATTTATTTTGTAACATCTGGCCCGATGAAGAGTTCTGGGGAACTCAAAAGTGTGCACAAGAGTTATGTGTCGTTGGGTTGGTCCCAATGAACGGAATTACGTGGACTGAGGTTTTGGCTTTTTTCGACTTTGCTGTTGGACAAACATGGCTGTAAACAGCTTGTCTACTGTACTGCCTTATCACTCATAAGCATTCATTTAGATGTCTGCATTGTTAACCAGAAACAAGAGGAGGAGGAGGAGGGTGTTGTATACCAAGCGGAGACCACACATGTGATCAGGGAACCATGTGGTTGGGAAAGGGACGCAAGCTTCACCTCCAAAGACAATAGCCCAAACGGATCCTAGCCCACTCCTATTGGATGGCTAGGACCCTAGGAGTAACCAATGGGGAACAGGGTGCACTGTAAATAACCTATCACGGGTGTGTGTGTGTGTGTGTGTGTGTGTGTGTGTGTTGGGGGAGTGGGAAACACGGGAATATAAACCAGGCTGCAAGCCGGGTAGTCATGTCCGGTCTTAGATATACCTAATAAAGTATGAGCTGTTATCATGCATCTACACATCAGTCTCAGAGGAGGAGGAGGAGGAGGGATTGGATTTATACCCCACCCTTCACTCAGAGTCTCAGAGCGGCTTAGCAGCTCCTTTCCCACCCCCCACCCCCATTCAGAGATTTGACGATTGGAGGTGGGATGAAGGGTGAAGTGGGGTTAGAGCTGCCAGGTCTGGATTGGGAAATTCCTGGAGATTTGGGGGGCTGACCGTGGGGAGGGGAGGGTCCTCACCTCATAATGCCATAGAGTCCAAAGCAGCCATTTTCTCCAGGGGAACTGATCTTGGAGATCAATTGATCCTGGAAATCAACTGGAATAGTGGAAGATCTCCAGATGCCACCTGGAGGTCGGCAAGCCTAGGTGGGGTGGAGAACAGCAACTTCAGCCATTCACAAGAACAACGTTTCAACAGTGCAACCCCAGACGCAAAAAAGGGAGCAGCAAACAAAGTCTGCCTTGGTGAAGCAAACAAGGATAACTGGAATGCATTCAGCCACTGAGGGTCTGCACATGAAGTTCTCTATGTGGATGGAACATCCGCAATGGAAACCGCAGAGCTGAAATTGGAGGCTGTTGCTACTCAACCTACCTGGAAATAACAATTTCTATTTCTATTTTCAGTCAATAACAAGAACTCGAACAGGGGAAGTGGCTTTGCCCAGCAATGCAGAATCCTGTTTTCAATGGAACCTAACTAGTAGCGGCCCATCTAGGATTGCTCGGCACATTATTGTTCCCTCCCCACAACCACGGGGCACGTACCAAGCAGATATTTCAGAATATTTCCCAAGCTTAACTGCTCTCCCCTCTCCAGTTTGGTGTAGTGTGTGGACTCTAATCTGTGAGAACCGGGCTTGATTCCCCACTCCTCCACTTGCACCTGCTGGATGACCTTGGGCAAGCCATAGAGGTGTTCTTGAAAAAGAGCACTTTTTGTCAGAGGTCTCTCAACCCCACCTACCTCACAGGGTGTCTGTTGTGGGGAGGGGAGGGGACTCTGTAAGCCGCTATGAGACACCTTTGGGTAATGAAGGGTGGGGTATAAATCCAATCTCCTCTTCTCCTTCCATTAGATTCCAACAATACTTCCAAGTCCACATTTAACTTTATCTGCATACATATACATTGCTCACAGTTCTCCAAATATAACTAATGTCCAACATTTAAAATATTTTCTTTGCACCATCTTGTCAGCAAATGCATCTAGGATCCTACCAAAATTCACTTTTCTAGTTTGCTCAGTGGCTAATACAGAAAGATCCAAACATCCCCCTTTCACAGTCCTTCTTATACCCACACTGCCCCCAGTGGTGGGGGAGAGTCACTGCAAGGCAAGGGAAACGAAAACACATTACCTGGCTGGTGCTCCATAAGGGAGAGAGGCTGCACTAGGAAAACTAGCCCAACAGCAGTAGTAGTCTGCACTAGCTGCTCCTCTCAGGCCAAGCCCATGGGAGCAACACCTCACTCTATGGGCACGATGTGGTTGTTAACTTGCTTGCACCCACTCCATGAAAGATCTCCAAACAGGTCAATCCTGATACTCGGCCACTGCCCAGTCTGTTTGAATCAGAATAATAGAAAGCTGAAGGAAAGCATAGGCTGACCCCAGATCACAAAAGCAGCCAGCAGTAGAGGAGACTGTTCCTTAGGCTGACATTTACCTTCACCTGGCTGAGAAGGCAGGGCAGGAGAGTGGGGCTGCACCCCTGGGAGAAGGAGGGGGGCGTCTGAGCAGTCTTACAAAGCCAAATTGTCACAAGGGAGGTGGCTGCATGTTAGACTTTAGCCAGCTGCAGGTGAGCAGGAGTCCTGAACGGGGCTTCTCTCTTCCACTACAACCTCAAGGACAAAAACAACCCCTCCTTCTCTCTGCCGGCCAATCCCATGATAACGAATGGCCCGGGAACGGCAAGATAACCGACTCGTTCTCCAGCTTATAAGGCCTCTCTTGTGCAGAATGAGTTTAAAAACTACTTCTCCCCCCCCCTTGTTCCAAAGCCGTTGGAAGGCTGTACAGTTGGAGCGCCAGCCCTCGAAAACAAGCCGAACCAGAAATGCAATCCTTTAATTGCCTGAGGGCACAATCAGTAATTCAAGGAAGCCAACTTGGGAGTGCAGCTGCGAACGGGAACATCCAAAAAATCACAGGAAGCGGTCAAGACCATGAATGGCGCAAGTCGAATATTTGTCCAAAGAGAAGGAAGGAATGTCCCAGGCCTATAGCCTTCGACCCTCTTGGCGCTTTGCAGTTTTCAGTGTGTAAAACAATAGGGGCAGGGTTACCACATTCCCCCCCTTTTAAACTGTCCTGGCTTCTATGCATTTAACAGTCTCACAGGCAGAACTTAGCAGGTGCTGATCCTGCTTAGCTTGTGAGATCTGATGAGATCTGGCTAGCCTGGTATATATAATATACATGATATAGAATGATATTCAGTTGCTGTCTTTGAAAAACCCCCGAAAAACTCTGGTAGTGCGAGTAGGTAGAATGGCCACTGCTAGGGGAAAGCTGTAGCCTTAGAAGGTAAACTACACATGCCTGTCCCCATGTGGACATGTACTTGGAAATAAGTTCACTGAATACTACGGGGCATCCAAGTAAACAGGGGTTGGACATTCTGAGTAGGGTCTTAGCAAACCTGCGCTTGGTCAGAATATCTTTCAAATATATATATATATATACACATATCACACTGATGACATTTTGTCTGTGAGTCCTGAACGTGTACCCACGCAAATAATTCACATTAAATAAAGCATACTGCCCAACGGCTTGTAAACATTAAAGCATTTTTGTGATAGTTCCTGTTCAGTCTTTCTAATATCACAGATCAGTCATTCTATAGTATACTGGCATTTCCATAAGTTTAAACACAGAGGCACAAAGGCATCCACTGGTACAACAATTGCTCTCTGTTCAACATTTTCTGAAGTGTCATTCATGCCAACCTCCAGGTGGGGCCTGGTTATCTCCTGCTATAACAACCAATCTCTGGAATACAGAGATCGGTTCCCCCCTGGAGAAAATGGCTGCTTCAGAGGGTTGGTGGACTCTATGGCATTGTACCCTGCTGAGGCCCCTCCCCTCTCCAAACCCCGCCCTCCACAGGCTCCACCCCCAAACTCCAGGTGTCTCCCAACCTAGAGCCAGCAGCCTTACTTGTTTTCCATGCCTCTTGTTCCAGCATGCACAAAACCTGTGCCAGGCCCACAGACTTAAGTTCGTTCATCTCTATTGTAAGGTAAGATTCACCGATGTTACCAAAGGAAGGGCTGAGATATATGAGAAGTTTTGGGTGCTGATGGTAGGGACACTTTCCTGGGACTAAGCTTCACTGACTAACGTGGGACTTAGTCCTAAGTAGACCGCCTGAGGCCTGTTCCCACTGACATTTGAGGGAAAAATATCGTCCATCCGTACAACCCGTCCTGGTTGGCGAGTATATGGGGAGGGAATTTAACATTTGAATATTTCTCCCTAAAGATTAATTCCAGAACATGGGCATATCAAGGAAGGGCCCTTCACTGAAACCTTTGTTGACTGTTACTTTTCTGTTTGCCAGACTGTGTATGGCTCCCCCCCTCCTGTTGGGGGTATTAATTTCAAGCATTTGATCTACCCCAGACAGTTTTAAGTAGTATCCCATCTAAAAATTATTCTGTTTTACAGAGAGATGCCAAAACTGCTTTACTGCCCAGGAGTCACACATTTAAATCTGGGAATTCCAGCCTGCTTTATTCCAGGTTGGGGGGGGGGAGCTCTCACAATGATTACACCAATATTGTTGGAAAGACCAAGATTTGAATCCAGTATCATCTTTAAAGACCAACAAGATTTCCTAGGTATAGGCTTGTGAGAATCAAAATTTCCTTCATCAGATACAAGTAGGAAACACATAGGCACACTTATATTTGACAAAGGGAGCTCTGACTCTCACAAATTTATGCCCTGGAAATCTCATTAGTCTTTAAGGTGCCGCTGGATTTGAATCTTGCTTTTCTACTGCAGACCAACATGGCCACTCATCTGAAACTGTCATCATTGTTGGAAAAACACTCCGCACATCCTCTTTTTAACCACAATTTTCCTTACCTATTTAATACATTTTTTACTCCATACTCTTAGCATAGACGCCTCCAAAAGCAACTTCCGACATTAAAACAACATAAAACGTGCGATAAAAGCAATCGTAACACAACATCCGTAATAACTCCATGATAAACACGGGAGCCTAAAAACATTAAATATCTAAATGGACCTTTGGCAGGATCCCATTGGGCTCATTCTGTGCTCTTAATATGCCTCTTATGTCTGGATTTTATTTATTTAAATCGATTTTTACCCCCTCTCTCCAGCACAGTTTCAGCCTGAAAGGCTCCCAAGGCAGTTTCCAAAATTAAAAACTATACAAAACAGTCATAGGAAAAGCAATAAAAGCAATCAGAAAACGACGTCCACTATAAACCATTGATAATAAAATTAGCAGCCTATAAGCACTAAATGCCTAAAAAAGGATAAAGCCAGCAAGTGATTGCTTAAGAACACATCTTTAAAACACTGAAAACAAATCAGCTAAGATTCTGACTTGGGGAAGGGGAGATAAACATTTTCTCTTGGCACCCATTTTGTAATGTAAGGATTTTCAAATATTTGCATTGAAATATTTGGGTTTTTTACAAAACAACAACACCACCAAACCCTCTGCAGACCTAATCATCAGCATATTGCAGCCAAACAAACAGGAGACTCCTGCTGCCTTCAAAACTAACAAATTTATGATGGCATAAGCTTTGGTGAGCAGAGGACCCATAAATTGGTTAGGCCATGAGACTAGACAGGTTCTACAAGACTCATTTGTCAGGCTGACTGGGGCAGACAGCTACAGCGACCCTTCTGCATTTTTGTTGAATTGCAGCCACCGACAGGAAAACATACATTGTTTAGCCTTCAAAGAGCTACTAGGCTCCTGTTTTGTTTCTTTTTAATCCAAAAGTGAAACTAATAACTCCATTTTTTAAAAAAACGACAACCTTAAATAATAGAAAAAGGAAGTGAAATCAGCAAGCCTAGTGTACTCTGAAGGTGCTCAAAGACTGTCCGATTTTGAGGTTAACAAACTGTGTGACCAGTGGTCTATCTTTTTAATATGCTGGTCCGTCAAAATCCAAGATGGGATCTGCCCACAAGTATTCTCTGGGATGCTACATCTGATGATGTATAAATCCAGTTGGAAACAGCTTTGGTTATAAGAACTTTGGACCTTTCGAAATCTTTGCTCAAGTTTCAGTGGCGTTGAGACCCTGGGAGGACGGCTGGTCTGTCTCTCTTCCCAGATTGCTCACAGGGTGATAAATATTAAACACAGAATACACAACGGAGAACAAACAGCTTTCAATGGTATGTGGAGCAATGCTCCCTCTAAGCTGCGGAGTCTTGTGAGCAAAAATGCTACTTTGTGAGCTACTGGCATTAAAGTTGTGAGCGAGCGATTTGGCTACTGCATACATTAGTTTGCTCTGGAGCCATCCTTCCTGAGCTGAGACAAAAACGCGTGAGCCGGAGGCTAAAGAACTGTGAGCTAGCTCACACTAACTCAGCTTAGAGGGAACACCGATGTGGAGTTGTAGGGCAGGTCCTGAACCTTTTCAGGTAATGATTTTAGATGTCGTTTCTTATGGGTTTAGGTGAGGTGACTTAAACCATGGAAACTCTCAAATGTATGTTTTTATGTAACAACCAAAACAAAGAGGTTTTCCGTTTGGAATTTAATACAGGCATGAGGTTTACGGCAATATTATAGTTAGAAGAAAATTTTAGGTCAAATTGTCTTTAAAACTGTCTTTAAGAACCTGTTAGCTATTTATTTATCTGATGGCACCTGGTATATTCTGGCCACTGTGTGACAGAGTGTTGGACTAGATGGGCCATTGGCCTCATTCAACATTGGCTTCTCTTATGTTCTTATGTTCTTAACAAAATATTACATACATATATATATATATACACATAGAAAAAGGAAATGAAAGCTTCAAGTGTCACTCTGACTCCTCTCCAGCCAACTGCATTTCTGTTTCCTGAGTGTGTGTGTGTGTGTGTGTGTACATTTTGCTTATTTATTGCCTGTCTTTCTCACTGAGCCTCAAAGAGGATTAGAGAGTGGGGGGGAATGGAAAGAAAGATGATCATGCAATATAGGATGTGGAATGAACGACACAACAGGACTAGGAGTACAAAATTGAACAACAATGTGAGAAACCATGTGCACACGCAGTATAAAATATACAATGTACAATGGAAAAGGACAATGCAATAGCTGCAATTGTTGCATTCCTACATGTCAAAACTGCACCTATCGGACTCAACACATGATGGCTGCCTTATACTGAGTCAGACTTCTCTGCTTGGCAGCAGTTCTTAGGGGACTCAGGGTCTCTTTCATATCACCTACTACTTGATACTTTTATAAGTGGAGATCCCACGTACTGAGCCAGGAACCTTGAACATGCACAGCAGCTACCCTACCACTCAGCCACCACACCCCAGATTCCTGACAGGGCTGCACCTGTTGGATTTCTGCCTGTCAAAGGCCCAGGAACCCTGCCATGGGAAAAATCGGGCAACCTCCTCTCACTGCCCCAGTGGGCTGAGCCTAAGGTTGCCCAGCTCCAGGTAGGGAAACACCTGGAGATTTTAGTGGTGGAGTCTGTGGAGAGTGGCGTTTGGGAGGGACGTCCACAGGGTATAATACAATAGAGTCAACTTTCCAAAGCAGCCATTTCCTCCAGGGGAACTGTTCTCTGTCGTCTGCACATCAGTTGTGATTCCGGGAGGTCTCCAGACCCTACCTGGAGATTGGCAACCCTTTCCGGTGTGCCCTCCCCATGGGGCTTTTTATGGGCTCCCGAGCTCCCCGTTCTTTTTCACTTACTCATTCACCGCCTCTCTCCACGAGGGCCGCTCCATCCTCTCCCCTGACACATCCTTCGCAAGGGAGAAAGAGGCGGGCTATTTGAGGCAGGAGTATCCATCAGGCACTCGCTTAGGCAGCCCTGAGAAGTCGCCGGGCGGGTGATAGGAGCAGGGGCCTTCGTGCAGCTCCGTTCTTGCCGTACAACATGGCGGCGCTGTGGAGGGGGCGCCCACGCTTTCGATACGAGCCTCGGCTGTACTGTACGGCACGGGCCCTGTCAGGTACGAGGGTCTCTGCGCCGATACGCAGCTCTTCGGAGCAGTTTTCTCGCTCCGGCTGCAAACTCTCGGGGGCAGGGCAAGGGGGACTGAATGGATTCTGGCCGGAGGAGCCTTAAGTGCACATTCAACAGGTGAAGCTTCCCCCATCATTGCATTGCATTCTTTCCCAGCTGTACAATACCCAGCTGTACAGTTCACAAGAGCGATGCCGGTGGTGAAGGGTAGTGGCGGAAACCCGGCTGTGAAAGGCGATGGTGTTTTCCGTGGCAGGCGTGGGCGAAGCCTGTGCAGCAGCAGGAGTGGCTTGTGTCGCTCTCGGGAGAGGCGTGGAGGGGCTCAGCTCTGCTCGAACGCCTTGCCTGGGAACTGCGGTCCAACCCTGTGCGTGCTTACACAGGAGCAAGCCACAGGGTGTTCTGCGGGGCTTCTGTTCTGGTACCTGTGCAGCTTTAAGTCTCAGCTTTAAGAGCGCAGCTTTAAATCTCAGGTGCACAGCGACTGATCACAGACAGGGAATGCGTGGGGAGGCACTCTGCATGTGCTCAGAGGCATGTTACCATTGTCTCCCCAGTTGCAATACCTGAGCACGAGTGCTCAAAACCGGCCCTGGGTGAGATGAAGTCCAAATGGGCCTACATGTTAAGGCAGGCAGGGATGTTGAGCCTGAAGTATCTGCTGGCAAGGTTCACCTAATATTTTACCAAAAGGGGGGGCTCTGACTTACCTTGGCAAGTTATCACAGTAGAAAAGATGGTCTCATGGAAGGGGCCTCCTTGTTTAAGCTGACTTCAGTTGTCCTCTCAGATGGATTTTTCTCTTTTTTATGGCTGCCTTTTAAATAGTGGGCAATCAAATTGCTTCTCGGAACCTCCTGCCCGCCCCCTCAAACCCCAAAGAGGTTTAAAACTGGGCCATCTTTCAACAGCTTTTATTACTTTGGTTTTACTTTCACACACATTGCTGGTGGACTAAACTCATTCGCAAATGAACAGTGGTCGGGTACATTTCTTTGGCCTTTCCCAATTTCCTCAAAGGATGCCAGAATTTTAAGATTGTTTTCTGTCCCCGGTCTGCTTTTTTAAGAAACCCATTATTATCTCCATCCTGGAGCCCAAAGCTGGTGTATCTGAACTGAAGAGGAAATATAAAATGACGGATGGCCCTTATTTCAGATGCTATGGCGCACCATCTAATAAACAGCACTGTTCCTGTCCCTTCAGTCTTTTATAGTCAGTCCTCTGAATGCTTATCCAAAGCTGATTGTACTGAGTTCAGTGCTAAATTAGTGGGCCTCGGACTGTGTCCTTTTATCTGTCAGTCTTGGGCAGATTTACAGTATATATAAAAAACAAACACACACATATGTGATCAAGAGATACAAATATAAAAATCCTGGAACCATAGATCTGTAAAAATCAGTAATTCATGTTGATAGTATGCTGCCATTTTGTATATAAATAGAATATCGGCTGAGAAGCACAATTTTTGTCAGAACATGATCAAGTTTTGTTGTGGCCACTCAGAAGTAATCTTCGCTTATGGATGTCCACACTAGCTGAATATTTTGGTAGCTATTTCCAAAGAAATTTCTCCCTAGCCTCAGTGTGTTTTGAAGGATAAACAAAAACATGCATTAATGAGTCAACTGCTGCTAAAGAACAGTCACAAAAGTGCCATTCTGGAGATGTCCTGAGAAAGCGATCCTTCATCTCAGCTGCGGGTAATGCATTACAGAGTGCAGTCGTGTGCAGCCATCTCAGTTTAGGAACTGTCAACAGTAAGGCTGCTTCATATGTTCAAAGGTGGCATACAAATAAAGTAAATAAAGGCTGCAGTCACACACACTAAATAATCCACTTTCCAACTGGATTTTGCCAGTTCACACAGTAAAATCCAGTCGGAAAGTGCAATGAAAGTGGATCCAAAGTGGATTATTTAATGCCTGTGATTGCAGCCAAATATATTTAGCAAATATAGCATTCCCATAGTGTTTGATGCATCTGTCGTCCTACATCTTTTCTCTAATTGCCCAATCCTACAAACTTGGTACACATGGCTAAAATCTATTCTTTCTAAATGCTTTTGTATATTCTTTTGTTTGTTTGCATACTTGCATTGTTATCGTTATTAATGTAAATTCAATAAATTTTATTGTACAAACCTGGTACACCAGAGCCCCACTGATTTGACGCCTCCTCGGGAGTAAGCCTCATTGAACATAACCAGGTTTTCTCCTGAGGCAGCCTCTGGAGGATCAGGCTGCAAGGGACGCTCTCTCTCGCCCAAACCCCAATGTTCTTACTAAGAGCTGTGCTGGAAGTTCCTAGCAGGTTGTGCCCTAAATTATTCCTCTATCGCCACCACACAGCCTTGGCTCATAATTTCAGAATGTTTTTAAAGCCAAAGTTGAATTGTCCTTACCTCCTGGCAAGAGGTGGAATGGGGAGTCACAGGGACTTTCTGCTCCCCTCTCTGTCTTGGAGGAAGAAGGGAAAGAAATGGGCCGGTGTTTTGGCGGTGTGGTACAGAAGGTTATGGATGGCTTGTGAACACAGTGTGGAGGAGAGGGAAGGGCTTGATGGATTCTGACCTTTTCTGTGCTAGTCGGGAAAACTCTCCCAGCACTGCGCAGTCCTTGTATAAGCTGTAAGAGCTGAAATGGAAACCAGTTGCCAGTTCCAGTTTGGCAGATAATTTGGTGAACAAAAGGCACGTGCAAAAATCTTTCCTCATGAAGGATTTACAGGCCTGTTTGCTCCACATGGGAGCTGCGGTGGCTCAAGTGGTTAAGACACTGAACTGCAGGCTGTGGAAGGTCAGTAGTTCAGCAGTTCAAGACCCGGGTGCCGCAAGGCGGGGTGAGCTCCCGTCTCTAGTTCCAGCTCCTGCCAACCTAGCAGTTCGAAAGCAAGAAATTGCAAGTAGATAAATAGGTACCACTTCGGTGGGAAGGTAACAGCGTTCCGTGCACCTTGGTGTTTAGTCATGCCGGCCACATGACCACGGAAACGTCTTCGGACAGCGCTGGCTCTTCGGCTTTGAAACGGATATGAGCACCGCAACCCTAGAGTCGGATTCGACTGGCTTTCGAGCAAGGGAACCTTTACCTTTACCTTGCTCCACATGCAGGATACAAGAATGGGGGCACATATCAGACTACTTGTTTGTTGTTTTCCCCCCATGCATTCCTCACGGACATTCGTAGCAGCTTTTAGAGTATGCATAAACTGTCTCTGTTCTAAGTTACGATGCAAACGTTCTCCTGATGGTCAGTTTGGAAGTTCTAGATCTGGTCATCCAGTGCCTATTTTTAAAATTTAGCTTCAATTCTTGGATGTCTTTGCTTTTAATAACTGCAAATTTCTTTTTTGCGTTCTGCAATTTTTCTGCTTAGGGTGTGTGGTAAATGCAGAGATAACGTTCTGTACCATCGCAGCCACCTTGTTAACTGCGACGGCCTTGTGACAGATAAATATCCATGTGACTCATGTATCGGTATGTTCAGTCCGCTGATAAGCAGCACAGCTGTGGCATAGTGATAATTCTCCATGTTGTTCTCATTGCCACTGCAAGTGCAAAAGCATTCGCAATGGCAACGGACCATCCCCTTCATCCGTTGAGCAGTGGATTCCTGTCCCCTTCAGCTGTTTTGCAACTTCCCTTCCCCTTTCTTTTCCAGGCAGTCTGGAGGAAACCTGCCCGCACCATTCCCCTTATACTTCTGTAACAAAAAGGGTGAGAGACTTTTGTTTTTCTTAATGAAAACTAGGAATTCAAAGGAACTAGTTGTGGCAATAAATCATCATAATTTGATTTCTCTATAATGCAGTAGGATTTTAAAGAAGCCCTCCAGTGGCACAGTGGGGGAAATAGCTGCCCCAAGAAGCTTGTGGAAGGAAAATGGTGATGGTGTGGATGGGAACTTTGAAATGGTGCCGCTTCCTGTACAGACGGGAAGTCCTGTCTTGGACTGTGTTATTTCAGAAAGGATTGTAGCAACAGGTTTGGGAAAGACTGAATTAAGGCAAGGGAAAATCTGGAAAGTGGACCATTACAGGACAATGTTGAATGGACGCTCTGCTTTTAGTGAGTTGGGCTCTGAGTGCTTGTTCAGAATGGACTATGATTCCATTCTTTCAGTTTATCAGTTTGTCAAGAGATAAGTACAGCTATCATGTGAATAACAGTTTGTGAAACTTCTTGGATCTTACTTGATATGGTTCAGGCATAATGGCAAATCATGGTTTGTTGTTGCATGTGGGAGCTGGTGGGATTCTTGGCCTCACGTGCTTTCCTCCTGCATACGGGCACAATACTGCATGCTCCTTGCTAATCAAACACTTCCTCATTATAGGCAAACCAGATTTTGTCATTGTGTGCGTGTTAAGTGCTAGCAAGTTTCTTCTGACTTATGGCACCCCTGTGAATGAATGACCTCCAAAACATTTTGTCATTAACAGTCTTGCTCACGTCTTGCAAAATGAGGGCCATGGTTTCCTTGAATAAGTCAATCCATCTCACGCTGGCTGTCTTTCCAGTGAATCATGTCTTCTCATAATGTTACCAAAGTATGATAGCCTCAATTTAGTGGTTTTAGCTTCTAAGGAGAGTTTAAGCGTTGTCATTATGGCCAACAAACTTTGGTTTCCTCTCTTCATTTCAAGCCAGAGCTTGGAATTTTGGTTTGGACTGCAATAAAAGGAACGATAACTTGTGGTTGAGATGTAAAGATAAATTTCATTGTTGCTATGAAAGTGGAAGTGTTTCCTAATCGTGTCACATGTGAGGAGGTGTACAGGAATCGGAGCATCTTCATGTAATGATAGAAAAGAGCAAGAGTCCATTAGCACCTTAAAGACTAACAAAATATGTGGCAGGGGAGAAGCTCTCGTGAGTCACTGCTCACTTTTTCAGATGAAGAGGAGAAGAAGAGATTGGATTTATACCCCGCCCTTCGCTACCCAAAGGTGTCTCAGAGCGGCTTACAAATGCCTTTCCCTTCCCCTCCCCACAACAGACACCCTGTGAGATAGGTGGGGCTGAGAGAGCTCTTGACAGAAACTGCTCTTTTTCAAGAACAGCTCTTATCAGAACTACAGCTTGCCCAAGGTCATCCAGCCAGGTGCAAGTGGAGGAGTGGGGAATCAAACCCGGTTCTCCCAGATTAGAGTCCGTGCACTTAACCACTACACCAAACCGGCTCAGATACAGCTAGAGTAGGAGTCCATCTGTCCTATTTATTGGAAAGTGGATGTCAGCTAGGCCTCTGCCTAGTCCTGGCTGCCAGCGGAGTGGGGTGACTACTCTGGAATGTTAAGTTTCATTTCTGCTGTATCTTCACTGTTTCTGTTATCTCTGCTTGACCTTCAGTGCCAGGTATAGTATTTCTCCTGGGAACTAAGGCCCGTTACTTTGGTGGGCTTCCACCTGACCCCCTCATTGGCCCCGGGCCATCAGGGGGTCTCTTTGAGTAACGTATCACTGCTTGCTTCGCGCGCTTTTATTCAGTTCTAACACAAGATGGTTACGATATCTGCATACTATCAAACGTCTCAGTAGACTTTACTTCTTTGAATGAAAGCTGTTGGGAACTGATCGCTGCAGGAGTCTAAGAGTGGGGTGATTTCAGATCCACTTTCCCATAAATAGGACAGATGGTCTCCCACTCTGGCTGTATCCAAAGAAGCGAGCTGTGACTCACGGAAGCTCCTCCCCTGCCACATATTTTGTTAGTCCTGCCAACCTAGCAGTTCGAAAGCAAGAAAGTGCAAGTAGATAAATAGGTATCACTTCGGTGGGAAGGTAACAGCGTTCCGTGCGCCTCGGTGTCTAGTCATGCCGGCCACATGACCACGGAAATGTCTTCGGACAGCGCTGGCTCTTCGGCTTTGAAACGGAGATGAGCACCGCAACCCTAGAGTCGGATTCGACTGGCTTTCGAGCAAGGGAACCTTTACCTTTACCTAAGGTGCTACTATTGGTCTCTTGCTCTTTTCTACCGCTACCCATCTTGGTCTGTCTTCAGGTAAGGACAAACTGTGGCTGGTCGTTATCTTTGAACTTTGGCACGTCAGGGTCGAATTGTGCATCTTCATGCAAGGAAAGCTACATATTGCTTGCTGTGGGGCGTTTTAAGTGTCTTGGTCTGTTTCTTTTTAATCCTGTGTCTTTATTTGAAAGTACACAAAGTTCCCACAGACAGTGAACAATACAGAAGAATATTCTGCCACGCAGATTGATGGTGGCATATACACGGGAATATTAAGGACAGAAAGAGAAATTACAGAGGGAGGAGATCTTAGGCAAATAAAACATTTATTCCTATAAAAGATTCATATCCTGCCTGCACATTTAAAATAAATGTCTGAGGCTGTTTACAAGTTATTAAATCACACTGTATCATTTAAAGAGATTAAAATACAAAAGGACCATTAGTGTTGAAACCCAAAAAGCAGCAGTTTTAACATTATTATAAGGCAATCAGAATGGCAGCTCACCCACAGTGTTAAATGATAGTTTACTTATGACGTGCATTGTGGATACTATTTATGAGATGAAGTTAGAATGGAATCTAAGCAACCCCATTATAGGTAGGTTCGATCAGCAGTTGCCTGGAGTCTGATTCTTTTTCCCTTTTGGAAGGAGTGGATTGAAAGCAAAGAAAGAAGAGCTTTCTCTGCTCCAGAATGCACCCCTTCTTCAATAGCTTCCCTCTTGCAGGGGTCAAAGATACTTGAAACAAGCGCTGGGTAGGGGCCTATTTGGAAACGTGGTCTGGAGCAGGGAAAATGTCAGGTGGGGAAGAGAGATTACGTCCCTCTATCCTTTCCCCACCATTGTGCCAGTATAAATTCCTTTCTCCAAGAACAGGGGTGTCATGCTTTGATTTGCTAATGGTAGCTCGGCTCTTAGAGAGTGCTATCTCATATTACCCCAGATCCCTGGCATCCCTGGTTAAAGGATTTCCATTTCAGGTATTGAGAAAGAGAGCTGCAGTGTGAGGAGCGCCAAGCTAGCTGGATTTGTGCTGTGATCCTGTGTTAACACAAATCAAAAACAATACATAAGATCACTGTAAATATTACAATAGCTCCTTGTTTTTGATTTGTGTTAAAGCATAACGCCAAAAAATTCATAAAAGCCTTGAGTGGTAAAAAAACTTTGAATTGAGTCTATTCACGGGATAAGTAGTGTTGTGTTGTTTAACTGTGATCCTGTGTCAGCAGCTTCATATGATCAAGCAAATACTGCATGTTTATATCCCCAGCCATCTGTTACTTTCTTCTTTTTTGTAATGCTCTTCCCCCCCCCCTTGTAGGGAAGTACGAATATGATCTCCTAGTTGTTGGAGGAGGATCTGGCGGCCTTGCTTGCGCGAAAGAAGGTTTGTGGTTTTCATTTATTTATATCCCACTTTTCTCCCTAATGGGCATCAACAGCGATTTATAGTTCTCCCCCCACTCCATTTCCTCATAACAGGAACCCTGCAAGGTAGGCTAGGCTGAAAGTCACCCAGCAGGCTTCCCTTGGTAGAGTGAGGCTAGGTCGTCTGTGAACAGTGAAGGCCCAGACTAGAACTGCCCAGAGGGAATGACATCACACATCTAGCCATTCCCATCTATAGTGCGGGTGGGTGGGTGGGGGAGCCTGTTTTTTGACAGAGATGGACCACTCACAGCCAAGAAGAGGCCAGCCCTCGTAATTTCCCTGGCTTTTTTTCTTTTCTTCTGTTCCGGCTCACTGCCAGTGTTGAAGCCAGGCTGGGAGAAAAATCTTTAAAACGACAGAATGCAGCAAGGTAGGGGGAGAGAGGGCAGAATTGCGGCACTGTGTGTTTGTTTTGTTTCTAAACCAACAAAGACGACCGACCACCCTTTCATATAGGAATATCATAATAAGATCTCTCCTTGCTCTTAGCTGTGCATAACGAGTCAACGGCCTTTTCCAGATGCAGAGTTTTGCAAGTGGCAGCATGCCTGATACCCGTGATCTGCACAGATTGTGTCTCACTGTGTTGCCATAGGTGCTAGCCCAATCAGGACAGCAGAATCAGTGTGGATGATCAAGCTGAAGTCTGCCAAACTGCACTGCTAAACTACCACATTCTTCCTAGGGCTGCTGTAACTCTGCCCTCCCTTTTCTGTTTTCTGTATTTGATGGGGGACCCTGCTAGATATGCGAATGTCACAAACAAACCCAAGTTTGTTCATAACAAGCCCAAATGTGGTTTATAGTCTGCCCACTCCCTGCCGACTCTCTCTTCTGGCCTGCTGTGCTAAGGTCAAAGATTTCTTGGTTCAATCTAATTTGCTGTGGCATTTCAGAAGACGGGAATTTTGTTTCTTTCTCATTCACTTGGATTCTGATTGAGGACTGAGCTGTGGCTTAGAATCCCAGTTAATTGGAAATAGACTCCAGTTTTATTCTGGGTATAAGCTTTTGCGTACGCATGAAAGCTTATACTCACAATAAAGCTTTGTTGGTCTTAAAGATCCCCCTGGACTCAAAGTTTGTTCCACTGCTTCAGACCAACATGGCTAGAAGATCTTCAGCCACACTCTGTGCAACAAGAACCAATGTGGTGTACTGGTTAGAGCATTGGACGAGGATTGGGCATTGCCAAGTCCAGTTCCCTGCTCTTCTATAAAACTCACTTGGGTGACCTTGGGCCAGCCACTCGCTCAGTCAGCTTAAAAGATATTTTACACTTTCCTTAACTCTATATTAAGGAGCTGCGGTGGCTCAAGTGGTTAAGACGCTGAACTGCAGGCTGTGGAAGGTCAGTAGTTCAGCAGTTCAAGACCCAGATGCCGCAAGACGGAGTGAGCTCCTGTCTCTAGTTCCAGCTCCTGCCAACCTAGCAGTTCGAAAGCAAGAAATTGCAAGTAGATAAATAGGCACCACTTCGGTGGGAAGGTAACAGCGTTCCGTGCGCCTTGGCGTTTAGTCATGCCGGCCACATGACCATGGAAACGTCTTCGGACAGCGCTCGCTCTTCGGCTTTGAAACGGAGATGAGCACCGCAACCCTAGAGTCGGATTCGCCTGGCTTTCGAGCAAGGGAACCTTTACCTTTTACCTAACTCTATATTGTGGTCTCTCTTTCTTTTTGAAGCTGCTCAGTTTGGAAATAAGGTGGCTGTCTTAGACTACGTGGATCCTTCTCCGAAAGGTACAGAGTCATCCAGACGCAAATCATCAGTGTGGTATTTGTATCCAAGGACATCCACAGCATGCTGAGCTTCAAGGCTGAGAGGCTATCAGCAAGGCAGCGAAACAGGATCCCTGGGGACTTTGGGCATCCTTGGGGGATTCTCCCGGATTGTATGGGGGGGGGAAATGACTGTAAGATTGTTTAGGAAATGGCCAAAACTGGCCTCCCACCCCAGTTCTTTGTGCTCCCCTCTGAGCTTGCTGTACCATAACTGCGATTTTTTGTTTTTGTTTTTACTCCATCTGTTCTGCTTCCTCTGTGCTTCTTGTGCATCTATGGGATTCCAAATAGCAGTTTAGATAAGGCACAGAGGATCTAAGCTGTGTCCTTGCTGGCAGTCTCTCTGTCGTAGAATCTCCTGCGTGTTTCGATTCTCACAATTCGGCTCGCACGGCCGTCTGTGTGCATAGCAGTGTGAAGCAGCCCAGGGATATTCGAGTGGGTGCAGTTCAAGCCTTTCTGCTTAGGTACCAGGGGTGCTAATTATAATCTGAATAAACAAATGACCCCTGTAGGCTAAACTACACATTGGAGTGAATCTAGGCAATTTTTTTCCCTGGTGGAAAAGGAAGGAGGGAGTCCCCTTTGACTTCCAAAAGCCTATGCTGAGCATCATGGGATCTGCGTGGGCAAAAGCCATGTGGGGACCAGGGGCTGGGCTGTAGTAAGGAGGGGAATTAGGTCAGATTGAGCAAAAGAACTGGCAGGATCCTGTCCATTACACAGGAATATTTACAGAGCTGGGAAAAGTCCGGAGGAGAGCAACCAAGATGATTATGGGGATTGGAGCACCTGCCTTGTGGGAAAAGGCTGAAGAGTCTGGGGCTTTTCAGTTTAGAAAAGAGACAACTAGAGGGGATATCAGATATTGCTCACTGTTTTGTTGTGGATTTCACAGCCTGAGAAAAGGAACTTTTAAAAAATGTTATTTTTTTTAAAGGGTTGTGTTGATGAATGAATGAATGCGTTTCTGTTTCTTTCTTTCTTTGTTTATAGGCACCAAATGGGGAGTTGGCGGTACATGTGTGAACGTTGGCTGCATTCCTAAAAAGCTCATGCACCATGCAGCCCTTCTGGGGAGCGCTCTCAAAGATGCCCAGCACTATGGCTGGAGCGTACCTCAGCCGGGGACCCACGACTGGTAAAACAGGACTTATCAAGCAGACATTTCATTTGGTTTGCATCAACTAAGACCCTTGATCAGTTCTAGAATAACAAGCTCTGAACGCTTTTGATGTGGTTTCCCCGGCACTCTCTAGTACTCTTCCCCCAAAACTCTGCACAAGATCATACCTTTCCCCACACGCCCTAGGCATGGCCAAAAATACCAGGTGCCATCAGGAGGTCCAGCAGTGGGGTCAGGACACTAGAAGCCCTCCCACTGTTGCCCCACCAAGCACCGAGAATATAGTGCATCACTTGCCCTAGAGTCCCTATCTCTACCTTGTGGCTAATAGCCACTGATGGACCTCTGCTCCATATGATTATCTAATTCCCTCTTGAAGCTGTCCATGCTTGTAGCTGCCACCACCTCCTGTGGCAGTGAATCCCATGTGTTAATCACTCTTTGAGTGAAGAAGTACTTCCTTTTATCCGTTCTAACCCAACCGCTCAGCAATTTAATTGAGTGCCCATGAGTTCTTATATTGGGAGAAAGGGAGAAAAGTACCTCTTTCTCTACCTGTTCTATCCCATGCATAATCTTATAAACCTTGATCATGTCACCCCTCAGCCATCGTTTCTCCAAACTAAAGAGCCCCAAATGCTTTAACCTTTCTTCATAGGGAAAGTGTTCCAACCCTTTTATCATTCTAGTTGCCCTTTTCCAAAGCTATAATGTCCTTTTTAAGGTGTGGCATTTTTTATTGCAGTCGCACACTGTCTTGACATTTTCAGTGAGTTATCTACTGTGACTCCAAGATTTCTCTCTTGGTCAGTCTCTGCCAGCTCGGACCCATCAACGTGTATTTATAGTTAGGATATTTAGCTCCAATGTGCATCACCTTGCCACATTGAATCCCATTTTCCACGTTGACGTCCACTTGCCCATCCTCGACATATCCCTTTGGATGTATCCCTTTGGAGTCCTGGACAGCTCCATAGATATCCCAGGCACAATTCAGAACAGAGTGCATAATCTGGGTCTTCACATGTTGGTTTCTACGTGTGTGTACTATATTGAAATGTTACACCTGTGCACGGATATCTGGCATCTCCAGGAATGCAACAGGTACCCCAGACAGAAGTGGACAGAGAGCCCCATCACGA
The DNA here is from genome assembly GCA_029375565.1 of Gekko gecko. Classification (NCBI taxonomy): domain Eukaryota; kingdom Metazoa; phylum Chordata; class Lepidosauria; order Squamata; family Gekkonidae; genus Gekko; species Gekko gecko. Next base: position 62,190,800 of record JAPDNY010000012.1, on the reverse strand, counting down.
ATAAGGGAGAGATCAGAAGAGAATAAGCCAGGTCATGTCTTGCTTTTGATTTACATCCCTTTAAAAGTTGGTTCAGAAGTTGTTCTCCAAACCAGTTCAGCTTCACTCTTTGTACTATGGGGTGGGGAGTGGACACCAGCCAGGCAAAATACTTGCCAGAGGCTTGCTTATATGTATGTTGTGAGGAAACCTGGTCCATGTAGACATGCGTGTACCATTGATGGTTGCGCATATTTTGTGCTCAGCCATCTATACCAAAGTACAAACAGACTCAGTGTTCTTTGCAAGGCCAGGCTTTCTTTCTTTCCAGATTAAATAATTAAACATACTGTCCCTTCCTAAGAGCTCATAATGTGCCCAGGCTGTTCTCCACCTGGGCAATGACCCGGGTCGTTTGGCTTCAGCACAGCTGCTGCAGAGTGGTCAGAGGAAGCATTTTTCTATCTCCCATAATACTGGAACTTGGGGGCCAGACAATGAGATTGATACATGGGAGATTCAGAACCAACAAAAGGAAACACACCTCCATGCCAGCAGATAACAGTGGTATAGAATTCACTCCCACAAGATCTACTTACGGCCAGCTAGCTTAGATGCTTTAAGTAAGGATTGCACAAAAAGCAATGGAAACAGCCAGGGTTGTCAATGGCTGTTGGCCATGATGGCCTAACTGAACCTCCATGTTTTGAGGCAGTGTACTTCTGAGTAGCAGTTGCTGGGGGGGAGGGGGGAGCCGCAATGGGGGAAGCTTTGGCCTCAACGCCCTGCTTGTAGGCCTTCTAGGGGCATCGGTTGGCCATGGTGAGAAGATGCTGGACTAGGGAGACCCCGTCCACAATCAAACAGGACTTTTCTTACAGTGTTCAAAATTCTATGATGCAACCGCACATGTGAGTTAGCGAGAGCTGTGGCTAAAGCACTGGGGTCCTCTCTTGGTTGATATAAATAGGAACTGGTACTATAGAATAGCAGTTCTGAGATTCTGTGTGAATTCTTGAGACATTGATGCCCCAGACACATGACCTTGCAACCTAGGTATGCCGTTGATTTTCCATTTAAGCTGATTTTGCCCTCCCGCAGTTTGTAAAAACTGTGCCTGCTTTAGCAGGAGCCCTCCAGATCTACAGGACTTTGTGCCTGAGAAGTGCTTTTTAGTTGGGACTGTTCCTTAGCAGACATTTCTATCTGTAGCTAACATCTGATAACAGAACGCTCCATGGTCCAAAGGCTGTTGGTTTCTCACAGCGGAGGTTTGCTCACAATCCTCCTGAAATAATAGCTTCTGATTTTTGCATTAGAATTCCTGGCTTCGTTTCCTGCTATCGTATAAAAGCGTCTAGAATCGTTATGCAGAATGTGCCTTTATTTATGGCCTTAATTTTCACTGATACCCTAAGTAATAGCTTGTTGAGTTTATAAATAAAACAAATTGAACAAATCAAGCACCCTGGTTACTGTGCTACGCAGTAAAATAAACTATTCAGCTGCAGTGCTGCCTTAGATTATCCAGAACACTAGAGAATTTGGCTGGTGCTTGGGCTTGGAGGAGGTAGACCCGCCTAGGCAGAATGGAAGGAGGTGCTGCAGTAGAGCCTTTGTCATGCAGAAAAAGGAGGAAGAAGCTGTTATTACAAAGACAGGCACAAAAGCCAGGTCCAGAGTGGATGCATAGAAATAGGGAGAGGAGAAAAAACTTAACCCAATAAAATTGAATCAAAAACCAAAAAGGTAAGAAAGAAACCTATTGGAAGGCCAGGAGTTAAAATCTCATATATACATGCTTTAAGTAAAAAATACATGTATTTATTTTGAGAAAAGTTAAAAAAACACATAAGGGCCCAATGAAAGTCTCATTACAAAGTACAAATGACATACACACCAGGACCTATTATTGTGACCTAACTCGTTTCAGCCCAATAAGGCCTTCTTCAGAGGTCAACCAATCTGAGATACAAATAGGCACATGTTACAAAGAACTGGCAAAGAATATGTGTCAATACTGGACCAAAAAAAGGAATGCTGTTGAACAAAAGAGAATAATGAGTTTAAGTATTCATAAAATGCAATATGATGATTTTTACTCATAATATGGTTGAAAACCTCTATATTACTTACTTCCAAAGCGAAATTAATCAACACAAGACAGAAATGTTTTATGAGGCCTCAAGAATAAGTCATGTGGCTGATGTCACCGTTGTGTATCTAAAAATATATATGGAAAAAATGTCTAGTAAAATAATATAGGTAAAGCATGTAAATGCAAAAACTGAAATATCAATTGGAAGGTACTTTTTTATACAACGGATGTTTTAGTTTTTGCATTTATGTTTTTACCTGTATTATTTTACTAGACATTTTTTCCTTATACATTTTTAGATATACAGTTCTGATTCTTCCTGCATCATCGTATCTATGTGACGTTTTTAACTGTTGGCCCTCTACTAGGTTTCTTTCTTCCCTTTTCAGTTCTTGATCCGAGAGTGGATGCATACCTGTATGCTAGCTCCAATCTGCACCATTTCTCATTAACTATTCTTTGGAGCCTATAAAGTTTGTTGTTGTTTTTTAAACAATGTTAAGGTGTTGTTAGCTTCTCCCCCATGTCTCATTGTCTGGGGGAATGCAGAAAGATGCCCCTCAGTGACTGTGAAACTTCAAGTCCTTCTTTCCCCCTAGGTCTACAATGGCAGAAGCTGTTCAAAACCATGTGAGATCCTTGAACTGGGGACACAGACGGCAACTGCAGGATAAGTAAATATCTCCTCTCTTGTGTAATCAGACAGCTTTTATTCAGGGAAGATCGCTGTGCACTGGGAGTACCCGAAAGGTTACCAAATTGATCATAGTGTGAACTTGTGTCACAATAAACAACCTACGCACCAAATAGTTTACGGTACAATAAATGTGGTTGACTTTAAGGTGGCGTAGAACTCTTCTTTGGGGGGGGGGTGTTGCTGCATCAGATTAACACGGCTACCCCACTGAAATGCATCTGTAATAGAAACTCTCCTGTTAATGCCACACACGACACAGTTTCTGTGTGCAATGGATGTCATCGTGTCCTTTTTTCCCTCCCTTACAAAAGAGTAGCAGAAACAGCAACTAGACAAAAGCTTGTCTTGTAGGTTCTGGCCATATTGCTAAAAATGGAAATGAAAAGCTGTCTCATCCAGGGGCTTTGCACAGTGTGCCACATCCCCAGGTGGAGACAGCGGGCGAAAAGGTTTAATTTCGAGCACCGAAAATGGCAACGGAAACATCAAACAGACTCTTGGTATTGGGGATGGATTGGACACTCAACAGGCCTATTTCCCGGTGGGCCACTGCTTTAGAGAGGCACACTCTTGTCCAGGAGCAAATTAAGCCCAGCCCCAGCAACTCTTTCTGAGTTTCAGGGACCATAAAAGACACTGAAAGCCAATGTTGAATCAGGCCAATGGCCCATCCAGTCCAACACTCTGTCACACAGCGGCCAAAATATACCAGGTGCCATCAGGAGATGAGAGTTCCCATCTATACCCTGTGGCTAATAGCCACTGGTGGACTTCTGCTCCATATGTTTATCTAATTTCCTCTTGAAACTGTCCATGCTTGCAGCTGCCACGACCTCCTGTGGCAGTGAATTCCATATGTTAATCACTCTTTGGGTGAAGAAGTATTTCCTTTTATCTGTTCTAACCCGACTGCTCAGCAATTTCATAGAGTGCCCACGAGTTCTTGTATTGTGAGAAAGGGAGAAAAGGACTTCTTTCTCAACCTGCTCAATCCCATTCATAATCTTATAAACCTCAATCATGTCACCTCTCAGCCGTCGTTTCTCCAAGCTAAAGAGCCCCAAGCATTTTAACCTTTCTTCATAGGGAAGGTGTTCCAACCCTTTTATCATTCTAGTTGCCCTTCTCTGCACTTTTTCCAATGCTATAATATCCTTTTTGAGATGCGGTGACCAGAACTGTACACAGTATTCCAAATGAGGTCGCACCAATGATTTATACAGGGGCATGACATCAGTCGGAGGACTTCCTCTCTTGTCACCGCAATCTGATTCAGGTCTTTCAAACCCCCTCCCGAAATCGGTGCTTCTGGAGTGGGCAAACACTTCTCCTTTTCCACAGTGAAGACAGAGGCAAAAAATGCATTCAGCTTCTCAGCCATTTCCCTATCATCCTTCACTACTCCTTTTACCCCTTGGTCATCCAAGGGCCCCACTGCCTCCCTGGCTGGCTTCCTACTTCTAATGTATTTGAAGAAAGTTTTATTGTTGGTCTTTATGTTTTTTGCGATATGCTCCTCATATTCCCTTTTTGCTTGCCTGATCACAGACTTGCATTTTATTTGCCATAGTCTGTGTTCCCTTTTATCAACCTCACTAAGACTAGCTTTCCACCGCTTAAAGGAATCCTTCTTACCTTTTACAGCTTCCATTACTTTATTTGTTAACCATGCAGGCTTTTTTCTATACCTATTTGTACCTTTCCTAACCTGCGGTATATATTTTTTCTGAGCTTCTAGGATTGTCTTTTTAAATAGTCTCCAAGCTTCCCCAATGGTTTTGACCTTCTCCACTCTTCCTTTCAATTTCTTCCTCACATGTCCCCTCATACCAGAGAAGTTACCCCTTTTAAAGTTAAAAGTGGTTGCGTCAGTCTTATTGGGCAACTCCCTATCTGTACAAATGTTAAACTCAATGACATTATGGTCACTGTTCCCAAGTGGTGCAATCACTTTTACATCTCTCACCAGGTCTTGGGTGTTACTTAGGACCAAATCCAGGATCGCCTCTCCCCTGGTAGGATCTGTGACCATCTGTTCCACAGCACAGTCATTGAGAGTGTCTAAGAACGCAATCTCTTTTTCCCGACTAGAACTCATATTGACCCAATCAATGTGTGGGTAGTTGAAGTCGCCTATTACAACACAGTTATTTCGTCTAGCCGCTATCTTTAATTCATTCATCATTTTATAATCCTCCTCTATCTTTTGATCTGGTGGGCGATAACAAACTCCCACTGTTAAGCCTCCTTTCGGACCCACTATTTCAACCCATAGCATTTCCAGAAGTGAATCCAATTCTCTTACCCTCTCAATCTTACTGGACGGTATACCCTCTCTGACATACAGAGCCACCCCACCTCCAACCCTTTCCCCCTATCCTTCCGATATAATTTATAACCAGGAATCACCGTATCCCACTGATTTTCCTCATCCCACCAAGTTTCTGAAATACCCACAATGTCTATTTCCCCCTCAACACCAAGCATTCCAACTCCCCGATTTTACCTCGTAGACTTCTAGCATTTGTGTATAAACACTTATAGTTTCCCACGTTTGTTAAGCCCACAGCCTTCCTCTTGCTGCCTCGAGACCTTGCCAGGCAGTTCCTATCATTAGCCACAGTCTCAGTGGACAATTGTAATCCATTTCCTTGTACAAAAGTAATAGCTACCCCTTCATCTCTTTGAGATGAGCCATCCCGAACCAGAGACTTTTCATCTCCTGTCGGCTTTCCCCCATTATTCAGTTTAAAAACTGCTCTGCCACCTTTTTGATTTTGAGCGCCAGCAGCCTGGTTCCTTCTCGGGACAAATGGAGACCGTCCCTTTTGTACAGCTCCCTCTTGTCCCAAAAAGCATCCCAGTGCCTAACAAACTTGAACCCTTCCCCCTACACCATCGTCTCATCCACGCATTGAGACTCCTGATCTGTGCCTGTCTCTCCGGCCCTGCGCGTGGAACAGGTAGCACTTCCGAGAAGGCTACCTTGGAGGTCCTGGCCTTGAGTTTCCTGCCCAGCAGCCTAAATTTCTCCTCCAGGACCTCACGACTGCATTTCCCCACATCATTGGTGCCGACGTGCACCACGACCACTGGCTCCTCCCCTGCACTATCTACCAGCCTATCTAAAACACGCATAATGTCCGCTACCTTCGCACCAGGCAGGCAAGTCACCATACGGTCAGTACGCGGGTTCGCCACCCAGCTGTCTACCTGCCTAAGGATCGAATCACCAACTACCAAGAGCCCTGCGTCGTGGGCCATGGCAGTCTGTTGTCAGCTCCCCAGCTGTCTCCTCCTGCAATACTGCCAGTTTGGGTGATGATGCCCAGTGGCTGAGCTAGTGCCCGCTGTCAGCCCTACTGAACTGAGTGGCCCTGCAGTGCTGGCTTGCGGGAGCTGCTCAGCTTGACTGGCTCCTGGGACTTTTTTTGCTTCCCAGTCTGCTCCTGCTTGAAACATTGGTTGGTGCTTTTGGGGGGGGGGGGAGGCTGTTCATTGCTGCTCCCCTCCTTGCCGTCTCCCCCATACTTTAAATATTGTGAGGCTGAAGGCACAGAGAGCTGGTGGCAGCACTCCGTTAAGGTTGCAGTCCTGTACTGGGTTCCTTGGGAGTTAGTCCTGTTGAATTTAGCGGTACGTCGCTGAAAGATCAAGGTAGAAGGTCAGGCTCCAGGTGTTGCAGTTCTCTCTCGTTTTTTATTTTTGCAAATAGAAAAGTGAAGTACTTCAACTTGAAAGGCAGCTTTGTGGATGCTCACACAATTCGCGGGTTGTCAAAAGCAGGTCGAGAGGTAAGATGCACGGCGGGCTTTTTTTTTTTTTAATGGACTCCTGCTAATGGGAACAGTTGCGCCAGGTTGCTCCTAGCTCTTATCACGTGAGAGTCTTGCTGGGTAGCTATGGCTGTTTCCGTGATGGGGTGAAGTGAGGCAGATTTGGGGAGAGGGTGACAGCTGCACTGCCCCATTACCTTGTGCCTCCCCCACCACCACCACTGCAGGAGCCAGAGAAATTGATATTCCTTCTCTCCAGGTTCCGCAGGTGTCTTTCGAGACAGTGTGGCAAGCCATGTGCCCAGAGGGGCTTCCCAATGCCTCTCAAGTCATGTGACTTCAGGAAGCCCTACTGGGCATGTGCAGCTTACCATGCTGTCTTTAAAGATTCACAGAGAACCAAGAGGGGAAGGAAGGCAGCATGGTATAGCCCAGTCTCACCAGATCTGAGAGGCTAAGCAGGGTCAGTGCTTGGATGGGAGACCACCAAAGAAGGCTCTGCAGAGGAAGGCAATGGCCAACCACCTCTGCTTCTCACTGGCTTTGGAGGCACCTTGCTGGAGTCATCATAAGTCAGTTACAACTTGATGGTGCTTATATGGTGAGAGAACCAGGAGGGAAAGAACGTTGGCTGCTCTGGTTCCTGGGCGGTGTTGGGGACAGTGAAGAGGCTGGACAGGACAGCAGCCTCAGGTGGCATCCAGTGCTGTTCCTAACCCCTGTCTGGACAACAACAAACCCTTACTTTCTTATGTACCAAGCTACAGCTAGTTCTGTTACAAGGGAGGGGTAATCAGCTGCCAGATTTTAGGAGCACAGGTTTCTGTGCAAAATACATAACTTTCCTTATTTGGTGGCAATATGGTAAAAGTTTCCAGGATGACACTAGGATGACTTCCTAGAGTGACTCATTTTTCATGGCCAATAGAGATGATATTGCCTAGAAAGCCCACTCAGCACCAACTTGGAGGCTCCTTCTGCACTGTTTTCTATACCACTAGGCTTGCAATGGCTGTTTTTAGTAGTTTTGCAAAAGCAATAAATATTATTGTTGCTTTATGGTTATATTGGGGGTTAGGTGGGGAGCTCAGGAGGAAGATTTAAATCAAATTGTATCAACTGAGAACCAAAACTAGGCTTGGTTGACTGTCCCTTGTGGATTCATATCTGTTAATTTAAAGGAAATTAAATTTTGTCTTTAAGTTTTCAATTCGTAGTGTTTTACAGATTCCACTGCATCTAGTCTCATATTGGAGAAGTCAGCATGTGCAATAGTTTTGGACATGTTGTGTCCTATTATTCTGATCTAAAAACCTTTGATAGTCAATGAGATTAAAGGATGCTTAATATCAATAGCTATGAGACTGTTTGATTAAGTCAGGTTGTTTGGGAGATGCTGCTGAAACAGATTTGGAATGAATGAGACATCTATGCACAGATACTAAGGTATAGGTATATATTGCAGCTCCTTGAAAGAAGACCGAAACACCTTTAATACCAGAGGAATACAGAATAATTTGGAGGGTGGGTTTGCTATTAAGTTAGGAAGCAAACTGAGAGACAGGCGTGTAGAAAAATCTTTTGAAAGATTGGGCACTGTTTGCTCTGTTTTAGAATAAGTCCGAGATGGTGTTTCTAATACACTATGCTGCGATTTTTAGCATTTAACTCTTCTTTTTCTGCATTCATTGATTGAGACACAGCCTTTTTAAAAATGTTGGAGATAATCAGGCACAGAGGGACATCTGTTAAGCCTTTGCCTTTGTTCCTGACATCTTTGTGGCTTTATTCCTAGACTTTGCTCACAGCAGAAAACATAGTCCTTGCCACTGGTGGGAGGCCTAAATATCCTGCAAATGTAAGTTACACAGAGTCAAATCCATTCAAAACAACTTTGGGAAACCAGATTCAAGCCCCAGTTTCAACACTTAAATATTTCTTGTGCCCTGACTTAGATAGCCCAGGCTAGCCCAATCTTGTCAGAGTTCGGAAGCTAAGCAGGGTCAGTCCTGGTTAGTAGTTGGATGGGAGACCACCAAGGAAGTCTGGGGTTGCTACGCAGAAGAAGACAATGGCGAACCAACTCTGAACGGGGAGGCAGGGAGTAGGAGCGCCAGTAGATGGAACCCTTGCTGGAACATGAGGGGCTGTGTTCTCTAAGCCATCTGAAGGCACACCAGTCTTAGAGTCAGGCTGGTTGCCAGGCAGCAGGGGAGGGATGAGACCAGGACTTTGCCATCTTGGACTGAGGAGGGATTGGGAATGGTCAGGAAAAGGGATGGGGAGGGAGGAACTGGAGTGTAGCTAAATCCCCTCCCAAGCTGAGGCCCAAGGAAGAAGCCTGAAGATGGCTGGACTTAGCCAACTGACCGGAAAACATTCCCTTCCCTTCCACGCTCTCTTCTCTGAAATGACTTTCCCCCTTCCCTTCTTGATGTTGTGATTTTAAGGGAAACTGGCACTTGAGGGTGAAGAAGGGGTAAGAAAGGAGCACACCTCCCTAAGGCCAGGTGCTAATTTGCAGGTGATGGTCTGCCCCAGGCCTTATTGATTAGGCGAAAGGCATCTCCCAGTATTCACACCATACAAATGACTTACTATTTTATTTTTTATCATAAGGAGTGCAGCATGAGTTTAAAATATACACGTTTGTCATGTTTGGTCTTGCGGAAAACCGGGAACTAGGCTGATAACGTCTTGTACAAGCAAAATTACTGCTTTGTGCACAGTACACTTTAACACGCAAAACTATTTGGCAATACCTTAATAACAGTTGTAGGGCTTCTTTTGTAGATTCCTGGGGCGCTGGAGCATGGGATTACTAGTGACGATCTCTTCTGGCTGAAAAAATCTCCTGGGAAAACGTAAGCTGCTTCCTCTGGGGACTTTACGATACGGATGCAATTTTAAACTTGTTTCTCCCCTTTCCTTGTGTATCATCTCATCTCTCGATATATTTTTTTCCCTCTTAACGTCAAAAAGGCATTTCAATTTTGTGGTTGTTACAAGTGGGGAAGGGAGCAGGGTGTGCTCAGAAGCAATGGCCCGGGATTGTGGATCAAGTCGGAGAAATCCCTTCCTACCCACCCCAACTCTCTCCCTTAAGGAGGGCTTAAGCAGGCCAAGTTTCCAGTCTCCCTCTGGGTTCTCCTTTTTCCCCTCTCCTAAACGATTCTGTACATTCTGAGCAAAATGAGGATATTCAGTCCACAGCAAGCTGTTGGGGCCAGGTGGGAGAGTGGTTTGCTTAACAAGCCTCCCCCCCTTGCATACCAAAGGAGTCTTCCAAGTATGCAGGTTGACCCCATTTTGCTGTCTTCACAATAACTATTTGGCCATCAAGTTTACAATTAGAGGGAGCACGGCGGTGTATTGGAGCATGCAGGAAAGGGAAGGAATAGATCATTTGGTCACGTTCCATTCTACATCCAGATCTTTCCTTTGTGTGTGTGCCCCTCCCTTTAACTATGAGCTGCTTGGGACATTCCATGCCTTGTAAGGCATGCTCAGTCATCATCTGGCTGGCTTTTTTTGGAGGGGGGGATCCTTTTTGCAGATAGTACTTCAGTGATGCTGCATTGCTGCTTAATATTAATAGCCATGAGATCTGTTGAAATAGCTACTGTGTCTGTGTGTGGCTCTCTTTTGTTCTTTTTAGTGATTTTCACAATGTTTATTTATTAGATAAAGTAATGAAATTTATACTAATGAGGCTAGTGATTTGTACCAATGATTCTATTTGTATAGGACTTATTAGCATACATTCAGATGCTATCTATATAAGAATGATTGCATTATACTTGGTGCATATGTAATGAATAACTGCAAGTCGATATTACTTAGCTGAACTTTGGGCTTCCACACTCCCTCTTCCCCTCGTGTGATCTGATTCACTCCCTGCCTTTTTCTTCTGTGGCAAACCATAGCTTGCTGGTTACATCCCAACCTGCAAACTGTGGTTTGTGCTTGCCCTCTAAACCATAACCAGATTTGCCGGATTAGATGTAATGGTGAACTGTGGTTTGCTGCAAAATGGAAAGCATGGGAGGGAATTAAGATAGGAAGGAGTGGGAAGAGGGAGCATGTTGTCATATGACATCGAAACAGAGCTTGGCATTACATGTGATCATGTACAATCCTGTATACTCTGCTGATGCTGCATGAGAAGTAGTACTTTCTATAGGAATGCAGATTTCCACAATTTCTTTTGTCATCCTCATGCCTGAGCCACAAGAGGGCAGCAAATACTCAGAATACCAAACAGGCTCCTGTTTATTGTATAATCTTTGATTCTCTTCATCCATCAAATGTGTCTTCAGCTGGAAAAAATACAGCCCACCTCATTGGGATGTTGACATTACTACTTGGCAGTGTTACAGTCTGTAACACTTACAGATGTTCTAAAGCTGCCGAAGTACAGATGAAAACTATCTCAATTCTATAGATTTAGCCAGCAGCTGATCTGAACCTGATGACATCTGGGAATCGGCACAAGTTGAATTTGGGCAGTTAAAACTGCCCAGGAATAGGGAAAGTTCCTGATAAAATCATAATACAATACAAGTATCTGTTTAGTCTGAGAGCTCTGGTTTATTCCCTGTCATTGTTTTTTCCAGCATGCTGACCCAGCAGGTCTGTCTTTGTCTTGCCATTCTCTGGCAGCTTCACTGCTGTTAACACTATTTTCAGCTTTCACAAGGCCCAGGGTGTTATGGGTTTGTAGGGTTTTTTGCTTGATCTGCTACATCTGCAGTTGTACAAGCTTGTGATGTATTCGAAAGAGATTTACCTCTTTTAAAAGAGCAACCAAGCAGTGAGTGTGTCAGGGCAAAAAGCACTCTGGCACACATCACTTTAGGCAACAGATGTGCTTATGAGCCAGTGTCAGTTTGAAGAATGAACTTGCAAATGCAAGAGGATTGCAGGTCTTCCAAACCAGAGATGTCCAGCTACTTTATTATTGGTGGTGATTGTATTCTCTTGACTAGGAGTCCAAAGTTTCCTTTGCACACAACTTGACCTTTTCATAGATGGCCAGGGTCCACAATAAAGCCCCAAACAAACAAAACAGTTGCCTGTAGGCCTGGCAAACAAATTTTATTAGACCCGTTTCCAGGTACGAATGCAGATGGAAGATTATTCCCACCGAATCAATTGGCAGAGCCAAAGATTACATATATCAGGCACTGGAAAACAAGTGTAGTGCTAGGACAGAAGGAACATCTGATAAAATTTTAGCAGAAATGGCAAAATTAACTTTCATAAGATAGGGTTAAGGGCACAGAAGAATTTGTGATACATCAACTTTTTCTAATATCGGCTAAGAGATTGTAGAGTATTCAAACAGGATTTCTGGCCATATTGGGCAATAAGTAATCCTTAATCCTGTAAAATTTAATCTATAGATATTAGAAGTGTTACTAATATATCCTTTGTTTCAGGATAGTTTTTGAGGGATGCCGTTTTGTTAAACTGTGAATCATGTTTATGAGAAATGATGTCTATGGTAAATGATAACTGAGATTTCCGAGTTGTCCATTTAAGTACTGGATTGCATTTAATTTTAATTTACTATTGCATTAGATTTTTTGTCAGTTGAAAAAAAATCCTTCCCAAGATATACAGCACAGTACTAAATGTTGCTTGAGACCCATTTTAAAATCCTTGTTTGCATGGTGTGAACAACTTCAGTTCACCAAGGCACCTCTATTCAGACATCACGGTGAATTGGAGCTTGGTCACGCCAGGGAATTCTCTGCAGGAGGGGAGTTGGGAAGAGCGAAGGATGCATGTCAACAGAGCAACAAACTTTTGGAACCTGATCAGAGTTTAACTGGAGCTTAGAATGGAGTTTTCCCGTGAAGTCTGAATGCAATTTCTTTTTAAAAAAAGCAAAGGTTCTGGATTACAATGTGTTCCTGATCTTCCACTAAATACAGAGTAAGCGTGTGTTATTAACTCTCTCTCAAAAATTGGTTTTTGTGGCTTTGAACCAGCAGAGGATCTTTTTCATTTAAGCTTGTCAGACTGATTTAGCCTGGTTTAGCCACAGTTTGCCCCTACACAAAGAAAAAAGACCTCTCCATTATGCTAGAATATATATGTATATGAGAAATGGAACACAAATTGACCTCTGTGGTTGTAGTGGCCAGCTCGGTTCACAATGGCTGACCTCCTAATATCAAGTATAGGCAAATTACATTTCGTAGTGTTTCTGTGCCTTGGACTCTACTGAAGCGGTGTCCAGTTTTGAGGGGGGGGGGCTTCCATCTGCCTGCTTGCTTGCTTTCACAAGAAAAAGGATGTTCTTTTCCATCTCAGATTAAAATCCAAGACCCAGTGAGAACCCACGTATTGAAGGCAAAGGTCACTGCCAAACTTCTTACTTTGAGTTTTGTGAGTCTGAACCTTGATGGCATTATTACAGCCAAATATCCTCTTACAGAGAGACAAAAAGTGTTGCTGTTGGGTACAAAATAGACCCTAAGCCCCATACGCTGGGTATTCTGACTCCTGCTGGCAAGGATCTTGCAGTGTCGGGGAGAAGGGGATTCTGGGTGTGTAGGGAATATTTTGGCCCCGCCCACCACCAACCCCCATTGTGCTAATGATGGGCATTTCATTAAATACAAATAAAAATGCTTTTCACAGCGCTGAATTACCAGAACATTAGCTCCCCCCCACTGCATATATCTTCTACTGACTTAATACCATGAAAAGCAATTCACTCAGCAGCAGAAGAGGGTGCTTCGCGTATCGATCAAAGTGACACATCGGAGCCAAAGTAGGCAACCGATCAACATTTGGACAGTGTTGACTCCTGAAAATGTTGCATCTGTTCCATTTGTGCTTCAATAGATAAACAGGGGGGTGGTCTTTGGGTACAGTTTTAAAGGGAAATTAAATCTGCAGTTGTTTGCAGTATATCAGTCACCTCTTGAATTTTGAGAGCATGATTTATGTGAGGAAATTGCATGTTGTTTTTTTGCTTTGCGGTTTTTTTTCCCCTCCCAAAACCAAAACGCTATCCCTGTGAGATATTTCTGTGAAAATGTGGCTTTTGTCCAGTCACTGTTAATGCAAGTTGTAACAGTGTAATGTGGGAGTCTTGTGTTTATATGTTGCATTCCTAAGCTTTAGTCAAAATAAGCCTTCAGGGCCTACAGTAGCATTTCTGTATTTTATCAGCCTGTGTCGCTGCCGACAGAGGAGGGAGTCGATGGGCACATTTGAACCACATTTGTTTCTGTCAAGTGCATTTCCCTTATAAATGTTCCTATGATTCAATTTAATGCCTTCATGTTTTTGAAATTTACTCCCCTCTGGCATTTATTGCTTTGTGAGCTTTCTCCCTCTGTTTTTTACCTCAGCACAAAAGCCAGGCGGACTGGCGGGTTTGGGAGGACATATCTGGGAAAATAAGAAGTTTTTACAGGCCTTATGTTTCAGAGTACTTCGAAACAACAGCAGACATCTCAAGAGCTACAAAATAATATTTGTCTGATATACCACAATTACTGGCAGTGGCATGTTCGTTGTGGAGAAAAGAGAGCAGAAATTATAAGGTCTTAGGCCTGCAGACACATGTGTGCATGTTCTCTTCCCCCCTCTTTTTCAGTTCCTGTGTACAAACCCTCAAAGTGAATTGGGGGTGTACACAGAGATTTTATTCTGTCTTATGAGGGAAATCATTATTGTAGCTACCATGATGAAATATGGCCCTGTGAAAAGAACACCCCTGCCCATAGTAAACTAGCCTTTCAGAGAGAAGACTCAACTAATATCATAATGGAATAAATGTTGTTAGTCTTTAAGGTGCCACTGGACTTCTGTCTTGTTTTGTTACACTAGACTAACACAGCTATCCCACTGGAACAAAAATGCTTTGCCCTGACATGCTAGGTTTCTGTGTGAAGGGATATTTTTGCTATGGGGGAAACATACAGTCATATGAAGGGCTATTTTTGGGCAGGAATGCACAGGAACAGAGTTCAGCCTGGCTCCCGAGTTGGCCATGCCCAGCAGGAACTCATTAGCATAATAGGCCACACCCAGTAGCAGAAACTCATTAGGACTGGCTACATTGGGTGTGTGTGACTAATATGCAAAGGAGTTCCTGCTCCAAAAAAAGCCCTGGGTTTTGACAACAAACAAGGTAAACAGAATAAGAAGCAAAAGGTGGGTGTGGCTGGATGACCACACTTCTGGTAACATGGGAGTGTGATCCAATATGCTAATAAGCTGTGCTGTCAGGGGGTGTGGCCTAATATGCTAATGAGTCTCTGTGCTGCTGGGTGTGGCCTATTATGCTAATGAGTTCCTGCTGGGCTTTTTCTACAAAAAAAGCCCTGATCATATGAGTCCCCTGTCTGTAGTCTGAAGTAGTACAACCCAAACATGGGTTTTGTCATCTTGATGAGGCCTAGGCCTGAAACAGGCCTTAACCATTTCTGCAGTTGTGGGGGCACTTTTTACCCTCACTGCTGTTGTGGGAAACGGCTGTTTGCTTTATTTACAATACAGCCTGTTTTTGTTGATGTTTCCACAATATACCATTCGTGAGAGGGATCATGTGGTGCCCTATAATGTTAGACATGCTTCAAATGCTTACCTTCTTGGAACCTCTGACTTCTCCCATCATCTGGTATGTGTGAACCACACCTGATTTATGACAGCAGGCCTCTCAACTCCTCCCTTTTCCCCTCCCATTCTGTAATTTCCTGCATAAAAATGAGGAAAATTATTTTCATTCATTGCATCTGAGGAAGTGAGCTCTGGCTCATGAAAGGTCATGCTGGAATAAATGCTTTTAGTTTTTATGGTAGCACTGGACTTCTGTTTTGTTTTGCCATGATAGACTAACATGATAGACTAATATGGCTGCCCCTTTAGAATTACCTCCTTGGTAGCATTCAGAAGAGCATATAAGGGCCCTTAGCTTAGATTTTAATTTTGCTTGTGCGAGCCACTCTGGCATTGTATAAATATTTTAATAAGCAAATGGTGTGGGCTTGTGGAACAGCAGAGAGAGTGTAGTATTCCGGTTGTCTGCTCTGTTGGGAGCATCTTTTCGTTCTTATTGTAGCCAAATCTCAGTCTGATCCCCTGAGCCCACCTATTCTCAGAGCTGAATAATGCTTTAGCACAGCCGGACAGTTGTAGGCCTCCTCTGTCTTTACAAGGTTCATCAGCACTGCTTCAGATAATAACTCCAGGCACATTCCTGTCACCCCACCCCTCACAGCAGAGCAGAGTGCTGATGACTTTTGACGGAGCACCCGCAGCATTATTTTGAAGAGCTTGCTTTTTGTGATGGAATTATATTATTAGTACCTCTAGGGATTAGCGCTGACATCGGTATTATCCGCTCGAGCATCGCATTATCCTTTTGAAAGGACCAATGTGTTCCTTTGACTGGGCCACCCACATGTTAGTTTGCCCTGCTGAGGAGTTGTCATCTTAATGTACAATATCTGTGCATTCCTTCTCTCTCTGTCTCTCTAAGTTAAAATGAGGGGAGACAACTCAAAAATTATCTGTATCTAAGAGTTTCTCTGGACTTCTCCTCCTCCCCCCCCGTTAGCTGTTGTCTAGGTAACTAGACATCTTTTGCAATAGCTTAGGATTTATAAGGAGCCCCCTCTCCCCTCAGTAATCATTTGAAAAAGGTGAAATAATTGCTTTTGGGGTGAAAAGGTTTGCATTTTTCTGCTGTGGAGCGTGGAAAGCCCTAAATGATCTTCTTGCCTCCATTTTCATTAGAGTGGGCGGAGGTGGAAAAGATCCTGTTCTCCCAGCACAGCAAGTTTTCCTGAGGTGGTGTCACTGAAGGATTTCAGCTGGCTGAAGAATATTCTTATACTAGGAATAAGGCCCGTTGTGGAAATAAATACAACGGGCTCTAGAAAGAGGCTCTGGGAGAGTGCCCCGACTTTGGGCACTCAGTGACTATTTGCTGTGGCAATCTCAGCAGGGTATAATGACAGAGTCCACCATTTTTTCCAGAGGAATTGATCTTTGCTACCTGAAGAGCAGTAGTAATTTTGAGTGATCTCCAGCCCACCCCCAAGATTGGTAACAGTGGTTCCCCAGGAGGGAGTGGCTGGTTTGGAGGGTGGAGTCTATGGTATCGTACCTGTCTGAGGTCCCACCCCTCCTCAACACTCACCATCTCCAGGTTCGACCCCTCAAATCTCCAGGAATTTCCCAACCTGGAGTTGATAACCCTATCTCCCTCCCAGCCAGCCATCAACCTACCTTTAGTTTTCCATCTCCTCCCCCCTCCCTCCTAGAGAGCAGTTGTAATTTTGAGTGATCTCCAGCCCCCACCTGGAGATTGGCAACAATGGTTCCCCATCAGGGAATGGCTGGATTGGAGGGTGGAGTCTATGGCATCGTACCTGTCTGAGGTGCCACCCGTCTTCAAACCTCACCCTCTCCAGGCTCCATCCCTCAAATCTCCAGGAATTGCCCACCTGGAGTTGACAACCTAATCAGGACTGGGCCCAATGAGTTTTCTCCCAAAGGCCAACATAGGTGTGGAAAGGGCCTTTTACTCACAGAAGAGAAAGTACAGGTGCCAACTCTGATTAGGGAAATAACTGGAGATTTGGGTGTGTGTGTGGATCCTGTGGAGGGCAGCATCTGGGGTGTGTGTGGAAGGACTCAGCAGGGTATAATGCCATAGAGTCTACGCTCCAAAGCAACCATTTTCTCCCAGGGAACTGATCTATGTCATCTGGAGGTCAATTGTAACAGTGGGAGATCTCCAGGTCCCACCTGGAGATTGGCAACCCTAGGAGAAAGTCAGCTGCACAGCGGGGAGTTGAAGAAAATGGTTTGATGGTCGCTGGCCCACCTCGTTAGCCAGCTAGCCATGCTGAAGCTAAGCAGGAGAAAGAGCCTTTTTCCATTTATTCTGACAGGAAAGTGGCCATTGAGGAGGGGGTTATGGGCGGGGGAGGGGGTTATGCTGAAAGTCCTTTGTTTTTTTACTCACAAAACCAAGCTTGGTTGCCTACCAACAGCCACTGAGGGGACAGTCCCTCACAGGAGTCAAGAGAACTGTCTTCCTCAGGAGAGAGAGCTGTCTGCCAGTAAATCTGACATGCAAATCTGTCTGAAGGGGGAGTGGGTGGGGAAGAGGAGCAGACCCAGCACCTGGCCAATGGCACACGAGTAGTCTTGAGTGGTGGCTGATGGGCCAATGGCTGAGGGAGGGCATTTTACAGCCAATGGGAGCGCATGGAATCTTACGAAACCAAAAGATAATTATTATAAGGAGAGATTCTTCTGTGTTGCTTTGTTGGCGATCACTGCTTCAGAAGTTGTCTCTGTGACCACTGCAGGAGATCATTGCTGGGGCTCATTCATGCAGACATATTAGTCAAGTAATAATGTCAGATGTAACATCCAGTGTTTTAGCGTCACCTTTCATATTGGCTGTTATCTCAAAAGGGCTGTGGTGGCTCAAGTGGTTAAGAAGCTGAACTGTAGACCGGAAGGTCGGTGGTTCAGCAGTTCAAGACACGAGTGCCGCATGATGGAGTGAGCTCCCGTCTCTGGTCCCAGCTCCTGCCAACCTAGCAGTTCGAAAACAAGAAGTTGAAAGTAGATAAATAGGTACCGCTTTGGTGGGAAGATAACAGTGTTCCATGTGCCTCGGCATCTAGTCATGTCAGCCACATGACCACAGAAACATCCTTGGACAGCACTGGTTCTTCAGCTTGGAAACGGAGATGAGCACTGCATCCCTAGAGCTGGATTCAACTGGCTTTTGAGCAAGGGAAACCTTTACCTTTACTATCTCAAAAGAGTTTTGTTTTTCACTAGTGCCAATTCACATGTTCAGTTGATGGCCTTCATAGGTACTCTGCTAATAGATACTTGGGGGGGGGCTTATTTTTCAGGACATATGATGTCACATCATACTCTCCCAGATAGGACTGAAATACTAATCTCATTCTCCCAGGCCCACATCTCCATTCTACCTGCTTGACTTGATCGGTTCTTTGACACTGTCAACAAAACATGGATTCTCTCAGTCCAATTTCTGGGAAATCTTGGCTATCAAGAAAACATTGTATTTGTGTTCCTGATTGGCTAGAAGTACGTTTGTGACCAGCGCAGGAAGCATTGTCCTTGCTCTAAATTAGCTTTGTTTTCCCTCATTGACATAGCCAGATCTGAATTGGCGGTGTAGCACTGTGGTGTTATCACTTTGCTATGTGATCCCTAATTGGCTTCTATCACTCAGTGAAAGAGAAAGAAGCCCAATGTAAGGAGAGGAAATTGCGCCAAAGCATTAATAGATTTGTGGGGAAATGGTGGATGTTTTCAACTGCAGGGTCTTTTTGTCTTTTTCTTTTTGAAGGATCACCCCCCTCACCCCAAAACTTTTACGTGTCCTTCCAAAATTGAAGAAGTGAACATTCTGCACTGTGCTAAATAAATGGTTGTACAATGACTGTTTTAGAAGTCTATACTTAGTGGAGAGAGATTTGTCAGTTGTGATAACTTCTGTGCATTTTTCACAAACAGCTTTCCCCTCCTGTGTAATCTGATACCTGCCAAGTGTGCTGGAATCCGAAAGTCAGTCGTACCTGTAATCATGCCAGAGTTCTAGAAAATAATTTGTTTTAGTTGTGAAAATATGTGCAGTCTCATTCCTGTACTCTTTTTTGTGTGTGTGTCCCCTCTTCTCCCCATGAACAGGTTGCTTGTTGGAGCCAGCTGTATCCTTTATAAAAGCTGTAATGATTTATTATATGCTCAGCATATTTATTTTTCTGGGAGACGCAATAATCTGAGTAATCAAAAAGAGAGCGAGTATGTGTGAGCATGCATGCACACAACCGCGCCAACCCAAGCAAAACAATGCAAAAGGCAACAAATATGTTATGAGTGGAATTTGTTCAATGGTTGCATGGCCTCATTTCATCTCCTTCTAGCAAGACTGTACAGAGGACATGCCTCTTCAAAAGTGACATGCCAGGAATTTGGAATTTTCTATTAAATAACCTTCCACTTTGTTGGTTTTGCTTTTTAATGTTTAAGCATCACTTTCTGGCACTGTTCACTGAAGTCAGTGGCTAAAATGCAGCTATGCAACCAAGAGAATCTTCCACTGCAGGGTTCTAGCCTAGCCCTCCCCTTGACATGGGTCATCTTTCTAAAATTATGGAAAGGTGTGCTAATGTGGAATCCCCATTTGCTTCCACATGTTTAAAAGTTGTTGCCCCTTACAGTTTAAAGTGGTACAGCCCAGCAACAGCTGCACCATGTGATTGTTGCCGATCACATAGCTCAGCTCTCTGTTATGTACTATAATCTCGAGAGTTTGTGATTTTTGAAGTATCAAGGATGCTGGTTTAAGAAGAGCTGAGAAATTGCTTGGGGAGGGCGGAGCTAATTTGGTGTAGTGGTTAAGAGCGGCAGACTCTAATCTGGAGAACCAGGTTTGATTCCCCTCTTCTCCATATGCAGCTGGAGGACCTTGGGTCAGTCACAGTTCTCTCAGAGCTGTTCTCTCAAGAGCGGTTCTCTCAGAGCTCTCTCAGCTCCAACATGGTGTCCGTTGTGGGGAGAAGAAGGGAAGGAGATTGTACGCCGCTCTGAAACTCCCAAGTGAAGGGTGGGTTATAAACCCAACTCCTCTTCTTCTTCTGCCTGGCCCAGTTTTGGCACACTTTGACTGAGCTGAGGAAAGAATGTTAGACCTATTCCCTTCCAAACTGGCACGGTATATTCTTTGCGTATGCTCTGCACAAAATTAAATTCTGGGCAAAGAAAAGACAAATTCTGTCACTAAATTATAACAGATTTAAACAGCCAGTTTATGGCAATCCCATAAAGGTTTTCAGGGCAAGAGATGTCCAGGGGTGGTTTGCTATTGGCCGCTTCTGCCTAACAACCCTGGACTTCCTTGGTGGTCTCCCATCCAAATACTAGCCAAGGCCAACCCTGCTTAGCTTCCGAGGTCTGATAAGATCGGACTAGCCTGGGTTATCCAGGTCAGGGCCATCTTCTTTTTTATCCCACCCTTCTTCCTAACCACAAGGAGCTGTTCAGAGTCCTGAAGATGCATCCCCTGGCTACCAGAAAGTCTGCTCCATCAGGTGGGGGAAACAGTTTATCTCCTTCTTCTCCATTACCAGAGCTCTCATCCATGTCAGTCCCTGCTCTGACTGCTTTTTGCAGCTTGGTTTTATAGATCTATAGATATAGATCTATCACATGGTCTAGCCCCAACCTCCCAGCATCCCATGTTTCAGCTCTTCAGTATTATGTTGAAAAGAAGCATTGTGGAGTGCTTCTCCCTGCATCTGGATGGAAATGGCAGCATCTGGAGAAGGGACCGTGTCCCATTGCCCATCTGCAATTTGAGCTCAAAACTGCAGCACTGTCCCCCTCCTGTTTGGAGAACTGCTTTTCAGCCACTTCGAGGGAAATGGTGATACTTGGAAATGCCCGTGAAAACTTGTTTGGAGAACTGCTGGTCCGTGTCTTGCTGCAGCACTGATTGTCTTATATCAAAATAAAGCCGTGACGAGCTACATTCCTTTGACTGCTGATTTACCAGATGTTTCCCTGGAGTGCGCTGGCTTTCTCACGGGCCTCAGATTGGATACTACGGTCATGATTAGGAGCATCCCTCTTCGAGGATTTGACCAGGTAAATGCTGCTGTCGACTGCTGTTTCAGTCTGGTTAGCTTTTTATGAAACTTGTCCTATGTCCTGCACAGGCATGGTGCTCCGTGCTCACTGCTGCTGGAACATGTCCCTAAGCAGAACTTAGGGACCTACCAGGGACTGCCTTAATACCAAGTCAGAGCAGTGGTTTAGCTTGCCCAAGTCCATCCATCTTGACTTTGTCTTTCCCAGCCCATCTACCCAAGATCCTTCCTTTTAACCGGAGATGCCAGGGATCTACCGCTGTCAAAATTTGGAATCAACTATTGGCACAGTTGGGGCTCTACATGCAAATTTGAGTTCTACCACTGAGCTATAGGTTCTGTGGGTTTGTAGCATTGGCAAAAGGATGCTATGGTGGCTTTCTGCCACTCTATCACCTTGATTCTTGGAAGAATAGTATGTTCCTGAATTTATGTCTTTTTATATTCATCTGTATCTTTGTCAAGCAATCTCAGTTCTCTGATTATATATATTTGTTTGAATTGTGTGTGCACATTGCATGGTTTTTATATGCAATGTATGTAATATTTAAGCACACAAGGTATGCCACTTATACATGTAATGTATATTTCTAACATTAGTGCAACCGCACATGTTTGGAGGGGAAGATTATAACTTTTCTCCCTGATGCTGCAGCCTCAAATCCAACCCGCATTTGTGTATAAAGTGCCGTCAAGTCTAAGCTGACTCATGGTAACCCCATAGGGTTTGCGAGGCAAGAGACTAACAGAGGTGGTTTGCCATTGCCTACCTTTGCATAACAACCCTGGAGTTCCTTGGTGGTCTCCCATCCAAATATGAACCAGGGCTGACCTTGCTTAGCTTCCAAAATTTGACGAGATCAAGATAGATTCAGGTAAGTAGCCGTGTTGGTCTAAAGCAGCAAGAACAAAGTTTGAGTCCAGTGGCCCCTATAAGATCAATCAAGTTTTATTCAAGGAATCAGCTTTCGTGTGCACCCATACGTCTTCAGACACAACATACAACATGAATAAGGTGTTTAACAGATTCAAGGACCAAACAGGAGTAACAAGAAGGAAATATCTACTTGCTTCAATATGTATTCCCCCAGCTTGAAACCCAAACAAACGCATATAACCATATAAATTAAGCTTGTTACCCCTGTTTGGTCCTTGAATCTGTTAAAACATTGTTATGTTGTATGCTAATTTACTGCTCACCCTCTAGCTATATGTATGGACTGGTAACTTCCATTTCATTGTATCTGAAGAAGTGTGCGTGCACACGAAATCTTATACCTAGAATAAAGCTCAGTTGGTCTTAAGGGTGGCACTGGACTCAAACTTTGTTCTGACGAGATCAAGTTAGCCTTGGCCGTCCAGTTCAGAGGCAAATTTGAATTAGACCTTTCCAAAGCTGCTGCTCATTCTCTAAAAACTCCACGGGAATGCCTGGCCACAGGTCTCCCAGATTGCGCCTACATTGAGCGTAGCAGACATTCAGACGTCTAAAAAGGGCTGATGCCCGAGCCTGCTCACCACCTTCCAGAAGGGTTGCAAAAATTTAGGCTGGAACTGGCTCTATGTTGGATTGAAGTAATGTAGAGGTCAGCTAGTGAAATGAAAGAAACCGTAGAAGTGAAACGGGACGAAGGAGACAGACTGGCACCAAAAAGCTGGTGCATCCTGCCTCAGAGTTTTTTAAAAATGCCACTGTGGAGTTGGCTTCTGCTGTTCTCCTGGCAATGACCAGTAGCAAGAAAACAAAGTAGAATATGTCAGCCAGAAAACAATTCCAAAACCCAGCACTTCAGTTCCTCTATCTGGGCATCTTTGTGATCTCTCCTTTTATGCATCTCGTAAACGCACCCTTTTAAATATGACACGTTGACTTGTTATCCCCAACAGCAGTGGCACTTTTTTGAATAAACCTGTCAGCGGGACACTCTGCTGTTTGACGGCAGCATGGCGTTGGTTCAAACAAGGAGAGGTATTTTCTAAGAAGGCGCATCACTTCCTTTTGTCAAGGAGCTTTTCAGGATAGCTTAATGAGTCATCCATATAGGGGAGGCGTGGGACAGGCGCCCTGGAGGGAGGACAATCGTTTTTGTTAACCAGGATCCAGTCGGGATTTCAAACAGCCCTGCCCTTTTTTGTTGGCACAGCATCTTTGTGTGTTGCACAGGCCTTTGTGTTGCATAGGGAGCAGGCTGATACCCAATCGCCGGGCTGCTCTGTTGTCAGAGGGTGAAATTTGTTTGTATAATGAGATGGTTGTTTATTGTCAGCTTGCAACGTGCCCATTTTTCTGATGGGTAGGGCAGAGGGAGGACCTATATATGGAAAGACCACAGGGGGCAGGAGGGGAAACGCATCTGTGTGCACACCAAGTTACATTGCGTGTCCCATCGGTCTCTTGCAGTGGGAGTTGGGCATGGGAGATCATAGAATTATAGAATGTTAGAGTTGGAAGGGACCTTGCAGGTCATCTAGTCCAACCCCCTGCACTCTGCAGGAGCGTAGCCGAAGATAGTCCTGCATACCTACAACGTACCCATAAGATGGTCATCCAGTCTCCGCTTGAAAGTGTTGTGGTAAGGAACAGAGGATGCAGAGATGGCCACAGGCATAGACAGCTTTAGAAAGGGATTAGACACATTCATGGGAGTTAGGTCCATCGGTGGCTGCTAGCCATAATAAATGACTAAAGGAAACCTCCACATTCAGAGTCAGTAAACCTCTGAATACCAGTGACAGGAGGCAACATCAGTGGAAGGCCTTGGCCTCTGTGCTCTGCTGTTGTCCCTCCAGAGGAACCGGTTGGCCATTGTGTGAGACAGGATGCTGGACTAGATGGACCATTGGTCTGATCCAGCAAGGCTCTTATTATGTTATGTTCTTATGACCCACCAGAGGAGGGGAAGTAAAATGCACATCTGTGTGCATCAGGGTACACTGAGCATCTCATGGGGCATTTGCAGTAGAGGCTAAAGGACAGAGGTTGGGATATGGCATTTTGACATCACTACAGTTAATGTTCCCAATTACAGTGCAATACTCTTCTCCATAGGAGTGGACAGCAGCCATTTCTATAAGTTATCTGAATACTACATCTGCCATCACTCAAAGCCTTCCATCCATATGGAAGAAACTCAAACAGGCATGTTTGAGACCTGAACTTGTCCCAGAGACTCCAATTTTGTGGGAAGAGGATTGTAGTTTTACCCAGGGCTTTTTCTGTAGAAAAAGCTCAGCAGGAACTCATTAGCATAATAAATCACACCCAACAGCAGAAACTAATTAGCATATTGGGCCACACTCCCATGTTACCAGAAGGGTGGCCATCCAGCCACACCCACCTTTTGCTTCTTATTCTGTTTACCTTTGTTTGTTGTCAAAACCCAGGGCTTTCTTTGGAGCAGGAACTCCTTTGCATGTTAGGCCACACGCCCCCTCATGTAGCCAGTCCTACTGAGTTTCTGCTGTTGGGTGTGGCCTGTTATGCTAATGAGTTTCTGCTGGGCGTGGCCAGATCGGGAGCCCGCTGGAACCCCGTTCCTGTGCGTTCCTGCCCCAAAATAGCCCTGGTTTTACCCTCCCCAATAGTCTAACTCAAAAGAATATCACTGTGCAAAGCTAGAGTGCAAAGCCATTACAGTGTGCAAAGCTACTGCAGCATCCCTCATAAAAGGAAAGGCCTCCAGCAAGACTTCCCCACTCCTGCTGCTACCATATAGACTAAGAGCAGATTGAGTAGAACCGGACGTTGAGAGCACTATATCCTGACAGGAAAGATAAGAAACCATAAATTATGATCTGGAGATGTGCGTTCTAGAATGAGTTTGTTGAAACAAGTTTGTTGAAACGAAGAGAAAACTCGCTATCCGCCGAATCGCAATTGGAAGTTTCCTTTAACCAGTGGGGTGGAGAGAAGCCTATATATGGACTTTACCTGTTCAGAGTTGGTAGTTGAAAATGGCCATATGATTTATTCAAATGGTGGGGAAAGGTGGAATGTTGGGACTAATTATACTGTGGTACCTTTCTGCTGTATGTTTATGATATTAGTGATATTGAAAGAGTTTTGTACACTACATTGACTTCTTACTGCATGTTGCATGATATTACTAATACTCAATCATTTTGTTGTTACACTTAATTCTGTGACGCTGTTTATAATATATATAGCCAGATTTTACACGTGGGAATTAGCTGCATTTGGATAGCTTGGGGAAAACCATCAGCCTGCAGAGCTCTGTTCCAAATCAAGATGTGTGTAGATCACCCACTGCAAGCTACCTACATCTCCAGTTCAGCGTACAAGGACAAATCCTTACTTTCCTCCCCTGCTCTCTTCCCTTTTTAGCAAATGGCCACCTTAGTGACCGACTATATGGAAGCCCACGGCACAAGGTTTTTAAAGAAATGCAGCCCAACTAAAGTGGAGAAGATGGAAAATGGCAGAGTACGAGTCGTGTGGAAATACAGTGACTCTGGCAAAGAAGAAACAGATGAATTCGATACGCTGATGTGGGCAGTAGGTAAATGTTGTTGTTTTTTTTTAAAAAAAAACCTGTCTCCTGTACATTCTGCTTAACTTCAAGCTGGTTCACAAGAGATGCTTATCGCTGCAACATCAGGTGATAGTTTTTATGCATGAACCTGAGGCAACTGATCTGCCCCCGGAGACAGAACTTACAGATCACCTCGCGTCCCCTCTAATATGATGCTTTTTGGTATTTTCCGTCATCAGATGTTAAGTAATCAACAGGTGATATACATGGATATGTGAACCAAGCCTTAGAGAATGCTGCTTAACTCTGATTCGTCAGAGTAGGTTCCCCCGTCTGGGAAGGGAGCAAGATGCACACCTCATTCATGGGAATCAAGATACCCCCTTTCAAGAGCCTATCTGTTTCTCATGCACATCTGTGAGATAACTGCTGAATCTATCCTACACAAGTAAGGGTTTAATTAGCCTTGGAGCCAAGCCAGAAAAAACTACTGCAGTTGTCTGAAATTTAACATGCTGCTTTTCAGCTGGAAAAGGCACACCTCTTTGCTAACTTTTCAGGGATCTTAATTGATTGCTTATAAACACTCCCCAAAAATTTAGCACTATGTTGTCGAAGGCTTTCGCGGCCAGAGATCATTAGTTGCTGTAGATTTTCCGAGTTGTGTGGCTGTGGTCTTGGCCAAGACCACGGCCACACAACCCGGAAAATCTACAGCAACTAACAAACTTAGCACTGTCCTCTACAAGCCGGCTCAAATTTAAAACTGTCCTTCAAGAACCAGCTTGAATTTTTAAAAAGCGTATGCATTAAAACGTTTCTGAAAGGTTTTCACGATCAAGCTTGGGTGGTTTTCTCAGAGATCATGTAGTTGCACCGATATGGGGCATTTACTAAGAAGGTGTAAGAGAGGAAGGGAGATTGCCTAATATGACACATCATCACTCCTCTGAATAGCAAGCTTGATAGTTCTCTGTCTATCAGCAGAGCAGCAAAACAGTGTGACTCACAGGAAAGCTTCCTGCATGGTTGGGGGACTTACTGGGTATGCAGAAAAACGTTCTTTTAAAAACTCATTTACAGACCAATAAAACCAAAACACATTGAGGGATGAGCATGCTCATTGCCCTTTAGCAGAGCGGATATTCAACCTTTCCAGACCCAGGAACTCCCTTAGCTCTCAAGAAAGCAATATTAGAGCCACTTAATTGCAAACACGTGACAGGAAGTAACCGTCACATGACAGGAAAAGGAGAAAGAGAGCCACTGCTGAAAAAGACTCCTCTTCCTCACTGAGTGACCTTGCTTTATTGTCCTACTGCTGCTTTTAGCCTGCCTGCAAAGCAGACCCTTGTTCTGTGTACATGATCATCATCAGCAAATATTTTCAACAATCAGTAAAAAAACCAGGGTGGCTTTATACAAGCTTATGACCCAGCAGGTGTCCCCTGCGACCCACCTGAGAGTCCCAGTCCATGGGGTGAAAACCAGCGCTTTCTGAGCCAAGTAAGGCAATTGAAAGTAAAACCTGGGGTGCCCTAACCTGATAGCCCAGGCATGTCCAATCTTGTCAGATCTCAAAAGCTAAGCAGGGTCGACTCTGGCAAGTACTTGGATGGGAGACCTCCTTGGAATACCAGTAGCTGGGAGGCGGGGGCAGGCTTTATTCAGCCACCTCTCTGAATATCTTCCAGGCCCCCAGTAGGGGTCAGTCACCAGAGGCTGCCATGACTTCCAGGTGCACACACACTCACACGCACATACACATATGAAAAATGCAAAAAAAAAAGAGAGTCAAATTTACGGTGAGAAACAGGAGGGAGTGGAGAGACTGACTCACAGAAACTCCAAAAGGCATATAGTATCCTGGAGGGGAGGAGACTCTGAATTCAGGGGGAATTTCCTAGTTGTTTATTCCCCTTTTATGATTCCAACTTGTAGATGGTCTCACTGAGAACTAAGCTACATGATCCGCAAGTACCGTGATAGAAGCCTTCCTGGACCATACCACGTCTGAATGCATGAGGGGGTGATGGGAAATGGGTATATTTCAATGCTCCCTTGCAATGTTCCCTCTAAGCCGTAGAGCCTTGTGAGCAAAAATTCTACTTTGTGAGCTACTGGCATTAAAGTTGTGAGTGAGTGATTTGGCATAAATTAGTTTGCTCCGGAGCTCTCCTTCCTGAGCTAAGGCAAAAATGTGTGAGCCAGAGGCTAAAAAACTGTAAGCTAGCTCACACTAACTCAGCTTAGAGGGAACACTGCTCCCTTGTGTCATACTCAAACGCCACAGAATGACCTGCCAGAAGAGGGCGGAAATACCAGCCGGGTAAAATAACAAAACGAGCTTGAAAGGTATCTTCCCATCAGTTTGTCAAATAGCATCTTTTGACAGCTGTGATGAATATCAGAAGCTTAGAAATTGGCAGGTGAGATTTCATCATTCAAATCTCCACATTTCCCAGATACCTTATCTGATTTGCCTCAAACTTCTGGAGCAACGCCAAGCCCTTCCCTTGATAGAGAAGCCCTGCGTTTAAAGATTCCAGGTGCACTTGGCTTTAATTTTTCACTGTGTTTGGAATGGGAGCCAGGGTAAGAGAAAGTGATGGAGTGTGATCAATACAAAGGTTAACATACCCTAATAAGTACAGGTCCAGAATGCTACTGGATCTGCGAGAAGTGCTGTTCCTACAGTGCTGTGCCTATGGAAAAACAGTTCCCCGTGGATGCGTCTTTGGACAAATTTGGATTTGGATATCTGGTACCCTCTTAGTTGTGCATGAACTGACTTCTGTTTCAAAAGCTTTGGGAATTTTCTTCACATTCATTTATGCATTTGTTCATTTTTGTTTTATGCACTTAGACTGGTTTCAGTGAGAAACATTTCTGTACTTTGTTCTCCATCCAACTTAGATGACATTCTCACAAATTCTATCTCTTGCTCAAGGGATCTTCCTTGCCAAATTTCAGGGTGTGTGTTGATATAGAAAGAAAACAGCTAAAGGCAAAACTTAGGAAAATGAATCGTGCTTGTTGTTCCTATTGAGTTTTGTTAGCCTTGTCTTTCTCCCATTCATCCTCTGTTCTGTGCCCGTGTAGGAGAACTGTCTGTAAACATGATTTTTGCATTCAGAACTCCTTTGCTGGGTGGTGGTATCTGAACATATGAAGCTACTTTCTACAGAGCTGACCATTGCCCTGTCCTTCCTAGGGCTGACTATTCTGACCGGCAGCAGTTCTCCAGGATTTAATACAGAGGGTCTTTTATTACTCTACTCCCTGAGACCTGTATTTGAAACCCGGGAAAGCTGTTATTAGCAGTGGTGGGCACGAACCAGAAAAGTTGATGTTTCTGGTTCATGGGGTCTCACGAACCAAGAACTTCCAGGTACCTTTTCATTTAACAAACTGGTTTGTGATGCAATGCGGCTTGCAAAGGCCATTTAAAGGGTTCCTTTTAAATGCCTTCTCCAAGCTGCTCTGACTCGCAAGTGAACTCAGAAGGCATTTAAATGCCTTCTGAGTTCACTTGCCGAGTCGTCCTGCCATGGCAGCACAGCTTGGAGAAGGCATTTAAAGAGACTGGCTGCCGACACGAACCACACGGACCTCCCAAAGCCACCTGGGTGATTCTTGGGGGAAAGATGGTACAAACTAAGGTTTTCAAACCGTGAACCAGGCTGAATTCATGATGAGTAATTCAGTTCATGCTCATCCCTAGTTACTAGACAGAGTAGATAATGCTGAGCTTGAGAGACAAGTGGTGTGACTCGGTATAAAACATTTTCCCTGGAGGTTTGAACTTGGGACCTCCAGAATGCAAAATGGGTCCTCTTCCACTGAGCTGTGTTCCCCCCTTGTGATGGTATTTAATCTATAGATATGATACTATCACATCACTTGTTACAGTGTGAATGCACAGAAAGACCACACTACTGGGACTGTGAATATAATTAACAAAGAGAGTTTTGATCTAGTGAAGATAGTTTGGGGTGGGTAACTATGTTGGACTGCAGCAGAAGAGCAAGATTCAAGACCAGTAGCACCTTTAAAGAGCTTTGCATCCTAATGCTCATATTTGCAACAGTCCTCCCCCTTCTGACTGGGATAAAAGGCTCAACGATCTCTGTTCTTACTTGTATCCGATGAAGGGAGCTTTGATTTTCAAAAGTTTTTATACCATGGAAACTTTGTTAGTCTTCAAGGTGCTACTAGACTCAAATTGTGACACAGTTTTAGAAAAAATAAGCTTTTTATGTCTGAAAACTCAGAACTAAAGTACTTCCCTTCTCAACAAGAGGGGAATCCTTAATCCCCATAGAATTAAGGATTAAGCCGGTTAGCAGTTAAAGCTAGTTAATTGATGTGGAGCTTGTGTATGATTCATTGTTTTTATACTGTATTAACACACCAATTCCAGGTGCCTCTGATAATAGACATGGGAAATTGAGTCATGTTAAGGATTTTATGTCTGAAGACATGCCAGTCACAAACGGTGACTGAAAGGAGGCAGTTTGTAGAGGTAGTAAGGGATCCACTGCGGGCAATTTAACTAGTTGTCACCTGAATCCACTGAAATATATCAGGGTTTGGGACTTAAGGGGAAAGCACAGTTCATCTCCCCCTCTACGTATCACATCTACCTTACCTCTGACACCAGTGGCCGTCTACACCATCTTTGCTCAACTGAGAGCACAAAAGTATTGTTTTCAGATGTCATCAGCAAACTGTGGTTTGCATGAACAAGTAAAGGAGGGAATCAGAGTGTGTGAAAGGAGCGGTCCTTGTGAGCTTAAGGCTGAAGCAGCAATCAGCAAACCAAGGTTTGCTGTTCCTCATGAACTGAGCACATGTATGCTCCTGGGCAATCTCCAGATAGTATAACCCTGTCTATACAGCACTCCCGTTTTTTCATCCTTCCAATTACGCACATATTTTGGATGCTGTTCAGGAATGTGACACTTGTGTAGTGAGAACTGGAAGCCAGGCTGCCTAACCACCTAAAAGAAGAGGATTTGCCACTGCAGGCCACGTTGTAAATATCTCATCAGCGGAAAAGCTATAATTTTCGAAGTCTATTTGCATACGATGAGTACAATTTGCATTAACAAATTATGAGGTCAAGCACAAGAAAACACTGCGCCTTTTAACAGTGCTATGCAAATGATTCTGTGCAAATACTGACTTGTCGTCTACCGCTCTGCTCAGCAAAGTATGAAGCCTTCCTCCGGCGGGAGGGTCACTTCCGTTGACGGAACGCTTCAGACTTTTCTCGCTGAGCAGCAGGGTAAAACACAAGCCACTGTTCTCAAATTTATTTTTGCTACCGGGTGGCCTAGAATCTTACGACGGTTGCGAAGGTTCTCAGGAACCTGTTAAAAATCTGCATGCTATAAAAGAACACTTTGGCTAACTGTTGCCAGAGTCTCTCCCTACTTCTCGGGTATTGCATTACATCATACCGAGAGCCATCTAGAATGTTCTGAGAAACGACCATGTCATTCTTCTTGGGCATACATGCCAATTTAACCAGCTCATTAACATGAAAAGCAAAGGGTGGAGATGAGCTCCATTTCTCACTGACTGACTCCTATAGGATGAACCCCAGCTGCTCATTTTCCTCAGCCTTTGTGACTGGCTGAGTAGATTTAATCTCTCCCAAGGGGCAAGGTTTCCTTGAAACTTGCTGGCGGGTTTCATATTGTTGTTGTTGTTTAAAAAAAAACCGAGATCCAAGGATCTGCTTCGTCTCAGAGGCTTAGTCTGTTCCTTAACACTGGTTTCCCGTCAGGTTGTCAACACAGAAACCATTTGCAAATGATTTACAAAGTCCATCTCCCTGGACCGGCTTGTGTGAGGTAGATTCTCCGGTTTTAGCAGCTAGCTCAAAATCACTACGGTGACAGAAGCTGTTTTGAAAAGGTGGCAGATTTATTGTGTTGTGTGCTGCTGTCCTTTTAAAAACCATTTGTGTTGCTGTGTAGTAATAAAAAGGGCATTTCTTTGTGTGGTTGGATGATCAAGCCATGTTTGGGTAATCAAGCCAGGGCTTGAAAAAGGGGAACCAAACCAGGAATCTCAAACAGTGGTGTGAAGCTGTTTAGCAAACCATCTGGATCCTCAGATTGTGGTGTGAGGCATAGTTCTGCTCTTGGTGGTAGCCCGATCGCAGAGAAAGGTGTCGCTGCGGTCACACACCCTAAATAATCCACTTTCAATGCACTTTCCAACTGGATTTTACTGTGTGAACTGGAAAAATCCAGTTGGAAAGTGCATTGAAAGTAGATTGAAAGTGGATTATTTAGAGAAGAGAAGACATTGGATTTATATCTCATCCTTCACTTGGAGCCTCAGAGTGGCTTACAAACTCCTTCCTCCCCCCCCCCCAACAGACACCCTGTGAGGTAGGTGGGGCTGCGAGAGATCTGACAAAAACTCCTCTTTCAAGGACAAGTGTGACAGAACTATGGCTTGCTCAAGGTCATCCAGCAGCTGTGAGTGGAGGAGTGGGGAATCAAACCCAGCTCTCTCAGATTAGAGTCCGCGCACTTAACCACTACACCAAACTGGATCTTTAGTGTGTGTGACTTCAGCCTTGAAGACACAGAAAGTAAACTGCCTGTGCAGCTTCCTCTGATAAGTCAGCACTCTTCCCCTTTCAGCCCAACTACAGACTTTTCTGAGCATGTCTTATCTTTACATGTGTTTTAAATGTATTTAATCCTTTCTGGGTGGTAAGCTGCATTTTTACTTTTACTAAATCTTCTTATTCATTTGATAGTTTGAGAAGTATTTACCTTCTGGATGTCCATTTGTGTACAATTTTTTTTAAATTTGTCTTTCTAAATGTTTGGTCCCTTTGCTAAAACTAATGCTTCACCCTATCTTCAGTCTGGGGGGCTTACAGTGCTAACAACACTGACGTCACATCAATCTTACATCTGCCTACCTGTTTGAAATGTCTTTGATTAAAAGAAGCATGAGATTCCATAGCTGGAGCTGGGAAACCTCAGGAGGAATGGTTCTCTTTAGATGTACACAGGGGAGCACATGGTGTGTCTGTCTTACCGAAGCTACACAATGTGGGTTTGGCCAGTGCCTGGACAAGGGCCCTCCTAAGAAGTCCACACAAGTCTCCATCAGTTCCATAATAGAAAGGGGGGGTGGGCTAAAAATGAAATCATATTTTATGTTCCTATTCCTGTGCTTTTATGCAACATTGAAATAAAATCCCCTCTGTTATAAAGGTAAGTGTTTAAGCCTTAATCTTTCTGGGAAATGAAGATGGTATATTGTACCGTACAGCATCATGTGCTTTGCATTGTGAGATTGGGGGGGGGTATCCCCCGACCCACTCAGCAGCCTCTTTGCCAATCTGATTGACCAAACTGAGACTCATCTGTATGCAGTACTAAGAACGGGTTAAACCTGGTAGAAATGGATTCCATTTCCAACTCTGCAACCACATCAATTTGGATTACCCAAGAAAAAAAATCATTTTGTTTTGCTTTGGAACTTTGTTTTGATAAGTCCCATATGCTGAGGCATTGTCTCAGACTCCGTTGACGGTAACCCTGCTCAGGGTCTTCTACAGAAGCGAAAGAGACTTGAGAATGGTCTCCGGGGACTTGGCTGGCCATCAAGTTCTTAACCTTTTGAACTAGGCCGGAGAATCTAATGGGTCTGTATAAGTTTAGGAGTCCCCAAAGACCGTCATTATGGAAAAATTTGCAGTTGGACTGTGTGGGCTTCATGTTCTGAGGCTGCGTGTGTGTGTTTCTCCTTGTTAGCTTCAAGTGGAAAATGTTAGGTGCTGTTTGTGCAGTTAATTGCGAGTTTACTATCCGATTAAATATATGAAGGCCTTGTTTCCATCTTATAATATTGTACTAATTGGTATATTTTGTACTAATATGTCGGGACAGGTTCAGAGTGCCATAGGCAGTATCCTGCTTGTCTATGGGGGGGCCTTTCCCCTTCCACTGGAAACCCCATACGTGCACTCCCCCCCCCAATCCTTACCACGAAGATTTGGGCAGGCCCTGTAGATTGACCCCCATGAATTGCAATGGGCTGCCACTGGAAGAAAAAGTCTGCCATGTGCTAGATGAAAGTCTGGAAGAAAAAGTCTGCCACGTGCTAGATTGCTTATGGCACTTTAGGATGCCACTTGATGCACAGTCCATCATGACTAGCATGGTATTCCAAGTTGCACTCTCAGCATAAATCTTGTAAGCAGGCACTGGCATATCTTTCCAACACTGGGTTCCACACGTGCATGCACACGGGGAACAGGGATGATGGGCATATGTTGCTTCCACTTCTGGAACTTGTGTGTTCCCCCACACAGATCCCTTCCTTTGGATGCTATATTGGTAGAGCTTCTTTCAGTTGTTCGAGCCACTGTCACTGTGTCTGTCCATTTACTCATAAAACTAGCCCAAGGTTACAACCCTAGATTGGATCCCATCGATCCATTCTGGTCTTGTGACGGAGGAAGACTTCTTGCATGGGGGAAAGCGTCACTGTTGGTGGAGCCAAGTCCGCGGGATCCAAACTACCGTGTGCTGTTGTGTTATCCCACTTCCATCTCAAGGTTCTTTAAAGCCTCTGTTAAAGTTAAGGGTAAGAACCTTTCTAAACCAAGCCTCTAGGCATTCTAGAGAGCTGCCTGGCCCAAAAGTGCTTTTGATCTTAATGGAGGGCATTGAACGGATGCTTTAGCTGAGAAATCAGAGCTGGTATGGCTAACAGCCAATAAAAATTCAACCTAAGTTTAGTATTTTGTTCCTGCTTTCAGAATTGCACTTTGGGCACACGTGGGAGAACGGATGAGGTTTCATGCTTACCAGCTAAGGGTGTTTCACTCGCTCCTTTCATTCTTAATGCCAAGCTATGCATGCAGATGTTAGGCAAGATTGGAATGGAAAGGTTAAGTGTTATCCTGCCGGTTTGATCATCCCAGCTGTTGTTTTTGTTTTAGCTTTTAAAACTAATCTGCGGGTAGGTGGTTGGGAGGGCGGGGGGGGGGAGAGATCTGTGGCTATTCCTTTCCCATTATTTTGAAGTGTCTGCCATTGCGTGCTAAGTTTTGCTTCTGGCTTTGCCTGGGCAGGAAAAAGAGGAAACTAGGAAACCCCCCGTTAGCTGCCCATTTGCCAACGTTCCAGACTTTATTCTCAATGCACAAAGAAATACAACAGGAGGAAGTTGTTTCACATCCGAGCCATGATAAGGTCTGGGAGGTTTATTATTTTTGGTGCCTGATAGCATCGGGGCTGCGGAGCAGAGGGCAAAGAAAGGAACAGCGGATCGGCATCCCTCGGGACGGCCGAAGGGAAGACAGACAGATAACCGAGTGCGGACAGCTTCAGTCACTGCTCCCAGAGGAAGTGTCAGTTTCACAAGCTGAAATTAATCCACAGAAGTTCTTACCCAGGAATTCAGATGTGACCTTGTTTTGGAGGGGGGTGTAAAACTGGGCTTTATGGCAGATGTATTTTTGTCTTTAAAAAGCGAAATGTATGTTTATGTATAATTAGACCTCCACTCAGATGCCAGGTTTTCCTTTTGTTTAATAATTTCCCACATTAACATCAAAGACCTGAAGCGGTTTTTTTCAGGTTTTTTTAAAGAATGCAAACACATTTCCCCTTCTGCTCGGCTTTGTTGTCGCTCTGAAGTTCACATCAAATGTAAAATGGTGGGTTCCCTGCTCCTCTCCTGAACGCCCGTCGTCATCTTCTCCCTATCTAGTCTCTAAAAGCATTAACGCCGTCTGAGAATGTTTTTATCTATGTATTATTTAAGCTGTTCAATTGTTTATGAATGTTTTTACTGTTACGTTGTTCACTGCCCTGAACCGTGGGTGTTCATGGGGTTGGGTGGCCTATAAATGTAAATTATAAGTAAATAAATAAATTGAAGCAGACTTGTAAAGTCAGAAAGAAGTTTCTCGTTGAGATTTCTGCACTGAATTTCCCTGCACGGGATCCCGCCGTTCTTTCTTTACAGTCGGGGCAAGGCCTGGCATGGTTTCTTGCAACTCGATACCCTACCAGATTAACTTGTGTAATGGGTAGTGTGGAAAGGCTTCCAAGACTCAGTCATAAGAGCACCTTTTGTAAGATGCTAGGCTCAACAGAAATGGGGCAGGTGTCTAAAAATTGTTTTGCATAAGTAGGGAGCCCACAAGAACTCACGGCTGCATCTCAGTTCTCCCGTGGATTCCTCCCCACACAATATTTCTTTCCTCTTTCCCTCCCCCTGGCAGCCCGCCTAGCAAAGGGGGTCTGATGTCTCAAAGGCAATCAGCCTAGACCAACCTGGAGAAGAAGGTGAGCTTGTAAATGGTTTATTTTCTGCCTCGAAGCTGGTCCGAGTACAATTT
The DNA here is from genome assembly GCA_029375565.1 of Gekko gecko. Lineage (NCBI taxonomy): Eukaryota > Metazoa > Chordata > Lepidosauria > Squamata > Gekkonidae > Gekko > Gekko gecko. The sequence continues at coordinate 62,154,689 of JAPDNY010000012.1, read as the reverse complement.
TGGAAGGTGCGCCACATTTTTACAGTCTGGCAAAGCATTTTAAAATATGGGACAATCCCATCATGGAGTGAAGTGTTCACCATCTGCCATGGGAATCACCAATCCCTTTGAATTTTTTTTTTTGTTCTTTCAACTGTGTTTTGGGTTTTAAAAAAAACTGCTGTTGAAGCAGCTATGAGCGAACCTTCTCTATATACTACTGAATGAATCACCTTGAATGGCTAGATTTGAGTACACTAGCACTTTAGAGACCAACAAGATTTTCGGGGTATAAACTTGCGAGAATTTATAAGCTGCCATATCTGATGAAGGGAGCTTTGACTCTGGAAAGCTTATAGCCTGAAAAATTCGTTGGTCTCTAAGGTGCCCCTGGACTCGAATCTACGTCCTGAAGAAGTGAGCAGTGACTCTTGAAAGCTCCTCCCCGGCCACATATTCTGTTAGTCTTTAAGGTGCTCCTGGACTCTTGCTCTTTTCTACTGCTACAGACAGACTAACAGGGCTGCCCATCATGATCTAATTTAGCTGTTACACTGCAGACCAACACGTCTCTGAAACTATCCCCTTGAATGGACAATTCAGGGACTTCAGTCAGGTTCAGGAAGACTGTGATTCCGAGATGATTCCGAGTGATTGACATATGGAATTCACTGCCACAGGAAGTGGTGGCAGCTACAAGCATAGACAGTTTCAAGAGGGAATTAGATAAACATATGGAGCAGAAGTCCATCAGTGGCTATTAGCCACAAGGTATAGATAGGAACTCTCAGTCTGGGGAATACACTCTATTCTTGGTGCTGGGGGGGCAGCAATGGGAGGGCTTCTAGTGTCCTGGCCCCATTGCTGGACCTCCTGATGGCACCTGGAATTTTTGGCCACTGTGTGACAGAGTGTTGGACTAGATTGGCCATCGACCTGATTCAACACTGGCTTCTCTTATGTTCTTATGAGATTGGATCATATGATGGAATATTAAGACTACCACCAGTTTGTGCTTTAGGTGGCAAGGAGGTTTGGGGAGGGATGATAAATTACGTGCTATCCCATTGATAGAAATCGTGTTGCATTTATAAAGTTCAAAGTTTCTTTCATGCTTCAAAAATACAAAAAAAAAAGGTGCCCTGTTTTGTTTTATTTATTTGGCATTCAGGCATGAAAGGGAAAGCCACAGAGGAACAGGAAATTCCCCTGATGCTCTTGTGACATAAAATACAATCCTCCCAGAGAATCAACCTTATTTATCCATATTGATTTCTTTTTTCAGGCAATGGAGTTGTGTCTGCATTTCAGAAACCCTTTGACAGATTCAGGGAAGGGTTTTTTTAATTAAAAATCATTTAAACTCCTAAAAGCCTCGCTTAGAAAACATTCTCCCTCTCTTCTCAAGGCCGACAGCCTGACACCGGGACCCTTAATCTGGAGACTGCGGGTGTGAAAATTAACTCTGCAACGGGAAAGATCATTGTTGATGCAAGCGAAGCCACTTCTGTTCCTCACATTTATGCAGTTGGAGACATTACAGAGGTAGGCGGCTTCATAAACTGTTTTACAATAACAGGAAACCTTACTTTGTTCCTGATTAATAACCAGTGCCCGGTTGTTGTCATGCTGTAATACATTATCGATGTTTAGATCTTTTCTCTTTTTTTCATTTTTGAGACCCACAGAGTTTATATACCAGACACCCAGAGCTGTAATTTCCTTCAGGCACAAACACTTCTGCATTGGCGATTATTACTGATGTTTATCAAGCTACCTAACGTCTGCCCACAGCTGACGAGAATGCCTTGTTGTCTGTCCAAGAGAGATCTGTGGAATAAGTAGGTTTTGCTGCCCACTGAAGTCACATTTACAGACAAGCGACTTCCAGGGCTTGCGTATGCTGGGAATTTAAATACCAAATCAAGCTGGTGAGGGGCAATAGGCCAAAAGTCACATGGTGCCGCTTTGCAGCAGATCCCAGGATGCAGCTTCTTCAGCAACCCAAATGGCTTGTTGGCTAGATTTGATAATTGCTTGAGCCTTGATTAAAATTGTGTTCTGTGCATCGTAGCAACCGTGCACATTTCAGGAACAGCATGTGCTTGTGTGATTGGAAGCCAAGATTCCTGCTTCCACCACCAAACACTGCTGGAGGAGGAGGAAGATATGGTGCCCTTACCAGAGGCTGCTGGGAAAAGGCAGCTGGAGATGCCGGCTGCAGCCCTCTGCAATTGTGGACTGCAGGTACTGCAATTGCAGCTGTGGACTGTATGGATAATGGAACCCAGTGCGGGCAAGCGATGCCATCACCTTGCAGGATTCTGCAATCCATTCAATAGCTGCACGCCTGCATGGTGCTGCAGCCACAGCCCTTGATAGCACTTGATCTCTGCCACCAGCTCCTGATACCCCTTCCCAGGAAGGCCATCACACCCCCATCCCCCTTCATCAGCACTCAGTGGTGGGAGTGGGGATCTTCCCAGCATCCCCCTTTCTTGCCAGCACTGCTGTTCCAAAGGGCTCACAGGGAAAATGGAATAATGCATGCTCTAGTGTCTTGCTGGGGGCCACGGTGGCTCAGAGGTTAAGATGATGAGCTGAAGACCAAAAGGTCGGTAGCTCAGCAGCTCGAGACCCGAGTGCTGAATGACAGAATGAGCTCCTGTCTCTGGCCCCAGCTCCTGCCAGCCTAGCAGTTCAAAAGCAAGAAATTGCAAGTCGATAAATAGGCACCGCTTCAGTGGGAAAGTAACAACGTTCTGTGCACCTCGGCGTCTAGTCATGCCGGCCACATGACCACGGACATGTCTTTGGACAGTGCTGGCTCTTCAGCTTGGAAACAGAAATGAGCACTGCCCCCTAGAGTCAGATTCGACTGGCTTTTGAGCAAGGAAACCTTTACCTTTAGTGTCTTGCTAGGCTACTACTTCAACTTTTTTCACGGGGGACATGTCATCTAAATGTTGATGAAAAGTCTCAAACCATTCCGATCAACAATGATCAGACTGTCCCGTGCAAGAGTGCAAAGGGAGTGTTTGCGTCAACCGTGTTTTTCTAGGAAGTATTACAGCCATTGTTTGAAAAACTGAGCTTTTATCTTTGGGGGATGTTTTAGTAATTAGCTGGGCTTTATGGAGCGCAAGCCAGAGGCTTTTGCAATTTTATCTCCCCCTCCGATCTCTTGTTCAGTTCTGGAATGTCAAAATAACATCTGCATTTCCTCTTACAGAAGTGACTGGCAGCTGCCTTTCAGGCAAACATGAAGGTGCAGGATGGGGGGGGGGGGATGGCATCTCTCAGGTGGCAAATGACATTTACAGGTCTTGAAAGTAAGAGTGCTAGCTTGGAAAAGCCATAGAAGGAGCTGGACAGATGATCTTTATGTGTTTAAACCCACGGATCGTTACAAAACTGGCCCGCAGGGAGAGGAGGCAGAAGGTAAAGGCAGGCAGTCTTCTGAAATTTGTCATAATATGTGAGTTTGGGACCAGGTTATCCAAAGGACTGTTTTCTCCAACATAACTTCCGTGTTCAAAGAGGTTCATGAAACTGCTTTGCTTCCTACAATGGTAGAGGGTTCCAAAGGGTTCAAGATACGACAGGGTTTTTCAGTGGCAGTGCCAAGACTGTGGAATGTCCTTCCCCCAGACACAAGTGGCACCCTCCCTTGTGGCTTTTAGGAAAGTGGTGAAGCCCTTCTGTATAGGGTTAGCTTCAGCGGCTTTGTTGTGAGGGCGATCTTAGATCCGATGGTGTTAAACTGTTCTGTGTTTTCTGTTTTTGGAATTTCGTTTTGCCCCTGTTTTAAATGACAGTCTTGTTGTTATCTCCAACATAACCTCAGTGTTCAAAGAGGTGTAGTGGTTAGAATTTCAGCCTTGGAGCTGGGAGGCCCAGGTTTAAATCTCTACTGGGATTCAAGGCAGCTAATCAAACAAGATGAAAAACGTATTATACGGAAACATTGCAAGCCATGGAGGGGCCCTTGAAAAGCGGGGTAGAAATGTTGCAATAAATATAGTCTTAGGCTTAAGGCTTGGTGCCTGGGATGCGGGACAATATTTTGGAGCACACGATAATCCTCTGTGCTCTTCGTAAATTCCCAAGGATCCCTTACAGACTCTTGGCAATGCCTTCTGACTTTTCCTTTATTAAAGGACTTAGGGTGATCTCTTTTTTCCCTGTAATTTCAATCCTTTGAGAAGAAAGCTTCATATCACCAGTGCTGTTCCTATACACTGCAGAGAAGATTAGTTAATGGAGGAGGTATAGAAGTCAAGTCAGTTGTGAAAAGTTTAGTAACAAGATATATAAGCGGGGAACCCACAAGGACTTGCTGTGGGCATCTCATTTTTACCTCCCCCACTATTTCTTCTTTCCTTTCCCTATAGCCTCTCTCCTTTCCCTACTTTCTTGTTTCCTCCTCACCCACCAACCAGACTAGTTTTTCCTCTTCTCCGCATCCTCAGCTTTCCCTCCTTCCCTCCCCCTGGCAGCCTCTTCTTGGGAAAATTCTGTGCAGTACCAGCCGTTTGGCTGGGCCCAGTTGAGCTGTGGGGAACCAACAAGGACTTGTACGGGGGCACCTCACTTTCCCCTGTATCCCCCTCCGTGCACTATTTTTCCCTCCTCCAGGCAGCCTCCATATCTTCATCTTTCCCTGCTTCCTTTTCTCCTGTCCACTCACCAGCCTTTTATCACCCCCCATTTTCAGTTATATTTATTATTTCTTTAACTCATTTATACCCTGCTTTCCCCCCAAATGTGGGCCCACAGCAGCTTACATCACTCTACATTCCTCCATTTTATCGTCATGACAACTTTGTGAGACAGGTTAGACTGAGAATTTGTCACTGGTCCAGGATCGTCCGGCAAGCTTCCGTGGGGATCCTTGAGGGGCTGCCACTGCGCCTCCCCTGCTGTTCTCGCATCTTTTTCAGGCTGATAGAGATATTTTGTCGTCTGTTCTCAGGGTCGCCCTGAACTAACACCAACTGCAATCGCTTCGGGGAAACTGCTGGCTCGGCGTCTGTTTGGCCAGTCGAAAGAACTAATGGATTATGACAATGTGAGTATTTAGCTTTTCCTTCCATAGCCTTTTAAAACGACTCGTTGCAAAGATCACAAACTGCCACAGCCCTGCATAGGCGGGATCATAATTTTCCTTTCCTCTTCTTTTCCTTTTTTTTACTTGATTTGACATCTGATTCAACAGGGTGGGCGGAAGAAATGCTAACTGCGCTTATTTGCTCTTGTATCAGCAAAACTCAGAACATGGGTGTTTTGTTTTGTTTTTAAAGTTCTTAATGTCAACTGTTGCAGCTTGATGTTTAGAAAGTGCTCCCCCACCTGGGAAGCTGCGTCCAGAATCTTTTGCTCTGCCTGGAGGTCGCTTGGGTGGGCTTGAATGAAGGCTGGCTATTTTGTAACCTTCGATCTCCACCAGAGAAAGATTCACCGCTGACCAGCACAACTCATGGAGGAACTGTTTTATTCAAGGTATAAGCTTATACCCTGAATACAACCTGGTTGGTCTTAAAGGTGCCTCTGTTCGGCTGCTTCAGTCCAACACGGCTGTGCCCACCTGAATTTATGGAGAAATCGACACTAAGCAATGGAGTGAAAGGGCACAATCGCCTTTTATTCTGAAAGTAACCATGTTGTTGTATGTTTGTAGGTACCTACTACTGTTTTCACACCCCTTGAATATGGATGTGTAGGTCTCTCAGAAGAAGAAGCTTCAAGCCATTTGGGGCCAGATAACATAGAGGTATGCTTGGCCACAGACTGGAAGAGTTGAGCAGCCATCTTGATGGAGTCAGCTGAGTGTACCGATTGGAGTAGAATTAGAGAGACCCGAGTTCGAATCTACACAACATGAAGCTTACTAGGCATTCCTGGGCCAGTCATTCTCTCAGTGCAGCTGACCATCCTGGGCCAGTTGGGGGAGAAGAAGAAGAAGAGAAGAGATTGGGTTTATACCCAGCCCTTCACTACCCAAAGGAGTCTCAGAGCGGCTTACAAACTCCCTTCCCTTCCCCTCCCCACAACAGACACCCTGTGAGGTAGGTGGGGCTGAGAGAGCTCTTTTGAGGAACTGCTCTTTTTCAAGAACACCTCTGACAGAACTATGGCTTGCCCAAGGTCATCCAGCAGGTGCAAGTGGAGGAGTGGGGAATCAAACCCGGTTCTCCCAGATTAGAGTCCACACACTTAACCACTACACCAAACTGACTCTCAGGAACCATGCATGCTGTCATAAGCTCCTCAGAGAAATAGTGGGATAAAAATGTGTAGATATATAGCTCTTGCTCTGCTGTTATGTGTAGCCAAGCTAGGCTGGGCCTTACAGTTGTTCAAAGAAGTGGGTGAGGCGGGGATCTATAAAATCAAGCAGCACATCAAGTGAGCAAGGCGGCTTTCTCACACACACTCTGCCAGAAGTAGGAATCCTGCTGAAATCTCTTATCAAAGGACTAAGCACACCCTCACCTCCAGCATTGGGCAATAGAAGTAAATTTCAGACGTTGACCAGCTTCTTCCGTTAGATGGGAGGAGCTTGTTACACAATTCTTTGGACCTTACTTTGCCGGTTTTGTACCTGTGTTTTTTGAGGGTGGGTGGTGGGTGTATATTTTGGTCTGGCATTTAGAATTCTGAAGAATGTTAAGTGAAATGGTATCACTTTGCTTTAAAAGTACTGCATTGAGTGAATTGGATGGTGGCCACTTGTAAGGATAAACATGGTTGCATGCCCAAGATAGATCTGTTGAAAACTAGTGATTTATTTTTATGTTGTTTCCGTATAAGATTTTTTAAATTCCATCTTTTTAATATGAGTTTCCAAAGTAGTGTACAATGCAAAAAGGCAATAATCCAATCATAAAACATACAAATATGGTAGAAACAGTTAAAACAGTATGTGGGTGTGGTCAGATGGCGTGCTGGGAGCGGTTTAAATTGCTCCAGTCCCGATGCGTGTTTTTTTTAAACCCTGAGAATCGCGATCACACTCACCTCCTTGTTCTGGATCATTGCGCAACCACATTGCTCCCCACCGTCCACACGCAGGAGTGTGCATCGGGGGTTTTTTCCTCCTCACAGTTTGAGCATGTGCACGGGCGGCCATCTGTAAAACTAAAATTTTTGTGTGTGCGCAGAACAGCGATTTCCACACTTCCCTTTAAACGTTAAATGAACACTTTAAACTTTTACCCCAAAACTGGCCTCCGTGAGATCCCAAACTCGTCTAACCGCTAAAACTAGGCACCGTTTAAACTTTGGTTTTATTAACTCAGGAGAGGAGCTCCGCCTATGCGCACACCGCCGAGGCATAAAAAAATGGCGGACGAAAAGCGGAAGCCTTGGGCTTCCATGGCAGCTTTCCAGAGGGGAGGGGGTTGAAGCACCTGGAAGTGGCTCAACACCGCAGGAACAAACAGATGTCAGAAAAGTGCAGCTAGAACCGGAGAATCAGGAAAACACCACTTGGGGACCTGGTATCAAAATACTCCGTTTTAAAGGGGGTTGATCTGGAAAGCGACGGCTGGGGACGGTGCACAGATGTTGGTATGTGAACGTGCACATAAAATCCGTTACTGAAGCGTGCCGAAAGCTGTTCAAACTCACCCTATGTGTATATAATATGTGTGTGCGTGTATAAGCAAAACAATGGATAATAAAGTGAAGAGGACATTAGAAAGGCAGTGTGGGCAGACTCGACTTTTGAAAGTGCAACATAAAGGGAAGGCCTTGGCTGTGGCTTCTGGGACCCAGGCAGACAGGGAGCCAGGTTCAAATCCTCAATCTGCCATGGAAGCTCTCTGGGTTACCTAAGGTGAGTCACGAGTTCTAAGCCTAGCACTACCTCAGAACACGATGACTGTGAGGATAACACGGAGGACAAGAGAATGATGCTGTAAGCTGTTTGAGGTCCTGTTAGGGGAGAATAGGATACAAATAAAAAACCCTGCAGTAAAAAGCCCTGCAGTACATAGTTGCCAAGTCGATATTTTCAAGAGATAATATTTCCTCCCTGTATGAAACTGCATCTAGGCCTCTGTGTCTCCAAGTGGCTTTTGGCAAAGCCTCAAAATATTAACTGTAATATATCAGAATACTAATTGCAAGGATTCTTTGTTTCATATTCCTTTCAATCAGGTGTACCATGCATTTTATAAGCCTTTGGAATTTTATGTGCCTGGAAGAGATGCTGCCCAGTGTTACATAAAAGTAAGTGTTGCTAATGTTGATCTTTGTTCTGATATGAATGATGCTCTCTGTCTTTGATCAGCAGCTTGTTTTGCAGGAGGGCTACTCGCCAGCAGAGGGTACAGAGGTTGGCCCAAAGCCTCAACCCTAATCCCTTCCCTTCCCTCCACCTCCACAGTGCTTCCTACCAGACCAGGGGTAATGCTCATCACACACACACACACACACACAGAGGTCCATCAGTGGCTATTTAGTCACAAGGTATAGGTAGGGACTCTGGGGCAAGTGATGCTCTGTATTCTTGATGCTTGGGAGGGGCAACAGTGGGAGGGCTTCTAGTGCCCTGGCCGCACTGGTGGACCTCCTGATGGCACCTGGTATTTTTCACCACAGGGTGACAAGAGTGTTGGACTGGATGGGCCGTTGGTCTGATCCAACATTGGCTTCTCTTATGTTCTTATGTTCACACACCATTTACCTCTGGCTGCTGGTGCATCCCTGGGATCTGGGGCAGGATAATATCTCAATGGCAGTGAACGTGTTTTGCATCCCAGTCCAAGGATCCCTGGCACCTTCATTTAAAGGATCTCTCAGTTAATAGGACTGGGGAAGTCCCTCTAAGTGCAGCTGCCAGTCAGAGAAGGCAACACTGGTGTAAGGCAGGCTCCATATACGTTCACAAGTTAGAAACAAACAAAACCCAACCAGCTTTCTTTGGAGAGGTGGGCTTTAACTTGGTGGTACAGCATCTGTTTTTTTTAATGCTGGTTGTCCCAGGATTAAACCACATCATCTCTGGTTACATGGGTTAAGTCACAGGACATCTGCCTGAGACCTTGAGAAGCCATTGCCAGTCCCAAGTAATAGAGGATAGTGGTCTGATTCTATATAAGGCAATTCTTTCCATACAGATGTAAGGAGAGCCCTGCTGGGGCTCCGTCTAGTCCAGCCTCCTGACTCATACAGGGGCCAACATTACTCAGTATTGTTTTGAAAATAATAACCTGCAGGTAGCCTTTTTTTCTGAGAGCCTGATGGAATCAGTTCCCAATTATTTATTATGTTATTAGGTGTTTATATCACACAGTTGTTTCCATTGTTCACCAGTCGTTCTCCAGTGGTTCAATTCAGTCCTTTTTCATTATTTGTATTCATGACACTGTTCTTAGTGCACTGCTCTAGTTTTGTAACCCAGCCCTCTTCACTGTGGGTTGTATGTTTACTGGGTTGTTGTTGTTGTTTTTAATTGTTTTTAGTGCATTGTTTTAAACTGTGGAATCATCTTCAGTGTCGGTGAGAAAGGTGGACTAGAAATGAAGTAAATAAAATTAAACATTTCTTTGCTACCTTGTACTCAAGGCAGCTTGTGACATGATCATAGAATCATAGAGTTGGAAGGGACCTCCAGGGTCATCTAGTCCAACCCCCCTGCACAATGCAGAAAATTCACAAATACCTCCCCCCCCACACCCCCAGTGACCCTTGTTCCATGCCCAGAAGATGGGGGGGGCCCTCCAAGATCCCTGGCCAAACTGGCCTGGAAAAAAACTGCTTCCTGACCCCAAAGTGGCGATCAGCATTTCGCTGGGCATATAAGAAAGAACTAAGCACCGATGCAACCCTTCCTGCCCTCCCTCTCATGGCCTGCCTAAGTACACATAATAAAATCAAATAAAAAATGAAATCACTGACAGCTTCAATTTATTTAAGGCATCACAGCAAATATTAAAGACAGGGAACTGACAGGTTCACCATGTTGACTCTACAGAGCTCTGCTTTGTCAAGAACATAACAAAAGCTGTAAAGTGTTAATTAACTACCCACCAACAACTTTGCTGTTTCCATTATAGTATAGCTTTTTTTTAAAAAAAGGGAAAAAGCAATAATTCTCGGGATGCATCCAGTGAACCGTACCTACACATGCTGTACAATCATGAAATCGTAGTGCCTATGTAACCCTGTGCATGAGAGCACTTTGTAAGCAAGTTACATTATATAATGTTCCAGAGGGGAGCTGTCTTGGTCAGCAGTAGAAGAGCTGGACCGTTCACTCTCGAAAGCTCATCTCCCCAAAATCTTGTCATTCTCTGAGGTTGTTCCCTGCTACTGAATTCGAATCTAGCTCTTCATTGTTCAGTGTGTTTTGCATGGCCCTAATTTAATCCATTGCCCTCTCCTGTTTCTTTCCTCTCTTTCCCATGTATTAATTTCAGATGGTGTGTTCACGTGCACATGAACAGCGAATCCTTGGCCTTCATTTCATCGGTCCAAATGCAGGCGAAGTTATTCAAGGATTTGCCCTTGGAATCACGTAAGTAATAAAGAATTGGGGGGGGAGAACTCTAAAGCTCGCTGTTTTATGTTACTGTAAGATTATGAAAGATAGTGGCTTAATTTTGGCAAGGCTAAAAAAAAAAAAAAAGGACCGAATGTTTTCAGTTTCTTTTATGTCTCATTTCCTATATTTTCATTAAAATATGGCTGTTCTTTATTAATAAATACCAGGCTTAGTGACGGACATACCAGATTTTTGTATTTATATTTATGAAATATGTTGCTTGGCAAACCCTGCTGTCGAACATCCCCCACCCCCGCCCCCAAATCAAATTCACCGTGCAGCTGTTAACTCTTCAAAAATGCAACAAAGGGGGAAAAACTCTCCCAGCTTTTCTGTTCTCCGGATAAAAAATGATCATCGAAACATTCAGAAGCTTTCCTTTTAAACAGACAGACGGAAAACGGGATGAAAGGCTTGTTTTGATTACGTTTTGTGGGAAGGCCTCTCTTTTAAAAGGAGCAGTCATCAAAGCTTCATAAGGGAAGCTCGGAAGAGGGTTTTCCCCCCCCTCTCCTCATTAGATCTGCATGGATTTTTGCAATGAGAGTGACTAGAAGTCCAAAGAGAGGGGAGGGGGATACGATAGAAACTTCTGTGGTCAAAATGGCTAAGTGGGTTGACTATGCCCCATCACCTGCTGAAATGCCAGTTCGGTGCCTGTAGAATTTATGCAACTCCAGCGTAATCCGCAGGCTTGCAGACTGAGGATGCTAATCTGGGGAGAAGGGCAAGCAGCATCCAGTGGCTGAGCGGGAAATGGAACCAAAGGAGGCTGAGTACAGAAAGGATTGAGCTGGTGCAGAGCCGATGAGCAAACTCTTTTAAATATTTGAAGGACTGTCCCTCAGAGGAGGGCAGGGAGCTGTTCTTGTTGGCAGCAGAGGACAGGACTGGCAATAATGGGTTTAAATTAAGGGCGGGAAGGTACCGACTGGATTTTAGGGAGGACTTTTTGACAGTCTGAGTTGTGCAACAGTGGAATCCTGGGGAGGTGGTGAGCTTCCCCTCGGTGGCAGTCTTTAAGCAGCGGCTGGACAAACACTTGTCAGGGATGCTCTCAGCTGGTCCTGCATTGAGCAGGGGGCTGGGCTAGATGGCCTGCATGGCCCCTTCCCACTCTGTGAATCTATGATTCTATGAAATGCAAAGCTAACCCGCAATGCCAATGTGGTGTAATGACTGATTTGGGCATGGGATTTAAATCCCTGGTCAGGGTTGGGACGTCAAAGATTCATTATCAGACCTCCAGTGTTTTTAAATTTAAAAGGGTGGCAGGATCCCTTGACTTGGTTCAGGACTGTGACACTGGGAAGGGAAAGTTTAAGCCTGCCACGCAGGATAGGTCCATCAGCGGGTGTTAGCCATGATGGGTAGACTGAACCTCCCTGTGCAGAGGCAGTATACCTCTGAACGACAGCTGCTGGGGGTGGGAGCAACAATGTGGCCTCTGTGCTGTATTTGTAAGTGTTCTGGGGCATCTAGCTGGCCAGTGTGTGCGACGGGATGCTGGACTAGATGGTTGGTCTCATCCAGCGTGGCTGGTCTCCCGGGGCCCTTGCTTGTAGACATTTGACAGTTCTTGGTTTAAAGAGCCAGGGATAATATATGAGTGGGTCAGAGCCAGCATGGTGTCATGGTTAGAGAGACTTAAGACTGCAGAGAGTCAGGTTCAAATCCTCGCTGAGCCATGAAACTCAACTGGGTGAGGCTCATTGGGTCACACCCTCGCTATCTCACTGTAACCTACTTCACAGGGGTGTTGTGAGGATAAAGAAAGTGGAAACACGTGTGCCACCATTTCCATCGGCATTTGATGAAAATGAAATGTTCAAAGGTGGGGGAGAGAAGGAGGAGGGGCTGTTGGGAGAGAGGGAAAAATCCCTCACGAATGCTTTGTTGTATAAAAACAGGGCCTCTCTCTGGAGAGGCACGGAGAAGATCCATATGCAGATAGGCTGTTTTCAGTGTTTCCCCGTTAAATGGATATTTTTGCTCCTCAAACCCAACAGCAGGTTTTAATTTCCAGGGCTGACTGAGGCCTTCCCCATAGCTGCCTGGGGCTGTCCTTTTTCCTTGTCACTGCTGCCCTCAAGTGGCTGGCAGCAGGAGGATATAAGAGATGCAGATGAAAGTCTAGCTTCTGCAGGGATGGCTGCAGATGAACTGTTTTGATGAAGAAAGTAAGATCCGAGAGCGTAACGCACTGGCTTCTGAAAATCTGGCAGGGTGATCGCTTCAGGTGTTATTGCCCTACTGCTTTCTAGTAAGTAGGTTCCTACTGTGTACTTTTGGCATGCATTTGACATGTTAAATGGCTACAGTTTGCTTCACCTTTGGTTGCATCCAGACTTCTACAACTCAGATACTATTGCATTGTCTATTGGATGTTCCACCCTGCTGATTTCACTGACTTATTCAATGTAATCTGCCTTGAGTGTTCAGTCTGGAGAAGAAGAGGTCGAGGGGGGGACATGATGGCTCTCTTTAAGTGTTTGAAGGGCTGTCACCCAATTGGAGGAGGGCAGGGAGCCGTTCCTGTTGGCAGCAGAGGAGAGGACTCGCAATACCGGGTTTAAATTAAGGGCGGGAAGGTACCAGCTGGATCTTAGGGAAAACTTTTTGACAGTCAGAGTTGTTGAACAGTGGAATCAGCTGCCTAAGGAGGAGATGAGCTGCCCCTCACTGGCAGTCTTTAAGCAGCAGCTGGACAAACACTTGCCATCAGGGCTATTTCGGGGCAGGAACGCACAGGAACGGAGTTCCGGCTGGCTTCTGAGTTGGCCACGCCTACAGCCTCCCCCCCGCAGGTTCCCCAGGCACCTCACAAGCCGTGGGGCACCTGGGAAAGCCAAGCTGATCCAGGGAGGGAAGGCAGTTTAAACTGCCTCCCCTCCTCGGGTTTCCCAGGCGCCCAGCAGCTGCAGGGCACCTGGGGAAGCTGATCCTGAGAGGGAGCTGTGCGGTCAGGGGGTGTGGCCTAATATGCTAATGAGTTTCTGCTGTTGGGTGTGGCCTATTATGCTAATGAGTTCATGTTGGGCTTTTTCTACCAAAAAAGCCCTGCTTGTCATGGATGCTCTTGGGCTGATCCTGTATTGAGCAGGGGGTTGGACTAGATGGCCTGTATGGCCCCTTCCGGCTCTGTGATTCTATGAGTCCAGCAAGGAAGGCAGAGTAAAAAGAAAGTAAATAAATGGATATCTGTATGAACGTACTCAAGCTGCCTTATAGTGAATCAGAATGGAAGTCCACTTAACTCAATATTGTCTGCTGTGGTTGGCAGCAGGTCTCCCAAGTCTCGAGTTTCTCCCAATGATACGTGCCTGAGACCCTTTAATTGGTGATGCTGGAGATTGAACCTGGGGCCTCCTGCAGGCAAAGTGTGCGCTCTACCTCTGAGCCACCCCTCCTCAGAGTCCTTATACTATATCCTCGTGAGAAATCAAGCCAAATGAAAACCAGTGGTAGGAACCAGTGACCTGAAGCACTTTTCAAGCTCGATTAATCTCGGAGATGCATTCTGTTTAAGAATTTGTAAGCCTGGTGCCCATTTACTCCCACAGGTCTTTTTTTGTGTGTGAATGTAACAGAAGAGCCTGTGGATAAACATGCCCAAAGATAAAGTGTTACGAAACTAACCGGTGGATATGATTATATATCTCCTTGAAAAAGGAACTTCGAAACGTGTGTACTGATTATATCCGGAAACCACAATGACATATTCTGTGGGACTTCCTTGATATAGCATTGACTTTGGAACTTGTTGACTTTTTGTGATTGAAATGGACTGCTTAGACTATTACCCATTTGGGATTTCCCCCCTGTGTTACAAATGTTATGAATGAGACATTCTTTTGTATAGCTGTTGTGTTAGTTCACTAATTTATAATATGAAATCACACATTTTTCATATTTGAGTCTTTATTAAGATTTTTGAAAGATTGTTGTCATTAGATATTGGACGTCCTTTACTCACAGTGTGTCTTTCTCAATGAAAACCAGATCAGATTAAGATGGCGGAGTCTCAGTCAAGGGGAGGGGTGGCTCAGAAGCCAGCGATTGCAGCCTATGCATATTTCTTGCATATGTTTTGCAGGCCATTAATTGTTAGCAGTAAAAAATTCTGGCTAGGCTTTTTTTTTTTCAAACAGAAAAAAAGTCATCTTTTTGATGTTTCATCCAAAAGACCCTGCACAAAGGAAGTATGTGAAATCTGATCAGCACTCTGCCTTGCCCAGACAAACGTAAAAAAATTAGCCAAAGTGTTTGGGTGTTTTTTTTAAATTGAAGATCAAGCCCCATGGTGTTCCATTTCATGATTCTTGAGTTTAAAATATGGAAAACAACCAAAGTAGCTGTAGTAGTAGTAGTAATGCTGAACATTGATGGCTGTGTGCTTCAGCAATTACTTTGTTCTGATTCAAGCAACTGTAAGGTAAAGGTAAAGGTTTCCCTTGCTTGAAAGCCAGTCGAATCCGACTCTAGGGCGTGGTGCTCTTCTCAGTTTCCAAGCCAAAGAGCCAGCGCTGTCCAAAGACTTCTCCATGGTCATGTAGCCAGCATGACTAAAGGCTGAGGTGCACAGAACACTGTTACCTTCCCACCAAAGTGGTACCTATTTATCTACTTGCAATTTCTTCCTTTCAAACTGCTGGGTTGGCAGGAGCTGGGGCCAGAAATGGGAGCTCACTCCGTCACATGGCACTTGGGTCTCGAATTTGCGAGCTACAGACCTTCCGGTCTGCAGCTCAGCGTCTTAACCTCTGAGTCACCGTGGCTTCAAACTGTAAGGTAGGCCACTATTATTATCTCCTAGGAGGGGAGATGAAACAAAGACCATCTTATCCACCTACTGAGTTCCCTTTGGTAAGAGCCAGCTAATCTTAAAAATGCTTGGCCACTAAAGCTGTGTTTAGGAAGAGGCACAGGGACATGTAAGCATGAAAGATGAAGCTGCCTGTATGCTGCACTGGCTGACCATTGATCCATCTAGCTCAGGACTATCTACTCTGATTAGCAGCGGCTCTCCAAGGACTTTGGCAGAAGCAGTTTTTCCCCAGCAGCTGCCCCTGAGATCCTGAGAGATGTCAGAGGTTGAACCTGGGACCTTCTGCATAGAAACATGTGCTCTGCTGCTGAGCCACAGCCATCAAAGTAAGCCCAGGGCACCATGCCAGAGTGGGTCTGCCATTGCTAGATGTGGCCTGGGAGGTCTCCCCGATGCCTCAAGCCGCTTTGCCACCTTCTCTGAGTGTTTAAATTGATACGTGCCGGTCATGAACTGTAATGAAAATGGATCAATCGACCCATATTCTTCATCACTGGTATTGCCCTTTCCTCCTCTCCAGATGCGGCGCTACCTATTCACAAATGCTGAAGACGGTTGGCATTCACCCGACTTGCGCCGAGGAAGTCACAAAGCTGCACATCACGAAGCGGTCGGGCTTAGATGCCACCGTCACTGGCTGCTGAGGTTAGCTGCCATCCCTGGGAAGCCAATGAAAGGAGCATGTGGCAGAAGCTGTATAAAGAGCATGGGACAGCATCAAGAGACGTGAAGCCTGGAGCTATAGGTACTCTAGTTTAAGCCTTTTTAGGTTGTGGTCACACGGTCCTTTTGACTGGGTTTCACTGCTGTTCCCTCTCGCATTTAAAATTGCTGATCAGATGCCCACATCCATCTCCCTCACCGAGGTGGGCTCACTTGCATGATCCTCCCAGTTCCCTAGCGAGTTTTCTGACACTGGGAAAATCAAGTACTTTCCGGGTATTTGCGCTTTGAATCCACGATTTTGCTGATCTGGACAGCCATCTCTCACAATGACTGCGATTAGGTCGTCGGAACATCCTTCTTCCGGTAGTGTCCCCCCCCCCAGCTTTCACCATAATGCACATATGTGTGTATGTGCAAAGAATTTTTTTTAAAAAATTGTGCTGCGCTGCCATGTGGGCAGTGTGGCTGTCTGGACGGTGCCTGAAGCACTGTCGTGCAATGTAAGCAGTTGGGTACAGGATGTATGATCATCTGAACACGCTTAAAAATATCCCCCATCAAATCTGCAGCAGGAACAAATTGTGGTATGCTTGCCGTGTGACCACAGCCTTAGTCCTTGCTATATATCAGCTCGCAAGCAGATAAAACAGGCCACTGGGATCTGTCAGAGGATCTCATTCCCACAATTTGCAGAGTGCCAGAAGGATTTTTTTTGGCACTGCTGAAAGGCAGAAAACCTGATTATTTTGCAGATGTTTGAAGGGGGAGGGGATACCTTAACTCTCATAGCTAGGCCTGCAAAAAAAATTAGATGGATCTAAGCAACTCTGTGTAGCCAGCTCAGCTGGTTTATGGTGGCTGAGTCATTGCTGTATATCAGGTGTCCTCAATATGATGCCCCATGGGTGCCCAGGCACCTACCAGCATGTTTCCTGGCACTCGCAAAGTGTTTTCAGAAAGTGAGCAGGGTCAGGAGGGGCTTTTGTCCAGCAAGGCTTCTGATTGGCCATTGGAGATTTGATTGGCTGTGCAGATTTTTTAAAATGTAGCTTTGGCAGCAGCTGCCACCATAGCACAAAGAAGGATCTTCACAGTGCAACTGAGAGTAAACTGCGGTAGCCATTTTGGGGCTGCTCCTTCTGCACTGTGTCAGAATTTGAAAGATGCCCACGAGGCCATTGCTGTATATAAATCTCAAAAGTTTCAAAGAAAAAAACCCACTCCTTAGTAAAGCCAGAGAACGTGGTTTTAGGGGTGGGGCTGAGCAATCCTGTGTTAAAACTGACACTCAGAGGTAAGAGTCAAAGGAACAGAGATAGCAAAGTAAGCCGTCCTCATACTGTAGCACAAGTTCAAGTACAAGTAGCTCGTTCAGACCCGGAAAGTGCCGCAAGGGAGATCAGGAAACAAGACTCCCACTTGTCCATACAGACACTGTGTGCTTCTTCTTTTGGATCATTGCTGGACATTGCACGACACCTGTCTGCAAGCAGCACTTTCAGGGCCTTCCCTCGACATTTGGCCAGTCGCGGCAAACGTTTTCCTAGTTGTGAACTGCCCCTTGTCGGCCAGAAGGGGGAGCTGCTGATTCACGTGAGGCGAGAAGATAATCGCCTGGTTACAAAGTCAAACTCCTCCTGCCTGTCCTTTGGAAAGGCATTTGTTGTCCGTGATAGGGTAGGAGCTTAATGTTTTAGTTTCCTGTAAGATGGAAGAAGGGCCTTTTCACGCATCATAAACTCAGTCCCTAAATGTAACATTTTGTATGAGTAGAACAGTTTGGAGATAATCTGGGGCAGGGGGGGAGGCGGCTCAGTCTGCTGTCTGGGGGAAAATAAAGGTAACCTTAACATACCATGCATTCGCCATCCTGCCTAGTGTTTACTGATCTTACTTGATGAAACTTGTAGGCATACAAAATACCCAGGGAAGAAAGAGAGTGTGGTCCTTTCGGTGTTGGTCTAACCGTGCTACTACTCGGGGTGAATCTTTGATTGATTTCCTGCCCTATCTTGAAATAACATTCTTAGAATGTCTGACAGCGGGGCTTGTTTGGCTTATATCTCTGCAAAATCATCACTTTGTGGTGTGTGTCCCCAAGGTCTCCAAAAGGCTCAGCGCAACCCAAGAAACTTGACCCCACTGTATCTCTCTATGTAGACAGAGATATAAAAATATAACTGCTGCCTGCAGGTATTTTCCGGGGATTCTTCTAATGTACGGTGCTGCAGTGAGAATGACATCTTTCTAGAGATGGGCATATGGGGTTTAATAAGGAGCAAGGTTGCTTCTTAAAAATAAGGGGAAAGGTGTTTTTGAAAAGAAACAAAAATTAAGGTAAATGCTGCTTTTCGTTCTCTTCCCCCCCCGTCCATTCCTGTGGCAAAAGGTTTCAGCATGTGGGCTTGCTGATTGGGAGTGGAAGTATTACTACATTGGCTGTTTTCAAGATGAGAAAAAGAGCTTAGAATAACTAAAATCCTCTTGCTTTCTCCTGGGATGGGCTTCCCATAAGGGCGACTTCTTATCAGTCCTGCTTAGGAATCGTTTCTGCTGTGAAGGTGGAGTACCGCCAGTGAAGAAGAAGAAGACATACAACAGCTTAGGAGGAGGGTCAAAATGTGCTCAACTTTTTGGACGCATCCTTATGAAGGAATAAAGTGGCCTGCACATCAGACTGCCTTAAGTTGTTGAAGAACAGTTGGGCAGGGGCCTTTTTCCCCTAGGTATTTTATCTCCTTGAAGTACAGATGACTGAGCTGATGGAACCGCAAAAGAGAGAGGAAGTGTGCCGTCAGGCCCAATCACTGGCCAAATTTAGCCTCTTTGCATTTATTGTTTCATGTGGTTCAGTACCAGGTTTCAGTGCACTCGCTGTTTTGAAGTGCCCTCTGCCTCTGTCTCCTACACAGAGACCGCAGCCAAAATGTCTTTTCTTCCTCCAAAAAGGGCATCGCGATCTTCTCCGCAAATATGTTTTTGAATTTCTGTTTTAGTTGACATTCCAGCTAATCTGCTGGCAACATTATCAGTCAATCACTTATTACAATCATGGACCAGCAGAATAAATATATACATTAACAGGCTGGACAGCAATTCAGCGAAGCTTATTATCTGCATTTGTCTTTTTGCCACGTTCCTTCCAGGAAGGGGTTTTAACCTCCCAGAGTTCCTCATTCCAAGGAATGCACTATAATCGTGATGGTACTTTTAAAAATCATTTCATCTTTCCTTTTCTACTGCTTCTCAACACCTGGGACAGCAAAGCAAAAGAGTGGCCCGATCAAAATGGCAGGGCTGTTCCCTTGTCCGAGAGAGAATGCTTTGGGCTTTGTGATCTTCATGTGTGTGACGGGGAGGGGGCCCTCAGGCTGCAATGCCTCATTTTGGAGGGACCCCTTTGCCCCTCCTCCAGGCCCCCTCCTCAACACCAGCCTCACGCTTGCTCATAGAGCTGAGGAGCGAGGCAGCAGCTCCTGTTCCTGCTGCCTCAGGCCAACCAGAGAGTGAGCAGTGGCACTAAGGAACAGCAGCAGGAAGGCTCCGGCCGTGTGATGCTATCTTTGTCTCCCTGAAACCTCCTCTTGTCAAGAGCACATAGCAACCGTGTGTTGATTGGGTGCCATGTCCCATTTCTCTTCTCCCCCCTTGCAGCAGCTGATAGGCGCACTGGGCGACTAGATCATCTAGCTCAGGGGTGTCAAACTCATTTGTTATGGCTGGATCTGACATAAATGAGACCTTGTTGGGCCGGGCATGTGCAGGGCTATTTTTGGG
Organism: Gekko gecko; assembly: GCA_029375565.1. NCBI lineage: Eukaryota > Metazoa > Chordata > Lepidosauria > Squamata > Gekkonidae > Gekko > Gekko gecko. Next base: position 62,134,887 of record JAPDNY010000012.1, on the reverse strand, counting down.
CAGGAACACACAGGAACGGAGTTCCAGCTGGCTCCTGAGATGGCCACGCCCAGCAGGAACTCATTTGCATAATAGGCCACACCCAACAGCAGAAACTCATTAAGATTGGCTTACATGAGGGGTATGTGGCCTAACATGCAAAGGAGTTCCTGCTACAAAAAAACAGCCCTGGGTTTTGACAACAAACAAGGTAAACAGAATAAGAAGCAAAAGGTGGATGTGGCTGGATGACCATGCTTCTGGTAACATGAGGGTGTGGCCTAATAGGCTAATGGCATGTGCTATCAGGGGTGTGGCCTAATATGCTAATGAGTTCCTGCTGTTGGGTGTGGTCTATTATGCTAATGAGTTCCTGCTGGGCTGGCCATGTGTGTCATAAAATGTAATGCCAGGTAGCGGAGATATAAACCTTATAAAAGACACAAACACAAAGGGTGTTTTTTTTTACTTAAAATAAAAACATGCTTAAAACATCAGCCCTGTAAATTGCAAACCTACTTTTGATTTATTGACATTCCCCACAGAAACCTCATGCTCAGAGTCCTGAGTCTAGGGCCCAGGTTAAAACAGGAAATGGCTGAGCGATTGAGAGAGTCTGGCGAAGCAAGCTGTGATGCAGCAGCTGCAGCAGAACTGGAAGCAGGAGATGGGCAGCTCCACTGCGGGCCTGATGGAAGCCCTCCGGGGGCCTGTTTTGGCCCCCGGGCCACATGTTTGACACCCCTGATCTAGCTCATATTCTCTTCTCCATTTTATCAATAAGTATCTTGGGCTGCTGTACCAACCCTGAAAGGTCTGCACGCCACGGAAGATGAGTCAGTTTTGCTCCCATTGCGATACCGCCGGGTAAATGAAAAGTTTGCTGTGCTGGCGCCATGCAGAAAGGTCTGGTGGGACACGGTACAAGACTGTGTCGGGGGAGCTAACCCGTAATATTTCTATCTAAAACTCCTCTCCTGATTGAGCCCTTCCTAATGCAAATTGTTTTTGTTAAATTATTTCTGTTGCTTTAGAATAATGATGCAGACTCCCATAAGGTTCAGCAGCAGCCAGTGTTGCATTCCAGCACAACTTAACTCATTGCTGACGAGCCTGACTTTTCCCTCTTTTCTTTCCTGTAGACGTAAACCTAGAACTGTGCCGATGGGCTGGAACCGACGGCAAGGTTGGGATAGATGGAAATGAATGGGATTTGCTCCTTTCCTGATGGATTCTGCCTCGTGCTCTCCAGGGATGGCTTTTTGTAACAATATCAGCCTGGCTCATGTCGACTCGAAGGGCCTGATGGATGATTCGGATTATTTCCTGTGTGCACAAAGCTGAAAAATGTGTGTTGAGCCGGACAAGTGCAGTTAGTCAGGCTGCCCCGCTGGATGCCAGCTAATGATGTCTTGTGTATTAAACCCCACAGTGGAGTAGACAAGTCTGATGTTTGCTGGGTCCTTAATCAACACGTTTTACATTTATTGTTTGGCAAGTGGATGGAAAAATAAAGACTGCTTCTTTCCCTAGAGTGCGGCTCTCATTAATACTGTATTTGTGGTAGCTTTTTAAAGAGGATTTTCTACCGTGTTGTCTTGGTTGTGTTCCATTGGACTCAGCGTTATGGGGTTTTCCTGCATATATTTCCCCGTTTCAGGGCATCAGGGATTGACAAAACCAGCGAAAGGATGTGAGCTGGAGTTCATCCCCCAAAGTTTCCTTTGAGATCATTTGGAAGGTGAATATTGGCTCTGTTCTCATATCAGGCTAAACCAGGGCTTTTGCTAACTATGAACTAGAACCCAATCCATGGTCTGAATTTCTGGACATCAATTGAGCATCCATGCAGGGCGATGTGGCTGTGAAGAAAGCTAATGCAATCTTAGGATGCATTAACAGAAGCATTGTGTCCAGATCACGGGAGGTGGTGGTTCCACTCTATTCTGCTATGGTCAGGCCTCACCTGGAGTACTGTGTCCAGTTTTGGGCACCACACTTTAGGAAGGATGTCGACAAGCTCGAGCGTGTCCAGAAGAGGGCAACCAGGATGGTGAGAGGGTTTGAATCCAAGTCCTATGAGGAAAGGCTGAAAGAGTTGGGTATGTTTAGCCTGGGAAAGAGAAGACTTAGAGGGGACATGATTGCAGTCTTCAAGTATTTGAAGGGCTGTCATGTAAAAGATGGAGCAGATCTATTCTCTCTTGCTCCGGATTGCAAGACTAGATCTAATGGGTAGAAATTACAAGGGAGTCGTTACTGGCTAGATATCAGGAGAAACTTCCCAACTGTAAGAGTGGTTGAGCAGTGGAACAGTCTACCTCAGGAAGTGGTGGATGCTCCTTCCTTGGACATTTTCAAGCGGAGGCTGGATGACCATCTTTGAGGTATGTTGTAGGTATGTAGGGCTATTTTTTGGCTATGCTCCTGTAGAGTGCAGGGGGTTGGACTAGATGACCTGCAAGGTCCCTTCCAACGCTAACATTCTATGATTCTATGATTTTAGTGATATTTTGCTCATTTTGTTTCCCTTTGCTGCCAGCACTCAACCTCTTAACATCACTCCAGTCCCCTGGACATGGCTGTTTTCAGAGTCCAGTTGTGGTCATAACGACGTCTATTCTGGTATCATTCCAAACTATAGTTAGCCCAAACCATGATCAGCAAATTCACTTCAAACAATGGTCTCTGTGTCTGGTGCACCACTAATTGCAAACCATCGCTTGTCAGTTCAGGCATCACAACCAACCCCATAGTTCAGCTTCCAGAACCATGGCTCAGTGTAATGTCTGAGTTAAGCCAACATCCACCATGACCAATGTTCCCTCTAAGCTGTGGAGTGTTGTGAGCAAAACCTCTGCTTTGTGAGCTACTGGCATTAAAGTTGTGAGCAAACAATTTGGATACTGCATAAATTAGATTGCTCTGGAGCCATCCTTCCTGAGCTGAGACAAAAATGTGTGGGCCAGAGGCTAAAAGACTGAGCTAGCTCACGCTAACTCAGCTTAGAGGGAACACTGGCCATGACATAAGAAGATGGCTGAACCATTCGAAAACGGATATTCTTTTATCAGTGTGAGGTTACAACCCCATGATAGGACAGAGGTGATCATAAAATGCTTCTTCTCAATTGTCCTTTTTACACTGGTTTAGTATGTAGAAAGGGGACTGAATGAATTAAAGATAGCGGCTAGACGAAATAACTGTGTTGTAATAGGCGACTTTAACTATCCACACATTGATTGGGTCAATATGAGTTCTAGTCGGGAAAAAGAGATTGCGTTCTTAGACACTCTCAATGACTGTGCTGTGGAACAGATGGTCACAGATCCTACCAGGGGAGAGGCGATCCTGGATTTGGTCCTAAGTAACACCCAAGACCTGGTGAGAGATGTAAAAGTGATTGCACCACTTGGGAACAGTGACCATAATGTCATTGAGTTTAACATTTGTACAGATAGGGAGTTGCCCAAAAAGACTGACGCAACCACTTTTAACTTTAAAAGGGGTAACTTCTCTGGTATGAGGGGACATGTGAGGAAGAAATTGAAAGGAAGAGTGGAGAAGGTCAAAACCATTGGGGAAGCTTGGAGACTATTTAAAAAGACAATCCTAGAAGCTCAGAAAAAATATATACCGCAGGTTAGGAAAGGTGCAAATAGGTATAGAAAAAAGCCTGCATGGTTAACAAATAAAGTAATGGAAGCTGTAAAAGGTAAGAAGGATTCCTTTAAGAGGTGGAAAGCTAGTCTTAGTGAGGTTGATAAAAGGGAACACAGACTATGGCAAATAAAATGCAAGTCTGTGATCAGGCAAGCAAAAAGGGAATATGAGGAGCATATCGCAAAAAACATAAAGACCAACAATAAAACTTTCTTCAAATACATTAGAAGTAGGAAGCCAGCCAGGGAGGCAGTGGGGCCCTTGGATGACCAAGGGGTAAAAGGAGTAGTGAAGGATGATAGGGAAATGGCTGAGAAGCTGAATGCATTTTTTGCCTCTGTCTTCACTGTGGAAGAGAAGTGTTTGCCCACTCCAGAAGCACTGATTTCGGGAGGGGTTTTGAAAGACCTGAATCAGATTGCGGTGACAAGAGAGGAAGTCCTCCGACTGATGGACAATTTAAAAACTAATAAATCACCAGGCCCGGATGGCATTCATCCGAGAGTTCTGAAAGAACTCAAATGTGAACTTGTGGATCTCCTGACAAAAATATGTAATCTTTCTTTAAAATCTGCCTCCATTCCTGATGACTGGAAGGTAGCTAATGTCACTCCCATCTTTAAAAAGGGCTCCAGGGGAGATCCAGGAAATTACAGGCCAGTCAGTCTGACATCGATACCGGGTAAGTTGGTGGAAACTGTTATTAAGGAAAGAATTAGTAGGCACATTGATGAACAAAAACTATTGAGGCAGACTCAGCATGGGTTCTGTAAGGGAAGATCTTGTCTCACTAACCTGTTAGTGTTTTTTGAGGGAGTGAACAAACATGTGGACAAGGGGGACCCAATAGATATTATTTACCTTGACTTCCGGAAAGCTTTTGATACAGTTCCTCATCAAAGGCTCCTAAGTAAGCTCAATAATCATGGGATAAAAGGACAAGTCCTCTTGTGGATCAAAAACTGGCTTATAAATAGGAAACAGAGAGTGAGTATAAATGGGAAACTTTCTCAGTGGAGGGTGGTGGGCAGTGGGGTACCACAGGGATCAGTACTCGGTCCGATGCTTTTTAACTTGTTTATTAACGATTTGGAATTGGGAGTAAGCAGTGATGTGGCTAAATTTGCAGATGACACAAAGTTGTTCAGGGTGGTGAAAACCAGGGAGGATTGTGAGGCACTCCAAAGGGATCTGTTGAGGATGGGTGAGTGGGCGTCAACGTGGCAAATGGGGTTCAATGTGGCCAAGTGCAAAGTGATGCACATTGGAGCCAAAAATCCTAAATATAAATACACGTTGATGGGGTCTGATCTGGCAGAGACGGACCAAGAGAGAGATCTTGGAGTCGTAGTGGATAACTCACTGAAAATGTCTACACAATGTGTAGCTGCAATAAAGAAGGCCAACGCTATGCTGGGGATTATTAGGAAGGGAATTGATAACAAATCAGCCAGTATCATCATGCCCCTGTATAAATCATTGGTGCGACCTCATTTGGAATACTGTGTACAGTTCTGGTCACCACATCTCAAAAAGGATATTATAGCATTGGAAAAAGTGCAGAGAAGGGCAACTAGAATGATAAAAGGGTTGGAACACCTTCCCTATGAAGAAAGGTTAAAATGCTTGGGGCTCTTTAGCTTGGAGAAACGACGGCTGAGAGGTGACATGATCGAGGTTTATAAGATTATGAATGGGATTGAGCAGGTTGAGAAAGAAGTACTTTTCTCCCTTTCTCACAATACAAGAACTCGTGGGCACTCTATGAAATTGCTGAGCAGTCAGGTTAGAACAGATAAAAGGAAATACTTCTTCACCCAAAGAGTGATTAACATATGGAATTCACTGCCACGGGAGGTCGTGGCAGCTGCAAGCATGGACAGTTTCAAGAGGAACTTAGATAAACATATGGAGCAGAAGTCCATCAGTGGCTATTAGCCACAGGGTACAGATGGGAACTCTCAGTCTGGGGCAGGTGATGCACTCTATTCTTGGTGCTGGAGGGGGCAGCAGTGGGAGGGCTTCTGGTGCCCTGGCCCCACTGCTGGACCTCCTGATGGCACCTGGTATATTTTGGCCGCTGTGTGACAGAGTGTTGGACTAGATGGGCCATTGGCCTGATCCAACATTGGCTTCTCTTATGTTCTTATGTTCTTATGTTCTTATGACTGAGAAAGATTGAACTGGCTTATGGCCATCTTACTAGTGCAACCAAAAGTACAGCTACCATAAGTTTCTTAGCTTCAGCTGTGATGTCAGGAAGCTTTAATGGGATTTCGTACTCAGATCAACTCTGTAACTGCAGCACCAGTAAAATTGACTCGGTGGACCATATTTTGAGCGATTGTCCCAAATTTTCAGCTCTAAGAGATAAACTGATCTCCCCTTAATTTAATCAGGAGTTCCTCTCTCCAGAAGTAAAATCATCCTGGTTACTTAGAGACAAAGACAAACAAACTACCTTGTGTGTGGCAAAGTTTCTAGCAGGTGTTGTCAAATCACATGACAACTTTTTCAGTAGCAACCTTTAAATTCTTTCATGTTTTCCTGTGGGACGAGGGTTTGCTGTTTATGACTCCGGTTGCAAAAACAGTAAAGGCAATAATAACATTTCTTAGCTTAAGACAATGAATGTAATGGCAATTCAGGTCTACACAGGAAGCAGGAAAAGGTGGTAGATCTCAGTCCCCGTAGTCTTCCATTGCAATCTTCTTTCCTGGCCGGCCTCTCCCTTTATCAGATTCTTTCAGATGAACTCCTTGACTGAGATCCTGGGCCTAGACGGACACTGTCTCTGGAGTGTCTCTTTTCTACTTGCTAAGGCTGCCTGATTGCCTCTATGGGCTTTACCCTGGCTTTCAATCCCAACTCTGGCTATAATCCTATTAGGGTATATATTTTACAGGCCTTCACATAACCCGTTCCCAATGACACTGACTCTGACAGGCTGCTTGTTTAAATGTTCACTTAGAAGTTCTCATCATGTTAGTTATGATACTGTTTCAGTGGCACCCAGGTTTTCAAATAAAGGACAAGCAAAGGACTTATGCCTTTTTTCAAAATTGCCCCTTATCTCTGGTCCTGGTCAGGAGGTTGGAGAGACATTCCATCGGGTACTGGGGTCCACAAACAACCACTGATTTTAAGAGTTACAAAGCCTTTTCTATAGGAAGGCTTTTTGCTACTGTGGATAAAGAAAAGGAAAAATGGGGGCTAACCAGTAATATAAATTCATATGTTTACAAACTGTGAACTCTTCATAAAAATCTAGTAAAGCTTCTTTGGGACATAAAGCTGTGGTTTTGCAACCCATACTTACTGACAGTACCATGTAATAATTTGCAGCCAAGTATTCCAGAGAAGGTTTCTATAGGTTTCTATTTTTACCCTGATTTTCGGTGAAAATTGGCTCCTAATGTAACAAACAGATTTTTTTTTTAAAATGATATTAAAATTCTGTCTATGAACATTCCTTGGAAAGGGGCTCCAGGCACGGCAGAGCAGTATGTGACTATCTCCAACATCCCTATGATAGGTTCACCAATGTCATTTGGTAGCTGGACAGAGGGGGGCTGTTGCTGGGATCCTGGTCTCAGATATTCTATTATGTTTTATGGTTTTAAAGTTTATCATTGTGATATCTGAAATTAATCACGTATAAGATTTACTTTCTAACTTTATGAACACAGTTCTGGAATCTGGATTGTAACTCTTTTTAAAAGGGTGCCATAAAGGAGAGGCGGTGACTGAGCCCCATCTTGAACGCAGTCATAGAATCACAGAGCTGGAAGGGGCCATACGGGTCATCTAGTCCAACCCCTGTTCAGTGCAGGATCAGCCTACAGTATCCCTGGCAAGTGTTTGTCCAGCCGCTGCTTCAAGACTGCCAGTGAGAGGGAGCTCACCATCTCCCTAGGCAGCCGATACAACTGCTGAACTAGTTTGACTGTAAAAAAGTTTTCCCTAATATCCAGCTGGTACTTTCCCGCCCTTAATTTAAACCCATTATTGCAAGTCCTCTCCTCTGTTGCCAACAGGAACAGCTCCCTGCCCTCCTCTAAGGGACAGCCCTTCAAATACTTCAATAGAGCCATCATGTCCCCCCTCTTCTCCAGACTGAGCATTCCCAAGTCCCCCGGCCTTTCTTCATAGGGCTTGGTCTACAGGTCCCCGATCATCCTCATCGCTCTTCTCGGCACCCGCTTCATTCTGTCCACATTATTTTTGAAGTGAGGCCTCCAGAGCTGCACACAATACTCAAAGTGCAGCCTGACCAATGCAGTGTACAGTGGGACTATGACATCTTGTGATTTGGATGTTATCCCTCTGTTGATACACCCTAAGACCACATTACCCTTTTTTGTCGCTGCCATCACACTGGCTGCTCATATTTAACTTATGGTCCACCCGTACCCCAAAATCTTGTTCACACATTCACTGCTACCCAGAAGTGCATCCCCCATCCAGTATGCGTGCTCTGCACTTTTCTTACCCAGATGTAGAACTCAGTACTTATCCTTGTTAAATGGCATCTTGTTCACATCTCCCTGCTTTTTCAGTGTGTTCAGATCTCGTTGAATCCTATCTCTATCTTCTGGTGTGTTCGCTGCTCCTCCCAATTTGGTGTCATCGGCAAATTTAATGAGTAGCCCCTCCGCACCCTCATCCAGATCATTTATAAAAATACTGAAAAGCACCAGGCCCAGAACCGAGCCCTGTGGCACCCCACTGGACACCTCCCTCCATCAGATGAAATGCCATTGACAAGTACTCTTTGAATGCGGTTCTCCCACCAGTTCCCTAGCCACCTAACTATCCTAGAGTCCAGCCCACAGTCCTCTAGTTTACCCATCAGAACATCACAGGGATTCTACGTGCTCTTGTTCCCCAGATCTTGAAATGGCTGTAGGTGAGAGGTGTATTATTTTGAGGAATGGTTGCTGCTGCCGAATCATAATCATCCCCCGAAAGATTACCTTTTCCTTCACCACCGGGTTTCCTGGTTTATTCTCGCTGCTTGGATCTTACCGATAAAACCCAAATGCCTGGAATTGGGACAGAAGAAAACAGGAAGCTTTGAGTGGTACCTCACCAGCAGTACGATGCCGTGCCTCTGTCCTCCTCTCAAAGGTCTTTCCCAGATGACTCAGTTCTGTGCTGGGTTCCTGCCCTGAAAATCTTTAATGGGTAGCCTCATTTTCTATACACAGCAGTGTGGAACTTCCTTGCATTTTAACTTTTTTCGAAACAAAGGAGAGAGGGCCCCTGAGGCATAGCAGCAATGATTCAAATGCTCGCCTGTTTATCCCAACTAATGAGGACTAACAGATCCACTCATGATAGATGCATTGCTGATAATGTTTCTTGGAAAAGGCATGCTAAGGAGGGAACTCCCTTGAAACGAGGCAGTCAGAGGATTAAATGAGAGCATTTATTTACAGTGCCAGGCAAAAATGCGGACATTAAAAATAAAATGTATTGCATAATGTAGACCGTGCTCTACCTCTACTCCTCCTGCGCCACAACTAATGGATGGGTCATGCTTGCTCTAAAAATGACTCAAAGGATGTAACTGTTAGCAAAAAATCAGTGGAATCGCCCCACAATAAAAGACCTGCACACGAAATTGGATTTCAGCTGCAGCTAGATTTTTTTGTCTTGAGCCCAAGTTGGATCCCTTAATCTGAAACAGTCCTGTGGGAAATCCCCCAGCAATTTGGTCCTATCATCATTTTTGTGACCACCTTTGAACGTCTCTTGCCTTGAAAACCCTACGGGGTCACCATAAGTCAGCTGCAACCTGATGGCACTTTCCACCATTGCTGAGCAGTTGGGAAGTATTTCTTCACCCATAGAGTGATTGACACATGGAATTCACTGCCACAGGAGGTGGTGGCGGCTACAAGCATGGATGGCTTCAAGAGGGAATTGGATAAACATATGGAGCAGAGGTCCATCAGTGGCTATTAGCCACAAGGTATAGATAGGGACTCTCAGTATGCAGCAAGTGATGCACTGTATTCTTGGTGCTTGGGGGGGTCAACAGTGGGAGGGCTTCTGGTGTCCTGGCCCCACTGGTGGACCTCCTGATGGCCCCTGGTATTTTTGGCCACTGTGTGACAGAGTGTTGGACTGGATGGGCCATTGGCCTGATCCAACATTGGCTTCTCTTATGTTCTTATGTCACTTCTGTTGCTCGTGGAGGACAGCCTGACTGGTTAAACAAAGGGCTCATGTAGTCCAGTCTCTTGCTTCCCACAGGAGCCAGCTGGAAGCTCCCAGGAAACATACAAGTAAGGCTCAAACAGGACTTGCCCTGTTGTTTGTTGCCTACTAGCTGGTGTCCTGCCATGGAACAGGGAAGTTCCATTTAGCTATCCTATCCATGGCTATTAGCCACAGTCAGACGTCTGGATTTGTGTGAAGCCCTTTGAAATCAACCTGAGTTCAAGACCTTCATCGCATCTCAGCCTTGCCAGCTGGGATCTAACTTAGGGTTCCCAGATCCCCCGTTGCCACCGGTGGGGAATAGGGGGTGGGGTTGCTAGATCCTGGTTGGGAAACTCCTGGAGATTTTGGGATGAAGCCTGGGGGGTGATGGGGATCTCAGTGAGGTGCAATGCCATAGAGCCCACCCTCCAAAGCATCCATTTTCTCCAGAGGAACTAATCTCTGTAGTTTGGAAATCAGTTGGAATTCCAGGGAATCCCCAGGTCCCACCTGGAGGATGGCATCCCTATGTATTTTTATTATTGACTTGTTTGCTTTTTTTTTACTGTACTTCTGTATTTTCTTTGTTTCTCTCTGCAGTACAAAACCAACTGTTTATAATACGAAAAACAGAATGCAAAAGGAAAGAAAGAAAAGGGAAGAGAACCAGCCAAGTTGCATAATAATGAGGACTAGATTCAGGCAGGTGGCCATGTTGGTCTGAAGCAATAGAACAAAGTTTGAGTCCAGCGGCACCTTTCAGACCAACAGAGTTTAATTCTGGGCATAAACTTCCTTCAGAAACATAGGACTAGATGCACAGGTGGTTGGATACTGCACTGTCATGGTGCGATGTTTAATCATTTGCAACGGAAGCTTCCTGTACGCAAAAGTTCAGTTGATTGAGGTTTGTTGTAGACACCATGAGCTCTCGTGTCAGGAATGGTGGGTTCAGACACAATAAGAAAGAAATACCCCTTTCGAACAGGACCCCCTGATACACTGAGGCCAATAAGCAGGCAAGATGAGTGGGAAAGCAAGAGCAGGCAGAGCAGAGCTTCAAGGCCACTGGCCGGAGAAGCAGAAAGAGAGCAAGCGGCAAAGCATCTCCCACATTCCAGTTCAAGGCAGCTAGCTGACACGGAAGCACTTCCGGGTCAGGGGGAGCCAAATGGTAGTTTGTCACAGCCAAGCTGCAGGGGAGAAGGCCTGGGAGGCCCAATCTTGGTTGCTCCCTGGAGCTGGGCAGCAAGAGGCATGGTTTGCTGGAGCTCAACAGTGGGCCCTTTCTGAGGAAACCCATGTCAGAGCTAAAGATGGTACACTTTCTCCCATGAGCATATGCTGCACTCAGAAGAACACAGGTCCTGGATTCATTCCATGGCCTTTCTGGCTAGCAGTGGCCTCCATAGCAGGTGCTGGGAAAGCTGTTGCGGAGTTGCTGCCAATACAATACTGATCTAAATGGTGTATCTGGGTATAACACAGGTTCATGTGTTAGTAGAGCCACAAGGAACGGCTGAGGCTCAGTGGCAAAGCGCACACTTTGCATGCAAGAGGTCTCACATTCAGTCCCTGACATCTTCTCCTCTACAGCCTAATCAGCTTGCATTCACTTCAACTGAAGAAGAAGAGCTGGTTTTATAACCTGCTCTTCACTACCCGAAGGAGTCTTGGAGCGGCTTACAATCGCCTTCCTTTCCTCTCCCCACAACAGACACCCTATGAGTTTGGTGGGGCTGAGAGAGTTCTGAGAGAACTGTGACTGGCCCAAGGTCACCCAGCTGGCTTCATGTGGAGGAGGAGTGGGGAATCAAACCCAGTTCTCCAGATTAGAGTCCACCGCTCTTAACCACTACACTGAGCTGGCTCTTTAATTTGAGCACCAAATTAGAAGTGGCACGGGAAGCCATGTTTGATGATCACATGTTCATGTATGAAGGGGGAAGGGGGGTGCCAGGTTTATCTTTCATCACATATTGCAAGGGTTGGATATTCCTCCACCCGAGATCGGGGATTGCTGCTGTCAGCTTGAGCAGACCAGTGGTCCCCACCCTGGTGGGATCGGTTTCCTGGTGTGTGTCCAGTCGCTTCTTTCCCAGAGTATCTCTTCCCAAAAGCTGCCATTCAATCCTGACTTTATTCCCTTCATTAGAGGCAAAGGTGCTTCAGGAGAGCTCACAAGGCATCCATTCCCTCTGTCTCTGCAGGGAGCATCTTTTTGGAAACAGCTGCCTCCCCTGCAGAACCTCTCAACGTTCTGTGATTGGACTCAGCCCCCTCTTGCAGACATTTTGTTACTGTGCCCAATACCTGTCCTCAGAATCCCAAAAAAGGCCCTTCCCTTCCTCTCCCCACAACAAGCTTGCTGACCTCTGGAGGAGCCAATGCTGGGCTAGGTGGGCCACTGGCCTGACTCTGTATAAGGCAGCTTCAGATGTTTCAGTAAGTTCAGGAATCGCTACCATGAACAAGATATTCTAATTCCCAGGACCTCTGCTCGTGCATTTTGTGTATCTCTACCTTAATGATAGTTCACTCAAGAGAACATAAGAACATAAGAGAACATAAGAGAAGCCAATGTTGAATCAGGCCAATGGCCCAACTAGTCTAACACTCTGTCACACAGCGGCCAAAATATACCAGGTGCCATCAGGAGGTCCAGCAGTGGGGCCAGGACATTAGAAGCCCTCCCACGCCTGCCCCCCCCCCAGCACCAAGAACAGAGTGCATCACCTGCCCCAGACTGAGAGTTCCCATCTATACCCTGTGGCTAATAGCCACTGATGGACTTCTGCTCCATCTGTTTATCTAATTCCCTCTTGAAACTGTCCATGCTTGTAGCTGCCACCACCTCCTGTGGCAGTGAATTCCATATGTTAATCACTCTTTGGGTGAAGAAGTACTTCCTTTTATCTGTTCTAAGTATTTCCTTTTATCTGTTCTAAAAGCTGTTAAGAGATTTTTTTACTTAGTTTGGTGTTTACTTTGCTTGGAGCCATTTTGGTGTAGTGGTTAGGAGCATGGACTGTAATCTGGGAGAGCCAGGTTTGATTCCCCACGCCTCCACATGCAGCTGCTGGTGTGACCTTGGGTCAGTCACAGGTTCTCTCAGATCTGTTCTCTCAAGAACAGTCCTCAAAAGAGCTCTCTCAGCCCCTCCTACCTCACAGGGTGTCTGTTGTGGGGAGGGGAAGGGAAAGGAGATTGTAAGCCACTCTGAGACTCTGAGTGAAGGACGGGGTATAAATCTAATCTCCTCTTCCTCCTCCTCCTCCTCTTCCTCCTATTATTATTACTAGTATTAGTATCGTGCCTCTCAGCATGTGGCCCTTACAGCAGCTCTGCCATGATGATAATGGCAGTAATTAATTCAAACCTACAAGGAACCGGATAAAGCATGCAATAAAAATGTAAAATCCACCAATAAAATCACAACTGAAACTAGCAGTGGCATCAAAGAAAAAGCTTAAGGACGGCAACTCGAAAAATAACCATTTCAACAAAAATGTCTTCACCTAGTTCCTCAATTCAAAAGATGTGGAGGCAGGTAAACCAATGTGAGGAAGGAATTTGACAATACCGTGCCACTGCAGAAAAGGCCCTGCTCCTTGTGGCTGCCTGGCTTGCTTCAGAGGGTGGACCAGCATGTGACAAAGAAGCATCTGAGCGCAATATATCAATCTACCCTTAATGTCCCAAAAATAAATTTTCAGGGCCTGATAGAAAATTTGCTGCATAGGCTCTTCTACGTGCCCACAACCGCATCTGAGAGAGAGAGAGAGAGAGAGAGAGAGAGAGAGAGAGAGAGAGAGAGACGGAGACAGAGACAGAGAGAGACGGAGACAGAGACAGAGAGAGACGGAGACAGAGACAGAGAGAGATGGAGACAGAGACAGAGACAGAGAGAGACAGAGAGAGAGAGACAGACAGAGAGAGACAGAGAGACAGAGACATCTCTGCCATGACGCAGACACAGAATCACCGGCTTTCAGCCTGGGCCGGGTCCCCTTGGCTTCAATGAGGCATGCCCATCCCCTCCCTGACACCTGCTTAAGCCATGCATGTCGCACCAGATGCCAGGATTTTCTCCTGCGTGAGCCCTGTGACAATGAATAGGCCTGGGCAAGAATGTGCCATTGCACCATTTACATGGCTCACCTCCGTGTGCCTTGTGCTTGGGCTGGTGCCCTCAACATTCTTTGCACACCTCCTTAGGGGTTAACCCTGCATTTAAGCCATTTGATGAACATGGATGAATTGAGGGTTCACGCTCTGCTGAACTCAGACGTGCGGCGTCATTCAAAAATGCAAAGGAGGAGGAGAGATGACGAGGGGCCAGCAACCGAATCCACCCACCTTGGCTTAATTGAAGGAGTTGCTACAGTTGAAATGTGACGCTTTCTCTCCAGAACTCGCTTTGCAGTTATCCAGATTATTTGCACAAAACACTTTCTGCCTTTGATCTTGCTTTCAAAACCCTAAATGAAGTCACAGAAAGTTGGTTCTTAGCTTTGCAGGTAAACTTAACAGATGTCAAGGTCAGACCTGCCTTTTCCTCACGCATGAAACTCTGGGGGTGAAAGTCTGTGCAACAAGATAGGCTTTAAAAAAAATCTGGTGACAAAGAAGCTTTTAAAATGGAGCTTCAGAAGTGACACTTCATTGCCAACAAAGAGCCCAAGAAATGAAGACAGGCCAGCTGCTGGAGGGATAGGGTTACCAGCATCCAGGTGGGGCCTTGTATTCTCCAGAGATCAGCTCCCTCGGAGAAACCATAAAGTCTAGGTGAAATGGAGGTCCTAGAATGGCTACAGAGAGTGGATATTCTAGGACTTCCATTTCTCCTACCATAGAGCAGGAGTCTCCCATGTGGTGCTGGTGGGCTCGACAGTACCCTCCGACACCATCCTGGTATCCACCAGGTGTTTTTAGAAAGTAGACGGGACCAGATGGGGCCTTTGCCCAGCATGGTTTTTGATTGGCTATTGGAATTCTGAATGGATGCGCCAATTTTTTAAAAAATTGATTTGGCAGCAGTTGCCGCCACAGCACAAGGAACTTCACTGCATTACTGAAGGTAGGCCGTGTATATGCATGCAACAAAATGTTTTAAAACATGATGTTCGTTTTAAAAGTCATCCTGTTAAACAAGAGTTTCTGTCTGAAATGTTGAGGATTCACTATTAAGACTCATGCATCGCCTTGCTCCCTGGCATTTTGTGACTGGCTCTGCCTCCTGCAGCAGCCCACCACCCTGTATCAGAATTCCGAAGGTGCCCACCAGCTCAAAAGTGGTTGGGGACCCTTGCCATAGAGACTAGGAGAAAATGTTTATAAAGACACTAAAAGCTAGAGGTCAGTTAGAGACTGAGAGAAGAATGGGACTTCCATTGGCTGGTGTCCTCCGATGGCTATCCAGATTTGCCTTTTCTCCTTAACACTGAGAGGAAAAAAACTCAGGACAATTTTCAAAATGTCCTTTTTTTACTTTGACTGGTATCAAACATGAAATTTAAATTTAGGATTTGGTGGAGGAGGCGACCTCATAGGAGGAGTTGGAGGAGTTGGAGGAGCTGACCTTTGACTTAGATGTGATATCACATCCCCTCCCCCAAATTCTACCCTACCCAGGCACCACCCACAAATCGCCAGGGATCTTCCAAACCAGAACTGGCATTCTGTACGGATGGACCATTATGGGGTTTGGCCCACAAGTAGCAAGGAGTGCTGGAAGCACACACTGAGAATTGGCAGAATCCCCTGAGATCAAATAAGCGGGCAGGAGAAGGGAAGGGAAAGGCAGGGAATCCAGGAAGAGGAGTCCAGGCGCAAGCAGTCTAAAGCTCAGACACTACAGGAACTAACCAATGGTTTGCAGTGAGTAAGGGGTGGGTGAGAGTGAGAGGCTGATAACAGCTTGGAAGTTGTTTCCTGCCATCGTCAGCGAAGAGGGTGCAAAGAGGGCTACGACGAAGCTCCGTTTCCGCCATTAGAGCAGTACAGCCAATGGTTTCAGGAAAACTTGGCCAAGTAGACAGCCCAGAGGTCAAGGCTGCAAGTATGAAAAAAACGGAAAGATGAGCAGGGGACATTCCTATGTGAAAATATATTTGCACATAGAAAACTGCCGACTGCATCAGAGTGCAGTTTGCGGGAAAATCACTTCTCTCACCTTCCCTCCTACTACTCTGTCTGATGTGCTAGGTTTTGGTGTTGATTTTACTTGCAGGCAGGTTTTTAAAAAAATTAGGTGAATATCCCAAAATTATATCTACCACATACAGTTTGAAGTGGTACAATCTAGCCTTCCACCTCAGGATTCTTCTTCATTTTGCTGCAGGTGTAAATCAGCAATTTCGTTTTTCATTGGAGAAGAAGGTATCTGAAGTCACTCCGTCATCCTCATCCAGCCATCTACTGCTGATACATATGGAGCTCTGAAGACTGTGGCAAATTATTCTCTTGTCTAGCTCAACCTGCGCCATAATCTTGATGTAGCTTCGTACTGTGCGTGTGTTAAGTTCCTTCCGTCAAGTCACTTCCGTCAAGTCACTTCCAACTGATGGTGACCCTATGAATTAATGTCCTCCAAGTATGTCCTCTCGTTAACAGCCTTGCTCAGGTCTTGCAAACTGAGGGCCGTGGGTGCCTTGATTGACTCAGCCCGTCTCATGGTGGGTCTTCCTCTTTTCCTGCTGCCTTCAGCTTCTCCTAGCACGATTGTCTTTTCCAGTAACTCTTCTCATCATGTGACCATAATACGATAGCCTCAGTTGAGTCATTTTAGCCGCTAGAGAGAGTTCAGGCTTGTCAATCTCGATCTAGAAACCACTGATTTGTCTTGTCGGCTGTCCGTGGTCTCCATAAAACTTTCCTACAAACACCACATTTCAAAAGAAAACGACATACTACAGAGGAGCTATTTCTCAGCCTTTTAGATTTGTCCCGTATGTGAGACTGCAGAAGATGTATGAGATCAGCGTTCTTTTATATGCAGGTGGTTTCAGCGCGATTAATCACAGGTAGTCCTCCAGAGGAGATCTCAGCATTAGACATAAATTACAATCAAGTGAAGGGAAACATTCATTCAAAGACAGCAATTTTTAAAGCAATGGATGTAATTACATTAAGAGGTATAAAAACCGTGAGTCTTTCTGTCCGCCACACATCAGAGGGCTAATTACACCTCCATTGTGCCACTCTGAGTCAACATTGTCAGCTATTCTTCGCATTAATCCTCGAACACAGAGGCTTGATGGGCCAAGTGAGATATTCCCCTTCAGCGCCTCTTTGCACCTCACGTCAGTCATCTTGCCATGAAAAACACACCCGCTACAAAGGCCCTGGCAGTGTTGTGGTATTAGGCATTCGACTAAACGGCTTTTACTGTCGTGTACACCTTAAGAAAACACGGGCTCAGCCGATTGGTGCTCGGTGGATGTGGATGGGACCCTGCTTGTTGCTGGAACAAAGGAAAGTGAGCTCACCTCTAATGGGCCTGACATGAAACCCTTAAGACATGTCAGGATGACAGCAGCAGAGTGATCTTTCCAGCATTAGGGAAGAGGCAGCGAAGAACAAAAAAAAGATGATGAGCTGACAAGAACACCGAGCGTTAGGCTCTTGCTATCAGATTTTATGGCCCAATCGTCAACTTCTTGTGCAGCAAATGACTGTAAATCCATAGTGAGTTTCCCTTCCCCCCTAACAATCCCCCATGGTAATATTATGGTCTTACTGTGCCTTCAATCTGAAGCACAGGGCACCAAAAGAATTCCTTGTATGCCACATGCTTCCAGCTTTAACTTGGTAAAGCGATTTCAGGTCAGCGGTATATTCTATAGCTGGAGAAAGAGACCCAGGAGTTGCACAGATGATCCCAACCCATCAGGGATCTTGTAGGGAGCATGGCAACCTCACAATGCTACACAGCAAATCAGATACGGCACTATGTTGGCCTCACTGAATGCAAATGAAGATGGCTAAGAGTGTGAGTGGTGCTACCTGTAACTGCACGGCTCTCAATCTGAGTGGGTGGAAAATTTCATCCTCTTTTGCAGCAACCTCCCCCCCCCTTAACCAAAATTGCTGAAAATGGGGAGGGGGGGGCTGTGGCTCAGTGGTAAAGCATCTGCTTAGCTGCTACCGGTCTTAGACAGTACCGACTTTGATGGACCGGGGTCTGATTTGGTAGAAGGCAGCTTCTTCTGTGTTCTTCAAAAGCCGCACCCACCCCCCGGCTCAGACCTATGCATGCTATGGGAAGCGTGGAAGCTTTGAACAGCCATCTGTAGAATAAACAGTAACGCCCAGTTGAGTCATCTTGTGTCATTCCTGATTACTTTAATGAGTTAATGTGGGTTTGGAGAGGAGCACACCATGGTTTGCCTCTTTTAAAGGAAGGTCTTAGTGGACAGCCTCATCCGACCAAGGCTCAGTCATCTATGCCTTTGTAGTTGGCGATGTCCATCCAACACTGTTAACCAGAATAGCTAATTGAGCATAACCCATGCACAAAAGCCATAGAATCATAGAATGTTAGAGTGGGAAGGGACCTTGCAGGTCATCTAGTCCGACCCCCTGCACTCTGCAGGAGCATAGCTGAAAGATAGCCCTATATACCTACAGCATACCCGAAAGATGGTCATCCAGCCTCCGCTTGAAAACGTCCAGGGAAGGAGCATCCACCACCTCCTGAGCCAGACTGTTATCACTAGGTACCAGACTCTATGGGAGAACCATAGGAAGGGGCCATTGCCTTCACTTCATAGCCCTGTTCACTGCTTCCGGTGAACACAAAGAGATGTTGCCTTCCTTTGCTTGCAACACACAAGTCCTAGTTTCAGTTTCCAGTTTCCACCTGAAGGATCACAGGCATTGTCAGGCCCATAGCAACAGTGGGGCATCGCGGGGCCTGTCCCCACCCCGGCTTACCACCAAAGCCCCCCCCCCAACTTCCCATCCAGCCCAGGCCCCTCGACTTCCATTTTTTAATTTTATTTGTGGTGCTCACTTGGTGTGTGTGTGTGTGCGGGGTGCCCCCTTACTTATTTAATGCCCCCCCCCCAATTTTTTTAAAAATCCTGGCTACAGGCCTGGGCATTGTGGTTGGAAAAGACCTCTTCCAGTCTCAGCAGACAGGACTCCAGCAAAAGGGGCAAGGAACAGATCCACTAGACAGCAGCTTTACATGTTCAGCTGGCTGACTGTTGATGAAAACAGAGTATCGGACTGGCCGGACCTTGCTCCAATCCAGCAAGGCAATGGTACATCCTCTCTTATTGAGGCTCCAGCTATCCTCGTGTGATTGTACTAGACAAACAGAGAAGCGTGGCTTTGTATGAAGCCATCAGATCTGCCGTGGCGCACACCGCAAACATCAGACCGACGCATTACACAGCCAGGGCTCAGATCCCCACTTCCCACTTCCTTCCTGTGCAAAACATTTCACGAATTAACGTACTCCAAAATTCTTCACCAGGGTTTCCTCTCTCCTTCCCTCCCTCTCTCCCTTCCTTGTCAATCTTGATCTTTGCAGTTGATTTTTTCTTTTTCTTTTTTTGGAAAATGCCACAAAGACCCCGCGGGCCCTGCCCGTTCTGCTTCCGATAGGCAAGATCCAGCACATCTTTACCGTCTGTTGGACTCGGTGTGGAAAATTAACATCATTCCCAAGAGGCTGCTGGGTCATAAGCTCAAGAGGGCAGGTTTCCAGGATTTGATTGCATCAGTCAGAAAAGTTAAGAGTATGATGAGAAAAATAGATATCCCCTCCGGGAGGAGTGAAAATGGAGACCGTTCTTGTTCCAACAGGGTGCTCTGCATTGTTAACTAGAGAGATACAGGGAGATTGTGCTGCTTGCCAGAACTGGTATCCTGGGGGGGAAACAATCTTGTTCCAGGCAAAGGGTCTCTACAGTTTCTTGTAGGGGAGCCTACGTCACCAAACACACGACAACCCTCACTTTTGTGGCATCTACCGAATGGTCTGTCCACTAACAACAAACTGCTTTCTTCAAAAGTACAGCCAAACCTGGGAGAAGCAAGACAGGCCCGTAGCCACTGCAGGGCCCATGGGGCCCGCCCCCCCGTGGTTTTTATGGGCCCCTCCCCCTGGGTGAAGTGGGGTTACCTACCACCAGGAGTCCACTCAGGAGGAGCAGCAGGAGCCACAGGCCCCCCCCGCCAAGCCCCCCATTCCTGCTGCCTTTGCCAAGGCGGGAGAAGTCCAGTGCAGAGGGAGGTTCAGGCAGCTATAGGAGCAACAGCGGGGGCTGGGCAGAGGCGCCAGAGTTGGATGGAGCCTGGTTCTGGCCCTTCGGGGGGGTGGAAGAGGGCGGGGCCAAGGCAGCCAATGAGAAAAGGCCCCGGGTGCTGACCCGGCTGTTGCTGGGTAGAAGAGCCACAGAATGCCGCCGGAGCAGCAGAGAGACGGAGAGCAGAAAATCAGTCTGACTCCAGTAGCATCTTGTTTCTCATGCTGCTTCTTAGACTCCCCCACACACTCCGTGTTCCAGCTGGGGGTTCACAATGGCTGCATTCTGCCCCCTCCATTTGGATGGAACCCCCTTGTGCCAAAGAAGGCCCCCGGGAAACACTCCCAGCAGGACGACAAGGGGACAAACAGAACGAGGAGCTGAGCCGGAGTCCCCGCCAGTGTTCCCTCTAAGCTGGGTTAGTGTGAGCTAGCTCATAGTTTTTTAGCCTCCAGCTCATACTTTTTTGTCTTAACTCAGAACAGATGGCTCCAGAGCAAACTAATTTATGCAGCAGCTAAACTGCTTGCTCACAACTTTAATGCAAGTATTATTATTATTTATTTTATTATTATTTAATATTTTGTTATTTAGAAGTATGAGCATGGCATGGCAGTACTGCACAGACATATAATGGCAGGCCCCCCGAGAAAAAAATTGGCCCCCTGAGCAAAAAGTTGTTAGCTACGGGGCTGAAGCAAGATCTGAGGGTAGGATTTTACAGTTTAGGAGCCAGGCTGTTCCTTACAACATAAAGATTTAAAAGTCTACCTCCATTAGATGTACAAATATGGTTACACACTGCTCAGTTCTCTAAATAGCAAAAGGTTCCAGGGGCATAAGAAGAGCCCTGCTGGATCAGTCCAAAAATCCATCTGGTCTAGAACCCTGTTTCTCCCAATGGCCAACTAGATGCCACTGAAGCAAAACATGGACAGACCCTCCCCTGCTTTAAGCACCCTCCCAGCAGCTGGTATTCAGAGGTACAATGTCTATGGAGGGTCCATTTAGCTAAGCAATGCTACGGTTGCCAACCTCCAGATGCTGGAGTAGTCTTGCCAAGTCTGGGTTGGAAAATACCTGGAGACTTTGGGGGTGGATTCAGGAGAGGGTGGGGTCTGGGGAGGGGAGGGGCCTCAGTGTGGTACAATGCCATAGAGTCCACTCTTCAAAGCAGCCATTTTCTCCAGGGGGGCCGATCGCTGTAAACTGGAGATCAGTTGTAAAAGTGAGAGATATCCAGGCCCCACCTGGAGGCTGGCAACTCTGTGCTGGACATCTCTTGGGGTTACAAATTATCTCCAGGCAACAGAGATCAGTTTACCTGGTGAAAACGGCTACTTTGGAAGAGGGACTCTATGGCATTATGCCCCATTGAAGTCCCTCCCCTCCCCAAACCCCACCCTCCTTGGGCTCCACCCCCCAATTTCTAGGTTTTTCCTAACTGGAGCTGGCAGTCCTACTAGTGCAGAAGGGCAGATTGGTGTAGGACCAGAGAGGCAGGGTCCTGTGGGGGAAAGGGATTTTCCTTGCTCAGCAGGTCCTTACAGGTTCTTCTTATATGTGATTATTTTTCACAGGTTTGTATCAAAATGAAGCTGAGTTTTGAATTCCCAAGGCTATACAATGGGGCTTTAAGGACTAACCAACAGATATGAGAATCTGGCTGAAATATGGTTGCTAACCTCCACGTGGGGCCCGGAGATCAGTTCCCCTGGAAAAAATGGCTGCTTTTGAGGTGGACTCTGCTGAGGTCCCTGTCCTCCCCAGACCCTCCCTTCCTTCCAGGGTTCACCCCCAAATCTCCATGGACTTCCCAACCCAGACTTGGCAAATCTACCTTTTAAATGAATCTCTCAGATATTAATTGTTGGGTGGGTGGGGGTGAGGCTGATTTGGGTGATGTACATAGCACAAGGGGGGTTGTACATTTGCGCCAATGTACCAAACAGCGGCTGGAGGATGCCCTTTCCTTACCCCATGCCATGGTCCTGATCTAGGGGCCCCCACAGTGGCTGTGTACCAAATAAATAAATAAATGCTGCTTTGGAGAATCATGTGAATGCACTAATGTGCCTTTTTTTTGTTTAGTTTTTCAAGATATTTGTTGTGAACATTTTTATCCCTTATACTTTAGTTTCTAGTTTTGTTCGTTAACAGTGTTTGGACTGTTTTTATCAGTGGTATGGCGATAGCCATAAATTTTAACAATTTCATTTTTTAATGTTAATATTTTATATAATGTAATATTTCAATGTTTATATTTTATATTTGTTGTTTTCATGTTGTTTTACCTTATTGGTTTTAATGTTGTAAGTTGCCATGAGGCCCTTTGGGTGAGCAGTGCTTAAAAAAATCTAATAAAGTTTCTTTATGGCATTTTACCTCATTTTAATGTCATATATACATTATACACCATGCGTATGCCCTTTATATGCAAAATAAGTATCAACTATTTTAGTTGACGAAAAGGCAGCTGCAATTTTGTCCAGAGCTTCAGCTTTGTAATCAAACTGGAGAACTCAGAAAATGTGATAACATCCTGGCATTTTACAAATTATGTAAAACAGAATTAATATGTTGTCGAAGGCTTTGAAATATTAAATTATATGAAAACTACAGCAACTAAAACAGAATTGTCCAGGGAAAGTGTTTTTACAAAGGATACAGGGCTACATCAAAATAGGTCAGCCGAGCAAAATGAACTGTGTTTCTACTGATGTAACAGCATGTTCTGCATTGTTTACTATGTCGTGTTTAATACTAATGTTTTGTTCAAATGACAGCTCAGTTTCAAATGACTGTAATTCCTAGTGCTATTACATTGCTTATTAGAGGTATCATCCTATTTATTGTACCAGCTGACTTTGTGTAATTTGACTTGCATCTCAGTGAGAAAGCTGGACTATGAACAATGTAAATAAACAAATCATTGGAGTTCATTTATGGATCTCCCAGTGCCATATGTAATTTTGCCCTTAAGATTTTCAGGTTCCTTAAGCTAAAAAATGTAAAAACCTTTGCTAATAGGACAAAGAAATCTAAATTCAGCCTTGGAACCACTCTTCCTAATGCTGCATTTTAATGTTTTTGTTACCAAAGAAGAAAGGAAATGCACTTTTTCCAACCCCCTACTAAAGCAAGCTGTGTAACCACAGCTGAAAATATCCGGAAACCTAGGCCTTTTCCTTAGAGGAATTTGTAATGATCCTAACGTGCTGTTGGCAGGAGAGACTTCTAAATAATCCGGAAGACATTGCTCTTTAAATACAGCGGTTTGGAAATCTTGCCAGTTTTATTCCTTCTATCATTGTTCAGTTTTCAGGGACCAGATTAATGATTCCAGTAATGCAAGAAAGTGGAATTACTGAGCATATAGCAGGAAACAATTTAGAGAGCAAATGATGCTTTGGAATCCTGAAAAATGGCTATTTAGGTAACCAAAGTCCATCTCTCATTTTTATAGCACATAATTCACACCAGTTTGGGTTTTCCTCATTGTGTTGTACTCATTCATTTTCAGGCGGGTGTGAGTGTGGAGAAGAACGCTTCATGCTTCCAATCTTCCTTGTTCTTATTCACAAGCTTTTTGGCAA
This sequence comes from Gekko gecko, assembly GCA_029375565.1. Lineage (NCBI taxonomy): Eukaryota > Metazoa > Chordata > Lepidosauria > Squamata > Gekkonidae > Gekko > Gekko gecko. The sequence continues at coordinate 62,111,180 of JAPDNY010000012.1, read as the reverse complement.
ACCTACCCACATAAACTGAAAGGATTTGAAAGAGGTCTTCAGTTTTTAAGACACATTGTCCACTAGCCTGGGCAGTGGGAACCTCAGAACAGCCTTTACAAATTCTCTGTCCTTTGAAGAGGTCAATTCCAACAGTTTTTGCAGAACTGATTCTCTTAAATGGGTTGCTAGCCAGAAATTTTGGAGGCGAGTGAATCTACTCTCTCTCTGTCTCTCTCTGTCTCTCTGTGTGTGTGTGTGAGAGAGAGAGAGACAGACAGGCAGAGAAAAGAGAGGGGAGGGGATTATTTATTTATTTTTCGGATTTATATTCCGCCCTCCCTGCAAACAGGCAGAGGGCAGATCACAGTATAACTGGCCATTTGGCAACACAAAACATAATAATAAATAGTTAATTAAAACATTGAAAGAGCATTTAAAAAGAGTTTGCACCAATACTGGTGTTGCTGAATTCTGAGTTAATTTAATCTAATCTGGGCCGCATAGAGATGGAGTCTTCAGCAGGGGAAGCTGACTGTTTCTACTGGACTCCCGTTGCCTCAATCAAAGGACTAGTGGAACAACTCCATTTTATAGGCCCTACATTAGTGAATCTAAAAACAGATAGATTGGTATGCATATATTTTTTAAAAAAATATATATTGCATGTTAATGTGTTATTAAAATAAAAGTTAATTCTTTACACTCAAAAAATAAATGCTAAAGGAACTGCCAAGCATTCTCATGTGTTTGCACTTACTAGCCAGGCCCTGCAAGATCAATCTCTTATTTTTGCTGATCTATTGCACAGAATTCTTCCTGCATGCTTCTCTTTGTATCTCAAGAAATAAAATGGATTAAGTGCTTTTAAAAATTAACAAAAGCCATTATTTAGGGAACTATCCCCAAAGGGTGAGCTGCGGTGGCTCAAGTGGTTAAGACACTGAACTGCAGGCTGTGGAAGGTCAGTAGTTCAGCAGTTCGAGACCGGTGCCGCAAGACGAGTGAGCTCCGTCTCTAGTTCTAGCTCCTGCCAACCTAGCAGTTCGAAAGCAAGAAATTGCAAGTAGATAAATAGGTACCGCTTCGGTGGGAAGGTAACAGCGTTCGTGCGCTGGTGTTTAGTCATGCTGGCCACATGACCACGGAACGTCTTCGGACAGCGCTGGCTCTTCGGCTTTGAAACGGAGATGACACCGCAACCTAGAGTCGGATTCGACTGGCTTCGAGCAAGGAACCTTTACCTTTACCTTACCCCAAGGAGACAGCCACTCCTCAGCAGCGCCGTGAGAATTAGCCTTGCCTTCAATGCAACACAATCCCAGCAAGGTGGCAGGTTCTGGTGAGAAGCACGGAAGAGGGCCAGTGAGACACAGACAACAGCCAAAGTCTGGGTCCAGGAAGAGTGTCTGGATTGCAGCAGTTCATCCTTGGAGTAACCAGAGCCAGAACTGAAGAGAAAGAAGAGATTGGATTTATATCTTACCCTTCACTGCCCGAAAGAATCTCAGAGTGGCTTACAATCCCTTTCCTTTCCCTTCCCCACAACATCCTGTGAGGTAGGTGGGGCTGAGAGAGCTCTTTCCAGAACAGCTCTGAGAGAACTGTGACTGACCCAAGGTCATGCTAGCAGCTGCACATGGAGAAATGGGGAATCAAACTCAATTCTCCCAGATTAGAGTCCATGCTCCTAACCATTACACCAAGCTGGCTCTCTGAAGAGGGCTGAGGTCACACGGGTTAGGAGGCTGTCTAAAGAAGCAGGGTGAAATACAAGACCGAAGGCCAGGTAGGGCAGAAACACTGACTGGTAAACCAGAGTGAGAATCCGAGTATCAGACTAGGCAGGCGGAACCATCCAAACATTCTAGAAAGCAAGTCAGGCAATGATCCATATAATCCAGAGTTGTCTACTCTGGCTGTCTGTAGCTCACTGGGCAGTTTATGCCAAGATCTTTCCCAGGGATCTAAAATCCTTTTTCTAACTGGAGATAGAAAACATGGGACCTTATGCACACAATCATCTCCCACATTCATCTATTCTATTTCCCCATTCTTTGTTCAAGCAAAACTTACTACAACTGATAAGGTCTACTTCTCATATTAACCCAGCATTTATTGAACCAAAAGAGTAGAAATCATTTCAGCTTCTAAATCAATGTAAACCAGCATACAGTGCCATTGCACAGTAAACGAATGCTGCAGACGGAGGGAGATTTTTCAGTAATGTGTAATGGAAAGGGTTTGGACAGTGATTATAGGTATGGAAGGGCTTTTATGAGCGTGTCCATATTTTCATCTGGGAGCTGTAGGAAGGCACGTAATGTCTTCTTCGGGCAGAAAGTTGGTAAAAGAGATTAGAGCAATAATTCCATCTAGCAACAAAAGTATTGCACTGGCATGTACAATTGACCCAAGACAATAACTTTACTTCGGGGGAATGTAGCCCGGTACTGAACTGAAACTGAATTATTTGTTACAGTCAAAGATCAGCACAAAAGCAAATGCTTTATGTTACATACATTATATAAAAATAACCAAAAATAATCCATTAAATTAATACAGAACTATGATGGACTCCAGGAGCTGCCTGAAATCTGGCCACTTTATCTGTGATCCAAGGCTCATGGTCGGAGAGGAGAAAGGCAGCATATGATTCCTCTGATCGACCTGGAACTTTTTGGGGAACAGGAGTAATGAAAACATTTCTAAGATCATAATAAAAAGGCCAATGCAATAGAACATGCCCAATAGTTGCGACTCTCCCACTTGCACAAGGACATACACGTTCTTGGTACGATACACTACGGTATCTTCCTTCCAAGACTACAGAGGGAAGGACATTTAATTGAGCCAAAGTAAAAGCTTTCCTAAATTTGGGAACTGGTAGTTTGTAGAGAAAATTAGAATTTCTGGTCCCTGTAGCCAAGTAGAACACAACTAAAAGACAAGCGACAAGGGGTTACCTCCTTTTTTCTTTTGGTATTTTTGCATTTTGTGTGTGTGCATGTGCCCATGCCTGAAAGCCATGGCAACCACTGGTGACTCCTACTGGGGCATGGAGGACGTTCAGAGAAGTGGCTCGGTTGCCTGCCCAGGCCCGTAGCCAGGAATTTCTAAGTCAGGGGGCATTTAAATTCCTCGGGGGGCACTGGGACACTGGCTAATTTATTTAAATATAACTTAATTAATTTGATTGGTGCAGCGCAGGGGAGAAATGTGCAGCACAGAGTGAAGGCAAGGAAAAGTGGCGGTCACGGCAGCGTAGGAGAGTTCACGGTATTTTTATTTTATTTTATTTGTCTCATTTATACCCCACCCTCCCGCAAAGCAGGCTCAGGGCAGCTTCCACTCAACATAAATACAGTTAAAACATCATACAGTCATATAAAAAACCCCAACAGTTAAAATAGATACAGATTCACAAAGTGCTGATAGCAATTATCCAAGCTTAATTATCTTGGATAGCTTAATTATCCAAGATGGCTCGCTTTCAGAATAGATGTCCCAGATGTTGTTCTGCTCGTGATTTCCTGCGATGCCGGCTTGATGTCAAGACCAAGGGCCGCTGCATCTTACCAGGGCGGTAGCTGCTGCATCTTACCAGAAAGTCAAGGGGTCTGGGCTGAAAGGAAGTTGGGTGGTGGTGGTAGGAAGTCAGGGGGCAACCCCCCAAATGACCCACTGTAGCTATGGGCCTGAGCCTGCCTCTGCCTCCTGGCCCTTCTATTCCTTGGAGTTCTCCCATCCAAGTACTTGCCCTGCTTAGCTTCCGAGATCTGACGAGATCGGGCTTGCCTGGGCTATCGAGATCTTCTCTTTTTTGACATGGCATTGGCTTGCACTAAACAGAAAAGTAACACTGGAGTCCTTTGAGAGCAGTACAGGGTCAAGGTGCTGCTTGGAGGAGGAGGAAGAGGGAGATACACAAATAACTTGCCTACTTGCTTGTTATCAGGTTTGTATTTTTTCCTCTGACTTTGACCAATGATGTGTTTCCTCTGACCTCCCACTTGCACCATCCGTGGCTCACTTGTTCTGTCTCTGCCTCTCGACTGGTCACTCACCTCTGTAACGGTCTGCCCTGTTCCCTTGGCAAAAGCACAAGGCTTCTCGTCAAAAGGCTCAGGCCTGAACCATCAGCCATTCTCCTCCATGTCTCTGATGGCCACTTCCCTCTTTTCGTAGCATTGATGGGTACGAGCAGCCCACATCCTAAACACTCCCTCACCTCTGATATCCACAGAGTGCCTAGCAAGTTTGTTTTCTTTCCTTCTTCTTTTTTCTAATAAGGAAATGGCTTCCATTGCTATACTCTGTATAAATATTTGCTGGCATTTTATCATACTGGCGATCTCTCCCTTTTGATGTGAGTGGAGGATATGTTGCCTTGGATCACTGAAGAATGGCCCTAACTATGCTGACAATATTAAGGTCGCTTGAGGTGTTGTACTGGTAATAAATACGTCCAAGGACAAGCGCACTCTAGCAAGTGTCCGTACAGGCTTTTGAAATCAAGTAACCATGACTAAAAGGAAAGTGTGGTATCAAGGTTAGACTGGGAGCTAGAAACAATATTCTATTTAATTTGAACTTTTCGTCTTTCTTTAAGGATGCTGGCCTCCTGATGGGACCTGAGGATCCCCTGAAATTATCATTCACCTCCAGACTATGGAGATCAGTTCCTCTGGATAAAATGGATGCTTGGGAGGGTGGACTCTGTGGCATTGTATCCCACTGAGGTCCCTGTCCAGTCCCTAGGCTCCGTCCCCAAATCTCCAGGAGTTTCCTAACCAGGATCTCTCAATCCTACCCCCCCCTCCAATACTCTGCCGGAGGAACTTGGCAATCCTATCTTTCTTTGTTCATATATCTATACTAACATCTCTCCCCTTCGTCAAAATGTTTTCAGATTATGATATGATTATGTTTTCTGGAATATTTAATTTTAGGGAAAATATATGAGCAATATGACCCATTTCAGCACTTGTGTGTGGTGGTATAGTTAGTGTCAGTCTAGGGCTTGGGAGGCCTAGTCTCAAATCCTCAGTCAACCATGAAATTTAACTTGGGCCAGTCATTATCAGCCTCACAGGGTTATTTATTTATCGAAAACATTTCTATCCCAACTTATCTTCTCAGGCTCAAGGTAGCTTACAACGCAACACCAGACGACGGGGGCACATAGTATATTAGTCCAATTAATTAAAAATGCATAGTCTTTAAAAAAAAGGTTTTAAAGCACAAACTGCAAATGAGAAAATGCACAGAATTACGATCTCACACGATCGAAATAACACAAAATAAACAATAACATTCCATTTTAAATACAGTCAGAATGAATAAGACTCGCTAAACAGGCCTCATTCAACACACTGCTACTTATGAAACAAGTGTGATACAATAGCAAAGTGGTAGAATTAGGGCTGCCAGGTCCCTGGGGGAGGGCCAGTGGGGGAACTCTACCCCCAAAGTACTCAGATCGGGCAGACGTGCCTGGCACAAAGACGTCACCCAGAAGTGACATCATCACACTGGGCACGCTGGGGGGACAATCTTACCATAGAGTTTTCAAGCCAAATGTCAGAGTGTCCCCTGGCAACATGTCTAGTGTGATGATGTCACTTCTGGGAGCTCCCCCCCCCACTGCAGTAGGTAAGAGACCTAGCAACCCTAGGTAGAATAGCAATCAGAGGAATCATTCCAGGGCTAACAGTGCCATGGGATACATTTTGCATGTTGGATGCCTGCTAAATTCTTCCTCAGCTAGGGTTTTGAAAAGCAAAAAAAGAGGACATATTTCCTGAATGATTACTTCAGACAAGAGATCACTATGGCAAATCTCATTTTGAATACCCTTCCAGTTTAAGCTGTGATAATTGCTACTAACTAGGAATATTCCTAACCTTCCAACCCAAAAAGAGGACATTTTCATCAGTTTTTTTTTTAAAAAAAGAGCCCAAAAGAGGACAGACACACAAAAAAAGAGGACATGTCCTATAAAAACAAGACATCTGGTCACTCTAAGTGGAATCTATGGCATTATACTCAGGGCTTTTTTTGTAGCAGGAACTCCTTTGCATATTATATGACACACCCCTAATATAGCCAATCCTCCAAGAGCTTACAGAGCTCTTCTTACAGGGGCTACTGTAAACTCTTGGAGGATTGGCTACTTTAGGGGTGTGTCACCTAATATGCAAAGGAGTTCCTGCTACAAAAAGAGCCCTGATTATACCTGATTGAAGTCCCTCCCCTCCCGAAACCCCACCCTCCTCAGGCTCGACTCCCAAAATTTCCAGGTATTTCCAAACTTGGAGCTGGCAACCCGAGGGGTGGCCCAATCTATGTCAGTGAGAAGGTGTATGGGAGAAGGTGTAAGGTAGAAGAAGAGGAGGAGGAGATTGGATTTACACCCCGCCCTTCACTTGGAGTCTCAGAGCAGCTGAAGACGTGTGCTCAGCTAGAGATGGATTTGGACAGGATGGAAAAGGAATCTGGCTTTGTTTCCTGCCATCGTTCTGAAGTCTACAGCCTAGAATGTCGGATGTGCTTAAATGGAGGATAGGGTGAAGGTCCAAAGCCTTGAGGGTAAAGTCTATGGAAAAAGCTTTGGGTACACCTTGGGGTAGGGCCAGACCAAGTTACTTGGCTGCCTTAGGAAACGTAACATTTTAAGTTGGAGCTGTCACATTTGCAAAACGGCTATGGGCATAATTCCATACACCCACACACCTGCACGTTGCCTTAAGAAAATGTGAACTGTCGTGTTAAGCTGTTGTTCCCTATTCCTGGTCCTAACAGTTTCTCGGAGCACAACAGGGAGCCTAGTGTTTTGAATCCACCAGATCTACCGATAGCTGCTACGACTTCAAAGAGTTCACTTCTTCCGCTTGCTAGTTTTTAAACTGAATCTGGCAACTCTGAATGGAACTAAAATAGCTAGCTCTGTCATGGCTAGAGAAGAAAATATCACAAGCAGTTGTCTAGCTTTCTGGGTATGTTTTTTTTCCCCTAGCTATGCTAGAGTAATCTGATGTAACATGTTTTATGGCACAACGGTGCGTCATTCATGTGTCAGGATCAGACCTGCTATGAGGGGAATTATTGCAATTACTGGAGGGGCAGGGGTTGATACACTAGATTCGGGGTTCTGATATCTTTGTTGGGGAGGGGGTGGGTGAGTGAGACGGCCTCAGTCTCAGTGTTAATGGCCATTGGTCCCACCCTCTGGTGTTGCCGTTTCCTCCCTTTTCTCACACAGATGGTTGTTTGACATACAGAATCTTCAGGCCCTGATCCAGAAACCCCTGAGGCTGCTGTGTTACGGCTCAGCATTCAAAAAATATTGCCAGGCCTCCACAAGGAAGGAAGCCAGACGCTCCGCCCACACACTCTCACACTAGGAGTTTGGCACCAACGGAGCTAACACCCCAGTGCCAGGATCAAAGGCTTGACTTCTTCCTCTGTCCTTGCCAAGCAGTTACATACATCAGGGATAACAATGTGGAAGAAACATTTTCCCTTTACACCTTTAGCTATCCAACTGGTTTTCTTGTATTGGGGCTGCATATGAACATGCTTTACATGGGGTCAGACCGTTGTCTCAGCTAGCAGACTGTTGTTGACTTTGACTGGCAACAGATCTCCATGGTCTACAGAGAGAAAAGGTGTTCCCATGGCCAGTTACCTGAGATCCTTCATCCAGAGAGGTGACAGATTGGACATGGGACTTTTGACATACTGTTGTGTACTCGCGGGGGCTGTACACGTGGTCGGCCAGCCACGTGGCTGGACGGGATAATGAGCTTCACAACCTAAGACAATAGAGCCTAGGCTCCACAGTCCCAGACAACGGGACAGCAGGGACCTTAGTGGAAGGACCTATGAGTTCGCTCGCAACTCTTGTATATAGCCTACCACGGGTGTGGGGGTGTGTCATGGGTGTGTTTGTTAAGGGACATATAAGCAGCCTGCAAGCTGACCAGTTTGCTGTTGTTACTTGCTGAATCACTAAGTAAAGGTCTGAGCTGAAACCCACATGCGTCAGTCTCAGTACTTTTCACATACCAAGGACATGCTCTACCAAAGGGCCATGGACCTTTCCAAACACAATTCATCTAGTGGTGGCCAGCTAGCTGAATTCAGAAGCCCTTCCAGACCAGTTTGTCCACTTACATGGACTACCGTACAGGCTAAACGTTGAGGAATAACTCTAGCAACTCACACAGCTGACTTATGTGGCAAGAGACATTCAGAGGTGTTTTGCCATTGCCTGCCTCTGGATAGCAGCTCTAAACTTCCCTGGGAGTTTTCCATCCAAGTACTAACCAGGGCCAACCCTGCTTAGCTTCTGAGATCTGACAAGATTGGGCCAGCCTGGCCCATCCAGGCTGAGGTGCGACTCACACTAATAAACTGTTAATAAGACATCCACCTTTGGAGAAACACAGAGGCAGTGAATTATTAGGGACAGAGAGCAGGAAACTGGGGTTGTCAGGGAGAGCTGGAGCACAACCAAGTACTGCTTCCAACTAGGCAGGGTTATCTACAGCTGAGGATAAAGATGACACTGCATCCCTGGCAAGTACTCAGTTCTGCTGGCCACCGCTGACGTTGCCCACAATGCAGCTGTCAGAGGAGGGTGTGTGTTACCTTTCCCCAGGCATCTTTCTTGACCAAGCTGCCTTCTTTTTTATTCATTGTACGCTGTGGTGAAATGGTGGCGGTTGGGGTCTCAGTCGGTTTTTGAGGTAGCCACAGCCAAGTTGTATGTTTCCCATTTAGCACTTTGGAGGGTGCCCAGATTAATCTTGGGATATAGCTTATCCTGGGCATCAGCCTTACAGATGTGGAAACCACAATCCCACTTATTATGAGTTTAAATGCCAGTAAGCTCATAAATAAAAAACAGACTTGTGGGATATTTGCCTCCATAAAAGTCAATAATAGACCTAATTCAATATGTTTGGTTTGGTGACCTATGTAGGTATTTATGCTTCCAATAAAAAAAAAACGTTAAATCCAAAAGAAACGCGCCAAATCAGCTTAAACTATTTGGGCAGGAGGATGATTGTAACCGTGTGAGGCCTTTTCAGTCCTTAATGGAATGTTAGCTGGTTTGTGAACAGAGCTTTCTCAGACTTATTTAGTTGCTTTTCGTGTCCAAAAACTGGTTTTTGAACAAAACAATGGTGTTGTTGAGATTGCTGGGTGAGTACTGTGAATGAGTCAACCACTGAAGCCAGGCTGTATGTCAAAGTAGTGTCAATGTTCCTTAAGGGTTGTGGATGTTTCCTCCATGGGAGCTAATTGTCAGGAGATGATTTCCAGATAGCCCTCTTGTTCAGAGCTTAGCGATGATGACACCACACCCATTTGAGGAGAAGGGGCTGGCATGTGTGTATTTGTGAAGAAAGGACGATCTGCAGTGTGAATTTGGAAGAGTCACACTTGGGACCCTTTGAAGCATAAAAGTGAGATATAAATATTGTAATCGAGAAATGAGACAGAGAGAGACAGAGAGAGGGCAGCAGAAGCAGAGGGCAAGGAGTGAACTGCCTGGACTGGATGTGAGACATTTTGTAGTGTGGGCTTTCTTGAGGGTCCTTTCCATATTTGCCTGCCCCTCTGGATTTTCTCAGTGTTTGAGCTGAGGCAATTTAAGCCCACAGCAAAACAGCATCCAAATAACTCGAGGCGACAGCAGGCTGAAACTGGGCTGACCACTGAAGGGAGGTAATGTAATGCAGAAGGGGTGGTGGGAGGAAACCGAAATAAAAATAAGGTTGAACTCAATTTTAGTGCAGAATGGGGGGGAAATCTGGATGAAAAAGAAGGTTGAATTCTATTCTAGCGCAGAATTGCTTGGAGGACACTCTGGTGAACATGGAATAAAAGGAAAATGCAGAAAGGGCCTTACTATGAAGTTCTGTTGTATTCCACTTTCAATGCACTTTCCAGCTGGATTTTGCCAGTTCAGTAAAATCCAGTTTGAAAGTACACTGAAAGTGCATTGAAAGTGGATTATTTAGTGCTTGTGTGTGTGACTGCGGCCTATATGTATCTCCAGTGATCTCTCATTAAAAGGAAATCAAACTCAGGAAAAATGGAACATCCCATTTAACACTTTTCAAAAAAGAAAATGGAATTCCAGGAAAAAGGATGTTTGCCTTTGAGCAAACGTATTTCTTCTTTACTAGATTTATATTCTGCTTTTCATTCACCAGGTCCTCCAAGTGGCTTGCACCAATTAAAACTGCAAACATCTGAGAATGCCTGTGTGCATTTTGTAGAGGTAAATCCTGTCAAACATAGTAGGAGTTGCTTGAGAATAAACAGACAGAGGGCTGGGCTTCAACTAGGAAGACGGGTCTCTCGCAAAAATGGGACTGTGAGTTGTTTTGTCCCTTCTCTGGCAAAGTTCATCAAGTGAAGGTGGTCTTGCAAAAATATGCACTGGTAACATTTTCAGCTGCTGAAAACATGAGCATTCTGACAGTATTACAGCCACCATGACGATCCAATCATGGTGAGTCTCCTTGAATTCCACCTCTCTGTGGTAATATTTGTATGATTTATATACCATACAAATCATGTTTGTATGACTTATATACCATAGACTGTCTATATAGGAATCTTCCTTCTACCAAGTCATTCAATACCAAGTCATTCAATTGGTCCACCTAAATGAGTATAGTCTGTTCTGAGCAGTGACATTAATCAGAATTTTTTTTCTGGAAATTTTCTGGAAATTTTTCCGATTCAAATTTAAATAAGCAGTTTAGATAATGTTAGCAAAAGTTGTTCACCATGTACAAGCACGAACCGTGTACAAGCACTGGGCTTTGTCCTTGCTTTATACCCCTCATTTAGCCTATCTAACATATTTATTTATTTGTTGGACTTTTATCCCGCCCTCCCGCCAAGGCGGCTCAGGGCGGCTTACGATAGTTAAAACCAATATACAATTTAACATGGCTGATATGCAGCACAACAGCCTTGACAACTACAGATAAACAGACTATATTGACATATTTGGGGAGGAAATTTTTCCAGAATACAGTATAGCACTGGGACATTTCTCATTTTGGAAAATTTTCTGTCCCACATCACTCGTTCTGAGTGGCTATAGCTCTTCAAGATCCCAACAAAGGAAAGTTGTACCCACAAGTTTTTAACTGGGGATTGGACCTGGGACCTTCTGCACATAAAGCCAGTGTGCTAGGGCCCTTCTCTCACATTTATGAACTTTGTACTAGATACATGTATGAGTAATCAGTAGTATGAACCAAACTGGAAACTAGCTGTTGTAATAGTTCACACACACATAATCCTACCAGGATTACTTTGCAACCATGAATCAACCCATAGAGCAAAGCTGTAGGTGCCAAATTTCCACCAGATGGAACAAGAAAATGTGAGATTAGGGAAATGGAGAGTTAGTATCCTTATCAGAAGCATTTTTATAGCTATTGGCAGAAAAATAACCAAAACAAATATTTGCTTCACAGAAGAAACATTTGGCACCTGAATGGTCAGATTATGTCCTCCTACGAACCCCTTTGTAATCTGGCCGTTAGGTTCTGTCAGTGCATGGAACAAAAGTAGAGTTTTGATGGATCTCTTATCCTAAAGGCAGGGCTATTTTTGGGCAGGAATGCACAGGAATAGAGTTCCGGCTGGTTCCCGAGTTGGCCACGCCCAGCAGGAACTCATTAGCATAACAGACCACACCCAACAGCAGAAACTCATTAGGATTGTCTACATTTGGGGTGTGTGGCCTAACATGCAAAGGACTTCCTGCTACCAAAAAAGCCCTGAGTTTTGACAAGCAAGGTAAACAGAATAAGAAGCAAAAGGTGGGTGTGGCTGGATGACCTCACTTCTGGTAACATGGGGTTGTGGGCTAATATGCTAACAAGCTGTGCTGTCAGGGTGTGACCTAATATGCTAATGAATTTCTGCTGTTGGGTGTGGCCTATTATGCTAATGAGTTCCTGCTGGGCTTTTTCTACGAAAAAAGCCTTGCCTAAAGGTAATCTCCTTTTCTTTTCTTTCAAGTCAAAAGTTTCAAAAGTACAGCATATTTGAGTTTGTCAGTCTTATGCCCCTTTGTATTTCAGGTATTCTAAATTTGAAAATGATTCACAATGTTTTTTATTGTAATTTTTTCTTCTGGACTACTAGTCGATTTCCCCGGTGGAAAGGAGTGGGTATCAATGTTTTAAATAAATGGGCTTAGAGATACCACATGTAAATATAATTATAGATGTAGAAGATTTGCTGGAACACACAGTTCAAACTATAGCAGATAATGTTTAAATTACTTATAGGGTAAAAATTGGGGAGGGGGAAGAAAATCTATTTTCTTCACAGGCAGAAGAAAAATGAGTAATCTTCCATAGCCTTTGAGTGGGATGTTAATTTTGGGCTGGAGGAAACACCATAGAAATGATTCCATTTAAATATCCAGGTTTTGTTTTCAGTTGTTTCTCAGGGCTCCTTTTCTCCTCCAGTCAGCTGTTTGAGGGAAGAATTCTGTGTACATCTCCATGGCCGTGACATTTCATTGTTTGAAAGGCAAGAGGGTCAGTCAAAGTAAACTTTCTCTGCAGCTAGACAGGTTTTTTCCCATATGGAAACAGTGGTGAACCACAATGGGCAGTGGGAGGGGGGATGTGAAGAGACGCTTTCCAAATCTGCAACGTGGCTTTATCTTGATTTTTTAGTGGTATATAACACAGAATGTATTAGTGGTATATAACACAGAATGTATGAATTTTCTCTTTAATCGCCATGAATATTTCCAGCAAGGATCAAGCTGGGTACATTGCATTAAGAGAATTAAGAGATTTTGGGACTGTGGACGACTGTTGAATGAAAAGTTCAAGGCAAACAAACAAAAGTTTAGGTGTTACTAGGAAAAGGGATGGAAAATAAAATTGTCAATATAATAATGCCTTTCATATAAATCAAGGCTATGGGCCATATGAGGAATATATTTTAACATTTATTCATTTACATTATTTATAGTCCTCCTCTCCGGCCTGAGCTCAAGGTGGATTATGCAGAGTGAGTCAACAAAGAGACACACAGACCCCTGCCTGTGGATGTACACTTCAAAAAGTCACACAAGGGAAGGGTGTGTGGAGGAGAAAGGGAGAGTACAGCAATCTGACTGACAATGTCCAGGACAAAGTGAACATTTATATTCTGTTGAGGTCAAGCTGGTCTTCTCTTGTGGGTGGTTTTTCTGGGAGAGAAGGTGCCCAGCATCGCAAAGGACCTTCAACTTCTTGCCACTGGCCAGAATTCCCTTTCTCTTAATACTTCAGTTCTTAGGCAGTCGACAGTTTGTCTAGAGTTCTTTCTGGACGTATGGATGAATGGATGAGTGGGAAGGGGCAAGCTCTTTCTGCTGGTTCCTTCTCTGCCCAGGAGCAAAGCTAGTCTTTCCCTTAAGACAGTGTTCTCCAGGATGGAACCTCCCAGTGACCTTTGGACCACTGGCAGTGTCCTTCTTCTCAAAAAAGGGCAACCAAAAGTTGCTGTTACTTTTTATAGTTCATCCTTGGAGCCTCAAAGCTCAGTAACCACTTTACCTCAAAAAAACAAACACATATTTGGCTCTCAGAAATTTTGACATTCAGCTTGTCAGATTTTGTCCGGCTATAAACCATTTTGGAATACAGCTGTTAGGTTGTGACACCGCTTGGAACAAACGTGAAATGTTGATGAATGTCTTATCCTGAAAGTAAACAGTTTGATTTTCTTTCTTTGCAAGTCAAAAACCCTCCGGGAGAGGGGGTGCCGGGTTTTGGCAATCTTGTGCTCATTTTGAGGCTCAAAGCATGTTTTTAATTGTTACATTGCAGAACTTGCCAAATAATGAAGAATGTTACTGTATTAGAAAAACAGCCCTGATGTATAGAACTTCTCAACAACTTAGCTAATACAATAATTGCTGCAACGAGAATTGTACTGCCTGGTGGCAAAGTGAATTTTTTCATAATCACGCCATCTGTCATTAAGAGCATTTGTTCTTTCCGCAAGATTGAGGCCGAAAATCAACAGTGTAATTTTTTGTTTTATTAGCAGCCGTCAGCAGCGAGTGAGATGATCAATTATATCAATAGATAGATAAATGCAGCAAAGAATTCACTTTTTCCAAAGACAAAGATCTATTTAATTAGGCTGTTAATCTTATTTTAATATTTAAAAACAATAATCAGAGAGCGTGTTTAGTTTGAGGATTTGTTCAGAGGCACTGCTAAGGTTTCACTTAGATTTTGCTGATCTTGGTGGTATTTAATAGCAGCGTATTTTTGGCAAATGGCCAAAGAAGTAATAATGTGATTATATCACATGTTGGCAGGCAATTTTAATAGGCTGCAATTATGAAGACTTTGTGTGACCTGTATACCCAGGGGTTTACCACATTAGGGTGAAATCTGGCAACTGGTACCAAATTAGTCACCCTGAGAACATCAGTTTTCTTTTATTCCCCCTTCAGATGGTGTATAGGTACAATTGCTGAGATCACTCAGACTTTGTAAAAATGGGGCCCATTTCTCCTTCATTTGCAAAACTTGCCACATTAGCATCAGTTGATGGGGCAGTGCAGAGAGAAAGAAAGAGTTTAAACTTGGTAGTCATCATGGCGGCAAACAGGGAAATTGACTACAGCACTGTTGCAGCCATAGCATCTATGTGTGCAGTTCCTTAGCATTCATTATTAGGATAACAATACAGCTTCCCCCTAGGCTATAGCAGCTGTCATGCTAGGTGCATGTGAAGGGATCGAGCTCAGGTAAAATAAATTTTAATGAAATGCAAGACTGCATGAAAGCTTGTGCTTTGTCCATAGCTCTCAGTACAGCACATGCAAACCAGAAACTGTTCTTTCCATTGGACTGACTAGGATAGACCACAGGTGGAGATACTAGACTCATGTGCTCAGTGCACGTTGCGTTCTGGGCTGGGATGCCTCAGAAAACAGATTGTAGCAGGGCAGATTTTCAAGATGCAGCCAATGGGAAGAGTTGTTAAGCCTGATTTGATTTTGTAGTAGGTTTGGCTCCAATGACTTGAGTGCTGTCACTGCTATTTTTATGCTGCCATTCGTTTTATTATGATGATGGGTATTATAATCACTCAAGCCCACAGCTGGGGACGCTGGCTTCCAGGTGGGACCTGAGAACCCTCCAGAATTGCAGCTTATCTCCAGAGTACAGAGATCAGTTCCTCTGAAGAAAATGGATGCTTCGGAGGGTGGACTCTATGGTATTGCACCCCACTGAGGTCCCAGTCTTCCCCAGGATCCATCCCCAAATCTCCAGGAATTTCCCAAACTGGATCCAGCCACCCTATCTCCCCATCCTGTGCTGGTGGCCAGGAGGGACCTGGCAGCCCTACCCACAGTAAGTAATGATATTCTTAAGGGATATCAGGCTGGGCCTATGAACCAACAACAACCTCTGGCCAAAGCAGAGAACTAAAACCAAACCAGTATAGAAACCTCCAGAACTGCAAGAGGCTGTCAGGAGGGCTCCCATGCATCCATCGTTTCACTAAATGTCTAAACCAGAAATGTTCTGGAGGGCATTTTTACAAATGGATTAGAATGGTAGGATGAGGGTGGAGCCTGACCATAGATACCATAGAGCCATAGATACCATAGAGTTCACCCTTCAAAGCAGAGTATAATATCATAGAGTATAATACCATAGAGTTCACCCTTCAAAGCAGCCATTTGCTCCAGGTGAAATGATCTGTATAGTCTAGAGATCAAGTGTAATTCTGGGAGCGCTCCAGACACCACCTGGAGGTTGGCAACCCCAGGTGGGATAATGGAAACCTACAGGAGGTCACCTCTATAAGGGACAAATTAATTAATTAATTGTCATATGGCAGTGTGTGTAGTATAGCCTGGAGATGCTAAGATTGTCTGGCAGCCGAAAGTTCTAGCTCTTTTAGCATTATGCACCACTAGGTGGTGAGCTAGATTTGTTTTTAAGGCAAGAGACATTTCAGAGGTGGTTTGCCATTGCCTGCCTCTGTGTCGTGCCCCTCAAATTCCTTGGAGGTCGCCCATCCAAATACTAGCCAAGGCTGGCCGTGCTTAGCTTCTGATATCTGACGGGATCAGGCTTGCCTGGGGTATCCAGGTCTGGGCTATACGGGACAGTACTGTAGTCTATTGCAATGGTTATTATATGTATTACACACGCACACTGCCCTGTTTTTTACTACAATGTTCTTTACCTTCATAGTCCCTTTTCTTCATTGTGGTATATCATCATGCATTAGAGAGTTCTTTTGCCATAAACAGTTTTTCATTTGCATTGTTTCCCACCTTGTTCATGTTTATTGGATGCTGAACTGCAGGCTGTGGAAGGTCGGTAGTTCAGCAGTTCGAGACCCGAGAGTGCCGCATGATGGAGTGAGCTCCCGTCTCTAGTTCCAGCTCCTGCCAACCTAGCAGTTTGAAAGCAAGAAATTGCAAGTAGATAAATAGATACCACTTCGGTGGGAAGGTAACAGCGTTCCGTGCGTCTTGGTGTTTAGTCATGCTGGCCACATGACCATGGAAACATCTTCGGACAGCGCTGGCTCTTCGGCTTTGAAACGGAAATGAGCACCACAACCCTAGAGTCGGATTCGACTGGCTTTTGAGCAAGGGAACCTTTACCTTTTTACTGGAGGCCCATGCAGTCTGAATGGCTTTCACATTTTGCAATCCACCAGTCTCAGTCAGAATGGTAGGCTATAAGTGATAATGATAGCAACAAGCCAGGGCAGATCATGTAAAAGCTCTCAAATTCGGCATGCTCTACCCTGAGCGAGGAGCAGACCAAAACAGAAAGGTTACACTACCCCGGGGTGTCGAACTCATTTGTTACAAGGGCTGGATTGGACATAAATGAGACCTTGTTGGGCCAGGCCATGGGCGTCATAAAATGTAATGCCAGGTAGCGAAGATATAAACTTTATAAAGGACACAAATATAAAGGGTTTTTAAAAAAACTTAAAATAAAATCATGCTTAAAACACCAGAAACAACCTGGTAACAAAATACTCCAGTTTAAAGGGGGTTTTGAGCCGGAAAGCAACGGCTGGGGACAGGAGGCAGATGTTGGTGTGCGGACGTGCATATAAAATCCATTACTGAAGCGTGCTGAAAGCTGATTAAACACCCAATGTCAACATATGCCTTGCCATGGTGACTGAGGGGAACCTCCACATTCAGAGGCACTAAGCCTCTGAATCCCAGAGCTTCTGAATCCCAGAGCCTCAGCCTCTATGCCCTGTTGTTGGCCATCCAGAGGGACTGGCTGTCCACTGTGTGAGACAGGATGCTAGACTAGATGGACCATTGGTCCAGCAGGGCTCTCCTTATGTTCTTAGAGGGGCATGTTACTGCTTTGAATGAATTAAATGAATGAATGGATGGTAATGAAACCAGCATTTCAAATTGTGCTCAGAAACAATCTGATAACCGGTGGAGGGCTTTAAGCATGGGCGTAATATGATAATAACGATGGGATATATAGTTAATTTTGGGACCAATCCATTTAACATGATGATTGTCAAGGCCTTGGATCATACAAGGCCCACAACAATGAGCCATATTGAAACTAGTACCTCAGAAGAAGGTGGGGACACACACACGACCTTATACACTAGGAAAAACAAATACAAGAAAAATCGATAAAATGTTTTGGTAATAATACTTCAGGCTGTAAAGTTATCGTGAACTCCCAACATGGGAGGGGAACAGTTTGAATATGGATTCCTATACATATTTGTCTCTGGAGAGTTTTCTCCAAAGGCACTGAGGAAAGCAAGCTCTCCCAGGCTCTTGATTCCTTCTGAAATACAGAATCTGTATTTAAAAAAGAAAACCCAAACCCTGTATTTTCCAGAGTACAGGCTGCTGCTGTCATTATATCGAGGTCTCATTTTTATTTAATGCCATTTAATGGTCTCATAAAATCCACACATGTGAATAGAATAAGCATCATTAAACAATGCAATACAACCCTCTGGGAGTATTTTTAATGCTTATATACCTCTGGCTTATTTGTTTATTTGTTGCTGAAACAAATCCTGATGGAAAAAAATTGCAGGCACCATGGTACAAGCAGCACCAGAGAGTCCAGGCGATGGGGTGGGGCTGAGGGGTGGGGCTGCTGTGAGACTGTGACGGGCGTGTTTGAGGCCACCTAGTGAGTTGGTAAGAGAAGCACGGAAATTAAAAATATCTAGACCGAAAGAGATTTAAAGATGAGCAGTGAGAGGAGACAGCTAAATACTTATTTTTTAGAACTGTATATGGCCTTTCATTTTAGCTCACACAGTTACAGACAATAGATTACAACTCTGTAAGCAGCAGCTCCTGCTCTGTCAGAAATTGGGGGTTGGTCTGGTAAACACAAAACAAAGGGGTGCAGAAAATGTGGGGAAAGTTGTAGTGCAGGGGTGTCGAAAATGCAGCCTGGGGGCCAAATGAGGCCCCCAAAGAGCTTCTATCAGGCCCGCAGTGGAACTGGCTGTCTTCTGCTGCTGCTTCCAGTTCTGCTGCTGCTGTGTCATCATAGGTTTGCAGCTTACAGATACACACCTGAACAGCATGCTCAAGATTGCAATGGCAC
Source organism: Gekko gecko (assembly GCA_029375565.1). Lineage (NCBI taxonomy): Eukaryota > Metazoa > Chordata > Lepidosauria > Squamata > Gekkonidae > Gekko > Gekko gecko. The sequence goes on along the minus strand of JAPDNY010000012.1, from coordinate 62,092,545 downwards.
ATTTTGATGCAATAATTCAGAGTAAGAGGTGTCAGTTATCAGGCACTGTTAAATACTGTATGAATTATATACTGTTGCTTATATTTTTCTTTGCTTGACAATATACATTCAAAGAACTTTTGAATCTGTTGGAGAAAATTCCATGACCACCCCGCCCCACCCCCGCCAAGTCAAATTATTTTCACACACTTTTAACGTCAGTATTTACTGGACTAATATTAGTACATGTTTTGTTCTTTATATGCTGCTGCCACTTTGGAGGTGATATGTGAATATTCTTTTAAACACCATTATTTCCCCCCCTTTCTGTTTCTGCACTCACATACATATCCTTCATTTCTCCTCAGATTCCTTCTATTAATTTCTACCTCTACACTGTTACTCACCAGAAGTACACAACTTATCTACGATTTTCCAAATGGCAGTGACTTATTTTCTTTCTTTTCTACTTCCCCTCAAGGTATGTTTTTATTGTTAGCCCCATTTTACCATGTTGTTCCCTCTCCTCTTTTCTTTGATTTAAAATGATTTTTCATTTTTCCCTATGGACTACTCTCTGTTTTATATCAGTTTATGGTTATAGTTTCCCCTTAGTCTCAGGTATGGGCTTGTGGTTCAGTTTGTAGCCCTCCTTTTTCTCTAACAAAGCCTACTACAGGTCTGAGTAGTTTGCTGCCATTTTTCAAACCATCACTTCCAACTGTCACCAACGGACTCCCAACTGCCAGTATTCTATTCCTCCTTTCAACAGTCTCAGGGCTGTTTCTCAAAAGAGGGGAAGGTGTTGGGAGTTTTCTTTTATCTTTTCTTTCTAACAAAGGCATTTTTTTCCTGCATACCTGGGGAAATGGGAGCCATTTCATCCCCCACTTTCTGCTTGCTGCCACTTCTCAGGGAGGGCAGAAAGTAGGGGTTTAAATGGCTTCGAGCCATCCAAACCCCTGCTTTCTGCTCTTCACAAACCTCCATGAACTGTCTTAAAAATTGCGGTAGTTCATGGCAGCTCTTCAGTTTGTGAACATCACTTTGTGAACCATGAACTGGCCAAAATTTGTGACAAATGGCTTATGCCCATCCCTAAAGCTACTAGCATCTTCAACAGGCCAATTTTGCTCATTTCTATTTCTGTTTTTTAAATTTAACTAACTCTCAATATTCTGTGCTCCCTGAAACATGTTCAGTCCTCATCAGGTCAGTGTTGGGTCCACCCCTCCCCCGCCGCTTTCCTTTTGATTTAAGTCAATTTTTGCACACTATGAATCCCCCTGCGGTGGCTCAAGTGGTTAAGATGCTGAACTGCAGGCTGTGGAAGGTCAGTAGTTCAGCAGTTCGAGACTCGTGTGCCGCACGATGGAGTGAGCTCCCGTCTCTAGTTCCAGCTCCTGCCAACCTAGCAGTTTGAAACCAAGAAATTGCAAGTAGATAAATAGGTACCACTTCAGTGGGAATGTAACAGCGTTCCATGCGCCTTGGTGTTTAGTCATGCCGGCCATATGACCACGGAAATGTCTTCGGACAGCGCTGGCTCTTTGGCTTTGAAATGGAGATGAGCACCGCAACCCTAGAGTCGGATTCGACTGGCTTTCGAGCAAGGGAACCTTTACCTTTACCTAGTCCCCCGAGTATGTAGAAATCCCCACCTTGTCTGTGGATGTCCTGGTTTTGCTGCTTTCATGGTTGCTGTCACCTAAGGACATAACCAGTCGAGAAATTTTGACTTGGGGAAAAAAGTATTTTTCAGGGGAAAGCAAATTTATGCGGAAAAAATGCAATAATTTCCTTCTTAACAAATCTAAATTTATTTTATTGCTTAACAGACTAAAATCACTAGGATATGAAGTTATATTATTTGGAATTTTTGTGGAATTTAGAAATATATATGTATTAGTTTTCTACAAGCATAATGGGGACTATACCCAATGAGAGAACTGCAAACTACTTCACCATATGCTTTTGCCATCTGCTGGGTAGGAAAAAATAAATATTGTGCATTTTCATCCTGCATAGTATAGCCTATTAGTTGTGGATAAAGTTGTTCTCATTTAAATGATGAACATGTCTTTGAAAATATGTTGCACATGTCTACAGTATATACAGGAATTATCATTATCTAATAGGGTTGCCAGCTCTGGGTTGGGAAATACTTGGAGATTTTGGGGGTGGAGCTTAGGGAGGGTGGGGTTTGGGGAGGAAAAGGGAGGGGCCTCAGCAGGGTATAATGCCAAATCAGCCATTTTTTCCAGGGGAACTGATCTTGATTGGCTGGGGATCAATTGTAATAGCAGGAGTTCTTCAGGTACCACCTGGAGTTGGCAACCCTATTACCTAATGCTGTAGGTTGTTTCACATACAAATCTTCATACTACACATTCTGAATTATACATTCTCTTCAAAAGCATTTTGCCCATTCCAAAAGAGACTATTTCACAGGAACTTTTTCAGAGCTCCTACCAAATCTGGAATTCGTCCACCGAAAAAGCTAAAAAAGCCGTCAGTAAAAAATGTAGTTTTCCATGAATTTTTCTGGCTTCTTCGCCTCAGGCCTTCATATACCTCTCAATGAGCCACTCACTTTTCTATCAAATACACAGTAAAAGGATATGTTTTATTGTAATTTGTTTATAAAGGATGTCACGAGGCCCCCTTGGAGGTCCATTTCAACAGGAAGGTGGGATATAGCTTTCTAAATAAAGGTGATCCTGAACTCTCATACATCTCTATGTCTCATCACAATCTCTTAAATCAGTCATGATCTCTGGGGCAACAACAATGCATAGAGAACCTCTTTCCACTGGAACTTACTAAAAAGCATATTTCGGATGCATATTTTCATCCGCGTGGCAGAACTGCTCCAAAACTGAGAGTTTTTGGGGTACAGTCACTGATAGCAATCTCAAAAACAGCAAGATGGTTTAGACTACCCATGGGATAGTTCTCACTTTACTATTTTAACAAACAAAGTACACACACGCATTCTATAATGGGCATAGACTTGAGTTTTTCACTATGTTCTGCTTTAAAATACAGAGGAGTGTGGGCCAGGTCACCAAAATTGCGTATTTTGAAGGAGTCTATAACAAAAAAAGGCACATAGGTGCCCTTCAGACCAGACAGAAAACCTATTTTGTGCAGAGTCAAGTTAATGGTTAATTTTGCACACAGTCAAATTAACCCAGAAAAGGACAAATGTTAGAGTTGCCAGCTGCCAGGTGGTAGCTGGAGATCTCTTGAGATCACAACTGATCTCCAGGCAATGGAGATCAGTTCACCTGGAGAAAAATGGCCACTTTGGAAGTTGGACTGTATGGCATCATTGTTGGGAGGTCCGGTTAAGGTTAATATATAGCAGAGTTTTGCCCCGTCATAGAAGCGTGATACTGACTGCAGTAAATAAATCTTTCAAGAAGTATATTGCAAAAAAAGAAAAGATAAACTTACATTCATTCAAGTAGATCCAGTTCACATTCAGGATACAGTCAAAAGAAGAGAAAGAAGCCTAATCTAATGAGTACTTTCCCTGTTACAAATGGCCAGCTAATCTGGCATCATGTGTATGGGAGTATGAGGGCATTGTTTCTACAGGAGAGACATGCAAAGACATGTGCCTCCATGGAAGGCCATGTGCAGAAAGTGAGAGGACGAAGGGTGAGAAAGAGATAGGAGGGATCAGAGGGCAGTTCCCACATTAAGACAGAGTGATGTATCGCCCCCCCCCCAATGCCCAGGCATGCTGAGTAGCTCACTCCAACAGTTATACCCCATTGAAGTTCTTAACTTCTTCAAATCTGCCCTCCTCAGGCTATACCTCCCAGATCTCCAGACTTCCCCACCTACCAATCAAGAATACTACACAAGTAACGATCAGGCCCTGCTCAGCTGAAACCTCAGTCCATGCAACTCTTTAAGCCAGTCTGGTGTAGTGGTTAAGTGTGTGGACTCTAATCTGGGAGAACCGGGTTTAATTCCCCACTCCTCCACTTGCACCTGCTGATGTGACCTTGGGTCAGTCACAAGCTCTGGCACAGCTGTTCCTGAAAGAGCAGTTTGTGTTAGAGTTCTCTCAGCCCCACCTACCTCACAGGGTGTCTGTTGTGGGGAGGGAAAGGAGTTTCTAAGCTAATCTGAGACTCCAAATGAAGGGCGGAGTATAAATCCAATCTCGTCTCTTCTTCTTCTTTTTTAAACTGTGAAAATCATGTTGCTCACCTGGAATGAACCAAAAACCCTGGAATTACTGGAATCAAGGATTTCAGTAGGAAACAACCTGAACAGAGATTCAGGTTTCAAATTCCTGATTCCTCTAATCAGTAGGGTTGCCAGGTTTGGTTGGAAAATTCCTGGAGACTTTGGCGGTGGATCCAGGAGAGGGTGGAGTTTGGGAAGGGGAGAGGCCTCAGCATGGTAAAATGCCATAGAGTCCACTGTTCAAAGCAGCCATTTTCTCCAGGGGAGCTGATCTCTGTCAGCTGGAGGTCAGTTGTAAAGCAGGAGATCTCCAGGCCCCACCTGGAAGCTGGCAACCCTACCAATCAGGCATATACTAGGGTTACCAGCTTCAGGATGGAAAATTCCTGGAGATTTGGGGGTGGAGCCTGGGGAGGGCGGGGTTTGGGAAGGGGAGGGACCTCAGCAGGGTATAACGTCAGGAACTCCACCCTCCAACACAGTTGTTTTTTCCAGGGGAAGTGATCTCTGTAGTCTGGAGATCAGTTGTAAATCCGAGAGATCTTCATGCCCCACCTAGATGTTGGAAATCCTAAGCAGTGTGGGTTCAGCTCACTGTAGAAATACTTTATAATTTATTTTGATCTTCATTTAATTGAACAACACAAGACCCGAATCAACAATGACTAGCAAAGCAACTTCTCCAGGAAGTTTGGGTTCCAAATATTTTTATTAGGGTTATCTCTGCTTATTAATGAACTTGCCGAGAGGCTTTGGGCAAGACTTCATGTCAGAATTTAGTTTTTCCTGGCTCAGTACCGGGTGCAGAATTTTGCTGAGCATTTGTGTGTGCAGACAGAGTGCATACAAAATGTCCACAGGAAGACGGAATAGACTGTAATTACATATAATGAAAATCAGTGGGTATCTTGTGTGTCGCCACAACTAGTGTGTATGATGGCAGCCGTTCTGGAGGCTAATATGGTATCCCCGCTGCTGCTGCATGGGAAACTCTGTATTTCTTCAGCAATGAACTGGACTTTGTTGTTCCTTCAGCTGGGCTCCCGGTAATAGCTCTGACCTCATTTCTGAGCCTTTTTTTTTTTTTAGAATGGAGATCTATCTGGTGATGGATTGCTGTTTCAGCTTGTTTAATTTTACATTCAGAATGCCAGTATTGTTATTTCTTTTCATGAGGCGGACAGTCATGTGTGAAAGAAAACTCCCACTTAGTCTCCCCTGCCTCTCACGTATTTTCATCATTTTATGATTATGGCCTTGGCTGGGCAGCTGATAGTGTTGTCTGTGTTTTTCGTTACACATTAAGGAGTGGGGAAAACCTTGCTTTGTATATGAAGCAATTCCACTGTGAGGTCAAGTCACCTGCATCTCCCAGGCTGTAAATCAAGTGGTTTCTACTTACCATTTCTTACTATGTCCTTGCAATTGGCCTCCCTATCACATATTAAAAGTATTCTTTGAAAAATCGGCTTGGACAGTACATATTCTAAAAGAAGAACAATATAGCGGCCCTTTAAAGCCTGTTATTATGTTTTGGATCATGGAGTTCTGCTGAATTAATTTATTTAGCGATTAGCAATTTATGATACTGTAGCATTTTCCCTTGGAATGGGTAGTTTTAACTGATTTGTCTAAAGAGCCAGAAAATGTTATATTTTAGATCTCTTCTCCCCCCCCCCAATCTTGTTGGTTTACATCTCCTTCCATGAATGGAAAAAGATAGCAATTTACAGAGTCACTCACTACATTCTATTTTTTGAAAGTCTGGTAGACTTTCTCTCTCTCACACACACATACTTGTCAAACATGCAGGGAAGGAGGAACTGCAGTTAATTATTCCAAGTAATTGGGAAGGGGAGGTGAGGGAAAATCAGCTGAGAGAGATAACAACCTCTCTTTCCCTATATGTTTAATTTAACCTGGATCCCTTTGACTTTTCTCTGTTGCGGAGGAGCCCTCAGAATTGCCAACAGGCAGAGTTGGTGAGTGTCATGTGTAGTTTAGTTTTGAAAAGTGATTGTTATTGTTTCATTTGAAGGCAGTGGACGTAGCATTTGTCACATTTTAATCAGAAAAACTCAGGGCAGGATATGGTTCTCCTCTTCTTCAATTTATCCTAACAATGAGCCCCATGAACATAGGTTAGCCTTAGAGAGTGTGAGAGAGTAGTGATTGGCCCGTCTCCAAGATCACACCAGGAGTTTCCAGGATGACTGGGGACTGGAACCTGGCCTTTCCATATCCTACATGGCATTAGCTCTCACATCCTGACTTCACCGATTTGAAACTAGACTGCTCACATGACTAAACTTGCTTACATGAGTTGACTTAGAAAGCTCTCGTGTCATTTGTACAATAGATAACATGCTTTAAGTTCACGGAAGGAAGGAGGCAATCGCATCATTTGATGGCCTTAGGCAAGTCTGCCCGTCTTACCTCCCTCCATCTGCAATGCTTGTCTTCCTTACCTTACAGGGTTGCAAAGATCACAACAAAAGGATTGTGCGAAGTGCAAAGAATTATGATGACGACCCAAAATCTTATTCAGCTTTGGCATCTGATATCCACCAAGCCTAGGCTTAATATTTACAACTAACTCACAAACTAGCATTCACAACTGCAAGGGACAGAAAGTTGCTTTCTTTAGAAAAAGTGAATGTGGGCATGCTCAGGAATGTGAACCTTGTGCCTAGTGCCATGTTTCATATTTTTTCCTGTGTTTGTGTGAGATCCTAGAATACATACAACCCTCCCTATAGAGCTGACATACAAGAACTGCCTGAGCCCACTTTAGCAAAAACAAAACAAACCACCACTGCAAACCTTTCCAGTGTGAGTTGAATGGCAGCATGTAAACGTTTCTTCTCCTGCCAAACCAGCCAGATAAACTTGTTCAAGCAGGTAGTTGTCATGAACACAGAGGGAAAAGTATGTCCACAATAAGATGGGCCATGGAAAGTTGTAACACTGGCTTCTCTGTGGGTCTGGCATCTCAGGAAACAATCCTAAGTAGGTCTATTCAGAAGTGAGTCCCATGTTGTTCAATGGGGCTTACTCCCAGGAAGGTATCTTGAGGACTGAACTGTCACAGTGCTTTGTAACACCACAACTGCAGTGTTAATTACTGAATTGTGAGAACAACACAAAACACACTCCTATGCTTATCTAATATATACATATATTTACTATGGAGTAAACAATGACTTACCGGTGCTGCAAAGCGGCCATCAAGCAAAACAGCTGAAATGCAATGAGATAAACGGTTCTTTATAATTGTGTTTTTCACACTCAGACAGATCTCTTCCCCCCATACTGGGACACTTAAGGTGTTCATCCATCTATCACAACAGCTTCTGCTGAAGACCAATCAGTCTGCAAATAATTTGTCTTAACTTCTTTACTTACTTACTATCTTTATAGCTTGCTTTTCTTGCTGAGACTCAAGGTGGGCTACAAAATAAACAGTTCAAGGTACTGTAAAGCCCTTCATGGCCTTGGATGGCCGCAGAACCACCTCTGCTGCTATATTCTGCTGTGAGAGCTTCACACATTTGTCTAAAGCCTTCTAAAGGTGCCACATTGCAAATGGTTAAGACTGGCAACTGCCCATTCACATGCGCACTCTGTGGCGGCTCCCATCTTGTGGAATGGCCTGCCTGGGGAGGTGAGGGGGTCTCCTGCACTTCTGTCATTCCACAGAACGTGCAAAACAGAAATGTTTGGGTGGGCATTTTTACAAAGGGATTAAATAACTGTAGTAGAATGGTATGGTCCAGCATGGCACCACTTTATGAATCCACTGCAGTGATTATTCTTGGTACCATCTGTCTTGTGCTGCATTGTCTTCTAGACTGAGAGTTCTCATTCTATACCCTGTGGCTAATACCCACTGGTGGACTTCTGCTCCATATGTTTATCTAATTTCCTCTTGAAACTGTCCATGCTTGCAGCTGCCACGACCTCCTGTGGCAGTGAATTCTACTTGTGTAATTCCACTACACCCCACCTAGGCAGTTGTGTTCAGGTGGGCAGCCGTGTTGGTCTGAAGCAACAGAACAAAGTTTGAGTCCAGTGGCACCTTGAAGACCAACAAAGTTTTATTTGAAGAAGTGTGCATGCACACGAAAGCTTATACCCAGAATTAAACTGTGTTGGTCCTAAAGGTGCCACTGGACTCAAACTTCATTCTAAGCAGCGGTGGTTCACATGATCTACTAATTCTGTAATCCTAGTCCATTTGCACAGCTCACTAGGTGTTTTATGCTGTATGATTGCATTGCTTTTATTGGGTGTATGATTGCATTGCTTTTTATTGGGTGACTGCAGTATGGGTGTGATATGCATGTCTTTACTTGTATGTTATGCGTGTAATTGCTGTCATATGCCCACGTCCACAGTTCATCTACCTGAAGGAAAACCCTTTATTGCCATTCAGCCTTAAATATAGGTGAACAACACAGCTACCTAAAGATAACCTGTGCAGTAGGCCATCATCCTTATTTGGATGCCCCAGGCTAGCCTGATCTTGTGAGATCTCGGAAGCTCAGCAGTCAGCCCCGGTTAGTACTTGGATGGGAGACCACCAGGGAAATCCAGGTTGCTACACAGAGGCAGGATATGGCCAACCACCTCTGTTTGTCTCTTGCCTTGAAAACCCGATAAAGGTGCCACGCTGCAAATGGGTAAGACTGACAACTGCATAAGATGGTTGCAACTTGACAGCACTTCCCATCACCATGGCAACCCATCAGAAGTGTTACCTGGCGCTGACATGATTGTAGGCTCTGAATTGGCCTGCCCACCCAGGCCTACCATTCAGTCCCCCGACCCAGAAAGGTTATAACAGGGGTGTCAAACTCATTTGTTATGGAGGACCAGATTTGACATAAATTGGACTTTGTCGAGCCGGGCCATGTGTATCATAAAATGTAATGCCAGGGAGTGGAGATATAAACCTGATAAAGGACACAAACATAAAGATTATTTTTTTTTACTTAAAATAAAAACATGCTTTAATCATGTTAGCATTCTTGCAATATTTTGTTTATTTAACAGTCTCTGATAACTGACACTTCTTGCTCTGAATAACTGCATCAAAATGTCTGTGCTGTAGCAATCTGGGAGGGGGAGGAGCCTCAGCCCAGTGCAGGGAGCGGAAGCTTGACAATCTACCTCTCCTGAGCAGTTGAGAGAGTCTGGGAAAGCAAGCTATGATGCAGCAGCAGAACTGGAGGAAGAAGCAGGAGACAGCCAGTCCTTTGTGGCCCTGATAGAAGCCCTCCAGGGGCCTCATCCAGCCCCCAGGCTATATGTTTGACACCCCTGGGTTATAAAGTCTGGGTTGAGATTTTGCTTGGGTGGCAACAGTAACCAGTGTTTCAACACTGAAAATACCATCCCTTTTGTTCTATTTTACTAAACGATTGTGGGAAAGCAGTGGGATGACCTGTCTTAAATGTACAGCCAGTTCTGATTCCTGTTGGTCATCTTAGGGGAATACTGAATGCATCCCGGGATAACATTTTTGGAATTAACGTATGATCAGAAATACATCTTAATGGAGACCACCTCAGTGCTGCTTTTCATGAAATAATCAAAGGGATGATATCCATGGAGCACCATGACTTGGTACCAGTCAGTCATGGTCGACATCCTGTAGTTTCCTCAGGCTCCCCTTGATCTTACATCGCTCCCCTTTTCCAGCCTTCTCTACTCGTTGCTCCATGCGGGGGTCCAGCCCCCTGCCTTTTGGAAATGCCTGGCCTGGGGCATGCTATCACTGCAAACCATACTCAAAGCAAAGAGTGGAATTCAGATTATAAGCACACAAAGGGGCTTCAGTGAGATCAGCTGTTTGCCAATGCTAAAATATACACTTGCTGTAAAACAGGCAGCAATTACCCACATGTGATACCCAAATAAAGCCCTTGATCCATTTGTGTCACAGATCTTCAATTTACTCGCATTCATGCTAGAGGTGCTCATAAAAATGATATCCATGCTTAAAATCACTTCGAAGTGCATTGTGAGGAGGGACCCCCACATTTGCAAGTGATATGGCACTACTTAGCTAATGCTCATGTTTCTACGGCTTTTCCCTTCATGGTTCTTCCAGTGGCTCCTTTATGCTTTCTGGTATGCTGCCAAACACCTGTGAGTTAAAGTGCAACAAATATTCTTGCTGTTTAATTTAGCTTTGCACAGAAAGGCTGTATTAGTCCTGATGTAGGCCTAATCCTAACCTTCTAAAGAGGTTTAAGGCGCTCTAGTTTCACCTAATCCCGAAACCTAAACCTGAATCTTTGAAAACCTCCATGACACCACAGGAATGGGCAAATAAAAGGCTTCCACTATTAAATTTATTAAAAGGACACAGTGTGTCTTTTGGATTTCAGACCTAAAGCTTTCTCTAAGGAGCTTGCAGTAGTCCACAATAAGAATGTTTACTTTGCAGACAATAGGGTGAAGGTCTTGCTGAAGGTTTACTTGGCTGCGAAGTCTGACGGTTAAAAAAAACAGACGAAAGAAACAGAAATAATATCCCTTCTACGGAGGCTAAGCATGTAAGGAAAATTACTAAATAACTAACATGTCTAGACAGTGCAAGCTCACAAAAAAGAGCTGGTTCTTATTTTATTGACTGTTCAAATCACCCACAATTAAGCACCTGAGCCTTTAAGCCAAGTGCTAAATTTGGGGAATGATTCCTGTATTTCTCTAAGCACGCAGTAGTACTAGAATTGCAATTAGGTTTAGTAATGAGGAGTATGGTATTGTTTTGCAGAACAATGAATTAGAAACTCTGTTGGATGGACAGAAACTACTTTAAAGGACAAATACTTGTCTGGGGTTATATAATGAAGGTTGGGTCCACATGTTGGGTAAGTGATCTGCTCTCTGAATTAGTGTACTGGTCACTTGCAAAATACACGTCAAAGCCCCAGTGCATCCCTCACTTTCTGCTAGTCCATATGGGCTAGGTGGGATCAACTCTAACTTTCCCAAAACAGGAAGTACCATTTCAATGTGAACTTCCTGTTTCACATCCTGTCTCTGTGCTACCATCTGGGCTGAGAGCATCCTAAGACTGGGTCCACCTTTACTCAGATTTTATTACTTTGAATTAACTGGGATGTATGTAGTAAATTATTTTAGATAACTCCTTTGCCTTTAAAGCTGTCATCTTCAATAGAGGGATGACTCTTTTGTCTTAAATGATTGCACAACATGTAGAATTTTAGTAGGGCAAATTATCTTTTCCTCCAACTGCAGCAGTGTGAATTTTTAGTTTCCATTCAGCTGTAGATGAAAGAGGCGACCCTCTATAAAAATTACTTTGGGTGAATGAAATTGTTGTATAGACTATTAGGATGGTAGGAATTTTGCTGTACATGTAAAATCCTTTATAAAATGGAAGTAAATAAAAATTGAACTTTTGTTATAGGACCGTAGTATACTGGGAATGAAAACAGAAGAAGATGAAGATGAAGAAGAGGAGGAGGTTTTATACCTAATTCTTTACTACCCAAAGGAGTCTTGGAGTTGCTTAAAATCTCCTCCCCTTCCCCTCCCCACAACAGACACCATGTGAGGTAGGTGGAGCTGAGAGAGCTCTGACTGTAAACAGCTGTTGAGAGAACAGTCACTGACCCCAGGTCACCCTTATGGCTTCATGTGGATGAGTTGGGAATCAAACCTGGTTCTCCAGATTAGAGTCTGCTGCTCTTAACCACGACACCAAGCTGGTGGAGCAAAATTGTCTAGTATGACACAGATATACTGCTGTGCCAAAAGCTCCACCCATCACAGCTGGTCCCCCCTATCATATTGTTCTACGGGAGAGGGGGGCTATTGTAAGGAACACAGCCCAACCCCAACATCAAGCAGACATCTATGTGTTTCCCAGTGCCCTTAGGCCTTCCAGAGCGCCCTCGCCATGTTCTTCCTCCTCCATCATGACCCACCTGCAAGAGATGCAACCAAATTTTGGTTTCTGCTCTACAGTTTGAGACCTTTTCCTTATGTCCATGCAATGGGGAATTTTTTGTGGTCATCAGTCACTGTGTATCCCGCTAAAGGGTAGAAGAGGAATCTTAACAAGGGGCTGCTATAGATTAGTTTCGTTGGTGGCTCCCATTTTTCCTTTTGTCTCTCTTTCTTACAAATAGGTTTACTTAGTTCAGAGCTACCTGCAGTCTCAACCCCACAAACTAGATCGGAGCTTTATTTAATACTGTTCATACAAACCCATCAGTGTACTGGTTATAATAGACATGTCAGACACATTGCCAGGGGGCTGGAACGGGCCCAACCAGGGCTCTTATCTGGCCTGCACGCAACTGGGGGGAAACCAGTCCAAATGTGGACCAGAAAGGCCTATATAAGGGTATTATACCCCTTGCTGAGGTCTCTCCCTTCCCCAAATGCAGGCACTTCCCAGGGTCCTCCCCCAAATCTCCAGGGATTGCCCAACCCATGTTGGCAACCATAAGGGGCGAGGAGGGCTGGTTTGGCCCCAAGCTTTGCTGAGGAGGGGAATGGGTCATGGTCTGTGCTAAAATATCTCCTGGTACCTGGAATTACATTTTATGGCACACATGGCCCAGTCCGACAAAGTGACACTTATGTCAGATCCAGCCCTCATTAACAATTGAGTTTGATACATCTGGTTAAGAACTGTCTGCATAATAGATATACTGGGAAAAGGGCTTTGGATCAGAGATGCACTTTGAATTCTGCACGGGAAACAATCCCCAGGCATGTGGAGGGGTCCAATCTGGATTGGGACCATGGCACATGGAGAGAAGGGGCTTCAGCCTCACCCCTCCAATAACTGATTAATGCTGGTGTAGGAAATAACTGTGGTGTGGTTGCCCCCCCCCCATGTACATATGATCTGGAGATTTCTCTTGCCACAGGGAGGCACAGAAAGGACTGGTATTGTAGGAAATTAGCAGCCACATTTTACTGCAATTATAGTCCGCCTAATAATAATAATTTTTATTATTACTATTATCATCCTATGGTAGTGTGTGTAGTATAGCCAGGAGATCCTAAGATTGTCTGGCAGCCAGAAGTTCTAGCTCTTTTTGCGTTATGCACTGCTAGGTGGTGAGCTAGACTTGTTTTTAAGGCAAGAGATTTTTCGGAGATGGTTTACCATTGCCTACCTTTGCGTTGCAGCCCTGGTATTCCTTCTAGGTCACCCTTCCAAATACTAGCCAGGGCCAGCCCTGCTTGGCTTCCAAGATCATGCTAGCCTGGGCTATCCAGGTCAAGGCTACAGTCTGCTTTTCTCAATGAGACTAAAAACACTTTACACAGTGTAAGTCATAATAGTCCATACAAAGAGACATCTAATAAGTACAGCGTAGGTCTGTACAATCTATGTGAGAAGACATTGAATGTACTAGGCCATAATATGGAGTGTGCAGATAATGAAGGAAAATTCATTCAACAGAAAACAATGAGAGCCAGTGTAGTGTAGTAGATAGAGTGGCAGACTGGGACTCTGGGCAACCTGAGTTCGAATCCCTATTTCTACCATGGAAGCTTGGTAGGTGACCATGGGCCCACCACCAGCTCTCAGCCTTGTCTACCTGACAGGGCTGTTGTTAATGAAGGAAGGGAGAACGGTGTTCTAAAAGCTATTTTGAGTTCTAACAGGGGAGAATAAATAAATGCAATGCAATGCAAGAAGACCACAGGGTAGTATGTGCAGCAAACAGATAATATATCCCGTAAATCTCTCTATATAATAATCCTGTTTTGGTGGTGGCACGCTCCTGACATTCCGCACACTCCCGAACATTCCACATGCTCCCAAATCAGTTGGCTCCCTGATCTGTCACGCAGAAGCTTTCCATATCCATTGGCTGCATTGCCTGAGTCTCACCTCCACTATTCTAAACAGTTTGCTGTTCTTCTCCCCCAATAGCCAGTCGGAACACAGAGGTTATTTGCATATGTGGCCTGATTGGCCTTTGCCTCTAACTTTCTAAACAGTTTGTTGTTGCTGTTTGAAGTCACTGAATGTGTCCTGAAGTAAAATACATATCCCAATTTTCCCTTAAACGATCACTGGAGTTGCCAAAATACATATTCCAATCTTCCCTTAAATGGTCATTGCAGTTGCCAATCTCCCTGTGGGGCCTGGAGATCTCCCAGAAATCACCATGTTCCTCAGCCACAGCACATCATTTCCCTTACAGAAAATTTCCCAGCTATTACAATGGCTGTTTTGGGTAGTGGACTCTATGGCATTATATCCTGCTGAAGTCCCTCCACACCCCAAACCCTGCCCTCCCCAGGCTCTACCCCTCAAATCTACAGGTCTGGCCCTCCCCTTAGTATTGCCAGCCTCCAGACAGCACCTGGAGATCTCCAAGATCAGTTCTCCTGGAGAGAATGGCTGCTTTGGGCAATGGACTCTATGGAATTATACCTTGCTGAGGTCCCTCCACACCCCAAACCCTGCCCTCCCCAGGCTCTATCTCTCAAATCAACAGGTATTTCCCAACCCAGAGTTGGCAACCCTATAACTGGCTATGGAACCACTTTCCAGACCCTTGGAACTCAGAAGACATGGCATAGGAGGAGGTGCTTTTCTACCTTAGCTGTTACTGCATATCCCCAAATCAACGTAAGTCAGGGGTGGAGGGAAGCATACCTGTTACCATGAGGCTGTCCTCCCATACTGCCCACCTTGGGCAGCAAAATGACTTGAGACAGCCCTGCCTTATAGCTAAGGAGAAGGAAATAAACATGGCTTTCTCCGTTCCCTCTGCTGCCCCACCAGCCACAGCTGGGACACTCACCTGGAGCTTCCTTCTAGAACCCATTATATTTCTTTCCACAATGAGCCTTACTCCTGGTAGTTCCTTTATAAAGCACCTTCATGAACTATTCTCTTATAGTATAGCCCTTTTGCCTTTATAGAAAAGCTCTTCTGAACAACTGCATTTTACCTAATTTGCAGAATGACAGGAGTGTAGGCACCTTCCTGACTTCCTCAGCCAGGTCATTCCAGCACGCAGGAGCCACAACACAGAAAGCATGCATCCAGGCAGTTGTTGATGTTGCCTGTTTGCAGGGTGGCACCGGCAGAAGGCCCTGAATAGATGAGTGAAGCTGTCATGGTGGAACGTAGGAGGAGAGGCAGTCCTACAAATAGGAGGGCCCAAGGCCATGCAGGGCTTCGTACTTCATAGTCAGGATCTTGAATTAAACCCAGAAGCCAACGGGCTGCCAACAAAGTGCTTGCAGAATGAGTGCAATATAAATGTCCTGTCTATAAATGTCCTGATAACCAAGCTGTGGCATTCTATGCCAAGCAGAGTCTCTGGGTTGCCTTCAAGGGCAAACCCACATACAGTGCCTTACAACAGTCTAATATTGAGGTTACTATGCATGGATCCAGGTGCCTAGACTGGCTGAGTCAAGACAGAAGGCCGTCTTCCAGGCTTTAAATTGGAAGAAAGCATTATATGTTGTTAAAGCCACAGGCTGCAAGCCTCAGAACACTCTCTTGGAAGTAAGCCCCAATGGGATTTACTTCCAAGTAGAGCTACTTAGGATTGCTACCTAAGAACCAAACCAGATGTGTGCAGGGTATTCGGAGTCCCTCTCCTGTACTTTTCCAGAATTAATTTTCAGATGTGTGGAAGCCAAATTGGTATCCTGCGTGCATGTAGGGATGGGGAGAAGATTAAAGACCCTTCCTTCTCGTCCCAAGCCGAATCGGGCCAGCTCGCACTTGAAAATTCATTTAAAATCACAAAAATCCCAAAGCATTTCTAGTTTGGCTATGTTCTCTGATATTTGTGTAGATTAAGGACTCTCATATCAGCAGCAACAGAAAAACAGAAAGCGAGCAGTGACTCATGAAAGCTCATACCCTAGCACAACTCCTTTATTATGTGTATGCCAACTTGCTGCTATTTACATGTCCTACTATATGTGTCATTCCAACCTTAAGCTATATTTACTGCTCAGTTACTTATGCACCTTGACTCTAATCTGCTCTTCCTGGCAATTTATCCCCCCCCCCTTACCTGCATGCAATATTTGAGGAAGTCTGTTGCAATGTATGTTGAAGAAGTGTGCACACGCTGAGTTCTCTGTTCTCCCGTGTACACAGGGCTGAGCTCGGTTTGTCTGGGGACTGCTGCTGGACTCTAGCTTCATTCTCACATCTGTTAACTCTTGCATTTACACGCTAACTTGCTGCCATCCATTGATCTCACTGGCCACCTGATCCAATTTCAGCTCTGCACATGCATCTGGGCTCTGAGTGGCCCTTCGTAGGGGCTGCCCCCCCATCTTCTTTTTTCCCTGTAAGTAACCCTTGAGGAGATTTTACTCCATTTGTCTGAAGAAGTGTGCTTTGCGCACGAAAGCTGACACTTCGAATAAAACTTTGTTGGTCTGAAAAGGTGCCGCTGGATTCCCAACTTTGTTCTGCTGCTCCAGCCCAACATGGCTGCCCATCTGAATTTTACCACAAATGTTGTTAGCCTTTAAGGTGCTACTGGGCTCTTGCTCTTTTTTACTGCTGTCTGCTCTGACAGACTAACACAGCTACCCATCTTGATTTAACAGGGAAACTGGCATTTTTGTGCCATCTGGCAGCACCCAACTCTTTCAAGCGCTCACAATTCCCCCCCGTCCCCATTTACTAAGGCTATCAACCAACAATTCCCACTCCTTTCAAGGACACGCCATCCCTTTACACCTTCGCCAGCAATCAGCGCATGCGCCGCCGTCTTAACCCGCTCCCAGCGAGACAGAATGCTGGGGAGACGAAGAAAAGAGAAGCGGGAGCTGTCAGTCGCGCTACCACGTGACAGAGCGCGCTCCTTCCTTCCTCCTCCCTCCCTCCCTCCCTCGCTCGCTCGCTCGCTGTAGAGCTCGGCGTTCTTCTCGCTCGCCTGTGGATCGCCGGGTGATCGATCATCCCATCCCTTCCTCCTCTTCGCTATAGAAGTGACTCTAACGGGGGGGGGGGAGTTTACTCCTCCCCTTTCGCCTTCAGAGGCAGTACCGGTGAGATAACCTGCTGTAACTTGGGGGAGGCGGGATTGCGGGAGAACAGCACTGGACGAGGAGTGGGGTTTCGCTTACGAAGGGCGCTGAGGGACTATGCGGGGGGGGGAGGGAGGGGAAGGAGGTTCTCCCTCCTACCCTTAGGTTGCTTGCTGCTTTACCCCCTCCCCCTGGCGACAGACCTTGCAAAGGCAATAAAAGAGGCAGGAGTTCAAAAGGCAGGTGGAGCCTTCACCAGTCTAATTAGGATTGTACTATGTAACGAGGCACTCTTTCGGTCGCTTGCTGTCTTCCCCCTGTACCTCCTGTGTCTTGAGTAGCTGACTACACTGCAGAAAGAGATCCAGCCAGTTTTACTTTTTTTCCCGTTGGGCTGCGGTATTTGGAGGTGGTTGGAGAGAAGTTATGGAATTCACTGCCCAGGGGATGTCGTGGCCACTAGCTCAGGCTTGGTTTGCACATGCCAGAGGATGTGGTGGGAGAATGGCATGTACCTGTTCAGACTGCAGATGATGGATTCTAACTTTGAATGTTCTCTGTTATGGGGGGGGGGTCCATGCAGTTAGAAAACTAGTGCAGCAGGGGAAAGGTGTGCTCATCCTCTATTTTGCAGGAGGTTTTAACAGGGAGGAACATTCCAGAATGGGAACCTTTATGATTCTCCCACCTGCAGTCTGAAATGGTGCAGTCAAATGCCCACATTATTCTCCTCCCTGTGTAAATCATGTGCTTTAAGGTCGGGATTGGATCATTATGTGCAGGAAAAGGACAACCATTTCACTGGATGTTAACCATGATGGTTAAATGAAGCCTCTGTGCTTGTACACAGTGTGCCTCTAAGAGCCAGTTCCTGGAGGGGCAGCAGTGGGAAAAAGCTGCTCCTTCACATCTTACTAGTGGACTTCCAGAGCCTTCTGGTTGACTACTGTGGGAAACAGGATGCTGGATTAAATGTAACTTTGGTCTGATTCAGCCGGATTTTTCTCATGGAAGTTTTTCCTGTTGAATTTCTGTTTATTGTTTGGTAAAGTGCATAAACACTGTTAGAAGAAAATGCAGTCTTTTCAAAGGTGGAAATGAGGGGGTCAGTGGCCTTTTAATTAGTAGAGGGGAAGGGGAAAATGACAGGTGCTTGAGGTTCTTCTGGCTTTGTCTTTGCAGTAAGTCTGCTATTGGAGATGTGAGTAGTGTCTGCATTTGTACTTTTGGAAAACTCGGTGGGGTTTTGATAGAACCAGCCATTTTAGTTTTAGTACTGAGTAATCTCAAGAAAGGAACCATATACCCTAATGTTGCTGTAACTGATAGGAACCATATAGATGGTTGGGATGAAGTTACTGAGCAGTCAGGTTAGAATGGATAAAAGGAAGTACTTCTTCACCCAAAGAGCGATTAACACGTGGAATTCACTGCCACAGGAGGTGGTGATGGCTGCAAGCATGGACGGCTTGAAGAGAGAATTGGATAAGCATATGGAGCAGAAGTCCATCAGTGGCTATTAGCCACAAAGTATAGATAGGAACTCTCAGGCTGGGGCAAGTGATGCTCTGTATTCTTGGTGCTTGGGGGAGGCAACAGTGGGAGGGCTTCTGGTGTCCTGGCCCCGCTGCTGGACCTCCTGATGGCACCTGGTATTTTTGGCCACTGTGTGACAGAGTGTTGGACTGGATGAGCCATTGGCTTCTCTTATGTTCTTATGTTCAGAGTACAAGGGAGTCAAAGCTCCCACTGTTAGATATCTTCACCAGCTATCTGATAAAGGGAGTTCTAACTCTCAAAAGCTTACTCATGAGAAATCTTGTTGTTCTTTAAGGTCCTACTGGACTCAAATGAGACACAGTTGTGGATCAAACTTGCCAACTGGAGATCCCTTTTCAGTAGTCTTTCTATGTTGAGAAAACCTGTTCAACAGAGCACAGCTGAATAAACACTTAAGCATGGAACAATGCACAACTTGCCAGAGGGTGTTTTGTTTTTGCTTTTTTTAAAAATACATCCGTAGATAAAACTTGGGCCGTGTATAGATGTACTTTGACATCACTGCTTGCTGCTCTTTTGTTTCCTTGCGTAGCTTGAGCCTGACTTCCCATCACTTTCATAACTTTTGACAGACGTACTCAGTAAATTGAACACAGTAGTCAGTCTTTGCCATTAACCCCCCCCACACACACACACACAAACTGCATTTCTGGAGTTCTGTGCACCTTTTAAAAATATTTTAAGCTGCAGCATGAACATTCCATCACTTGAATGTGAGTTTGGTGCTTTCTTTAGAAAAAAGCTGGCGCTTCCTATTTCTGAAGGGGAGGCAGTATGTAACTGCAGAACGCAGTTAGTTTCAGATGGGTACTGGTGTTGGTCTGCAATAGCAGGGCAAGGGTGGAGTCCAGCGGCACCTTAAAGACCAACATGATCTCCTGGGTATAAGCTTTTGAGAGTCAGAACTCCCTTCATCAGGTACAAGTAAGAAATGCAACAAATAGTTGTTCTCAGCAGGCTCATCCTTGAAGGTTAGATGCATATCCTTGGTTATGGTAGGCCCCATCCTCAGAGATGTCCTTGTGAGAGGTGAAGGCTGCTCACTGGGAGGTTTTGGCTTCCCGGGTCAAACTCTTGGCTTTGTGACGCAACACTTTTGCAAGGTTTCTTTGCAGATGGCTCAGCATCTCTGGTGGAGGCTGTTATCCCCTGGCCTGCAGAGTCAGACTCGGTTGGAAGCCAGTGTTCAAGGTACAGCTGCACAGAGCCCTATGAGGTGGACCCTCTCTAAGAACCCAAGCTATGTATTTCTTCTGGATAGGTTTCATCTCCGCCAAGAAACACCGAAATTTCCCCCTATTTGCTTCTTGACTGCTTCACTCACCAACGAGTCTGGAATCAGAATGTCTCTTGATTCCACAGAGGTGATATAGCAATCTCACACTCAAGGCAAAAGGCTTGTCAGCATGCTCTCAGAGATTTTTCTGGCAAATGTGATGGAAAATTTCTCTCTGCTAAATGTGTCTGATACCTAGTAATGTCTGTGTCGCTCGAGTCTGATTTCTGATCTCGGACCATAATAAACTATTGTATTGTACTAAATGTGTTTAGGTGGGTACCAATTGGTCTTGCTTCTTTCCACCTTCTGCTTACTGAATCCTGAGAACTCCAGGAGAAAAGCACTTTTTAGCCATCTTTCAGAAGGCACAGTGATCTTTGCCAAAAGAGAAGTAAGATAAAACCAAGGCATGTTCAAGGCTTCTCCATCTCCCCCTGCAGAGACCTGGAAGAAGGTCTACCTACCCATAGCAAACCAATATTGATGGGAACATTCCTTGGGAGACCTAACCCAGTTTAATATATATGTAATGAAGCTGAGAAAGGAAGGTTCCCGGCAGTGAAGCTTGATGTGCCAGCCCTTATCATGCTGTACAATCTGTCTCAGAATAAGAGAATTATGAATGTTTGGTACAGGCTGCAGGCATGCAGTTCGGGGGTACCCACCAATACTCTTTGGCCAGGTCTCAGGAGAGCATAAGATGAAGGGGAAAAGGTGGAAACTTCATGTAAATTGGCAGAGGAATTGAGGAGGCTGGCTGAACTTTCACTGGCGCATCTGAATACTGCCAATGGAAGCAGAGGTTGGTGAACAGCTTTGGGGCTACAAGCAAGCGGCGTCTTGGTCAGGCTGAGGAATTTGTAAAAGAAAGCAATACATATTACTGGAAAAGCAAGCTCTTTTAGCAGTGTTCCAGGAACAGCAGTGCTCGTTCAGCTGGGCGCTGGCACTGTGGCATGTTGGGCCTCGGGAAAGTTTGCTGTTACTGGAGCAAAGCATTGCGACAGAGTTGTACAACATAAATAAAAAAATACCTAATGTTAGGAGAGCCCGAAGTCTTCCTAGTCCCGCATCTGTTTCCCACAGTGACCATTCGAGATGCTCTTCAAAGAAGGTTCGTCATTTGTTTCTGAAACAGGTTGCCTCCTTGCTGAAAGGGACAAAATCGGGAGATTAGAAACCCCCTCTGCCCAGGAAATCTGACCCGGCTAATCAGACCAGAGCTTCTTAAGCTAGTGAACCCTGCTCATTTATCATACTTCAATTCATTTCTGTTGGTTCTGATTGTATGGTTGTGTTTTATATTGGGAATTCTTGTAAGCTGCCTTGAGCCAGTGGAGAGGCAAAACAAAAAGCTTTTTAAACAAATCCTATGGTGATGTGTTCAGATATTTTTACCCAGCCAAATGCACAACAAGTATTTGCTGATTGAATGCCCTTTTAAAGAAATGTGCTTTGCACCCCTTTCTAAAGGCCCGGAGGGGTGTAGTTGTGTGGACTTCTTTCTTGAGATACAGCTATGAAGACCTTGTTCTTCCATGTTGACAGCCCCTTAACATTAGGACATGAAGATGGAGGGCCTTCCGATCAAGTTGGTTTTCTTTTTTTTTTTTAAGTGGATACAGAAAGGAGGCACTAAGGGTTGTAATGTAATAATTAATTGCCATGTGGCAGTGGGTGTAATATAGCCAGGAGATCTGAAGGTTGTCTAGCAGCCTGAAACTCTGGCTCTTTTTGTGGTGAACTAGGTTTTTATTCTTTGGACTGAGAGAACTGTGACTGACCAAGGTCACCCAGGTGGAGAAGTGGGGAATCAAACCCAGTTTTCCAGATTAGAGTCCGCCGCTCTTAACCACTATACCACACTGGCTCTCTCTGGAAGGGGAAATGGAAGGGAAGAAGACAAAGCAGAAATGTACTGATTTTTCTTTAGGAAAATATACAGATTGCTGTGAAATATTCTAACCATCCACTGTCTTAAAAGCCTTATTTTGATGGATGACATGGAAATACTCCTTTTTGCTCTAGAATTGGCTTGTGTGGGAAATATTTTATAAAATGAGGAAGTTTGTTGAAAGTTATGCTATCAGTTTCTGGAAGATGGTTAAATTTGGATATTATCAGATTGGTGGTTTGTTTCTTGCTAGTAATGGTCAAAAGCCACCAAAACATTTGGGATTTGGGGGATCTGCAGTACGTTGGACATGTGCTGTATTCATTCCTTTTCTGTTGAAGCTTTGTTAACCGTGACTTTGTTTTTGTATTGTTGTTGATTTTTAATTTACAGTGTGAAACTTGTACAGCTTTATACATTATGGCTAATACACAATAAAACTAGCTATCTACCTCTCTGAAAGCCTTACAGCTAAATCCATACAAGTTACTGAACAACAGTGTTTTTTTATTCTTTAAGTAGCCATGACAGTTTGCATACACTATTTTAATTGTGGCCTAAAAGTGTGGTGGAGGGAAGAGAAACAAGGAACTCTAAAAAATGCTATTATTTTCTAAAAAATTCTCTGCCTGGTTGCCTGGAGGTGATTTGCCACTTGTTGCTAGTGAATGGTTATTTTAAAGCTTGCGAGTAGAGACAAGATACGGTTACGGGCTTCTTGGAGCCGCAGATTGTTTTAATTCCAAATTGCCTGGGTCTCGAAGCCTTTCCTTTTCAGGTCAATCAATTTGTTGGCGTTTAAGCTCATTTGGGGTACATCTTACACCTCACAGGCATGGCTTGCTGCCAGAAATGGGAAGCGCTTTGTAGAACAATGATTTGCCATGGAATAGCCTCATGTGTCTTTGGATCGCTTGCAAGAAGCAAAGGGAATTTTGTGGTCTGTAGATGTTTGGATGTGGAAGGGACCGACATAATCATTTAAGAGCTACGTTGCGGAGCTGATTCAGGATTTTCATTTTGGTACTGTGGTCTTAATTTCACTACGTAGGCTTTGCATTAGGTCTGTTGATCCCCAGAACTTTGCACTAAGGGGTAAAAATCAGTGGGTTGGAGGAAAGCAATGTTTTGACAGAGACGTTTTTGCAGGGGTTGTACAGCCCAGCTCTGTGACTGTTTATTTTAGAAATAAATCCCATGGTGTTCTTTGAGGTTCGCTCCCAGGTGAGGGAGCATAGCATTGCAGTCTTGCTATCTTCTCCGTGTAGGAAACCTGCATCGACAGCAGTCAAAGCATTCAGTGCTTTCAAATCAATTTCATTTTGGTGATGACTTTTGGCATATTGTTAGAGATAGCAATGAATGAGGATGATCCAGGGGTCTGGACACTGAGTCCTATGAGAAAAGGCTCAGGGCCTTGGGAATGTTTAGTTTGGAGAAGAGGAGATTGAGGGGGGACATGATTGCTCTCTTTAAATATTTGAAAGGCTGTCATTTGGAGGAGGGCAAGAAGCTGTTCCAGTTGGCAGCAGAGGACAGGACCCGAAGCAACGGGTTTAAATTACATGCAGAAAGGTATCGGCTGGGTATTAGGAAAAACGTTTTCACGGTCGGAGTGGTTCAGAGGTGGAATCAGCTGCCTAGAGAGGTGGTTAGCTCCCCTTCACTGACAGCTTTCAAGAAGAGGCTGGACAAATATTTGTCAGAGATGCTTTAGGCTGGTTCTGCATTGGGCAGGGGGTTGGACTAGATGGTCTGTATGCCTCTTTCCAACTCTATGATTCTATGAAATGGCACCTTGGGTGTGCCCATGGGCAGCTTGTTCTGCTGTCATTTGGTGGATGCAATCTTTGTGCAAAACACCTTCCAGTATTTGATGTCAGTGACTAGTAAATGCAAAACACCAGGTATCCTGCATCTTACATTATTCAGGGTTTAATAGCGTATTTCTTGCTATCCTCATGCATTTATTTTAGTGGTATTAACAAGGAGTGTGACTAAGCTTGGCATTTCTTGCTTTGAACTGAACACTCTGTGCAATCTGTCAGCCCTGTTTTGCAAGTTTAGTTGAAAAGGACAGGGATGCACAGCAAGGGTGAACTTCTGTGATGTGTTGGTCGGCAGCCACCTGGGGAGGGTTATGATGGGAAGGAGATCAGACCATAGAATCATAGAATGTTAGAGTTGGAAGGGACCTTGCAGGTCATCTAGTCCAACCCCCTGCACTTACATCTGACATCTGCTTCTTACTTAGCAATACATGCACTGGCGATGGGGAATATTTCACCTGTTTAGAGATATCAAATAATTATCACTGATCTAAGAAAAGTTAAAACGCTTGGGGCTCTTTAGCTTGGAGAAACGACGGCTGAGGGGTGACATGATCGAGGTTTATAAGATTATGCATGGGATAGAGCAGGTAGAGAAAGAAGTCCTTTTCTCCCTTTCGCACAATACCAGAACTCGTGGGCACTCAATGAAATTGTTGAGCAGTGAGGTTAGAATAGATAAAAGGAAGTATTTCTTCACCCAAAAAGTGATTAACACATGAAATTCACTGCTACAGGAGGTGGTGGCAGCTACAAGCATGGACAGCTTCAAGAGGGAATTAGATAAGCATATGGAGCAGAAGTCCATCAGTGGCTATTAGCCACAAGGTATAGATAGAAACTCTGGGGCAAGTGATGCTCTGTATCAGTGGGAGGGCTTCTGGAGTCCTGGCCCCACTGGTGGACCTCCTGCTGGCCCCTGGTATTTTTGGCCACTGTGTGACAGAGTGTTGGACTGGATGGGCCACTGGCCTGATCCAACATTGGCTTCTCTTATGTTCTCTTATGTTCTTATCTACTATTGCTTTCAAGTCTTTTGGCCAAGTGTGATTGAAGAGCTATCTTGTGCATGATGTTTTGCTCATATTTCTATTTGAATAAATCGTGCCTTTTAATTGACTGCATTATGTTTTCACCTGTAAAGGAATTTAGTTATTTATTTGAATGTTTCTGTCTCCCTTCCACCCTTTTTTTTGCTTATTGGCTCCATGAAGTGGCTGATGTGAAATGGAAATCCATATGCTATTTGAAAAGGGCAGCATTAAAGCAACCAGCGTGAATTCAACAAGGGAAGAGCACTTTCTAAAGAATCCATTTGGTAGAAGAGAGCTAAGCACCTTTGTCTCGGTGAGCAGCATGCAAAACCCCATCTGACACAAAGTGTTTTTTAGCTGATAGCCGAAGGGAAGGAGACCTTACCTGGATAGCTCAGGCTAGCCCAATCTCATCAGATCTCGGAAGCTAAGCAGGGTCAGCCCTGGCTAGTAAATGGATGGGAGACTTCCAAGGAATACCAGGGTCATAATGTAGAGTCAGGCAATGGCAAACCACCTCTGAACATCTCTTGTCTTGAAAACTTATAGGATCACCATAAGTCAACTGTGACTTGATGGCACTTTAATACCACCAAAGGGAAGGAGCTATGGGGGTTTCCCTGGCTTACTGGTGTAATGAGTTTCATGGACATTTGCTTACAGTTGGTAACATATTTTGACTGCTGTGTTTGTGTGGGTGGGTGGATGTGATTGACCATCAAGGGTTAATGCCTAACAGAGTCTGAGAATCTTTGAGGGATAAGCTGAACGGAATTCTGTGAAGTGAGTCAGTTAAGAAAGGACAGTTGGGAAGTGAGAGTTGAAGAAGAGACAGTTAAGGAGGTGAAAGGAGTGAGAGGATCAGAGAGCATCCCCATTCAAGCCAAAAAGGGAAATTGCATTTAGTTAAGAGAAGTAATCCCTGCCCAGTGAAAAGGGAGATAGCTCTTAAAGGAGGAGTGATCCCTAGTCTGTGTATATAGAAGGATTTGGGAAACTTGCTTTTATGTTCCTGCCTTCTAGACTTTAAGAGTCAGTGAAACTCAGAAACTTACGTTGAGTGTTTAAGCAGAAACTGAAAAGAAAGCCTCTCTCCTCAGAGTTTTAAAAGAGCTTTTCAAATAGCAGAAACACTTACTTGTTGGCAACAAATAATCTGGAGTTAATGTAATTACAAAATTACCTCAGTTTTATTATCTGGTCACCTCATAATCCCACCACTGATTCCACCTGACCTTTTATTCTCTAAGTTAAATAAAACATTTTGTTTATTTTGAATTTTCAAAAGCCTCTCATGTGCCATTTCAGAAGTTGAATATAAGAAGGTGATTTTGTCTCATCCCTCAGTTCCTTGAGCTGGGCCAGCATCAATATATACATATATACATATATACATATATATATATATGTGTGTGTGTGTGTGTATTAAAGTGGTTGGGTGGGACAAACAAATTAGAAGAAAATAGATATAGGGGCTGCTCAGCAAGAAAGAAGAAGAAAAGGGGAAATCCTGTGCATGAGGGAGGAAAGAGGGTAAGAAACAGGGGCTATTTGGATTTTATTTTATTTTT
The DNA here is from genome assembly GCA_029375565.1 of Gekko gecko. Taxonomy (NCBI): domain Eukaryota; kingdom Metazoa; phylum Chordata; class Lepidosauria; order Squamata; family Gekkonidae; genus Gekko; species Gekko gecko. The sequence goes on along the minus strand of JAPDNY010000012.1, from coordinate 62,066,170 downwards.
GCAAAAAAAGTTATGGTGAATCAAAGGAGTGGGCAGAGTCAAATTTGTGGGAGTGTATTGTCGGCTTTGAAATGGAGATGAGCACCGCAACCCTAGAGTCGGATTCGACTGGCTTTCGAGCAAGGGAACCTTTACCTTTTATTGTTATGATAAAGAGTTATGGGGAGGGGAATCCAATTTTTTATCTTCGAATATCATACTTTTCATGCATGGCCATATTCCACCAACCTTACCAGTGGACTCTTGAGTTTTCAATAGTTTCTTTCGAGGCTAAGTAAACCATCAAAAGCCACCTGGCTTGTTCCAACAACATGAGCCCTATTCAGATGATCTATTGAGATTGGTTAAATGAATGTACTGGGGACTTATGCACGTCTGCATGGATCCTAGAAGCAGGGTCCCTGAAATTTGGGACAAAGCCCTGTCTGCATAATAGTTGTACATACCATGTAGACGTTTGGCTCTAATCCCAATGATTCCTTATGCTCATATTATCTCATTCTGTAAAGTTCCCTGTAGACAGATTGTCTTTAGCATGCAACACTTATGCAGACCACATTTAAAGCTGTTTGTCTGGCCTTACCTATGTGTTGTGTTATTCATTTGCTGTCACGTTTTTTATTTTCTTTTTCATCTTTAATCATTGTCCGTTACAAGTTATTAAGATTCCTTGCCATCTGCTTTTTCACTGTTTCTGAATAAACCAGGAATTACAGATGATGTTGGATTGTGTATTCTCACGCATTTACTATATTCCCCCCCAGGGGTTCAGATTTTCCGTAAGCCTATCCATGAAAGCACATGGATTTGTTCCACTGGCAGCATAAAAATCATGAACCAGTCAGCTGTAACGAGTTGGCTTTTGTGCAGTCAACAAAACCAAGTCTCGGGATCCCCTTTGCCGAGATGTATTAGTTTTGTCCACAGTACAGGAAACTTCAGTCTTTAGGGCTGAAACGGTGAACATTTGAACTTTCCCCCTTTCCCACTTCTTGAATTATTACTCTATCAAGTGGAAAATTTGCATAAAGTGAGAATCTGACTCAAATTTAATATATTGGGGAGGGGTCCAAAGGGAGGAAAATTCGCTTTGATCCCACAAACCCAGATGGATAGATTTACAGTTTCTTTAATATTAAATGTTGATGTACAAAAATGCACTTGGCAGTGCAAACTAAGTGCTTCATATTAATTCCGGCTCAAACCCCATTGTAAACTTGCGAGCTACGTCAAAATTATTAGCCTCTGTGGAGCCGTTAAAGCAATCGCCAAAAAAGTAAGAGTAAAAGCAATCTTTCAAAAAGCCGTTGGGCTGTTTCTGTAGCTGAGATCTGAGGGCAAACTTTGTGTGAGGGTCTTTTCAGAAAAATAAAAATCTGACCCAGATATGGGCTTCCAGAAGTTTTTCAACATAACACTGCGAAGCCACCATCAGCGGCCGTATTTTTACACATTTTTGTGTTAATGATAAAGTGGCAGAGGTGGTTTGGGAATGCTCTGGAGGGTCTGGTAGGTTGCCCAAGGACTAGACTAGACAGAATGATCTCTATCACATTTTCATCCTGCCCTTTCTCCACAGAGCTGAGGTTGCTGTCTGCTTCCACTTTATCCTCATGACAAATTTAGGAGATGTTAGGTTGAGAAAGTGACTGACCCAAGGTCACTCAGTAGGGTTCACAGGGATCTGAACCTAGAACTCCACTGCACCGGCTCTTTTGACTGCCTGTTGACCCCCAGGCAGTCATCCCCATTTCTGTCTGTCTATTACATCTTGATTCTACCCTCCCTCCAAAGAGCTCAGGGCATCATGTGTGGTTCTGCTATCCCTTTTTAACGCCTAATTAAATTAAAAATCAGTTCCCAGCCAGTGTTAGTACTTTTCCAGCCATGGACCCCCCCCAAGAGACCCCACCCCTCGGGGGGTATCTGATAAACCTGTCTTCTCCCATATGAGCCTGAAGTCATCACCCACAATTCAAGCATACCTGACTTTAGGTCTAGAAGATGTTTAAAAGGGGCAGAGCCTTCTTGGTGGTGATGCCTAGGATATGGAGAGTCTGTCTAGAGAAATTGTTTTGGCTCATTCTCTTGATTTTGGCGCCCAGTTAAAGCTGCTTGGCTTGAAAGAACATGTAAGGACAATTATTCTGAGGGGTTGCTGCTGCTGTTCAGTTGGATCTGGTGATTTTAAGGCTCCCCCCCCCCCGGTTTTGTGACCAGGTAGTATTTCATTTATTTACATTGGCTATAATTATGTGAAAGCTGGGGGGGGGTTGTCAGAAAACTTCCCCCAAAGACTTTCTTTCCAGTTTTTCCAATGGAAAAATTAGCAAATTTGGGGGAACACTGCAAAAAAACTCCTGTGAAATCTTGTCTCACTTAGAATGAGTGAAATGCTTTTTAAGTCAAAGTTCGACACACTCAATATATATATGTAGCATGAACATGTTTACGTAAAGCAAGCTTCAGCATTAGATGATGTTAATTCAAATGTATACCATAGACGTATACAATATATTTTCAAGGATATGTTTATTTGAATGTCAATAATTTTGTAAATAATTAATATACCATAATGTGTTTGATCATAAAGTATTAGAGTCTAGTGTTTTAATGCTATAAAGTATAATGTGATATCCAAATATTCTGGTAGTCTTACCTGTTGTGACTATATGAGATTATTCTATCCAAAATATACATTTTTTTTGTTTTCTCCAGAATTTGTTTTTGAATTTTAAGTGGTGTTTTTTTTAACCTCTCAAATCATGGCAAACAATAACATATTTATGCTAAGGTCACTTAGGGTGCGCTAGTTCGCAGCTCTCTCACACCTTCCTGGTATATTTGGAATCTTACCATAGAAAGCCAGGACATTAATACTTTTAAATACCATTAATATGCTAAAAAGTGCAATTTTATATGCTACTTGAGTTATAAATGATGCATTTTATGTTAAAGCAGTAAAATAAGTTTAAGCTCGTTAGGAGAAAGTAAGTATGAAATATATTTCAGTTTCTTTCGAACTTTTTGTTCTTTCTTGGGAGGGGGAGATTAGTTTTTCCATGGCTTCAAAATTTCTGGGAATTTTGTGTTTCCTGTTGGCTGCCTTTTAAGTTTTAGATTGTACCTTGGAAATATATAGCATGGAAATGTACCTTGGAAATGTAGCATGGAAATATATAGGGATATGTTTGTCTTATGGGCTGGTCTCATAAATACATAAATGTCAAAAAATGCAAAATGCATTGCAACCCAATGGTATTGTGGTCTTTTTCTCCAGGTATCTTCTTCAAGAAGAAACAAGGAGTTTGTTGCTTAATTTAGGCAGAAGTTTTGGTGTAAAGCCCAAGTAGCTTTTTTACAGGCCAGTGCTATGTACTGGGATTTCTTGTAATTTTTTAATGTTTATTTATGTTTGTTTTTATTACACTTCTATCTTGTTCTTCCTCCAACGATTTCGTCTTCTCAACAGCCCCGTGAGGAAGGTTAATCTGAGAGGCAGAGCCTCACCTAAGATTGCCCAGTGATTTTCGTGCCAAAGTAGGGATTCGACCTCATATCTCCCAGATCTTAATTCAGTGCTCTGTCCACTATAATGACCACAAGTTGGATCTGGTTCTTTTAGGTTCAATGTAGAAAAGGTTGTGTTTCAGCCACTCTTGAATACTAAGCCAGCAAACAGAGAATTGCATGCATTTGGGTTTAAAGGACATAATTTACAGAAAAGATTGATCTTCCCCTGTATATCAACTTAAGAACATTCAGAGAAAGATACTGCCTCAGAAAACTGAGAAAGTTTTTCCAGGCAATGTCAGACAGCTGTGGAGGTTGTGTATTCCTTAGAGTAATAATCTGTTTGACGTTAGTGAAGATAGAAAGAGTGACTAGATTATAAAATAGTAGGCCAAGCTTTAGCTCTGTACTCATTAGGAGGAAAATCCTGGTTGTAAAAATAAATGAGTTTGGTCCACAATTTTCCTTATTCTTTGTCTCCCCCCCCAACAAAAACATAGAACAAATCTTGGGTAATAAATCTGTTTTATGGTTCACATGAGAAAGGGTGGAGAAACTCCCTTTATTTAATCTTCCCAGAAACTGAAATACACTTGAGCTAACATGGGAGATGTTGAGATACTCATCCAAAAAGTCAGATTAGGCTTTTATTATTTTGCTTAGCTCATCAATATTTCACTTTGCTTAGCCACTGACTGACAAAATTTTAGCTAGCTTCATATATCTTTTTATACTTAGAAGATGAGGAGGGGCCAACTGTGGCTCCACCTGGTAAGTGCACATTGCATGCCATGTAGGTGCATGTGCCAAGAATACGGGGTTGGATCCACCCATCTGTTTCACGCACCCTAACCCCTAATTCTCTTCTTTAGTACCGTACCCATCCCACATCCCTTCTGTCCATGCAGGTTCCATGATCTTCAGCATAGCTTTTTTTGGTGGTCATATAGGACCCTCTCTTCCCTTTTTCACCAGCTGAACAGCTGATTGAAGTCCAGTCCCTGGTACAATCAGAAGTAGGCCATGGAATGGCTTAGAATAGAATAGTTGTAAAGACAGGAAGAAACTCAAAATATGAAAAACATTGGCCTTCTACAGCTGGTCATAACTCATAACAGTTATGCCAATTTAAGGTGATTCCTGCCATATGGTATTTGAGTCACTTAAAGCAAGATGGACATAAACAGTACAACATGGAAAGTAGATACAGAGTCTGGAAAGGTTGAATCCTACTTATCTAGACTGCTGGTTTTTAGAAGCGTGAGAATATTACTATGAGAAGCATGCCTTGTTTCCTAATCTCTTTAAATGTCTTGATGGAGAGATAGTTCCCCCCCACTTGTTATATTAATAGGTTTTCCTGAGGCAGTTGCTTTGTTTTCATTTTTTTTTCTGTTTCATTTTGAGGCCATGTGACCCTATCCACTTCCACATGTGTCTGGTTGAATGTCTCATCCTTGTTTTGTTGTTACTTACCTGTGGGAAGGCTCAACAGGGTCCAAAATTTGGGAGGAAAATGGAACTTAGTTAGTCCAGTTCCAAATTTGAGCTGGGGTTGGCCCATCATTTTTAATGCCTCCCCTATACCTGGTTCTGAAACTGGAAATAAGTCTGGCTTGGACTGTGAGATTTTTAGGGGGAGAACGTATAAACATGAGAATGGTCAACATTTCCTGCTGATCAGTTCTTCCTTGCAAATGCCTACCCTCCATGTTTGTTTGCATCTTTTAAAATATTTATATCCAGTCTTTCCCTCCAGAAAGAGGACCAAGGCAGCTTATTAAAATTGCTCTGCATATAAAAACATGTAAAACTAATTCAACATTAATAGCTATTAAAATGACTGAATGGCTCACAAATGCTTGACTAACAACCTGAATAAACCATAAATATTAAACCACCCCATCAGCGATTCAGTGTAAATTCATCAGCAGTTCACCCTATTCAACAGAAAACCCTCTGAAACTGATGTGTTTTGGAACTCCTGCTGAAAACGAGTAATGTAGGTGCCCTCCTCACATCTCCTCTGGTAAACCATTCCAGGGTATGGGTGCTATGACTGAAAAGACCCACAGCCAGATAACTGAACAGTCCTATGGGATGGCATGACTGGTTAAGATCTCTTGAGAGGAGTTCTGCAGTCACACGGGATCATAGCTCAGCAAATGCAGGTTATGGACACATTTATTGCCCCCCCCCCCCCAAGATCTCAACAAAAGACTTATGTGGATATTTCTCGTAATTGGCCTTAAAATGCTTAGAGCAACATCTTTATGAGTACAAAGTGTAATGAACAGTGATCTGATCTCTGTTTGTGTAGTTCTGTTTGTAATATGGAGCACGTGTACAACAAACATTCCACATTGAATGTCCTCTGGACATCAGTAAATCTCGGATACAATTTCTGAATTGTTCAGCTCTTTCTCAAATTATGTTTTCCTGCTTTGGGAACCATATAACAGCATGAAAATCAAAGACCCATGATGGAAATGTAGCAGAATGCAAATGCCGATGCGTTAGACCATTTTGAAGTCTTTAACCCCCTGAAGATACCAGTCAATTTTTGATGTTTTACCATAGTGGGTGGAGGAGGAATTAATTGTTCTTTAATTGCGGTGGTGTGATAGGGCTTGGCTGTTCATGCACAGGGTGACAGGTCCTGCGGCTAAACTCCTAAACAGGAGATGAACCTCATAGTTTGTTACTAATGAAGGGGTAAATACACCTTATCTATAAAGCTTGGTCCACAGACCGGTTGATGGTTGTTATCTCAGAGGGGCTCCATTTGTCCATTTCATTGTCTCTTTTCTCCCTACTCTCCTTGTTTCTGACATCTCTCAGATTCAAGCTTGATGATTCATGCACTTGAACTTTAAAATTGCAAACGTCGTGGGAGCTGTTGTGGAAAAGTGGCAAACTGAGGACAAGTCATGTTTTTCTTTTGTATCTGCTTGTGTTTTTTTACTTGGAATTGGAGAATCCCCTACTTTTCAACGTAACAATTAAAGAAGTTGGTTGTTTCCTTTTCCATTTATTAAAGGATAGATTTTTATAGCACGTTTTTTCCATTCACGAGCATACTTCCTTGGGAGCACTCCATCCCAAAAACAAAGCTATCGGAAACTTTGCTTGGATGGTTTATTCATATGAATCGCGGAGTCTCTAGCTGGGAAATATACCCTCTGGTGTTTAAGCTTGCTGTTGCTGTACTTCCCAGTAACTGATGTAGAAAAGAAAATTAGTAGAGGCTTAATGAGGTTATGGGATGGAATGGCTAGACTTGTACAAACCAATGTTTGTTTGCTTGATCTCTATAAAAGTCAGAGATTTATTAGAGGGGTGGATATGGGTGAAAATGGATTTTCCCCCTTCACGTTACATCAGCTCTTTAAATTCACTGTAATTGGCAATTATTAAAATAAGTTGATAAGTTAATTAGGATTCTCCCTGTAGGGATGAGCAGCTAGGTATAGAGACTTGGCACCCATGAATGGGTTCAACTATAAGGCGGCTTTGGAATCCTCTTGACGGAATATTCTTCTCCCAGCTTTAAGCCCAGGAAGTGCTAAATGCTGTAGGAGCAGAACAGTTGGGAGTCGGGTCTCTTGGACTATGTATCCATATGGTTGCTATTGCTGTTGCATAATCTTTCTTTATTACCAGTAGTATGCTGAGTTTCTCTCTGGAAATGTTGTGATCTTGGTGGGGCCCAAGGGTATTGTGGGTAGCACAGATCATTGGCTTATTTCAGACGTTGCATAAAACCAGGATGGGCATCCCAACTGTGATTTGAGCTTCCAGATGAATGAAGGGCAAACCGTGGTTTGGAAAGGCTTGTCTGTTTTGGTTTTCTGTGCAGTCTGTTTTATTAAGTTCACCCCAGTTCTTATGGAGCAACAGCAGTGTTTTGTCACATCTAGGGAAAACCATCACTGCAATTCAGCCTTCGCTCCAAACTATCATTAGTCTTGCTTGACCACATTTTGTCTTGAGTTGTGCCAAATGAAAACTGCCAAAAAAGTGCCTTTTGTTTACTTTTAAGTTAGTGATTAAATAATGTAAATAAACGAGTGTTGTTTTTAATTTGCCAAGTGCCAAAGTAACTTGTCCATCATCCCAGTGCCTCTGCCATTATTGGATGGAGCTCTGAAAGCCAAGAGCAGGCAGAGTTCCATAGGGGGGAAATTGGTACAGTATTCCTTATTTCATTAATCCTTTACGGACTTCCTAGAAAGTACACACTGTACTAGCATAATGACCACAATCAGGGCACTTGTGTGAGCATGTTATGCCAGCATCACTGGAACCATCTTAAAGAATATAGAATGGAGTCACCACAGTGTTTAAAATCTCTGTAGAAGACGAGCAACTCACATTCAGGAACCTGATGGTTGGGTGCAAATTCTATGTGCACTGCAGACAAAATACATGTGCTCCCCACTTCTGAGTCCAGGTGGAAGGAACTGAAATCCAAACTCTAGCAAGCATGTGTGCACACTAACATCTTTTTTTAAAGGTACATCTTCAGCCCACAAAATAAGAGCCGTGATGTGCCTTAGACAAGTAATAAAAGAGTTGCCTCTGGTAAGTGAGGACAACTGGAAAATATGTAGTTTTTCTAGAACATAATGGAGCCATAATTATCTAGCTGCTGTGATTTTGGGAGGATTGTTTTGGCCGTGTTTTGAATTGTAGATGGAGAATGGGGTAAGGAAGCTTATCTAGTTGTTATTTAATAATGCTTCATGTTGTTCCGGCTTCCAGTTGTAAGTATCAGATGTTTACATCTGAAGCTACCAGTTGCATGGCGAGTTGTTGCACCATATTATTTAAGGATCTGTTCTGTTTCTACAAGTGTGGGCAGTGGTGTCCTTTTCCTCCCAGTTGTGACACTGTCGTGGGAGTGTAATGACTCCAGATAACTTTTCTGGGTGCTGATTGGAGGATGTCAGGGCTATGTGGTCAGGTCAGTCTTTTGTCTAATCACTGCTCAAGGCTTTTCCCCTTCAGTGCACATTGCCGAAGGACTCTACTCTGTCTGCTCCTTTCATTTACTCTACAATCACTCGTCCCACTGACGGTGTTTCTTCTTTGTGTTAAAGATGTGTTAGGAAAGCATCCTTGCTGTGAAATGTATCCAGACCAATGCGTAATAGACCATAGCGGCTGTGTGCGACATGATTCCTTTAGTGTTCATGCACATACATTTAGATCCCTGTGCACTGGAGGCAAAATGTATTCCTCTCGCCACCAACCCTTCGAAACCCCTATTTTAATTGCTTGTGACTGGGGAGAGGGGTGGAGTGCTGAACCCTATATCATAATGTATCATAATGCCCCTGTATAAATCGATGGTGCGACCTCATTTGGAGTCTTGTGTACAATTCTGGTCACCACACCTCAAAAAGGATATTATAGCACTGGAAAAAGTGCAGAAAAGGGCAACTAGAATGATAAAAGGGTTGGAACACCTTCCCTATGAAGAAAGGTTAAAACGCTTGGGGCTCTTTAGCTTGGAGAAACGACGACTGAGGGGTGACACAATTGAGGTTTATAAGATTATGTGTGGGATAGAGCAGGTAGAGAAAGAAGTACTTTCCTCCTTTTCTCACAGTACAAGAAGTCATGGGCACTCAATGAAATTGCTGAGCAGTCAGGTTAGAACAGATACTTCTTCACCCAAAGAGTGATTAACACATGGAATTCACTGCCACAGGAGGTGGCGGCGGCTACAAGCATGGATGGCTTCAAGAGGGAATTAGATAAACATATGGAGCAGAGGTCTAGGGCAAGTAATGCACTGTATTCTTGGTGCTTGGGGGGGCAACAGTGGGAATTACTTGCTTTCTGTGGAAATTACTTGCTTTCTGGTTTTCAGCCAATCAAGTGATGGTCTGTATTCTTGAATGGGGCAAGTGATGCTCTGTATTCTTGGTGCTTGGGGGGGGGAACAGTGGGAGGGCTTCTAGTGTCCTGGCCCCACTGCTGGACTTCCTGATGGCACCTGGTATTTTTGGCCATTGTGTGACAGAGTGTTGGACTGGATGGGCCATTGGCCTGATCCAACATTGGCTTATCTTATGTTCTTATGTTAACTCTACAGCGAGTCATCTCTAGAGACTGGGACTATTAATGTTTTCATAGGATGTCTCCAAAAGGCAAAAAAAAAAAGAAAAAGAAAAAAAAGAGGGATTGTGATTTACCAGAGTCAGGATCTGAAAAGCAGGACCTGTTGCAAATAGGCACTGTTGGAGTGTATATCTTCGAACAAGACAGTGGCAAAGCCCACTTCCAGGCTTCCAAAACTGAGCATTTCTGTGCAGGGGCTGTGGCTCAGTGGAAGAGCCTCTGCTTTGCATGCAGAAAGTCACAGGTTCAACCCCCAGCCTCTCCAGTTAAGAGGATCAGGGAGTAGCATGCGAAAGACCTCTGCCTGAGACCCTGAAGAGCTGCTGCCAGTCTGTGTAGACGATACTGACCTTGATGGACCAATGGTCTGATTCTGTTATCCGGCAGCTTCATGCGCATGTTCGCGTCTGTGTTCACGTACTTGCCCACCCCCCTCCAGTACAGACCTGTGCCTAATGGCTTGGTCTGGGTTCCTAATGAACATTTTAGAGAGAAAGTATGGTTTACTGATAATTGCTTAAATATCATTTCCATGTGTTATCTGCCTGATCTTGTTGCTGATCTTTATGCTTTGCGCTCTTCCCCCTCTGGCCCACCCCCATACCCTACCACTTGTAGCAATTTTCACAACCACTCTTCCTTCAGTCGAGGAAGGCGATTGTTGTGGACTGCAGTACATAGCCTTGAATAGTTTTGCGAATAAGAAGCTTGACGCTGTGCTGCGACCTTCAGGGTACCGTGTCTTACTAAATTATAGGGAATGGTTCATTTTTGTGCCAAAAGCCATAACAAATTTGAAACCTCTGAATGCATAAAGGACGAATAGCTAAGGCCCGAGTTCAAGTAGGTCCTCAACACTACTTAGGAGAGATTTGTAATAAGATCATACAGACAACATTCCATACCAAGGCCCTCCAGGGTATTACAAATGTAGCAGAACCAGCAAAATACCTACAAGTTCAGCCTGTGAAAACTGGCCAAGTTTTCATAAAGATTTTACAACAGTGGCTTCGATGAAGGCAATTAACTATAAACTATGCATTTAATGTTTGAAATATCCAATTTACGTGCAAGGAGCTGCTTTGCCAGATCATAAACGTGTACCAATAAGCAAAATGCGAATAAAGAGTCTGGTTTCCCTAAACTAGTTATTTTCTGAAAGGTATAGGCCTGTATCTTAAAGATTTGGCTGTCAGGCATTCTGTTTCCACATTTGTGTTTAACTCTGGTCATGTTAAAACAAACATTACTTGCTTTAGTAATTTTTAGGTGGTTGTCTTCTTTAAAAATCAGTCATCTTTGCTTATTGTAATTTTTACATTTTTTATAAAGTAGCTCTTTCCACTTGTCATTTTTACATGCCTCATGGAGAGGACCTCAGAATTAATGCTTAAAACTAATGAATATGTGAATGTATGATCCATATAATCCAGGAGGGAATGTCAGAACATTTTACAAAATTTAAATTTATGTGAAAAAAGTTGCTAACATCACCCATGAAGAATGTATCAGCAAATCTAATTTCCTTGGCATAAAATACTGTCATAAACACTTTACTTGAAGAATATACATGTTCATAGGTTCCTGCAAGAGTGCTCCATTTTTTTGATATATAAAAACATAAACATCCAAAATTTTAATGACTGAGAGCACTGAAAAATAAACAGTATTTTAATTTATTAAAGACTGTTCCTGCCAAACTTGTGTACAATTTTATGTCGTGTGGTTCCATTTCTGCTTGAGTACAGGTCCTTTCATAGAATGCTGTGGCTGAAACATAATGGTAAAGGGGGCCTTGGGCTTACATGCCTTATCCTCCCCTTGTGCACCAGAAACAAATTAGTTACTACCTGCTTTTCTGCAAACAGTATTTTGTTATTGCATCCAAATTGCCAAACTGTGGATTGCACAAAGGGAACGAACCATAGTTTGCAATCATAATTTGCTGGGTAAGCAGAAACAATACTTTTCCAGTGTGGATATAGTGGCAAAGTATGAACATAAGAACATAAGAGAAGCCAATGTTGGATCAGGCCCACACTCTGTCACACAGTAGCCAAAAATACCAGGTGCCATCAGGAGGTCTGTCAGTGGGGCCAGGACACTAGAAGCCCTCCCACTGCTGCCCCCCGCCAGCACCAAGAATACAGAGCATCACTTGCCCCATCAAGAATACAGACCATCACTTGATTGGCTGAAAACCAGAAAACAAGTAGTTTGCTTATGGTGGTAGGTTGTGTAAAGTACTGGGTTTGCCGTATGGAGGACTCAGACAACAACATGTGGTGTGACACGTTTATTAGTACTTCATAACATGGACACACAATGGCCCCGCAAGGCCACCTATATACACACCCACCCGGCACGCCCATTTTCCCATTGGGGGGGTTTGAATTCCCCACCGAAGTTACAATTGGTCAATGTTAGGTGAACTAGGATCCGAGGACCTTTTGTTTGAGGGAGCTAAGCTCCATACAGTAACCACGGACCCCTGGTGGCGGTCCACCTACATAACAGGTTGGAGGGAACAGGAGATGTGAGAGGCTGAGGTATGAGGCTGAGGTTCCTTTTCAGCACATTCACATAGTAGTTTGGTGTAGTCAACCTTTATGAAGTAATATAATTTGGAGTATGAAGTAATATAATTTGTTACTCTTGAGGAATAAATCTGCCTGTTGCTTACTGATTTTTTTAAACCAATAACAGATGCAAATTGCAATTTGTTTAATTTGTAGTAACACCACTGGGCATGATCCAGCACAATTGAATCCATTGCCATAAATGGGCTGAAGCTTGCCTACCTGTCTGCTGAATCGTGACCATTGCACTAAAGGTTTTGCAGAAACCCAGTGTAGACAAATTCCTGTTAGTGGAGTCAAGTGGTGATTCATCAAGGGTATTATCCAACAATAGCAAAACCTCCTTTCCACCACTTAATAAAATTTTCTCCAGTGTGGTTGAAATCACTTTCTATTTGGTTGTCTGATCATCTCTTTAAGTGTATGAATGTCTAATTTACATGAGAAAGTGAAATCTTAAAGGCAAAACCTCTAAGAAGTATGGACTACAAAGACTTTTTTTTTTTAAAGGAAAAACCAGTTCCTCAAAGAGTCTCTGCATGAGGTGGGGGGGCAGGACTCTGGTCATGTGAACATGGCATGAAGAGCCAAAAGGCTGCTGACCTTCAGCCATAGTTTCCCATTCTGGTGTCTTTTCCAAAGCAAGACCTGAAACCCATCAAAAGTTCTGTTGCACAAAACAAAGATGAGTGTTTTCTAGCACAGAGAACAATGCAAAGGTCAATTGTGTTGCTTTTTCCCCTCCTGTCATACGACCGGGGGGGGGGGAGTGTACATGAATGCATCCCTGGAATTCCACTGTAGGATCCGCATCTTTTGAAGCTGATGCTAAAATTACTGCCTAGGCTCTTCCAAAGGCGGATACTGATAGAAGATTCAATGAAATCGAAGGTCGCCGGTCTGGTCGGCGTTGAAAGATACCTGGCTATGATACTATTTCTGATTTAATAATGCGAACGAGAGGCTAGCCCTTTGTAATAATTAGGACTAATTACTGAAGAGGTGTTGACAGATGGGCTAAGAGGAAACAAACTGCCTTTATCCAGTGGCTTAGAGTCAGATTACCAGACTTGTGTTATCTGTTTCTCAGAAAGTAGAAGCTTCAATCATTCACTAAGTCTTCAAAGGCGAAAGGGATCCTAACAATATACAGGATTTGGGATGAAGCTATGAAATAAGTCTTTGATTCAGAAATGGCTAAATTAATCCCCTTTCCGTAAATTGTCATAGGTTTTAAAGTTTGAGTTACAGATGGAGAATCTGATTGGACTACTTGGAACGAAGTCAACGAGGTATCACTGACTCGTCTTGGTGGCAGTTACGGTGGTTTGGGAATTAAGCCGTGGCTGACTCCTTCCTGTCATTGTGACAATAGTCATTCTTTCCACCTTCTAGTCATGCCTGTCGTGGTCGTGGAAACTGAAGATGATTTAGAACTTTGGCTCTTCCTTAGTGATTCAGCAAGTACAATATGGGTGCTGACAACAGGCAAAGGCCATCAATTGGATACGACTAGGAATAAAAAGCACATTCCAAATGAACAAATCCAAGCATCATTTTTTTTAACCTTGTATATACGTGTAATGTGGGCTCTCTCTCCCTGATTCTGTTGGATAGTGCAATCTCATGAGTCATGAAAGAGAATGTTCTGTTTTGTTTCTGGCTTAAGTGGACCATATTATGGGAATGGGCTTGCAATCCCAAACCTGGCCCCTCTAGACTCCCCAGCCCTTGTAAAATGTTCCCATTTTCTATTACTGTGGGTGGGGCCCTGTAAACAGGTAACCCCAAAAGGTCACATCATAGTGAACTTATTAGAGAAATAAACATATGATCAAAATAGAGAGAAAAGACATTTTAGCAGAACTAACCAATCTGGGCAGCAGATTTTTCAGATATTAAGAATTTTTAAATGGTTTAATTATTTTGGAGAAATAGAAGAGCTTTTTCTTCCATATACCTTGAGAACCCCCAAATGAAACTGATTCGGGACAAATGAAAGTACTTAATACAACCCATAATTAAATTACTGATTTTTGCTGATGCAAGATTAGTTGATGGCCACAAGCATAAATGCCTATAAAAGGGGATTTAGACAATTTATGAAGGCATCTATCAATGTTTATTAGCCATGATGGCTCAAATGGAACCTCAGTTTTCAAATTCATACTGCAAGATGATGACACTTCCTTGATGTCCTATTTGTGGGCTTCCCAGAGGCATCTGATTGTGGGAAACAAAATGCTGAACTACATAGGCTGTGGATGCAGCAGTTCTTCTTATGTAACAGTCCAAGAACTTCCTTTGCTCACCATCTCAGCACCTGCCTGTATAATTAGAATTATCTGATCATGTAGAAAAAAGCTTAATAAGACACCCTCGGGTTGCCAAATCACAACTCATTCCTTGCAACTGAAGTGGCTCTCCAGTTTTTCATATGATGTGTTTTTAATACATGCTGCTTCCCTTCTTTTACCCCATTTTGGCCCTGTTATCCCCCCCACCCCGGCCAAGAAGTACAATAGGAATAGAGCACATTTCAATTATTAATTTGTTGTTAACAATGCAGGTATTTTAACTAGTGTTTAAATATTTATAAGCACCTTCATTGTGCGGTAAACATAGTCATACTTTTGGTCTAGATTTTCTGGTTCGAGCTAATAGAGCCGGTAAAAGTCCTTAGTAAAATCTGGTTGGAACCCGACATGTTCTGATTATCTGATGAAAGATTGACACTTCAGTTCCTGCCGGCTCAACCGAGTGGCACAATGAGAGGCTATTCAGAGCATATTCAAAGGCTGGAAGTTCAAGTTCGTATACTGCAGGATGGGTTGAAATTCAAGTGATGAGACTTCATTTAGTTTCATTGCAAGTTTTATGTGTGTCTCTTGGGCTTGGGGTGTGCCTTGGTGTTCTGCGGTCTTGTTCCTTCCCTCTTAGTCTCTGTAGGGCACATTCCTCCCCTCCTCCATTTTCATTATCTACCACGGTGTAGCATCCTACTAGTATTTGTGCTAGCTTTAAATCATGCTTTGAAGTTGGGTTGCAAGTGATGCAATTGTAGCACATACACAGTGAAAGCAGAATTAGGAATTGATGTACAACTGAGGCTGAGGGTGACTAAACATCATATCCATGCCAGGTCATTGTGGGTTGCAGTTCACATCTGTTAAGAAGAATGAAGCTTGCCTAAAGTAATATTATGTCATGTCTTGATTTCTGTTGGCTCTCTGCCAAATCTGGGTACTGGCATAACCACAGTATTGGTAATCTTAAAGCCCATAACCAGATCAGGAAGAGCCACATGTGGACAGAAATCCAGCAAACTGGATTTGTGTCCAATGGGTACCAACTTTTGTGTAGACTCGTGCTCTCTCAAAATTTGTCATTTGGAGTTTGACATTATTATAGGATTCTGTTTTGCAAGTGCTCAATAATACCATAGCATAAATCTGCAAAAACTAAGGCAATCAACAGGGTTGACAAATGAGGATGCCCCACACTATAAATGTCAGCAGAATCCCAAGACGTGAGTAACCAAGTAGAATAGAGTTGAAGATGAGACGAGGATAGGATCATTTATACCGAACCTCGCAGTCATCCCAACTTTGCCATGAAGCTCAGTGGGTGACTTTGGGATCTACTTTAATTTCGCAGGCTGGTTGTCATCGTAGCTGATTTCATGTGCTATATTTTGCAAGGTGGAGTTATAAAAGCTCTTTCTTGTTATCTTTTTTTTTGCTGGGGGAAGCTCCTGAAAAAGGAAACCTACACAAGTGGCACAACGTTTCAGGGTTGGGCTATAGTCACCACAGGACTGTGGTTCGGGGTTGAGAAACTTCCATTGATCCCAAACAGGACTGCAAAGGGCTCAACTGTAGCCTGTCACAGAGATCACTTCCCATCTGTTGTGCTCCATTTATGCTTGCTGCTGATCTGTTTCTGGGCCTGAATCACAATGGGCGCTTTCACAGATGCTAAATAATGCAATTTCAATCCACTTCAGCAACCATTTGCGAGTGGATTTTGCCATTTCACACATGAAAGTGCATTATTTAGTGTGTATGGAAGTGCCCAAGGATTGCCTTTTATACATGTGAATCCAGCCAGTGCTTTGAGATCAGTCACTGGTTCCCTTAGCCTGCATGGGCAGGTGTGGCAGGGTTTTTTCTGTGGCGGCCCCCAGACTGTAGAATTCTCTCCCTCATACTTCAGGTTGTTTTGAAACTCATTAAATGAAGTAAAATACCTTTACTCTTATTTATTTTTTGCTGACGTGATGCATGCAGTGTTGGTTTTACTGCTGAGTTTATTTATTGAATGTTGATTTTATGCTTTTTCACTGCTGTTAATGCTATTGCTGGGTAGCGGTAAGAGATCAGTTGCTTATGTATTTTAAAACTTCAGATTTTTCACTTAATGCTGTGAGCTGCCTTCAGCGCCACTTCTGTTGCAAGAAGGCAGGATACGGATCTTCTAAATAAATAAGTTCCTGATCTTATCCATACTTTTTGTATGCTTCTGTTCCAGGATAGGTTTTATGGTGGGTCTGTGGTAGGCAGGAGAAGGCCTTGGAAAGTTTATATAAGGTTAAATATGTAACAAAGAAATGCTTATACCTTTCTGAATTAATGATACCAATTTGAAAAATGTGGCTTGAGTCAGTATGAGTCCAACTATATTAATTTAAATCAGCCTCTAGCTGAGAAATTAAATTATTTGCCAATTTTGTCATTCTTTCCTTAAGTGTTATAATTTTGGTACAAAACACATCACTCTTCTTGAAGTCAAATGCTTTAAAAAAAACAAAAGCCCAAGACAACATACATTACCTTGAGAAGGAAAGAATGATATCAGATGTCTATCATGTATCATGTTCTTATGCCCTGTGGGTGGGAAAGAAAAGTAATAGAACAGGCAAATAAATAAACGGGGTGTTGAAAGTGGCATTTGTGAGTCGGGCGGTTGCACAACCAAATTGCATTCAGCTTACCGTCTCCCCTGGTCGGGTGCCAGAAAAGTACTCTAATGTTATACGAAGGCTAGATTAATTAAAGAGTAATTAGAAGTGTATCAATCCAGTAATCGTAAAAAAGTTTGTCATGGGAAAAATATTTGACTAGAATTAATTAGTTTCCAAATGAAGAGCAGCTTCAAATTGCTGGAAATTACGATGTGCTTAATTGCAGTTCGGGCTCTGATTAATTTCAGATATTGTAACAACTTGATAGGCTTCTTCTCTGTCATCTTTGTTTTCTTTTTCTTTTTTTTAAAGACCTTTCTCTTAAATGAGATTATTTCAGGAAACGTCTGCTGAAATGTCTGGAAGGTGTTTAATTAAACCCGTGTTGTCTGAGGACATTCTGAGCTCTGCCTTGCTGTTGGGTGCAAGAGGTTTGTGCCTCCTGTGGCTGCACCCCTAATTAAGGGGGCTTGGCTGGCTGATCTCTGGCTGACAGACGGCTCGGCATGGCAGAACGGGAAAGCCCTCTCAACATAACCTTTCAGTGGTCCTCGGTTTACCAATTTTCTGCCAGATTGCCGTGATTTATCAAGTGTGCAGACCTGAATTTGCTCCTAAGCCTGAACGTCCAGGGAAGGATCCATGCACAGCCCCTTTCCACTTAACGTTGTACATTTTTGCATGCTTTAATTTTGCAAGGAGCTTTGGCCTTCTTCTGTGAACTTCTGTTAGTGCACATCCACACGGTTCTCATCTAAGCCCATCTGATCCCCACAGAACACACACTTGGGCTGCTTTGGCCTAGGCTGGTTCCCCACCTGCTCTGAATCTGGGGGTGCTCGGGGGGGGGCACCTGTGCCCTTGGCCATAAATTGCAGTGAAATATTCACTTACAATCTCAGTGCTCAAGAGGAACATTTATTTAAAGTTTTTTGTTCGTTTGTTTTACCTTTTCTCTCTCATAGAGGCTCATTGTGGGATGGCCAACTCTAGCGTGCCTGGGAAATTCCTGGAAATTTGAGGGTGGTATCTGGGGAGGAAAAAGTTTGGGAGCAAGAGGGAACTCAGTGGGGTTGTGATGCCACAGTCCATCCTAAGAAACTGCCATTTCCTCTAGGGGAACTGACCCTGATACATATTCTCCAGTCAGAAGAAGAAGAAGAGAAGAAATTGGATTTATACCCCGCCCTTCACTACCCAAACTACCCAGAGCGGCTTACAAACTCCCTTCCCTTCCCCTCCCCACAACAGACACCCTGTGAGGTAGCTGGGGCTGAGAGAGCTCTTGACAGAAACTGCTCTTTTTTCAAGAACAGCTCTTATCAGAACTACGGCTTGCCCAAGGTCATCTAGCCAGGTGCAAGTGGAGGAGTGGGGAATCAAACCCAGTTCTCCCAGATTAGAGTCTGCACACTTAACCACTACACCAGACTGGTTGCCCAGGAGACTGGGCAGACTAAGGACAGGTGCCGAAGCTGTTGGGAGGGCGAGGTTGGTCGCTGTCATTCTTCCAGTGGTGTTTTCCCATCAGGCATAGCTGACTGGTAAACAGCCAGGCCTCTGTTGGAAAAGCAGCTCAGTTTGAGTAGGAGAAGAAAATGCACATAAACGAGCTGTCAGTCATCAAAGGTCACCGAGACTGGGCAGACAAAAGAAACTGGGCAGCTTAGTGCAAAGAAGGGTAGGAAGTCCAGGAACTAAAGGATGGGGAGCCAACAGGCAGAGTGGTGCAGAACAATAGCTGTGTCGTGAGAAGCAAGGATTTGAGAAGGGATGGAGGAAGGTATATGGATGGGAGGAGGAGGCTGGAGGATGCAGGGTGAGGGAAGGAGGAAGGACACAGATGGGGAGGAAGGACGTGAAGGTAGGAAGGAAGAAGAAGAGAAGAAGAGATTGGATTTATACCCCGCCCTTCACTTGGAGTCTCAGAGCAGCTTATAAACTCCTTTCTCTTCCCCTCCCCACAACAGATACCCTGTGACGTAAGGTGAGGCTGAGAGAGCTTTTTACAGAACTGTCCTTGAGAGAACAGCTTTGGCAGAACTAGGGCTTGTCCAAGGTCATCCAGCAGCTGCAAGCGGAGGAGTGGGGAATCAAATCCGGTTCTCCCAGACTAGAGTCTGCGCACTTAACCACTACACCAAACTGGCTCTCAATTATAGATAGAAGAGGAGATAGAGATTTGAGGGAAAGAGAGCTGAGACGGTGAAATGGTGGCCTGGTGAACAGAATCTCAAGCAAAGCTTGGAGACGAGCAAGGTTGTGGGCAGGAAGGCATGAACAAGCAATGATGATTAGAGGTTGAATAGTTATGGGTCAAGGAGTCCGAGGACTCAGTCAAAGAGCAGGGTATTTGAGTGTGTGGCGGCCTGAGTTTCATAAACTGATTTGATCTCACTAGATCCTCATCCACAGAGGTCTAGCAGTAGTAGCAGTGCCCAATAATGCCAAGGAAGAAGGTTTTAAAAGAAAATGGAAGATGGGAAAAGCCATATGCTGATTATTTGGGGAGATGGACGTGGGGAGAGATGAAAGAGAGGCTACTAAGTCAACTACAAGTGGCCAACAAATGCGATATTTCTGTCTCCACATGCTTGACCCCTTGACTGGAGTACTTCCCAGCTGTGACTCACAGAGGCCTTGTGAGTTAGATGTGCATTATGTTTGCCTCAAACCGAGAGTAGTCTGAGGCAAGAAAGTAGCACAAACGAGCCCTGGGTCTTGGAATTAAATTATTGCGGGGTTTGTTTTGGCTTTCTTAGATTTCATCGTTGCATTTTATCAGGGAATTTATGGCTTCGTAAAACCGAACAGCTGCATTTTCTTTTCTCCCCCTAATCTACGAAGTTAAACCTGTATATGAAAAAAATAAAACAAAAATTTGTTCAGCTTCAGCTGTTTTCATGCTACATTTTAATGTTACATATTTCAAAGCACATGCAATGCACCTACCAAATGTAGAGTTTTTCTGTGTTCCAAAGCTCCCATTGGCTTGGGGAAAAGGGGGACGCAGACATTTGCATTTTGCCATGATATTCGGCTGCAGGACTTGGGGAAAGTTTCAGCGCGCCGAATGTTTGGGAAAGGTCATCCAGCTGATAGCTGAAGGCAAATGTGTCAAAATGAAAGACAGGCAAAAAATTATCAGTGTGGCACACCAGGAGTATTAGAATGATTAATGTTTACGTTAATATATGGGGTGTACATATTGATTAATAGCTTTTTTGGGTTTCTGTGACTAAAATATATAAGTGGCAATGAGATCCATATGCTAAGTCGGTGTCCTAAAAATAATTACCATCACTCTTAGTCCCGTTCCCATGCCGGACGCATGTTTTCATATGGAAAATAGTTATAGTGAAATTTCATAATGCACAGATGGAAGCACTTGGAAATGATCCTCAAGGCACCGTCTCGGGTTCCACAGTTTCTGAAAATCCCTCATTGATATAGGGGTTGGGGGGGGGGGTTGTTTCCTTACTTTATGCATTTCTTTTTTTACTCCCAAGTAAAATAGCATAGCTTTCTGCCTGTTTGTGTCAGTGAGAGAGAGGAAGCTAATAAAACTTGCTTGAAATACCTGCTGAAATCTCAGTTGTCTTGCTGTTAAACGAACAATTCATCTCCTTCCACCAGATTTCTTTGGCTCAATTCAGGCAACGTTCCAGTGGTTCAGGTGGTAGTTTAGAGGAAGGGGAGTGTGCTGTGAGCTAGGAAGTGGGCAGTCCCTCTGTCCTGTTGTGCACAGATTTCCTCTTCTCGCTATAGTTTTCGGTGACATCTGAATCAGGCAAACTGGGGCGAGCGCCAGCCATGATTGCCTCCAGACCCTGGGTTACAAACCTTTCTGGGCCAGGGGCCTTGGGCCAGTCCCATACTCTCAGCCTAGCCAGGGTTGTTGTGAGGATCCCAAGGTAAGCTGCTTTTGGTTCCTTGAAGGGAGAAAGGCAGGGTATAAATAAATGAATGAATACTGTGGCAGCAGGCAGTTGGGATGAAGAAATACGGAGCTGGGTGGTCCTCAGCATATGGGTGACTCAGTATTCTAAAACTACAAATGATTTCTCTTAAGAGCTTTACAGGACATCTGGCAAGTGACGCCCCAGTCACCAACTTCAGTTGCGATTCTGAGGTCTGCTTAGATCATCTAATTCATGGTGAAAGACCACCGTCATCCCATAGTGGAGTGTATTTGGGGATTTCCCCTGACGTTTATGTTTAGTTGGTCTGAAGCCTCACGTTACTGTGATTCCGCTGCATGTATTGGAATGGGGTGTGTGTGAAGAGTCGGCAGGGGCAATACGACCGCTCTGGAAGCTGTATTAGCCAATCCCTGGGTGGGTTGTATTTAGCTGGAGCAAGGCCTCCGTTGGCCTCCCAAGGTTCCAATCTGTGTGGCAGTGAGGAGGTAGAAGTTATGATTCTCTCTGTGCTGCACGTGGCTGTGGCTTTGGTTCTTGCCAGGCCTCAGTTCTGTGTAGGCTTTGGTTAGGAGAACTGGAATTTCAGCATATGCACTTTGTTCTGATCTAAAAGTACTTGTGCAGGGATGGTGGCCGAGGTTGGCATTGTTGGATGGCTGCCAGAAACCTCAGGAGGACCCACCGTTGCCTGGTGACTCGCTGGAGCTGCTTCCACTGTCTGCCCTCTCCTGCTGTGTGGTGGTGGCAGAACTTGGGTCCCTGTGGGGTTGTCGGGGCCCCCACTAAGCTCAGCCAGGCAAACAAGCAATGGTGGCCACTCGGAAGAAAAGCAGCAGCCCCTGCCACCTCCTTCCCTGCTCCGTTGCTTTGTGTGTGGGGGTGGTAGTGGCTGCTCCTTGCACCGACTGTTGGATGATTGACTGTTGATGGTGGCATCAAGCAACTGGTAAATCAAGACGCAGGATGAAAAGCCTGGCAACCATTGTTAAGTAGGTGAATTATAAAACTTGGCAACTTCTTTATGGTATTCTTTAATGTCTTTGTATTTAAATGTCCTGGAAACAATGATGGCATGTCCTTTTCAACCAAGGCTAGGAATATTTAAACAAAAAGTCCTTATTGCAGGAGATTGTGGGTTCTGGCTTACGAATGTTTCTATCACAATAAATGTGCTGGCCTTTCAGGTGCCGCAAGACTCTCTTGTTGTTCGGGCGGCAGCAGATTAACATGGCTGCCCCTCCAGAATTAATTCTTCTGTAATTTCCATTGTAAGTGTGCCAAAGCACAATGCTTAACTTAATTAGTTCCTGGCCTGATGCTTAATAATTGCGTTTTAAGATGCAGATCTCTTTGTACTTTGCAAGTGTAGCTTATTCATACCTTTCCGACTTCACAGTAAGCCTTCAGAACTAAATGGCAGTGCGCAGCACCCCGAGAAGATGAAGTGAGCAGTCTGTACCAAATGGAATTCTGAAGCAGTTCTGGCATGGCTCCTGGCAGTGAATGGAAATTGCATTAAATAAAGAAATTGCTCGTTTGTGCTTCAGTTGAGTTCTTGTTCAGACTGCAAACATCAGCTACAGCAAGGTACTTTATACTTGAGGTGGACCACAAAGGGCGCTTGTTCCATTGCTGACAGGCCAAACGACACCAGGGGTGGACTGGCAATTATGGGTCACTGCCCTGGAGAGCCACAGGCAGCCGGGAGCTGGGTGGACCATGTGCCTCCTGCCCTGTTGGTGGCTTTGCAGGGGTGGCTTGGCTTGATCTGGGCCATGGCACAACAATATAACAGGGATAGGGCAAGCCATTTATTGTCACCATCGCTGTGTTAGGATTGCCAGCTCAAGGCTGGGAAATTCCTGGAGACTTGGGGGTGGAGCCTGAGGGTGGGATTTGGGGAAGGGAGGGACCTTAGCAGGATATGATGTCATAGGCTCCACCCTCCGAAGCAGCCATTTTCTCCAAGGGAACTGATCCACGCATCTGGAGTTCAGCTGTAATCCTGGGAGAGCCCCCAGGTCTGAACCAGATAGCCCCTTTCCTAGCAGCGGGAGTGCACAAAGGCTCTTGGCTCAGCTTGCTGCAAGGCTGCTGTAACATCCCAGCCCTCCCTTGAAAGGCACAAGCCATGCCCTGACCTGGATAGCCCAGGCAAACCTGATCTCATCAGATCTCGGAAGCTAAGCAGGGCAAGTACTGGATGGGACACCTCCAAGGAATACCAGGGCCAGGACACAGAGGCAGGCAATAGCAAGCCACCTCTCTGAAACACCCAAGACCCACTAGCGGTCACCAGAAGTCAACCATGACTTCCAGGTGTGCATATGCGTGCGCGCACACACAAATACTCACCAAAAAGAAAAAGGGCACAAGCCATGTAGGGAAAAGCAAAGGAATGGGGGAAGGAAAAAGCCCAGCCATAAAATGAAGAAGCCATCAACAGGAAGGAAAATTACTCGGGGAACGCCTGAGAAAGCGAAGCCTTTAAAAGCCACTCGGGTACATGCAAGGGAGCAGCCGAAGATCTGTAGGAGAAGGGTTCCCTGGATAAGGACTGATAACAGAAAAAGTGCAAGCGAGAGAGCAGACTTGGGGTGCTGCTGGAATGGAGACAGATGAGAGAAGCGGCAGGTGGGGACTTGCTCTTTTCTCCCTCCCTTAGGTGAACCAAGACCACAGAGCATGCAAAACAGAGGAGAAGGAAGTGGTGGAAGGAGTAGCAGCAGCAGCAGCAGGTTCTCTGGGGCAGTCAGTGTGTCTGGAGTTCAGGGTTTAGCGTACGGCTGCTAGGCGGAGGAAATATAGCCGCTGTATACTGTAGTGGGTCGTGGCATTTAGTATTAGCCACATTTTAATCCTGAACGGTGATTCTCCTGGCTGCTGGGACACCAATTCAGATTTTCCCACCACCATCATATTTACTGAACAAGAGACTTTGCTTAAAGCTGTATATTTCTAGACCCACTAATAACTACAGTGAGGAAGCCTTCCAAGTATCGCATGGGTGGAGTCCCACCTGGCCCTTGGAATGGATCCGCCAACGAGCAGGTGGGTAATCGTCAGAGTACTGCAGAGGGATTAAGACAGGCCTAGACAAAAATTCTTCAGTTTTATGAGCCACTCCAATTATTTGGAAGCCAGTCTTATTTTTCAGCCCTCAGGATTTAATAGGTTCGTGACCATACTTTCTAACTTGGTTGTGGAAGTTAAGCGGGGTCGGAAGCTAAGCGGGGTCGGTACTCGGGTGGGAGACCAGGAAGGAAGATTTTGCAAAAGAAGCTTCTTGCTTGCCTTGGAAGCCCCTTCCTGGGGTCGCCATAAGACGGCGGCAAGTTGATAACACTTGACATGCACACTCCCACTTTCTAATAATCGCTACCACACAACATAATCCTAAATGTTTCACAGTTCCAAGCTATAACAAAAGGGTAGTGGCATACAAATAAATATGGAGTAATCCTGGTGGTCATCACAACACAAAGCTAATCACTGTCCCTCACTTTTGTATTTCTATTGAGAATCAACAAGAGGAACTTATAAATGGCTGGCAAAAACACTAGGCACTAGAACGAAATTTCCAAGTCTTATGGTGCCTAGGATTTGTCCAGCCCTGGATTAAGAATCCCTATGAACAACAACAACAACGTGTATTCTGTGCCCTGACCTGGACAGCCCAGGCTAGCCTGATCTCATCTGATCTTAGAAGCTAAGCAGGGTCAACCCTGGCAAATATTTGGATGGGAGACCTCCAGGGAATACCAGAGTTGTGATGCAGAGCCAGGCAATGGCAAACCACCTCTGAACTTCTCTCGCCTTGGGAACCCCACAGGGTTGCCATAAATCAGCCATGACTTGACAGCGTTTTCCACCACCATGTTCGCAGTATGGAAAAGAAGACTTCTTTCTGTTGTGGTTACAACAACCGTACATGCTAATTTTTTCTCTCTGAAAGTGGAGGCTGAGTCACAGTCTCACAGGTCTCGGGACACCATCCTGCCATGTAAAGCATTCATACCTCCTTAGAACTTAATGTTGTTTGGTGGCTTAGCTAGAGTCACAGGATAGGTGGGTCAAAGGCATGGCCAGGTTCACTTTTGTCATCTATGTGGGGAAGTTCCGCTTCCAGAGTCGCCGTTAAAGGGAGTTGGGTGGCAGCTGTTGGACAAAGCTGTTGCAGAATAAACAAGTGTAGCTTTCAGACAAATAGTGAAGAGCCTTCAACAGCATCCAGTGGTGAAGGCGGATGCTTAGCATGAGGATAGAACATTAAACATCCCTATCTTCATAGATGAAATTTTGAGAATATGCCTTGGGGCTGTGTCTGAGTAGCAGAATGGATAACTCAGAATGTGGAAGGTCACAGAATCAGTCCTAAACATTCCAGTTAAAGACTGTTTTCTCCATGAGGCCATGGAAAGCGACTACGTGTCAGTTTAGGCAAGACTAGGCAGCTTCGTGTGTTTACCTAATGGAGCAGGCTTGTTCCTACATAGGTTGTGCCATTTGCAGGTAGAGACCGTGTCTCCTCCGGAGTTCAAAAGCTTACCCGTTGCTACATCAAGACCAGGAAGATCCTGAAAAACAAATTTGCTTTACCTGCTTGTATGTTTTTAAAGTCTCGAACCAATCCTGGAAGTATCCTTTATCACTGTACCCACGGAATTCCAAAGCTGTAATTTCACCCGTTTCCAATTCGCTCCTTTGAAATATGCCAATGTCAAGAAATACCCTTAAAAAAAAAACCCTCACCAAGAATTAAAAACATCAACTGATTCCCACAGGAAAAACTCTGACAGAATTCAGCAGTCCTCCTGTTCCCACTCCTGTCAGAGGCTTTTCCATCGCACGTTGAAACAAAAACAAAATTGCTGGTAAAATATCATGCAATCCCCTTCTCCCGGCCTCCCTTACAGACTGATAATCCCAACATTTTGAGCTAAGACCAAAAATATGATTTTATGTTTACTTCCAGGGTAGTCAAAACCCAAGGAAAAAAATGTCAGGTACACCAGAAATAAATCTCTCTAGGTACATCTGGCAAACCAATTGGGAGCTTAAACCAACAGGTGTGCAACCATAATTATTGCTGCAAAGTATTTGACACATCCAGGTGTGCTACTGATCAAATATATGAAATCCCTGTTATTCTTTGGAAATTCCTCGCACACCAGGTGCCCTCCTTCCAATGGAAAGTGAGATTAAAGAATTAGACGCTGATCTTCAAAGCGCTGGTGCAACCCAAACCTTCATTCCAATTGTTTGGATCCTTTAGCTCTCAAATCACTTTTTAAAAATATAGATAACTTGCTATAGGCAAAAGTTGTAAAGCATTTGTATCAAATCTGCAGGTTCAGAGAACCCTTCTCAAAAGACACAGTTTATGCAGATTGGATCTGTTCCGTTGGTCAGTTGGAGTGACAAGAGGTTCCGGTTTGTTTTCGCTTTTGTCTTTCCCTTCCTTCCAGGAGCTCGGCCCAGATACCTGGCCCTTCCCTCTTCCATTTGCTCCTCTCCAGTTTGGTTTTCGTCTTGATTAGGCCAAAAGGGAGGTCTGCGAACTCTTTTGTGGAGAATCAATTGATTCTTTCATTTGTTTAATTTCCAGCGCACAGGACACGCGGCTCACTTGAACTTGCTGTTTTCTGGCAACAAGCATGAATGTGAAGTTGCCTTAGACTGACTCAGGTGATTTGTCCATATAGCTCAGTATTGTCTGCTCTGACTGGTGTCGTCTTTATGGGCTCTCATGCAAAGGAAAGTATTTCCCAAGACCTGCTACCTGAAATACTTTTAACTATCTGGGATTGAATCTGGAACCTTCCGTATTCCAGGCCCTGCCACTGAGCCGCAGCTCCTAAGGCTGTCTTCCAACCAGGGAAAGTTGGGATGTACTTTTAATGTCCTATACATTTCCTTGAAGGCTTTTCATCACCTGACCGAATGCTACATTCATTTGTTCAGCAACATCCCGTCTTCCATCTTCTGACTGCCCTCTTCTGTCAGCGGGTGATGTCTTTTTTGGTTGTTTGTTTCATTTGGTATTCCCTCAGTGTGTTGATTGCTGTTTTTATGTTTTTGAACTTCTTTTAGCTCTGGGTTTAATTGTTTTAATGGTGTGTGTTTTTAATGGTGTTTGAGATGTGATTTTATTATGTGTGTTTTAATATTTGTCAGCCTCCTTGGTGGCCCTTGTGAGAGCAGAAAGGTGGGGTATAAATTTTATAAAATAAATAAAGCTGAGAGGCTATTGGTTCTTTTGGTTAATGAAGCAGCAGAAAAAAAGATCAAGATGAGTAGCCGTGTTAGTCTGTCCGTAGCGGTGGAAAAGAGTGAGAGTCCAGTAGCACTTTGAAGACTAACAAAATTTGTGGTAGAGTATAAGCTTTCACGAATCACTGCTCTTCAGCAGTGACTCACGAAACTTCATCTCCTGCCACAAATTTTGTTTGTCTTTAAGGTGCTACTCGCCTCTTACTCCTTTCTACTGCAGCGGAAAAAAGGAAATTATTTTATTGTGTGTTAAGAACAGTTACAAAATATCCTCCACAGCAGTAGTGTGTGAAATGTCAGGTTCTGCATTGCATGATGCCTTAGTGTTTGTGCATGTGCAGTTAAGTATATTTTCATTGGGGCCCTGCAGCCACTCACTTGGAGATTTGCCTTCTGAAGACACAGGGAAGGCAACTAACTCTCAAAGGATGATCTGAATAGCTACCCCAGGGATGCTCTTGGGTAGCTTTGCACTGCAGCCGATTCATTTGGTTCTATTACAGATGAACTAGAAGTGACACTGGACCTTCAGCACCAGGACAGGAGTGTCCCAGCGCCTGCTCGCAAACCTTTGAAAAGCAAATGGTGGGAACTGCTGAGGTGGGACAGGACCTAGAGAAGGTCTCATGCCACTGTCTTGCTAAACCCAGAGTAGCAGGTGCTGAGGGCAACGTACCATTGGCCCCCACAGTGAGACAACTGTCAGAGAGAGCTTCTAGATTAAGGCTTCCCTGCTGGCCTAGTTGTTCTGGTAGCAGACATTATACCTGCCCATTTTGAGGAGACAAAGTGAGACTCTATTCAGATCAGCCCTTCTCTACTTGGACTCTTGTCTGATCCTTGGCTCAGCCAACGTTGAGGTGAATACGCATCTTATTTCCATCCTCAGGAGAATCTCAACCCAGACCTCTGAACAGGGTGTATGGAGTTGTTTTCTGAAGCCAGCCAGTTCAAAGAGTTGTCATAACTTAGGGTTGGCAATTGTGGTTTGGGAAAAACCTGGAGATTTAGGGGTGGAACCAAGGGAGCATGGGGTTTGGGGAGGGGAGGGGCCTCAGTGGGGTATAATGCCATGGAGTCCATCTTCTAAAGGAGCCATTTTCTCCAGGGGAACTGACATCTGGAGATCAGTTGTAATTCCGAGAGATCTCCAGGTGCTGCCTGGAGGCTGGCAACCTCTTACAACACTAACAACTGAGATGAACAGAATATTAACAAAGCATGCCACTTCTCCAAACAGGGAGAAAGTAAGAATGGTGTTATTGTTTTTTTTTCCCCTCAGGAACTTACCAGGCCATTATTTTTTAAAAGGTTTTTAGGTTGTTGTTTTTTAGTTCAGCCCGATGGAGAGGGTCAACAACAATGGATAATTGTTTGCACTGAGGGAAGCTTCTCCAGTATGTCTGCCTATCTAGCACTCTGTGACTTTAACAGGTATACATAAAATCTTTGGGCTGGCACTTCTTTAAAGGGCAGAAAGATTCTCAGAGCAGGCTTTTCTTGTATTTTGTTTTGTGGAAATGTTTTATGTGATGTACCAGCTCATAATAAAACAGGGCCTTGTCGTAACTTAGGCACTACGGCACAAGGTTTCATGGACTGGGGCCCAGTTTCTCTGGTTCATGAAGTGCTGTCTTTGTTAGGCAGAGATACAGAGATGAATATGGAGGGGGAAAATATTGGACAGTGGGGCTGAAAGGCTGTGCGGAGATAACAGTCTGCGACCTTTTCTTGCGAAGCTCATTCCGTTTCTGTTTGTTGCATCAATTGGGCATCTTGTTTTATTTCATTTGATTTTTGTCCCATCCCCTTCCCCGGCAATTGGGTCTTGGGGTGACTAACAACATAAATAAAAATACAAATATTCTATAAAACAATTTAAACATGCTGGCATGATGATCAGAGAAGCTGATAGTAAGCCCAGTAAGATTGCCAGTAGGAATGCCTAGAGGAATAACTCCATCTTACAGGCCCTGCAGAACCTAAACCAGCCCCATAGGACATGAGTCTCTTTAGACAGAGTGTTCTACCATGTTGGGGCCATGGCAGAAAAAGCCCTCATTCTGGTTGAAGTTAAACAAGCTACCTGAGGGCCAGCCACCAAGTCCACGTGAAGTGGAATGCAAGCACCACGGAGGGGGTCATAACGGGACAGGCGGTCCTTGCATAAATTATCATATAATATGGTGGATCTGGTTAACACCAAGCTCTGGTATATCTTTTGGGGAAGCATGCGTGAGCCAACTTCTTCCGCTTGGGAGTAGAAGTTTGGCTTCTCAACAAAAAATGAGAAGAACGACAACCAATTCAGAACCACAAAGAAGGATTGGCTTTGATCAGCCCAGATTAGTTTGTTGCCTTAGTAAGAGCTGTGTGGCAACAAAAAATATACATATTCAACTCTGTTTACAAATGGATTTAGGGCATAGTTGCAACTATTTTCCTCCTGTGTTGAATTTTTAAGAGGTTTTGTTTTTGATGGTGTCCTTGTAAAGACATGCGTTTTGGAGCATCATTTTCACGCCAGCTCAAATCCTCCTCATATTCACACACAGACTAAACTGTCAGCAAAACTCTACATTGGTAATTAGAGGGGGGGGAACCTCTCTTAAATCTTGCCTTGTAATTCCAGATAGCCTCTGGGGTGACTCCGCTCCCTCCCTCTCCTGGAATATTGCTTCAAAATTGTTCCTGTCCTTAAAGGACAACACCCCATGGTATTTTTTGTTGTTGTTGTAATCTTCTTTTGAGTCATGGCACAGAAACTAAATACTCGTGGGGCTGTGGACGTTACCGTCATTTTGAAGGTCTTTGCAAGGATATCGATGCCATGGTGGAGATAAAAGGACCCTTAGTCACAGTGTGATCTTGTGTAACAGCATTGTTAATAAGGGTGATGCATAAAGACACCATTGAATCTCTCCTTTGAACCTTGAATCCACTGAATCTTACCAGTCATGCAAGATGGACAGGCAACATCATAAATGCTAATGACCAAGTGAATTAAATAATGGTAGACTTGTCATCTTCCCTTACTACATGAGGGCAATAGCGTAGCTTGTAAAACTCATAATGTACCCATTACAAGTGGGTACACTTGGAGATTCTTCTATAATAAAAACCAAATGGCATGTGATACCTTTTTTATTGGGACCAACCATAATAATGCAGAATGACATTCAAGCTTTTGAGTTGACCAGAGAGCTTCACTGGGATGGATAAGAACATAAAAACATAAGAAGAGCCCTGCTGGATCAGACCAATGGCCCATCCAGTCCAGCATCCTGTTTCACACAGTGGCCAACCAGTTCTTCTAGATGGCCAAAATCAGGGCGTAGAGGCCGAGGCCTTCCCCTGATATTGCCTCCTGGTTCTAGGATTCAGAGGCTTAGTGCCTCTGTATGTGGCGGTTCCCCTCAGTCACCATGGCTAGTAGCTATCAATAAACTTATCCTCCATGAATCTATCTAATCCCACTTTAAAGCTGTTTGTTCCTGTGGGCATCACTACAGTTTGGTGTAGTGGTTAAGTGGCCCCACTGCTGGACCTCCTGATGGCACCTAGTATATTTTGGCCACTGTGTGACAGAGTGTTGGACTAGATGGGCCATTGGCCTGGTTCAACATTGGCTTCTCTTATGTTCTTATGTTCTTAAGTGTGCGGACTCTAATCTGGGAGAACTGGGTTTGATTCCCCACTCCTCCACTTGCACCTGCTGATGTGGCCTTGGGTCAGTCACAAGCTCTGGCACAGCTGTTCTTGAAAAAGAGCAGTTTGTGTTAGAGTTCACTCAGCCCCGCCTACCTCACAGGGTGTCTGTTGCGGGGAGGGGAAGGGAAAGGAGTTTGTAAGCCGCTCTGTGACTCAAAAGTGAAGGGCAGGGTATAAATCCAATCTCTTCTTCTCTCTTCTCTTCTACATCCTCTGGCAGTGAATTCCACATTTTTATCACTCTCTTGTTTAATGGAGTATTTCCTTTTGTCCATCTGGAACCTAGTGCCCATCATCTTCATTGGATGCCCTCAAGTTCTAGTCTTTTGGGGGAGGGAGAGAAAGTTCCCTTTGTCAACTCTCTCCACTCCATGCATAATTTTATAAACCCCAATCATATCCACCCTTAGTCGTCTCTTTTCTAAACTGAAAAGTTCCAGACTCTTCAGCCATTCCTCACAGAGAAGGCACTCCAACCCTCTCATCTTGGTTGCCCTCCTCTGTCCTTTTCCCAACTCTGCAATGTCCATTTTGAGATACAATGACCAGAACTGTACACAGTATTCCAAATAAGGTTGCACCAAAGACCTATACAAAGATCTGTATCTATCTATAATTCATCATGGCCCTCTAACGAAGACAGAATGGAAGAAAAGCCCTAAATCTAAGCGCAGATTGGAGATGGAAGATGCCTTAATTTCCAGTTTACAACTGAGTTGTAATCCTACAGCAGGTTGATTTGAAATGTTTTGTTTCTTTTACTTACTTAAAAACATACCTCCTCCCTATCTAAAGTTCAGAGAGGCATATTCTGGTTAACAGGCAATCAAAGACATGGATGTGTAACCCAGTAAGAGCAGTGCTCATCTCTGATTACTTTTCTTCCGCAGACGCTGTTTGTGTATTTTTGCCGATATGGCCCTCCCCCCTCCGGATCCACAGTACGTTCTCCGAGGAGCCAGTGATGCAGTCAATACTCTGTGCTTTCATTGTGCGGATCCAAAACCGGAACTTCCCATTCTTTTCTCGGGGTGAGTGCAGGAAGGACAATATGGCACAATCCAGACATCAAGTCAGATCACACTTTGTTGTTTTGTGAACAACTAGGGAGGAGCCTCTTTCTCTTCCCTTCAAGCACAGCTTGGTAATTCCCAAGGGGGTGAGCCAGTGTTGTATAGTGGTTAGGGTGACAGACTTGGATCTAGAGGATCCAGGTTCAAATCCCCACTTCGCCATGGAAGCTTGTTTGGGCACATTTTTTCTGGTGGGGCTGTATAAACACCCCTCGAAACACCCCACATGCAGTGAATAATTCTCATGTTGTGTTTAATGTATGCACAGCTGGGTGCATGCCTTGGGGAAAAAAAGCTTTAAAATGAATTTAAAAAGCATTATCAGACAAAAATCTTCTGGGGCTGTCCCTTTAAGAAAGGGGGCGGAGCCCCGAATAGCCCCCACTGTAGCTACGGGCCAGCTGGTTTGTGTCCCACCTTGATGCCTTACAAGATTGTAAGACGTGACGTGAAATGTAGTAGGCTCAGAACCCTCACTTTTTTCTGAAAGGGAAAGTGAACATGCACATGAAGCTGCCTTATACTGAATCAGACCATTGGTCCATCAAGGTTAGTATTGTCTACTCAGATTGGCAGCAGCTCTCTAAGGTCTCAGGTAGAGGTGTTTCACATGACCTACTGCCTGGTCGCATGAACACACAAATGAACACATTAAGCTGCCTTACACTGAATCAGACACTTGGTCCATCAAAGGCAGCATTGCCTACTCAGACTAGCATTGGGTGTCCTGGGTCTTAGGCTGAGGTCTTTCTCATCATCTACTGCCTGGTCTCTTTTAGCTGGAGATGCCTGGGATTGAACCTGGGACCTTCTGCATGCAAAGCAGAGGTTCTTCCACTGAGCCATTGCCCCTCTGTAATAATCAGCCCACTACTGATCAGTAATCCATTTGCACATTCAGTAACGTCTGCGGACAGTGGTCAGGCTTGATACTCTTGCAGTGCCATCCGAAGTTGAATTACACCCTTCTAAGTAATCAATGGACTTAGAAGGGTATAACTCTGCTTAGGATCGCACAGTTGCAAGAGCAGCAAGATGCATTCCTGAAGAAACAACCTTTTATTCCTTTTGTTTTGTTTTGCGTTAGGTCTTCGGATGGGCTGATCCACATCTGGAACATAAAGACACACAGGATGGATAGAACGCTGAATGGTCATGGTGGAAAATCAGTGCTTTGGGTGAAAACTTTGGGCAACCGAAATACGCTTCTTAGGTTGGTAAATAACATGCCTGTAAAAATTCTTGCTCTAGAGGTTCTGGAGATCCATGTAGATGCAGATTTGAAATGAGACAGGTATCGGCCTATGCCGAAAAAACAACTTGTTTAAAAACCCCTCAGGATAATGGTAGCCATCACTCCACCCACAGCTTTCTGCATGCAGAAGCAGGGTGCTATATGTAGATCTGTCATAGTACAGGAAAGAAAAGCTTACCTTCCCTGAAGGGTTAAAAGGTGACATTGAGTGTCTGACCTGCTTGAATCCCTATGTGGCATCCAGTGCTCCCTCTAAACTGTGGAGTCTTGTGAGCAAAAATTCTACTTTGTGAGCTACTGGCATTAAAGTTGTGAGTGAGCGATTTGGCCTCATGGTAGCTTTCCAGTTTTTGCCGGGCTCACATATCTCTGGTAGGTCGCAGGGCTCTTTTTGTAGCAGGAGCTCCTTTGCATATTAGGTGACACACCCCTAATGTAGCCAATCCTCCAAGAGCTTGCAGAGCTCTTCTTACAGGGGCTACTGTAAGCTCTTGGAGGATTGGCTACATTAGGGGTGTGTCACCTAATATGCAAAGGAGTTCCTGCTACAAAAAGAGCCCTGGGTAGGTGTTACTAGGATTAGGTAGCTATCAGTAGGTGCCGTGACCTAGATAATCCAGGCTAGCCCCCTCTCAGACGCTACGGAGGGTCAGCCCTAGTTAGTACTTAGATGGGAGACCACCAAGAAATACCAGGGACACCATGCAGATCAGGCAATGGCAGACCACCACGGAGCATCTCTTGCCTTGAAAGCCCTCTGGGATTGCCATAAATCGGCAGTGAACTGAGAGCAAACAAAAAACGAAAGTTATCGGTGTCAATGGCTAAGCAGCAAATGTGTAACGTTAAGGCAACCAGCCATACTGCTAAATAGGCTCATTTGGATCTTAAATTTGGTGGTGGCGTTTGAATCGAAATTGGTGTCTGATGTCTGACGTCCGAAGCGCTCCCCCGTCAAGAGACAAGACAGGAGCTCTGCTCTGTCTGGAACTAGATTTCTTGCGTCATCGGATGTCATTTGATTGAAAGGTAGGGAATGGATTGTTAAAACAAACAAACAGTCCATCAGTTGAGGATGATATTTTGCGCACCTGATGGTTGTGGACTCTGTTCCCTAAAAGCTTCCGCTGCGATCAGTCTGTGATCCTCTTTAAGATGCCACAAGATCTGTTGTTGCTTTGACTGGCTGGATGTTCCGCCTTCCGTTGGAGCAGATTGCCAGCGCGTCAGTCTGATTTGGAGATGTTTTGACACGTTTATCGAGAAAAGACATCTTCTGCAGCAGACCATATTAGCATTTATATTTGTTGTCGTCTGCATAACCACAATTAGCACCCCAGAAGACTCGTATTAAATCTGAATTGTCAACATAATTATATGTTTTTCATCTCACGTATGCTACCCCATGAAATGCCTGTGTGGAAATACCTGTAATCTTACAGGGCTACAGTTCTCTCCATGCAGGGTCCCTTAACTTTCCATCCCTCAAGTCATTTCAGAATCTTTCCTGCCATCTTTCCTTTGGTGAAATGCAAAACATAAGAGAGAGAGAGTGAAACAGAAAGCTTTACTGGATCCCTGATCTGTGTGGAGCAAACAAATACTTAACCAGGAGGATAGACCCATCATTCCAGGGAGTGGCTGTCACTACTTAGTGCCAGTAAGCTCCATAAGCACACTTGTTGTTACCTGTATATGTGGTTTTCCTTCAACCATTTTCCATTTGGGAATCAGAGGTGAAATAAACTGTTCAGTATTTTTAACTTCTTGCAGCAGCCTACACATCTTTGGCCTGACCAGGATGGCCCAGGCTAGCCCGATCTCATCAGATCTCAGAAGCTAAGCAGGGTCATCCCTGGTTAGTATTTGGATGGGAGACCACCAAGGGTGTCCAGGGTTGCTGTGCAGAGAGAGGCGATGGCAAACCACCTCTGGATGTCTCTTAACATAACATAAGAGCATAAGAGAAGCCAGTGTTGGATCAGGCCAATGGCCCATCTAGTCCAACACTCTGTCACACGGTGGCCAAAAATACCAGGTGCCATCAGGAGGTCTAACAGTGGGGCCAGGACACTAGAAGCCCTCCCACTGCTGCCCCCCCCCCCAAGCACCAAGAATACAGAGTATCCCTTGCCCCGACCTGAGAGTTCCTATCTGTACCTTGTGGTAACCTTGAAAACCCCAGGGGGTCGCTATAAGTTAGCTGCGACTTGACAGCATTTTCCACTTCCACACAGCTTCATGCAGCCATGATTCGTTGCCACTTCATGCATTACATTTCTCTGGGAGGCTTTGCTATCCTTCCTTCCTTCCTTCCTTCCTTCCTTCCTTCCTTCCTTCCTTCCTTCCTTCCTTCCTTCCTTCCTTCCTTCCTTCCTTCCTTCCTTCCTTCTTGTAAAGACATAGATTGAAGTTTAGGACTTTCACTGGCCCAGGCCGCCAATTTAACCTTCTGTCATAGAAATATTAAATGGCCATAAATACAGCAGGTTTCAAGCACTTTCCAAAGCCACTGGGTCTCAAGATTTTTTTGGAACTGATTTCTAGCAATGAGTCCTGCAGTCCACAGAGTGTATCAGTCGATAAAATCTGTTTCTGTCATTGTGGCCTTAGAACCTTGTTCTGCAAAGCAGATGGGCCTGGATGCTGGTTTGGTGTAGTGGTTAAGTGCGCGGACTCTAATCTGGGAGAACCGGGTTTGATTCCCCACTCCTTCACATGCAGCTGCTGGATGACCTTGGGCAAGCCATAGTTCTGTCAGAGCTGTTCTCTCAAGGACCATTCTGGAAAGAGCTCTCTCCGCCCCACCTACCTCACAGGGTGTCTGTTGTGGGGAGGGGGAGAGAAAGGAGTTTGTAAGCCACTCTGAGACTCCAAGTGAAGGGCAGGATATAAATCCAATCCCCTCCTCCCCCGACATTTCATTTAGCTTTGCATCAACCTTATCAGTCTGCTTTAACCAAATGAGGATTTCCTTTTAAATAATTTTCAGGATCAGTTTTTCTTTGTTGGGCAAATAAAGAAATGTAATCCGGTTTCCTGTACCTTAATGGAAGGAAGCTGGATAAACAGATGACTGGATAAAACGGGAGTCTCGTGTAAGAAGGAACTGTGGCTCACTCGCTTTGCACGCACAAGGTCCTGGCTTCAGCCCTTGGCATCTCTAGTGATAGGATCTTGGGTAGCAGATGCTCGGGAAAGACCTTCCTAAGACTGTCGAAGTGGACAATAGTGAACCAGGTGGATCAATTGTCTGCCCTACTGTTAAGTCTGTGAGATACGTTTGCATTGTGGCATGCGGTGTTCGGTACGGTGACAGGATGGGGTCTGCTATAAAATAGAAGGTACAGAAGTTAAGGCACCGGGGTTGAGTTATCTGATGTATAATGTCCATTCTCAAAGCCAGGGTCGTGATCAAAATGTCTGCTTGTGGGACTTGGCAGAAGGAAGGACGGATGTTACAGACTCTGTTTTCACAGACCACGTCGGGTTCTGCAAATGCTCCCTCTTGCAGGTGGCAGAGAGACGCTGGTTAATGGCTATGCCAGGCAAAGACTTAGAAGAGGTAGGAGATCTTTTCCTTTCCTTTTTTTTCCGGGGGGGGGCGTGTTGCTGTGTCTCTGGAGCAAGGGATAATATCTGGCATGTTCTCATTTAATGCATTAGGTGGTCCAAAATGTGGAAATATCATCATCTACGTAAAAATAACTTCTCAAGAAGAGACACAAGGAATTCTTTGTGTCTGCTAATTAGGTCTGCCAAGAACATAATGAAGCTTAGATGCCGCTAATGGAATTTTCTTCACGTGGCTCTCTAGCTGACATTTGAATATCTGCGGCTGATAACCCTGTAGCATATCCTGCTGCCGGAATCTAAAGAGGTGAAGAGGGTAGAGCCTTTAGGGCTTTTCAGGGGAGGAAGAAAGCTCACTAACAGTGGGTAGGGCACGATAAACTTAGGCATGGAGTAAAGAAAGGGGGAAGAGAGAAATTTTTTCCCTGCCTCTTCTACAATGCCCCGGGGGAACCAACAAAACTGATGGGCAGCAGTTTATACTACTATTAATTAACTTGTAGAACTCACCACCACAGGATATAGTAATGGCCATGGTAATTAGCCATGATGAGTAATTGAAGCTTCCATGTTCAGAGGCAGAATATCTGTGAAGACCCGTTACTGGGAGCCAATAACGATGCAGACTTGTTTGCCTGATGGCTGCTTATAGGCCTACATCATTGGTCTGACCCAGCAGAGCCCTTCTTGTACTGTGAATGTAGACCATCTGTATCTGTGTCACGATGCCCAGAGAGCCTTAGATTTTCACCAGCAATCATGGGTCCAAGCTAGAGTTGCCTACCTCTAGGTGGCACCTGGAGATCTCCTGCTTTTACCGTCGCTCTCCAGACGACCAATATCAGTTCCTTTAGAGAAGTAATTCTGCTTTGGAGGGTGGACGCTGTGGCATTATAGCCTGCCGAGATCTCTCCCCTCCCCAAGCCCCATCTTCTCCAGGCCTCACACTCCTAATCTCGAGTTATTTCCCAACCCAGAGCTAGCAACCCTAGTCTAAGCATGGGTCCCCCTCATTTGCACTGCACACACGCAGTAGTATTGAGATTCTTTCATTCAGAGGGTTTTTTAAAATGCAGATTTTATGTCATACTCTTCAGTCTACGGTCCTTGACTTGCTGTCTTCACCAGACAAAAATGTCCATGGCTCCATGCGCAAACCTTCAGAGTAGCAGTGTCTGAAATTCCATTAAAATCTGAGTAGGCTCCTTTAAAAAAAAAAAGCGTTGCATCCTCAAATCGGCAACATGGTGGGACGAAGCCCGTTTGAGGCGTATGATTAACATGAAGATTTAATATGTGTTTATGCTTGGCTGGGGCCCAAGGAGGGTAATTCTGCCTCAAAAGCAAGTTCAGTCTATGAATAATAAGATCTGAACAGGAATTTATTTGTTCTTGATTGCATTTGAATCACCAATTATGAGTTACATGCGCGTCTCCTGCCAATTTGCCAGAAACGTCTTAGGAGCATTATAAATGTGCGCGAGGAGAAGGGTGTGTTTTCTCCTCATGGCCCCCTTTAGCCACCCAGGAACACTTTTAACCTCAGGCGGAGACGAACGCTTTCCCCCTTTCAGCAAAACAAAACAAAACGATATAAGTGCAGAACTTTTGAGTTTTAAGTTACGGCTGTCAAAACCCATCAGACGGGATTTATATTTGAGGCTGACACGGATTCCTTGGCTGTGACTGTCAACTTATCCCAAGTGGACCCTGCCGTCTTTGCTCGCTGCAGCAAACCACAGTAATCACTTTGCAAACTGTTGCCTGGTTTACTTTTGCAGTCCCTGTTTTTAAGAAATTTTGACCAACTTTTCTTCTTTAAGAGCACTCAGAGTGGCCAGCAATCCAAATAATTAAAACTGGCCATCCTATATAAAACGGAAGTAGCAGTAGCATCCTTTTACATTACTGGCTCAGCTCTGGTGGAATGGGATAGAAATTAAGTTGCAGAAGTGCTGGGGCTTTCTGGATGGATTCACTTTGTTAGTGCCTTATTTGTTTCAGAGGTTTATGCTCCCGCTTTTCTGCCCGGTGGTATCCAGGTTCCTTTACAATAGAGTAAAACAATAGGGGGAAAAATCCAAAAACCTATCCAGTGGCTTCCATCCTCTGCATGATGACGTCAGTGCTTTGGTGGATCGGTCCAATTTATCCCCTCTTCCCAAAACTGGTATTCCTAGTGAAGTTTCAAACCCTGCCCTGGATAGCCCAGGCTAGTCTGATCTCATCTTGTCTTGGAAGCTAAGCAGGGTCAGCCTTGGTCAGTATTTGGATGGGAGACTGCCAAGGGATACCAGGGTTGCTACGCAGAGGAAGGCAATGGCAAACCACCTCTGAACCTCTCTTGCCCTGAAAACTCTACGGGATCACCATAAGTCGGCTGCAACTAGACAGCAAAAAAAAGAAATGACGTTTCATTCTCAGTCTTATGCCTGTCTGTTAGGACAAAAGGCCCAATATGTTTAATGAAGCTTATTCCCCAGTACATAGGCATAAGATTGCCGTCTAATTTAGACACCTGTTTTTCCTTGCCTAGGCCAAGATAAAACATAAATGTTCTAGCTGCTCTGTCTGCTTGAAACGCCATCTCCATGTTACAAAGCCCTCATGTTTATTGGGGAACAACATAAGAACTTTGTATCACAGGGGCGATCGGAGTTTTGTGCCTCCCAGGCACGCATGAAGCTCTTTTCTGCTTGCAGTCATAACGCACAGGGAGAAGTGGCTGTTATCACCCCCTCACACACACACACACACACACACTGTTTTTTGCATCTGCAGACTGCCACACGGAGCCAGTGTTGGCTCTGTTGTGAAACATATATGTCACCAGGTAAGTAATGTAATGCACATGTTGACACATAGTATTAAGAGCCAATAGTGGCTTCGTGGAGTGGTTTGCAGATGTGGAAACTGGGGCGGGGGGCTGAAGCCAGTTTGGTGTAGTGGTTAAGCACGCAGAGTCTTATCTGGGAGAACCGGGTTTGATTCCCCACTCCTCCACTTGCACCTGCTGATGTGACCTTGGGTCAGTCACAAGCTCTGGCACAGCTGTTCTCTCAAGGACAGTTTCTGTCAGAAGTTCTCTCAGCCCCACCTACCTCACAGGGTGTCTGTTGTGGGGAGGGGAAGGGAAAGGAGTTTGTAAGCCGCTCTGAGACGTCTTTGGGCAGTGAAGGGCGGGGTATAAATCCAATCTCTTCTTCTTCTTCTTCTTCTCCCTGTGTGCTTTGGTCGCAAACAGAAAAGAAGAGCTGGATTTATACTCTGCCCTTCACTCAGAGACTCAGAGCGGCTTACAATCACCTTCCCTTCCTTTCCCCACAACAGACACCCTATGAGGTAGGTGGGGCTGCGAGAGCTCTGAGAGAACTGTGACTGGCCTAAGGTCACCCAGCTGGCTTCACGGGGAGGAGGACTGGGGAGTCAAACCCAGTTCTCCAGAATAGGGCCCTGCCATTCTTAACCGCTACACCAAACCGGCTCTCACACCAAACTGGCTCTCGATACTTGTCTGAGCCGGTCTGTGACTGAAAAAGCAGAAAACTCCCACTACATGTGTGACACAAAGCCCTCGTATTGTTCCCCAACAAGCACAAGAACATTGCACTGCGTCGATGGAGCCTCCAGTAGCGCAGTAATCAGAAGGCCCCATGCGGCAGAAACTTCTGCTGTGCCCTTTCCATTGAGCTGAACGGGAGCTGCACAGGAGCCACGCCGAGCTCTTGGGCGGGCGCCATTCCTTGCAACGGAGCTTGCGCTGCAAAGTTTCCTGCTGAATTGCGCCCTTGATACTTAAAAAATGCTTACCTCCCTTCCCGCCCCATTTCTTGCATCAGCAGTAAACTATAGACGTGGGAGTCTCTTTCCACCTTGGGTGCTTGTAAAACCAATCCGCAGACTGCTCGGATGAGACTCTGTGTGCTTACACCAGCTTAGCCTCACTGATTTCCCTGGGGTGAAGCAAGTTTCAGGGCGAAAGTGCTGGGTTCTTAAATGGCTTAGCGAATGGAAGACGATGCCATTGTGAGGCTCACCCTCCAGTCATTTCTGTGTCTGTAGCCTTAACAAACCGGATGAGCTAATGTAAAAAAAAATAAATGATGTCCTAGAAATGCTCGGCACAAGAAACAGGGATGAGATCAAGGGGTGGAAGTGGGAAGGAAGAATAAGAAGACGGCTCTGCTGAGTCCTCTATGTATGATTGCTCTTCACTGTATGAATGAATGGGGCACTCAAGAACACTAGAAAATCCCTTCTGGACCAGACCAAAGATCCATTTAATCCCCCATCCTGTTTCCTGCAGAGGTCATCTAGATGCTTCAGCAAAGCCCCACCAGCCAGTTTGGTGTAGTGCACAGGCTCTGATCTGGGAGAACCGGGTTTGCTTCCCCACTCCTCCACATGCAGCCAGCTGTGTGACCTTGGATCAGTCACAAGTTCTCTCAGAGCTGTTCTCTCAAGAGCAGTCCTCGAAAGAGCTCTCCCAGCCCCACTTACCTCACAGGGTGTCTGTTGTGGAGAGAGGAAGGGAAGGAGATTGTAAGCCACTCTGAGACTCCATGTGAAGGGCAGGGTATAAATCCAATCTCTTCTTCACTGAAAGCAATAGCCTTCCCCCATCCTCCCCACCCCCCAAAAATGGTGCACTACCACTGAATCTGGAGGGTTCCAATGAACCACCGTTTGACTTGTCCTCCCTCAATGTGCCTGTTTCCTTTTTGAAGCTGTCTAAGCCAGAAGCCATCACTATTTCTTGTGGCGGCAAATTCCAAAGATGACTTGGATGCTGCCATTGAGAAAGGTCATTTGTAGCGAACTCCATCGCTGAACTGTGATTAAGGCTGCGATCCTGTGTCCGCTTACTTGGGAGAGCAAGACTCAATCCCAGCAGCAGCTTAGAAACCCACAAGATTGGGGTGGGGGGCGTTATAGGCTTTCAAGAGTCCAGGCTCCCTTTTGTCAGGCAGCGAGAGCTTTGACTCCTGAAAAGCCACGCCCTGAAAATCTTGTTGGTCTCCTCGGGGCCACTAGACTTGAATCGAACTCTTCCGCTGTTGACCAAGATGGCTACCCTCCTGAAATGTACTTGGGAGTAAGTCTTATTGAACACGGACTTTGGTTTGAGTAAAGGCACATATGATTGGACTGCAGGACTCTTTGACAAAACATACCAGTATAAATTAATGGAACAGAGTTTGAGTCCAGCGGCACCTTTGAGACCAACCAGGGCTCTTTTTGTAGCAGGAACTCCTTTGCATATTAGGCGTCACACCCCTGATG
This sequence comes from Gekko gecko, assembly GCA_029375565.1. Classification (NCBI taxonomy): domain Eukaryota; kingdom Metazoa; phylum Chordata; class Lepidosauria; order Squamata; family Gekkonidae; genus Gekko; species Gekko gecko. Next base: position 62,023,895 of record JAPDNY010000012.1, on the reverse strand, counting down.
TAGCCAATCCTCCAAGAGCTTGCAGTAGCCCCTGTAAGAAGAGCTCTGTAAGCTCTTGGAGGATTGGCTACATTAGGGGTGTGTCACCTAATATGCAAAGGAGTTCCTGCTACAAAAAGAGCACTGAGACCAACCAAGTTTTACTCAAACTGTAAGCTGTTGTGTGCAAAACACACTTCTTCAGAAAAAACTGCTGAAATTGGAGTGGGCGGCTGGTAGGATCGATGGATGGCATTTCAGCTCTGGATATGTATCTGGGCTTTGAGCGGCCTCTCCTAAAGGCTTACCCCCTTCCCCTTTTTTCCTCTAACTGGCCTTTGAGATTTAATTCCAGTTTTGTCTGAAGAAGCGTGTTTTGCACATGAAAGCTGACACTTTGAATAAAACTTTGTTGGCCTCAAAGGTGCTGCTTGACTCAAATTTTGTTCTGCGGCTTCTGACCAACGTGGCTACCCCACCTGAAGGTATAAATTAACGTGAAGGCAAACCAGAAATGAAGTTCAGGCCCTTGAAGTGCGACTTAGGTCTGTTTATTACAGCACCACGCTTTAAAGACAGATGCATTCTGGCAAGACCATTGTGAGGCATGATAGCATCAGACGTCTCACTAGGAGTTCATTCGCCATCTCATCCTCAGACCTGAGAATCTGTCTTTCTGCTGCCTGTGAGGGAGAAACAGGTCAGTCTCTGCACAAAAGAATAAACAGACACAAATCTCACACAGAAAACATTCAAAAATCAAGAGGAAAGTGAAAGGCCCTATTATTCAGCAAATGGGTCTAGCATCAGAGAGCCGTGCGAAGCTATTTTATTCTAGTGAGTCTTCAGAGGCTAGCCTTATTTGATTGATTAATTGATTGATTCTTTTCTTTCCTGTCCTCCCCACAAGTGGATTCAGGGTGGGCCACAACAGAAATATAAACGATAAAACCACATCATAAAACCACGAACAATTAAGAATCCAGTTTTAAAACAGATGGCAAGCCAGTGATAATCCATTGTGCTACTTTGCATTGAAGGGCCTCTAGAATGAACAAGCTCTACTGACACCGAAGGTGCCGTTTAAATCCTTGCTGGCCAAATGCTTTTATTGATATTGGGTTTGTCGTCACCTGTTGCTCTCTGCTCTGATTGTTTATCATTTTTAAATTATTGTTTATTGGATTTATATCCCGACCTCCCCGCAAACAGTTGACTGTGTGTGTGGTTGAGGGGATGAGCTGCAGGAAAAGTATGATACAATTCTTTCCAAAGAGTGAATATATGTGTGCCATTGGGGCATTGAGCAGAACTGCCACAGGCTACGTCCCTTCAATTTCACAATCTCTTGAGGCCCAGCAGTTACAATGTCTCTGTCTGTGTATATGTGTGTGTATAGTGTACACACACACTCACACACTTATGCATAAATAAATGAAATGCGGCAGCTGGCGTCTGCTTCATGCATCCAGGGAGATGGACCTGAGTCCATGCAGGTTAATGCAAATCTGGTGCTCTTTAAGGTGCTGCGGGACTCCTTTACTTTGCACTTAAACCTTCCCGAGATTGTTCGTGTTGTCCTCGCCCTGTCCCCGTCTCAACAACGAAAATGCTTGTACCAGCCTTTTTTGCAAACAACCTCAGAAGACTCAAGCGTCTCTCTGGCACCTGGTCAACCAAACTTGTTTATTTTAATGTCAGGTTCGCGTTTTGGAGCTGCCATCCAAGACATCAGTCTGTACCTTGAAGCCAGAGGCCGATGCCAAACTGGGCGTGCCCCTGTGTCTGAAACTGTGGCAGGTAAGCCAACGGGAGCTTGCTAATTTGGAAATGCTTCCCCTCTGATTCGTTTTTTTGTAAAAAAATACGGAGCGCATGAATCATTCCTCACTTTGGGTTTCGTTGATAGATTGTCAAAGGTAATCAAGTAATTATCTCATTACGGGTGGGAGGGAAGCGAGAACATCCTTGGCCTCACTGCCAGAGCTTTCCAGATAATATGGGGATGTTTTGCCAGCGTTCCCTGCAAAGCGTAGCGTGGCCGTGTTTGTGTGCACCCTCATCCGTTGAGAAGAAAGTGAGTCAGACGCACTGAAGATTAATGTTGGATCATCTTTGCACACCATCCAACTGATGACAGTCTGATTGATTTAATGTTTCGAGGTCTTGGCATTCATCACGGCAATGCCGAAGACATAAAAAAAGCTGAACCGCCAGTCCATCCATATCTAGTTCAGTATTGTCTACTGTGAATGGCAGTAGACAATACTGGACAATACTCCAGGATTACTAGTACCTGGGAGACCCAAGTTTGAATCCCCACTCGTGCCATGGAAGCTTGCTAGGTGACGTTGGTCCAGTTGCTCACACTCAGCCTGGCCTACCTCACAGGGCTGCTGTGTGATAAAATGGAGGAGAATGACATAAGACACTTTGGGTCCCCATTGGGGAGGAAGATGGGGTATAAATGAAATAAATAAGCAAGCAAGCAAGCAGAGAGGAGTCTGTCCTTGCTGCTCTCTGAGATGCTTTAACTGGGAGATGCCAGCGATTAAGCCATCTGCATGTAGTGACTGTATGAACCTGCCAAAGGGAGTGACAGGCTGGAACTATGATAACTAAAACATACAGTTAACAAAATGCTCTTTCACAGGCCTTGTAAGAACATAACAGGCAAATGTCAAAATACTCTTTGAGCTCAAAAACCACGTAATCCGTAGTATTACAGAGTGATATTTGTTTCTTATATTCCTAGATGTTCTTGGCCTGGGGTGCAAAATTTGTTGATGATAATATTTATATATATAAATATGTATATATATATATGTGTGTATATATATATATGAACATAAGAAGAGCCCTGCTGTATCAGACCAGTGGGCCATCCAGTCCAGTGTCCTGTCTCACATAGTGGATGGCCAGTTCCTCTGGATGGCCAACAACAGGGCGTAGAGGCTGAGGCCTTCCCCTGATGTTGCCTCCTGGCTCTGGGATTCAGAGGTTTAGTGCCTCTGAACGTGGAGGTTCCCCTCAGTCCCCATGCCTTGTTTGGCCCCTTTTTTAAAAAAACAATTACACGGAATGTGAGTTTTTCCTCTTCTGGTGGTGTGAGCAATAGTCTAGGGAAATCCCCAGCAGAGCAGAAGGAAGTACCCCTCCTCCATCTGTTTCAGATCAGAGTTCCTGTTCTGTTGCTCTCCCTACTCTTGGCACTGGGACCTGTTTGGAAGGCTAGTGTGGTGGAGCAGCTAGAGTGTCTAACAGAAATCTGGCCATGATCTTTGTTGGGTGACCTTGGGCTCCTTGCTGCCTCTTAACCTATTCCATAGGATCGTAGTGAGGATAAACAGGAGAACCATGTAGGTGGGCCTGGTCTGGAGAAGTCTGAGGATCACAGCCTTCATGATGTCCTGGGCAGACTGATTCATACATTCAGACAGTTGTTTGGGAGCTGTTTCCTGACAACCTAGCCCTACCCCACTCCATTAATGTCTAATGGACAATCTCCATAGGTTTGTTAAGTGAGGTGGCTACTGCCCACTTGAACTTTGGCCACTTCCTAAGGAGGTGACCCTGGCACAGGCTCATAGCGACAGTGGGGCTTTTGGGGGCTCCGCCCCCTTTCTTAAAGGCACAGCCCCACAAGAATTTCTCCTGTAAATGCTTTTCCCAATCATTTTAAAACATTTTTTAAAAGGAGTGCACACCTTTAAGCAGAGTGGGGTGCAGTGGTTGACTAATTCCTGCACTGACCAAGGGGGTTGGAGTAGGTGACCTCTAGAATCCCTTCTAACTCTGTGCCAAGAACCTGGTCTCCTTTAAGAGAGCTTTTCTGACTAAGTGTTAGCTTTCCTGACTATAGAAGTCATCACCCCCACCTGCCGGCTCACTATCAGAATTGTTGCTTAGGCTGGCAGAAGTGATTAACTTGCAGCAGCTGAGAACTGTCATCTTAAGCGGTTGACGGCTTGCAATTTAGAGATCTATCCTGGTAACCGCTTTCTTTCGGCTAAATGGCTTTTCTTTCTGCACTAACTTTAGCCCCCTGGAACAAAATTTGCCCCACAAGCCACAAAATCCTGGCTACAGGCCTGTCCTAGCACAGAAAGAACCACGTCGTTCACCCTGTTTGTCATTTCTTTATCAGAAGCAGTATGAGGGAGGCTGTACTACAAGGGGTCAGTTCCCATGCTGCCAGGCCTTCCTCTTCCTCCTCCTCCCTCCCTATTCCGGCTTCCACCCTTTGCCTCTTCTTGGTCTCGCTGCTTCAGTCACTCACACCTAACCTCCCGGCAGCACCACCAGGGAACCAGCAGCTGCCGCTTCTTCTTGACTGGAGCAATCTTAATCATATCTTTGTTTTGTGAAAAATCCTCTTTTAATTAACACTTTATCGTATATACAAAGTCATTTGGAAGACTGTCAAAAAAGGAGGAGAGTCGCCGTCAACTTGGCAGGTATCATGTCTTACTGCAGTTTATATAAAGTGCTTACTGCGTTTCCAGTTTCTACATGAATCCCTGTTAAAACATTTTTTTTTCCCTTTTCACCATTGCACAACACAGCTCCTTGCCTGGTGGGAAAACTAAGGAAAGATGGTTCTCATTTATGTAAATTCGGCCCCTCCCACGTAGCTATAACAGGAGAGTATGCTACTTTTAGAAGACTGTGTGTATACATCTAATTGGACCAGACTTTGAAGAAGTACTCCTTAAATATCTAATAAGGGCAGCAGGTTAGATCTTTAAAGTTCCCTTAAACTGACAAAAAGCCTCCATCCATATAAGTTTCCTTCTATGAACAGAAATTTTGTTTCTCTCACAGAAAATAATGTGAAGTATAATAAGAACCCAGAGCAATTGTTATATGAACAGTAGTCTAAAGTTTGACACCCCAAAAATCCAATGACAGTGTCAAGAACACAGGGTAATTCATTGGCCCTTTGCAAACAAGCAAGTTCATTGGTCTGTTTGAAGCACTCCTGAAACCATGGAGAGCTTCTGCTGGAGACCTTGTGGAACAACTGCCCATCAGACCAAACAACACTGCTTTAGATGGACCAATGAACATGTTTATGTTGAGTCTGACCATTGGTCCATCTCGCTCAATGCTGGCTACGTCTGCTGCTCTCCATGATCTCAGCCAAAGCGTAATTAACATACTTCTTCACCCAAAGAGTAATTAACACGTGGAATTCACTGCTGCTAGAAGTGGTGGCAGCTACAAGCCCAGATAGCTTCAAGAAGGGATTGGATATACATATGGAGCAGAGGTCCATTACTGGCTATTAGCCACAAGATATAGAGGGAACACTCTGTCTGGGGCAGTGAGGCTTTGTATTCTTGGTGCTTGGGGGGCAACAGTGGGAGGGCTTCTGGAGTTCTGGCCCCACTGGTGGACCTCCTGATGGCACCTAGGCTTTGGCCACTGTGTGACACAGAGTGTTGGATTGGATGGGCCACTGGCCTGATTCAGTATGGCTTCTCTTATGTTCTTAAAGGATTTCCTAGCCCTGGGTCTGAACTTGGGGCAATTCTGCTCCTAAAGCATGAGCTTGTATCCTTTTCAGGCAGACTACTTCTGATTCAGTTCCATGCTGCCCCCAGCCTGTCATTCCATCTGTTGACTAGTTCCAACAGTGGGCATTTTCCCAAGACTAGTTATACACAGGGGAGAATATGGACCTTGGGCCCGATAGAGGAGGGGCGGCCGAGCTTAAAAGCAAATGCTCAAGAAGGCTGTTTTCTTTCCCAAGGAAAGTTCTCACCAGCAGGACTGCACTTCTTTTTTTGTTAGCATAACGGCTGCTAAAATGTATAGTTTAGCAATGTGAATGTGAGATTAGTCTGAAAGAGTTACGGAGGCAAATGAGGTGCGTGATTATCCAGAGCAATAAGTAACAGTGCTCAAAAAGCTTATATTTTTAAAATCTTGTTTTAGAATCTTTACAAGATTAATAAGAAATACATTTGGAAACAAGGGCAATAACGATGAATGTGCTCTGCTGTTGAAGCGCAGTGGAGTTTAGGGCCGAGTTGGCTGGCTTTTCTCCCTTTTTAAAACCATAACTGGTGTTAACAGGCGTGTGTTTTTTAATTTTCTTTTATTAGGGCTTGGAGTCTTCATTCGATCACCAGCCTTCCGATTTACAGGGTCATTATTCTTTTGCCACACAAAGATGAATATTTCCCTTTAAGTGTGACATGTAATCCAGTAAAGTTCCTTTCTTTGAGTTATTTCAGAGGCTTAAATAAATTAGGTGACTGCCCAGGGTGTCATGCCCTTTGGCCTGTGACATCATTAATCAAAATATCTCTCAATTGGTTACAGTCGGACTTGGACCTGTTAACTCTTTGGGACCTAGCTCAGAAGCTTTTTTAAACTTTTTTTTTGAGGGGGGAGGGGAAAGAGTCTTAAATGGTATTTGGAAAGATGCTTATCTTGAGCAGTTTGTTATCTTAAGGGAAAAAATAGAATATGTTATGAATGAGAGAAGCTAACAAGCTGCGGGGCCAAGCATGGTTATAAGTATGTGGATGTAGGGGGGTGACAGTGGGGAAATTTCCCCACCCAAATATTCCCCTGCAGGACATAAGCTCTAAGAAGCTTGAGCAGGCCAGTTTCTGTGTCCCTCCTGTTTTAGTTTTTATTCCTCCTGTAACTGATACTTAACTTATTCTCAACATTTTGTGCCTCTAAAGCTTGCCAGGTGCCTCATCAGACTGTTGCAGGGGGAGGCCAGTGTTCCTTTCTGATTGCAAAATAATGTCTTTCAGCATACCTGAAGATTCCACGGAGTGTGCAGAAACCTCTCCCTTATCAGTGACTTGACTATGAGCCTCACTATTACTTGGCACAGGCTGGGGGGGAATCACAAAAAGACCAAGGGGGGCAGGGGGGATTTGGAATCTTTTCCCCATTCAAGTCTTCCCATTTTGTAAGGGGCTTGCAGGTCATTCCCCGCCCCCTCTGTCCTCCCCCTTCAATTCTCAACTGCTCTCAACATGCCTCGTCTTCTGGTGCATGCTCAGTCCTCATCAGGCTGCCTTGGGTTTTCCTGCTGGCTTCCTTTTTGGTTCATTCATGAATTTATATATCTGCATGCCTGATCGACCTGGTTTTGCTGCCTCTGAGATAGCCACGAGCCACCCACTTTTCTGTTACGTGTGACGGATAACCAAAACCCGGACAGTGAATAAACCTACTGAGATCTTGAAACGATCAGCATTAGAATGTTTTAATTGTGCAGGTATAATCTTTCCAGTGGCCTTTTCCTTCCCTGAAAACCAGCCTACATATCAAAACAGGCTTTTGAGTATGGTAGTCCTTTTGGATGTTCACTGGAGTGAGATGGGATTGGGAGAACCAAGCACTGATCTACAGTCGTGCCTTTTGGAGTCTTGCATGCGCCATATATTGGCTTGGCAAGCTTGGACCTATTCGGCGGGTGTCGCACAAACTGTTCTCATTGTCCACACTGTGTTTTTCCCATCAGCCTAGCACTGGTCCATCTCCTTCCCTTCTGGCACAAACTGTTCTCATTGTCCATACTGTGTTTTTCCATCAGCCTAGTGCTGGCTCGTCTCCTTCCCTTCTGGCCGGCTACGAGGATGGGTCAGTGGTTCTGTGGAATTTGTCGATGGGGAAAAGGCTGAGTCGACTCGCATGTCATCAGGAGCCAATCATGGCCCTTGACTTTGACTCGGAGAAGGCCAAGGGGGTGTCGGGCTCGTCTGAGAAGATGCTGTGCGTCTGGAGGCAAAATGAGCAGCAGAACCTAGAGGTCAGTGCCGTTGCCCTCTCTGTGCCATTTGTTCTGTTTTGCACTGGCCATTTGATAGACTGAAAAAATATTTAGTCATGAAGTGCAGTTGTTGCAGATCCCTTGCTGATTAATCACAGACTGGCTGTGATCCAGGAGAGGCTGGCTATAGGTCCGTATGCTTTTGAACCTGCAAGACTCTACTTTAGATCTTGTACTACTCGATCCCTAGCTTATATCTCTGAATACTGTGACTTTGTTGTTGGATACATTATGATAATAGATGTGCTGATCATATGACATTAAAGCTTTTTCTCTCTCCCCCAGGTATGTACTTTAGCTTTCAGGATCTTACCCTAGGAACATGGGGCTCATAGTTTTAAAACAATGCAATCTATGTGGTGATATTATTCCTTATCTAGAAATTTGATTCTGGATTTTAAACATCAGTTTTGAATTTGAGCAAAGGGAAAGTTATATACACACACACATCGATCTTTCTGCAATGACAAGCAATAATAAAGCATATTCAGTGGAATAACTACCACACAGAACAGAGGGCATAGAAAAAAGGAGAGCAAATATTTCAATTCAGACAATGTCAGATAATAAAGATGCTACAATAACTAACATTTCTGCACTAGAGCAAGTTTCCATAATTGTTGATACAAGGGAAGCTATAGACTCCCATCACTTAGCAATTTCCACATAGGCTGCTATTAGAAATGTAATCACCTGGGGGGCCATGAGGAATTTTAGGAATCCACAGTTTGGGAATCCCACCTTTTACCCCCAAAGTCTTCCCTTCCAGGGTTCTCTTAAGTGTTGAGGGGCTTGAGCCAGCTGATTTTTTTCTTTTTCTTCCCTTTTCTTTAGCTGATGCTTGGTTGCCCTCAACATTTCATACTTACTAGGGCATATTTAGTCCTCATCGGTCTGGGTTTTGAAGACCTTTTTTTCCCCTCTTGATGAATTTACAAATACTTTTACTAAATACGCAGGGAGTCTGATTATGTAGAACCATCTGCCTTGTTTGGAAGGGGTCTATTTTTGCATCTTTCCTCATCCATACTGGAATCAGCCAGTCAACTATTACCAGGATGTTGTTCACCACACTGGCAGTGCAATCATAAGAACATAAGAGAAGCCAATGTTGGATCAGGTCAATGGCCCATCCAGTCCAACACTCTATCACACAGTGACCAAAAATATCAGGTGCCATCAGGAGGTCCTCCAGTAGGGCCAGGATACTAGAAGCCCTCTCACTTTTGCCCCCCCAAGCACCAAGAATACAGAACATCATTTGCCCAGACTAAACAGAATTACAGTCCTAAACAGAATTACAGTCTAGTAAGGCCATGGACTTCAGTGAATTTGGAAAGGTGCAGTTCTATTTAGGATTGCACTGTGTAACTCAACTGTAAATAAATTCAGCAAATCAAGTTTTAGATCTCGATTTTATCGCTAATCTTGAGATTTTACTAACTTCTGGGAATACCTGTGTCCCCAAAACTATAAATTAAGCTTTGGGCCTGCTGCATGTGGTAAGATGTGCCTTTGGCAATCCACAGTCATTCCATACATTATGGGGAAGATTCTTTTTCCAATTCTCAAGGTCATATTAGAAGCATACCATAGACTTGGGGATGATCTTTGAATTTAATTAGTATTTGCACGTCACCATTTTTGGAAGATAGCAGCAAACAGCAGTTAATGGACTAGCTGGACTGTTCAGCATTTCATTCTTCCTGTGAAACTGCTGCTTTCAGATGCTGCAGATTCGACAGGCCTTGATATATGAACAAACATCCTGAGAATTTAAAGCTTTTCATTCTCCCCCACTTGCCTCTTTGTCTCCAGTTTCATAGAATTCTTGGCATCATAACTTTATGATCATTGGCATCATTCTACCTTTCACCTTTTCCCCATTTTTTTGCATTTATATAACCAAGTAGGGAATTCCTTAATGTATTTACGCGTTGCACTTCTCCACCATCAGCTAAAGATTACTTATTTCCAAGTATGGACTGAGCCAAGCATTGTTTTTAATGTTAATTGGTTACTTATTTAGTGCACTCTGGTATTTAAAGGATAGTTTTTACTAGGATTTTAAAGTGTTTCATTATTATCAAGTTCTATAGTTTGTCCATTGCCTTAAGCGCCTCTGGATGGAATGGCAACTAAAATCTGGTGGATAAATATGGAGTCTATGTTCTGTATTACTGGGTATCACTTATACAAAAAATAAGCTTTGTTTCTAAAGAGCCAGTTTGGTGTAGTTGTTAAGGTCGCAGACTCTAATCGGGAAGAACAGGATTTGATTCTCCACTCCTTCACATGGAGCTGCTGGTGTGACCTTGGGTCACTCACAAGTTATTTCAGAGCTGTTCTGTCATGAGCAGTTCTCAAAAGAGCTCTCTCAGCCCCACCTACCTCACAGGGTGTCTGTTGTGGGGAGGGGAAGGGAAAGGAGATGGTGAGCCGCACCGAGACTCCAAGTGAAGGGCGGGGTATAAATCCAATCTCCTCCTCCTCCTCCTCCTCCTCCTCCTCTTCTTCTTCTTCTTCTTCTTCTTCTTCTTCTTCTTCTTCTTCTTCTTCTTCTTCTTCTTCTTCTTCTTCTTCTTCTTCTTCTTCTTCTTCTTCTTCTTCTTCTTCTTCTTCTTCTTCTTCTTCTTCTTCTTCTTTTGAAATTCACAGAATGGACTACATATTGCTTTAAATGAAAGAGAGGTTCATGTCCTATCTTGTACATTCACCTAAAGTGGCTCCTTTATAAGCATAGTAGGGAAGCAGTAACTCTTCCCTCATAACATTAAAAACATTAGTAGAGCCTGCTAGGAAAGGTGGCTTATTAATATGAAAGAATGGCAGGACTCCCCCCTCCCACTTTTTTGGAAAATGAGGAGCCAGAACTTTCAAGAGCAGTGTGAAGTTTTCAATCTGTATACTGAAAACTCACAAACTTTTAGACATTTTAAAAAGAATTTTGTCGGTTCCGGAACTCTGTTCTAGCGCGTTCCCCCAGAAAAAGGCCCTGAAGAATGGTGTATATATAGTGTGTCAGTTGACCAAAACAGCTGCTTCGTTAAAACAGCTCCTGAACTAATTGCACTTGGTGGTGGTGGTTGTCATGAAGATAATGACACCAGATGGCAATTGTCACTCTGTAATCTATACATCGATTTTAAAAGCGTCAATCCCAAGAGATTAAGTAGTACTTCATTCGGGGCAGTTCCTGCAGCACCAAAGAAGCCACACATGGGTTGTTGGTAAAATACATAAGAAGGAGCCCTCTGTATTTCTGTCATTTCCACAGTGCCTAGATCGTGCCAGTCTGCGGTGTGAATAAACTTACATTTTCAGTCACAGTTGAGACTCTAGTCCTGTGCAGGCTTTTGAAAGAAGCTCTTCCAGTGAAGTCAATCGGACTCCGTGGCACTGAATCAAATGTTCCGGACAGAGGGCTGCTGTCTCAGATATTCCCCTCATGTGAAAAGCTCCCTGCAGGTGGAAAACGAGCCAGCCGGGAAGGAAAGCTATAGCCTAGCCTTCTCCATTATTAACTCTTTGCACAAGCCAACAGTTTTTGCCTCTCATATATGTGACCCCTCTCCCTTTTTTTACATATACACTTCCCGAAATAGTGCAGACTTAGGAGAACAGATCATATGTTTGTTTTCTGAACCAGCTGCATTCGAGGGAGACGACTGCCTGCTTCCTGACCCCTCTGCGATGGTCTTGCTGGTGACCAATAGGTCCCGTCACACCTGTAACCAGTGTTCCCTCTAAGCTGAGTTAGTGTGAGCTAGCTCACAGTTTTTTAGCCTCTGGCTCACACATTTTTGTCTCGGCTCAGGAAGGGATGGCTCCGGAGCAAACGAATTTCTGCAGGAGCCAATTTGCTCCCTCACAACTTTAATGCCAGTAGCTCACAAAGGAGAATATTAGTTCACAAGCAATGTTCCCTCTAAGCTGTGGAGTCTTGTGAGCAAAAATTCTACTAAGACTCCACAGCTTAGAGGGAACATTGCTTGTAACATATCTCAGGCCCCGGTTAGACGTGCCAGCTAACGCGTGGGGGGAGGGAGGCTATTGGTAGCGCGGTAATTTGACCCGCCGCTGCATGATCCCACGCAACGGCGGGTGAGGTGGTGTAGTCACCGTGCAGCCTGCTCCCTCGAGGGCTCAGCGATGCCATCCTGCTTCCTTAAGGGCTCAATGACGTCACCGGAGCACGCCGGGGCGATCACCCCAGGAACTCCATCCTTGGCCGTCGCACAGTCACTTGATACTGCAGTTTCAGTAGTGTTTTTTAAGTGCGCTTCTTTGCCTCCCAGGAAGCTGCAGTGGCTCAAGTGGTTAAGACGCTGAACTGCAGGCTGTGGAAGGTCAGTAGTTCAGCAGTTCGAGACCCGGGTGCCGCATGGCGGAGTGAGCTCCCGTCTCTAGTTCCAGCTCCTGCCAACCTAGCAGTTCGAAAGCAAGAAATTGCAAGTAGATAAATAGGTACCACTTCGGTGGGAAGGAAACAGCGTTCCGTGCGCCTTGGTGTTTAGTCATGCTGGCCACATGACCACGGAAACGTCTTCAGACAGCGCTGGCTCTTCGGCTTTGAAACGGAGATGAGCACCGCAACCCTAGAGTCGGATTCGACTGGCTTTCAAGCAAGGGAAACCTTTACCTTTACCTTTGCCTCCCTCCTACGGGTCTCTGACGGGTGCAGGACGCTGGCCAGATGTGCCAGTGTGAACGCACCCGTAAAATCCGCCTGCCACTCGTCGGACTCCCGAGGTAACTATTGTGTGTGATCGCAGCCTCAGTTTTGTTTAAAAACCTAGTAAGAATCTGAGGGCAAAGTAGCCTGACTCACAACACTGTTGTGCATATTGTGAGCTAGGGGTATTCTCATTTTGAGCCCTTTCCAAAGTCCAATGACTTTGTTTATTGTACTTGATGGTGGTTGGTGTCTTGATAATAACAGCCCTTAGGTATGGTTGTCCTGAATGATCCCTGTCCTTTTTTCTTTCTTTTTTTGTATAACATTGGTTCAGGACCACTTTCCTCATGGCAGCCCTCCCTGATTCATTGTCTCCCCAACGAAAGCACTAAAAACCACTCAAAGACACAAATACACGAAGTTGTCCTCCTCCACCCTCTCCCCTACTGGATTAATAATACAAACCAGATGGGGCTTTCCCTTGACATTCCACGTTCCTGAGGTAATGATGGTGTTTGAAAAACCACTCAGTGGCACGTTATTTTTACTCCGAAGAGTTTCAACAGCTCCGGCACGGCAACCGACTGTCCAAAGACATGACGCAAGAGCGGCACAGCAACTCTGTTTTGGGTGGCACCGTTCCAGTGTGCAAGTGAAGAGCCGGTGAAGCCAGCCCCTCTGATCCCCACGAGGTTCACCAGAGCCTTCATCGGTCACTTCCAAGACTGATGGGGGAGGCCGCCTGTGTCAGGGAGCGAAGGAACTGGCTGGGCTGAGACGGTGCAGTTTGAGGGGTAATGGTTTAGGCATGCTGGAGGGTTCCTCAGCTGGCTGGATGGTCATGGTTTTGCCCAGATGTTAAAAGAACTGCAAGTGTGTTTTGCTGCACAGAAAGCCGCGACCAGCAGACACCAGCTTCCTGATGCATGGCGAGTGAAAGGAAGAGAAAGCAGCCTGCAAGTTAATGCCCACACAAAGCGGCCTTATCAGAACCTTGGTCCCTCACAGCCAGTATTGTCCACGCAGACTGACGGTGGCTGCCCCAGGTCTCTCAGGCACAGGCCTTTCACATCATCACCAGATCCTTTTTAACCGGAGATGCTGAGGATCAAACCTGGGACCTTCTGCATTCCAGGCAGATGCTCTACCATTGAGCCACAGTCCCTTCCTAAAGTTGTGAGCTCACATATTAATCCTTTGCCTCACACACTCGAAGAGCAGTGTGGCATCTTAAAAGGCCATCTGTCCCTACATGCGCCCACATGGCCACTCTGCTCTTCCCGAGAGCTCTGGCTGTTCCATCTCAGAGGGAGGCGAAATCAGTTTAGGACCATTTGCCACCCTTCTTGGTCGCAACCCCTCTGTCTTTCTGGTGTGTTAATCAGTACACTTGGGTGTTACTCCTGATTTTATTGTAGGTTGTGGGCTTCAGGCTTTTTACTAATTTTATTTCTACTTCTAAGAACATAAGAGAAGCCAATGTTGTACCAGGCCAATGGCCCATCCAGTCCCACACTCTAGGTCACACAGTGGCCAAAAATACCAGGTGCCATCAGGAGGTCCAGCAGTGGGGCCAGGACACTAGAAGCCCTCTCATTGTTGCCTCCCCCCAGCACCAAGGATACAGAGCATCCCTTGTTTTAAGTGCTGCTTTCCACTGCGGTGGTCAGCTAGTGTTTTGATGCTTTTGGTTGTCGTTATCTTAGATTTGTTATGCATATATATACAGTTTGTAACCTGCCTTAGGGAAGCTTTATTGATAGAAAGGCGAGATATATCTTTCCAGAATAAGTAAGTAAAATAAAAATAGTTTTAGAATACTGTCAGGAAGGGAGTCCCAGAGGGGGTTCCCATTGTGTCTCAAGGATGCCAAAGTGCCTTTGCCAATTCTGAATATTTATAATTTTTTGTTTCAGCTCTTTGCTTTGGAGCAGCCGGGTGCCAGTTGAAATAATATGTTTTGCATTTATTCTGTTTTCTTGTTTTAATTTTTAAGTCTGCTTCCTCCCCGTGCAGGCTCAAGGTGGGTGAGGACCCAAAACAAAACATTTTAAATGCATATACATTTTTTTTTAAAAAAAATAAATATGAGCATCGCACATGTTAAGACTTATCGCTCACCCCCTCAAAGGCCAGTTGTGGCTTTCCTTTTGTAACGCTCTGGCCTGTCAAACCGGACGTGACTCTTGTAGTCTGCTGATCCGAATGACTTTCCCATCTGTGCGCAGGAAGGAGAAACCAGCCATGTGCCCCTTTCCCCATAGAGGCAATCCAACTGGGCTTTCTCCATGTCAACCGTACGTCTTCCATTTAACTTCCCAGTGGCATCCACAGCCAGCCCAGTTGCGAGACAGACTAAGGGTCAACTTCGATGAGACAGAGGGCCTTCTGGTGCCTCTTAAAAGTGAATGTCAGGCGTGTGCAGCCTTGCTTTGGATCAAGACCGCACGGGGGAGAAAGGGGCACTCTTAACTCTTCCCATGCTGAAATTCTGTTATCCTAGAAAGGGGGGGATATAGACAGGTTGTTTTTTTTAAGGGTATTAACAGTTTCTGTCGGTAAAAGAATACGGGGGACAGAGTTACAGCCTCTCGGTTGTTTTGAAAATGAAAGCCCCTCCTTGGGCAGAGACTAAAGGCAAGAAATTCTGTCCAAAATACGTGCTCCCAGCCTCGTTGGCTTCAGGCTTTTACGGGGATGGGATGTGGGAGCGCCACCAAAAAAAGCTTCCAGTCAGTCACAGTACAAGAAGGTTTCCTCGAGCAGTGGCCGCAAGGAGGCTGGTGGCAGTGAACACACTCAGGGTCCTCTGGGAGGAGGAAGTGGCCACTCCCTGTGGTCAGTGAGGCTGTGCTGCTGATCGCAGGGAGGGACAGTTTGTGGGGCTGCTTCCTCCACGCAGTTGCCCCCGCAACAGGGGAAGCCAATGCAATGACTCTCCCTCCCCATCAGGGTTGCCAGGTCTGGATTGAGAAACACCTGGAGATTTTGGGGATGGAGCCTGAAGAGGGTAGCATTTGGGGAGGGACCTCAGCACGGTACAGGGCCGTAGGATTCACCCTTCAGATCAGCCATTTTCTCCGTGGGGCATGGTTTCTTTAGTCTTATAAAAGCGGGCGATCTCCAGGTCCCACCTGGAGTTGGCAACCCTACTCTCCACTTGTTCAGTGAACATGAGAGCCAGTTTGGTGTAGTGGGTTAAGTGCGCGGACTCTAATCTGGGAGAACTGGGTTTGATTCCCCACTCCTCCACTTACAACTGCTGGATGACCTTGGGCAAGCCATAGTTCTCTCAGAGCTGTCCTTGAAAGAGCAGTTCTTGAAAGAGCTCTCTCAGCCCCACCTACCTCACAGGGTATCTGTTGTGGGGAGGGGAAGGGAAAGGAGTTTGTAAGCCACTCTAAGACTCTGAGTGAAGGGTGGGGTATAAATCCAATCTCCTCCTCCTCCTCATCATCATCATGTGGGGCTGCCCTGTACCCCAGGCTTGTATCCTGAAAGAATGAGAAAGCAGCCATGGATAGTGAAGAAAGACAGTAGATATTGTCTTGTTTGGTTTGCTGGCACACTTTTTCCATACATGACAGCAGCTTTATCAGGAATGTCTCTTTTTAAAGTTTTTCATCTTTCTTCTCCAGCTGCAAGCTCTAATCATTCCCCCAGACTGCCGCATTCAGCATCTTATCCCGTTTTCTTCTCAGATGCAGCAGACGTACCAGCTCACCAACCCTGGGATCGCCGACGTGACCCTCCGACACGACAAGAAGATTTTGGCCACTGCCGGCTGGGATTACCGCATCCGGATCTTTGGTTGGAAGAAGCTAAAGCCGTTAGCCGTACTGGACTACCACACAGCGACGGTCCATTGCGTGGCCTTCTCAGACCACAGTCAGCCCAGCGAAAGACTGATGGCAGCGGCCTCCAAAGATCACCGCATCAGCATCTGGGCGATATATAATCAAACGTGAGACAGGCCCTGAAAATTGGACACCAGGCCAGTGAAAGTTTACAGAGAAAGTGTTGAAACGTGATAGGGCTTAGCAGCTCTTTCATAAGTGCCTCTAGCAGCAGCAACACACTTTGGAAAATGTTGGGGGTGGGGGGATTGCGTTTAATAGTAACAATGCTTTCATGTAGCCCTTTGCTTACATTATCTTGTTGCAATCCTTGTGACAGGCCGGTGAGATGGACCCCGCTGTTATTTCAATATTGCTGGAGGGGGAGGGTGCTGAGACTGGGAGAGAGGTGCAAGGCCCACCTAGTGAGTTCATTTCGAAGGCAAGATTTGAACTCGGGCTCTCCAGCTCACAGCTTAGCTGCCACTAACCATGCAGGCGTCTTTTGAGACTTGGTGGTACCTTTCAGGACTTGAGGGGTATATATTGTATCTGGGCTTCAATTAGTGTCGTTTTAAATAATTTCCAGGCACCCCTGAGGGATCCGACTCTCTTAATTCTGCCTTTTAACTTCCTCCTGACTAGTCCCCTTATTTTTGCCAAGTTCCCCCCTTTTGAAATCCCAAGGGATTGTTTTGGGCTTTGGGGGCAACTTTCCACTGACTTGGATGCTGATCGTAATAGAACTGTGGTCACTGTTCCCAATCGTCAATAAAACAAACTGTGGAGTGGATGAGGAATGTATATATTTTTTTTCCTTTGCTTCAAAGACATTAATGGCTGTGTACATGGTTTCCCCCTCTGTCAGGGTCAACAGCAAGCAGGTCCACACACACTCTCCAAGGAAAGTTATGCTTTATTGGAATACTGTTCCGTTGCCAAGTAGTACAGGTACGTTGTCAGGAATAGTGCTTATTGCAAGGGACTCAATACATATACTCTGATGCTTCCTCTAGCTAAGCAAATGAAATCCAAGCGCATGTGGGGGAGTCCTCCCGGCGGGACATTACATCATAAACGGGAGACTCTCCCCAACCCCGAGAGCAGAAACGTTCACACTGATAATGGAACTCAAGCCCTCCCTTCTCGTCAAGGTTACTCTGATAGCGCCATCTGGCTAAGCCAGTTCGCACGGCCGGAGAAGTGCCTCCCTTCTGTTACCCATAGTAGCCACGCAAAGCAAGCATGTGCGCATGCGTAGAGGTTGGGGTCGAAGGAAACGAAGTATGGCAGCTAGCTGACACCCTCCCTCCCTTTTAATCCTCTCAGAAGTGCTGTAAGCTAAGTGGAGAGAAAACAATTGACCCAAAGACTGCCCAACGACCTGTGGGGATTTGAATCTGGGCCCTTAACAGGGCCATCTTAAGCAGAGTTACACCCTTCCAAGCCCATTGACTTCAGTGAGCTTAGAAAGGTGTAACAAACAACTCTACTTAGCATGGTGCTGTAAACCACATCAGTTCTTTATGCGCAGAAAAACTAACACGTCAGGGAGAGAAGATGAGGCGAGACTTAACAAGATTTGTAGCAGGTTGTGAGTTTCTGTGAATCAGTGCTCACTTCTTCAGATACTCATGAAAGCTCCTCCCCTGCCACCGATTTTGTTAGTCTTTAACACTGGACTCTTGCTCTTTTCTGCTGCTACAGGTGGGGCAGCCGGGTTGGTTTGATGCAATAGAACAAAGTTTTGAGTCCAGTGGCACCTTTAAGACCAACAAAGACAGGTGTGTACAAGAAAGCTGACACCCAGGCCAGAATTAAACTTTGTTGGTCTTAAACTGGACTCAAACTTTGTTCTGCGGCTACAGAAAGACTAACAACGGCTACCCATCTTGATCTAAGACTAGGCTAGAATCCTTTCTTCCTGAAAATGCCAGTTTCCAGTCTGCAGGGATTTAGTTGTTAATATAGGGCAAATACTCGCTCAGTGCAAGCCAGCTAGTTCAGGCACAGAGAAAGCGACTAGTCAGAGGACACCTCGTGAACTTCGAGCCCGCAGGAGAATTTGAAACTGGATCTCCCTGTTCTCAGTGCAGCTATCTTGCCACCCCGCTTCATTAACTGGAGGGGAAGCGTCAGCCTGACCTGGATGGCCCAAGCTACCCTGATCCTCGTCAGTTCTCAGAAGCTAAGCAGGGTCGGCCCTGGTTAGTCCTTGGATGGGAGGCCACCAGGGAAGTCCAGGGTTGCGATGCAGAGGCAGGCAGTGGCAAACTACCTCTGAATGCCTCTTGCCTTGAAAACCCTACTGGATCTCCATATGTCAGCTGCAACTTGACAGCATTTTCCACCATGTCGGTTGCAACAGACGGAGTGGGACTTGTGCCACAGAGCTGCTTCTGTCAGCAGGTTTCCCAGTGTAATGAAGATTGCAGATAATCGTCTGGGCTCTGTGTGTGTGCGCGCGCAGGGCTGAATCCGTGAGATCCCTGCAAAGATATGTATGCAAAGCACTCCTGATTTCAACTTTGCAACATTAGACCACACTGGGGTGTGTTCCCTCCCCCCCCCCACAATGCATGTGAATTCGGGGGGGGGTTTCTCTTTTGCCCCTCCCTGTTCATTCTCATTAGGGCCGTCTTTAATTTGTTCACACTCTTGTCAGTTTTCCGCAGCCAAGAATGTGGCAAGGGATGGCCTCCGGCATGTGCGAATTTCATTGCCTCTTGTCACCCCGAGCTTAGCAATCAATCAAGAGAAAAGGAGGAGGAGGAAGATAAATGTTTGCCTGTGCTGCAGTCCCCGTTTGCAGAGGTGCTGGTGAGCCGTCTCAGAGCCACCGTTAAATCCTCCCCCCACACACACCGCAGCCCCCACCAATTAGCACAAAGGTTTCACTCTGCAGTCCAATGAATGCCTTTCTTCTTGGAGACCTCCGGGTCTGTTTCCACTCTGGAGAACCAAACTGGTAGGGGCACATCGTTCTCACTGGCATCTGTGGAGGCAGCGGGAGAACAGTATCTTTGCCAGCCTTCTGCAGATGGGAACAGGGACACTCTTTTCTTACGCCAGGGTCTACAACTTCAGCCCTTCCCCTCACTCTCCTTGGCGCAGGGCTGAGGGCCTCATCTGTTAGATGCATTCCTTTATTGGCCTAAAGAGTTGATGCCCTACCAATACCTGCATCCAAAGAAATTGTAGGCAAAAGAATATAATGTGGGGTCTATGTGAGGTGTACCCACTCCTTTTCCTCTTTGTGCCTTTGCTGGAGGATGAGAGGGAAGGGGAAGCATGCTGATACGTCCTGCCTTCCAGAGGGCGCAGCTGCTACTCCTGCAACTCCTAAAACACTGGAGCATGATCTGATAAAAGTGAGAGCAGAGATTACATCCAAAATACCACTTAAGGTGCCAGTATATTCCTGATGGTATTCACCCAGCTCGGTTCGCTCAACTTATTGTGCAGTGGGCACAGGCTGAAGATGGAAGGTGTTGAAACCAGGGCAATGGGACACTCCTTGGTGTGTAACGCGGCTCCCTAATCAAAAGCCTGGTGGAAGAGGTCCTGCAGAGTTGTAAAAGGGTCCCACGGGGCCCTGATCTCTTTCAGGTGCTCATTCCACCAGTTTGGAGCCACCACCGAGAAGGCCCTGGCCCTAGTTATAGCCAGCCTGGCATCCTTAGGGCCTGGAAGGGCCAACCAGTTTTGGTTCCCTGAGTGTGGTTCCCTCAGGGAACATTTGTCTGCACCCAACCCTGCTAGTCCCGGTCTAGCAGCACCTTAGAGACCAAGATCTTGGGGGTATGAGTTTTTGAGAGGCAAAACTCTGACAAAGGGAGTGTTGACTCCTGAAAGCTCATACTCCCCAAATCTTTTTGACCTCTAAGGTGCTACTGGACTGGGATCTAGCTACAATTCCCATGGTTCCCTAGGGGGAATTATTGCTAAAGGAGTATTCCATGTTGTCTGTGTCCTAAGAAAACAAAGGAGAAAGGACAAAGAGGCATATAAGTCTTTTCTTTAGACAATTAAAACTGCTTCCTATGTTCGAGGGGGGGGTCAAAGGTGCATCTCAGCTGTTAGGGGATTATTTAAAAACTGAAGTGTACAGACTTTCCTGGAGCTATCAGAGTGCTAAATCCCAAATTGAAACAGTTTTATAATTCAGCCCTGGCCCTCACCTGGTAGAACCACAGGAGTGAGCTGCTTGTACCTGCAGCCCAGCCAAGGTGATGACAACTGAATTAAGGCACCAAACCTCCCTCCCAACAAGAGGAGGGCTGCGATCGTGTGATTAGGAAAAGGGGGTGAAAGCAACTGGCATTCCTAAATTAATTGAAATAAATCTCAAACACCAGCATTTGTCCACCAATTACACGGGATATTCATCACAGCGGAAAGGGACCGCTGATCTCTGACCCCCAGACGTTTCCTGCAAATGAATCAATTAGTTCCAAAGCTCTTCCTCCTCTTGGCTGGTGGGAAGTTCCTATTCTCTGCTCCCCCACCCCCAGCCCAACTGGAGGACTGTGAACTTGTGTTCCGAGCTAGGAGCGGCAAAAGGAAACCTCCAAGGTCATCCCTGTGGAGGAGCAGGAGAGAAGCCTTGCACCCCTGCGGGCCCCCCCCGCTCCCCCCACTCTGAAATTAAATAATTTTTAAGCAAGCCCTTGGAAGCGAGCAATGACCACTCTACTGAGCTTTTGCAAGGATTTAGGTAACTCATCATTACGAACCATTGTAAAACTGGCCTCGTTACTTATAGCACGCTTCAGGATGATGCACATGCTTCTCTGTTTTCCTCTTCCCAGTTTGGTGTAGTGGTTAAGTGAGCAGACTCTAATCTGGGAGAACCGGGTTTGATTCCCCGCTCCTCCACTTGCACCTGCTGGATGACCTTGGGCAAGCCATAGTTCTGGCACAGCTGTTCTTGAAAAAGAACAGTTTCTGTCAGAGCTCTCTCAGCCCCACCTACCTCACAGGGTGTCTATTGTGGGAAGGGGAAGGGAAAGGAGTTTGTAAGCCACTCTGGGACTCCCTTGGGTGGTGAAGGGTGGGGTATAAATCCAATCTCTTCTCTTCTTCTTCTTCTTCTCTCCACAGCAACCCTGTAAGGTAGGCTCAGGGGAGGTGACCAGCCCAGGGTTTCTCCCCTGCATATAAGAATGGGACCCTGGTTCTCCCCAGTGCTAGCTTGATGCTGTTTCCACTGTACATGCTCACTCTTATGCACAGCCTTTTCTCACAAATATTTCCACAGTTATCCTACATATTGAGATTTCTTGGGGGGTAGGGACTGGCCTCTCTCAGGTCCTGTGTGTCATAAAGTGTACCGGAGGTATAAACTTTATAAAGGACACAGGCAAACCCACTTAACAATATATATTTTTTACTAAAAATAGAAACAAAAGCAGTTGATTCCTAGCAGCGAAAGCGATTGAATTACTGGGGAACCCACAAAAGCCCCAATAATTGTATTTAACCAAATGAAGGACTAGTTTTGTTCCCAAGGGATACCATAAAAGGGGGGGGGTATCTTACATTTCCATACAAATTAGTTACTTTTTGTATATATAGCACTTTTAGGAGATGAGTCATCATCATCCTTGCAAATCAATAAGGTGGTTTTTCAGCACCCTCCCCTACACCCAGCCTCAGCAGCCGAGGGTGGCTACAATCCGTCTCTTGCTGTTTGTTTCCTCTCTTCCTCCATCCTACCTCTAAGGATCTTGAGGAGGTACACCGGACTCCACCTCCACTGCCCCATCTCCGACAACAACAACCTTGTGAGGTGGGCCAGGTTGAGTGACTCGCCACGGGTGACCCAGACAACAGGGTCCTGGCTCAGGAGGGGTCTGTACCTGGCTCTCTCAGATCCTCCCCATCTTCATCCCTCCTGTTTTTCCCACAGAATCAGTGGGGCTGAGGGAAAGGCCTGACAGAGATGCAGTTTCTGAAAAGTCTTGGGGACATTTTTGTCCTCCCGTGACTCCTTTTTCCTCATGGGCTGAGAACAGGTTGGGGGGGGGAGAGAAGGGAGGTCGCCATCCCATACCAGCCCCGATGCTCTGCCTCCCAACTCAGTGGCTGTTCAGAAGTATGGCAACAACTACATCAGTGCCCCTTTTTTCCTTCACTCTTCCTAGAGTTGGCAGCTTCTAGGTGGGGCCTGGGGATCTCCTGCTTTCACAACTGATTTCCAGCTGACAGAGATCAGCTCCCCTGGAGAAAATGGCTGCTTT
The DNA here is from genome assembly GCA_029375565.1 of Gekko gecko. Classification (NCBI taxonomy): domain Eukaryota; kingdom Metazoa; phylum Chordata; class Lepidosauria; order Squamata; family Gekkonidae; genus Gekko; species Gekko gecko. The sequence continues at coordinate 62,001,356 of JAPDNY010000012.1, read as the reverse complement.
GCAGGGTGGAGTCTGTGGCACTCTACCATGCTGAGGCCCCTCCCCTCCCCAAAGCCCACCTTCTCCCAGATCCACCCCCAAAGTCTCCAAGTATTTTCCAACCCAGACCTGGCAACCCTAGCTCCTCCACTCACTTCCAAGGCCGGGAAGTCTTTCTCCTCAGAGCAGCATGCACAAGACAGCCTAGTTACCTCCCAAATCATACATGAACCCTCTTCCTCCTCCTCTCTGCCCCTCTAGCCTTCTCCCTTTACTGGCAAGCCACCGTTCTGCACACCTGCTCTTGCCAACCCCCCTCACAGTTCCTGTTTGAAACAAACACAACACTAGTTGGTGCAGTGGTGGCAGTGCCAGCCTCTTGGCTCTGCCCCCCCCCCATGTAGTGGCTTTGCCAGTCCTCACTGAGCTGTGATCAGAAAAGTTAGGAGGGGAAAATCACCACTCCTCTTTCTCTGCCTTCGCCTCCATTCCCCCCGCATTATTTTACCTCAGCCTTTTAGCCCCAGCCCCAGTTATTGCCTTCCTATTACTTGACACCTTCAGCCACACATACACACAAAACCCTCACTGCGCGTATCTGTTTGCCCACTCACACCTCCAAGCAGGCTCTTGTCTTCCTGCTCTCACCCCAGTTGTTCACGGGCTGGGTAAATGCCTTGGACAGGCCAGTTCTGGCCCCCCAGCTGTACATTTGACACCTCTGCATTAGATTGTACATTAGATTGTAGCTTCCAAGATCTGACAAGGTTGGGTTAAGACTAGGCTATCCAGGGCAGGGGGCAGACAAATATAGTTGTGACCAAAAGTCTAGGAAATGCATGAATTATTTATTTATTTATTTGATTTATACCCCGCCCTCCCCACTGAAGCAGGCTCAGGTGGCTTACAAGGGGGGAAAGGTAGCCAGGATGTGTTTGAGGGCTTTTCCGGGCACTTCTGTAGACCATGGAGTTCAGTAGGCAAGGCAAGCGGTCAGATGGTCTTTGATTCCTACTCACTGCATGGCCTTGTGTAAGTAAATGTTTTTCTGCTGGCCTCTACTGCTGCTCTCTAAAGCAGACCACATGGTGACCTGCCTTGTAGGGTGGTTGTGAGGACAGGCTAGATAAGGGCCGGTGTGTGCACACTGAGGCCAGGTCAATGATGTTGAGGCCCTCTGCTCCCACAGTTCCATGCATTAAGTGGCCAAACTCTCTGTTTTTAGCCTCAAGCGAACTGAGTGTCAAAACTTCAATAAAAGTAAATACAGTAATCTAGTTTTCAAATCCATATAACTGCAGTTGTGTTCACCCCATTATTATGCTTGTCTTATTTTATTTTAATAAAGTAAAAAACTCACACCTTGCTTAATTTTTTTTTAAAGTCCAGACCCGCTGCCAGCCCCTGCAATCTGCCCAGAACACTTCCCATGATTAGATGTGTGCACACGGGCAGCGGGGGGCGGGGGGGGACCAGTTCGGACGCTTCTAAACTTGTCTACATTTTGAGATTTGTCGGAAACACAGGAATTATGAAGCTATTTTCTTTACTTCGTTTTTAAAAAATGTAATATACATTTATACTTGCAGACCAATTAAAGATTTCCTGCATTCGAACTTGCCCTTGGCGGTTTTCTAATTAAAACCAATTGCATAAACCGTGCCGTACTTTAGCTCTTAACAACGGCAAGATTACTGACATATTTCAGGCAGGACGTGCGGTTTTGCGAAATTACGGCTTATTCCCGGTGCCTTCGAAGTCGATTTGCATGTTGTTCTGAAACGTTTGTGCAACTGTTTATCACCATGCCTAAGAAAGCCCACGACATCCAAAGCCCTGCTGAGAGGCACCTCTAAGGCCTAATTCTCACCAGAATAGCCAGCCTTTGTCCGCACTGTTACTGCATCGTATAAAGGAACATGTCTCCCTGACAGAAGGAATAAATCGATCCCCGCCTATACAATGCGAGCATGTCAGGGACAAGAGCAGGCTACAACCCCTCACTGGTCTAGGCAATGAGTTTTCCGGGTGTGTGAGCTGCTAACAAGTCACAGCCAATTTACGGTCACCCCAGCAAGGGGCTTTCAAGGCAAGGGAGAAGCAGAGGTGGTTTGCCAGTGCCTTCCTCTGCAGAGTCTTCCTTGATGATGTCCCTTCCAAGTACCAAGCCTGCTTAGCTTTCAAGCTCTGACAAGATTGGGCTGTATTGTGCCACCTTCCCTCCCCCAATTAGTTTTCTAGTTACTGGCTAATATTTATTCTTTTATTTATATCCATGTATGCCTCCATCTTTCTCCTCGGTGGGGGCCTAAACAGCCTGCACTGTTCTTTTCTCCTTCAGTTTACCCTCACAACAGCCCTGTAAGGTGGGTTAGGTTGAGAGAGTGGTCCAAGGTCACCCAGCAAGTTTCCACAGCAGACTGGGGAGTCAAACCTGGCTGTCCCAGATCTTAGAGTGACACTCAAACCACTACACACTGCTGCCAGGCATCTGTGAATTACAAGCCCCTTATGAAGCCCCTCTAACCATCCCTACACCATGCACCAGTGAGTTCCATGCACTGAATATGCATTGCATGAAGATGTACTTCCTTTTGCCCGTCCTGAATATCAGGTTCACTGGAGGACCCTCAAGTTCTAATACTGTGGGAGAAGGAGGGAAAGTTCTCTCTGGCCATTTTCTCTGACTCCTTAATCATTTTATAAACTTTGTTCATTGCATGGTGTGGTGGTTAAGAGCGGCAGAGTCTTCATCTGCTTTGATTCTCCACTTCTCTTCCACAGGGAGCCTGCTGGGTGACCTTGGACAGGGCACAGTTCTCTAACTCTCTCAGCCCCACCCACCTCACGAGGTGCCTGTGGCGGGGAGAGGAAGGGAAGGCAATTGTAAGCCGCTTTGAGACTCCTTAGGGTAGAGAAAAGCGGGTTATAAAAAACATTTCTTCTTCTTCTTCCTTTTAGTTGCTTTTTTAAAGGGGGGGCTAGACTGAAAAGTCCCCTCCCCAGACTCCTTATCCTCATAGAGGTGTTCCAATTCTGTGATCAATTGGGTTCCCTTTTTTTCAGTTCAGGGGGCAACCAGAACCTTTCCCTGTATTCTAAAAGTGACTGCCCCATCAATTCAAGGCATTGTGAGGCTGCCGGCTTTAATTTTTATTCAAAGAAAAGAAAATGGGGGCTACAGGACTAGATCTGGGGTGGGATAGGGTTCCTAGGTGGGAGGCGCAAAGAAGTCGTCAGTCTGGGAAGCATGGTGCAGTTTTCTACGAAGACTGAGAAATGCTGCACTTAAAAAGTTTTGTTAGGGCCGTCTGATACCTAATAGATGTGTTCTTTTCCCACAGAGCTGAGCTCTACAGCACAGCTGGAACAAAGCGCCACGCAGTCATGCCAGTAAGAACATGGCCAGATATATTTCACGCCATTAATCACATGGGTAAAACCCTTCACCATGCAGGCATTAGGTTGCTACAATCCCAACTGTGGGCTTTCTGTACATTAAAGTGCCAAAGAATTCTTGATGAATAGCACCGGGAGGGAATCAACCCCGAGCGAGATGGAAGCCTCATGCAAAAGTGTGTATATTCAATGTCCAGGGCTCATTCCTCAGGCTTTCTCTGCAAATCACAATACAGCGCAGAATATCTCAGGGGAGGAAATCAAGAGTATACCAATAGAAGGCTGGTTCACACTTTCTGTGGCAGGCACATCAATGCTTCTCTATTGCAAGTGTCTTCTGGAAAACTCATTCCAAAGGGGAGAGGGCTATGTGTGCAGCACATGAGGATGTGGGACAGTCACTCCCAGGAACTGTGATTGTCTGTAGCTCCCTGATACACGTCCAGTCCATTATTGGCCACAGCCCTCCCTTGCAAATGCTGCAGGATTGTCCCAGATGGAAAATTTGATAAAGGAGGAGGAGGAGGAGGAGATTGGACTTATACCCTGCCCTTCACTCAGAATCCCAGAGCAGTTTACAATCTCCTTCCCTTCCTCTCCCCACAACAGACATCCTGTGAGGTAGGTGGGGCTGAGAGAGCTCTTTTGAGAACTGCTCTTGAAAGAACAGCTTTGAGAGAACTGTGGCTTGGCCAAGGTCACCCAGCAGCTGCATATGGAGGGGTGGGGAATCAAACCCCGCTCTCCAGATTAGAGTCCGCCTCTCTTAACCACTGCACCAAACTGGCTGCACTGATGCTAAAGTATCCAATTTGATTTGATGTACAATTGCCTCTTACAAATGTGGTGGTGATGATTAAAAACTTCCGAAAAATCAAAAGCACACTGTGGATCAGCAAGCATGCCTGGAATGTGTGTGTAAAGCACCATCAAGTTGCAGCCGCAAGCCTCCAGCAAGGGGCTTTCAAGGCAACTGAGAAGCAGAGGTGGTTTGCCATCACTTTCCTCTGCAGAGCCTTCCTTGGTGGTTCTCTATCCAAGTACCAACCCTGCTTAGCTTCCGAGATCCAATGAGACTGGGCTATAGCATGCCACCTACCATCAGATAGGAAGAGAAGATAGTCTGCTGGAAGAGGGCAAAGGCAGAAAATCAAATTTTACAGAAGGGCCATTTCTTCAGGAGGAGTCCACATTAGCTCGAGTTAGCATTGTCCTGATTCCCAAATACTGAAATCAAAGTAACAAATGCAACTTAAGGATCTGGAGTGCCTGTCTATATACTATTAGCTACATGTGGCCCCCATCTGCGGATAGTTAAATAAGTGGGTCAGGGCCACATGGAGGCTAAACAGATATTTCAGCAAACATGGGGCACTCCCTAGGTTTGCAGAAAAATCTGAAAATTAAAAGAAATACACAAAAGGGTTTAAATCTCCCGAAAAGTCAACAACACTGGGTCTGGAGAGCCACACTGGGTTCAATGGTGGTAGCTGCACAGCCCAGATCTCCATGTGGGGTCTAGGTAGCAGTGGCAACTGAGCCCAGTAGTGGTGGCTGCACAGCCTGGGAGCTGCGCTGGGCCCTGTGGCACTGGCAGCACAGCCTGGGACCTGCACTGGGCCTGCTGGCAGCCACGCAACCCAGAGCTCTGTGCTGTGGCAGTGCAGCCTGGGAGCCATGCTGGGACCTATAGCATCGGCCACACAGCCCGGGATGTATGCTGAGTCTGCTGGTGGCTGCATAGCCCAAGGATCCATACTGGACCCAGTGATGGCTGTGCAGCCCAGGATTTGCAGTGGGCCTAGCAGCAGCCATGCTGAGTATGCCTCTGCTGCTGTTTCAACCTGGGAACTGCATAAGGCATGCTGCTGCCCAAGGACAGCCCAAGAATCATTCCAGGCCCGCCAGTGGCAGAGATGCAGGCCCAGGAGATGTGCTAGTGGGAGGAGGGAATCCCCCTGTGAGTATTGCGGGCCTGCACTTGTCTCTTACTAATACAAGATGGATAAGTTATTATACCTAGGAACAAGAGGATGCATTTAAAACACTTATTTTCTTTTGCTTCGTCCGTGGTGTTTACCCACCCAGTGTGTGCTTTAAATTTCCTTATTAAACTTCTTTTCATTTTTTTTCTCTTTTTTCTTTTCATTTTAAAGGCAGTCAATCTGATCTTGTCAACCACATTTAGCCCCATTTGGTCTACATTTATTGGAGTTCATATGCTTTGTTTATCCCCCACTTTTCTCCGTACTGGGGACCCTAACTGCATTATGACGTTCTCCCCTTCTCCCTTTTATCCTCACAACAACCCTGTGAGGTAGGCTAGGCTGAGAGTGCATGCCTGGCCCAAAGTCACCCAGCAAAGCTTCCATGGCAGAGTGGGGCTTTAAAGCTGGGTCTCCCTGGTCCTGGTCTGGCATGTTAACCATGTCAAGGAGAGAAAGAGAGAGAGGCCCTTTATGGGACGTTTTTGGCTCATTTGGGTGATTCCGCACTAGACCTCAAATCCTGGTTCAACCCTGTCCCTGAATGTACATTCTACACTACACACGAGTTCACCCCTGTAATTATCTCGGGGTATTTTTATACTCTACACTACATGCGAGTTCACCCCTGTAATTATCTCGGGGTATTTTTATACTCTACACTACATGCGAGTTCACCCCTGTAATTATCTCGGGGTATTTTTACACTCTACACTACATGCGAGTTCACCCCTGTAATTATCTCGGGGTATTTTTATACTCTACACTACACGCGAGTTCACCCCTGTAATTATCTTGGGCTATTTTTATACTCTACACTACATGCGAGTTCACCCCTGTAATTATCTTGGGCTATTTTTACACTCTACACTACACGCGAGTTCACCCCTGTAATTATCTTGGGCTATTTTTATACTCTACACTACACGCGAGTTCACCCCTGTGATTATCTCGGGGTATTTTTACACTCTACACTACATGCGAGTTCACCCCTGTAATTATCTCGGGGTATTTTTACACTCTACACTACATGCGAGTTCACCCCTGTAATTATCTCGGGGTATTTTTATACTCTACACTACATGTGAGTTCACCCCTGTAATTATCTCGGGGTATTTTTATACTCTACACTACATGTGAGTTCACCCCTGTAATTATCTCGGGGTATTTTTATACTCTACACTACACGCGAGTTCACCCCTGTAATTATCTTGGGCTATTTTTACACTCTACACTACACGCGAGTTCACCCCTGTAATTATCTCGGGGTATTTTTACACTCTACACTACATGCGAGTTCACCCCTGTAATTATCTCGGGCTATTTTTATACTCTACACTACACGCGAGTTCACCCCGTGATTATCTCAGGGTATTTTTTGTTTCCACATTACATTGAGGTCACTCCGGTTTCGCCCCACACTTGTCCCAGGATAAACGGATGCTGTTTTAACCAGGGATAAATGCAAGGTATTGTGTCACAAGTTGAACTCTGAAAAAACCAGGGATGAGATCCAAGTGCGGAAGGGACCATAAAGACTGTGGTGCTGCGGTCTTCAACTGGTGCAAAAGAGAGAAATGCCCAGGTGCAGTCCCCTCTGCCTGGGGCTCATTCAAGTCCCTTAGAATTGGTTTGCGGGCAGTGCTCCCTCTAAGTTATAGAGTCTTGTGAGCATTAAAGCTATGAGCGAGCGATTTGGCTGCAGCAGAAATTAGTTTGCTCTGAGTACCTACGACAAAAATGTGTGAGCTGGAGGCTAAAAAACTGTGAGCTGGCTCACACTCAGCTTAGCGGGAACACTGTTTGTGGGGGGGGGTGTTGCTCTGAGAGAGTAGTGAGGGAGTGGAGGAAGGACCCTGGTCTGGGGGCCAGAGGCCAGAGACTTGGGTTGGCTGAGTAACTTCCTCATTCCCGTGGCACAAAAGCAGGTGCCAGAGAGGCCTGTTTGCAAAACAAAAAGAATGTTTTTGGCTGCTGAATGGTTCTCATTCATATACAAATGTATGCAATATTTAATCGGCTCATTAATCATGTATAATGCATGTGATTAATCAGCTAAGGTTTTGTTTTTGTTTTTTAATTGGATGCCTTAGAATTTAATATACGCAAGAACAACCCTGTGTAGCTGTTTGCAGAAGCCTGGAGTCAGTTTTCCCATCAAGTTCCGAAAAGTGCTTTTGCAGCAGCGCAACACCCTTGCCGGTGGGTTATATTGTGGTAAACCCATAGCAACCAACAATTAAAAGAAGCAAATTAGGCTTTGCTATTACGATTAACAATACTGTGGCTGAAAAGCCGTCCAAATCAGCAGCGTTGCTACAAACAGGAAATCCGGTGAACTGCACGAGAGAGATTCCTGCTTTACTGAGGAACCTGTTTCCAGACCAGCAGCAACTGTCTCTTGAGGTCATCTCCACTAGGAACACAGCCAGGTGAGGGAGATTTTGCATGTTGGTGTGTTCTACAGACCACAACTGGGACAAATATTAAGCAGATCACCAGAGCAGCAGCCTGTGATCAAAAGCCACGTGCCAACAGGGGCTGCCATCTTGAAAACAGAGTGGCACGTGTGTTATGCATTGAGCCTGAACTGTACTTGCAAAAGGACTTAGCTTAAGAGGCATAACAATAGCTTACTAGGATCCTAGAATGGACCAGTAGGGAGACAGGGATCCTAGAGTAAACCAGTTGGGAAACGATGTAGTGTAAACAGCCTATCATTGGGAGTGGGGTGTGTTTTGGGTGTAACCTTTTCCAGGCATTAATACCCGGCTTCGGCCAGGAATTTTCAGTCTTCTTTCTCCTTGCTGAAATCACTAATAAACCATGAGCTGATCACTATACGCATCTGAACCCAGTATATTTCAATGTGATTGGCCAAATGATCGTAATATAGAATGAACAAACAGGGATGGGGGGACGTACCTGGAGAAAGATAAAGGCCCAGGCCTCCTCGCTGGTGTCGCACAGGAAGTGACATCATCACACCAATGGGACATTCAGGTGACAACTGGTATTTGGGCAAAAATTCTATGGTAGATGCCAATTTTGCCATAGAGTTTTTGTCCAAATACTAGAGTGTCATCTGGATGTCACTGATGTGATGACATAATTTCCTGGTCAACTCCAGACAAGGAGGCTTGGGCTTGTCTCCAGGTAAGTCCCCCCATCCCTGTTTGTTTGTTCATTCTTTATTACAACCATTTGGCCAATCATGTCCCACTCAGCCTTTCTCTTTCTCCAGGTAAGTCCCCCCACCGCCCACTGGCTGCCAGGAGGGACCTGGCAACCCTATCTCAGCCTAACCTACCTTACATGGTTGTAAGAATGAAAGAGGGTGGGATTGTCTGTGCGTATCACCTCAGCTGCTTGGAGGAAGAATTGGAATAAAAAAGTAATAATCATAAATGAACCTATACCTTTCAATGCTCATCCTCTTACCGCTCGTTTGAGGACTAGGGGAAGGAGGGAAAGTGGCTGGCACAAGAGAAGGGGGAAGGGGGAGGGAAGATGAACCCTCCTCCCCTTCTTGCTTCCTGCCCTCCTTCTTTCAAGGGTAGGGTTGCCAGGTCTTACCTGGCTGCCAGTGGGGGTGCTCCTGCCCCGCCCCCTAAGAGCCCCTCATACTTGATGTGCCTGGTGCGATCATGCTAGGCACATCATCCAAGGGATGCTCTAGCATTTGGGCAAAAATCCCTATGGTCACCATAGAGTTTTAACCCAAATGCTAGAGTGTCCCCCACACAACGTGCCCGGCGTGACAGCTCTCTTCGAGGTGGGGCTGCCCCCACCGACCAGCTGGCCATTGGTGGATTGGGGCCCCCAAAAGCAGGGGAAACCCCACCCCCATCGGGGGAATGGCAACTCTATTCTAGGGTTATCAAATGCCCACTTATGATGGGAGGACTCCTGGTGGACCCATCTCCCTCCCCTGCTTACCAGATGGGAGAAAGGTCCTGGGGTAGAAATGACAATGCACGATGTCACACACCATGTAATGTCATTTCCACCCCAGACTCCGCCCCTAAAGCTCCCAGGGATGCTGGCCACCAGCCTGGCAACCCTACTTCCTTCATACAACTCCACCACTGTTTGTGTTGCTTTCTGGGAGGGCGGAGGGGGAAGGCACATGCAAAGATGGTAGGGAGACAAGGTAATGCATCACTTTATAAACCTCCTCCTCCTGGGCCTACCGTGCCCTGCCTTCCCCTCCAAACACACCCCAACACAAATACCCTACTGGCAATCTAGCCCTAATCACAGCATTATCTTTCCCTCCCTCCATCCTGTCACTGCTGTCCTTGCCAAATACATATTTCAAGTTGTTTGAAAGCCTGGCTTTTGGAAGCAGAGTCAATTAGGCAGATTTACAGGTTCTAGGGAAATCTTGGCGACGAGGCGTCAGCGTGAACTGGATCCTGGGGTGTTATTGCAGGGAGTAAAAAAAGAAGAAGGATAATTTGACCCCCAAACAACCAGAAGCTGGCAGCCGGTCTTTGAGTGCCTGAAATACAATGTCTCTTGTTCCGATGTTCTTTCTGATAGAGATGGTTGTTTTCTCTCCCCCAGGCCCCCCTACCCCTTTTCCTTGCCAGCCTGCAAGACTTGGCACCTAACAAAATAGAGACATTGAAATATTTCAGGTTTATCTCATCCACTCATCTGGTTCGAAGTAGCTCCCGACATGCAGGACTGAGAATAGCATCAAAGGCCCCTTTTTTTCTGTGCCGAAATGGAAGAAATATGTGAGGGGCTGCGAAAGGACTCCGGGAAAGTCCTCCCACCTCCGTTTCTCGTTCCTTCCTCTTATCTTTTCCTGTGGTTGGTGGCTGAGCAGTCGGTAGAGTCAACGTGTGCCTCTCGAGCTTCTCCAAACTGGTGGCTCCATGTGCCAGACTTGCGGGATAGCTAGCTAGTAGCCTGGGTTGATTCGCCTCCAGAAGGCCCCAGGTTCAATTACCAGCAGAGAACCAGTTGCAAAGAGAGGAAAAAGACCCTGGCCAGAAAACAGCTGTGGCCAGTTGGAGCAGATTGTACTGGGCTGAATGCAGGCCCGTAGCTAACACGGGGTCCATGGGGCCCGCCCCCCTAGCAGTTTTTATGGGGCCCCTTCCTGAGCCTTGGCTCCCCTAGCCCAACTCCCCCTGATTGCCTGTCAGCCTGTTGGCAGGGAGGACAAGGGCAGTGATTTCAGGGGCTGCCTCTGGTACTGGGGCTCCTTGAGGAGAGAGGGAGCTGGACCCGGATGCTCCACAGGGAAGGCCTGCCTTTGCGGGAGGGGAGGGGGGAGAGGGAGGGAAGCTGCAGGTGCTGCAGCCGTTGCCCCGGAGCCTTTGATTGGATTAGCAGGCGGCCCCCCCCAGGCTCCCTCCCTAAAAAGTCCTTAGCTACGGGACGGGCTGAATGGACCCAAACAGAAGACAGGGATGCCAAGCCTCCAGGTGGGACCTGGGGATCCTCCAGAATTGCAGCTCATCTCCAGACAACAGAGATCAGTTCCCCTGGAGAAAATGGATGCTTCGGAGGGTGGACTCTACAGCACTGTACCCCATTGGGGTCCCAGTCCTCCCCAGGCTCCACTCCCAAGTCTCCAGAGGTTTCCCTACCTGGAGCTGGCAACCCTACTGCCCATTCCCAGGCCAGGGGGGACCTGGGGACCCTAATTCCTAATCAAAGGAAGCTTGCCATATAATATAACGTTGAGGGAAGGGGCTTTGGAGGCCAAGGCAACCCACCAGCATCTCCAGCTGAAGTGGCTGGAAATGGCTTTTCTCTTGAAATCCTAGATAGCTGCTACCAGTCCAGGTAGACGATGCAACGTTAGGCAGGCCAGTGGCTCGACCGCACCTGCTCATATGGTTGCCAGGGGAAATGGGGGGGGGTTCGTAGGCTGCAGAAGGAAAGGTGAGAGTGATCAACACTGGCACAGAGAAAAACAAGAGAGCAGCAGCTTTGCAGGCAGAAGGCCGCCGGGCCAGTCTCCGGCATCTCTGGTTAAAGAATCGCAGGTAGCTGCAGAGACCCCTCTCCGCTTTGCAGTCCTGGAAAGCTGCGGCCGTTCAGAGCGGGCAATAATGAGCCTGCTGGACAAAGGCCCTGAAGGTGCAAGGCAACTTCGGGAGATCACACTGTTCTTTTAAAAAAACCTTTGACTTCCACTGTTGCAATAAAACAGCTCAGCTTAGACATAACTCAGATCCCTGGTGTCTTTTGACAACAGTTAGTTTGTGGAAACCAGGAGCTGTTTGTTTCACGTCTATCCCACCTTTCTCACCAGCAGGGGCCCAAAGCAGCTTGTGTCATTTCCCTCTCCTCCTCCATTTTATTCTCACAATAGGCTGAGAGAAGGTTTAGCCCGGAGAGGAGACGACTGAGAGGTGATATGATACCCCTCTCCAAGTACTTGAAGGGCTGTCATATGGAGGATGGTGCGGAGCTGTTTTCTGTTGCCCCAGAAGGTAACAGAACCAATGGGTTGACAATAAATCAAAAGATTTTTCAGCTATACATTAGGAAGGACTTTCAGCTAAACATTAGGAAGAACCTCTGAGGATGCCAGTCACAGCTACTGGCGAAACGTCCGGTCCTACAATGCCAAGACCACGGCCACACAACCCGGAAAATCTACAGCAACTAACTTCCTGACAGTTAGAGCAGTGGAACAGGCTTCCTCAGGAGGTGGTGGGCTCTCCTTCTTTGGAAGTTTTCAAGCAGAGGCTGGATGGCCATCTGACAGCAAGGCCGATTCTGTGAATTTAGGCAGATCATGAGAAGGGAGCGCAGGAAGGGTCGCCTCAGTGCTTTGTTCTCCTGGCCCTTTCTTACATGCCCAGGGAAATGCTGATCACCACTTTGGGCTCAGGAAGCAATTTTTCTCCAAGCCAGTTTGGCCAGGGATACTGGAGGTTTTTTGCCATCTTCTGGACATGGAACAGAAGTCACTGGAGGTGTGGGGGGAGGTAATGTGAATTTCCTGCACTGTGCAGGAGGCTAGACTAGATGACCCTTCCAACTCTACAATTCTATGAATATGTGACTGGCTCAAGGCTGCCCAGCAAGCTGCCATGGCAAAGTAGGGATTTGAACCTGAATCTCCCAGATCCTAATCTGGCACTCTAACCGCTACACCACACACAGATTACAAGCACTTGACTCCTGGGTGGCCTCAACAACTATTGCCCTTGTTTTCACTCTTTGCCCCTCCTCCCTGCAGGGACCCAGCATGCATTGCAGCAAAGACAGTGCCAGGAAGAAGCCAGGTTGCCTGTGGTGGTGCATTCTGTGAAACCCTCGTTTTGATTAACTGCAGTGAATCCACACTTTCAAACCATGGTTTTCAGACCCTGGTTCCTCAGATCCTAGCCCACGTTTTGACAATCGGACTCATTACAGCTTAATTAAACCAACGTTTTGCGTGATGCCTGAGTTGGACCTTTCTGTTCGGTGTCTAAAGTCACCCTACTGATCCTCCAGACAGCAGCTCTGGGGTATGCGCCTTCTTATTTTTATATTGGGAGGAAGCCAAGGGAGGCCGGGGAGTTGTTTCTTCAGGAGAGGTGTTAGAGATCTTGGCTTTTGTGACTGCCGTGCTGACGCTTTGTTCTTTTTTACTGTGCTCACCGTGGCAAATCGCGTGCAGAAGTTTAATAAAGGCTGCACACTACAACGAACGAAAGGGCTGAACTGGCCGTTTCCCAGATCACACTCAAGGGGCAAAATGATATATTCATTTTTTCTGTTCCGTCATTCTCTTTTACCAATATTTCTTCATTTTATGCAGCACAGCTGCTGGGTGTGTGATTTAAAGGGGAGAGTATAACTATTTCACTCTTGCCCCTAAATTGGGGCTTTCCCAGCAAAGATGCGGGGGGGAACCCCTAGGATTGCCAGCTCTGGGTTCAGAAATTCCTGGAGATTAGGGTGTGGAGCCAAGGGAGGGTGGGGTTTGGAGAGGGGAGGGACTTTGGTGGGGTTTAATGCCATAGAGACCACCTTCCAAAGCAGCCAGGGGGACTGTTCTTTGTTGTTTGGAAATCAGCAGTAATTCCAGATCTCCAGGCCTCACCTGGAGATTGGCAACCTGACTCCCAGATCCTACTCCAACTCTCTAAGCACTACACCACACTGCCCCTCTTTACAAACTGGAAACGGGGGTAGGTATAGTCCTTTAAAACAAGCTGGGAAACCCACGGGCCACAGTTCTGCCTTTGTGATCAAATGTTAAAACTTCTAACTTTCCTTTGCTCCAAATAAGCTGGGATTGCCAGCAGCACATACTTTCCTCTCTCTGTTTTCACAACAACCCTGTGAGACAGGTTAGGTGTCTGCCCTAGAGCTGTCCCGCTTCCACTGAGGGATCTCCCACCCCCTGCCAGTCCTTCCCACGGCTGCTCAGCTGGGTGGCGGGAGCAAAACTGAGTGGAAACGGGAGGGGCGATGATGTGATGACATCATTCACTTCCAACAAAACCAGAAGTGATGTCGTTGTGGCAGCTGCAGCGTTGTCATGATGTCACTAACAGTCTTGCTGGAAGTGACATCGTTGCATCACTGGTGCCCAGGGCTATTTTTGGGCAGGAATGCACAGGAGCGGAGTTCCGGCTGGCTCCCACGTTGGCCACGCCCAGCAGGAACTCATTAGCATAATAGGCCATACCCAACAGCAGAAACTCATTGGGATTGGCTACATTAGGGGGGTGCGGCCTAACATGCAAAGGAGTTCCTACTCCAAAAAAAGCCCTGGGTTTTGGCAACTAACAAGGTAAATAGAATAAGAAGCAAAAAAAGTGGGTGTGGCTGGATGACCATACTTCTGGTAACACGGGGGTGTGGCCTGATATGCTAATGAGCTGTGTTGTCAGGGGTGTGGCCTAATATGCTGAGTTCCTGCTGTTGGGTATGGCCTATTACGCTAATGAGTTCCTGCTGGGCTTTTTCTACAAAAATAGCCCTGCTGGTGCCTCTGTTGGTTGCTGGCCTCACGCTGGCAACTCGAGTCTGGCTAAAGACCATCCAGTATGTTTCGGGGCAGAGTGGGGATTCAAACCCAGGTCTTCCACCTAACTAGCCTGACTTTCTAAATGCTATACTGCACTGGCATTCTTTAAAAGAGCTTGAGGGCTCTACATGAGCGGTCATTCTCTTTTTCACTGTGGTGGTGGAAAAGGGAGTTAAACCCTGAGAACGTATCAGCGCCTTGGTGGAGTTTTGCTCTATGATCGTCAGCCTTTTTTACAAAACGGTGCTCAGTGTCGCAAGATAGTTTTAACTCAAATGTGGACCTCCTGCCCTTGGGACCCCGATGTGACCCAGCAGTCCTCGTATGTCAGTGTTTGGGACTCTCTTCTTTTACACATCTTTAGCTGCCGGTTTTTAAAAGTCTACGCCTAATGGAAATAAATGGGAGTGATTTATAGTCATTATTTTAATATAGGCTGTTCTTGATATTTTTCTTTTCTCAAAAATCTGGAAACACATTCAGTTTCCCATATGGGGGGGAACACTCACATTTATCTTAATTTACTTGCAGATGGAGTCGGCCAAATCTGTTGTCCATATATGCAAAACATATGTGACATATACAAACTGTTTGAATGTCATAGGCTATGAAAGGGAATATTATAGGTATATTACACACGCATGTGTGTCTGATTTGCAAGCGTAGTAAGCGGAATTCTAGCTCTGCCAAGGCAAAGCGTCTGTTAACAGAGCTGAAACAGACAGGCAGCCCCGGCTGGCCTGCATCATTTCAGACTGCGGGTGAGGCAAAAGGCACAATTTAAAGAAAACATACTCCCTGGACATAGAAAGCTAGCAGATCAGGAAGAAGATTAAAAGAAACTTTCTTCCTCTCCTTGCTTATTTGCTTTCTACAGGTTTTATTTTATACAGGAAAGAGTATTCAAATATGTAATTTCTCACCACCACCATCTGCGCCTTGAAGTACACCGGTGGCTGGCTTGAGGCCTTCTAGTGAACTTGTGGTAGAGGCAGTGTGGTGGTCAGAGTGCCAGGCTATGACTGAGAAGCCAGGGTGCAAATCCAACCCGTGATGTAACTGTGGGGCCAGTCTCTGTTTCTCGGGTTGCCAATCTCCAAGTTGAGCCTAGAGATCTCGCAGAATGGCAACTGATCTCCAGACTACAGATCAGTTCCCCTGGAGAAAATGGGTGCTTTGGAGGATGGAGCCTGTGGCATTGTACCCTACTGAGGGCCTTCCCCTTCCCACACCCTGGCACCCCCAAGCTCCACCCCCAAATTTCCAGCAATTACTCAGCACAGAGTTGGTAATCGCATCTGTCTTTCAGTCTAACCAAACTCACAAAAGGAACAAATCTGAGCGGGAGAAACAAACTTTAGA
Source organism: Gekko gecko (assembly GCA_029375565.1). NCBI lineage: Eukaryota > Metazoa > Chordata > Lepidosauria > Squamata > Gekkonidae > Gekko > Gekko gecko. The sequence continues at coordinate 61,985,633 of JAPDNY010000012.1, read as the reverse complement.
TGAAGGGTAAGATTTAAAAAATGTGATAAAGGCAGGAGTCAAACCAGGAATGTCCTGGTTTGTCACTCAGACTCTAAATAATATATTTGCAATATGGCATTCCACACTTGCATTCCATGAAATTTAGAAGGTGTACAGTCTCTCTCTCTCTCTCTGCAAAGATTTGTTATTTATCATGCATCAAATAATGTGTGTTCATGTCAAAACGTGCCTTTCCCATTTGATTCCTCTGGTTCAGATCAGCAAAACCAAAATGGGAATCTATGTACCTTCCAACCTTCTTAAAAAGAGCTGCTGCTTTTTTTGTCTGTTCTTTTTTTCAGGAGGGTGGGGGAATGGAGGCTTTCTCTATGGAGGTGGTGGCCTCCACGTCAACATTACTGACCGACAACAACTTATGGTAAACAAGGTTGTAGTCCTCTGCGTTGGCACCCAAAGAACTAGGAAAATAATCTGAATATAGGTTAGTTAGATTCAAGTGCAGTAGCACCTTGGAAACTAACGAGAGTTTCAGCATATAAACTTGCAGGAGTCAAAAATTGCTTTTTCAGACACAAGTAGGAATGGTTGTCATTTTAAGTACCTTTGACATTTGATGTCTATACTTATGGACGAAGTGTGAAGACAGGAGCCCAGAGGAAGAAATAGTATTGTACCTTGTAAATCAGTCTTATAAGGGTTTCTAAAATAATAAAAATAAAACACGTTTGTTTTCAGCACACACAGTGTTAACACACTGTTAAATTCTGAGGCCAGATGTAGATGGCAAAGGATTGTCTGCATATCTGTTAACCAACTTGAAGACACTGTAAGAAAAGGGGGCTCAAATGAACAGTCACCCCCTCCCCAAAGACCCCATCTCTCTCATTCTTAAAAGGGGCCTGCTTTCTGCTCGTTTCCCATATCTGCATCCCGAGCAGAAAAAGCATCCATCTGCGTTTTTTCCTGCCCGTCAATTCTTCAGCAATTTTGACCACAACTGGACCCCCTCCGTCGTGTTATGCACTTATCGCTCTCTAGAGGGCGCTTGCCCTTCAGACGCAAGTTTGCATTTTAACCGGAGGCTTCTGTCGCCTTGCCTTGTGCTGCATTAAAGCCGGAGAAATAAAATGGTGCTTCTCTCCCTGTGGTATCAGAAAGGCAACATCAGGGAAGGCGCGAGGGGAGATATTTCATGAGCAGTGTTCTCTCTAAGCTGAGTTAGTGTGAACTAGCTCACAGTTTTTTAGCCTCCAACTCAAACATTTTTATCTTAGCTCGGGAAGAATGGCTCCAGAGCAAACTAATTTATGCAGCGGCCAAATCGGTCACTCGCAGCTTTAATGCCAGCAGCTCACAAAGTAGAATTTTTGCTCGCAAGACTCCACAGCTTAGAGGGAGCATCGTTCATGGGCAAGGGAGGCTTTAGCACCCCTCAAAAATTCAGACTTCCATCCCTCTGCTTTATACCCCTTTGGTGTAATTCAGGTGTAGGCAAATGTTAAGGCTGAGATCTTCAGACTCTTGTCTCTGTGTGTGCCGCAGCTTCCCAAATTTCCCGCATCATTTCTGTTCACATTCATTGCCAGAATGACATGGGATTGGACAAGACAGGGACAACCGTCACTCCACAACAGAAAGTGTTGATCTGAGCTTTCACGGTGACAGATCCGTAGGGCATTTTCAAGGATGGTGCCTGACGTAGATGGCCCAAGTTAGCCTGTTCTTGTCAGATCTCAGAAGCTAAGCAAGGTCAGCCCTAGACAGTATTTGGATGGGAGACCACCAAGGAATACCAGGGTTGCTAAGCAGAGGCAGGCAATGGCAAACCACCTCTGAACATCTCGTCTTGAAAAGCCTACAAAGTTGCCACAGGTTAGCTGGAACTTGGCAGCACTTTCCATCACTACCACCAATGCCTACATTTTGGCCCATTGCTTGGGTTGCACACCCTTCATACGTCCATAGGGCTTGTTGTACAAATGTAGATGTCCTACATACCAACTGACCCTGTTGACCAAGGACAGACCTGATTTCCATATCTTTGACCCTAGCAAATCACTATGTTTATTTCTTCGTGAGAACGCATTTTTAAAAAGTTGTTAGTGTGAATTGCAAGGACTGTCCTTCTATAGGATTCATCTCCCTTCTCAAGGTCTTTGGGAGTTAAATTTGAGTGAGTGGAGGTAGATGCATTTGATGCTCATATAGATACATGCCTGTGCACAGACACCCATGGGCTGTGCATTGCACAGCCTGCCACTGAAATACACCCACAGCAGGTACATCTTGAACTGTTGATGATGTATTGTAATGCAGTAGGGCTGCCAGCCTCCAGGTGGGGCCTGGGGCTCTTCCATTTTTACAACTGATCTCCAGCTGACAGAGATCAGCTCCCCTGGAGAAAATGGCTGCTTTGAAGGGTGGACTCTATGGCATCGTACCATGCTGAGGCCCTTCCCCTCCCCAAACCCCAGCTTCTCCTGGCTCCATCCCCAAAGTCTCCAGGTATTTTCCAACCCAGACCTGGCAACCCTTTAAGGCAGTTATGTGTTTCTAGCATATCTGTAACAACAACAACAAAAACCAACCCATTACCCTCTTGGCCTTTACATCCACAGAAGAGAGCTTCAAAGCGTCCAGCAGGCCATGAAGATAGTGCTGCCGCTTACCAACCAGTAGTGGGCCACTGCCTTCTGCAGCAACCTATCCCCCATCTCCAGGAATTTTGGCACTGAGAGGAAAGGGGAGGAGCCAGTGCCCAGTGTCATTTCCCCCTCCTTGGCCCTCCAGGGGCCCTCCACCACCATAGTAAGTTTCCTGCTGGTTGCAGGCCTTCAAAAATGCATATCAGTGAAAAAGGTGAGACTTCCAAAACTATCTGTGACATGAGAAATACCATGTAGTAGGGGCATAAGGACAAATGGGGACACACACACCCCAGCCACCTGCCTCTGTACTGTTCTCATCAGATGGGGAGGTGAGGATGTCAGCAAAGTCAGTCTCTGGCTTTGTTTAACTCAGCATTGCAGACACGAGCACAAAATGGCTGCCACAACATAAGCAAGCCCCCTCTACAGGGGCAAAGGGTGTGTCTCCCTTTAAACCAGGCCCATTCCACACCAGTACATTGGCTTATTGGGCAGGGTGCCCTCCTTACGGTTCCCTGTGAGCCCCTGATTGGTCAGTGGCCTGTCAATATTTCTTCTTTCCCAGGGAAGAGGAGGGAAGGGAAGGAAAAACTGGCCAGTCAGGGACTCTTTTAGATGGAGTGATGTTTATGGATGCCAAAGCCCCAATACACTGATGTACTGTCCCTTTAAAACCCCAGTTTTCTTCCCTGTTTAGAATCAGGCCAATACGATAGAAGAGGGTTCCCAACCTTTTTGAGCCTGTGGGCACTTTTGGATTTCTGACACCGTTTGATGGGTACAGCCATAAAATGGCTTCCACGGGAATAAGAGCCAGCCACAAAATGGCTGCCGCAGCTTACCTTCGGTCACACAGCAAAGACTCTTCTGTTGTCTTGGCAGCTGCTGCCAAAGCAATTTTTTTTAAATCAGCACAGCTAATCAAATCTCCAACAGCCAATCAAATCTCCAGTGGCCAATCAGAAGCCTAGCTAGGCCAAAGGCCCAAATGGCACTGCCCACTTTCTAAAAATGGCACCACCAGGAAGTGTTGACAAGCGCCATTGGGCAACACGTGAGAGACCTCTGCACTAAAATGAATCCAGGGTGGTTTTGTTACACATCCAGGCAGCAAATTGATTTCATAGCCCATAACAGGTTACAACACCAGGATTATCTTGCAATAAAAAAAAGAGAGAGGGAGAACGAAAGAAGATGAAAACTTTTTATAAATGTTACTGTCCACCTTTCTTTCAATGTAGTTGTGGTACTTTTTTATCTACACGTATCTACAAATATCTACAAATTATCTACATTCTTTGCAGATATGACTCTTTGGTTGAATTGAATGCCTTTTTTTTTCTTACACTGCAACAATCAAAAAGAAGAAAAACACAAATTGCATAATTGTGGAAAGAAAGAAAGAAAGAAAAATAAATATACCAACAACGTGAAAGGCTTGACCAAAAGCTTTGGCACTGATCCATGTACAGGAAAGAAACCCCTTCTGAAATAACAGTGGCCAAGTAAGAAGGTCATATGACAAGCATCTTGGAGCAGGCAAGCAAAGCACACAAGACATTATTACACCAGGTCTTCTTAAGAACAATATTCAACAGCATGGTTTAGTCAGATACTTTAAAGAACTCACAATTCACTGCAAATATTATTTTTCCTTTTTTTAAAAAAAAAATGCATGTTTCTTGCAAACCATTTTAGTATGAATTCAGATATTTGCAACAGTAAAAAAAAGAAAACGTTGAGGAACTAGTTTGCTTCTGCCTGTCAGACACTGCAGGAAACAGAAAGCTCGGCGCTGAACACGGAGCTGAAGTTACCCTGCGGTAGCAATGCTGCATATCCAGAGGGAGAAAGAGAGAGAGAGAAAGACAGGGGATGTGCTCGAGAGCAAGAAGCAGCCTGTGGAATTTGGAGAGAAGAGGCATGAAGAAGGAAGTCACGCCCAAAAGCCTGGGTATGTTTAGGCTAGATGCCGGTCAAGATAGCAAGCATATTTTTAAAGGCTGCCATTAAGAAAAATGAGCTCCTGGCTTTTCAGAGCTGCAAGATGGATAAGCCTGCATCAGGAATGGCTTTGAGTGGAGGAGGGCTTTCCACTGGACACTGCTGAGCAGGATAAGTTGGGGTATAGCTGAAACACTAAATCCTATTAGCTGCCACTTGCTGTTGAGGGCAGGCTCTGTGGCAAATCTGGGTTTGCCTGGCATCACGCATGAAGCAAGCTATCTGGGTCATGTGTTACAATGCAATCCTTCCGCTTGGTGCTCCCTGAGCACTAAGCAGTGGTGATCCATTCCCAAGTCACTATGTTTTAGGATCCTGGCATGAGGGTGGTATTCTTGAGAACTGCCGCCTACTGTAAATGTCTTTGCACCCACGGGAGGGGCCATGATTCAACGGTGGAGCATCTGCTTGGAATGCAGGCGGTCCCAGGTTCAAGCCCTGGCATCTCCTGTTAAGGATCCAGCAGTAGGTGATGTGAAAGACCTCTGCTGGAGACCCTGGATAGCTGCGGCCAGTCTGAGTAGATGACATTGACCTTGATGGACCAAGCGTCTGATCCGGTAGAAGGCAGCTTCATGTCTTCATGCCAAACAAAAACGAACTGCTTCTGAACTTTTCACTGCAGTCCTAAATACTTTAATGTAATACAAGTCCCATTGCTATCACTGACATCTACTTCCATTACGTCCTTTAGGATCAGGAAGCTGGTCTACATTTTTTCAAGGGAAGTAGAAATATTATATTTCTAGATATTTAAATTTTCTATACTGGTTAACCTGAACAGTCGTGTGCTTTCAAAAACAACAACAACGCCACTCACAAAAGAACTCTGAATGGGACTTCTTAGCAAACAGCCCAACAGAACTTGTATCCTATGCATTCCACTTAAGAAGACCAGGGTTACTTGCAAGGAAATTCTTACTGTTTTCAATAGAATGGCTAGACTCAAGTCCAGTAGCGCCGTAGGGACCAAGGGCATTTTTGGGGTATAAGTCTTCTAGAGTCAGAGCTCCCTTCATCAGATACAAGACTTCTATCTTGTATCTCATTTCATCAGATATTTGTATCTGATGAAGAGAAGGGAGCTTTGATGCTGGGAAGCTTATGCCTCGAAAAATCTTCTTGGTTTCTAAGGTGCTACTGGTCTCAGACCTAGTTCTTCAGCAGGGCTTCCCTCTGAAACTGCATTCAGTAGGGCATGCTCCTGAAGTGTGGATTGTGAAGATGCAGCTCAGACTCATTCACTGATAAATCCCACTGCATTCAATAGAATTCTATCCCAAGCCAAAGTGGGTTACTACATTTCTACACAGGATTTTAAGGCAATACTTGGGGAAATGTTTGATTTCCTTATAATAAACCAACAGGAACTTCCAGATCCCTGTTATGTATCTTCTGGTTATTTTAGCAAACATACATTGTTAAATCGGATAGGAACCAGGTATTTTTATACCCAGACTGCCTTGACATCTCCTTACAAAGAATGTCTTCCTTAGACAAGAATGCCCTAAACAGTCTCTTGTGTCCTTCCAGTTCACAGCCGTGATGGCTAAAGGGGGGCTGATAGTTTAGGTTAAGGAACAGTGCACACTTGAAAAATCCATTCTGAACTGAAGGGGGAGGGACAGAACAAGGTGGGTCAGATGAGTTGTATTTGGAACACAGTTCCTTTGGGGAGGCAGCAATTTGTTTAAACCAGAAACATCCCTACCCTTAAAAACAAATACCCATTCTTTACGTGGATGCTGCTGTGTCACAACTCTGAGAGCCTATTTGGGGGGGGTCTTAGGTGGGCTCAATCAGTGTTGCCCCCTGTGGCTGCTGCTCTGCTGAAGTGGGCACTGGGTGGGGTAGCACAGAACTGCCAAGCCCTTAACAACATTAAAACGTGCAGGTGAGGACGCTGGGGAGCAGAAGGTTTTCTTTATTACAAGGATTGTTCAGTGGATACGAAGGGTCGCCTAATAACCAGAGTTGCTATGAACAAACAGACTCAGCGTGCAGCACCTCTCCGTCCCCAGCTGACTTTTAGATATCTATTCCCCACTTCTTTTCTTTCCAGTGGGGCACAAAGCACTTAAAATCATTCTCCACTGCTCCATTTTTATCCTCACGACGTTCCTGTGAGGTAATGACTGTTGTCTGCAGTCTGGTTCCCACATTACACGTCCTGATGAGTGCACTGATGTTTCCTGGATAAACCAGGTAAAGAGCTTCAGTCGCTGAACACAAATGACAATGTGGCGAATGTATACCCCATCCTTCACTCTTTACCTAGCCGAACACCAGAGTCCCCTGGGGTTGCTGTGAAAAGCACAATTCAGCTGTGGCTTATTTCACACACGTAGAAACGGCATATGCCCAATCCCTCCTGGTGGTGACTGAACGGCCATACGCACCAAGATGGCTTCTCCTCGTGGCAAAGTCATTGAATAACCCATGTGCAATAACCAGGGGGCTGCCACAGACAGAGCAGAAAGGCAATGACTGCTAAATACCACCTGGCTGTGTGTATCAGCCCATGGACAGGACCCCAAATGATCCAATGGTATCTTAAGCAGTAGGGGGGAAGACCAACCAATAATGCTAACAGAAGTTGGAACAATCTGACTCTCAGCCAATACCTATTCTGTCTTTGGACCAGCACAAATTAAAATTGTGTTATCTTCTCAAGGCCTCATATAGGGTTTTCCTCTAAGGCTCCCCCTTATACAATTGTAGCACTTTACCCATCATTCCATAGAAGTGAATGAGACTTTTTTGGGTTTTGCCATCAAGTCATGGATGACTCGTGGTGACCCCATAGCATTTTTCAGGGCGAGAGATGTTCAGAGGTGGTCTGCCATTGCCTGCCTCCATAGCACAACCCTGGTGTTCCTTGGTGGTCTCCCATCCCAATACCAACGAAGAAGAAGAAGAGAAGAAGAGTTTGGATTTATACCCCGCCCTTCACTGCCCAAAGGTGTCTCAGAGCGGCTTACAGACTCTTTTCCCTTCCTCTCCCCACAACAGACATCCTGTGAGATAGGTGGGGCTGAGAGAGCTCTAACACAAACTGTCCTTGAGAGAACAGCTGTGCCAGAGCTTGTGATTGACCCAAGGTCACATCAGCAGGTGCAAGTGGAGGAGTGGGGAATCAAACCCGGTTCTCCCAGATTAAAGTCCGTGCACTTAACCACTACACCGAACTGTCACGAAAACCAGCCCTGCTTAGCTTCTGAGATGTGATGGGATCAGGCTAGCCCGGGCTATCGAGGTCCAGGCAAACGGGGCATCCTATCCATTCATGTGTGAGAAAGAGGGAAAGTGAGCTGGAATAGCAACTTCACAAATAAAGTTCGTGGGAAAAGAGACTGCAGTTGGGGGAACTGCAGGAGGGACATCGTGGCCTGCACATTTCAGATCTTGCCGCCCCAAGAATTTGGGAGGGGAAGGGGATCCCTACTGGAGGGTCTGGCTGATTAGCTTGAGCTTTGGGAATACCACCAAAGACAGCCGTTAGTACCTTCTGGTGGGCTGGACTGACCTTGAACACACGTGGACCAAGTATTGGAAAGAGACAAGCTGAAAAAGGCCAAAGGCAGAAACAAACGAGCAAAGCAGTCAGGTGAGAGAGCTTTTGCTGAACTGCATCCTTCCAGACAGCAAGGGGCAGGTGGTTTCAGTATTCCTAGGCGCATTTGCAATATGCCCTAAGCATCTACAATTTGCACCTCAAAGAGAAGGTCGAGCTAGAACTCTTTTCCTGGACATAGTTGTGCTGCTTACACAGGGAGACAGATAGATGTGTATTGCACACGTATTCAGACATCAGCTCCCTCACCGACACGGTGTCAAAACCCAGCAAAATGTGTGCGTTCTGCCCATTTGTTTCCGCTCAAAGGATTTGTTACACCTTCCTTGCAGAAAATTTGAACAACAGGGGGGGAAACACGTCTCTGGATCGTTCCGCTGTAAAGCCTTTGGCGAGATGTTATAATCGAACACACACTGCCGTGGTATTATCGCTACTAGAACTGTTACTCTTAGAATGTTCATTCCGTCGCAAGGCAGTTTACTTCTACGACTCCAGTGCCGTTATTGGGGCCCTTCCAGACAGCCTTGCATGCATGGTATGCAGCCGGCCTGCATTTCGGGAACAAGCGTGGCTCCCTCTGTGCCAACAACACTGCACACGAATTGCGTATTCATGTGATTAGTGTAGCTCCGTGGTGGTAGGATCACGAGTACTGTGCAACAAATCACTCATGCATTTACACTGTTTTCATGCCATTTGTGAAGGGCCAAGTGTGGGTGCTCCCAAAGCTTGGGCTTATTCTCTTTATGCTACAAATCTTACAAGCTCTCCTGCAGGACCAGCATCACCAGTAGGCTTACGTGGGCACTCACCAGCCAATGAGAGCTGCTGGGGGGCGGGGCTCATCATTCAGCCTCGATCTAGGCTCACTGGGTAATCGTGACCAAGTTGCTATGGCTTTTTCTGACCTATCTCTCAGGGTTCTTTTCAGATGCTTATTTACTTCACTTGTGCCCTGTCTTTCTTCCCAACAGGGAGTGGGAAAGGAGGCCCGGTTATACTCTCTTGCCCAGGGCCTACAGAAACCCGGAGCCAGCCCTTCTCTCCTTGAACATTATTTGTTTGCATTCAGTGGAGGTAATTACATTTTGGGGACAGTGAGTGGCTACGGTAGCATTGCTGGGCTGCCCGAACTCTCTGCCCTGTTTGGAACGACAGATTTAATGCCACAGGGCATTCGTTGAATGGCTGAGATACAAAATGCATCTTTTACCTGGCCTACAGTGAGCCAGTGCCCACGTTGCTAACAAACCCCACAAATAAATGCACTAGGGAAGGCATTCGTTTGCCACGGAGATCCCCACAAGTCATTCACTGTGCATAACTGATGTTCACCCTTCCAGGTGCACAAATGCACAGGTCAGTTGCATATCAGCATGCTCTGCCAGTGTTAAACGGATTGATGTGTTTGCTCCCATCATGTTAGACTGGCTTTTAGGCAAACATCAATTTGCTTCAGTTTTGTAGGGCTGTCTGAAGGGCTAGCTGTCCTACCTATAACACGGCAGTGTTGGAAGCAGCCTTTCTCAAGCGCTTTGGACAGGTAAAGAACTGCAAAAAAGAGAGAGTAAAGGTTATATTAAGAGGAAAGCAGCAAGGGGATAAAGCAACATATGGCTTCATTTATAGAGAAAAGGAAAAGTGCAGCTGGCGATCTCTGCGTTGGGGAGGGGGGAGGGAGACCGGTGCTCCCGAACTTGGTGGGAGGTGGTGTGAAATGCTGCAGAGGAAGTCCCGACCTCCATCCATCACTCTGGTGCTGAGCTCAGTCCATCTGATTGTACTCTGCGGAGTTAAGCCGGCCTATCATTTCATCCCCTGGGATCAGGAAGGAAACCAGTCTTGATTGATGAATCTGAGGGTGCAAAGAAGGGAGGTGCAGAGGAGGGATAAAACTTGTGCAAGAGATCAAAGCACACGCCCCTTGCGGAAACGCAGAGGTTATGGTGCCGGTTCTTCCAGCAAGATAGTGCTCTCCAAAAACATACGCTACTGAGCAACTCAAACCATGCAGAAAGCCAGTCAGAGCTCAGGGAACCTTTGGACGGTGACGTTATCTCGGTCCATAGTCATAGCCAGTAGGAGCTCCTGCGGTGGAATACATGTTGGCTGCGGCGGCTGCAGCAGCTGCCGCCGCTGCAGCTGCCGGATTCATGTGGTGGTGATGGTGGTGGTGATAACTGTGTCCCCGGATGCCGGGCAAAGGGTAGGGTGCCGGTCTGCTCTTTGCTCCCAGGTAATGGTCGTAGGCTGAGACCGGATGTTTGTAGGGGTGATGATGAAGGGTCTCCGAGGCAGAGGGCTCCAGCCGCAGTTCGTGGTGTGGAGGGCTGGGCCGGCTTCCTGCCGTACTGGTGAGTGGAACCAGGCCGCCTCCGCCGGGGACAGGGAGCGCCGGGCTCAGCACCCGAGACATGAGCTGCTGGTGAGCGGGATCGGCATGCAGAGGCGTCCCACTGGCTGCTTCCCGTTCGTACTCTCGCCGACTTTCAGCTGCATCTGCAACAAGTGCCAGAGGAAGAAGGAAAGGAAAAGGCACAAGGATCAGTAATGTAGCAGAGACCTTGGCAGCCACATGGAAATTCCTGGTTTCCCAGGACTGATCTAGAGTCTGGAGAGAGGACCAAAGAGAAGCCAAGGAGCCCAGTCCTCTTATCGGTTGTAGCCCCCATGGTTCAAAGGGTGACTTACATATCACTAAAGATGCAGGTGGATACCACACTGTGCCGACGTGGCAGACATGGGGTTGTCAGCACTTCCACAGCAAGTGTTTGGAGATTTGGAGGGCCGTGCCTGGGGAGGGTATAGTTTGGGGATGATATGACATAATTGCTGGGGGACGCTCTAGGAATTCCCCCTGATCTCTGTGGTAAACCAACAGCAAGATATTTTTCTTAGTTTTCATTGATTGTACTCATTCCAATCAGATGGTATCCTGATGTATCTTGCTGTTTGTTGTTACTTAGAAAAGATTGATGATGTTCAGAGGAAGTCTCTTTGAAACGGAATTTGACTCCGGAGATTTTCGTCAACTTATATAACCTATATGTTTCTATTTATCTATTACACCTTCTAATGAGATGAAGTGTTCTGATAATTTCAAATAATGTGAACTTTTGTATTCTTTCACTTATTGACTTTGTATTAAAATGTATCATGAGAACTCTAGTTTTGTAATAATATACTCTGAGTACTTTGCACTTTGGTGCACTTTGATACATTATATAAGCGCGTGTTATTGCAGCTTCACTTGTGTATCTTCTTTTTTGCTGCCCTTCGGTACCTGGCATTTAGTGATCTCATGGCCACCATTGTGGTCAGTAGCCATGGATGAACTTATCCTCCATGAATTCATTCAATCCCCTTCTCAAACCATTTTATCTATAGACCACCTCTGCATCTTGTGGCTGTGAATTCCATATATTTGCTACACACTGAGTGAAAAAGTATTTTCTTGTTTCATGAATCTTTTTTTTCTTTTTGCTGTTAAATCACAGCTGACATGGCGGCCCTGTAGGGCCCTGTAGGGTTTTCAAGGCAAGAGATGTTCGAAAGTGGCCACTTCCTGCCTCTGTGCAGCGATCCTGGAATTCCTGGGCGGTCTCCCCTCCAAATACTGTCCAGGGCCAACCTTGCTTAGCTCCTGAGATCTGACAAGATGGGCTGGCCTGGTCTACCCCAGTCACGGTATCCTAAGTCTGCTGCCCAACAATTTCGCTGGGTGGCCCCAAATTCTGGTATTTCAGGGGACTGAGGAAAAAAATTACCTCTATTAACCCTCCCTACCCAAAATACTCCCTGCCTCTGTTTCCACCCCTTTCACCCAGCTAATGGGAGATGTGGGGAGGGTCCTGAACTTGTACTTAATCATTGTAAAGAGCATACCCTGCAACATTTCACAGATGGAAACTGGGAAACCCTTGTAACTCCCCTATTCTCATACCAATGATTACTGCCTGGGCACCTCACATATTATTGCTGTTCACATTAATTCTTCGATAGTTTGTTTTACACTACTTAAAAAAACCAAGAAGCTAGCATGAAAAACAATGATAAGGCAAGAAAAAACCCCACACATAAACGTCCTACAGTCAGATGGGTAGCCGTGTTGGTTTGAAGCAGCAAAGTATCATACAACATAATGAAGGTGTTAAGCATTATGCTGTATGCTAATTTGCTGCTCACCCTCTTCCTGTATGTATGGACTGGTAACATCCACTTCAATGTATCTGAAGAAGTGTGTGTATGCCCACGAAGACTTATACCCAGAATAAAACTTTGTTGGTTTTAAAGGTGCCACTGGACTCAAACTTTGATCTGTCCTACAGTCTGTTATTATCCACAGTTCAAAAGGAACCTTTCCTGAAGATGCAATGGCATTGCACAGTGCCTTAATGTTAATGCGCTTTGCATTTATGCATGTGTGTACTAGAGACCAAATGCCTGGATTCCCCCCCTCCCCACCATTCAGGGGATTTGACATCTACAGAACCTGGAGTGGAACCTGAATCCCGAACAAATGGCAATTCAAGCAGGAATTTGTTTTTTCTTGAGCTGAGAATAATTGAAGGCAGCAAGAAAAGACGAAGACCCAACATGAGATGGATTGGCTCTGTCAAGGAAGCCAAGGCTGTTAACAGTAGGACGTTTGGGAGGACATTAATTCATTGGGTCACCATAAATCAGAAGTAACTTGATGGCACTTAACACACACATACAAGAATAATTTAACAAGGTGAAAACTGGAACAAAATAGGGACAGCGATATCCCGGGACTAGAAAACAGGACTAATCCCTAAATTTATGGAAGAATTCCTTTTCAGATGCAGCCTTTCCCCAATGCTGGATTTTCACCCAGCAAAACCAGGGTGTCCTTCATTAAAGAGAAGCCAGTCTGGGTATCACCTTATGCTATTTTGTAAAAGGGGCATGTTCTACACCAAGGAATGCAGTTATGCTAGACAGTGGGAGTTTTTTTTCTTTTTCATTTTGCTTCCTTGCTTGTTTTAAACTCACCATTAGAAATAACTTTTACACACACCCCTATGGAAACGGTTCGTTTTAACGTGACTGTGTTCCAGAACCAAAACCAAGGAACGCTTTTGTTGTCTCTTAATGCAAAGATCTTATGTTAACACAGAAGAGAGGAGAAATGCCAGAAATAGCAGCACTTTTTTAAAAAATGAAGTGTTTAACATGGTGTTCGGCAGAAATCTGTGCTCCTGGGACAAGACATTCTGACTGTGATAAATAGAGCTGAGTTGAGTGACAAGTTTGCACACGCTTGAAATTTTTGCAATTGTATAACACTAAACAAATAGAGACTTCTCTTTATTTTAATAGGCCTGGAGTGTGCTGGGGGGGGCGGAAGGGCCCCCCGGGTTTTTCTCTTTGCAATTGTTTACTCTGCGTAATGGAAAGAGAATCGACGTGAAGTTCCTAATGGGTATTCAGGGCTTGGCAGAAGGCTAAATACAACTACTGAATTTCAGGATTTGTGGCACGTTGCTTTAAAAAAAGAAGTAAATAAAATAAAACAGAGCATACAAAACATTAACAGACTGTGGCAAGAATGCTGGGCATGGGGGAGAGATCTTGGACGCTGTGGGGAAAGGGAATGGAAAGGGGGGGAGTCATATTTAGTTGTGCAGGCAATTTTAGAATCAAAATCTGTGACTTTTCCTCTAAAAAAATAAACAAAAATCAACACTGTGCTGAAAGGAATATCTCAAGCAAACTTCTAAGATTATACATTTAATCCCCATCAAATGTACATGAACTGGAACATTTCAAAATGTAGGTGTATTTGTATATTAATACGTGTTATCTTTCCAATGTTTATCCTATTTTATTGTAGTTGTATATCAGGGTATTACAAAAAACACTAAGTATTGGGGAAACTGCTCTTAATAAAGCATCAGTGTGAAAGAGGCTGGAAATGGTTGGAAAACACATCAGTAGAGACTTTCAAAATATCAGGGCAAATCAAAGGACATTAAAGTTTAGTGATGTCTCTTTATTTATAAAAATGTCTCTGAAGGAATGTGTAAATATTACATTTTTTAAAAAATACTGAGCAATTTTTGAGCAGCGCCATTTGATTTCCACTGTAAAGGTGTATATTTTATTTAGTGTTCATTATTTTTAATAATAAATATTTAGTAGTATTAATATTACCTTTGATTAGGTTTTCTTTTTGTATGTATCACCTCATGGCATCGTACAATGTTATTTTGTTGCAGTGTCGTTTGCATTCAGAATGCAGATTTTTTTTAAAAAATTGTCATTTGCCATCATACTTCGTATTCCCACACATTTTTAATGTTTTTATTTATTTATTTGGAAATAGATATATTTCAGACTGCCTCAGCTGATGATTTCCAAAGCAGTTTACGGCATGCAGTAAAGCCAGTAACACAAATCAAAATTGAACAATAAAAACCAGTAACGTAAAAAGCAGCAAAAGCAGCAATGAAGTCATTGCCTTAAACAGTGTGAGTGGAGTTGGGCTAGAGGACATTCACCCCTCCCATAGTAGCCTTCTGTGGCCCTTCACACTGTGGTCCTGTGGAATGGGCACCTTAGGATCCAAGCCATCAAAAGAAATAATAAACGGACAAATGCTGCAGAAGCCAGCAGCACTCTGCTTTAAAACCATCGACGAATAACAGAACAAGCCAGCAGAGATAAGCCATGTGACAAAAATATGTTAACCCCGGAAGGAAAAGTGCGGAACAAAACAACAAAAGAGCTTGAGAAAACACAAGCATTTTGCTTATTGACTGAATGACTGTGCGCTGTATCCAGCAGTTTCTTTGTTCCCACGTAAGGGCACTTCTACCAGCAGAAGAAACAGTTGCTGGTTTTGGCTGACTTTGAACTCGCACGGCAAACCCCCACAATATGCCTACCCTGTTCCTAGTCCTCCCCAGAGATAGTGCTTTGGGGACACCACAGGATGCATCAGGGGGTAGGAGACTCCCATTCTATTTCTAGAAGCTATTTTTAGAATGTACTGCTTTATGTTGCCAGCATGTGTGGGGTAAGGGGGGGGTTTCCCTCTAAGCTGAGTGAGTGTGAGCTAGCTCACAGTTTTTTTAGCTTCCGGCTCATACATTTTTTGTCTTAGCTCAGGAAGGGATGGCTCCAGAGCAAACTAATTTATGCAGCAGCCAAATTGCTCGCTCACAGCTTTAATGCCAGTAGCTCACAACGCAGAGTTTTTGCTCACAGACTCCACAGCTTAAAGGGAGCATTGGAAGACTGCATGTTCCAGTGCACCCTGAATTCCCTTCTCAAACAAACCGGCATAGCTACTGAATCCTGGAAGTGCCCTGAGTGGGATTTTTTTTTCCTTAAGCACTGAAATGTACGATTGCTCACCTGCAGCTTGAAATGGCACAACACAGTGCTTGATTCTGCTGACTGTTTGAGGGGATGCTTGGATGGATATCTGACACCACCCATCCAGCATCTTGACCCTAAACACAACCATGCTTATCCAGTGAGTGCAATCTCTGTGTGGAGGCAGGTTTCCACAAGTAGAATTGCGATGCCAGGTGTGCCAAAACTTTCTGCATGGGGGGTGGGCGGGAAGGTAAATATTATATTTGACTGTTGGGAAATACAGGCATAATTCCATTACTTAACTCAGTGGATCCACACGTCCTCCAAGCTAATGCACAATGCTCCCTGTTGGTAAGCCAGCACAGCAGCCCGTGAACAACCTTTGGCTGCTCCTTTGGTTCTGGGCCTGACAGCCACCCGCCATTAAAGAGTGGTTTTTCAGTTTTAAATGAGGAGCTGCCACAGAGGGAACAGGTAAGCTATCCCAGGTGCATGCATGCTTTGGCTTGTAGATGCATGTCGTTTCACTTCTGGGGCCTTACGTATGAGCAAGCCCCATTTCGAGGCACCTTGTTTCCAAGAAAACATTATTAAAAAGAGGCACCGATTGCAGTTCAGCAGACCTGGGAAGCTGAAGCATTTGGGTCAAAGAGGACTTCTGCCTGGCCTATATGTGCGGCAGAGTGAAAAGGTAATGTTGAGGCACAGTGCTAAGGTGGAAGGGTGTACTACTGTGGATTGCAGGTGAGGAAGTATCTCTGCCAAACTTTCCCCACCTGGCCTAAAAATGAAGACGAAGAGAGAAGAGATTGGATTTATAGCCTGCCCTTCACTTTTGAGTCTCAGAGCAGCTTACAGTCTCCTTCCCTTCCTCTCCCCACAACAGACAACCTGTGAGGCAGGTGTGGTTGAGAGAGCTCTGACAGAACTGCTCTTGAGAGAACTTGTGACTGACCCAAGGTCACACCAGCAGCTGCAAGTGGAGGAGTGGGGAATCAAACCCAGTTCTCCCAGATTAGAGTCCGTGCATTTAACCACTACACCAAACTGGCAAATGAACACAGCATGTTAAGGACTAGTGCAGAACCTTTTAACCTGATGCACTATTTTTTATTTGATGAGAGCTTTTTTTACAGGGAGGAGCACTGAAAAATCATTGGCTATTAGCCACAAGGTATAGATAGGATCTCTCAGTCTGGGGCAGGTGATGCACTCTATTCTTGGTGCTGGGAGGGCAGCAGTGGGAGGGCTTCCAGTGTCCTGGCCCCACTGCTGGACCTCCTGATGGCACCTGGTATTTTTGGCCACTGTGTGACAGAGTGTTGGACTAGATGGGCCATTGGCCTGATTCAGCATCGGCTTCTCTTGTGTTCTTAGGTTCTTATGTTCTCTTATGAGAGATACCCCCCGCCACCAACAGGGGTCCAGCCCATTCTGATGGTGGTAGGAAGTGCTGTCAAGTCTCCACCGGCTTGTGGAGACCCCTCGGGGTTTTCAAGGCACAAGAAGAACATGAGGTGGTTTTGCCATGGCCTGCCTTTGCATAGCAACCCCAGGTGTCCTTGGTGGTCTCCCATCCAAATACAAAACAGGGTCGACCCTGAGTAACTAGCGCTGGCCATTCAAGTCAGGGCCGCAGCCCATTCTAAAGGTAAAGGTTTCCCTTGGTCGAAAGCCAATCAAATCTGACTCTAGGAGCAGTGCTCATCATTTCCAAGCACTGTCTGAAGACATGTCCATGGTCATGTGGCTGGTATGACTAGATGCCGAGGCACACAGAATGCTGTTACCTTCCCACCGAAGCAGTACCTATTTGTCTACTTGCAATTTCTTGCTTTCGAACTGCTAGGTTGGCAGGAGCTGGGGCCAGAAACAGGAGCTCACTCCATTATGCAGCACTCGGGTCTCGAACTGCTGAACTACCGACCTTCTGGTCTGCAGCTCAGCGTCTTAACCACTGAGCCACTGCACAATTATACCACCGCATTCTGCAAAAATGTCTAGACCAGACACACTTCCTGAACTACTCACTAGCCCAATTCAGTCCTCCTCAGCTGCAGCAAAGCTACTCTATCAGATGTCTTTCAGCCATTCTCTGGTCCTGCAAGCATATATACGTCCAGAGAAATAATCAAAATCTGTCTTCATTTTTTTAATGAAAAAGACCCAGCTCCCTTTCTCCATAAGTGTGCGCTTGTTCTGCCTTTGGACAAATAGTGCCTTGTAGGGTAGCCAAATCTTGTTGGGAAATACCTGGAGATTTTTGGGGTAGAGCCTGAGGAGGGTGGGGTTTGCAGAGGGGACTGACCTCAGCAGGGTACAATGCCATAGACTCCACCCTCCAAAGGAGCCATTTTCCCCAGGGGAACTGATCTCTGTCATCTGGAAATCAGTTGTAATTCCAGGAGATTTCCAGGCCCAAACTGGAGGTCTGGCAACTCTAGTGCCTTGGGACACAAAGGGGTTCCTGTTGGGTAAGGCATGGGGATTCCATGTGCACCTCCTATTGAAAGATGTGTGCATGTGGATTTTGTACACTTGGTTCAGTCTCTTTGCTTGTGGAAACCTGTTTCCTAAGGCAGATGGAAGACACTGCAGAAAAGCAAATGTATCCAAGAACAGACTGTTAAGATCAGAATGTAGAGGCAAAAAGCTCCCAGTCTCCAGGGCTTCTGTAGGCACGCTGACACATTCTCTTTGGGAGTGAGGTTTTTTTTTCTTGTACGTCTATAAAGCTGGTCCCAAGTATTGTGTCTTAACTAGTTAGTGGTTCTGGCTGTTAATCACACTTCATTCTAGATTCCCCTGCATCGCAGTACATAGAGCCATGCGCACACTTCCAGGAATTGCAGGGTGAAATCCCTGGTTGTTCACATGTCTCTGATTCTAAATACTTTCCCACCTTGCTGCAGTGAGCACAATAGATTCTCTACCTGTACAATACAAACTCACCTTTCTCACTGCCATTCTGATGCACCGGGGAAGATACTGGATTTCTGGACCTGGCGAAAGCGCTCATGAGAGGCAGGGCCCCAGGTCTGTGGTTTCTGGGCCTAAAACAGGGGGCAAGAACAACCACAATAAATTACAGGGTGCTGACTTAGAGAAATTACCAGATCTTGAGAATACACTGTCACGGAATGCAAACGAGGCAAGCCTGTTGCCAGGGCTTTTGAGGGGATGTGAACAGCCAGCATCTTTAAGAGGGAGAGATTTGGGGCTTGCTATTTTATTTTTGGTTTTAACTGAAAATGTTTTTAGCTATTCTCGTAAGCCACCTCGAACCACAAGGAAAGATGGGCTATAAATATTTTCATAAATAAATACAAACATTTTTATCTTAATACCCAGGTTCTGGCATTGGTTCTTGCCTCTTGGGATGGAACCATAGTGTGTGCCGCCGCCCCCCCGGCAACTAATCCTACTAATAAAATTGGACAGAATTATTACCATCAAAAAGTATACCTGCCGAGAAAGGGGTTAGTTATATATCAATGACTTAAAAATGGTGGAAAATGGCATAAGAATGGCATATAACAAAACAAACAGGGAACTGCAGCAATTTAAAACAGGGGCAATGACAATGTACAAAGACATAAAAGATGGCATATTTATATATCCTTATAGACTATACTGAAAAGAATTGAAGGCTTAGGGAAGGAAAACCCATAGCTGGTAGAAACTGGATGCAGGAATTCCCTGTCCCCACCTCTCATGTCCTGCTTCCTCTTGGAGTCAGGGCCGGCTCGCCCACTAGGCGAGCTAGGTGCTCGCCTAGGGCGCCAGGCCCGCAGGGGCGACAAACGCCCCCCCGCCCCTCCAAGCTCCCGCCACCTCCCTGCCGCAGCCATCACAGTGAAGAGCGCCCCGGCGGGGCGCCCTGGGGAGGGAGAGGAGGTGGGGTGGCGGTGCAGGAGGTGGCGGCGGAGCTTTCCCGCCCTCCCCCTCCCCCCTCGGGCTCAGAGAAGACATGAGGGAAGAGATGGGGGCAGAAAACCCCGCCTCTTCCCTGCCTTGCCTGGGTGCCCTGGGGGGGGAGAGGAGGCAGGGGCGGCGGCGCAGGAGGCAGCGGCAGAGCTTTCCCACCCTCACCCTCCCCCCTCTGGGAGCGGGCCCAGGACTCTCGCGGTGGAGCCCAGCAGGCGGCGGAGGAGGAGGTGTGAGGCCGGGCGGGCCAAGCTCCCTTCCCTGCCCGCCTGCCCACCCGGGGGTTGGCAGGGCAGCGCAGGGACGCCAAGCAGCCCCAGCCGCCGCCCCTTCTGGCCCAGGTGAGTGGAGGCGCGGGGCGAGGGAGGGAGCCCCCTTGCTTCCCTTGGATGGTGGATGGTGGGCGAGGCGCTTGGAGGGGACCCTTCAGCAGCCATGGGACTGTCAGCGGGGACCCGTTTGCATGCGCCTTCTGCCCCTTGTTGTCCCTCTGCCTGCAGCAATGCCCTCGGACACCTCCAGGGCCATGAAGCTCCAGGTCCCACCTGGAGGTTGGCAACCCCTTAACTGGTGGGCGTGGGCACCAGAAGGCAGTCCTGCCTAGGGTGCAAAAAACCCTGGGGCCAGCCCTGCTTGGAGTGACAGTGGAAGAAAAATTTGAAAAGTGGACATTGGGCTAATAGCACTGTGTCACTTCTGGGGAAACCCTGGAAGTGATATCACAAATCTCTAGGAATTCCTGAAAGCTCTATGGTAGGCTGAAGCTAATCTCTTTATCTGCTTGAGAAATGCAACTTCATCCCGAATACTGATTACTTCGGGTTTGGTGTATGACCTTAAATCTCACGCTGTTCCAATGGTTCATTCCCTTCCCTGTTCCTATGTTTTGCATGCGGTTATTCTTTGGACAGGCATTCACTGGAACCAGCTAATGGAATTCATTCGTGGTAGCAAGAATACTACTTGATAAGTTGTTTTCCCGTGTCAGAAATAACTTGCTTTCCCAATTAGCTAAGTTTCCAACAATGTTGTTTGCAGCGTAAAGAGCTTAAAAGTATCCTGTTTCCACCAGTGGCTATAGATATCTCTCTCCAGGAAATCCAAAAGCAAGGCACAAAGGCAGCAAGTTTCTCCCTGGGCTTGTCTCCTGGAATTCTTAGGCAAGGAAAACACAAAGCCTGGGCATCCTCTTAACCCCCAGATCTCTGAAGCCCAACTCTAAAACCTGTACTGAACATACACAACATTTTGCACGCCAAATCAGTCAAGCAAGTTAACACACATTTGCATGATTTTGCTCAATTTGCAAGGTCTTTTTTATATAGCTGTAAAAATGCCAGCATGAACCGGAAGGGGAGAAGCTAAATTGGGAGGTGTGTGCTAACAGAAACCCCAACTCTTACGGCCTGACAGCCTTATCCACAGCCTGCTCCCTGGTTTGTTTTGAAATAAGAAAACAAGACTAGAAAGGGAATTCAGGTTTCCTCTTTCACTGGAATCTACACTTCTGAAGAAGTCAGGTTCTGCCCTTGGGTCCAATTTCACTGTTGTACAGTAAAAAAAACAACAACAGCCAGACGTAGAACAGCAACATAAAAGTTCCTGTTAAAGGTAAGCTGTGGCACTGCTTGAAACAGTGAAGGGCCCTGTGTCGAGAAGCTAGTAGTACAACGTATGAATGATGTTTATTTGCGGTCAAGGGCCATTTATCAAAAATATACAAATCTGTTAAAATACAAACAAATTAGCTTTCAGCTCCAGAAATATTTTGACATATTTAGACATATAACCTTAACATCATTAAAATGTTAAAAGAAGAGTTTAACAATAATTATAATTATAAAATGTCTAAAACTAAACTAATTACGAGTCATGCAAAAGGTACGTGAGTGTTATACTCGATCTACTTCTTATTGTGGAATTAGTACAAAGTAGTACAAAGTTCTGATTCAAAGAGCTTTAATAATTTCAGGCAAACATGGTGGCGTTCTGCTGTACGGAATGTTCTCCCTCTGACTGAACTTTTTAAGCATCTGGGCCCAGCGTTAGGGCTGCCAGGGCTCCAGGTGGCACCTGGAAATCTCCTGCTGTTACAACTGATCTCCAGACGACCAAGATCTGTTCCCCTGGAGCAAAATGGCTGCTTTGGGAGGTGGACTCTATAACATTATATCCTGCTGAGGCCCCTCCCCTCTCCAAACCCCACCCTCCCCAGGTCCCACCCACAAAATCTCCAGATATTTCCCACAGAATTACAGGGCAGCCTCTAAGTGCAATCATGTTTGTATTGCAGGGACATATCTTGAGCTGTTCCCAACCAGGACCTTAGCCGTGGAAGGAAAGAAAGACCAGCCTTACCAGTCTTCTGGATCACAGTCTCGGAATCCTTTAGCAAAAGGGTTGCTGGCAATCTTGAGTTGGGTAATCTGAAAAGAGACGCAGGGTAGGGGAGAAGTAGATGAACATAAGAGGAGCCAATGTTGGGCCAGGCCAGTGGCCCATCCAGTCCAACACTCTTGTCACACAGTGGCCCAAAACACCAGGTGCCCTCAGAAGGTCCACCAGTGGTGTTGGAGGTAGCCAGGGACAATGGGAGATAGAAGTACTAAATAAAGCAAGCATGTGCACTTATGTCCTACCCCCAGCCCAGTTCCAACCATCTATTAATTACACCACTCGGTCTTTATGTATTTACTTGGAAATTAGCTGGAAAGCTGAGCAAAAATACCAATACAATTCATTTTGTTTTAAATTTAAAAGGTTTTAATGGTGCCTTTACCCCCAACTTCTGTTGTCAAATCAGCAAACAGTTAAAAAAACCCATTAAAATCCATATTTTAACACGATACACAGATATTTATAAAGCAACAACTAAAAACGTAAACAGGAAGGAGGGTCAACAAGGAGAAGCCGAATGAAACAAAAGGACGTCGACCGTTGACAGAAAATGATGGTAAAGGGGGACAGATGAATCATCCTGGGGGAGGAATCCCATGACTTTGGGGCCACAGCCGAGAAGGCCCTTTCTCCATTTGCCATGCACCTCAATTCTGTTGACAGTGGCACCCAAAGCAAGTTTCTGGCAGAGCTCTCTCAGCCCCACCTACCTCAATGGGTGTCTATTGTGGGGAGGGGTAGGGAAAGGAGTTTGTAAGCCGCTCTGATACTCCTGTGGGTAGTGAAGGGCAGGTCATAAATCCAGTCTCTTCTTCTTCTGAAAGATTACTGTAATTGTTATGGTAGCTTCACATGAGAGTAAGCGGTCCTTACAGTATGCTGGTCCTTAAGGAGCTGCGGTGGCTCAAGTGGTTAAGACGCTGAACTGCAGGCTGTGGAAGGTCAGTAGTTCAGCAGTTCAAGACCCGTGAGTGCCGCATGACGGGGTGAGCTCCCGTCTCTAGTTCCAGCTCCTGCCAACCTTGCAGTTCGAAAGCAAGAAATTGCAAGTAGATAAATAGGTACCACTTCAGTGGGAAGGTAACAGCGTTCCGTGCGCCTTGGTGTTTAGTCATGCCGGCCACATGACCATGGAAATGTCTTCGGACAGCGCTGGCTCTTCGGCTTTGAAACGGAGATGAGCACCGCAACCCTAGAGTCGGATTCAACTGGCTTTCGAGCAAGGGAACCTTTACCTACCAGCACCTTGGATTGGGCTCAAAAGCCTCTTGGAAGCCAGTGCAGAAGGAACAAGACTGGAGTGATGGAGTCCTTACGACACAGTCCAGTCAAAATTCTTGCAACAGTATTCTCTACCAAATAAAAAAGGTGCTTGGGGAAGGGATCCTCAGCAAAGGCTGATGGAAGACGTTGCAGGGTACCTGTCTCTCCCTTGTCTCCCCCTCTCCAGCCTCTGAGTTGGCAATCAGCAGCCGGCAGTGGAGAGCTCAGTTGGAGCTGGGTGTATAAGGAGCCAATTTCTCGTTGGCTGTGTCTTTCTTCAGGGGCTTGAAGCAGAAGATGAGAAGTACCACTTTGGAACCGGTACTGCGCACTAATCCATACCCGCTTACTTTCACCTCTGTAGGGAGCCAGGGTGGTGAAACGCACTAATGAGAGATACGCTAATGGTTATCTGAGGTCAACAGCAGTAAACCTGGGAGCTTGTTTCCAAAGTTGCTAATACATGCGCGTGGGGCGGTGGGGGAGTAAGGATACGTAGAGGTCTCTATGCCAGCATGGCATGTTCTCTGTCATTTGAGCTACAACCTTCTCCCTAAGGTCATATGGACACTATACACCCAAACCCGTTTAAACTACTTTCCTATAAGGAATCCTGGGAATTGCATAGGGTGGGGAACATCGAGATCTCTGACAGATAATCCCCAGCCCTCACACAAAGCCCCAGTGCTGGAGCTTCCTTACGGAACCGGTTTTAGATTTGCAGAAGGGATGAGCAAGTGCTCTTTGGTTCTCTTTCTCTTTATGTATCTGTTTACATTTTCGTCAGTGGTTTTAGTTCTCTGCATTTCGCTGTTGTTTTTGCAGATTCCTTTGCACTGGGTACACATGCTGTATAGTTTTGGTTTGCAGTGGGCAGATGTAATGTATGGTGCTTACATATTTACTTTATGTATAATGGATAATACTAATTTATTGATGCAAAAAGCGTTCCCGAAAAACACGGGCACATTTCATGTGAAAATTCGGTGCAGGGAAGAAGAAAGTGGCACGAAACAAGTCACGGCGTTCACAGTCCTCGTGAGGAAGAAAGAAAACCAAATGAGGATTTTTCAGGGCAAAACAGCAAACAGTCCTAACTGGAAATCTGACATCGCTCCTCATTTGCAAGATACAACACGTAAGCCAAGGTTCTGCCCTGGGATTGATGTGACTTTTTAAGTTGTGTTTTTTTTCTTGCTTGCAGTTAAAGGGGCTGCTCTTTGTAGACCCGGTTCCCCTTCAAAGGCAAAAGGCACTGAGACCCTTTGAGAGATCTCCGATTCGGCCTTGGAATTCAACCATGTGGTTTCCCTCTGCTCCCCAAAGCAGAATTGTATCCTATGTAACACTAATTCGCAGCCCTGGAGAAAGGCAGCTCCTAAGCTGTCTGCCATGAATGCACTTGTAAGTGGACGCCACATTACATGGCCTCCCCACCCCCGCTGCCGCCACCACAGAGCAGCTATGTATTTATTTCATTCACCAGGGAGAGGGAGAGAGAAAGAGAGAGACAGGGCATTTTTCTATATTTAAGCAAATCCACGGATAAAGTATGAGATTGTGAGTTTCCGGAATGGGTTGAAAAACAAACTTTAAGCCCCTCAGTGACAGTTCCAGCCTTAGAGGTCAAACTGATAGAAAGCAGGAGAGAAGGAGCAGCTGTCCCGAGCCATCAGATGAATGCCAGTCTGGGAAGGCCCAGGAGTCTCTTAAAGGCACAGTGCCCTGCTCGCAGGAAGGGGGGGGGGAACAGTTTCAGGCCCTGTCAAAACTCAAAACAACCATTGTGACTTAATCCTCCCCTCCCCTTGTAGCACACGGTTAAAAAGTGAAAACTTACAGGTGTTTAGTTTTTCACCCAGCAGTTATAAGCACTGGTTTCTTAGAATAAGATTCTATCGCCAAAAGCTTTTACCTTTTAAACGCCATCCAAATGTTGCATTTGCAGACTAGGCCCCTTCCATGATTTGGCGGAACTTTCAAGTATAAACATGCAGGCTTGATTCTCACCCACCCCCCCGCCCCAGTAAGGCATATGAGCTTTAAAATAAAAGGGATGTCAATGTATCAAACTGAAGTTCAAGCCCAGTGGTACCTTTAAGATCAACAAATTTTTATTCAAGGTGTAAGCTTTCATGTGCAAGAACGAAGAAGTGTGCAGGCACATGAAACCTTATACCTTGAATAAAATTGTGTTGGTCTTAAAAGTGCCCCGGGACTCGAACTTTGTTCTACTGCTACAGACCAATATAACTGCCCCACTTGAATCTATCAACATATCAGGCTGTGATGCTGCTTCAGCAGCTGTGTAAGACCACCTT
The DNA here is from genome assembly GCA_029375565.1 of Gekko gecko. Lineage (NCBI taxonomy): Eukaryota > Metazoa > Chordata > Lepidosauria > Squamata > Gekkonidae > Gekko > Gekko gecko. The sequence continues at coordinate 61,960,167 of JAPDNY010000012.1, read as the reverse complement.
TAATGATACTGTGCAGATGCAGCATTTGAGTCACCTCGAATACATGGCAAACATGGGAATCTGGGGCTTGCTCTGATTTCCCTACATTTCCATACAGCAAAACATGTGCAACTCATTCACCGCTATTATTCTGGTTGTACACCCCACCAAACCTATTACTCTATACAGGAACCGCCTGCTTTCTTCTTGCAGAATTCAGTGGTACCTCTTTATAGAATGGTTTATATATGGTTTTGATATTGGCCTTGCTTTTATACCTCTATTATGTTGTATTTTGTCATGGTATTCTATCAATGGGCTTTTAAATTTGTTCTTTTGAGGGGGCTAACTGGTTTTAATTTTTTTAATACTGCCTTGCTGATTAGTCTTTTTTTAAGTTGCATGGTGTCGTCATGGTGTTCCTATTTTAGGATATCTATTGTTCATTCATGCATATTCTATAGCTGTTATGTGGGATTCTTTTTAAAAAAAAAAAATGTTACTGTCTCCAGAAATCTGAGAAAGTTGAAATAACACTTTTACTTTACAAATGCATTACATTTACTGTTATTTGTTCTACACATTTTTATGTATTAACTTTTGTATTTCTGTAATAATTGTATACATACACACTTTCCTGTACTGTTATGAATTTAATTAATTTGCAGCTGTGATTCTAGTGGTTCTTTTATTTTATGCCTATTTACTGTTTTTATCCGGAACATTTACATTGGCACTCTCAGAACACACAAGCAGCTTTCCGTCTCAATAAGAATCCTAACAAATTTCAGGAAAAAAACATAAAATCAGCCATAACCAACAAAAGCAACAGAAATTACCATTAGAATCAATAATACAATCAAAACAGCCTGAACAGTTCCTTAAACGCTAGGAACAGCAAAAGGAACACAAAAGCCAACAGAGAGATAAAAGGTAAAGGTTCCCTTGCTCGAAAGCCAGTCGAATCCGACTCTAGGGTTGCGGTGCTCATCTCCGTTTCCAAGCCGAAGAGCCAGCGCTGTCCAAAGACGTTTCCGTGGTCATGTGGCCGGCATGACTAAACACCAAGGCGCACGGAACGCTGTTACCTTCCCACCAAAGTGGTACCTATTTATCTACTTGCAATTTCTTGCTTTCGAACTGCTAGGTTGGCAGGAGCTGGAACTAGAGACAGGAGCTCACCCCGTCATGCGGCACCCGGGTCTCGAACTGCTGAACTACTGACCTTCCACAGCCTGCAGTTCAGCGTCTTAACCACTTGAGCCACCGCAGCTCCAGAGAGATATCATGTCACAATTGGAGAGGGAGCAACAGAAGCGGAAAGAGTAGGAGGAAATCATCTCAGAGCTTGGAACTCTAAATGATAAGTGCTACTCCCCGTGTAATGAGGGTCTCGCAACATTTGTGCCTAAAATGAGTTGTGAAAGAGGGGTTGTCCAATATGTTGAGGAAAGGATAGGGTTTCCAGCTCTGAGCTGAGAAATATCTGGAGATTTTTGGGGTGAAGCCTGGAGAAGGTGGGTTTGGGGAAGGGAGGGACCCCGGTGGATATAATGCCAGAGGGCCCATCCTCCAAAGGAGCCATTTTCTCCAAGGAAACTGGTCTTGGTTGGCTGGGGAGCAACTATAATAGCAGGAGATCTCCGGTGCCACCTGAAGGTTGGCAACCCTAGGAAAGGAAGTTCATTACACCACCCTGCTGCTTACCTAATTAAAAAATGGTCCTTCAAGCAGCTGTAAGCCCCAGAAGGGGAGAAAGGACAATACCTGTAGAGTGTTGTGCTTTTTCCCAATGTGAACTATTTGAGGGGTTACCCATTTTTTATCAGGGAAATTGCGGGGGGGGGGTTGTTTAGTCAATCCCTTCCATCCCCAGAGCTGCAGCCTTGACACTTCTCAGGGCCCCTTCCACAACTACATAACGCATTAGGGGTTCTAGTCATGGAACTCTAGCACCATCTGTCATTTGGCCTAAGCTGACTTGGTACCAGATAAGCAGCTACATGGAAGGAGTCTTGGTGTCACCACAGAGAAGGCCCTGTCTCTGGTAGCCACACAACAAACCTATGTAAGTGGGGAAAGGCAGAGCAGGACCCACAAATAAGACCTGCCATCTGATTATATTTTCTCAGGGAAGACAAGTTGCCCCAGCTGGAATTCTCATGTGGAACCAGCGTGGTATAATGTTTGAATGAGGACTTAGAAGGCCTAGGTACAAATCTCCACTCAAAGATGAGGTTCATTGAGTGACTTTGGGCCAGTCACTCTTTGTCCATTTAACCTACCTCAAAGGGGTTCTGTGACAAAAAAGTGGAGAAACATGTATGACTCACTTAACTCCTTGGTGGGATGAAAATGTGATGGGCAGGTAGGGGCTAAGTCAACGAGGTGTGATCTGCAAGTCAAATCTCATCTCTGCCTGGCAAGCCACTCTCTCTTACCTTCAATCATAGAACTATACTGATATATAACACAAATAAATCTATAATATCATGACAATAATACTGATCTACCTTATGAGGCTGTTGTACGAGTTACTTGAGTCATGTATGTGAAGTGCTCCTGAAAGTACCCCGTAAATGCTAATTGTATGGTGATGCTGAAGATTAACATTATTGTTATTATTAAATCTATGTACAATGTTCCGTATAAACTCCAATACCAATGCTTGTAACTGGGAAGAAAAAGAAAAGAAATGTGTGCAACTAGTATTTCGCCTGACAAATGATTAATTGTCAAGATGAAAAAAAAAATCATCTTAAAGGCTTTCTCTGGTTCAAAAGATACATTTAGGAAGTCTGAGGTGCTGAGTGACTAATTGCAGAGTCTAACCAAATAATCCTTTCAGCCTTAAAACAACTATATTTAAATTTGTGCCTGAGTTTATACACCACATCGATATTTATTTTGACAAGAAGAGGATTTTTTAAAAAAATCACACCTACAGAAACAGAACCAGTATTATGCTCATACTTCTGAAATGGAATTAAAAAAAAATGTTTCCCCACAATTCAACAAAATGTCTGGATGAACTGGGGGAAGGGGGTTCTCCGATAATGACACTTTCACACATGCCGAATAATGCAGTTCCAGTCCACTTTCAATGCACTTTAGCAAACATTTGTAAGCCACTTTTGCTGTTTCACACCGTAAAATCCAGTGGCAAAGCGGCACATGTAAAGTGCATTATTCAGCCTGTGTGAAAGAGCCAGCAAAGGTGATGGGGCCGCCCCGCCAGTTCCAAGCGAGAGCCGTCTGCCTGGCTGGCTGATCTGCCTTGATCATACTTCTGATCTGATCTGATCAAGACAGGTCGCCGTGTTAGTCTGTCTGTAGCAGTAGAAAACAATGAGAGTCCAGTAGCACCTTAAAGGCTAACAACATTTGTGGCAGGGTAGGGGATTTTGTGAGCACCTGAAGAAGCGAGCAGTGACTCACAAAAGCTCCTACCCTGCCACAAATTATGCAAGTCTTCAAGGGGCTATGGGACTCTTGCTTCGTTCTGTGGGAGCATTGCCTGCACTTCCTCTGCTAGTTCTTTATACAAGCAATATCTCACTGACTTCCAGGAAATTTTTGCTGGAGTATTTACCAGCAAACAAAAAAAGACATGAAACTCTTGCCAGCTTCTTTCAAAGGAATAATGAAGCAAGGACTCCCAGGATGATCAAATTACCCCAGCAACCAAAGCATGGGTTTAGCAGATGAACTGCTCCGAGGAAGCAGGGCTCTTTTTGTAGCAGGAGCTCCTTTGCATATTAGGCAACACACCCCTAATGTAGCCAATCCTCCAAGAGCTTACGGAGGATTGGCTGCATTAGGGGTGTGTCGCCTAATATGCAAAGGAGTTCCTGCTACAAAAGAGCCCTGCCGAGGAGGAAGAGGAGAGCTGCCTAGACGCCCTCAGCCAGCAGCTTGAGGAGAGACTGAAAAAGCCGACAGCAGAACAGCCCGTTCTGACCAGACTGGAGGAATCCTCAGCCATGTGGAAAGGGGCGGCAAGGAGAAGAACCGTGAAGTTTGTTCTTGTCCATCTGCATCTTGCCATGATTTTGTCTGTGGCCTTGACTGTGCCACAGATGCAATGGTGTTTTAAAACCATTCAACTGTTCTCGTTAACGTCCTCACTTCACGTTAACCCAGATTCAATCCCCAGCATCTCCAGTTAGAAAGGACCAGGCAGGAGGTGATGTGAAAGATCTTCTGCCTGAGACCTTGGAGAGCCACTGCCCGTCTGGGTAGACAGGACTGACCCTGATGGACCGATAGTCTGATTCAGTATAAGGCAGCTTCATGTTTGAACTCTAATGTGAATGTGCTGAGGATTTTCTGCTGGAAACCTCTAGTTCCTTCTCCATATCGCTACCCATAGATATTGCTTAGTAGCGTAGTTCTGTTGCTTAATTCTAAAACCCATTATACCATACTAGTTTCATTAAACTGAAGTCGAGCAAGTTTTGTTTTTCTAATTGCAGCCTTTGGACTTCATCATCAAGAAAGTAGGCAATGACACATTTTCAGGCAATACTGTTCCTCGCAAGTATTATGAAGTTCTCCACTATATGTAACCATAACTACAATTTTCCGTCAGTTCTTGTTTTGTTACTTGTTTGTTCCTGCTGTTATTGTTCTTGTTGTTATTGTATTGTAACTTAAAAAAATAAAAAAAAATTTTTAAAACAAAACTATGCCACATGGAATGGGGAATCCCAGCTTTAAGATAACGGAAAGCTTTATGCCATAACATGGAGTCAAGATCCACTGATTTGCTTCCACTTGTTATTCCTGACCACTCATTTCTTTCTGGCCATGGAACTTAGATACGCACAGAAGCTCTCAGCTCTTCAATGGAAGAAGCAGCTTCCCTTGTGAATGTCACACATAAAACAGGAATTCACTATGATTTCCAAATGCCAAATTTGTTTCTTCAAAAATCATGTGCTCAATATTATTGTAAAACAATATTATAAATAAACTCCTGGGTTTTCTGTTTTTACCTTCCTGTAGGTTGTTGTATTAAACTGAGATACGAGAGAGAGCGAGAAGGAAGGAAGGAAGGAAGGAAGGAAGGAAGGAAGGAAGGAAGGAAGGAAGGAAGGAAGGAAGAAAGGAAGAAAGGAAGAAAGGAAGAAAGGAAGAAAGGAAGAAAGGAAGAAAGGAAGAAAGGAAGAAAGGAAGAAAGGAAGAAAGGAAGACGGACCTATGTGGTTGTTCTGGAGCCAGTGGCAGATGTATGAAGTCACAGGGTGGGACTTCATGACATGTGACGGTTGATTTCTGTGGGATGGGAATTTCCAACATGCAATTTGGCCTGGATCAAAGCCATGGTGCTGGAGAAAGAAGACAAATCCCCTTGCCCATTTCCCTGATTGAAAATGCTCCCCTCAAACTGGTTTAGGCCCAGGTAAGGGAGGGGAAAAGACAGGCCTCAAACAGTCTTTCCCCCACCTAGCAGGGCTTAAAGCAGCACGAGAGAGGCAGCTACATTTCCCATCAGTGAAATACGACAGGAGGGAAGAATTCACCCTTCTCTTCCCCAGTCCATATCAGATCTCCCCGTGATGATGATGAAGATTTGCTAGTTGGAAAGGTATGCATCTGCCAGAAATACAACAATTAACAATTGTCAGGGCTTTTTTTGTAGCAGGAACTCCTTTGCATATTAGGCCACACGCCCCTAATGTAGCTGATCCTCCAAGAGCTTACAGAGCTCTACTTACAGGGGCTACTGTAAGCTCTTGGAGGATTGGCTACATCAGGGGCGTGCGGCCTAATATGCAAAGGAGTTCCTGCTACAAAAAGAACCCTGGCAGTTGTTGTATTTCCCAAAACTTGCATTCAAAGCTAAAGGATTCTCCAGGGGACAAGAAGCATACTTAACATGTCTAAATATATGGTTACTCCTAGAATAATTTAGAGTTGGTTTTCCGAAGCTGGTTTTCTTTGGGATAAAGAGGAAATAGTTTCACTCTGCTTTGCCGACCATACTAGTTATGAAAATGTTTCTAGAGCTCTATTTTCCGTAGCCACTTGAATCAATTCTGCATGAAAACTGTTGATAGCCCACATCCCAGGGTAAAGGGAAATGTACTCTTCTTGTAATTTTGGCATTTCAGTTATATGAAAAGTAAACATTTGCTGTGGTGGTATGTGTGTGTTTTTTTTTTAAATCCTAACTGCTTAATATAACCTAAATCAAAAGAATTAATGTACAGTGGTGTGTAAAGTGCTACATGAGGATGTGGGAACCTCGCAGCATAATCCTGTCTCAGTTCAGAAGGAAGTCTCACTGTGGTCCTTTCTGCACTTGGATCTCATCCCTGGTTTTATCAGAGTTCAACTCGCAACACAATACCTTGCATTTATCCCTGGTTATAACAGCATCCGTTTACCCTGGTTATAACAGCATCCGTTTATCCTGGGACAAGTGCAGGGCAAAACCAGGGTGACCTCAATGTAATGTGGAAACAAAAAAATACCTTGAGATAATTACAGGGGTGTACTCAAGTGAAGTATAGAATGTAAAAATACCCTGAGGTAATTACAGGGGCGAACTCGTGTGTAGTGTAGAATGTAAGTTCGGAGACAGGGTTGAACCAGGATTTAAGGTCTAGTGCTGAAAGGACCTGTGTTCAGTGGGGGCTTAAACACAGGTAAGCGTGCTTAGAATTGCAGCCTCCGCTCCAAATAGTGGAACGGAGAATAGACAGCAGCTCAGGACATACAGACGTTTCCTGGCGATTCCAGTGGAGATGGCTGCAGCTAGAATAACAGAGACAGAATTCTGAAGAGAGGCTGGCAGTCAGAATAGACTTTTTGAGAAGCCAGGATCCCACAAACAGTTTTAAAGATGGCGTACCTCCATTTCTTTAAACCATGTTAAATCTCTCCTGTTTAGTCTGATCATAAGTGGGACTACGTGACCTTTGAAGGTGTCGTGGATGGCATCCGGTATTGTTTGGTTCTGAGACTGTTGTTTCCCCGCCCTCCCCCCAGCTAAAGCCCCAACTTGATTGACTGCTCTGAACAATCTATCCTTCCTGCCTTCCCTTCTCCACCTCCCCATCCATCATGTTGCTGGAAATGGGGTGAGGCGGGGACTTTTTTTTTTTTGATAAATGAAGTACTGGAAGGTTTGTGTCTCAGTAATGAATTCCAGATACTCACTCTGTGGTTCTGGTAGGCCGTTACTGCAGTGAAGCGGGTCTCCTCAAAGACAAAGGTCTTAAAGTTCTCCTCGGCATACTTCTCGCTGTCTTTCCTTGGGTCGACGTAGACCACGTGGAAACGAGGCTGGTATCTGTGCATGGAGTTCAAAATGATCTGGATGATAAAACGAGCAAGGGAGATCATAATGGATTCATTCTACTACACCGAGGCAGCATGTTGAGAGAGGAGGGGGCCCCGCACCCACAGACAGGATACCTAATGCTCAGTGTCAGGGTGGGGGACTACACAGGGCAGGGGGGGGGCTGGAATCAGTGGGCATCCGGCTGTCTTTGAAGAGACAGCTAGATTGGAGGAGAAACAAATGAAAGTGGCAAAGTTTATCAGGTCCTGGGATGAATAATTTGGATTGGTTTATTGAGAGGGGGAAAGCCTCACGCTATTAAAAATTAATTTTTACCTGTCAAGGTAAAAATATTTTGTCTCTTCCAGTTGCTTGACAGCATACTCTCTTTGTTTGAGAGAATAAATTCCAACCACTTTTTTTTATCCGACAGAGATTACGTAGAGGACAAGTCACCTCTCCTAGCTAAGTTTCAAGTACCTTCAGTTAAGGGTACAATCTAGCCACCAGTGTTACATTCTGATTTCGGCAGAAGGGATTAAATACATGCTTACTTCTCTCATGGAAATGTGTGTTAAGTGCTGTCAAGTTCTTCCAACCAATGCTCCCTCTAAGCTGTGGAGTCTTGCGAGCAAAAACTCTACTTTGTGAGCTCCTGGCATTAAAGTTGTGAGCGAGCGATTTGGCTACAGCATAAATTAGTTTGCTCTGGAGCCCTCTTTCCTGAGCGAAGACAAAAATCTGTGAGCCAGAGGCTAAAGAACTGTGAGCTAGCTCACACTAACTCAGCTTAGAGGGACACACTGCTTCCAACTTACGGCAGCCTTATAAATTAATGGCCTTCATTATGTCTTATCGTTAACATCCTTGCTTGGGCCTTGCAAATGGAGGGTCCTCGTGGCTTCCTTGACTGAGTCCATTCATCTCATGTTGGGCCTTCCTCTTTTCCTCCTGCCTTCAACTTTCCCTTGCATTGCTGTGTTTCCCAGTGAGTTTTGACTTCTCATCATGTGACCAAAGTATGAAAGCCTCAGTTTAGTCGTTTTAGCTTCTAGGGAGAATTCGGGCTTGATTTGATTTAGAATCCACTTATTTGTCTTTTTGTCCATGGAAATAATGGGATTTCAAAATGCCTAAAACTGCAGTCTTATGAGCAATTAGGTTTCCCTTGCTCGAAAGCCGGTGCTCATCTCCATTTCCAAGCTGAAGAGCCAGCGCTGTCTGAAGACGTTTCCATGGTCATGTGTCCAGCAAGACTAAACGCCAAGGTGCATGGAATGCTGTTACCTTCCCACCAAAGTGGTACCTATTTATCTACTTGCAATTTCTTGCTTTCAAACTGCTAGGTTGGCAGGAGCTGGAACCAGAGACGGGAGCTCACTCCATCATGCGGCACTCAGGTCTCGAGCTGCTGAACTACCGACCTTCCAGCCTACGGTTCTGCATCTCAACCACTTTAGCCACCGCTCAATTACTTGGAAGTAACTTCCCCATTTCAGTTACCAGGACATACTTCTGCAAGGCTGCAGTCCTATGCAAACTTATGCATGTCAACGGGACTTTTTTTGTAAGCGAGCATATTTGTGGTCCACTGTAGATTTGTCTAGTTGGAGTCTTAAAATGATTGCACTAAGCACTATACAGCTGTTATTGATGCAGACTGAAAACTGGGTTTGGATCTAACTGGGAGACCACATGCAAGCCTGCATCTTGCTGCCTCAGTTTCCCATCTGTTAAATGGGCCCTGAAAGTAACTGTTGCAAAATTTTAGGGAAGACAAATGAAGTCCTCCTCGTAACTGCATGTTCTTGGAAGTCAAGCCCCGTTAATTTCAGGGAGCCTTATTTTCCAAAGAACTGTTATTAGGATGATAGCCCTCATCATCCATGGTCAATATAACCTGTTCGAAACAGCAGTGTGAAGAAAAACAATGTACTTCCTTCCCTTAAAAGACATATTAATTGCTTACTTCATAGTGATGTTGCATGGATGGAAGGCATATAGAATGCAAAGAAGTTTATATAGCAGAGTTACAAGAGATATGCCCAGTGGTCACTGTGGTATTTTGCTAGTAGCCCTTTAGAAAGCCTCAGGTTTTGGAAGGCCACACATCTGCCCCAGATGTGACCCCTTCAGCCCTGGGCTCACTCTCTTAACAGTCATTTTCTGACACTTGCAGCCCACCCATAAGAAGGCCTAGATCCACCATCTCACCCTCTTGAGAGTTATCCGCTGTGCTATTGATCAAGCCCTTCGACATGGTTTTATGCCTCCCCCTCGTAACACTTACATGTCCGTTGTCATCCAATAGATTGTTAGTCAGCTTAAGTTTGTCAAAGGAGACAATCTGTTTCATCCACTGAGCTCCCCGGGCTGGGGAATCCGGGTGGTAATGGACTCTCCCAGGAGTTGCTGGGTCGGCCTTGCCAGCTACTAGCCAGGAGGAACTGTGAAATGCATATCTGCACGGAGAGAAAAGCCGGGTCTAAGTTAAGCCTCATGCTTAAGCAGGAGTAAACTGTAGTGCAACAGCCCAGAAAGTTTACTAGACACTGGCAAGGACTTTTCTGCTCTCATGTAGCAGTGCCAGTCCTTTCGTGGCATCTTAAAATTCACCATGGCTCAGAACACGATGGTTGTTTTTTCCAACACAAATCAGGGATCCTATAGGCATATTCCCAAATGCATAGAGGTAGTTCGCCTCGCATGGAAAGCAGAAATGGCTCCAGTTTGTATTTCTGCACTGCATTAGGGTAAGTCCCTATTTGGACCTGTGTTTAAATGTTTGCCAATATGAATTATGTTATTTATTTACTTTATTAATAAATATCGATATGAGTATTAATAAAGTATTAATATTACCTTGCTGATTAATGTTAATTAATGTTAATATTAATACTTTCTCCCCAGTGGGGACCCCAGTGGCATACATCAGGGGTGTCAAACATGCGACCTGTAGGCCGGATCAGGCCCCCCCAGGGGGCTTCTATCAGGCCCGCAGTGGAATTGGCTGTCTTCTGCTTCTTCTTCCTGTTCTGCTGTTGCAGCATCTTTGTAGGTTCGCAGCTTACAGACACACACCTGAACAGCATACTCAAGATTGCAACAGCACAGACATTTTGACGCAATAATTCAGAGCAAGAGGTGTCAGTTACCAGACACTGTTAAATAAACAAAATATTGCAAGAATGCTAATGTTTTAAGCATGTTTTTATTTTAAGTTTTTTAAAAAAAACCTTTGTGTCTGTGTCCTTTATAAAGTTTATATCTCTGCTACCTGGCATTACATTTTATGACCCGGCCCAACAAGATCTCATTTGTGTCAGATCCAGTCCTCATAACAAATGAGTTCGACACCCCTGGCATACATCATTCTCTGGCAGGAAAGTGTGATTGATTTTGTTTATTGCAAAGAGATATTTTATTGCAAAGAAGTTTGTCTTAAAGAGCTGGCATGGCATCGTGCCAAAGAGATTGAGCTGTGAAAGCCCTGGGGATCAGATTTTACCCTTGGCATGAACTCACAAGACCGGCCTTAAGGCAAGCCATTTCCTCGCAGTCTCAGTCTTTCTATCTGCAATATGGGTATAAGAATGGTCCCCACGTGGCAACAAGCTTGTTACAAGGACTTTAATGAGATGGGGTGTGTGAATTGCTGCTGTATTTACTCAAAAGGAAGATGAGGTCTTCTGCTAATACCACGAAGGGGGAAAGTGGGTTGTCTTACATTCCCATACATGTCACAAGTATGAACAGTAATAAAACCTTGTTTTGTGTATCACATTTGGGGGGAAGGGGTCATCTTACATTCAGAGTCTTCTTTCTTTGGGTTAAATGCTAAGTATTTGAAAAGAGACGAAGGCTTGTAGCTAGTACTATTTGCTGATAATTGTTTAAAAAGGAAGAGACACAGAATGGAAATTCTGTGGCCCTAGTTAAAATCATTTTAAGTCCCTCTAAGCTTTTGGAGTTAAAACATGTCTTCTCCCCAGGGCTGGGGAGGGAAGCCTAAAGTTTCAGGGGCCCAAGGAGCCAGGCAAGATGCCATTGAGGGAGGGTAGCAATATTATTTTTCCCCAGGTTATTTATTTATTTATTTAATTTATATCCCCCCCTCCCCCACAAGCAGACTCAGGGCAGGTCACAACAGGTCATTTCACAGTAAAAGCAATATTAAAATATACAATTTAATCCAAGTTTAAAACCAATTCAGAATAAAATGACAGGCCGGTTTGTGGTAGCCCAGAGTGCCTCCTGTGTGGGTACTTGCTAGACGGTCAATAAGGCATCCAATATTATTTATTGTCTGAAGAAGAAGAGGAGGAGGAGAAGGAGGAGACTGGATTTACACTCTGCCCTTCACTTGGAGTCTCAGAGCGGCTTACATACTCCTTCCCCTTCCCCTCCCCACAACAGACACCTTGTGAGGTGGGGCTGAGAGAGCTCTTTCCAGAACTGTCCTTGAGAGACCAGCTCTGACAGAACTATGGCTTGCCCAAGGTCATCCAGCAGCTGCCAGTGGAGGAGTGGGGAATCAAATCCGGTTCTCCCAGATTAGAGCCCACGCACTTAACCACTACACCAAACTGGCTCTGCCGTTATCAGTTGGACTCAAGGTGGATTACACAGAGTGAATCAACACAATTGTCCAGATGGGACATTGAATAAACAATGCAGTGGGATAAGGATGTAGAACTAACCAGCAGTTTAGAAACAGAACTGAAGCAGAGCATAAGAACTAACACACACATTAAATGATGCAAAATTCCATAGTAAGATCCTAGTTGTAGCGTACATGGTGGCGTAGACCAAAATCCCTGATAATTTCCCCCCCAAGTGAGTTTGTGAATCCTCTAGTACAGTGGAACTCTATTGTCCTTGTCGAAAACATCCCTGTTCCAACCACTGATCTTGTCTTCTGAATGTGAGGTGGGTCAGAGAGGGGAGAGTCTTTGTCTGGGGCCTCTGGTGCGCACAGACAAGGGCGTAGACTTTCCAATTTCCCAGGGGGGCTGGGGCTGGGCCAGAGGCATTGCTGTGCTAGGTCCTTAAAAGAACCCAGGCCCAGTGACATCATAGGGAGGAGCCAGTGACATCACAGGCCATTGTCACTATTTATGGAGGCGGAGCCATGTGGCATTCCTGGCTCCTATTATCTCCAGTGGGCCTTCAAGTCTCTCCCATTGTTTGTAATGGGCAATCCTGTCATTTCTTTTATACATCCCAGTTAGTTGTCCCTTTGAAACTGTACCACACATATAGAGTGTACATTCCTTGCCAATGTTCCTTCTGGACTGCACACAGGGCAAAAGGAAATTTTAAAAGGCCTCTGATCTGCATGCCAATCAAGGATAATGATGTGTGGCATAAACATGAGTTAAGTGTTCTCCCTGGATGGTGTACATACCAAGAACATATCTGTTGCCATTTCCCTCTCTTCCTGCTCACCACTCAGGGAAACAAAAGCCCTGTTTACATATTACAGTGAACATATGTACATCTTGCATGGACATACATTGTTAGAAAGAGGTAATATACTTTTGTGTTACAAATAAAAGCAGCCCGCCTGCATCCTCCCCCCCGCCCCAATGGCTCAGAAACAAAGCACGGCATGGGCAAAATCCTCTGCAAAGAACCCTGGAGAACCACTGCCAGTCTGAGCAGACAATGATGACACTGATGGTAGAGAGACCATGCTTAGCGTGCCAAAGGATAAAGGTTTAAACCGAGGAGGTCAAAGAGAACAGCTGTTGGAAAGGATCTTTCTCTGTCTGAGCCTGTAGAGCTCACCTGCATCAGAGCAGACCATGCTGAAGTAGATGGACCAATGGCATGAAGACCAGTGTGGATTGAAGAGACCCATGTTCAGATCTACATTTTGCATGATACTTACTCGGTGATACTGGGACAGTTAGATTTGAGTCCAGGAGCAGCTTAGAGACCAACAAGAGTTTCAGGGAATAAGCTTCCAAGAGTCAAAGCCCCCTTCATCAGGCTGGGTGATATTGCCATTGTTGTGAGGTCAATATAAGGGAAGGGAGACTGGAGGAAGGGTGGAATAAAGAGGGGATTGACAGACAACATGTGAGCAGCAGAGTCCATTGGGATGGAAGAGGAGTTTACAGGAAAAAAATAGCACCAACTGATGTGACCAAGAACACAGATCTTCCCAAACTAAAACATCATAAATTATAGCCTGAACATGAACCTATATTGTAATGCATTAAGTGATGTAGTAGTGGTGACAAAACCTCTAGTGGCATTTAGTTGAACTTCCTGGACAGACAGATGTATTTTCGGTTGCCACTGGCCAAACTGGTCTGACTTTAGAGTGTTGGAACAAGCAGCAAGGCTTGAGGAAGGGGATGTAGATCCATGGTTATAGAAAAGAAGGGGGCTAGGAACTGAGAAAGCAAAGCAGTCCAAATGAAGCACAACACAAAAAGCTGTACATAGTTGAGAGGAATTAGAAAGGATTGGAGATGCACAGTTGGTGTGAAGTACATTTGAGAAATTATAGAAACAGCATGGAAGTTTCTTAGTTGGGGTTAGCTACAATGCTATTGCAAGGTCCACAGAAACCTGTATGACATTTTCAGACATTCTTTCTCATATATTTTAATTGCTTATCCCCTTCCTATAACAATTCCTCATCAGTCTAACAGAGGCATCCTACTGAGGTCTATCCAAGGGGGCTTCCTCCCAGGATTGGACTATAAAGAGCTCTACTCAAATCCTTAACCACTGAGCTTGCTAATACTTTCTCTTCTTTCAGTTCCTTAGATCAATTTGCCCAATCCCCCATCAAACTCAAATCTTATTGGCTCTTGCAACTATGAGTAAATTATTATTACACTTCTATCACATGGCTCTTTCCTAATGATTGTGGCTCCCAAGAATAGGTTGAAGATGATTGCCTGGGAAGCCCCCACACAGCACCATGCCATGGACCCAGATGGCTCAGGTTAGCCTGATCTCATCAGATTTTGGAAGCTAAGCAGAGTCAGCTCTGACTAGTATTTGGATGGGAGATCTCCAAGGAATACCAGGGACATGATGCACAGTCAGGCAATGGCAAATCATCTTTGAATGTCTGTTGCCTTGAAAATCCTACAGGGTTACCATGAGTTGGCTATGACTTGCTAGCATTTTACATCACACCAGGGTAAGTGCGCTTTAATGCCCAGAACCATTTGGGCAAGGTGTAATGTATAACTACTGTCAGTAGCATGAGATGGACCCACAGCTCAATTGGCTCTCATATCACTGCCATAGCATACAAAATAGTAAAACACTCAGTAGCACCTTTAGGACAAACAAACTGTATTGTAGCATAATTATTACGGTAACACAAGGGTTCTCAGAAAGCCACACACACTTTTCCAATCTCACCCCAGTGCCAGTTCCAGTCCTCAAACTCACAGAGAAACCCAAACACTCTCATTTTTGGTAGAATGACACCCCCCCCTCCTCCACCTGGGTGGTTTGGCACATGTAAGCCAATGCCAGAGGTTTGCATGCACCAAGTCACACAGCAGAACCAGAGCTTCCAATTTCAGCACTGGAGCTAGGGATGCCAGCCTCCAGGTGGGACCTGGGGATCCCCTGGAATTACAGCTCATTGCCAGTCTAAAGAGATCAGTTTCCCTGGGGGGGGAAATGATGTTCTGGAGGGTGGACTCTATGGCACTGTGCCCCACTGAGGTCCCTGTCCTCCCCAGACTCCATTCCCAAATCTCCAGGACTTTCCTAACCTGGATTGGGCCACCCTCCCCTCATCCCCCAGAGGTGGCCAGGGGGTACCTGGCAATCCTAACTGGGGCTATTTTAGCAAGGGAGAGGGGGAAGCTGGGGGAAAAACATATAGATTGGGAGAGAGAAGTGAAAGACAGAGGGAAGGGAAGAAAGTCAGACTGCAAGGGAAGCAGCCTTGAGTGGGGGTGGGGGAGCTCACCAACGTTTCCAGCTCTCACACATCTCAAGGGAAAGGGAAAGAGAAACAGAAAGAGAGAGAGGGACAGAAAGCGCAGCCCCCCCTTCCCCCCCATTACAGGAGAAAGTGAGCCCAGGATTTTCTGTATCCTGGAGCAATGTGCTCCGTGCAGCACAAGGGTTCCTGGGTTTTGTTTTCTCCTGCAGCCTAGTTTAAACTGGACTGCAGGAGAAAGCAAGCCACTCACTGATGGCAGGGGCAACCAGAGGCCACAGAAGGGCCCCCCACCTTCCCCCTCCCTCCATTCTTGCCCAGCTCCCCTGCTTGGACTTGCAGGATGGCTGGGTGGCTGCAGCCCTGGGCTCCCACCCAACCCACCCCACCCCACCTGAAACAATCCCCCACCTACTTACCCTTCAGGCTGGTGGCTGCAGCAAGCAGAGGCAGCATGTGCTGCCTCGAAGCCAGCCTCCACGTGCTGCTCTCCAGGCGAGCTGCTGGGAACTGTGGGTGGAGCTTAGCTTCCAGCAGGAAGCAAGCCCCCACCCCCTTGACTTCCGTCCCATTCCTAGCCCAGCCAAACAGACTCAGAAAGCGGAGGGGAAAACCCTCCGCTTTCAAAATGGGGTGGGGGACGGGAGGGGGGGTAGCAAGGCTCTGGCTGACACCAGTTGCCTCCGGGGGGGGCTCAGTACTTTCGGGGGAGGCCTGAGCTCCCCAGCCCCCCTGAAGATGACGCCTATGCGCACAGATATAGGGCAAAAACCCCATGCCATGAAAGCCTTTTCCAGCCTTCCCCCCGGATTTCATCCTTTCAAAGTACATATTGATTCAAGAGTACAGACTCAGACCTCTCCTCCCTTTGCGTGTTTATTTAAAATCCAGCCCTTTGCTCGGTGGGAGAACGATCTTGCCTCGGACTTGAGCAGAAACACAAAGCAAAGAAAAGAAGGGGGTGGGCGGGAGAGAGATACTCAATTGGATGTTATATATCCCATTTCCTTTGACAAGCAAACATTTCTGAAACGGCCTGGGAAGCTGGAGATCTGTCTAAATATTTACATCTTCCGCACCACCATTCGTAGGCACAGGGGCTTTTCAGGCGTCTTGGATCTGCCGAGCGAAGGGCATAATGCGTCTTTCACGGGCCCTTTTCAACTCAAGGTGTTAAGAAGTCAAAGCGCATAACTGCAGCGGGGGTGGGATGGGGGGTAGCGGGGCTGCCTGCGCCAAGTCGCTGCCTTCTGGTCGGCCACCGAGAGAAAGAAGGTTTTGGTAGAAAAGGCACCTCTGGAGGGCCGAGAGAGTGGACCCCCTGGGGGAGGGCTGCTGAACATCAGTCAGACTCAAAGGCGGCTGTGGAGGGAAAGCCCTTTCGGGCATTTGTAAGGCGCCCCCCCCCCAGCACAGGTGTACAGTCCAGCGTTCCCTCTAAGCCGAGTTAGTGTGAGCTAGCTCAGATTGTTCCCTGGAAGGCCAGATCCTGAAGCTGAAGCTCAAATACTTTGGCCACCAAATGAGAAGGGAGCATTCACTGGAGAAGACCCTGATGCTGGGAAAGATCGAAGGTCAAAGAAGAAGGGGACGGCAAAGGATGAGATGGTTAGACAGTGTCATCGATGCAACGAACATGAAATTGAGCAAACTTCTGCGGACAGCGGAAGACAGGAGGGCCTGGCCTAATCTGGTCCATGGGGTCCCGAAGAGTCGGACTCGACTGTGCGACTGAACAACAAGCTCAGAGCTTTTTAGCCTCCGGCTCACACATTTTGGTCTCCGCTCAGGAAGGAGGGCTCCAGAGCAAACTAATTGATGCAGCAGCCAACTCACCTACTCACAACTTGAATGCCAGTCGCTCACAAAGTAGAATTTTTGCTCACAGGACTCCACAGCTTAGAGGGAGCACAGGTGTACATGGCGATCACACACACTAAATAATGCTCTTTCAATCCACTTTCAGGGCTCGTTCCAACTATATTTTACGGTGTGGACTGGCAAAATCCAGTTGGAAAGTGGATCGAAAGCGCATCATTTAGTTTGTGTGTGTGCCTGTGTGTGTGTGTGTGTGATCGCAGCCTTGCAGTCGCGCAATTGCCCCTGTTGCCCCTGGCTCGTCTTGCTTCCCGAAAGGGGGCTGGTTCTTCAGCGGCCGGAGAAATCTCTTTAGGCGGCGGGATCGCCCTCTGAAGGGGCGGTTTCTTGCTCCTTCGTGGGCTTCCCCAGAGCTCAAAGACCGGATAGTTTCCCCGAGACGGGCAAACTTTGTTCCAAGCCCATTGATTTCAGCTCGGAGTGTGGTGTGAAGAGTCCCTAATTTTGGCCCTGCCGGGCCTCGCTGGATTATCCCGGTTTCCCACTTGATCTGGATGCTCCTCGAAGAGGCGGTGTCCAGGCCGGCCTGTTCCTCCTCCCTAGAACAACCAAACCCTAATTGTGACAGGGGGCGCCTTTTGACAACTCCACGTGTATTCTGGAGACCCCCCGCCTGGTCCTGCGCGTTTTTCGAGCACTGATTTCCAGCCCGGTCCTTACTTTTAAGGGAAGTCCCAGTGCTGGAGACGCTGGGAGCAGGGCAGGGCACCTCCAAGGATCCTCCTAAACCACGTAGGAATAGCGGGGGGATCAATAAACCACCTTTCCACACAAGCTCTTAAGGACGGGGCTGCGAGACCGATTTCTTTCTTTCTTTTAACGAACTACAAAACGGGGTCTAATCGGTTACAAATTGCAGACTCCCCGAGGCGCGCACAAAAGACTCCAACGCTGAATCAGAGGACCCGGGGTGGGGACTTTCAGCTCTCTTTTCTTCTCTTGTGGCGTCGCTGCTCCTTTCGGCCAGAATCCACGTGCCAAACGCGGCACCCCCCCCTTAAAACTGTCAACAAACCTGCGTTTCTGTAAGCCTGGCTGTAGTTGAGTTTGATCTACTTGCGTCCCATTTTGACCACTGTTTCAACCGCGCAAACCAGCATCTCTCTGCCGGGACATATTCAGCGGGATGGGGCTGCGATCCTTTGCACGTTTACCCGGGGGTAAGCGCCATTGCATGGAGTGGGACTTACTTCCTAGTAGACATCCGGGGGTCTACTGCTCCCGCTCCGTGGGGCACTGTGTTACAGCGAGCTTTACAAGGAGACGCAGGAGTGGGAAGGACAGAGCCGAGAACCAACAGAAATGCTCCCTCTGAGCTGTGGAGTCTTGTGAGCAAAAAATCCACTTTGTGAGCTACCGGCATTAAAGTTGTGAGCAGGTGATTTTGGCTGCTGCATAAATTAGCTTGCTCTGGAGCCCTCCTTCCTGAGCGAAGACAGAAACGTGTGAGCCGGAGGCTGAAAAATTGAGCTAGCTCACACTAACTCATCTTAGAGGGAACACTGGTCAGGAGGTTCTTAAAATGCGGTGTTTTGCTTAAAAGAGAAAATAATATACTTTACTAAAACGGGGGGGGGACGGACTTTGGAGAAAATTTAAAAAAGGTACAGACTAAGTTTCTTTTACGAGGAGACGCAGGTGCGTGGAGAGGATACAGCCGAAAACCAACCGAAATAGGAAAGCCGGTTTTAGGCGAGGTGGCCGGAACTCAAAGGCTATAATTTCTTAGGGCATCTGGAGACCCGGTCCGGGCCACGTTTCGTAAGAGCCTGAGAAACCGCCTTTGCCGCGACAGTCCCAAGAGCCCCGCCTAGCGCAGCCCTCTAGAAACTCACCCGGGGCCTGCGTGGGTGATGGACACCTGTCCTTGATCGTCCCGGGCAGCTGGTCCTTCGAAGTCTATACTGCCTCTGAACATAGAGACTCTGTTTTTAGCTGTAACCGTCTATTCTCCACGAATGTGCCTTTCTCCCTAAAGCGGAGACCTTCACCGCATCCCGCCGCCATGAATGCGTTTTGCGGTTGTTGTTGTTTTGCGCCAGCCAGAAGACCGACTGCTGTGGATTTTTAAAGAAGCCAAATAGACTCGCTGTCATTGGAGGGTTGGTGTGTTATGATGCCTTTTATGGGCTAACGGGCTAATGTTGCTGCTGATAGCGTCTGGAGTTGAGGAATATTAAGAGGGAAGCGTTTTTTTAAAAATTGATCGTATCCAAAAAATTGATATATCCTGGATTATTTATGGTACTTACAGGTTTTATGTTACTTACTGATATCCACAGCAAGACTGGTGTAACGAACAGAATATCTGAATAGGATCTGGAAAGGGCAACTTTCCTGGGAGGAAAAGGTGAAGAGCCTGGGACTTTTGAGTTTAGAAAAGAGATGACTAAGAGGGGACACAATGAAATTCTCCATGGGTTGGAGGGAGCTGACAAAGCGAACTTCCTCTCTTTCTTCCAAAAGACTCCAGGGCGTCCAATGAAACTGATGGGCAGTAGGTTCAGGAGGACAGACAAAAGGAAATATTACTTAATGCAGAAAGTGGTTAAAATGTGGAATTCGCTGCCAGGGGATGTAGTGATGGCCCCAGGAATAAACATCTTTCAAAGGGGATTAGATAGGTGCATGGCGGATAAGTCTGTCAATGGCTACCAGCCGTGGTGACTGAGGGGAACCTCCCCATTCAGAGGCACTAAGCCTCCGAATCCCAGAGCCAGGAGGCAACATCAAGGGGAAGGCCTCCGCCTCTCTGTCCTGTTGTTGGCGGTCCAGAGCAACCAGTTGGCCCCTGTGTGAGACAGGATGCTGGACTAGATGGACCACTGATCTGATCCAGCAGGGCTCTTCTTAAGTTCGTATGGAGGACAAGTCTATCAGTGGCTACTAGCCATGATGGCTGAGGGGAAATTCCCCATTCAGAGGCACTAAGCCACTGAATCCCAGAGCCAGGAGGCAACATCAGGGAAGACCTCAGCCTCTGCGCCCTGTTGTTGGCCAGCCAGAAGAACTGGTTGACCACTGTGTGAGACAGGATGGCTGGACTACAGGGATGCTGGCATACCAAAGAGGCTACAAAGGAAATAGCTGATGAACTAAACAAAGCAGTAGAAGTGAAACAACTAGGAGATATAAAGCGTCATCTTGGAATGCAAACTGATATTGCTTTATATCTCCTACTAGTTGTTTCACTTCTACTGCTTTGTTTAGTTCATCAGCTATTTCCTCTTCGGTTTGGCAACACAATAACAGTTCACCAGGGACCACTGGTCTGAGGTTCTTAAAGGGCAGTTTCGAACCCCCATTCTGCCAGGGAACCCTGGGGCCAGTCACACCCTCTCCGACTCACCTACATTAGCAAGCTGGTTGGGAGACTAGGAGGGAGGACAGGGGAGATGATGTAAGAGTGGGATGTAAATGAATAAAAATGCCTATCATTGGGATTTGAGGTTCTCTGTGGGCAGGTAGGCTCCTATTTGTTTTTTAAAGTGCAAAAGCAGGAGAGCAAACTCCTCATGTCAGATTCCATGCCTGAATTTTCCATTTATCTGGGTCTGGAAAATTGTACAGCCGGTTGTATCTTTGCTCTTAGCAGAGCCGAAAACAAGACGCCGAAGAGGGTATAAATAAAAGCACGGCTTGAAACAACAAACAAACAAAGTGGGGTTTTACCACCAGTGTAGAAAGTCAGAGAACAGGATAAGGGGTTGTTTTCTGGCTGGGAGGGTTGGCTGCTCTGGGAGACAGCTGGTTTAAATGTCCTGACACTGATTTCCCTGGACTACAAACAGAATTGCATCCTCTCTCTCTGTCTCTGAAGATAGATCCCGGTGGGCAGCCGTGCTGGACTGAAGCAGCAGAACGAAGTTTAAGTCCAGAGGCACCTTTAAGACCGACAAAGGGGATATCTCTTCTGGGTGCAAACCTGCCCCTTTCCTTAATAAGGTTAAGGGTGTTTGCTTGTTTGTTTACTTCCATCGCAGAATTACACTTACCGGTATCGTTTGTCATCCACTGGTACGAAGTCCATTAAGAGCATATAGTCGGCCATGGGGTCCATCCCGAAGATCTTCACCTGGAAAGTGGGGAACATGCGCCTGGGAAAGGGGGAGGGAACAGCACAGAGCAGGAGATGAGCGAAATACCCGGGAGGGTCGCACCGGACTTCAGCGCTTGGAAGGAACACCGAGCCCTCGCGTCAAGCTGCCTTCTCCCACACCAGACCCGGGGGGGGGTCCCACAGGGTCCGTACTGTCTACTCAGACGGGCAGCGGCTGTCCGGGAGCTTTCCCGTCACCTACTGCCTCGTCCTTTTTCCCTGGAGATGCCGGGGGTTGAACCTGGGACCTTCTGCATGCCGAGCGGATGCTCTGCCAGTGAGCCAGGGCCCCGTCCCCTAAACAGGTCTGCTCAGAAGAAAGTCCCGTGTTATGCAGCTGGGATTAATCTCGGGAAAGTGTTTTTAGGATAGTCTCGCGTGTGTGCGTGTGTGGTCCCTATCTCTGTCCCGGGACCGCTGGAAATAAACGCTCAAAAGCGGCGCCTCCTTGTCCGCAGGTGTCGGACCGGTTTCCAAACGGAAGGCCGTCCTCCGGACCTGCCACTTTACTGGGGTGGGGCGAAGACAGGTCGGCCTTCAGAGTCAAGAGGACGCCCATAGTCGTGCCGCTGCGGTCTTGTCTGCTGGGACGTCCCAGTTCCACCGTCTCCCTGGTTCGCGGCCTCACCCCCACAGCCCCTTTCCACCAAGGCGATCCTAACGCAAAACGAATCCCAAAGAGAAGCAGCCTGCTAGTTTCGACCCTAACTGGAAATATACCGTTTGGAGTTTCAGTTGACCCAATGACCACCTTCACGCGACGTCAATGCCGCTGATTTCAAGGACCTGGGAGATTTCCGGGAATTGGGCCCGGGTGATGTCTGGAGCGAACCGGAGCGCATTGCAAATTTGCCCAGAGAAGCGACTAGGCTCGGGCCCCGTTTATGCTGATTCCCATAGAATAATCGAATCATAGAGTTGGAAGGGACCCCCCAGGGTCATCTAGTCCAACGCCCTGCACAATGCAGGAAATTCACCAATACCTCCCCCTCCAATCCGATGCTTGCTTACTTGGGAGTAAGGCCTAGGACTAAGCCACATTGAATTCAGCAGGCCTCACTCCCGTCCTAGACTTTTGCCCAGGGCCCCACCCAGAATGGCCAAGACCGCCCCTGGCTGCACCCAGACTCTGGGGGCATCATATTGTCTGCTGGGACTGGCTCCATATTCTCTTTCCTTCATTTACACCTCCCCTTTCTCCCCAATGGGGATCCCAAGGCGGCTTACAGAAGACGCCTCCCTTTTCTCCTCCCGGGTCTTGCTCCCCGAGTACACGGGCAGCTTCGCGATTGATAAGCAGCCTCGCAGGGCAGATCTTTGGAAGTCACTTCCAGGTATGTAGAAGTTGCAAGCTTCTTTGTGGCTGGGCTGGCGTAGCAGGGGCGACGCGGCTTTCAGTAGCAGGAAGGTAAAGGTGCGCAGGAGAACGAGGCGGCAGAGGCCTGTGGCGGGCAGAGTGGAGCGCGTCGCTTTAGCCACAGGTGAGGGGGGGGAACTCTAGAGGAACACCTGCGCCTCGAACTCTCTGCGGAGACAGGAAAACGGCACCGCAAACAAGACGGTGCTCCCGTCAATTGTTTCGTGCCCTCCCAACTGGCTTCGTCTGCGTTCCGAAGTGGTGCAGCCCCTTTTACAGAGTATCGTCTCTGCACGTGTGAATCGAGCCTAAGTGATTGGAAGGCGTGTCGGGCTGCTAGTAAAAATCTCAACAGCTGGGTTTGGGTTTGGGTTTAGGACGCTGGGAACTGACCCTTTGGCTGAGATCACACAAGCTGAATAATCCACTTCCGATGCGTTCCAGTGCGCTTTCCAACTGGATTTTGCTGTGTGAACTGGCAAGATCCAGTTGGGAAGTGGACTGGAAGTGGATTATTTAGCTTGCGAGACGCCCATCCGGCCGACTGCGCCATGAGGCCGGCTGTGTTGCTCTTCGGCTTCAAAGGTTTAAAACGGGACCCGAGTTCTTGTCGAGGCGGGGAATTAAGGCCGCCTCGCGAAGCATCCAGTCCCTACTTGGGAGTAAGCCCCAAACGGAACCGGTGAGATTTACTTCACACCCACGCAGGCGAGCCAGTTACGCCGTAAATCTTTTGACTTAAGCCGGTTTCAGTCCCCCTGAAATAAATTGGCTTAAATCCAAGCGTAGCTGGTTTGTCAGGGCGGCGTCTCGGGCCTGCGGTGCGGCTGGTTGCAGAAGCCGGGCTGCAGCCGCACAAGAGACGCGGCAGAAATCGATGGCAGGGCACAGAAAATGGGACCGGGTCCTGTGACAAAATTATTCGGAAAGAAGCCTGGAGGGAAAGAGTGGGGGCTGTAGGCTACCCCACTCTGCTTGGGCTGCGCTGCCTGCGGTCCCTGCCTAAGTAGGCCCCTACCTACTGTGTGGGGCTTTGTGTGAGGTTCTTTTTTTTTTTTTTTGCATCCTTCAATGTGTCTTCTTAATACTTCCTATGCTTCACCACTGTTTTCGATCTCTGGTTGGTTCCAGATCTCTACGAGACAAAATCCTAAGGCGCTGTGCGTCGGGACGTCCCAGCCTGCTGATGGTATCGACTGATCCTGGGTAGTCCGCCTGGAGTTCCAGCGAGAAAGGCGGACTGGGAGCCTCGGAGACTATGAATGACGTAGACGAGTCGGGCGGGAGAGGCCGGGGACTGCGCCCACTTCTCAGAGACATTGAAAAGCCTGCCGTCGCACGCACGAGGGAAGCCACCGTCGATCCACTTCCGGTGCACTTCCCAGCGGGGTTTTACTGCGCGAACTGGCGAAAGCCGAGTCGGAGAGTGCGTTGGAAGCGGATTCTTTCGTGCGTGTGACGGCAGCCGGTATCCAGTTGTTGTTTTTAGCTCCCTGCAGTGGGGGAAGGAACCGTGCTCGATTGCGGGGGTGGGTGGGAAGAGAATGTTTTCTGCCCAAGAAAACATTCAAACGTGACCCCTCCAACTTCAGTAAAAAAAAAAATGCTGGCTGTTCTACCCCCGCAGGACTCGAACACCTTCAGCCAGAAGCCGTTTGCAGACCGGGCCCGGAACAGCTGGGGTGGGGTGGGGTGGGGTGAGATGGGGCTGTTCGCTGATGGCGCCAACCGATGGCCCTGAAATTGCAGCAGAGTTTGGTGCTTCGCTTCTGGAGAACCGGCCACGAGGGCAGCAGAGACTAATGATGAGAGCCCTCATCGTGCCTGTGCGATTGGAAAGGAAGGGCTCTGTCCCCGGGGGAAGCCGTGGGATTAAGACGGGATCCGGAGACGGGCGCGGGCGGAGGGGAAGGGCGGGTTGACACGGCCTTGGCGCGAGTGAGTCCCCTCGGCTTGAGCTCCCCCTGAGACTAGGATGGCGCTGCGCAGCTGCTTAAATTGACTCCGCGTATTCTGGGCTCAAGGGTGCAAAAGGCTTGGGGCCGCCTCCTTACCCTCAGTTCAGGGGAGTAAAATAACTTTCTTTTGGTGATCCGTTTCTGGGAAAGGCTCGGAGCTAAGTGACCCCGTCATAATACCGCCCCACGCGCAATCCATCTAACGGGGGGCCAGTTTGGAGCTCGGGGAAGCCGGCAAGGAAAGACTTTGAAACCCCTGGCCTGGTAGACGTCTTTGCCGGCTGACTCCGCCGCCCTCCGCCGCGGCGGGACCAAGAGCTGCGAGCGCGGCGCACACAAACGACCACAACAGAGCTTCCTTGCACGCGTCGAATTAGCCTGTCAAGAAGGGCTCGATCCACCCTTCCTCCGTGCCCCGCTAGTTTTCACGTGCAGGGAGTTTTTTTTCATCAAGCGCCCGTTGGAACAGCCGAACCGAAGCTACGATCACACACACCAAATAATCCACTTTCAGTGCACTTTCCAACTGGATTTCACTGTGCCAGATGGCAAAATCCAATTTGAAAGTGCATTGAAAGTGGATAATTTGGTGTGTATAATTCACAGCCTGGGTGTCAGCAGCGCCCCACCGGATTTTGCTGCGCTTATAAACCGAGTCTCAGCTCCACATTAATTTCTCTAATTGTCTCTCCCCCCCCCCGCCACCACTCAAAATAAGAGGGCGGCTCCCCAGCCTGGATGGTGGCTCGCTCACCCCATTCAGGACCGGGGCCTGGACTTCTGGATTTCTGCTGCGTGTCACTGCAAGGCTGCTCCGACTGTTTCTACACCATTTCACTGTGTCATCCTTAAATGCTTATGCTTTATTTCAGCTCTGATTTCTGCCGGTTTTCAGGTTCCTGCCCTCCAAACCCTGTTTCACTATTCATTGGATGTCCCCTCCTGTTGATCGTTTTTTGACTGACAGGATGTAATCCGCCTTGAGTCGCTGAGAGAAAGGCGGACTATGAATGACATAGGGCTCTTCTGCATTCTCATTTTTGTCACTCGTTTGTCCCTATTGCTTTGGGTCCCCCCTCCTTTTCTACATGTGTTTTGCTTCCTCTGGGACTACCAGAGAGAGCCAAGCACATTGGGGGGACGACGACCCTGAAGCCATAGGAACACATAAGTGATGAAAATCAGAATGCAGAAGAGCCTATCAAGAAATAAATCCAGCTGGGGTAGCCCTGTTGGTCTGAAGCGACAGAAAAAAAATCGAGTCCAGTGGCATCTTTAAGACCAACCAAGTTTTATTTAAGGCATAAGCTTTCGTGTGCACCCACACTTCTTCAGATATAGAGAACAGCATCTCTTCAACCATTGCACTGTTGTCGTTTAATGGCACGCACAAGGCTAGAAGATGAGCTGTATGTGACCACCGGTGGTCTCTCTTTGGGGCCCCTGTAGGTAATGGTTGAAGAGGTTCTGCTCGCTGTATCTGAAGAAACGTGAGTGCACACAAAAGCTTATACCTTGAATTTGTTTTTTGTTGGCCTCGAAGATGGCACTGGACTCAAACCTCATGAAGAAAAAATGCAGCACTAGAGTAAGCCTCCTTGCTGTCAAGGCTGGGAATCCTAAACGGAACCACACCATTCTAAATCCACGGCAGGCAGCGAGCTTAGAAAGGCGTGACTCATTTTAGGATGGCGCTGTACGTGTCTTGGCAAAGTTGACGACGGCACCAGTTGCCTTTCGAGGAGAGTCCCTCCTCCGGCTTCACTGGCTGCTAATCGAATCTCCTCCCATCTCCCCGATTCACAACAGTTCCTTTAAACGCGCCGCGGGGCCCGATGGAGGTTTCCTTGGAAGTAGGTCTCAGTGAATCCCCCCCGGGACTCTCTTCCAGTTCAGTGCGGATCTGACACCCAAGAAATGCCTTTCGGCTTCGATGGGACTTCGATGCAAACACGTCCGCTGAACTGAGTTGCGGACTGTTCAGAGGGAGAGAGAGGAGGGGTCCCATGGGTGCTCCGCGGCCCGCTCTGGAGACAGGTCCCCCTTATTCACCTCCGTTCCAGGCGACCGGACTCGGTTAAATCTCTCCCCCAGGTCACCTCTTCCAGCAGAGGAGCGGACGGGAAGGGGGAGAAAGAAGGGGGCGTCCGGACTGCATGGCTGGAGTGAATTGCCTCAATACACCGAAAGGCATTTCCTTGGAGTCCTGATCCTACAACAGCCGGGGAGCCATCCAGGGAAACGCAGAATCATTGCAGAAAGCAACGCAGCCTTCGGTAGGAAGCGCGCGAGTCCCAATGGCTTCTTAAAAAAAACACCATCAGCGTTATAACCAGTGTTCCCTCTAAGCTGAGTTAGTGTGAGCTAGCTCACGGTTTTTTAACCTCTGGCTCACACATTTTTGTCTTAGCTCAGGAAGGATGGCTCCAGAGCAAACTCATTTATGCAGTAGCCAAATTGCTCGCTCACACAGCTTTAATGCCGGTAGCTCACAAAGTAGAATCTTTGCTCACAAGGCTCTACAGCTTAGGGGGAGCATTGGTTATAACCGGGGGAGCGAAATTTCCACTGCCGTCCTCCGGCTTTGCTACTTACAGATGAAGCGTTCAGCATCGAAGCTGTTGGAAGAGAAGAAGGCCGGTTTGCCGATTTGGGAGTGGAGCCTTCTTTCCCAACCCCCAACCCCCTGCACCCACGGCTGGCCAAGAGACCCCCTTTCCCCCTGACTGCTCGGATATAAGGGATGTCAAAAGCATCCAGGTATGCTCAAGGAGGGAGACTAACCTCCTGGGGCCACTGCCGGGGCCCTTCCCCTAGTCGGCGGGCTGCGAGGGCCTCTAACCAAACTCTGCTCGTGTGACAAAATAGAGGCTGTTCTGACGTCGTTTCCAGACCGGCTGGTCCAAAATCAAAATATAAAAATAAAACAAATCCTCACCACGTCTTTCATTGGGGCCAACCTGAAGGATACAAAATGGCACGCAAAGCTGTCGAGTTTCCAGAACTCCTCTCCAGGCTGGATGTCAAGAAATGATTATTTTCAAAAAGTGGGGCAAGAAAAAAGACGTTTCAGGCCATGGCTTTAGAGGCCTTTTCTCGCCAGCATCCCTGTCATCAATGCGGGCCTGCAAGCAGATTATACGATAGGTGGATGAATTTCGGGGGTGGGTGGGTGGGGGTGGGTGTTTGGCATTATCATGGGATCCCTTCGCTCCTGGCTCGGAGCCTTTTCCTGGATTTCCGAGGGGAGCGTTTTCCCGAAGCCTACCTGCAGCTGTCCTATCTACCTGAAGCTGCGCCTCGGGTGGGTTTGCGTAAGAGACCCCCACCCCACTACTAGTGGCCGGTTCTCCGAGGGCAGGGAGAGCCGCTCTTCTCTCCAGCCCACCCCCAGCCAGGCCCTTGCGGAGAGCAGAAGCTTGGAAAGCGCCCCGGGCTGCGGCGGGTGAAGGCGAACTGTGCCTGGCTGGAGGAGACAGCTGTTCCTGCCCGGCTGTCCCAGGACGGCTGAAGGCCCCTCGGCTCGGAGCCCTGGAGAGAGAGAGCGCCCTCGGCGTGCGCCCGCGCCCCTCCGCCTTGCAAAGTCCAACCGTCTCCCAAATGCAAACTTTATAGGGACCCAAACAGGGAAGGAACTCTCTCTACCTAACTTGTTTCTCCTACTGTTGCACTCCAGTAGCCCTGAAAGGAAAGGAAAGGAAAGGAAAGGAAAGGAAAGGGCGCGCGCGCTCACAAAGAATCTATTCCGGACAAAAGCGCAGCCGTTGTCATTTCAGCTGGTGGATGTTTAAGTCACTTTGGATCTTACCAACCTCCCTCTCTCCTTTTGTTTATGTTTCATGGAGGAAAAACCCAACATTTTATTGGAGAAAGCCCCGAAGTTTGCTTTTTTTGAAAGGATAGGTAGAGAACCTCGTAGACAACCGCAAAGCAAGGCAGGATGTATGATTCAAATAAACGGAGCCCCTAAGGAATGTTCCCGGATGTTTTCACCAGGGACTAGAAGCCTGCCTTTTGATTTTGCCTAAATTTTCACACACACTGCTAGATTATAGGCTTCTCTCTTTTTCAACGCTTTGAAGCAGTTGGGGAAACACAAGCGGGGAAACCACAAGAAATCGTATCTTTGTTAACTGTTTTCTCATTTTAGCTTCCTCCCCTCAAAACGGTTTTTTCCCTACTCTTTCAAAGAGACGCGTTGGCAGGAGACCAGGTTCAAAGGTCTCTCACGCAGACCCCAAGCAACTGTAAGTGAAAACAGGAATCCTTACTCCCAAGTAAAATATCTCTGTGCTCCCAGAAGGGCTATTGAGATTTAATGTTCAGTTTTAGATGTAGCAAATTTTATCTGTCTAAAGACTTGACGCCAGAAAGTCTTTTCTTTAAACCCCAATTCCTACCGTCCCCCTAATCACCGGTGTTAAGTGCTTTGTGAATAATAAAATGTACTTAAATTTGTGTTTCAGAATTTATAACCTGCTATTTCTTCCAGAAAGGCATCTGGGGTTGCTATGCGATTCCACCCTCAATACAGGACCCAGCCGGATTTGATTTCACCGCCTCATCTTAAAACACGCTTGACTCGAAACCCTTCCACGGTTCCACGTGTTAATAGAGTTAAATTGGGGAGGAGGGGGGGCTAAACAAAAAACAGAGCTTCAAATCGACCTCCCTTCCCCCTCCTTTCCTCCTTTCCTCCTTTCCTCCTTTCCCCCTTCCCTCCCTCCCTCCCTACTTCCTTCCTTCCTTCCTTCCTTCCTTCCTTCCTTCCTTCCTTCCGTCCGTCCGTCCGTCCGTCCGTCCGTCCGTCCGTCCGTTCGTTCTTTTGGTAGAAACGCTAACAAAGAGGGAGGCAGACTCTCTGGGAACCAGATCCACGCTAAGAAAATCCGTCCGAATTAAATCCGGAATTATTATTTCTTTGGTCCAACTAGAAAACCCTGCCAGACTCCAGAACAGAAACAGTGGGCGAGCTGCGCGTATCTGAAGCAGGCCAAAACGTCACCCTCGATCTGTTCGTTCCTGCGGTACCAAAAGGGATCTTGTTCGGCTTTACTGCCGCAGAGCAGCCCGCCCGCTCCATCCACCCCCCCTTCCTGGCATGCGCAGCCTTTGTTTTCTTGCCCTTTCCTCCGGCTCCAGAAGGCAGGCTGGCTGGCTGGCTCTCTGGTTTCACGCCGACGGCTGCCTCTCTCGGCTCGCCTTAACTTTATCTCTCGGAGGCCGGGAAAGGCTTCTTTCGAACCCCCCCCAGCTTTCGGGGCTGCCCGGCCACCTTCTGCCCCCTTGCCTCGACAGCTAACCCCGGTGTAGTAGGGTAGGGACTGACGCGCCAGGGAAATCTGGGCTGCTGGCGATCAGAGTAGCAGAAGGGAAACTTTTCTCTTGCGCCGAGTGGCTTCGGAGGGCAACCGGAGGCCTCCAATAATTTGCCCTGCTTGCTGCGAGACGCTCTCTCGGGTAGTACAGTCTGGTGGGGCTGGGCCCACTTTTATCCCCCCACCCCCATCATAAGTGGGAAAAGATTAGCTCCCGAGGCAGGCCGAGAGGAAGGCCACAGATTCCTGTGCAGGCTCCCCTGGGGATTCAAGGCCCCCCCCGCATCCCACCCTTGAAATCCTCCTGTCCACCCTGGGATTCCGCCGGGAGAGAGGAAAACCCCAGTCCCCTGCTCCGAAGTAGGCCTCACCGGTTTCAAAACTTTACTCCCCGATAAAGGCGCGTAGGGGTGAAAGTTCGCCATCCGACACCCACTGGTTTGGGAGGGAAGCGAGGCTCGCTTTGGAGCAAAGGCCGGTGAATGGCGAGGAGGGGAGGGTGCGGGGCTCTGCAGAGCCATTCCGGATCCAGGGAATCCCTCACTCACTCCGCGTAGGACTGCGCGGCAGAAGAAGTCCCGCGGAAACCGACGGGGACGTCTAAAATGGTGCATTTATGCTTGCATCGTCTGCCCTTGCCCATCCCCCAACTGGGGCCAGATATAATATCTCCTGCATGCAGAGATTTGTCAAGAAGAGGTGGGGTGTGTGTGGAATGGATATGGAATTCTGTCCCCGTCTGCGAATCCCCATTCACTTGAAAGCCCAGCTGTACGCAAACAAGGGCCTTACGGCTTTACCGTCAATATTGGCCCAAGACCGCCCGGGATAAACTGCCTCGAGAATACCTGCAGAGAACCTCATTTGGTTCTCTTATGACCGAGGGAGAGGGGAGTTATTTCCCAGGGATGAGATCCAAAGCGGCACACACACACGTGCAGAATTTAGATCCTAAGAATTTGCAGTGCCCAATCCTGGGAAACCACACCGAGGGGTTCATCTTCGCCCTGTTCTCTGCCCGCGATCCACCAGGGATCTAAGCGTCCAGGATACCGCCCACCACCAGCGTTCCCTCTAAGCTGAGTCAGTGTGAGCTAGCTCACCGGTTTTTAGCCTCGGGCTCTCACATTTTTGTCTTAGCTCAGGAAGGAGGGCTCCAGAGCAAACTCATTGATGCAGCAGCCAAATCGCTCGTTCACAGTTTTAATGCCAGTAGCTCACAAAGTAGGATTTTTGCTCACAGGACTCCACAGCTTAGAGGGAGCATTGCCCCCCCCCACCCGCTTGAAAACCGATGAGATATAAATTTACAAGGAACCTGTGATTATATAATATAAATTTAGAAGGAACTTAGGTTTGGGCTTTCTTCCCAAGGACGGCATTGCAACCGAAAAAAGCAAAAGCAGAAAACAATTCAGCTCCAGGGAGTCGTGGGTCGTCTTGTGAGTAGCAGGGAAATTCCTGCCGTGGATTGATGGCAGCGTGTCCTCTCCCTCGGTTAAAAATAAATAAATCCCTGGGCGACATTTGCACCGGGACCAACTGCAAATTGTCCTTTCTTAGGGAAATATTTAAAAGGGCACCTCCTGGACCACACAGCAGATACAAAACACACACTTCTTCTTTTTTTTAAAAAAAAGAAAAATACATTTCATAACGAGGTGCGTCCAGTTCTAAATTTTCTAAAAGAAATTACGCGCAAGGAGGCCGAGAGGATTTATTCTCTTGGGTCCCCTCCCGCCGCTTATTAACTGGAAGAGGTGAAAACTGCCGCTTCCCACGTCAAGATAAAAAATTTTTTACGAGGCTCTGCCTGTCCGCCTCGACCTTCTCCCCCTTCGGAGCCGTGTAAACACCCGCCCGCGGAAGGCGCTCTCGGCGCGACTCCCCGCCCCGCAAGCCCCCAAACCCACCCGCCCAAACGGCGACGAAACGCAGAGCTTGTCCTTACAGAAACACAAATGACTAAAAGCAGATTACTCTGGAAAACTGGGGGGGGGGGAGAGAAATCTCTCTCTGTGTTCTTTGAACGCAGGCCTATAGACGTGCCCTGCTTTCCCCCGAAGGGGATTTGATTTCATTCCTTAAAGGGGGGGGGTTTGAAATATATATTTTTACAAGGATCCCATTAAAGGGCCGTTGGCAACCGAAGCCCCAATTAATCGCGCTGCGCCGCGGGAAGACAGGAAAACACCAAACTGTCCCTAAACCCACATTTCTGCAGAGCGCCGGGAAGACGCCGAACCGAGCTTAAGTCCTCGCAGCCTGGGGAAAGGGCGTCTATGATACAATGGCATTGCGGCAATGGAGGCCAGGCAGGGCGATCAACAACACACGCTGGTGGGATTTTAAGACCCCCCCTTCCTGCTCTCAGCCTCTAGGTCTTTCCTCGATAGGGAATCCCCCCCCCCCTTTACACGCCAAACCACCGAAGTCAGAAAGCAATACAGGAGGACGAGTCACCGGATCCGAGGAATGTTGACTTAGAAAGAAGTCCCCATAAGTTCCACAGGAACTTCCTCGCCGTGCAAGGCTCCAGGTGAAAGCTCTTTTTTTGAGGGGCGGGGAGGTGTCCGGGGGGAGTCTTTTATTGCATTCAGGAGACCGCTGGCGCCCCTGGCTAAATGACATTTTTTTTAGAGGGGGGAACCACGCGCTCCGGGAAGGAGAGATTTATACGTGGTGACACGAAGCGCAAACCGGTTTGGGGACCGGGGGAGTCGTTAGACTGGCTCGTGCGACTGACGCTGGAAGGGGAAGCGGGTGGCCGCGACAGGGAGGCGGGGGATTTTTAAAAAAGAAAGAAAGAAAATGCGAATCGAGTGTACGGGAAGTAGCGAGGGGACGCAAGCCCTTCTTCGGAAGGGCGAGCATTTGCACACAACTGGTATATCCAGGCATTATTTCGCCGCCGTCCTGTTCCCAACAATAACTCACACCTAGTTTGAACTTGAAGCCCTTTCCTCGTTTCCCGTCGGAATTTCGAGGAAATCTCTTGCATTCCAAGCAACCTAAATCTACTGCATTCGACGCTCTCAAAAGTAGCCAAGTAGGCACTCCTGAGAAACAAGCGTGGCAACATTGGCGGAGGAGGCGGGCAGGCAGCGGATCACAGCCCTGGATCAAAGGGGGGCCCTGGATCAAAGGCGAAGCCGATACGTCTTCCTTTTTTAAGCGTCAATTGAGATGTGTCTGTATCAATGAATTCTTAACTGCATCGTGAATGAAATCTGTGCGGGAAGGAAAACAGGGGAGGGCAGGAGGAGAAACCCTGAGGGCAGGGGACGGATAAACCCGTTTCGGATTTATTCAGCCCCAACGCCGGAAAAAAGGGACGCGGGGGCAATGCTCCCTCTAAGCTATGGAGTCTTTTGAGCAAAAATTCTACTTTGTGAGCTCCTGGCATTAAAGCTGTGAGCGAGCAATTTGGCCTACTGCATGAATGAGTTTGCGCGGGAGCCATCCTTCCTGAGCTGAGACGAAAAAGTGTGATCCAGAGGCTAAAAAACTGTGAGCTAGCTCACACTAACTCAGCTTAGAGGGAACACTGCCCAGGGCGATGGGGAAGTTCAAGGAGTCCCGCAGCCCGGACTCCGACCCTTATGCGTCGCCAGGGGATCTGTGAACCGGGGCTTGACTTCCCGAGAAAGCTGAGCTTCCAAACAATGCTCCCTCCAAGCTGTGGAGTCTGGTGAGCAAAAATTCTACTTTGTGAGCTACGGGCATTAAAGCCGTGAGCGAGCAATTTGGCTCCTGCATAAATTAGCTTGCTCTGGAGCCCTCCTTCCTGAGCTGAGACAAAAATGTGTGAGCCGGAGGCTAGAAAACGGTGAGCTAGCTCACACTAACGCGGTTTAGAGGGAACACTGCTTCCAAACACGACGTGTTAACCCTGGGATGTCCGCGGGACTTCTTTCGAGGCAAAGCCTCAAACCGAAAGCAACTTGGGAGCGGGGAGCGAGAAGCCGGGCTGTGCTCTGAACCCCCCGCGGCCCCCCCTGGCTCGGGAGGAAGCGCTGCCGGGACCCAGCGGGCAGGAGCCCGAGGCAAGTCGCGCGAAAGAGCAACAGGACAGGGTTTTCCACGAGGACGAGGCAAGCGGGGGCCTGAGTCTGAAAGTCTCTCGGCTTCCCGGGACAGAGAGCGGAGCGCCTGCCGGAATCCTTCGCCCGGGAACCAGCGGGGCTGGCAAGCGCAGCCCTATCCCCGCCGAAGGCCTTTGGGAACCGCCGGGTTTAGGCGGGGGAATCTCTCGCTTCGCTGCCGGGAAAGAGGCGCCTCGATGGGAAGGACACTGATCTAATAAGGTTTACTCTGTTGCGGCAAGCAGGAAGGGAACGAGTCAACGCGGGTATCGCGGCCCCGGGAAGACGCGAGGCTTCTCCCTAGCAGAAGGTGGCGGGGACTAGGAGCCCCCGAAGCCCCCCAGGCCGCTTTCTGAGCAGGTTTCCAAACGCGTGTGTGCCTTTCGGTGGTTTCCCGGCCCTGGGATACCGCTGAGGAGGAGGAGGAGGAGGGCGCCCTCCCAGGGCCACCGCAGGCCTGTCGGCGTGGGGGCTGCCGCGCACGAACAGGGCCGTGGGAAAGGCGTCCCCCCCACCACCCGAGGGTGAGCGCCACTGCATTAGGCTCGAGCCAGGTTCTGAGCAGAGCTGCTTAGGGTGGCGTTGGGACTAGGGAGGGCTCCCGGCTCTAGAAAGGTTTCCTTCCTCTGACAGGTTTTGCACCCCTCCGACCTAAGGACGGGAGAAGGCCCCCCGCCCCGAACTCTGCAGGGTTCCTCCCTGGCGAGAACAGAACGAGCTCCGGGGCCCTCTTTGCCCTGCGCCTCGGCACTCCCCGGCAGAGCGCAGCCCGGGCAAGGAGCGCAGCCTCGGGGGACTTGTTCCCCAGGAAGCCCACTGGCCTGTCCCTCCTGAGCCTCCCGGTCCTCAGTTTCCCTGGATGCCCCGGAGTTCTGGCCCTGGCCTCTGGCTCCTCTCTCCACCCGGCGCCTAATTTCGCAGACCTCGACCGTGTCCCCCCCCCCCCGCCCCGTTTAGTCGCCTCTTCCCTAGACTGAGAAGTCCCCGAGGCTCCTGGGGAAGGCGCTCCAGCCAGCCCGCCCCTTCTAGTCTGCGGGGTCCCCAGCTCGGCGGTCCGGGGAAGGGGGAGGGGGGAGGGGAGGCGGGGGTGCCGCCGGGGCCACTGACCTGCCGGCCTTGGTGACGATCATCTCGGTGCCCAGCTGGTTGAACTCGTCCCAGAGCGCCTTCATCTCCAGCTGGACGCTGACGTTGGCCACCTTGGGGTTCTTCTTGACGGGCGCCTTGGAGGCCGAGGCCGGGGCCGAGCCGCCCGCCGCCGCCCCCCCCGGGGGTCCCGGGGCCCGCGGGCGCCGGGTTGGAGCTGCTTCCGCCGCCGCCGCCGAAGGGGTAGCCGTGCTGCTGCTGCTGCTGCTGCTGGGGAGGCGGGCCGGGATGGTGCTGCTGCTGCTGCTGCTGCTGGGCGGCGGCGGCGGCGCAGGGCTCGTAGTGGGGGCGGCGGCGGCGGCGGCGGGGGGGCTCATGGTGGGCGGCGTAGGGGTCCCCCGGCGAGGGGGCGAGGGGGTGGAAGGAGCCGCCGCCGCCGCCGCCGCCGGCCGAGGCGTTGAGGCTGCTGAGGCTGTTGGCCGTGAAGGCTGCGACGTCGCAGAAGTGGGAGAGCTGCGTCAGCCAGGGGCTCGAGATGGCCGAAATCATGCCGCGCCCGCCGCCGCCGCCCCGCAGGCCGCTCTCTGCGCCCCGGCCCCGCCGGCCCCGCGACACTTATAGCCCCCCGCCCGCCCGCCCGCCCGACGGCGGCCGCCGAGAGGGAGGGGAGGGAGGGGAGGGGAGGGGAGCGCGCCTGCGCCGCAGAGGTCCCGCGCCGGGGAGGCTCCCCTTTGCCTTCACTCCCCCCCCCCCCCGCCCAGTCAGCCCGCGCGCTAAAAAGAAGGAAGGGGGGGGAGTCCTTTGGCGCAGGCGCTGCAGCGGAGCCCCTTTGTCTCTCTCTCTCTCTCAGACCCCGTCTCCGCCGGCGCGCGCCCTCCCCAGCTGCTCGGCGCTGCCTGCCGCCTTCGCCTTCCCCTCCGCGCGGGCTGGAGCGCGCGCCGCCCTCGCCTCGCCTCTCCGCTCCGCTCTCTGGCTCGCCCGCCTGTCAGTCTCCTCCCCCCCTCCCCCCTCCCGCGCGCCCGCCCAACCACCCCGGCCCCGCCTGGCCCCTCCCCCTCCCCCGCCCTCCCCCCCTTCGGCTCCAGGCCCGCCAGGGGCGCCGGCGGGCGGGCGGGCGCCGGCGGGCGGGCGGGCGGGCGGGCGGGCGGCTGGGGCGCGGGGCTGCTGCTGCTGCTGCGGCTGCTGCTTCCTTCGCGGGCGCCTTCCCCAGGCGGGCGGGCGGGGCGTGAGGCGAGCTCCGCGCCGGGCCTCCCCCTGCGGCCGCCGCCGAGCCGGTTCCGCTCGGGCCGGCTGGCGGAGAGGAGGGAGCGCGGGGAGCCCCGCCGCCGGTGCCCGGAGGGAGCGCAGCGCCTGCCCTGGGGCTGGCCCGGGAGGGAGGAGGGAGGCGGGCGGGCGGGCAGGGACGCCCCCCCCCCGCCCGGGCCGGCAGCCTGGAGAGGCGGAGAAGCGCCCGGCCGCGCCCCCCCCCCCGTTGCTCGCAGGCAGGCCGGCCGGCCGGGCCAGGGGCGCCGCGCTCCTCTTCCCCCCCCGTCCCGGCCGCTTGCCTGAAGCCGGCCACCTCCGGGGCGCTCGGCGGCCAGGGCCCGGGGGCTGGGAGCCCGACCAATTCCCCCCCCAGAAAACACCCCAGTCGGGATTGCCCCCCCCCCGGATTCCGGCTCTGCGGGGCCCGATCCTGGCGCCGCGATCCTCAACACGCTGGGGGGGGGGACGCGAGGCGCGGAGCTGCTGGCAGGTCTGCCCAGGAGGACTCCTGCCTGTCGGAACTCAGCGGCCCCGACGGATCCCGCGAGCCCCGCCGGAAGACCAGAGGGGCGCGGACAGACACGATCGAGTCCCGGCCGGGCCTGCTTCTCTCCGGGTTTGTTTCCTTCGCCTTTTGCACTAAGCGTCTTCCGTGAGCGAGAGCCGCCTCCGCGGAGATCCATGGTAATCCAAAGGGCTTGCCGTGTGCTCGGGAGGCGCCCGTCCCAGAAAGGAAACCTCCTTCGCGGCTGCCCCCAGAAACACACTTCGGTAGAAGGGAATCCTCGGGGGTTTCAAGGATGCGGGTTCCTAGGAATAGGGGCCGAGTTTCCCCCCCTATCTACGTCCTCCCCACACATTGAAACAACAAAGGAGAGAGATGCAACTAAAATAAAGAACCTCTGTTTTTCGAAGCAACCTTTTAAAAATGGCCTGCCTTAAAACACGCATTGAAACGTGCAGGGCGAGGGCGCCTATCCTGGCCCGGGATGTGGCGCAGTTGGGGCGCAGCGGTCGAGGTCTCTGGTTGGAAACCCGTTGAAGCGAATGGGACCGCTCAAAAAGACACTCTCCCCCATTCACTTGAACGGGGCTCGCGGGAGAGCTTCTAGTCTCCTAAAACAGCGGCCCTGAACAGGTCTACTCAGAATCCCACTCAGGTTTGTTCACGGGGGCTTTCTCTTGGGATTGCGCCCTGATTCGCATCTCTTTTCTAACGGGGTGCGTTCTCCGGCTTTTACTCCCCACTTGGCTTTCCCTCCTCCGGGATCAGGCCCGGCGCTTTCTCCGGGGGTCAGATCGAGAGTTTAAGGCGGCCTCACATCACTAGCCTCGGCCTGGGGCTGTGCCGGATTTCAGTATTCCTAAAACTATGATTGAGATCGCCATTTTACGAGAAGACCTCTCCGTGCAATTACTGTTACAGGATTACAAACCCCTGGGTAAAAAGAATGTATCGGTGTTGGCTCATTAATCCCCCCGCTACTCCGATTGAACCCCCCAGATGCGGTTAGGAGAAAGCTACTAGCGTTGAAATCCCCACAGGCCGGCAGCAGATTCCACTCCCACATCCTGAACTGTATTTAAAATCCAATTTGAAATACACTCGGAAACAGAACTCACTCCCAAGTGACTTTAGGGAGGAGGGTGAATGTTCAAACATACTATAATTTTACGCTCGGCACAGCCTGCTTCATAATGTATTGTTGTTATTAATTATACTTCAACTGCAGGCATCCTTGTGCGCGCTTACTCAGAAGTAAGGCCCACGTGTGCTTTGTGAAGCGGCGTGAGAACGGTTGTAAATACGGTACAGAAAGGGAGCAGATATCTGAGCGGAACCTAGGTACCGCGCGGGCACCTTCTAGCCCAAATCGGAACTGCCTGGAGTCCCCTCCGTCTCACCCGAGGTCATTTAAGTGAATCCGACGTGCAGCCTGCTGCTGTGTATGTTTACTCGGAAGGAGGCCTCGCTGTCTTCCACGGGGCTCACTCCCGTTTTAGCGTGCCTGGGTGCGCATCCTTAGGAGTGCTCGACTTGGGCGTCTTTGGCTGGATCGTGCCCTGCGCCGGTGCTGCTTCGGCGCCTCCCCGCCTCCCGCACCCCCCCCTCCCGCCGCCCGACGTGGCTCATCAGGGCGTCGCTCGAGGCTACCTCGTCGATTGACAGGGAAACGGCGGCATCGCCAGGATGGAAAGGGCTCCCGGCTCGCCGGGCTGCGCGCTTTGGCGGGGACTCGTCTTTGCGCCTCCCTCGCTCGGTTCGTTCCGGAGCCGGGAACAGGCGCCGAAGAGGCCCGCCGGCTCCCCCGAACCGAAGGCGTCGGGAAAGTGACCGCACTCGTCCTCCGGAGAGAGTCCCGGCAGCAGCAGGCAAGTGGCCATCCGGATTCGACCGGGGCGGCGCTGAGGTTGGGTCGAAGCCGCGCTTCGGGGTGCGGATCTGACCCCCGCAGCCCGCCCCGGGACGCCTTTCCTCGGAAGTCAACCCCGCGCCGAGTTGTTGGGCAGGCGTCCTCCGAGGGTGGCGGAAGCGTCCTCCGTTCCCCCAGCAAAAGCGTGTTGAGGATCCCGGCGCGACCGCCGGCTCGCGGGAGATGGGGGCCTTTTTTGGTGGGGGGGACTCGGCGACAGATCGGAGCGTGCCTGGGGCGGGGACGGAGGCGGCTCCCCCGCGGGGAAGGCAGAGAATCGCCGCCGGCTCTGGGCAGCCCACCCGACGGCGCCCTGGGCAGGGAGCGGGGTGGTCCTCCGGGGGGTGGGGGGCTTACCTTCCATGTCCCGGGTGACGGCGCTGAAGTGCATCCTCCTCCGGGCGGCGGCGGCGGCGGCGGCGGCGGCGAGGGCGGCGGGGCTGTAGGGCTTCGGGAGCCCCCCGGCGGCGCTCAGCTGGGCGTCCAGCGCCGCGATGGCGTCCTCTGCCTGGCCGCGGCCGTCCTCCTTCCCGGCCCGCCGGGCGGCTGCAATCAGAGAGGCGATACTGAAGGCGTTGGCCCGGGGCGACAGCGGGCTGCCCGCGTCCTCGTCCATAGAGGAGCGCCGCGCAGGCCTGCGGCAGGGCAGCCCGGCCCCGGCCCCAGCCCGGAGCTCAGCTCTGCCCGGAAAGGCGGGCCCCCCGGCGGCCGGCGGTGGCGGCGGGGACGGGCAGGGAGGCGCGGGGCGCTTCCCCGGCGACTGCCCTCGGCTGGGCCCGTCCCAGCCCTTCCCCCTCCCCTCCCCTCCCCTCCCCGCTCCCTCCCGCCCAGTCGGAGGAGAGGAGAGAGAGAGCCTCTCGGTGCGCCCTCGCCCTGCCCCGTCCGGGCCGGGCCCGGCTCGCCCGCGCCTCCCCCCTTCCACTCCCCCTACCCCAACAGCCTCCTTCCCTCCCCCCTGCAGCTATTTATTTGTTAATTCCTCCCTTCCCTCCTCCCCCCCCGTTCCCTTTCCTCTGCCCCCTCTCTTATCCACCCGCTTCCCCCTGCTCCGTTTACACGCTGAATTTATTTCCTGCTTCTTTTCTCCTTCCCCCTCAATTTTCCCCTGCAGCCATGTATTGATTTGGTCTCTCCTCTTCTCCCCCCTCCTCCGTTTTGTATCTATTTATTTAACGTCTTCAGGGTTTTTCTCCTGAGTTATTTTTCTCCCCCCCCTTCTCTCTCTCCTGTGTCTTCTTCAGAGCTCCCCCCCCCACTTTTCCTTGCAACGCGCAGCAAGCGGCTCCTTCCAAGGAGCACCCCCCCTCCATCTGTAAGTCATTGGTTGACAGTGATGATGATAGCGCCGGGAAGGACAGTCAAAAGGCCCTCCAGGCCTCGTTTTGCACCAAAGAATCCAGCACCTTTACAGAGGACCGAGGGAGGGAGAGAGAATCTCCACCTGCCCTGGGCAGGGTCTAGAAAGACGCCTCGGACTGGAGCGGGTCCGTCGAGGGGGAGAAAGGAATGCTTTGAATTCTGGGGATAGATTCAGGTCCAATAGTGCAGGCAGACTCTACGGTGCTCCGGGACTCGACTCGAGCTGTCGTCCTGCAGGCCAGCACGGTCACCCTCTGGAACGTAGATTCTACAGACCACCACCACCACCCCGGGCAAGTGGGAAGCCGCGCGGAGGAGACGGTGAAGCTCGGAAGAGTACCTGCGGCCCACCTAAGACCAAGCTGGGGGTAGCAGCCGTGTGAGTCCGTCTGCAGCAGCCCTAAACAAGAGCAAGAGTCCAGGAGCCCCTTAAAGACTAACAAAATATGTGGCCGGGGGAGGAGCTTTCCGTGAGTATCTGGAGAAGCGAGCGGTGACTCCCGAAAGCTCATCCCCTGGAACAAGTTTTCCACTGTGTGGCCCCAAATATTACGGCCAAGAAAGGGGATGCGCGCCGTGCCCAGCTCTTCTAGGCAGAACAGGGCCCTTTGTGAAGAGCGCTGGAAGAAAAGTTTTCTTGTTTTGCTTTGTTTGTAACAGCGGGGGAACATCCCAGAGTGCACGCAAGCTTCCCACAGCAGTTTCCTGGTTAGGAGCTGGATAGCCGCGCACCCCACCCCACCCCCATCTCATGGAGGTTTACTCCAAAGGAAGCCTCCTCGCCTTTCGGTGGAGATTTTTCCAAACGAGGCGCCTGTGCCTTAGACGGCATTTAATCCCCACTGACTTTAGCAAGAGTTAAAGTCATCTAAAAGTCTGTAACTAAAACGTTAGGACCCTTGTAGTCCCGATCATTGATTCAGCCAACCCCCCCCCCCATGTCAGCACAACAGCAACCGGTATTGCCTTGCCTGGCGCAAAACCGGGGCAAGAAGGGCTTCTTTGGGTAAGGGAAGGCTGGACAATTTTCACGGCTTCATCCACGGCTCCATGGGCAGAAACCTGACGGACTCGGGCCAAGGCGTTTTCGATTTGCAAGCAAGAGCCCCACCCAGTAAAGGGCCGAGTTGCAGCCGGTTGCCCTCCGTGACAGAGTAGCAGAACGGTGCCCCCCCCCGCCCTCACCCCCAACCAAAGCAAAACTGCTCCGGGTCTTAACCGAATGAGGATCCACAGCAACCCCCCATAGGTAGGAAGGGCTGTTAGTTGCTACGCATTGACTTTCATTTGGCTACGAATCCTCAAGCGGCGGTGCTAGTTGTGGAGAGCAGGAGAAAGCGACGATCGACGTCATTGGGATGGATGGACTTTTTTTGGAAGGCGTTTAGGATCCGGAAGGTCGAGAAGCGAAGTTTCAGGAAGAAGTGGGAAAACATCAATAGTATGAGCAAGTAGATAACACCAGAAAGAAAGAAAGAAAGAAAGAAAGAAAGAAAGAAAGAAAGAAAGAAAGAAAGAAAG
Organism: Gekko gecko; assembly: GCA_029375565.1. Lineage (NCBI taxonomy): Eukaryota > Metazoa > Chordata > Lepidosauria > Squamata > Gekkonidae > Gekko > Gekko gecko. The sequence continues at coordinate 61,918,650 of JAPDNY010000012.1, read as the reverse complement.
AAAGAAAGAAAGAAAGAAAGAAAGAAAGAAAGAAAGAAAGAAAGAAAGAAAGAGAGAAAGAGAGAGAGAGAGAGAGAAAGAGAGAAAGAGAGAAAGAGAGAGAGAAAGAAAGAGAGAAAGAAAGAAAGAAAGAAAGAAAGAAAGAAAGAAAGAAAGAAAGAAAGAAAGAAAGAAAGAAAGAGAGAGAGAGAGAGAAAGAGAGAGAGAGAGAGAGAGAGAGAGAGAGAGAGAGAGAGAGAGAGAGAGAGAGAAAGAAAGACTCTTTCCCGAATCTTGATAGGAATTTTATTTTTTCAAACGGAAAGATTTTTACAGGTGAACAATGTATTTTGTCAAAAAAAGATAAAAATCGTGAGTGCCCAGAGAACACAGCTCCGATTTCAAGCACAGATCGGCCCGTTTTCAGCAAGCCTACATTTCCTGCCAAAGGGAGAAAGCAGAGGTCCTTATTTCAACGATTTTCTCCCTCCCTCCCCCACCTCCGCTGCCCCGAAATCCCTTGGTTCTAATACGGGGCTGTGTGTTACTTTCTTGGCACTCCTGAATAGACGGTTCTTGCAGCAGGCGGGCCGAATCTGGCCTTCTTCGCCGGGCGAGCCAGACACATAAATCTGCTTAATTGGCAGTCACCTGGAAAGTCATCCTTGAAACGCCTTCACCTTTCCCGGCTGCAACGTTAGAAGGCCAGCCCGCGAAACAGGATCGCTTTTCATGGCTCGACCAGACGTGGGGCTTCTGCAACGCGATACTCCGGCTACGTCGACCCCTCCGACTGAGAACTGGAAACGCCGGGCTGCGCGGGGGGGGGAGGCGAACGGCCGAGTTTGCTGCTCCCCTCTCCCCCCCGCCCCGCCTAGCACTAGAGCCCAGAGAGTCCCAGTCGCCCGGAAGACAGATCAAGGTGTTCGTCTGTCTGTTGCAGTAGCAGAGAGCAAAAGTCCAGTAAGGGCTTAAAGACCAACGAAATTGGTGGCCGGGGAGGAGCTTTCGTGAATCGGGGCTGTTAGCTGAAGAAGTGAGCAGAGACTCCCCAAAGTTCATCCCCTGCCACAAAAGTTTGTTAGTCTTTGCCTGTGGTCACACACACTAAATAATCCCCTTTCAATGCACTTTCCAACTGGATTTAACTGTGTGCACTGGCAAAATCCAGTCGAAAAGTGCTCTGAAAGTGGATTGTTTAGTGTGTGGGACCGCAGATTTAAAGATGCCCAGAAGGTCCGGCTCCAGCTCCTTCCCAAAGACTCCCGCACAGACCAGCAGGGAAGGGTGGAAGTTATCGAAGCTCACAGGGCAGCAGGGAAGGGCATAAAACGAAGACGAAATCCTGCCATCTTTGATTTTGCTTCCTCCGTTCTATTCCAGCCTGGAATATAAACCCGTTTACCCATGTTATAGTTTATCCCATGTATTTGTCCGGGTCTCTATCGCATTGCTTTCTATTTCCATAATCCACCTGGAGTCTCGGTGAGAAAGGTGGACGACAAAGGCAGTAAGACAAAGAAATAGCTAAATAAGAGAGAGAGCGCCGGAAGCTGCAATCGGGGATACTTCATAATGTTCCTATTCTAGTACTGTCTGCGTTATGTGCCGTCCAGGCGCTTCCGAGTTATGGCGACCCCATGAAAGAAAGACCTCCGAAACGTCCCATCATTTTAATATTGCCCATCTTCTCTTATTACCCCTGACCTGGATGGGCCGGGCTATCCCGATCTCCTCAAATCTCGGAAGCTAAGCAGGGTCGGCCTTGGGTAGTCTTTGGATGGGAGACCACCAAGGAAATCCAGGGACGTCACACACAGGGGCAGGCAACGGCAAACCAGCTCCGAAACGTCTCTTGCCTTGAAAACCCTGCAAGGGCCGCCATACAGGGGCTACCACTTGATGACATTCACCATCACCACCACCTCCACCACCCATTATTAGCATCCCCATAGAGTTTACAGGATGTCCTTCCCTCCTCCGTCACTCTCGGATTCTCGAAGCCGCGCACGCGGTTGGGCCAGGTGAAGGAACCCTGTTTGAGCCGGTGGATCTGCTGCAGGCTAAATGGTTTGCGGCCAGGCGTCTCAGATGCTTACCGATCGAGATGGGTGGCCCTGTTAATCTGTCCGGAGCAGCAGAAAAGAGCAAGGAGTCCAGGAGCACCTTAAAGACCACCAGACATTTGTGGCTTTTACGGGCCACTATTCACTTCTTCAGGTGCTCCGGAGTTTTACAGCAACCGCTGCGCTGACGATGTCCTTCAAGTTCCGTGCATGCGGGGTCCTCGGTGCTTTCGGCAGTTTTCGCCAGCCACATAACGAACAACGCGCCCTCTAAGCTGTGAGCAAGGATTCTACTTTGCGAGCTACCGGCATTAAGGTTGTGAGCGAGCGATTTGGCTACTGGCGCTGCGTAAATGACTTTGCTCTGGAGCCCTCCTTCCTGAGCGAAGACAAGAATGTGTGAGCTGGAGGCTAAAAAACCCTGCGAGCTAGCTCACCCTGACGCAGCTTAGAGGGAACACTGATCACGAACAGGCAGATCCTGAACGCTTCGGTCCAGAGGCGGGTCCCCGGGTTTCTGACGGCCCCTCGAAGTTACGGGCACGATGCCGCCCAAGCCCAGCATCCGATTTTCCGAGGCGACCGATTTCCATACGCCCTTTTACTTTCCCATTAAAACAGAAGGACCGGGGGGGGGGGGGCGCTTAACCTGTGCCGGAAGCCTCCAGCATCCACCGGCTTTTCAACACAAGTGGTAATTCGAGGGCACCTTGACAAAAAAAAGGGGGGCCGGAAACTCTTGTTCACAAAACGACTACTACGGATAATTTAGAAACCGTCGCACGAAAACTGCTCCTGGGTGGCTTTTCTCACCTCCACCCCCCTCCAAGGATGCAACCTCTGAAGATTCTCGCCGAGGGGCCCAGCCGCCTTGCAAAACGGATCCGAATCTCTGTTCTAGATCTACCGTGCATGAAGTGAAGGATTGCACTAATTAATCCACCGTTGAAAGACTCCGGCCTTTAATTAGTTGCCCAATTTCTGTATCCCTACAGCAATCCCATATCGCGGAACTGTGCGAGTCAGAAGAGCATGCTACAATAATTACTATTTTAGACCTCTAATACCATTAATTATGTACTAATATGGGTAATATTAACCGCTAATATAGACGTTTTAAGGAAAGGAAAACCTCTGGAGACCTGGAGTGCCTCAAGGAAATGTTAACTCTTGCCTGGTGTCATTACTTTTGGTTTGATTGCTTTATTCAGATTCTCAGGTATGCATGCTGTGGAACAGTAAAGGTTTCCCTTTCTTGAAAGCCAGTCGAATCTGACTCTAGGGTAGCAGTGAAGAGCCAGCGCTGTCCGAAGACGTTTCCGTGGTAATGTGGCCGACGTGACTAAATGCCAAGGTGCACGGGATGCTGGTGGAACAGTGGGGGGGGATTAAAATGGTTCTATTTGGCAAGATCACTCTTCACCTTAAAGTCTTACTATTTCCCTACAGGATTTAAGAATTAGAGTATTTTTTAAAAAGAATCTCCTCACCATTGCATTTTTTGGAAGTGAAAGAGCTGCATTTTGAGAATTTGAAAATTTTCCAACCACTGAATCTTCAGAACTTCACCACTGATCACCTGCACAAGGTTTGTCACATAGAAAATGCCTTTAAAAAAGAACAACAACAGTCTTCCTCTGAGCTGGCCTTCTGAAGAACTCTGGCAAGTAAGTCCCTATACGTCATTCCCATTTTACAGATGAAAGTCCAAGCTAACCGAGAGAGAGACCAACATTCCCCCATAGAATCCTGGTCTCAAGTCTAGGACTGCTGTGTACTTGGTGACTGACAGCTGAGAATGGGTTCTACTGGAAAATGCGGACACAATCTTTTGTCATTGCGTTCCTCCAGTGATTTGCCTACACAGGAGAGAAGCGTTGTCTTTCACCCCTGCTATATACCCCACCTAAACTTCCTCACCTGCAGGGAAGAGGAACCGATCAAACAAATCTTTCAACCCCACCCTTCCTCCAAGAAGCTCAGAATCCCCACCTGTATCCTCACAATAACCCTGCAAAGTAGGCTAGACTAAGAGCTGATGGGTAGCCAAGTTATCCAAGTGGAGCCTCGAATCTGCAACTCCCATTATTAAACTGATATGCCAACTGATATGCATTTACGTAGGGACCGGAGAGCTACTTCTCTGTTGTATATTCCTGCCCCCTCCCTTTGGTAGCTAATTTTCTCTCCTCTTACTAGGGAAGATTGGCCACCCAGGAGAGAGAGATAAGAGGCAGAGCCGGAAGAGAAAGGAGGCAGGTAGTCAGCAGCTCCTTCTGTACTCTCCCCATCAGATTCTCCTCCCCCCCCCTCGTTGCCTGGCTGTACGGATGCCTCTCTTTAAATAGGCCCAATATCCTGAAGGCGGCTGAGGTCATTTTCCTGGAGCAGGGCCTGCTCTTCCCCATCCCAAGAGAGTCCCCGCCCAGGCTATTTCCACTGTGAAGAGGCCTGGAACGGCAGGCAGGACGAACTCTCAGGCACCCCTTCTGACCTCATGAAAGGCCTAGGGAAGAACCAAGGTGAAGGACGCCGTGTTCTTGGGGCCTGTTGCATCCTACCCCAGCCAAGGCACTCTTTCCAGAGGATAATCCCAAGAGTAAAGATGCAAAGCCTTTGGTTTATATTTGCACAAAGGCCTCCAAGACTGAACATACGTGGGAAATGACTCGGCACCTTGGGCAAAAGACCCAGCCCCGGGACTAGCTGGTTTGTTGACATGCATCGTATGTTTACATCCTGCTCCCGTAGTCATTTCCAGGGTTTCCCAGGGGGTCTCCCATCCAGGAGTCTTTCAGATCTAGGCTTCCTCAGCTTCAGCAAACTATTGCTTTTATTAGTCTTTTAATACATTTATTGAAGGTCTTCCAGATGTAATATCTCCCAAGGCAGTTTATAAGGAAAAGAATGAGTTAATTCCTATCTAACAAAATTTTTGGAGGGAAGGTGGCATGGCACAGCCCACTCTAGTCAGATCTCAGAAGCTAAGTGGGGTCTGTACTTGGATAGGAGAGCACCAAGGAAGACTCTGCAGAGGAAAGCCGTGGCAAACCACCTCTGCTTCTCACTTGCTTTGAGTGCCCCTTGCAGGGATTGCATCCTGTCAGAAATCAGAAGCTAAGCAGGGTTGGCCTTGGCTAGTATTTGGATGGGTGACCTCCAAGGTATACCAGGGGTCTGACGCAGAGGCAGGCAGTGGCAAACCACCTCTGAAATGTCTCTTGCCTTAAAAAAACCAAGTCTAGCTAGCTCACCACCTAGTGGTGAGTAACACTAAAGAGCTAGAACTTCTGGCTGACAGACATCCTTAGGATCTCCTGACTATTTTACACACAATGCCATGTGATAATTATTAATCATTATTTGCAGGGATAGCAATGAGTCAGTTGTGACTTTACATAACACACACACACACACATAAAGTAAATCTTAGCAAAAATAGGTTTAAAATAACCAGTAACAACATTGGTTGCTTCCAGATCTTTCACTGGTCTACGGTCAGCACACAGTCCCAGAGCTGGAAGAGGCATTATGGCCCATCCCATCTAGCCCCCTACTCAGTGCAGAGGATGCAAAGCTAGAGCTACCAAGACTCGGCTTCAAGACCTCCAGTGCCCGAGACCCTCCCCGTGTACAACGGCTCTCACCTTTAGAAAGTTTCTTCTAATGTTCAGCCAAAATCTACCTTCCCACAGCTGTTCATGTGAACCGATCCCCTTGAAAAAGACTGCATTTGAGGCAACACAGGGCAGACTTGATCATTTTGTCTTCATGGCACATTCACACAAACAAGTCATGGGTTTTAGTCATCAAGTGATGAACATCATGCGTGAACATGTCCTGAGGGCCACAATTTTGTGTGGGAGGGGACACGGCTCAGTAGAAAAGCTGGTTCAGTTCCCTGCATCTCCAGCTAAAGGGATCAGGCAGTAGGTGATGTGGAAAACCCCAGAGAGCTGCTGCCACTCTGAGTGGACAATATTTATTTTGATGGACCAAAAGATCTGCTTCAATATAAGGCCGCTCCATGTGTCTGGGGAAAGGGAGAGGGATTATTTGACTGCAGTCTCCAAGTGCTCTGAGAGCCTTGCTTGGAAGGCAGGCTAACTGGGAATATCCTTCCAATGAACCGGTTTGCAGATTTATTTGATTCTAGAATGCTTGTCTCAAACTAGATCAAGAATCCGAAAATCCTGCGCACGCTGCAGGGATTTATCCTGCGTTGACAAGCTGAGCCAGTATCCTGAATCTAGCCAACTCTGCAAACTGTATGTTTGTTTTTCTGTTATAGCCGGGCCCTGAAAGAGGGAAAGCAAGAATAATAACCCTCCGATGACCCAATGATACCCCCCTTTGGATCTATTTACATTTGACCAGGAGTTTGCACCTTCAAGATACACCCACCAGAAAAGTTTCCTGATAAGAAAAAGCATGCACACATTTATAACAGCCTGAGCTGATCAAGGGAATCATCTAAGGACCAGTGTTGTGTCTCCTACCCTCTGGGGCTAAGGAGACACCTGCTGACTAGTGAACCAGCCAAAGAATGCGATTGTGCCATAGTTCACTCATGGTGCAATGCAAGATCCTTTACGACCAGCACCAGGAATTTTGTCACTGCTTTAATTGAGTGTGGATTGCATTGTCAAGTTCTTGCTTCAGCCCTTGTTGTGTCTCCTGAACAAAGTGCAGGTGTGCAGCCAGTGCTTCCCAGCAGAGGTGACAGATCAGAAGCCAGAAGCCCATGGAGAAGGTCACCGAAGCAGCAGCTTCCTTCGATACCCGTTGGGAAAGAATGTTGTCAGATAGACTGGGTCTGAAAAGCAGGGCTTCCTTTGGGCCACGTTTCAAGCCAGAAAAGATTTGGGGTGACGGGTCTCATTTATCATAGGCTGATACATGCATGTGCAAATTGCCTTCCTGCTGAGTAGCCCACTACATGTGGATGGATGGGGCTCTCAGCTGGCTGGTTTAGCATCTCCCTGTTCAAAGTGCAACAATCTTGCCACCCTGCTGTATCAACTGGTTAGCCTGATCTTGTCAGCTCTAGGAAGCTAAGCAGGGTTGGCCCTGGTTAGTACTTAAATGGGAGACCACCAAGGAACTCCAGAGCTTCTACCCGAAAGCAGACAGTGGCAAATCTCTGTTCATCTCTTGTCTTGAAAACCTTATGGACTGGAAACCATACATGGACTGTGACTTGAGGGCACTTTCTACCACCGTCTTGTCTTTGTTTTGTTTTTTTATTAACCACTTTTGAGGATACCATGTCACTGTTGAATGTTCTGTGTTCTGTGTGCCTGAATAATAATTATTAGAAAAACTCAAAGGTCGATGCTTCTTAGAAAGCTCTCTAAAGGTTTGGGGCAGGGCCATATCTCAGTGGCAGAGCACCTGCCTGGCATGCAGAAGATCCCAGCACCTCAATTTTGGGTAGCCGGTGATGTGAAAGACCCCTCCTTGAGAAACCTGGAGACCCACAGCCAGTCTGAGGAGACAATACTGACCTTGATAGACCTCTAATTTGATTCAGTATAAGGCAGCTTTGGTGTGTCATTTCTCTCAACAGATGAACCCGTTTCCTAATGTGGTAGATTAATAATTAATGATGGCAGTGTGTGTAGTATAACCAGGAGATCCTAAGATTGTCTGGCAGGCAGAAGGTCTAGCTCCTTCAGCGTTATGCACCACTAGGTGGCGTGCTAGACTTGGGGTTTTTTTTTAAAGGCAAGAGACGTTTCAAAGGTGGTTTGCCATTGCCTGCCTCTGCATCACACCCCTGGTATTCCTTGGAGGTCAAATATTAACTTCAATATTCCTTGGAGGTCAAATATTAACTTCAATACCCCACCCTGAGCCTGCCTTGCAGGGAGGGCGGGTTATAAATCTCACAATAAATAAATAAAAATATATAAATAATACAAATGATACAAAAATACATGCATTTATTACGAATTGGTTTAAAAACAATTATAGGCCCAAATATAGCCTCACTAAGAATACAATTAATACAATATTTCAAAATTAGGATCTTATGTAACCCTAAAACAGACGGGTTTTGGTTTACTGGCTTTCTTCAGTGGTCAAGCATAAACATTCTGTTGTTGTTCAGTCACACAGTCGAGTCTGACTCTTTGTGACCCCATGGACAACATTGTGCCAGGCCCTCCTGTCTTCCATTGTGCTTCGGAGTTTGCTTAGTTTCATGTTTGTTGCCTCGATAACACTGTCTAACCATCTCATCCTTTGCTGTCCCCTTCTTCTTTGACCTTCAGTCTTTCCCAGCATCAGGGTCTTCTCCAGTGAGTGCTCCCTTCTCCTTTGGTGGCCAAAGTATTTTGTACTTTATAGGCCTCATACGATATGTACATACTATTAGGTTACACTGGCTCCATATTGCTTTTCAAACTGGTTATTTTGGACCACACTAGGAAGGTACATATTGTAATACCATTTGGATTACATGTATCTTATTTGGACACAAGTCCTGTAAGGCCTATAAAGGCCATATGAGGCCTTATAAAGTACATCCTTGCCTCGAGTCACTGGTATCTGTCAGAACATAATTCTCACTTGGTCCTATATTGTCTAACATTATTATTGCAATAATTGAGCCTATGTGTAACATTTATGCTTGACCACTGAAGAAGGCCAGTAGGCCGAAATGCATCTGTTTTAGGGTCACACAAGGTCCTAATTCTGAAATACAGTATGGACTGTATTCTTATCGAGGCTATATTTGGGACCTATAATGGTTTCAAGCATTTTTGTATAATTTGCATTATTTGTATATTGTTTTATACTTACAGAAATTAAAATTGGGCCTCTTATTGTATATCCAATTAAACTTTTTGGTTTTTAATTCATTTTGGGGGGGTTAAGTTTCCGTTCCCCTCCTTGTTTCTTCTATTCCTTGGAGGTTGTCCACCCAAATACTAACTGGGGCTGACCCTGCTTAGCTGCCAAGATCTGACAAGACCGGGGTAGCCTGGGCTATCCAGGTCGGGGCTGCATTAGACTATTGGTCCGCAGTGCTTCTTTTGGTTCTTACACAGACAAGGATTTTTTGCATCACTTGCTGCTTGTGTTCCTTTAACTGGAAATGCCAGCGACGGAACCAGGAACCTTCAGCATGCAAAGCATGTCCCCTGACACTGAGCCAGGGCCCCTCCCCATCTGCTCAAGATGTACAGAATAGTTATCCTTTAGTACATTCTATTACCTTCCCTCCTTTGACACACCCAGATGCATTACTTAAGGCAGACACAGTGGGCTTGAAATATTAAGGCTTGTCACCAAATTAATACGATGTCTTCATCAGTTAATTGCAGGAACTATAGTTGACTGAAGATCAATTGTCTGCTTTAATTTGCAACAAAGAAACATATGGAGCAGAGTTACATCAGCGGCTATGAGCCACAAGGTGTAGATGGAACACTCTGTTTGGGGCAGTGATGCTCTGTATTCTTGGTGCTTGGGGGGGCAACAGTGGGAGGGCTGCTGGAGTTAGAACCCCACTGGTGGACCTCCTGAGGGCACCTGGGTTTTGGCCACTGTATGACACCCTGCATTGGGCTAGATGAGCCACTGGCCTGATCCAACTTGGCCTCTCTTATGTTGTTATGAAAAACAACAACAATAATTGTAAAGAATGAAAACACTTGCCTTTGTTTTTAGATAATGCTCGCCTATTTCAGCAGCTATTGACTTAAAAGTCACATTTTCCTTCTCTTTCACAAAGAAGGGAATGCTTCTTTCAAGCATCTTCTTTGCCATATGTAGTTATTGTCAATACCTGTATTAAGTTTTTTTTTAAATAATAAATCTGCTGACACCAACCACAATTAAAATATTTTAATTAATTTGTGTAACCAGCCCACTAACTAAACACTGGGACCTGATTTAATATTTATCTTGCTCCATATAAAACTTTCAGGAACCTCTCAAGTATTTGGGACAAAGAGGTATAGAATTAGATAGCAGACATCTATTTGCATAGAAACGCAGAACATCTGCTTGCTCAAAGAAAGCTCCATCAAAGAGGCAACACACACTTCTCTGGAAAGGAGGGACACTCCGTTGCATCATGAGGGAAGAAAGAACAGCCAGAATGGGGACCCGACAAACCCAAATAGAGCCCCATAAAACAGACGTCGTCTCCCCAGCCCTGTTCAGCGACAGAAGCCAAACTTAATTATAGCTGGGGCAGGCTGGGACGGGTGTGGGGCTCGCGGCTTGTTTTGCAGATCAGATCTCAGTGGTGGGATTTCATCTTATCACCACTCCCTGGTCCAGCCCACATGCCAAAATCCAAACTCTACAAACCACACACCCATGATTGCATCACGGCCTCAGCTGTTCTCCTGAGCGCACAGGGCTGCTTATCTCTAGGAAACTCAAGCACTAAAGATTGTCTGAGGCCCATCTCCAAAGAGGGGTCAAGGGCAAATCAATGAGAGCAGAGCCATGCCCAGGACAAAGGCCTGCCAGCTGTGGCTCTAGAACCAAATGCAGTTCAGTAGAAGACTCTTTTGAAGCAAGCGAGATTCGAGTCCAGTAGGACCTTGGAGACCAACAAGATTTGGGAGAGGAAGGGAATGTATTTTCAAGAGTCAAAACTCCCAAGGGGCTGCTGGATTCTACTGCAGACCAATATGGTCACCCTCTGAAATTAAAAAAAATAAAAAGAATAAAATAAAATAAAATCTTTATGGGGCATTAGAAAGGTAGGTGGGGTGCTAGAATAACTGGTATGTGAAGGGAATAGTAGGCAAAGATTTTACAGGAGTAAAGGACTTATTTGAGATTTGTTGGGTTTGATTCTTAAAGTTTGTATTAAGCAGAGTAAAAATCATTTTAGTCAGCAGAGCAAGTATTGAGAGACTGAGTCCATGTGTATATAAAAAGTATAAAAGTTTAACACTAGCATGGGAAAAGGGTACTTGGGGAGTAAAATAACAAAGAGCTACACTACTGCATCCTTATAGCTAGATAGACAAGACAGGAATGGTGGCTTCTCCTTCTCAACAAGAACAAAGACAGGAAGGAGAATCCCAATATGCTAAATACCTGATATATTGATTTCCAATCAGATAGCTAGGGTTCTTACAAAGTTCCCCGGGCATTCTACAGAGTAAACACATTGGTTACAAACAAACATGTGACTTCCTGTTTACCAACACTAACAACATTAACCCTGTAAATACTGAAGTGTTTTAAACTTGTTACATCCAACAAGATGCTTAATTGAATTAATTATTGTATGGTAGGCAGTGTGTGAAGTATAGCCAGGAGATCCTAAGACTGTCTGGCAAGCAGTTCTAGCTTTTTTATCGTTACGCACCACTAGGTGGCGAGTTAGACTTGTTTTTAAGGCAAGAGACATTTCAGAGGTGGTTTGCCATTGCCTGCCTCTGCATCATGACCATGGTACTCCATGGAGGCCGCCCATCCAAATATTAGCTGGGGCCGATCCTGCTTAGCTTCCAAGGCCTGAGATCAGGCTAGCCTGGGTTTTATAGAAAGGGAGATGACCATGGCAAATGGTTGTGAGCCATGCACAAATTTATGCCACTGCACCAAAACAACCACATAGGGCACTGCTGTATATTCTTATTGCTTGGTGTTAGACCTTGAGTATGCCTCTTCCTAAGAAAGAATTCACATCTATCAGGGTTCAGTCTGTGGAAACTCGATGGATAATTAATCAACATGTCAATTATCAGTAGCATTAAGTTTTATATTTTCGATTATGCAAATGAGCTCTATCACGCTTTCCTTTGAGTTCTGATACAGTCCAGTTCTTTATCTGTATAAAGGCTACTGACCCCTGGTCCAGGAACGATGAATCTATTGGGTTGTTATTTTTCATTTTTATCTGCTAGAACATGATACATTTGGTGGCAGGGGCAGACTTATTCCTCTTGATGAAGGTGCAGGAGTAGCCAATGTTGACTTCTTGAGGGGCCCGGGATACAAAACCACAATCCCCGTCTGTTTTGGCTGCCTACCTCTCAGTTTCGCATACATTTCCAGCCCGTACTTTGTGACTTCATGATTGTTAGCCAGCTTTTAAGAAAAGGAATAGGTAAGCCTAGAAGAGGAAATTTCTACCACCAAGATATTTCTTGTTGTGGTTTTGCAAAAAAAAAAAATCTTCTTTCATAATCACGAGATTCCAAACAAGATAATCTGAACGCTGATCGATTCCTGGTTGTCGGCCTGCAGTCGGAAATCAAGGCGAGCAGTGAGTGCCTTAGGCCACCATGTGTGCATAGAGTGAATCTGAGCTGGCAGTCTCTTGCAGTGATTTAATTAAAGAAGGGTGTGCAGTGTTCCCTCTAAGCTGAGTTAGTGCGAGCTAGCTCAGTTTTTTAGCCTCCAGCTCACACATTTTGGTCTTAGCTCAGGAAGGAGGGCTCCAGAGCAAACTAATTGATGCAATAGCCAAATCGCTCACTCACAACTTTAGTGCCAGTAGCAATCAAAGTAGAATTTTTGCTCACAAGACTTCACAGCTTAGAGGGACCATTGGTTGTAGGTAGCAGGGTTAGTTCACAGAAGAGTTCCAAAAGCCAAAGCCCTGTAATATACAGTCTTCTGTTTTAAAGCTCTGGAAATTGCAGACACAGGGACTAATCCACTAGGCTCTGAACTCCCCTCACTTCCCTTTCTTTGATTTTTAAAACACTAATACTGAACTCAGGCTGCACACTTATCTCTTTGTGTATTTGAAATGCACAAGGACTCAATGCAAAACTCAGTTTTCTTTGGCTCCTGGACTCAGTGTGGGTTTTGGGATGCACACTGTTTTGTGATATTTTGGTTGTCCCTCATATCCCACAACTTTCATTTTAGCTATTTAACATATCAATAAAATGAAACTGAGTTTTATAACATTTGTTATCTAGTGTGAGTCGATCTGTGCTCACATTGGTGCTAGAAGAAGAAGAAGAAGAAGAAGAAGAAGAAGAAGAAGAAGAAGAAGAAGAAGAGATTTTATTTATACCCCACCCTTCAACTGGAGTCTCAGAGTGGCTCACAATCTCCTTCCCTTTCCCCTCCCTACAACAGACACCCTGTGAGGTAGGTGGGGCTGAGGGAGCTCTTTACAGAACTGTCCTTGAGAGAACAGCTCTGACAGAACTATGGCTTGCCCAAGGTCATCCAGCAGCTGTTTGTGGAGGAGTGGAGAATCAAACCCAGTTCTCCCAGATTAGAGTCTACACACTTAACCACTACACCAAACCCTGGTAAGTGGGAAACAGGAGGACTTCTTAGGTATGTTCACAAAGTTCTCCTTTTCTGGATTTCAGTGTTCTAACGACACATTTTAATTACACCCTTTCTCCAAGAAGCGCAAGGCAGTGTCTATAGCTCCCCCCCTATTTTATCCTCACAACATCCCTGTGAGGTGGGTTAGGCTCGCAGCTCACACCAGAGATCCTCACGGCTGAGTGGTGAACTGAACCCAGACCTCCCAGGTCCTAGCTTGTTCCTCAGTGGCCTTCTATATCTCCTAGTCATGTTTTTGTTGAGGAAAAGTGTTGGAATATATTTACAAGTTACCAACACTTTCATTCATTATAGAGTTAAATTGCATGTCACGTGTAAACAGGATGTTGTCTAGCTTAGTTGTAACCAACAGAAGTAGAGATAAATTAGGGGGGGGATTGTAGGTGTTGCTTAGTCTAATGAAGTGATTTGTAACCTCCCTGTCAGTAGATTGACTAGAAGAAACGCTTTGATCTTGCATGCATCTATTTGTAACTTTTACTGTAGGTCTTCTGGCCATTATTTGTGGGGAAGAAGAAGCCATTAGTCTTTTACCTTTTAGCTCAGAACATGTAGGCTGTTTAGCTGAGCCAGTATTGTCTTTCATTTTCTCCCATGTAACCTCCTCTCTTGTTTTTTCTAGTAAAGTTAGATGGGTGAGGAATTCTGCATTGTACAGACATGATACCAGCAAGCAGTGTTCCCTCTAAACTGAGTTAGTCTGAGCTAGCTCACAGTTTTCTAGCCTCCAGCTCACACATATTTGTCTTAGTTGAGGAATGATGGTGCCAGAGCAAACTAATTCATGCAATAGCCAAATTGCTCGCTGCCAACTTTAATGCCAGTAGCTCACAAAATAGAATTTTTGCTCACAAGACTCCATAACTTGGCAGCATTGATGGCAGTGTGTGTAGTATAGCCAGGAGATCCTAAGATTGTCTGGCAGGCAGAAGTTCCAGCTTTTTAGTGTTATGCACCACTAGGTGATGAGTTAGACTTGTTTTTAAGGGTAAGAGATGTTTCAGAGGTGGTTTGCCACAACTTTAATGCCAGTAGCTCACAAAGCAGAATTTTTGTTCACAAGACGGCACAGTTTAGAGGGAGCATTGCCAGGCCAGCAAGGTATAGTGATGTAGAGGGTTTGATTTGGATTTGGATCTGGGAAATCCAGGTTCAAATCTGCCATGGAGGCCTGTTGGGTGACCTTGGGGCAGTCACATGATTTCAGCCTAACCTACCTCACAAGATTGCTTTGAGGATATAATGGAGGAGAGGAGAATGATACAGCTGCTTTGGGTCTCCTTGGGTGAGAAAGATGGATGTTAATTGAGTAAGGAAGTACAGAAGATAAGTGCCATCTGCAACACCTTCTGATAGCTTCATTAGGCTCCCTCCCCCATAGATACCCGTTGCCAGTATAGAAGAAATCATGTCTGTGTTACTCGAATGCTGTACGAAATGCTCTCGATTCACTCAAGATTGATGCAAGCAAGATTGCTTCTTTAAAGCATTTGATCCATGCAAGCACAAATGGCAAAGGGGAGAAGAGACCAACTGTGTATGTGTCCCAGCAATAACATCAGTGTTAGAAATTCTCCCGGTCAACAGGCATTGAGGAGGAGGAGGAGTCAAATGCAGGAAAGAGCAAACTCAAAGGACAATAAAGGAATGGGAAAGGAAGACAAGCGCATATCCCTATCCCTAGCGAGGAACTTGGTCAAATACTGCTTGCACATTTTTAGTTATGTGTAAGTAAAAGGACAAGAACCTTTTTATAAAAAATAAATAATAATAAACATATAGCAAAGCAGCCTGGAATATATTTAAAGGTCCCCCCTGAGGTGAATAATGTGGAGATTCTCAGACTGCATACCCCTCTACATTTCTGTTTCTGTTTAAACTGGGGATTGGGGAAAGACCTCAGCCTCTAGAATGCCGACTGGGTCTCTCTGGGGTACACACAGAACATCAGTACTTTGGCATCTGCACTGGCTTCCGGTCATCTTCTGGTGCAAATTCAAAATGCTGGTTTTGATCTATAAAACCCTAAATGGTCTGGGACTGTCCTACCCACGGGACCACCTCTCCCAGTGTGACCCCCTCACCTCCTTAGAGCATCATCATGGGGCCTTGGACAGATGCCTGGCCCAGGAACTGCCCACTTGTCAGCCACCAGGGCATTTTCAGTGGTTGCTCCCTCTCTCTGGAATCAGCTCCCCCTACAGGTTTCTCAGTCTTGTAGGAGAACACTTCAACCTTCCAGGACATTCAATGAGTGACTTCAGAGTAGCTGTTTTATTGCAAAGGAGCCTCGAGAACAGAGTGGAAAGGGAAGCTGCAGATTTTACAAGTTATTACAACACTCAGAACAAAAACTTCCCCAGGACTTAACGGGGATATTGGTTTCTTAACTCATTCAGTCCTTATCACCTTATTTATTATCACCAAGAAGGGCTAGTCATCCTCTGTATTTTAGTGTATTTCTTTTTTGGAATAGTATATTAGAATAGTGAATGTAATGCAATGAATATTGGAATGTATTTCTCTGACATAACACTGCACCCCACCTCTAAGAAAAGGATGTTGTTAGTTAACTCCATGCTTGAAAGGAGACAAATGGAGCATAACAACAGAGTCACTGTTTATTTCTCTTAGAAGGATACTTTTAGACATCTATCTCCTATTTTGACATATTTATTACTTCACTGTTCCCCCCCTGCCCATTAGATCCAAACAAATGGTGATCATATGAACTTTGCTTGTTATTGCTGTTTAGTCTTTGCCTATGTCAAAATCCCTTCATTCAGTTGTATGCTAATTTGCTGTTCACCTATGAAGAGACATCTGCCTGTATCTATGAACTGTTAACTTCCACTTTAATGTATCTGAGGAAGTGTGCCTTGCACGAATAAACTTTTGTTGGCCTTAAAGGTGCCACTGGAATCAAAATTGGTTCTACTGTATTCTAATTAATATGAGTCCTTACCTGAGTTTAATGTTAACCCTGTCTTTTAAATTAATATTAATTTTAATAGATTCAGGTGGGTAGCCTTGTCGTCCTGAAGCAACAGAACAAAGTTTGGGTCCAGGTGCCACTGAACTGAGACTTTGTTCTATCAATTTTAACAGTTTGTAATTATTTTTATTTTTATTGTGGAGTTCTTCTACTACTTTTATGGATCCCCTGACGAAGCTTGCATGGCAGAACACACTTTATATGACAATAAAGCTGTCACCTGTCACCTTCCCCCCCCTTTTCCTGGGGGATCTTCCACCTTTCCATGGGGCATGCAAGGCTGCTTTGTTTCCTGCAGCCTTTGGTTAATCTTACAAACTGGCCAGTTGTTTAAATTTTCTGAGTAATTTGTTGTCGGTGATGTTTTAGTTTTATTGTTCTGTTTATTGCATTGATTTGTATTTGTACTGGGTTTGTATTTATTGCATTTTTAAATGTTGTAAGGTGCCCCCTATGAGGAGAGGATGTGGGGTATAAATTAAACAGACAAATAAGGCCTGTTGTTGACCCTCAGGAATAACTGATTGGCCACTGTGTGAGATGGGATGCTGGACCAGATGGATCACTGGTTTGATTCAGCATGCCCCCCTTACGTTCTAGCTGGGAAGCAAAAGAAAACCTGCAATCCACTCACCTAAATTCAATATTTTGTGATTCTGGATAGCTGACTGAGAATAGAGGGGTGGAGATAGGCAGCTGTAATCCTCCCCATCCTTAATATATTTACTTGGACGTAAGTGCCACTGGAATCCAGGAGAGTTTCAAGGAAGGTGCCTCAGAAACCAGACAAACAAAGGATGGGCTGGCCAGGGGAAACACCAAAAGAGGTAATGAGGGGAAATGAAAACGACTCTGGAGAAGGAAAATAAAACTTCATAGCTCCTCTCTGTTGGGTTTGATTCTTAAAGAAAGTTTGTATTAAGCAGAGTAAAAATCATTTAAGTCAGCAGAGTAAGTGTTGAGAGACTGAGTCCATGTGAATATAAAAAGTAGAAAAGTTTACTTTAACACTAGCATGGGGAAAGGGTACTTGGGGAGTAGAATAACAAAGAGCTACATTGCTACATCCTTATAGCTAGATAGACAAGACAGGAAGAATGGCTTCTCCTTCTTCAACAAGAACAAAGGCAGGAAGGAGAATCCCAATATGCTAAATACCTGATACATTGATTTCCAATCAGATAGCTAGGGTTCTTACAAAGTTCCCGGGCATTCTACTGAGTAAACACATTGGTTACAAACAAACATGTGACTTCCTGTTTACCAACACTAACAACATTAACCATATAAATGTTTTAACTTGTTACATCCAACACTTTCTCAGCACACACTTTATGGATCTGATAGCATGGTGTAGTGTTTAGCCTGTCAGTTTACGACAAGGGAAAACCAGCCTCAAACTCTGCCAGTGAAGCAAACTCAGTGACCTTGGGCTGGGGGAGAAGACAGGTTCAGTTGGGTAGCAGTGCTGGTCTGAGTTTGAGTCCAGGGGCACCTTTAAGACCAACCAAGTTTATTCTGGGTATAAGCTTTCACGTGCACAAAAAATATTATCTAAACATAAATTTTTGAGGTTGTTCTTCTTTGAGGAAAGGATGCTTTCCCAATAGTAGGCACTGGAATATTTTCATTTGATCAGTAGTCCCCAAAATACTGATTTGTATCTTATGTTCTTATGCTAACCCTTACTACGCAATCTAAACAAAAACTTCATGTGTGTCCTGAACTTCATTCCAACGGAATACAGTTTGCATCCTTTGGCCCATTGTAAAAGATGCCTTGCACGGCTTTTCCAGATTGCATTTAAACGCTCCATCACCCTGCTGTTCTGACATGCCAGGCTTTGGTTGTCCAAGCAATTCCCTGGATCTTCACAAAAATATGATACCAATAGGGTAATAATTTCCCCATTACTAACTAGTTGTGGGTCTTTTTGCTGAATCAGTTAAAAACCCAAAAGTATCATTATGCTTTTATAGGCTTCTGAAAGGCTTCTGTATGTTGTTCTATACTATTTCTGTATGTTCTATACTATTTGGCCTCTGAAGAAGCGTCAGGTCATATACGGTTCTTGGTACATTCGTCACTTTGATTACTTTATGAGGTTTTTTTTGGGCCACTACAAGGCTTTTATATTTTTTTTAAATAAACATGTGTACTTTCGTCTATACCTATTGATGTTTTTAACGTTTGGCCCTTTACTAGTTTTCTAAACTTTGGAGGTTTCTGATATAATGTGCCAACCATGATGGACTCCATTTTAAGGCAGACTTGGCCAAGTCTGACTGTAAGCAAGTCATTGCAATGTGTAAGCTCTACCTGTTTTGGAAATCGAGGGTTCGTTCTGTCTGGAACCTGCCAGTAACAATGAATTAGAGGAAGTCTCTTTTGCTGATTTCATATATATGCCCAGAGCTAGATAGCCCTGGCCAGCCCGATCTGGTGAGACCTCTGACGCTACGCAGGGTCGGCCCTGGTTAGTACTTGGATGGGAAACCACCAAGGAACTCCAGGGTCGCTTCACACGGGAAGGCAGCGGCAAACCACCCGCCTCTGGACGTCTCTTGCCTTGAAAACCCTGCGGGGTCGCCACAAGTCGGTTTCAACAATATATCCCCCTGACAGTCGCGGGACTGGCTACGCAGAAGTGAAGTCCCCCGAGTTCACTGGGAATATACTCGGTAATTCTGGATTGCCAGAGAAGATTACAATCCAGCGGGCACTCACCTGGGGAAAGCACGACTGAACAGACTGGAACTGATTTCTGAATAAATATGACACCGCTTCGCATTTATAGCTCACCTTGATGAAAAAAACCAAATTTTAGAATCTTTTTTTTTGGGGGGAGGGTCCTAAACCGAAAGTGCCCAGGCTGAGAGTGGAGGGCTGCAACGCGAGACGCCCCGATCTGATCGAAAGGCGGGCGCAGAAATCGTGAGAAGGCACCCCGAGGCAAGCCATTCGCTCCTCGCGTTCAACGCGCGTGATTTCTCGCCTCTGAACTGGCTGAGCAAAGCAACCTTCCTCCCCCCCACCCAAAAAAAGTTCTGCATCTTGAAGCCATTCCTCGGACTCTCGCGGCCCTCTCTTGGCGGCACCCGGCGGCGCCTCTCTCCAAAGCCCCCTCTCCTCCACCCACCCACCCCCGTCTTTAACTGGGGTTCCTGCGCGGAGGCTCTGGCTGCAACCGAAGCTGCTTCAGTCCGCCGGGACCTGGGGCGGCCCAGGCTAGCCCGACCGCCTCAGATCTTGGAAGCTCGACGGGGCGGACCCTGGTTGGTGTTTGGATGGGAGACCCCCAAGGCAGACCAGGGTCGGCCTGCGGAGGTAGGCAAAGGGGAACGACCTCTGAACGTCCCTCTCTTGCCTCGGAAACCCCACGGAGCTGCCCGAAGTCGGCTGCAACCGGGCGGCCCTTTACGCACAAGCAACACGCACCTCCTTGCCCCGGGATCGCGCGGCGCCTGGAAAGGGCAGGGCGGGGGTCGGACGTGGAGTCCCCAGCCGCCAGGACCACCCCTGGATCGACACGCTCTGCTTAGGAGAGGAAGCAGAAAGGACAGGCAGAGCGGAAGCGGTTCTGGGAAGCCGAGGGAGTGGACTGGGGGTCTTGTTCCCTCTAAGCTGAGTTAGTGTGAGCTAGCTCACATTTGTTTAGCCTCCAGCTCACACATTTTTGTCTTCGCTCCGGAAGGATGGCTCCAGAGCAAGCTAATTTACGCAGCAGCCAAATCGCTCGCTCACAACTTTAGTGTCAGGAGCTCACAAAGGAGAATTTGTACTCAGCTTAGAGGGAGCATTCACTAGGGACGGGGGGGAGGGAGAATTGGGGGGGGGTCCACTCGGCTTGGATTCCTCGGCCGTGACAAGAAAGCCGTCTGTCGAATCGGACGGGGCGGGGAGGGAGCGAGCCAGCCACGTCTGGGTGTTTCGTGAGCGCTTTGGACGGGGAAAGGAAAGAATGCCGGCCGCGCTCCTCCCGCGCCTGCTTCTCCCCAGAATTAAACTTGGTAGGTCTGAAAGGAGCTTCTGGCCTCCAGCCTTGTTCTGCTGCTTCAAGCCAACCGGGCTGCCCACCGGACTTCGCTCTCTCTCGGGAACCCACCAAGACCGTTAACTCTTTCCCTCCCTCCTTATCCGGCTCAGGTTTCCGGCGTCCTGCTTCCGGGGGCCAGTCCAGGAGCCAGAGAAACCTTCCGAGATTATTCTTCTTCTTCTTCTTCTTCTTCTTCTTCTTCTTCTTCTTCTTCTTCTTCTTCTTCTTCTTCTTCTTCTTCTTCTTCTTCTTCTTCTTCTTCCTTCTTCTTCTTCTTCTTCTTCTTCTTCTTCTTCTTCTTCTTCTTCTTCTTCTTCTTCTTCTTCTTCTTCTTCTTCTTCTTCTTCTTCTTCTTCTTCTTCTTCTTCTTCTTCTTCTTCTTCTTCTTCTTCTTCTTCTTCTTCTTCTTCTTCTTCTTCTTCCCAGGCGCTCCTCTGTGTTGAAATGCGTCTCCATAAAGCCTGCGCTCCTTTCACGCGCTCGGGCCAGGGACACGCGCCCCCCACCCCTTTACACGAGTCCATCGCCGCCGCCTGCATCGCCTGCACGTCTCCCTCCTCTCCGTAGCGCGCGGCCGCCCTCCTCCCGGGACGCAGCTTTGCGCACGCGGCCCCCCGTCGCGCCCAAGGGGGGAGACGAGGACAGGACCGGTCGCCTCGCCTCTGGCCTCTTGGGGACACACCTCTCTCTCTCTCCCCCCCTACTTAAAAAAAATACTATTTTAATCGATTGCTGTATGTTGATGGATGAGGAGCCTGGGAGAAAGTCTGGGGCAGGAAAGGGGGGTTAAAAAACGATGCGGGAAATGGATAACAAACAGACTTTTCACCCCCTCCGTCCTTGTGTCTGTGTGGATGGCGGGGGACGGGGGGGAGAGATCCTGGGGACGCTTTTCGGGGTTGACGCGCTCTCTACTCTCTTCCCACTCGAGGTCGGTTTAGGGTTGCTCCCTTCCCCCTCTCCCAGTCGTTAGTCAAGACAACCGTTTCCACGGCCGAGATCCCCACGCCAGCTAAGCCGCAGTAGCCGACTCGAGAGCACCGAGTTTCTCTCTGTCCTGGTCGGGTCCCCTTCTGTTTGAATGCAAGAATCCCGGCTTCCCTGGTTTGCGGCTGGTTCCGAAAAAGTTCTGCCGACACCGCCGGGACGCGTTAACTACCGCAGCCAGCGGAAGTAGCGAAATCACCAAGACCGCTCCGGACCACGTTTACTCGGGAGTAAATGCAGTTTCTTTCCGTGGGAGTTACGCAGCCGCATATAGGACTGTACTTTTTAAAATCTTGCCCCGTTTTATTTCTGGCAGACGTTGGCACCCCTCTCCCCAAAGCAGTCGACGGGATCGCGCGCTGCTTCGCGGAACACCTTCGCTGGAGAGGAAGCGCCCCTCTGGGTTCGGCGGAACCGACTCCCGTGACAACAGCCCCGGGCTGGTCCTCTTAAATCTGCTTCAGGGACAAGAAGCCGAAAGCCCTTTGCTCCGGCCTAACTAACAGGCGGGGGCGAATTTGTGCAAGGGAGGAAAACCGAAGGGAAATATGATTCACATTCACAGTAGCAGCAACAACGGCGGCAAGCAGCAAAACAATATAGCAGCAATCGAGGAATAATAATAATAATAATAACAATAATAATAACAATAACAACAATAACAACAATAACAACAATAACAACAACAATAATAATAACAATAATAATAACAATAATAATAATAATAACAATAACAATAATAATAATAATAATAATAATAATAATAATAATAATAATAATGTAAATGACACTCTGGTGACGATCCCACGCCTTTTGACTTGGAAGCAAGTCTCGTGGACGTGAGCAGGACGGACTGACTTCCCAGTAAACGCGACCAGACTTGGCCTGCAGAGCTGCGCTCCTGCCCGCATTTCCCAGGCGCCCGTCCGAACCAACCCGCAGAGAAGCGGCCGGGAGCGGCGCAGTCCTCGGCACGCTTAAGGGGGGGGGGGCAAGTGAGTCCCTTTCGGGGAGCGCCTTCCCAGGGCAAAGGCCTCGGAGCGCCCGGCGCCACCTTCCCGGCCAGTCTCCGCGCCCGGCCGGCCAGGGGAGGCAGCGGCAGTGGGAGGGCGCCCGGGGCGGCAGGGGTTAAGGCCTCCCTTGGGAGCCGGCGCGCCCCTCTCTCCCCGGCCCCTCCGCCGCCGCCTGGGGAGGCCGGGCTCGTCCACGGGAGACGGAGACTTACGGCGGGTCGTCGCCTCCTGGTGCTGCGGGGCCTCGGGCGCGGGAGAAGGAGGAGGGGGCGCGTCGCTCGGTCTCCAGGCGGGTCCCGCTGCGCTCCTGCCTCTTCTCCTCTGCTGTCCCCGCCGGGCGCCCGCCGGGCTTTCCGCTCCTGCAACCGACGCCCCGGAATCGCTGCGGCCCGCGCCCGTCTAATTGGACGCCGCCCGCCGCCCTCCCGCCCGCCCTCCCCACCCCACCCCGAGGAGCCCCCCCGTCACCTGGATTGGCCCCGGAGAGGCCCTGCCCGCCCGAGTCCGGCCGCTCTTCTGGCCGTCCGGAGGTTTTGGGGCAAAGATGGCGGTGGCGGTGGCGAGTGGCTCCTCTCTGGGCGGCCGGACCACCGCCTCTCAGTCCCGACGCTGCCCCGGGGGCTCCCTCACAAACCCCGGAGGGGCACTGGCTGTCTCTCCTCCAAAGATCACCCTCCTGCCCCCCCAACTCTCCAAGCAACACTCTGTCGGTGTCGCCGTAGGATCTGGAGGGTCGGATTCCAAGGAGTTCCAGGTTCGAATTCCCTGGAAGGTTGCTGGGTGGCCTCGGGCTAGTCACGCCCTCCTAGCCCAACCTCCCTCACCGGGTTGTTGTGAGGATGAAATCGAGGAGGAGGAGGGACTGACGGAAGCCGCCCTGGGTCTAAGGGCGGGGTACAAATGAATGAATAATGGGGGGGGCACAGCAGGGGGGCCGCATCTGTACATTCAGGGTACACCCCTTGTGGGACAACCGAAAAGCGGGATGCATTTTTGGGGGGAGGGGGAGCGAAGGAGCGGAGACCTCCTGCAGGGGGGAGAAGACGCCGGAAACCAGTGCCGGGGTCGGCTGTCTTGGGGGGTTCGCTGCAGGGCTGAACCGCGTAGAGCAACCGCCTGTCTGCGGGCGGTGGGGATTGCGGGTTCCGCCACCCGTCTCGATGCTGGAGCAGGAGGTGCGGCGCGCCCTCCTCCCCTTCCTAATGCGGGCTCCGTCCCCCGTGAGGTGGCGACCTGAAGCCGGCGGAATTCCTTGTAGGTCCACCCTGGCTTGGAGATTAAGGCGCACAGAAATGTGTTGAAAGTCAGCTCCGACGCTAATCTCGTGTTTGTCCTTTTGCACCCACGTCTAGGCTTAGTGGTTCGCTCCCGAGGCTCCTCCTCAATCCTGTTCCCTTACCTGGAAATGGCTGAGGGTTTTCCAGGGAAGAGCAAAAGGCACTCTGCACATGCACGGAAACAGTCTGTTCTCTGCTAGTGACTTCGTGTCCGCTACTGCAGATCCAGGTCACTTAAAATACATGTTGGGCCTGAGTTCAAATTACGAGATCCCCAGTGGACCCCAAGAGAAAATGGGACGGCTGGATTTTGCTCTGTCGTTTCTCTCTCTCTCCCTATTCATCCCGAGTTGTAAACCTGCAAGACAACCTCTTGCTCGCCAGATTATGTGCCTTAGTTATTTTGTGGAGTAGTAGTAACTATGGAGTAAGGGGTGGTAGTAAATATGGAGTGAAGATGAGAGAAAATGTACTTACTCCATCTCTCCTGGATTCTAAGTGGGTCACTTCTGCGTCACTCTTCCTTCGGTATTCTCGCCCTATCGCTTGTGCACGTCCCCCACCCATTCTCTATCCCAGTTTCTCCTCTCTTCCCCAGGTCGCTCCACCCCGCCCGCTCGCTCCTGCCTTTCATTTTCTCCCCTCTCAATCTTCCTCGACTCTTCTCCTCCACCCCCGCCTCCCGCTTCTCCTCTTTCACATTCCTCAATAAATCAAGGACCCTCTTGGGTTCTCCAGACCTTCTCCAGGACTTGAAGGGGGGTGTCCCCTCCCCTCCCCCACTGCAGGGAGCCCCTCCTGGGACAGGCGAATGCTGAAAACAACAGACGTCCGGCGGCTTCTTCTCCAGACCCCGTTTCCAAGTTCATCTGTATTAACCAAAGACTAAGGAAACGGGACTTGGAATTCCAGGCAGGACTGCGGCTGACCACCGACCACTTCCGGAAGTCCCGGTGCCTGTTTGCCGGGCCACTGGAAGGCGGGAAGTCGCAGCAATAACACCGAGGCTCCTCTGGGCATGTGTAGAGTGCATCTCCCCCAGGAGTCACACAAATGCGCACTCATCACGATCTCCCACGGTACGGTGACGGAATAGATGGGGGGCGGGGGAATTGTTTTTGTGAGTGGGCCTAAAAGCTCCACAGCGGTGGGTGACCTGTGGTGGGTCACTCAAACAGGCGAGTCAGTGGTCACTGGATGTTGCGGGCCTCCAGTGAAAGATCAGTGAACCAAGCAGCGAAGCGCCTTTCTCCACTTAGGGAGCTGGGCCGTTCGGACCAGAGGGAGGACAGGGTTTTGGTTTTGGTTTTGTTTGTTTTTAGCCCCGGCAGCACCTCCCTTTTTAGGGGTTAGGCCACCTGGATAACAGACCAGGGAAATAATTTCAAAGGGGGTAATTGAGTGGAAAGAAAGTACCTATTCCCCCCCACACACACACACCCCTCCACTTATATCAAGAAGTGGAGTAAAAGATCCGATGTTGGATCCCTGGCTGATTTTTGGTCATCTGCCGGCTGCAAGTAATGCCGGAACCAGGCGGGGGATTTGGGCCTGGTCCAGGACAGGTCTTCTTTTGGAACGCACAGATTATTCTGGGGGAGGTCCTGGGCAGACTCCTGGAGGTAGGGGTTTCGAGGATTTTAATTTTTATTTCAATTTTTTGCGGGGGGGGAACCCTTCCCCATCCTTAGGGTGTTCTTAACGGTGAAAGCAGGCCCACTCACTCTAAAAAAGATAGTCCCAGCTGTCCGCCTGTAGCAGCAAAACCAAACCCGAGTCCAGCAGCACTTGAGAGACCAACAAAATCGTCTAGAGGCCTAGACCCCTACAAGGTCGCCATAAGTCGATTTGACAGCGCTTTTTACCACCACCAAGCTTGGGAAAGAGCAACAAGAGTCCAGCCGCACCTTCAAGACTAACACAGTTTGGGGCAGGAGCTCATCTTAGGTGAGTCGACTCTGCTCCCTTCTTCAGACACAAGCTTTCATGAGTCCCTTCTGATTAAGTGAGCTTCGACTCCCTGAATCTTAGACCCTGGAAAATGTGTCTGGTCTTTAAAGTACTCCTGGATTCGATCCACACGGGCTGTGGTCACCCACACGAAACAATACACTTCCAGTGCACGTTCCAACTGGATTTTACTTTCCAACTGGATTTTGCTGGTTCACACAGTTGGAATTAGTGCACTGAAAGTGGATTGAAAGTGGATTATTGAGTGTGTGTGACCGCAGCGACTGTTCCCTCCTAGGGTGTTACAAAGCTAGGAAACAGCGGGGAGAAACAGATGGAAACCAAAATGTTGCTCCTACCCGGCGGAAGATGCGGAACAACTGAATTCGCCAGCTCCCAAGTCACCCCACCGGCCCTTCCAGCTCAGAGGTGTCATAAGAACAGAAGAACACAAGCCAATGCTGGATCAGGCCAATGCCCCATCCAGTCCAACACTCTGTCACACAGTGGCCAAAAATACCAGGTGCCATCAGGAGGTCCAGCAGTGGGGCCAGGACACTAGAAGCCCTCCCCGTTGTTGTCCCTCCCAAGCATCAAGAATACAGAGCATCACCTGCCTCAGACTGAGAGTTCCTATCTATACCTTGTGGCTAATAGCCACTGATGGACCCCTGCTCCATATGTTTATCCAATTCCTTGAAGCCGTCCATGCTTGTAGCTGCCACCACCTCCTGTGGCAGTGAATGCCATTTGTCAGTCACTCTTTGGGTGAAGAAGTGTCTCCTCTCAGAAAGCCCTGGCGCCCGGGAGACCCTCTAACCCTTGAGGCCAGGGCCTGAGTGCGAAGTTTTGAGTCCTACAGCTCCTGAGCCTGGGTCCCTGCCCCCAAAGGAAGGAAAGGCGCTGCCTCTCCGAGCCTCCAATCGGGCATCTACCCCCGCCCAGTGTTTTCCAACCGTGATTTCTGAATGGCCCAGACAATTCATGTCTGGCCAGAAGATCACAGAAGCTAAGCAGGGTCAGCCCTGGTTAGTATTTGGGTGGGAGACCCCCAAGGAAATCCAGGGTTGCCAGGCAGAGAGGCAGCCAATGAATGGCAAACCCGCCCTCTTTGAACGTCTCTTGCCCTGAAAGCGCTACGAGGTCACCTTAAATCGGCTGCAAATAGACGGCGTTTGTCACCACCAGTCTCCGCAACATCCACTTGAGGCTGGTTTGATAGTGAGACACTGCAGGAAAGGCGGGCCAGTCCCACGTGCCCCTGAGAGGTCAGCGATAGGTTTCGTCCTCAGTTTCGCCTTAGCGAGTCCGCCTGCCTTGCTCGTCGAGGGGGAAAGGTGATAATGGGGTGTGAGGGGGTCCTTTGAGTTTTTATTGTCGAGAAATTAAGGAGAGCGAGAGGACAACAGGGTCTGCAGGACGTCCAAAAGAGCAGCGTCCAGCACGGATTTCCTCTCCTCTGTCCGAATGAGCCGAGGGCGGAATGGGGCCGCTGCGCTCTTGGTTCAGGGCCGCCGACGCTCGTCCGGCCAAGGACGCGATCCTCTGCCCCCACCTGCTTGGAAAAAGTGAGCCCCATTGAACTCCATATGTATGTCGTGGTCACTTCGGATTAAACCTGCACGGGATCAAGGCCGCCCAAGTCGTTCCAGATCAGGCGACTTTTCCTGGGGAGTCTGTTTCAGCCGACATCAAAACTGCGTTTGTCTACTTATGTGTTTGTTGTCTTGCATTTTAAACCTCTCCCCGATTCTGTTTTCACAACGAACCTGTGAGGTGGGCTAGACTGAGAGACAGGAACTGGCCTTAGTCGGAGCTCCGTGGCAGAGCGAGGGCTGGAATTCCCTGTCCTAGCCAAGCGTCCCAGCCACTGCGAAAGTACAGGTACTTGTCGAGGCATTTTTTAAAAAATGGGGCATAATCCTTATGGGATTCTTAAATTCGTAAGCCCCTCCGGGCAGCTTGCGTTAAAAGGCCTTCCCGGTGGTGGCCCCCAGAGGAGAGAATAAGCTCCGCAAAACAGTTACACTTGCAAGAAAGCTGTCAAAAGCCGGGCAAGCAATTGGGTAGGCTTGAAATACCGGGTTTGTATTTAATTTTATTTATTTAATTTTATTTATTGTTTCGTTGTTTTTCTTTTCTTTCTTCCTTTTTTTTTGACCGCTTGATACCGTTTCCTGTAACCGCTTTTTGTTCTTTTGTTTCGTTTCGGGGTGCCTTCGAAGAAAGAAAGCCCCTGCTGAGATCCAGGGAAAGTCAGTCAAGTCTCTTGTCTCTCTCTCTCTCTCTCTCTCTTTCGACATAGATGCAAATGGTCAGGCGTGTTCCTCTGAAGCACGCGACAGCTCTTTTACCTCGAATAAACCTTTGTTGGTGGTCTTAAAGCCCGTTCGCGGGGAGGGCGAGGTATAAATACGATAAATAAGTAAATAAACAAACATTAAAGGTGCCCCTGGACTCTAAATTTGTTCTCTCCCCACACGGAAGCTATCTTTCTGCGTTCATCTTTATGCCCGTACACTTTCCCCTCTTAACCAATATCGCCTGGGATGGGAGGAGACGATATGGACGGGAGACAATTGCCGGGGGGGGGGAGGGATTTTAGCCCGCCCCCCGTTGCCGCTCCACCCGGTCTGAGCCCCCCGCCTCCCCCGCGCTTGTCCTGATTTAAGAAGCAACCCCCCCCGGGGGGATCTAGAGCAGGGACCCTCCTCATTCGACCCTTTCAGACCCGGCTTATCGGTGCAGCAGAGAAATTCGGCCCCAGACCAGGCTTCTTGGGAGGAAGGGCTGACTTGCAAGTTCACACCCCTCCTGAGCGGGACCTGCAACTGGGGGGCCGAAGGTGACCCCCCCTCCCCGGGCTCCTGGATCTCAACCACTTCGAGGGCACGGCGGCTTCCTTGGCACATGTCGGGCTTCTTTTCTCCCTTCCCAGAGAAAAAAAACATTAATGATTAATTAGTCATTATTAATTATTATTAGCCATCGCGGTGTAACGGTTAAAGTGTCGGACAAGGCTTCTGGGAGCCCCGGGTTCGAATCCTGACACTTCTATGGAAACTTGCTGGATGACTTTGGGTCAGTCACGCACTCCCAGCCTGACCTACCTCGCAGGGTTGTTGCGAGGCTAAAATGGAGGAGAGGAGAACGACGGAGGCCGCTTTGGGTTCCCATCGGGAGAGAGAGGCGGGATATGAATGAAGTAAATGAAAATATGTAAACTCTTGAGAGGGAACCGGCAGTTCTCGTTTTCCTGGCGCGCGTTGTAGTACATCACGTTCAGTTCAGCCTCTGTTAAAGGGATGGGACTCCCCCCACCCCTTCCGGGCTGCTGGCACTTCTGCTTACAATAAGAAACCAAACGAGATGCGAATGGGGTTCTTGGTCGTTTCCCGGATCTACCACGGAACTCCCTGCCTCTTGGGTGGCGGTCCCACACACCAAGTAACCCACTTTCAGTCCACTTTCAATGCACTTTCCAACTGGATCCTACCAGTTCACACGGTAAAACCCCGTTGGAAAGTGCACTGATATAGTGGCTTTGAAAGCGGATGATTTCGTGCGTGTGACCACAGCTATGGTTCGGGCGTCCTCTTTGGACGCCGACTGACAACTGATGACGTAGATCACCGTTCCAGTGAAGGCTGCAGGCCTCCAACTCGGAATGAAGTCTCTTGGAAGGAACTCGCCGGGTTTCCTTCTGAGTCAACTTGCTTGGAAACCTCGAGCGGCGGGTCCCCGGGAAAGACAAAAGGAGGGACGTCACTCGTTTGGCATTCCTCTTTGTTCCCCCACCACCACCCCCGTCCTCCGGTTACTCGGCGGCGCCTTGTTTGGGCTTTGCGTTGTGTCTAAGGGAGGCCCCGGCTTCGCTGCCAGGCGATGTTTTGTCTGGGAAGGCGACCCTTCCCCGAAAAGGCAGGTAAACAGGGGCAGGCAACGAAGCCGCTGGGAGTGATGGGGCTTGAATGAGGACCTTCGAGGCTCTCTAGGGAATGTTTAGATTCTCCCCCTAATCCGAACTGGGAGCCGAATCTCTTGGAATCCGGAACGCTGCCCAGCAGGGAGCCTCCGGTCTGGCCCGGGTTGGGTTGGGTTGGGTTGATTTTGCTTTGAGTCCGGCTGCGCTGGCCTTCCGGCGGAGTCCTGCCGGGCTGGGGGGGAGAGACACCGGCTCAACTGCAGCCATCTCGGTCTTCACGGAGTGAGACGTTCGCCTTTTAAAGGACTCGCAACCCGAATCGAAGGCGATTCTCTGATGCGTTCCTCTAGCAAATAGTAGCAAATAATCCACTTCGAATCTGGTGGGAAGGCAAAGAGACACGCCTGTCTGGAAAAGAAACAAGCGTTCTGCGGCGCCTTAAAAAGCTGGCAACGTTTCATTCCGGTTTAAGAACTGGGTTCTAGTCCACGCACGTTTACCTGGGATAGATTCAGGTGGGTAGCCGTGTCGGCCTGAAACCGCAGAGCGAAGTTTGAGTCCAGGGGCACTTTTAAGACCAACAGAGGTTGTTTTTTTCCCAAGGTATGTGTGCCCGATGGTCAGCCGTGTTGGTGTGAAGCAGTCGAACAAATTTAGAGTCCAGTGCAGGCGTCCCCCTCTAAGCTGACTTAGTGTGAGCCAGCTCACAGTTCTTTAGCCTCCGGCTCACACATTTTGGTCTTCGCTCAGGAAGGAGGGCTCCAGAGCCAACTAATTTCTGCAGCAGCCAAATGACTCGCTCTCAACTTTAATGCCAGGAGCTCACAAAGTAGAATGTTTGCTCTCAAGGCTTCACAGCTTAGAGGGAGCACTGGTCCAGTGGCACCTTTAAGACCAACAAAAAAGTGTGCCTTGCACTCGAAAGCTCATACCCTGAATAAACCGTGGTTGGTCTTAAAGGTGCCACGGGACTCTAAACTTGTTCAGGGTATCCGCCTCTTTCTTTCAGTAGGGTTAAAAGAACTGAACGGCTGTGAGCTGCAAATCCCCAAAACGCTTTCCTGGGAGAGTAAGCCCTACGAGTGGGGTTCTGAGTAGATCCGTTTAGGACTGCCTCAAAGTAAACGCACAGCCGGGATTTCTCCTAGAAGCAAAGGCCCGCTGAGCTCAGAGGCACCGCCTTCCATGGGGTGTTGTAGGATCGCCGCTTTAGTCGGCAGTCAAGGCAGAGGGCTGAAGGCAGCGGGGAAAAGAGGAGGTGGACGGGCTGCGTAAAGGGAGCCGCGGCCCTCGGTGCGTAAGACCCCCGGCTAGCAAGGCTGGTGATGATGACAGGGCCTTCTGGAGGGCATTAATTCCTAAAGTCGCCGCGGATCAGAAGTGACTTGACGGCGCTGAACACACCCAGATGCAGTTGGAGTCAATGAGAGTGATTCTCTCTCTCTTAAAGGGGGCTTGTTAACGAAGTGCCCGACGAACAGCCCAGTGTAAGAGAGGAAACCGCATTTAGCCTAAAGCTGTTGGTGATTCAGGAATACATATGGTCCAATCCAACTAAAGTTGGACTTTCTTTCTTTCTTTCTTTCTTTCTTTCTTTCTTTCTTTCTTTCTTTCTTTCTTTCTTTCTTTCTTTCTTTCTTTCTTTCTTTCTTTCTTTCTTTCTTTCTTTCTTTCTTTCTTTCTTTCTTTCTTTCTTTCTTTCTTTCTCTCTCTCTCTCTCTCTCTCTCTCTCTCTCTCTCTCTCTCTCTCTCTCTCTCTCTCTCTCTCTCTCTCTCTCTCTCTCTCTCTCTCTCTCTCTCTCTCTCCCTCCCTCCCTCCCTCCCTCCCTCCCTCCCTCCCTTCTTTCCTTCCTCTCTCTCTCTCCTGCCTTTCTCCCTGAGATTTAAAAAAGATCACTAAACAAGAGAAAACAACGCGATGAAGGAAAATCAGTATAAAGCTTGCTATAACTAATGCAAGAATCGGTTTGCAAAAATTAGAAGAAGGGGGAAAAAACCTACTGCAGGAGAAACGAGGTCGTACACACAATTAACGGGACCATAAAGGGCCGCCCCCATCCCTTTGGAAAGAGCCCTCTGACTCCTGCAGCCGCCTTCCTTTTATACAATTCAATAGTAGGAATAAGCTGCGGTCGTTTCATGACTCAGATCTGTGTGCCACTATTCCTATAGTTGGATCCAGAGCCGGGAATAGCAACGGGGCTTGCTTCGAAGTAACGTGTGAGGCGTTGAATAGGATTTTGAACCCTTCCATTCAAATTCATGTGAACTCCCTCGGATTTAGCTCACGCCGGTTTAGTTTCCGACCCGGATGAAGAACATGGACCTCTCTCTCTCTCTCTCTCTCTCTCTCTCTCTCTCTCTCTCTCTCTCTCTCTCTCTCTCTCTCTCTCTCATTAGAAGACAGTAGCGGGCAATCCTAAACAGATCTGCTCGGAATCCGGCTCAAGTCCACTCCACGGGGTTTAGTAACAGGAAAGCGTTTTTTAGGATTGCCCCGTTAAATCACCCCAGGCTGTGGGTAACCGATGTTTTGTAATATCAGCCATCGAAATTCTGTCTATTTCCCAGGGGTTTTTCGCATCAGACCAACGACAATTCGCGTTTTAGGTTGCGACGATATTTAGATAGCAGATCTCGAGAACTTCTTTTCCTCCTTTGCAAAATGAATTCACTCTTGTGTCCCCCCCCCTTTCCTGGCGAGTGATCCCTATTGACCGCACCCAGGCTTACTTCCGAGTAAGCGGCACGTGGCCGTTGCCTCCTCTGTGAGTTTTATGGGTTTGTAGCCCAGTCCGGAATGTCTTGCTATCAGCAGTAACCTGGCACAGAAATTATGGCTACTTTGAGATGGAAGAGGCAGATGGGAAAATCTAGTGGAATACACTGGCGGGGTCTGAGTTTTCTTTTGCTTGGGGGTGGGAGAGAACCAAAAAAAGACGGACAGAGAGAGAGGCAAGGAAGCCGCATTTTGATTCCCGAGGATTTACTTTCGAGTAAATCCGTGCTAAAGGAGGAGCGGCTTGTGCCTCTGGCATCTGCGGGCTTCTCCCTCGGGCTGCT
The DNA here is from genome assembly GCA_029375565.1 of Gekko gecko. Taxonomy (NCBI): domain Eukaryota; kingdom Metazoa; phylum Chordata; class Lepidosauria; order Squamata; family Gekkonidae; genus Gekko; species Gekko gecko. The sequence continues at coordinate 61,886,064 of JAPDNY010000012.1, read as the reverse complement.
TTCCGCGGGTCTGTCTCGTAGGTTGCGATCCTGAACACATTTGTGTTGTGGCACCGAAATCAAGGGGATCTTTCCCGGTACTCAGCGCGGTGCTGGAGTCTGCCCCGCTTATGTAGGCATGTATTTATTTCTTTTGGCCTTTTAAAGACGAAGGAGAAAAAAGACTCAATAGACTTTCTCCATAGACGTTTGGGTGTCCACAGCGTTAAGTCGGCAGGCATAAGTCCACACCCACCGCACTCGTTTACAGCATTTTATATAAGGTGCCACAGGGGACACGATCCCAAGCGCGTTTACTCCAAAGTAAGTCCCGCTGGAGCGGTCTGTCTGTCTTTATAAGTGTCTGCAGACTTCACAGGTGCCTCTGTAAACTTTAGAAAACAAACTTTGAAAGAGATTATTTATTTGTTTATTTGCATTCTGCTTGCCTTGTGCCTGGGCCAGCGCACGATTTCGAAGATCTTCAGTTTCTAAAGTTTGCAGAGGTATCGGTAAAGATTTGGACCGGGCAACTGGTGTAGGCAGTCAGGAACAGTTCTCCGCAGAGACGCCTGCCTTGAGAAATACACAAACAGCGGAATGGTCACATTTGAGGATACCACTCATGTTTTAACACGCCTCCGTTTTTAATAGCTAGAAGGAAAGAGGCTGGGAAGGGAAGGATCATAAGCAGTTCAGCCGTGCCGCGTTTTGTTTGAAGTCAGAAACCGGCGTGAGTGAAGCTCGCCGCGGTTTCGCTTTCCCTCCGGTAAGTGAGATTCGGAACTGGCGTCCCTCGCCGAGCGCTGGGATGATCATTCGAAGAATATTTCAGAGCCCCGGAAAAATGGGATTTGGGGCGCTTTTCTCCGGTACTGGAAAAGAACCGGGAATGGCGCCGCTGTATTTTTGGTCTTCCCCCTCCCATAAAACCTGTAAAGGCTATATCGGGCAATGCGACCCTGAGCTTCGGGGCATGTCCTACCGAATGACCCCCCCTAGAAGACTCTTTCGGGTGGCAGGACCGGTGTGCTTTGGAGACCGAAAGGGCCATGCTCCCGAAGACGCACCTGCCCGGGGCTGGCTCCAGTCGGAATCCCAGCAAGAAAGAAGGATCGCCCGGGTTCGTTTCGGTTCACAAGTGGCCGGGAGTAGAGCCACTTCCACGCTGCCGTTTTTGTCACTGGTTTGTCCCTATTGCTTCAGGGTCATCCCCCCCCCCGCCCAATGTGTTTTGCTTTCTCCAGTAGTCCCAGAGGGTCCCGGGCAGAGACTTGGGTTGCTGTCACAGGCATGCTAAATAGTCCACTTCCAATCCACTTTCAGTTCACTTTCCAACTGGATTTTACTGTATGAATTGGCAGAACCCAGTTGGAAAGTGCATTGAAAGTGGGTTGAAAGTGGGTTCTTTAGTGTGTGTGTGACCGAAGCCTTTGCGAAACAGAAATAGGGTCAGCCTGAGAAGAACCCCTTCCGAAGGGAAGGTCTTACTTGGAGATAAACCTCATTACACTGAAACTTGACTTGGGTGTTCAGGAACTGGATGGAAAGATAGATTGGGGGGGGGGGTGTTAGCCGGGTTGTCTGAAGCAGTGTAACAAAATTCGAGACCAGGGCTGCGGTCACACACACACAATAATCCACTTTCAAACTGGATTTTTACTATGTGAACTGCCAAAATCCAGTTTGAAAGTGGATTGAAAGTGGATTATTTAATGTGTGTGAATGTAGCCCAAGAAAGTTTTATTCATCCTGTAAGCTTCTGTGTGCCCGCAAGTGCTTATACCTTGAATGAAACTTGGTTGATCTTAAAGGTGCCACTGGAATCGACTTTGTTCGGGACCTGGGAAGGCATTGAAGATTTGTTTGTCTGGTTTTAGCCCGGCTTTCTCACCAGGACTCCAGGTGGGTTACACAGAGTGAGTCAAACGCAATCCACGGAGGGGGTGGGTCAATAAACAGTGCAGTAGGGTTAGGGCTGCCGAACCAATCAGAATTCTAGAGACAGAACGAAAGCACAACCTAAGTATGAACACGACATGTTAAAGGATGCAAAAATCTCTTGCAGGATCCTAGTTCCAGCCAGCTAGGCATAGTACTACAGACCACCATCCGTCAGACACCTTGACTGCTAGCAGAAACATTTGTACAGCACTTTCACAGTTCAGCAACCTTTATATATGTTAATACACTCATCTTTACAACAACCCGGTAAGGCAGGCCACTGATATTATCCCACTGTTGCAGATGGGAAGCTGAGAGCACGAGAGAGCGCCACCTAGGGAGTTTGTGCGGCTGAAATGGGAAACCTGGCGCATCATGGGCTCTGTCAGGTGTGCATTGGCGCTGCCCGCTCCCTGGATGACTTACCTTTAAGAGGAGGGGGGCGGGGCGGTCCTCTTCTCCTAAAGGGGCTCCGACTTCAGGTGATTTCCCTCCTAAACATCAACACACATGCACAGGCAAGCCAGCCCGTTTTCACACATCTAGGCCGCCCCCCGCGTGTACGCAGGGTCCAGAACTTTGCACGTGTCTGTAAGTACCAGAACATGAAGTTAAGAATATGGAGGGAGGGGGGAGTCGAGACGTCTCAGCACGAGGCTCTTCTCATTTGTCAACACTTCGGGTCGACCAAGAGTGAGACTCTTCGCTTGCTTAAGTTTTAAAGCTAAGGCGCATCTCTTTCCCTCCCCGCCCTCCCCAGTTTATTTTTAAGCCACTTTGCTCCTCTGCATCAAAAGCCCCATTCGGAGCTCCCTTCCTGGGCGGGCAGGTGCGATCCCTCCCCCCCTCCAGCCGGGCCGGCCGCCGCTGTTCAAGGCGCCCCAGTTTCTCTCCAGGCCCCCCACCCACCCCGGGGGGCTGTTTTCGCCGTCTCGGAGTCGGCGGGCGAGCGGCGGCCCCCTTTCACGCGTCGACCGTCAAGGGGGTGATTCATGGGCCGGTGGCCCGGGGAGGGATGGGCGGCGCTGGCCATTAAGGCGCCGTGGGCCGTGGCGGGGCGAACCGGGCTCCGCGCTTCTGGGGCTTGGAAGGCTGGGCGGGGGAGGCAGGCCGGGCGGGGCCGCCGGCGAGGGTCCGAGCCCAGGTGATCCGGGAAGACCGCCGGAGCCGCCGGGAAAGGGTCTCTCCTTTCCGTTCGCCGAGGAGGAAGGGCTGGAGGGATCGGCGCCCTGAAGACTTCGACCCGTTCCGCGCTGACATTTTTGTCACTCGTCTGTCCCTGTTGCTTTGGGTCCCCCCCCTTTTCCCACCCGTGTTTTGCTCCCTCTGGGACTACTGGAGCCCCGACTCCGAGGAGCGAAGCCGCCCGCGTTTCTGGCTGCAAGAAGGAGGACTCTGGTGGCCCCTGGGACGACGACAACAATAACGACAAGCAATAATGACATCGACTTCATTTCTAGAACAAAGTTCGAGTCCCCTGGCACCTTTAAGGCCAACAAAGTTTAATTCTGGGTAGATAAGCTTCCATGCGCACAAGTCTATACCCAGAATTAAACTGGGATGGTCTCAAAGGTGCCCCGGGACTCGAACTTTGTTCTGTTTGCTTCAGGACAACAGGGCTACCCCACCTGGAACTGACTTCATTTACGGCCGGTCTTTCTCACAGAGAGTAAGGGCGGCTTGTTTGCTTGTTTATTTGTTTATAGTCCGCCTCCCTCACTGGGGGGACTCAAGGCGGGTTACAGAAGGCGAGTCAATATAGTGGAACATGGGGGGAAAAAACCCCAGAAACTGAAGCGAAGCAGAAGTGTTAACGTGAATGATGCGAAATTACATAGTAGGATCCAGTTTAGGGGAAACTCTACTGTAGTCTATACCCAGGACAAAATACAATTTTTAAAAAACCGTATTTGAACCCAGGGCTTTCCGGAGCTCAGATCTGAGGCGCGCTTTCTCGGGAGTAGGTCCCAAGTAAATACGGTAAACACCGCGGGACTCGACTTCTGAAGAAACGCGGATCCTTCCCTCCCATTCCTCAAGAGTGAACACTGCGGAGGCAACCCGGGCAGGGTCAGTCCGCCAGCCGAGAGGGGCTCTCCAACGGGCCAAGAAGCCTTTCGGGAGCTGCCGCTGCCGCAGCCGGCCGTAAAAGAGACACCCAGAAAATCGTCTCTCGGATCTCTCTTTTCCTGCCGCAACTGACGGCGCAAGGCCCGGAGCCCCCGGACGGTCGACGCCACCCGCCAGCCACGAGCTAAACCGAGCTTAAAAATCTCTCCCCCACCACCCTCGATCCATTCCGAAGGGCGACCCCCCCCCTCCGCCTTTTCTCTGTTTGATTTATGACTTTCCCGTCTTCCAGCTCTGCGGGTCCCTTCTGCGGCTGGGCGCAGGCTGTGGGGCGGCCTTTCAGGGCCTAACCAGCCTCGTCAATCCCCCCCCCCGCCCCGCCCCGCTGTTGTAGGCTGGAGGCAGCAGGCCCGGGACCTCAGCGCCATCCCTCTGCAGAGGCACTCCGCTCCAAATCCGCGGGAACCGGCCGGCTGAGAGTCCAGCGGCCCTGACTTAAGATCGACCAGGCTAGCCGGATCTCCTTAGATCTCGGGAGCGAAGCAGGACCGGCCCTGGGTGGTCTTTGGCTCGCACACCGCCAAGGAATCCCAGGGTTGTGGGGCGGAGGCAGACAAGGGCAAACCACCTCTGAACGCCTCTTGCCTTGAAAACCCCAAAGGGTCGCCATAGGTCAGCTGTGCCGAGCGAGAGAACGAGAGCAAGAGCGAGAGCGAGCTTTTTTAGGATTGCCCTTATCAAAGATTTTTGCTTGGCCAAGCCGGATTTTATTCTCGCCCACTCTCGGCCTCATTTGCGTCAAACGCACCTCCCACGGGGTGTGTGTGTGTGTGTGTAAGCGGAACCAGACGAAATTCGCAAAAGCGAAACCTGTCGCCCCCCCCCCCCGGTTCCACCCGAAAACAATTCGCTACCACATGTGCGTTTGGTCGCCGATCTCTTGGCTTTAAAAGGCCAGGAGAAATCGGAGGGAAGCGGAGTCGGTGGGACCCGTGAAACAGGGGTGGCCTTTTGATGAAAGGTGTTGGCAAGGGGTTGACACGCTTGGCTTTGAAATGCGCCTGCCCTGAAATCTCCCAAGAGATTCCAGTTTTGTTGGGGATATATTTGGAAGGCTGCGGGGTGGAAAGACCGCCAGTATTTTGAGCAATGCCTACCGGTGGAAAGAAAGAAAGAAAGAAAGAAAGAAAGAAAGAAAGAAAGAAAGAAAGAAAGAAAGAAAGAAAGAAAGAAAGAAAGAAGTTAATATTACAGAGATGATAAGAGCCTATAAATACCAGCCAATGGCATGCTTGCTTGGAAGTAAATTTAATAGTTCTCTCAAGTACATTGTCCCAGGACTGAAACCGAGGAACGCTAAGGGAGGAAAGTCCTTCTAATTTCAGTCTCTGGGGCACACTTCCAAGTAAACATGATTAGGTGTGGCCCTGGGTATCCTTCCCTTTGAAATAAACGGGATGAAATGTTTGATTTGTGCCCGAGGGGTCCCTAAGAAAAACAAATTGATCTGAGAAACAAAGGTCTCCAACAGATTTGGTCACACTTAGCGAACACTTCATCAAAGTCGATGACTCGTTTATTTATCATTTCTAGCCCGCCTTCCTCCACTGAGACTGGAGGCGGATTACATACTAGAGAAAACAATTTCGACAGCTCGCACAAGACGTCAAGTAACAATGCAAACAGGACGACTGCTCCAGAAATTAGAAAGCAGCGCTAAGACAAAAATTGTGTAAAGCAGAAGGTACAAGTTGTACAATGCAAAATTGCAATGCAAACAATGCAAAAATTGGGTTTCAGAAGCAGAAGACCATGCTGAAGAAATAAGATGACCCATTCAACAAAACATGGCAATAGACTGAAATCCGATTTCCTGACAATAAATTGCACCCAGAGAAGTGTCGGTTTTTCGCCGGTTCCCCCACCGGCCAAGCTGAGATTCGACCCAAAGCAGACTGAAATCTGGGTCTTCTGAAAAACCCCAACCCCCTTTGTCCCAAATCGGCGAGATTCGCTTCCACGCGGCCCTGGCCGCTCTTCTCTCCGGATTCTAAATCCCCATTCAGATCCGACTGATCTTTCTTATCTCAGGAGAATCCTGTCGCCATCGACGTACAGGAACCGCACCTGCGGCTTGTTACTGCCGAGGCCTAACAAATAAACGCGGGTTGTGTGGAGAAGCAAACGCGCGTCTGCAATCTCCCAAGCAGACCATCCGCGTGCAAAACTGAAGGCCCAGCAGATTCTCTAATCGGCCGGCAGATTCTCTGATCTTCACCCCCTCCTCTTCTCCGGATTAGAACCTTCATCACCCTTCCCGGCCGGACCTTCGCGTCTTTCGGCGCAGATCTGGTGGTCGAATCGAACCGCTGCGACCCCCCCCCTCCCGCGCCTTTTAAAAAATACCCGCAAGAGGTATAGGCCGAGCGGCTTCTGTCTGGGAACGCGAAAAAAATCCCCGCTTTCAAAGCTCTTGGCTGCAAAACGCCCCCGTCTTTCATCGTCTTCTTGGGGAAATAAACGACCATTGTTAACAACCGGGGGGGGGGGAGTTGATAGGGGAAGGGGAGTGCGGGGGGGGGTGCGGGAAGCGGCAGCGGAGGATCCCCGGAGAATGATATCCTCCCCCCGCCCCCCCCCCCGCCAAGGAGAAGTTCTCTTTCTTTGCTTTCTTTGCTTTGCTCCGGATGTTTGTAAAATAAAAGACCAACAACGGGGTCCCTTTGGTCGCGTTTTCAGTTGCAGAGACACGAGCCCAGAGAGGTGTGCCCGGGAGAAAACCTCCAAAGGTGGGTTTGTGTGTTGACATTTTTGCCCCCCCCCCCCGACCCTGATCAAAACCAGATATTATCACCTGGCTGGCTGTGGCTGCTGCCCTCCAGGGATAGGATCACAATTGTTCCAGGGGGCGGGGGAGAGAGAGGGATCGCAGCCGAAAGGGCGGAGCAGAGACCTTCCTGGGGAAGCGAAACCCGCCTGGGTTGGCTGCCGGAGAGCCCCCGCTGGGCCCCCTCGGACTGACGTTGGACACCCCCAATTTTGCCCCCCCCCACTCCCCTTCTCTAGAAGGCCCCCTGGTCAGGTGAAATACTCATGTGGATTAAGTATTACGTGAAATGCTCCTGTGAAATACTCATGCCAGGCTTCGGTTCCTTCTGACGGTTCTGAAATCCGAATGCGCCGCTTGTTATTGAACGTCCTATTTTTTCTGCGCTTGTACCGGCTCGCTCTGTGGGATCCGTCTGGAGTCCCTGGGAGAAAGGCGGGCTATAAAGAAGATAAATACAAAATAAATAAAAATATCAAATCCCCATTTAAAGCGGACTAGGATTTTGAGACCAGTTTTCGGGGTGTTTTCTGAGGGAATTAAGTGCCCTTCAAGTCTCTTCCGACTCATGGCGGAGTTTACGTGCCTTCTTCTTAACAAATGTGTCATTCCAGCCTTAGCTGTTGTTGACAGCCGGCGGGCTTTGCGGAGTCCGTCCATCTCTCGTTGGGGCCTCCCGCTTTTCTTGCGGCCTTCGTCTTCTCCTAGCAGGCCGGTCTTGAAGACTTGACCTGTGCGCGCACCGCCCTGTTTCTGGGGGCGGGCCTGTCCCTTTCTCTCTTGACCGAGCCAGGGCGCTTTCATCCAGAGCATCCAGGGAGGGAGGGGGTGGTGGTGGTGGTTCTGATCTATCATTGGCCTGATCCAACATTGGCTTCTCTTATGTTCTTATGTTCTGCTCGAGCTGCCAGCAGGACGAAGTTGCGGGCAAAGGGCGCATTTTGAGAAGGATCTCACTGCACTGCTTCCTTGCGCAAACCCACACATTATTAAAAATATGTACATTGATTTTGTAAGCCAGTCTGAATTCCTTCCTTTCGTAACAAAACGGGAATGGGTGGGGGAGAGAGGAGCAGAATTTAGAAAAGAGGACTCCATGGACGGGGGGGGGGGAGTGCGTCCGTAGTCCTGGGTTCACAGGGCACGACCTTCCTTCTTCGGCTCCGCCTGCGCTGATGCAGACGTGCAAACACGCGCACCAAAGAAAGAAGAGAGGTCAATATTTATTTATTTATTTATTTATTTATTTATATTTACGTTATTCACAGCGCAATCCTAGAGAGAGTTACTCCAGTCTAAGCCCGTTCATTTCAACGGGCTTAGCTGGAGTAATTCTCTTTAGGATTGCGCTGTTAGAGTCCCCCTTTCTGAGTAGGGCTCCAGGCGGATCACGCGGAGTCAGTCAATACCATCGACAGGATGGGTCAGTCAATACACAACACAATAGGTTCAGGTGGGCAGTCGAAGCAGCAGGACAAAGTTTCGAGTCCCGTGGCGCCTGTAATTCTGGGTGTTCGCTTTCGTCTGCACGCACACTTCTTCGGGTACACTGAAACAGGCTTTGCCAACCATGACAAATGGGGGCGGGGGGGCAGGTTAGTTGCCAGGAAAGGTTAATTGGAGTCAAGATACATAAGTAACTGAGTGATAAGTACAGCTAAGATTGGATTAAAGGAGCTGGTAAAACCTGTGAATAGCAGCAAATTAGCATACAAGTAATAAAAGAGTTAACAAACAGATGCGAGAACTGAGTGACCCAGCCTATGTAGAACAACGTTTGAGTCCAGCGGCACCTTTAAGACCAACGAAGTTTAATTCCGGATGCAAGCTTCCGAGTGCCAGCCCACTTCTTCAGGGGTCATCAGCGATCCGAAGGCGCGGTGCGCGCGCGCAAAAGCTGAATCCCAGAATTAAAGTTCGTCGGTCTTAAAGGTGCCGCTGGACTCCGACTAGGTCCAGAGAGAGCGATTATAAGGCGTCCCGGTGAAATGAAACTGCAGCCCGAAAGGCACTCCCCTGGGAATAAGCCCCACGGCATCCCCTTGGCTTCCTGAGCAGACCCGATGAGGTTTGCTCCCTTAGTTGGGCGGGAGCGTTGCCTTTGGGAAATAACGATTTTTGGGAAAGGGCGTATCTCATTCTTCGGATCTGGAAGCGGACATTTCCCCCCTCCTGCCTTGTGGGAAACCGCGGCCAACCCCCGAAGAGAGAGCCAAGGAGAGGGAGGAGAAAGCCCTGCATAAAGGAGGAACTGCACTGCAGTGTTCCCTCTAAGCTGAGTTAGTGTGAGCGCCTGGCTCACAGTTTTTTAGCCTCCGGCTCACGCATTTTTGTCTTCGCTCAGGAAGGACGGCTCCAGGGAAAACTGATTTATGCAGCAGCCAAATCGCTGGCTCACGACCAATGCTCTCTCTAAGCTGTGGAATCTTGTGAGCAAAAATTCTACTTTGTGAGCTACTGGCATTAAAGTTGTGAGCGAGCAATTTGGCTGTTGCATCAATTAGTTTGCTCTGAAACCATCTTTCCTGAGTTAAAACAACAATGTGTGAGCCAGAGGCTAAAAAATATGAGCTAGCTCACACTAACTCACCTTAGAGGGAACATTGCTCACGACCTTAATGTCAGCAGCTCACAAACTAGAATCTCTGCGCACAAGACTCCACAGCTTAGAGGGAGCATTGGAAGGGAGTGGGAGAGAGGCCGCCAGACCTCCCCCGGGGTGGGCACAAACACGGCCGCAGCGCCCCCCCCCCCGCACACTTTCGGGGGCCCTCGGGTCGGCCTATTTTTGGAGGCGGCGGTTTAAGTACAGGTCTCTGGGCTTCAGAAGGCCGGGAGCGCAGGGAGATTTCCGAGATACCCAGGAAGGGAAGCGGAGCCCGCACAGCTTCTCCGGCAGTGTCGATGCCCAAGTGTTGCCGCTGGTTTACTCGCGTCCCGCCCAAGTCCCAGATCCCCGTCCCCGGGGTCCGAAGGCCGGGTGGATCGGGGCCTCAGTTCCTCAGCACGACCACACCTCCCTCGTTTTGGAAACCGCGCTTCTAAGCATGGAAGCCAGGGGCGTGAATGCTATTCTAGGACAGGATGCCGACGGTGCTGGGCTTGAGCCCACCGTTACAGTGTCGGACTAGAACGTGGGGGTCCCGTGTTCGAATCCCCACGCTGCCAAGTTCACCCAGCAGCTGCATGTGGAGAAGTGGGGAATCAAACCCATTTCTCCCAGATTAGAGTCCGTGCTCCTAACCACTACACCAAACTGAGCAGAAGCAGGTAATCATTTTGCTGCCCCTTCAGAGTCAACTGGCCTACAGCAGTAATTGGACTTGTGTTTCCTCACTGCTGTACCTTGAGGTTGGTAAGTAGAAGTGTGTGGACTTGAGCGACACAGAAGTCCTGGCTTCTTGAAATGTAGCTCTCACCTGCTCAGGTGGGGCAACCTTCTTAGCCTTAGAGCCTTGCAGTTCAATCTTGTTTACTCAGAAGTAAGCCTGAGTGTCTTATACTCAGGTACATGGGCCTAGGGTCCCAGCCTTAATTAGAACTGGGAAGACTCATATGATGAACCCCTGCTCATTTGGTTCTGTGAGGCAGATTTTCCCACAAAAACAAACCTGCTAAAATGCCATTCCCCGCTGTGTGACTGAGCAGCCTCCTTGTAGAGTGTGTTAACAAACAATTTATAATGCTCTGTGTGTCTCACCCAGGCCAGACATTTATTGTAGAAAAGCAGGAGTCCTCTTATTATCCCCTTGGTAAATGGCACTTGACACAAAGTAAAGTTCAAACAGGAATGATGATTTTATTAAACAGGCACAGTTAGGTTAGGAATAGGCAAGGGATGAGAAAACTGAGGCAAATTTTGTAGCATTTACAGTTGATAATATTTTGCACTGGCAACAGAGTACTTATTGTCTTAAGGAGTCAGTTCTTAACAGTGCGAGGTTTGTTTGTCTCAGAGATTTCTTAACAGTAACAATACGTCTTAATAAAGATTCATATAACTAAGTTTCTTGGAGGCAAGTGATTTCTTCTTGTACTTCATTTCCTTCCTTGTGGGATTATAGAGCTCCCTTTGACTCTAGAGGATTCTAAGTCTGTTCACTTTCTCATACAGCCAGGGGGCCCTTCTGAATTGAACCCACTGAATAACTAAGGGAATACTTTTTGTTTCCTAGAAGCAATATTCCTTTTCTGTTTGGCTAGACCGCTAGTTACAACCTGCTGAACAATCTATTCTGCCAAACTTGATCCTCAGTTTTCAGCTTGGCTGACTATTACATTAAAATTTCTAATTTTGAACTTTTCCTCAGATTCTGGTAATATACTGTAAGGGTAAGGAATCGTGTCCCTTCATTTTCCAAGTGACAGACACACCAACTCCGACTGCCTGGCTACTGACAAGAGACACAGTGTTTCCTCAGCACTCAGCTGCTCTTAAAGCTCTCCTCAGCTGGTGCTGACCAATCAGAGAGAAGGGGGGAGTGCACGCAAGCAGCAGCCTGTCAAGCAAACTGTTTCATGTGAAGCATTAACCCTTAATCTTCCAGCTCTTGGTGCACTAAACATCCTGCCAGAAAGGCTTAGTCTCCTGAGCATTTTCGCCCAGACTTCCTAAATTGCTCCTGCTTTATATCTCCTGCCCTTGGAGGCCGGCCAAGAATTGAACTGAAAGGATCTTATCTTTGTAACCTAAAAGGAATTGGTCATGGTGGACCAGTTGCAGAACACCAGGCCATCCTAGAAAAAGTCTAAATTGAAATTATTATTTGTAAGCTGCCTTGAGCCACAAAGAAAGGTGGGTAATAGCTATTTGAATGAATGAATGAATGAATGAATGAATGAATGAATGAATGGCTCCAGCTTGCCACTTGCTCCTTTGATTCGCAAAGAGAAGGACAGGATTTAACCCTCCTCGAGTCCCTGTGAGAAACACGGACTATAAATAATGTAAATAAATGTCTTTTTTCCCCCTGGCCAGTTGGCAACCTGTTGGTATATTAGCAAGTTGACAACACTTTTCAGTCACAAAAGAGTTAAATTGTTATTTGCATGTAGACAGGATGTTACCTAGTTTAGCTGTAGCCAATAGAAGTAGAGGTAAGTTAACCCGGGAAAAGAGTGGGTGTTACTTAGTAAAATGAAGGGACCTGTAACCTCTCTATTGGCTAATCGATATATTGCTTTGAAGATCTGCTTTGATCATGTATGCATCTGTTTAGCATGTTTTATTGTAGAAGAAGAAGAAGAGAAGAGATTGGATTTATATCCCGCCCTTCACTCAGAGTCTCAGAGCGGCTTACAAACTCCTTTCCCTCCCCCTCCTCACAACAGACACCCTGTAAGGTAGGTGGGGCTGAGAGAGCTCTTTCCAGAACTGCCTTTTCAAGGACAGCCCTGACAGAACTATGGCTTGCCCAAAGTCATCCAGCAGCTGCAAGTGGAGGAGTGGGGACTCAAACCTGGTTCTCCCAGATTAGAGTAGCACGCACTTAATCACTACAAAGGTCTTCTGGCCTTTGTTCTGGGGAAGAAGAAGACATTATAGTTTTAACCATGTAACTGTGAACATGTAGTCTGAGAAGTCAGACAGAAACGTTTCTTATTTTTTCTTCCCAATGTAATCCCCTCCTTTGTTTCTAGTACAGATAGTTTTTTCTCTTTAAGCTAAAACTTACACATGGAGACAGCTCTTGCTTATTTACTCTGCAGTTTACAAAACAACCAACACAGCCCTACGCTCAATGGAAACTGGAAAGAGCCTTTGCAATCCAGAAACCTTTCCCAGTCTGAAAAGAGAACTTCATGGGATTTATCCGGCACCCTTTTGGCGATGAGAAAAACTACTCTGTGCATGCTCAAAGGTACTGGCTCCTTTCGTCTGGCGCTGACGTCTTAACCAAGGAGAGAACGTACATCGGTACGATTGATGACGCCACTGGCTTCCCGGCCTGAAGCCTCCTATAAGCAGTGGGGTGTGTGAGCTTCGGTTTTTAAGTGTATTTTGTTGGCTTGCCAGTATGTTTTCATAGGAGGGCTCCTATGCCTTTTAAGGTAGGCACACATTCAAGGAGTTGAGCCTTCTCCCTACAAGGTTTCATCTGCTGAAATCCTGCCCAGACAGACAGGGAGACAGTGACCCATTGACTTGCATGCAGCACCTGTCTAATCCTGTTGCACTGTTCATTGCATGTCCCATCCCGCCTATCGCATTGACTTGCTCAGTGTAATCCGCCTTCAGTCCAAATGAGAAAGGCGGCCTACAAATAACATAAATAAATAGAACAGGTAAATAATAATATCAGAAGGAAGCCCTGCTGAAGAAGCATCTGGGTCAGTTGCATCTGCGAGGAGGAATGCCTGTGGTCTCACCCTTACCTCTGACAAACTGAGTAGTGTTTCTAATGGAGGGGATCCAACCCTCTCCCAAAGAGACATCCTCCAACAGAAGGAGGAGGAGGAGGAAGGTAGTTTTTTATACCCTGCTTTTCTCTACCTTAAGAAGTCTCCGAGTGGCTTACAATCTCCTTCTCTTCCTCTCCTCACAACAGGAACCTTGTGAGGCAGGTAGGGCTGAGAAAGTTCTGGGAAAAGTGTGACTGACCCAAGGTCAAACAGCAGGCCTCATGTGGGGGAGAAGTGGGGAATCAAACCTGGTTCTCCAGATTAGGGTCCATCACTCTTAACTGCTACCCCACGCTGGCTCTCTTAAGTGGTTCTTCCTTCAGTGGAAGAGCTCCTGGAGTTGGAGGAAGGCATCCACCTTTGCTCAGTGGCGTGGTACGATCCAGCTCACCATGTTGGCACCTCCAAGGGACACTTCCCTGCAGACCAAACATGGAAGCTGTCATTGCTATTGGCATCAAGGATTCCATAAAAGAATATATGCCCGTAACTGCATACAGGTGAGGATCAACACACACACACCCCAGCCTCCACAGGCTGTCTCCTTTCTGCACCCCCGTCTCCTTTCTGCATCTCTGTTCCACTTTACACCCAGACATTCTGGGAGGTGCAGCCCAAACCACAAATTAATTACCACTGTACATTGACATAAATCAGGTTAGAAATAAAATATACATTTTTCTTCCATGACTGCATCTATTTGTAGAGTCCCGTGTTACAAGCTTGTTACAACAGAGAAAAGATGCTTGGGGCCCTGATGCACAGGCTGCCAATCCGAGAGCACACTTCCTGGGAAGTAAAGCCCGAAATCCGTAGGACTTTATTTGCTAGGGTTGCTAAATTAGGGCGGCTAACTGTAATTGATTGTGGTAGATTAACCACCTAAAGCTGTAATTGTACTCTGCAGATTACAATCTCCTCCCTTCCCTTTAATCAGGAGCTGAGGAAAAGAAAATACAGACTCCAGAACGCCTGGGGAACACCTGGTCCAGAAAACTCCCCGCCTTCTTCCCCGCATCTCCCAAAACACAGATTCCACTTGAAAGAGGGCTTGGAGATTGTATTTACAGTGTTCTGTTGAAAGCAGCTATCCTAGTTGCTATCTCAAAAGGTAGGACTGACTTTCACTAAGGGGCTTTCTGCTCTTTTTTTTCCTAATTAGCGCTAATTAGCACATGAAAGCCGAAGCTGCAACCCCAGCCATTTTGACTGACAGGGCCCTCCGCCTTGTGGTTCTCGGAGCAGCGGGGGAAACCGCACCAGGCACCAGCAGGTGGATTTTGGGATTAATTACACGCCACTCTCTCATCTGTCTAATCTGGAGCATCTCCTTCAAACGGATGCAGAAAATAATGTGGAGTGTGTTTGCTGAGATTCACTGTTCCCTGATCCCAGAGCATAGCAGCAGGCCCCAGCCACAATCCAGAAAAGTTGGATATAAATTGGATTATTGGCAGGAGACTATTATTATTATTATTATTATTACTATTATTACTATTATTACTATTATTACTATTATTATTATTATTACTATTATTACTACTACTACTACTACTATTATTATTATTATTATTATTATTAGCACCCAATTTTAAACTGTTCAACATTTATTTATTGAATTCATCTGCATCCTGTCCTCTCAATGGGGTTCAGTGTCCATCTGCTGCAGACCGTCCAGTTGAACACCATCCTTAGCCTCTGTCTGCTGAGCAATGTAAGGCTCTATAGCCCATCACTAATCTCTGTCCCTTCATTCTCAGGCTCTGCCTTCTATATCTCAAGAGCTGAGCCACAGGAGACTTGGGGAAGAGGTACTGTAACCGTAATTATGATGAAGGAAAGGCATCCATGTTAGCCAGCTTTGGCTGCGGTCACACACACTGAACAATTCACTCTCAATGCACTTTCCAACGGGATTTTACTGTGTGAACCAGCAAAATCCAGTTGGAGAGTGGATTGAAAGGGGATTATTTAGTGTGTGTGATGGCAGCCTTTGATGGATGACTGGGGAGGGCTTGTCTCTTAATGGGTGTAAAGTGCCATCAAGTTGTAGATGACTTATGGTCACCTCACCTTGTAAGGATGAATACAGACGGTTTGCCATTGCCTACCTCTGCATAGTGACCCTGGAATTTCTGGGTGGTCTCACATCCAAATACTAACTAGGGCTGAACCTGCTTAGCTTCCAGCATCTGACAAGAACGGCATAGCTTGGGCCATCCAGATAAGGGCTGCCTCTTAATACAGTGGCTCAATGGCAATGCCCCCTCTAAGCTGTGGAGTCTTGTGAGCAAAAAAATTCTACTTTGTGAGCTACGGGCATTAAAGTTGTGAGCAAGCGATTTGGCTACTGCATAAATTAGTTTGCTCTGGAGCCATCCTTTCTGAGCTAAGACAAAAATCTGTGAGCTGGAGGCTAGAAAACTGTGAGCCAGCTCACGCTAACTCAGCTTAGAGGGAACATTGCTCAAAGGTAAACCAAAGCAAAGAGTAAGGCCATTCCCTGAGGCCAGAAATCCAGCAGAAGGTTATAGCCAGTGCTTTTTTTTCTTTTTTCAATCTGCATACTGAAAACTCATGAACTTGTAAACATTTAAGAAAGAATTTTGTTGAAGAGGTTCCAGAACTCTGTTCAGGCATGTTCCCCCAGAAAAAAAACACCTGGGATAGCTGGTTCTGTTCAGCCCTCTGGCCTGTTTGTTGTCTTCTGAAAGTTTGACTATTGCATGATCAGGGCTATTTTGGGGCAGGAATGCACAGAAAAGGAGTTCCCGCTGGCTCCTGAGTTGGCCACGCCCAGCAGGAACTCATTAGCATAATAGGCCACACCCAACAGCAGAAACTCATTAGGATTGGCTACATTAGGGGTGTGTGGCCTAACAAGCAAAGGAGTTCCTGTTCCAAAAAAAGCCCTGGATTTTAACAAACAAGGTAAACAGAATAAGAAGCAAAAGGTGAGTGTGGCTGAATGACCACACTTCTCATAACATGGGGATATGGCTTAATATGCTGAGCTGTGTTGTCAGAGGTGTGGCCTATTATGCTAATGAGTTTCTGCTGTTGGGTGTGGCCTAATATGCTAATGAGTTCCCACTGGGCTTTTTCTACAAAAATAGCCCTGTGCACGATATTGAACAATACTTGCTCGAACGCCCTGATTAGATTCTCTTGTAAGTTAGGCAGCACTTTCAATGGCTTTCCTCATTCAGCTTTCCTTCCTCCCCCCCCCAGCCCTGTCCAGTCAATTCCAGTGGCCTCTTTGTGGTTGTCGAAAAATTCCCCCTCTCCACGTGGCTGTAATTTTTGCTCCTATTCAGGGTGCTTTGGAAATATTTGTTCCTTCTTGCCTGTTTTTATAATGAAAATAACAGGACTCCAGTTCTGGCTCAGGATGTAAATTTCCTACATGGAGGGAAGCTCCTAACCCCACTCCAAGACCAAGAAGGGGGGGAGAGGGAGGGAGGGAGGGAGGGAGGGAGGGAGGGAGAGAGAGAGAGAGAGAGAGAGAAGGCCAAATGAACCTTTGCCTTCTTTTGCATGCATTCCCACCAATGATGTGGCTTGCATTATAAACCTCCTAGCACTGACCATGTATCTATCCATTTAAAAGGTGACATTCACAATATTGCGCATCACTTAATAATTACACATTACAATCCTGTGTATACTTACTTCAAAGTAAGGCTCACCTAACTTTGTACATGGTTACATGGATGGCTCCAAGAGGGAATTAGATAAACATATGGCGCAGAGGTCCATCATTAGCCATAAGGTATTTATTTATTTGATTGATTTGTATACCACCCTCCCCATAGACTGGCTCAGGGTGGTTTGCAACAATCTCAGAACAATAGCATTAAAACAACAATTAACCACAATTAAAACCATAAAACCATAAAATACCATGCAAACAAGCTAGTTCTGATATCAGTTCAGCACTACTGATGTTAAAATCCAGGCCACCGATGTCAATTCAGCAGTACCGATATTAAAAGCCAGGCCAGTAAAGGGGAGACAGCCAGGAAATTAGGGGGACATCTGCCACCTCAACCAAAAACCCGGTGGAAGAGCTCCGTCTTGCAGGCCCTGCAGAACTGCAAAAGATCCCAGAGGGCCCTGATCTCATATGCGAGCTCATTCCACCAGGCGGGGGCCAGGGTTGAAAAATCCCTGACCCTGGTCGAGACTAGTTGGATGTCCCTGGGGCCAGGGACTGCTAAAAGATGTTGATTCATGGACCTCAGTGGACCTCAGTGTCCTCCGGGGCTCATATGGGGAGAGGCGGTCTCGAAGGTATGCTGGCCCTTGTCCGTATAAGGCTTTAAAGATAAGTACCAGCACCTTGAAACAGATCTGGAATTCAATAGGCAGCCAGGTATAGACAGGAACTCTCAGTCTGGGGCAAGTGATGCTCTGTATTCTTGATGCTTGGGGGGGGGTTGTCAACAGTGGGAGCGCTTCTAGTGTCCTGCCCCCACTGCTGGACCTCCTGATGGCCCCTGTTATTTTTGGCCACTGGGCGGAATAGTGTTGGACCATTGGCCTGATCCAACATTGGCTTCTCTTATGTGCTAACAAAACAGCCTAACCTCATTTTGTATCCTGCACTGGGAAAGAACTTCTGGGGAATAAGGCACTCCATTTGTAATATATCTGAGCACTGTGAGCTCCCTTAATTTTTATTCCAAACCAAGAGATTAGGGACTCGTCTAAACATGAAAGAGTCTGCATGAAAGAATGTGATATGCATCCCTATGGTATGTAGGGATTTCTTTGTGCCGGTCCCATTTCCTGTCGTTTTAGCGTCAAATTGCCCAGTTGTGGACATGACTTAGGACAGTGATGACTAACCAGCAGCCCTTGAGAGGCATCCGTCCTGCGAGATTTGAATGGTCTGCATGAGGTCCAGTCCTGTGGCCCATGTCAAGTGTTCCCTAGTCCTGTCAGAGGGCTGAACACATGTAAGGAAATGGAGATACGGCCCCCATAGTGTTGACAGAGGGAAGGCAAGCCAATGAATCCAGTTGGCGCCAGCAACTGCTCTCCACTTCTAGTGATCAGACCCTAAGCAGCTGAGTGGCTCCAGGCCCTGGAATCCGGCCATCCCTGAGCTAGGAGAGGAACAAAGAGTTACAAAAACAAGAGAAGCATCAGCAACATTCACGAACATGACCCGAGCGGCACATTTTACATGGCTCTCAATAACTGGATGGAGGGATATCCCAATTGGTAACACTGCAAACCTGAGCCCTGGGACCAGAAGGGGCCGATTGTTCAAGCAGCATCAGCTGCTACTTTGGACTAGAAATCTATCCTAGAAGTGAGCCGGCTCTAACCCGTAAAATTTTCTACTTGTACAAACGGTGTGCCTCGTCGCCTGGAGGCCATCCAAGTGGAAAGCAGCAGAACACAAGATTTTGACCTCGGCCTGTGGTTTGCGGATACAATAGAATGGTCAATGGCCATTCAGAGTAGGTCGCTATGAAATGGTTTGAGCATGGTCCCTAATTTTGATCTTGATCTATTTTTCCGCTGTCCAATTCTTTCAGCCTTGCATGAACCTCCTACTTGATGGAGGAACGGAGGGGGATCGTTGAGAATAGCAGTATTAATTCCCCTGCTTCCCAAGAGCATCTGTGGGTCAACGTGAATGGATATTAGTCAAGATGAATCTTGCATAAGCCCTACCCAGTTCCCCTCATCTCTGCCACCCCTTCTACCTTGATCTGAAGATTGCAGAAGTCAGGGACAAGATACTCTGGTGTCTTTCACAGGCCAGAGATCTGAGGACCACTGTGAGGTTGCACTGCTCTGTCCAGGAAGAATGCCATCTCAGGTCTGAAGACCAACCTGGCCGTAGACATTGGCCAGAGAGCAAAGAGCAACAGTGCTTCCGTCTTTCTTCCTGGAAAGAAATCTACCTTAACTGCCCAGGGGTGCAATTACAAGATGGACACCCTGGGTTTTGCCACCAGGCAGAGTTCCAGGGGCCACCTCTCCCTAGAAGACCACCAGCAAAGGAAGATAGAAGCACTCACTGCTTTCATGCTGGCTTTTATGGCCTCCGACCTGCACCAACTTGAAATCTTCTTCTTTGCCTAATGGAAGATCCACCATATGCTGGTGTGACAGGTGAAGAAGAAGAAGAAAAGTTGCTTTTTATACCCAATTTTTCTCTACCCTAAGGAGTCTCAAAGAGGCCTTCCCTTCTTCTCCCCACAACTGGCACCTTGTGGGGTAAGTGAGGGGCTGAGAGAGTTTGCAGAGAACTGTGACTGGGCAAGGTCCCCCAGCCAGCTTCATGTGGAGGAGTGGGGAATCAAACCCCGTTCTCCAGATTAGAGTCTGCCGCTCTTAGCCACTACACCATGCTGACAAGGTCTTAAAACCACCCTCTGGAAAATCTGCTTTTTCTTCTCTGTTTGTGACATCCAATCTGATGAAGAGCTCTAGTAACCTCGGAAGCTTGCATACTGTGACATATCATTGGGTTGGTCCTAATGAAAGGCACATGATGGATTGTGTTCTTCACTTTTTGTGTGTGTTCACTGGGGCATTGCTTGCCAATTTTATTTCTCCTTGGGATCCAGAGAGAGGGATCACCACTCCAGCTTCTCCTTATTTTTCAGGATCACGCCCAGAGCACCTTTGACACCGCTTGGGTCTAACCCATTGTTTGAGAACCAAAATTTTAGGGAGGCAGTTCTGGGTTCCCCTGACGTCTTTGTTTAAAAGAAAAAAACGTTCAAAAGCAAGAGTCGGGAAGCTGTAAATGACATTGGTGGTGCTAAGACACGCCTCTTCCCTTGGCAAAAAAAAAAAAATAATTCCAAGAGGAAATTGATCATGGGGGGAAAATGAGAAACACTTTCAACTGCAAGCAAGATGCAGACAAACTCACTTTGTTTATTATCTTCAGCCAGTTGGCATGAACAAGGAGGGTCTGAATGTTCCATCGCTTACTTCCTCTGTGGCGGAACACACACTGAGCGACAGCCCAAGGGGGACCCAGAGGAAGTGGAAGGGAGACAGAATGAATGTAAGTGCAGAGGTGGGTGAGACTGAGGAGCAGTGGAAATGTCAGAGGTTCAAAGCTGGCCAGGAACCAGTGCAATGGAGCTGCTCTCCGATTTGTTGACACTGCCATAGGCCATGTTTTTCTTGGCACGGGGGATCATGTGGACCCCCCAAAGTATTTGTGAATTAATTACCAGATACTGTTCGGAACAACAACATGGGTTTCCCAGGCCGGGTAAAGAAAAACACGGACCCCAAAATGGAACACCCGAGGTTTACATTAACCTGCAAATGTCTTCAGCTCATTGGGGACCGATTGCAGCAAACGGTGATTCAAAGATCAACAATCTTGGTGCAGTAGACTGGGTCAAACTTCGTCACAGTGACTCCTCCTATCCTAAACTCATGGTTTTCCTCACTAATCCAACTGCTGGCTTTTATACACAAACCTCTGCCTGCGAATAATAATAATAATAATAATAATAATAATAATAATAATAATAATAATAATAATAATAATAATAATAATAATAATAATAGTAATAATAATAATAATAATTTATTAGTTAAGTGGTCAGCAATATAATGGTCACGTGTGTTCTCAAACTCCCCTCTTGAGAGTGATGAAGTCCCCGACTTCCTCATTCTTGATAGGTTCAGTCTTGACTCAAGCATTTCCAGCTAAAGAAACTCAGACTGCAAGGCTGAGAATAACCTTTGCCTGAAACCCGAGAGAGCCCCTGCCAGTCAGAGAAGTCAGGCAAGGTTAGTGGGGCCACTGGTTTGATTTGGCATGTGGTGGTTCTGTATCTATTACATATGTTATTGACGTTATTATCTTATTTTATGCTGCTCTGCGCTGTTCTGCAATGCAAAGCTTTTCTGTTTTGTAAACTTTGGGGAGGGTTGCCGTCAAAGAGGTGAGCCCAAGTCGCAAACCATGAATTAGACGAGTGAACCTTAACAGGGTGTCTGCAGTGATTTGCACCTTCTGCCTTTTTGCAAGGTTCATTCTTCTAGTGCCCTGACCTGGATGGATCTCATCATATCTTGGAAGCTAAGCAGGGTCAGCCCTGGCTAGTACTTGGACAGGAGACCAAGGTCATGATGCAGAGGCAGGCAATGGCAAACCACTTCTGAAGGTCTCTTGCCTTGAAAATCCTATCAGGTCACTGTAAGTCAGCTGGGACTTGATGGCACTTTCCACCACCACCACCACCACCACCACGCTGTTAGTGTGTGTTCATAGAGAACCAAATTGCTGAGCCTCCTGCCTATCTTTGCCTGCACACTCTTAAGGAGCCACGGGTTGGCGAGATGAAGTCACTTGGAGAAGACAGGATCCTTCCATGGCTTTGATTCAAGTCCAGAAGCACAGT
This sequence comes from Gekko gecko, assembly GCA_029375565.1. Classification (NCBI taxonomy): domain Eukaryota; kingdom Metazoa; phylum Chordata; class Lepidosauria; order Squamata; family Gekkonidae; genus Gekko; species Gekko gecko. The sequence goes on along the minus strand of JAPDNY010000012.1, from coordinate 61,864,446 downwards.
ATCTGATGAAGAGAGAATTTCCTCTTGAAAGGTTGTACCCCAAAATCTGATGAAGAGAGAATTTCCTCTTGAAAGGTTGTACCCCAAAATCTTGTTGGTCTCCAAGGTGCTACTGGACTAAAATCTAGGTCTTCTACTGCAGACCAGCACAGCTACCGTCTGAAATGATTTCTATGGCTTTGTTCCTCATATGGTGCACCTCATGGTGTTTGACTTGGCCCTGGCCTTGACTCCAGAACTCTGCATCTTATATGAGTTTGATATCCCTATGACTTCTTGTCACATAAGAACATAAGAAGAGACTTGCTGGATCAGACCAGTGGTCCATCTAGTCCAGCATCCTGTCTCACACAGTGGTCGGTTGACTGGAGGGTCAAAAACAGGGTATAGAGGACAAGGCCTTCTCCTGATGTGGCCTCCTGGCTCTGGGATTCAGAGGTTGACCAACACTCCCTCTAAGCTGTGGAGTCTTGTGAGCAAAAATTCTACTTTGTGAGCTACTGGCAATAAAGTTATGAGTGAGTGATTTAGCTACTGCATAAAGTAGTTTGCTCTGGAGCCATCCTTCCTGAGCTAAGAGAAAACTCTGTGAGCCAGAGGCTAAAAAAAGTGAGCTAGCTCACACTAACTCAGCTTAGAGGGAACACTGAGGTTGACTGCCTCTGAATGTGGAGGCTCCCTTTAGTAGCCATGGCTAGTAACCACTGACAGGCCTACCTCCTCCATGAATCTGTCTAATCCCCTTTTAAAGCCGTCTATACCTGTGGCCATCACCACATCTTCTGGCAGTGCATTCCACATTTTAATCACTCACTGCATAAAGAAATATTTTCCTTTTGCCTGTTCTGGATCTACCGCCCATCAGCTTCATTAGATGCTTTTGAGTTCTAGAATTTTGGGAGAGGAAGAAAAAGTTCTCTTTATCAGCTCTCCCCACCTTGTGCACTTGTTTGCAGCTCAGAGGGTCCCATGCCTTATAAGTCTGGGGTTCAGAAAGCTTGAAGACCAGGGGCAGAATGACATCTTACCTGTAGTTCTATAATCCCTTTAGTTTTTCTTATTTACATACTGCAGTTGTTGGGGCTGGGGCTGGAAAAGGGAGACAAGCATAGACAGGTTAAAGAGGGGATTGGATAAACATTTGGAGCAGAGGTCATAGAATCAGAGAGTTGGAAGGAACCTCCAGGGTCATCTAGTCCAGCCCCCTGCACAATGAAGAAAATTCACAAATACCTCCCCCTCACACCCCCATTGACCCTTGCTCCATGCCCAGAAGTGTAAGTGAAGGGCTATTAGCCACAAGGAATAAATGGAACACCATGTCTGGGGCAGTCATTCTCTGTATTCTTAGTGCTTAGGGGGCAACAGTGGGAAGGCTTCTGGAGTTCTGACCCCACTGGTGGACCTCCTGATGGCACCTGGGTTTTGGTCACTGTGTGACACAGTGTGTTGGACTGGATGGGCCATGGCTTCTCTCATGTTCTTATAGACAGCTTCAAGAGGGGATTGGATAAACATATGGAGCAGAGGTCCATCAGTGGCTATTAGCCACAAGGTATAGATGGAACGGGGGCCACGGTGGCTCAGAAGTTACCAGAAGGTCTGTAGCTCAGCAGTTCGAGATCCTAGTGCTGTGTGACAGAGTGAGCTCCCCTCTCTGGCCCCAGCTCCTGCCAACCTAGCAGTTTTAAAGCAAGAAATTGCAAGTAGATAAATAGGTACCGCTTTGGTGGGAAGGTAACAGCGTTCCATGCGCCTTGGCATTTAGTCATGCTGGCCACATGACCACAGAGAAGTCTTCAGACAGTGCTGGCTCTTCAGCTTGAAAATGGAGATGAGCACCACTCCCTAGAGTCGGATTCGACTGGCTTTCAAGCAAGGGAAACCTTTACCTTTATAGATGGAATGCTCTGTCTGGGTCAGTGATCTTTGGGGTTTTTTTTGAGCTTTGGGGGCAAGAGTGAGAGTGCTTCTGGAGTTCTGGCTCCACTGGTGGACCTCCTGATGGCACCTGGTATTTTTGGCCACTGTGTGACGCAAAGTGTTGGACTCGATGGGCCATTGGCCTGTTCCAGCTTGGCTTCTCTTACGTTCTTAAGCATGTTTGGGTGGAAGGAGAGTTTACGGCTAGAAATGGTCTATCTATCCATCCAGTCCGCAGTGTCAAAATTCCTTGCCCCTGTTCTCAGGCCAGGGAGTTGGGCTGTAATTTTACATCTTTGGGATTTAGCACTTTGCCACGGGAAAGGAGTTAAGCAACAGATGGCAGCTAATGAGTGACAGGAAAGCTTACTGTTTGCCCGCTTCTCCCTCTCTCATCAGCTCTCCTTGCAGAGCTTCCCAAGTCAGCAAAAAAGCCGGAGCTTTAACTGAAATCTTGCCCTCTTGGCCTGCTGCAAGTTACACTCAGCCAGGGGCTCTTCAAGTCACTCGTTGGCCACGGTGATGACTGCATCGGATCTGCATGGTGATAAAATGTGCCAACATGGCTCATTGCCCTGGTGCTGACATCGAGGAGGGCAGTGGCCCATGGACAGAGACAGGTGGCAAGTCATTAGCTCTCCCTCGCTGAGCTGCTTGTAATGGTTTTGCGATCAGCACACCAGCAAATGGGCTGCTTAGACTCAGAAGGAAGGCAGATTCTGTTACAGGGCTGGCAGGGGCAGCTCTAAGGTCTGGAAAGGGCCCTTGTGGACTAGCTGTGGTAGACTGTTCATGGAGGAGAGGGGCAGGAGCTGAGGCTCAGCAGGAGAGTGTCTGCTTGGCATGCAGAAGGTCCCAGGTTCAATCCCCGGCATCTCCAGTTCAAACGACCAGGTAGGAGGTGATGTGAAAGGCCTTGGTCTGAGACCCTGGAGAGACACTGCCCGGGTGAGTAGACAATAGTGAACTTGGTGGACCAGTGGTCTGATTTGGTAGAAGGCAGCTTCAAGGGTTGATGTGTCTCCCAGTGGCTCTTAGCCACAATGGTTAAATTCATCTTGCATGTCCAAACAATGCGTCTCTGAGCATCGGTTGCTGGGAGGGGCAGCAGCAGCGGATTATATTACGCCCTTTTCCCAAGAAGCAGAAGATACTTGGTTCTCCCCTCCTCTTGATCCTCAGGAGTAAGCCTGAGAGATCACTTTGGACAAGGGACGGCAACTAGCCTAATCTCGTTGACAGGGCCACATTAAGCAAAGTTACACCTTTCTAAGTCAACCGAAGTTGATGGGCTGTTGAGACTGCTTAGGATGTCCCTGATAGTGAGCTTTATAACTGAGTGGGAATTGGAAGCTGGATCTCCCAACTTCTTCGCTGCCCTCACTTGTGGATTTCATGAGGGCTTCTGATTGGTCAGTGTAGAAAATAGGATTCTGGACTAGACATAGCATGGTTCTTGTCTGCCCTGTTCTTATCTCTTGGTAGTAATAGGAAGGGGGCTGGATTAAAAATGATGCTACATACAATGCCATTGCTTGTAGTTTTGCTTGATGAACTAATACCTGGAGATCAAAAGGGTGAATGTAGCCCTGACCTGGATAGCCCCAGTAAGCCTGATCTCCTCAAATCTTGGAAGCTAAGCAGGGTCGACCCTGGCAAGTATTTGGATGGGAGACCTCCTTGGAAGACCAGGGGCCAGAAGCAGGCTATCAAGCCACTTCTCTGAACATCCACCATGCCCCAGTAGAAGTTGTCAGAGGTTACTATGACTCCCAGGCATGGTCACACACACATGCACATACACACGTCCAAAATTACCCCCCCAAGGCCTTTTAACAGGCTTCTCAACGTCTTTGGGCTCCATCATTTATGAAATGTTAGGGACAAGACATCTTCAGACCCTCATGAAAGTTCATGGGAATTATCTTTAATGGTTCTGTTCATACCTGACTGGTAGGTCCCAGAGAGGAGAGAGAACTCCTCTTCTTCTTGGGTGCTGCTTTAATAGTGTTATCCAAAACAGAATTAAATGGGCTTAAAGGGTGTAACACTGTTTAGGATGGCACAGTATGGGTTCCAGTTAGCCCTCTTATGCACAAGGGTTTTGGGTTAGTTTGTACAAAGGAGGGAGGCCATTTTAAAAAGATCTAGAGAAAGAGAATGAAAAAATATAATTGTTATTGTTGTGGTGGTTGTTACTTAGAAGATGTATTACCACCTTCCAGCACAAAATTTATCAAGTTGGCACAACAATTAAAACTGCAAGTAAACAAGGAGACAAAAAAGAAAGAGAACCTAACAGCAGCCAATAGAAAACTGACTAAAAGTTTATAAAGAAAGGAAAGTCTGTCTAAAAAAGATTCCGGATAGGGCTCATCTCAATGGGCAGTTGGATAGAGGACAACTTAGGAGCCACCATGGAGCATAACAGGTCTGCCATGGTCACCAACCCCAATGACTGGGGACTGTAGTACACTGATAATTTAATTATGAACTACCACTTATAACCTAAGATGTAGGTCTGGTTTAAAAACCTGGAATCCAGCTCCTGGCTAAATAGGATTTTGAACCTTAGTTTGATGTGAGAGCCAGTTTGGTGTCGGTACCTAAAAGCATGTGTTGATGCGGTTTTTGGTGAGAGGCTGTTGCTCACTGATTAGCACACATATGTTGTGTGCAAAAAGTTCTGGAATTAAATCCCAGGTATCTCCTTTTAAAGGACCACGGGTAGCAAGTGTTTGGGGAGACCCCTCTCCACTTGAGCTGCTGTCGGTCAGACCAGACCGAGGCTGACGGGACAATGGTCTGGTTTCAGTACAGAGCAATTTCATATGTTCATACAGGTGCATGGAATGTGGACTAGCAGCACATTCCGAAGGCCCTTTGCTCAACCTTCTTTTCCAGTGAAAGGATCTCAGGTTCTGGGAAAGGTGATTCTCTGAGGCTGCCAGTCTGAGTAGACAATATTGAAGTCGACCGGTCCAGTAAAGCTGACTAAGTCATCTTTCTGTGTCAGCGTTAGGGATGCCAGCTCTGGGTTGGGAAATATCTGGAGATTTTGGGGGTGGAGCCTGAGGAGGGTGGGGTTTGGGGAAGGGAGAGTCCTGAGTGGGGTATCGTGCCACAGGGTCTACCCTCCAAAGCAGGTCATTTTCTCCAGGGGAACTGATCTCTGTAGTCTGGAGACCAGTTGTGATTTCCAAGTTCTTCAGGCACTACCTGGAGACTGGCAGTTCGGGTCAGTGTCCACCCAGTGGCTAACACCAAGCCTTGTGTGGCACCTTGAAGACTAATGCAATTTGATTCCAGCATCAGCATCCTATGGACTAGAGCCCACTAATTCAGGGACAAAGAGTGGGTCCTCTCTAGGCAGACGTTATCCGTCGGGGGTTTTGTGTGAAGACTGTAACAGTGGCTGCTCCTACTTAAATCAAGTCACTAGCAGCAGAAGTCAGACTTTTCTCCCCTCCCCCCCTTTACATCCAAATAAATTCCTGCTGGAAGGAGCGGAATCGGGAAGACGGAGCCAAAAGCCAGTCAGGATCTGGTGGTTTTGTTCTGGCTGTAGCAGGCCGCTGTTGCAATCCCAGAGACGGTTTCCTGCTGCGTCGCGTGTCCTTGCTTTTGGAACTGGAAATGCTTTGATGGATATTATTAGGCAAGGAGGGGAAGCGTTGGGAAGGCTTCGCTTCCGCATGGTCCCACCAGAGGGTTCCTGGATGAAAGAGGGGCAAATTGGAAGAGCCTGTGTGTTTCCCAGGGGGGGCTTTTCTGGCCCCACATTGGGCCTCTTGTATATATCCAAAGGCATGTGGAAATATCCTTTCGAGCCCTCTCCCGCCCATTCTTGGTCAGATTCCTTTGCCTCCTGAATATATGGATGATGTGAATGGCTCCTCCAAGGGCTTTTTTGCTCTGTTCCTCCCCACAGATAACTCCTGTGGCTTGTCCTGAGTTTCTGCCTGCAGCCTCCACAAAATGTTGGGAATGGAACATGAAATCTGCTGTCCTCTTATTGTGCTTTTTTGGTGGGAAGGGGGTAGTCTTTGCCCTTTCTCTCCTATTGCTTCTAAGGTAAAAAGGTAAAGGTTCCCCTTGCTCAAAAGCCAGTGGATTCCGACTCTAGGGGGCGGTGCTCATCTCTGTTTCCAAGCCGAAGAGCCAGCGCTGTCCGAAGACCTTTTCCCTGGTCATGTGGCCGGCATGACTAAACACAGAGGTGCATGGAATGCACGGAATGCTTCTAAGGGGACAGCTAAATAACATGGCTGATTGCTCCTCCTGCGCTGTTGACCTTTGATATACAGAAGAAGAAGAAGCGATTGGATTTATACCCCGCCCTTCACTACCCAAAGGAGTCTCAGAACAGCTTACAATCTCCTTTCCCTTCCCTTCCCCACAACAGACGCCCTGTGAGGTAGGCGGGGCTGAGAGAGCTCTGAGAGAACTGCTCTTGAGAGAACAGCTCTGAGAGAACTTGTGACTGAACCAAGGCCACACCAGCAGCTGCATGTGGAGGAGTGGGGAATCAAACCCAGTTCCCCCAGATTAGAGTCTGCACTATAAGAGTCTGGAGAGGCAGTATCAGATCCCTAAAGACAGGGCCAGCGTCAGCATACCCTCAGGTGAGGCTGCTGTTGTGGCTCAGGCTTTCTGGTGGGGTCCACTGCTACTGCCAGACCCCTCCCCACATGCAATTTCCCTACCTGCTCACTTGTGAGTGTCCCACCATTCGTGCATCCAGATTAGGGTTGCCATCCTCTAGGTGGTGGCTGGAGATCTCTGTGGCCCTGGCTTTAGGGCTGTGTGGGCAGTGCAGCTGGCTGCGAGGATGTGGGGGGATGGCTTGTGAGCCAGATAGGGAAGGATGTACTGGCAGGCAGTGAGACATGTGGGTGAGTGGGTGGGCAGGGCCCCCCTGGGAACTCTCTGGCCAGGGCCCTGCAAATTCTGGGACTGGTCCTCCTTAAAGAACCATACCATCTCTTCCTCTCCATTGGAAAGACATGTTTGGCATAGAATTTAGAGAGCTTTGGAGTCCTGGATTCAAATCCTCACTCTGCTGAACTCTTCACTGGGTGACCTTAAGCCAGTCGCATACTCCCGACCTCATTTTCCTCAGTGGGTTGCTTCTGAGTTCATCGAAGCCTGTGAGCTGAGAAGGACATAACTCTGCCGAGCAAAAGGATAACAACGTTGTCGTAAAGTTATTCCTGGGAGGAAGATTTGCCATCCTCTTAAACCGTGAGGAAATTTTCTCTGTGATTCGATATTTTAGTATATATGAACTGTTACCGTTTTTTTAGTACTTCCATGCTTTTCTCATTGAAATTTTAGAAGGGCAATTGGTTATCTTCTGGCCACTAGTTTCTAACCGCAACACAACACTGGCTCCCTGTTACCATCCAATGACCCCATAATAGAAAACAAATATGTCTAATGGACTCTATTAAATACAGAGGGCTGGTGCCTGCAGAAGTCTTGTGGTGGGACTAGGAATTCTGAGGGTTCTAAAATTCCGTGGGTCCTTAATATAACCCACACATTCTTTGATGTGAAACGAAAGTGCGGAGAGATGTCTCTGCAACGGAGCGCCTTCTATTTCACATACTTCGCAAAAGGCCGAAGCTTCCTCCGGCTGGCCTTACCCTCAAACCAGCTGAGTGAGCGACATCAAGAAAACCTCTTATTTTTAAAAACCAAAAGCAAGCTCCGTAATTGGAGACCAAACCCTGCTGAAGTGGAAATGTCAGGGAAAAGAAACCCAGGCATTATTTTGACTGCAGGCTTTTTATTTGGCTGGAATATCTTTGCGATAGCAGGGAGTGGTTTATGACTCCTCATAAATCCCCTACAACCTGGGAAATATTAAGGCAATAATAGCAGAAATAAATCTCGGGCGATAACAGGCCTTACATGCAAGTTTAGGGAACGGAATGAGAAACAGAAGACAATGCCTCAGAGGTGAACGGATCTTAAAACCAGAGGGATGGTGTACAAAGGCCCTGGTGAGAGAAGACTGGGGTCTCTTCCACAGAGTCCTTTCTGTCAGGATATCATGAATATTTTTTTCAACCCTGATGTTTGATCCACACATACACAGTAACACACCAATTTTACTTTTCTGTTGTGTGGGAACCAAACCAACAAGCCTTGTTGCTTTCTATTTCTCCACGCTGAAATTTTCTCATCAAAATACATGCCTTTCCCAATGATATTTGTGCGCAAGTAATGCAATTTTATGCCATAAAAACAGTGTATGAAAACAGCACAACGGTATGGAGCAGCGATGCATTTCGAACCTTCTGACTCCTGAGGGGGTACATTCTTTTTAAAAAAATTAATTGAATTTTCTAATAAATAACAACAACAGGTACATATAAAGAGCAAATGCATAAACCAGTAGACAAATTTGGAAGAAACAGTTATAGAGAGTAATGTAGAATACAAAGTATAAACTTAGCAACGAGTCAGCAGCGTTAATTCCAAAGATATTAAGTGAACATCAGAAATACAGAAAAAACTTTAACCAGAATACTGGGATCTAGTGGACAATTTAAAAGTAAGCAAAAGATTTCTTACAACTATTTTTTGGATCTTTTGTTTCCGTATTGAGATATGACAACACCGGGAACGAAATTTCTGCAAAATTTGAGGTGTAAGTAGGAGATTCTGAGAGAAGGATTTGGTCTGAGGTTTTAGCCATAACAAAAAAGTCCCATAATTTATTAATCCATTGTGAAACTGTAGGAATTTGTTTATTTTTCCACTTTGATGAGAGAGTACGTTCTGATGCTGCCCATGCATGGGGTTTTTCTGTGGCTGCCTCCTGTTGTGGAACAGCTTCCTAGAAGAAATTTAGAAGATCGATGTGTGTCTCTTGCAGGTTTGGAGGGCGTGGAAAACAAAATTCTTTACATAAGCCTTTGGATCTTCAAGATGATTGCTTTGTAGACGTACTGAAAGACAGTGGTCTCCGTTAGACTTTATTTTTAATTTTTTCTTCTGGTTGGTTTTAATTCTGCTTTTAGAATTACGTTGCCTTTTGCTGAAGTTAGCGTCGCTGTTAACCTTTGGTCCCAGGGACCATTTGCTCCTCCTTAGCATTTGATGGCTACTGCTGGTTCTCATGAGATCATTTTGAGGGACTTTTGAGGTGCTCTCTGAGAGAAAGGAAATTAAATTGTAGTAAATAATGGGTTTGCTAATTCATTTAAAGTATTGTCTCATCCTATCGATCGCATCGATTTGCATTGCATAATCTGCCTTGAGTGGCAATGAGAAATGTAAACAACATAATAATGTAAATTAAGCAATAAGACCCCCTCACCCTCCGCTCTTTGTGTGTGTGTGAAGTGCTGTCAAGTCGTTTCTGAATTATGGTGACCCTATGAATTAATGACCTCCCAAGGTCCTGTTGTTAACCGCCTTGCCCAGGTCTTGAGGGCCGTGGCTTCCTTGATGGAGTCGGTCCACCTCACATTGGGGCTTCCTCTTTTCCTGTTACCTTCCACTTTTCCTAGCATTATTGTCGTTTCCAGTGACTCTTGTCATGATGTGACGAAAGTATAAATATGCTTGTATCAGTTTTTGAAGGCCAATTGGTGGTCAGAGGAAGGTGGCTATATAATGACCCCAGTGGTTATATAATAAGAATGATTTATCATCATCATCATCATCATCATCATCATCATCATCATCATCATCATCATCATTAAAATCATTATTTTTAAAATAATGCAGAAAGGTCCTAGAATCCCCATATGGTGGAATTGAAATATGTTATCAATGAGATCTAGGTTTATACTGTAATTGTGTCCTGTCTTACTTGTGAGGAAGACGCAAGGGACATGGCTAGGGAGCAATGCTTCCTCTAAGCTGTGGAGTCTTGTGAGCAAAAATTCAACTTCGTGAACTACTGGAATTAAAATTGTGAGGGAGTGATTTGGCTACTGCATAGATTAGTTTGCTCTGGAACTATCCTTCCTGAGCTAAGACAAACATATGTGAGCTGGAGACTTAAAAACTGTGAGCTAGCTCACACTAACTCAGCTTAGAGGGAGCACTGCTAGGGAGTCACCATCAATTCAGCCTGTTCTTGGCCAGACTAATTGCAGGGTACCCTTATGTTAGATTTAGCCATACTGCTTTTCCCAGTGGTCATCTCTAGCAATATATAGAGAGCAAAGTAGCATTCAGCACACGAAAGCGTGCTTCAGCCTGATGCTCTGCAATATGTTTTGAAGGCCACCTACATATTTGAAAGGCCCCCACCCCCCATGTCTGAAGCAAAACTATGTTGACCCTTGCACAAGCTCTAACCACAGAGAACGTCACCTTTTGGACTTCCCATTATGTTTCATGATGTGCTTCCATATTTAAATGGACATGACTCACTCCGGGGGTTCTTCTGTTCAGCTGATGAAGGGGGGAAATAAAAAGAACAGGAAAGAAAGATGAATCCCAGATGTTGCGTATGGGAGTAACAGCAGAAAAAAAGTGTATCAAGGATTTTCAGGACTTGTGCTGTTCAGCCAGTAAATCTAGGGCAAAACTTGATAAAGGTCAAATATTTGTGTATTTAAATGGAAAAAAAAAATCAAAGCAGCCAGCTGGAAGAGAAGGGGTGATTGGATTGGGCTGTCGTGCTGGTTTTGTTTCTAAACTGTATGGTACCTGCATGTTTTCACTGTGAGACTAATAGCAGCTTTGCGATGGGAGGGGGAAGAGGTGTTGGAGGGGAATGGATTAACTCTCCTTTCCCAGCACTCTGACCTCAGTCCAAATTGGCCCACCCCATGGCTGCTTGTTCCTTTAAAAAAAAAAAAAAGGCTACATAGAGAAAGCTAATTATGGGTCTTGGCTAGTGTGGGCTGAATTTGTCACAGAGTTTCTGAAATGTGCAAAGCCTACAGAACGGCAACATGACTCTTGTCCGCGTGAATTATGGCCCTCTCTCACAGACACAGAGCTCAATCTTCTTTAAAGCAAAGGGATGGTGACTAATGTAAGCCCTGTTGATGGGGATTGGATCCCCAGACTCCAAATCCATCCTATAGTACCAAACCACCTCTCACATTGAGATTCACTTTCTGCTTTCATTTGGGGTTTATTCTTGTCCTTTCAGTCAGCATATGCTGGATACTGAAGAGACATTTATAAGCAGGGGCATGAGCCAGTTGGCAAATCCTGTTGAACTGACTGTGGTCTTTGTCTGATGAAGACTTACGTGGTGGAACTTTGTAGTGGATTGGTTCTTGACATAGGTGCTGAAAACGATTCTATTGAAAAGTAGCTTGTCATTCATAATTCCCTGCCCGTTGCTCCTTCAGAACAAGGATAAAATGCTACCCCATGTTCCATTCTCTATGTCATGCTACGTTTTTGCTCTGCTCTGCATTTCACTCCTTGTGGTTTCTGGTGCAGCAGAGAGACTTCCCACAATTAATCTGGAATTAGAACATGCGCCAAATTAGAATTGTAGCCATTTTGCATCCCTTCTGTAAATCTGTGTCCCACCCTAGCATTGTTACTGCACCTGTATAGAACACTGCAAAAAAGCAATTTGGTTGGGATGGCTTTTGTGTGGTGTTTCACCCTGTGCACATGTGCTTCCTCTGTAAGCCACCACCCAAAATGAATCCTGATATAACCACATGCACAGTCACATGCATAATGGGTGGAGGGACACACAGCAAAAGTGCATATTCTCTCCCTGCCCAACTGGTGCTCCAGTGTCTATGACCATGGTTGTAAATGTCCCAAAGTTATAAATGTCTCAAAATCTCATATAGGATTCGATTGTGTGGTTGATCCAATCTGAAAGATCAGCCACACAACCCAAGTCTATGCACATTGGTCTTCCTTCCACCCACACTGCTGGGTGGTGTGTGCAGATGGGGACACCAACATTGTGCCTGCCGAGCAATGTGTGGTTATGGGGGCTCTGCTGCAATGGGCCCTGCCAGAAACTCTGGGCGCTTGCAGCTGCCCCATCTCAGGGTATGTTAACGCCAGCCCTGACCAGGCCTTCTCCTGTGCTTGATCTCTCTTTGTTGCACTCTAACTTGACTGGAAAGTGATATCCCAGATAAACCATTCTGAGATGGCTCAATTCTCACTGGTTCCAAATAAGGCCTGTGGGAGGTCCTATGGAAGTTTGGTGTTGAGCAATCCCAAAGAGATTCATGAATATTTTTAGGGCCAACTGACCAAAGGGCTTCTGAAGAGGCCATAGCTCTGTGGTGGAACATATGTGTGTCCTTCCAAATGTCTCCGGTTCAATTCTTGTAATCTATAATTTGAAAGAGGGGTTCAGGAAACCAGGCCTTCTGCTTGGGATGTTGGAGAACTGCTGGCAGTTGGAGCTGATATCACTTCCCAGTTGGTTGGAAGAGTGGTATAAGAAAGATTCATATATTCTTAGGTTTAGTTCTCTTCCTGGCCTCACTGGCTGATGGAACCTCTACTGAGACTTGCCTGCATAATGGAAGTTCTGTGTGTGAATCTTTCCCCTCAGACCTTTCCTAGGGATGGATATTTTGCTAGCCTGTTGTTGTTTATTAGTTTTCAGAGTTAGAATTCTGCCCAGAAAAGAGAAACCATATATAATTCCAAGCAGATTGCCCAGTCAGAACCACAACAGACAATAGACACTAAATTTATACATCACTTCTGGTTTGTATTTACCTTACATGTTCTAGTGTCCTTGAGAAGAACTAGGCATCAATTGTCTATTCAACCCAAAAGTCTCTCTCTCTCTCTCTCTCTCTCTCTCTCTCTCTCTCTCCCCCCCCATATGCACCAACAGAAACACACTCTCTTCTCAGTCAAAACATTGATTTTCTGTCAGGATTCCTCTGACAGCTGTCAACACTTTCCTGTTTATTTGTTCAACAGGAAGTTTGAGGTGGGGAGACTGGCAGCAAAGGAGGTGGGCAACTCCATTCTGGAAGAATCATCCCCCTCCATCAGCAAAACTCCGGGAGTTAATAGAGACCAGGGCTTCCTGGGGAGGGGAGAGTGTCCCACATGCCATGAGAAGGGCTGAGAAGGGAAACTAGTCAGGCCCAAGAAGATCCAGAGGAATTGTTTTGCTAAGAAGGGCAGAGGGATTTCCTCTGAGTCCTGGTCCCAAGCTTATAAGAAGGCTTTTGTTGTTGCTGAAGGTATGCCACAGATGTCGTTGGATGAGAAAGCCATGTTCAGTAGAGAGGAGGGAAAGACAAGAGTTGTGGCACTCCTCCTGAAATGTTCCATCTTCAGTGGGGATCAAATCTTCTGTAGATATGGGCCTGGGCTGCAGCAATGGGTTGCAGATTTTCTTTCTTCGGGAAACTGATCTGCATCTACCAACAAGGAAGTTCAGCACATCTTCTAAAACAACTGTAAGAGCACTGTGGTATCTGATTTAGGTGCTTTTTTAGAACAGCATCTTGTTTCCAACAGAAGCCTGCCAGATACCTTCAGGATGCCTACAAACAAGGCACAAAAGAAGCTGTCCTCTTCTCTGCTGTTTCCCCCCCAGTGCTTGTCTAAGCATAAAAACACGAGGCAGTGATGTAAAGGGGTTAGAGTGCTGAACCAGGGTCTGAGAGATCTGGGTTCAACTAGCCTGCATGCCATGATGCTTGCAGGGTGACCATGAGCCAATCACACTCCCTTTGCCTACCTTACCTGTCAGAGTTTTTTGTGAGGCTAAAATGGGGCAGGGAGAATCATGTACCTTTTTCTAAGCTCCTGGAAAGGAGGGTGAGATATCAGCAATGCTCCATGACTGTGACACACATGATCAAGGTCCAAGCCTAGTTTTAGGTCTCTTATCAGCATAACTGTAGAAGAGTATGCAAAGCAGAGGTCTCTAGATGGGATCCCCACATGGTGCAGATGGAATGCAGAGAAAGGCTCCTCAGTTGAGACTTTCAAGAAGGTTCATGTGCTGTTGCTGACCTAAGAGTATCAGTTCTCTTAGAAAGGAATTTCAAAGAGAGGTTAGAAAAGGGAAACTGTTGAAATGCAACTGATAATGAAGCTCAAGACAATGCATCCTCCAGGACTGAATCAAGACCTAGGTTTTCAGTCTTATTAGCAATGCTGATTTCTCCACTCCTACTGCCCCTCTGCATATCACCCCTAATCCAATTGATCTTACTATTGTCATTTGTCTTCTAACGTGAGAACATAAGAACATAAGAGAAGCCAATGTTGAATCAGGCCAATGGCCCATCTAGTCCAACACTCTGTCACACAGCGGCCAAAATATACCAGGTGCCATCAGGAGGTCCAGCAGTGGGGCCAGGATGCTAGAAGCCCCCCCACTGCTGCCCCCTCCAGCATTTGAAACCACTCCATTTTCCAAGGTATAAGGACTGAGGGACTCACACTCTAGCTGTGGCTGCAGTCACACACAATAAATAATCCACTTTCAAGCCACTTTCAGTGCACTTTTAAACTGAATTTTCCTGTGTGAACTGGCAAAATCCAGTTTAAAAGTGCACTGAAAGTGGATTGAAAGTGGATTATTTAGTGTGTGTGACCACAGCCTGTATCTGAAGACGTGAGCAGTGACTCACGAAAGCTCCTCCCCTGCCACAAATTTTGTTAGTCTTTAAGGTGCTACTATTGGACTCTTGCTCTTTTCTGCTGCTTACCAACAGACTAACATGGCTACCCATCTTAATCGACCTCATGGGCAAGAACTGGTCGTTCTGTAAAATGGAAGAGATGTATTTGAACAATTTTTAATTGGTTTCTTGGCCTGCCTGCAATAGAAACTTACTCTGACTTAGATGGCCGTGTGCTCCTTAGCCAGGCAAAGTTTGACCAGAGTGTTCCTGATCTCCTTTTCTCCACTGCACACTCGGTGAACTGAAGATCCTCCGGATTGGCTTTTTAAAAACACCCTCCAAGGGACAGAATAGGGCTGACAGCACACAACCTGCCTCAGTTCCCTTTCCAGACCACACTCCTTCCTTTCTCTTTGGTTTCTCAAAGAATTCTCTCTTCTCATCTGCTTGGAGATTTCATCTCCCTCAGCCACCAGTCTGTACCGATTGGCTCCTGTGCAAATAACTTGAATTCCAGGCTGAAAGAACTGATGACACGGGGCTGGGATTTAGCCGTCTCCCCAATTAATTAAGCTCTTTTCCTTTTGAAGCCAAACTCCTTTACCTTGTATTTTCCCAATCCCCCTCCAAAGACCATCTGAAAATACCATCACTATTTGGGGGAAGAACCCACCCTGGTTCACTCTCGGCTTTCTCGGCCCCAAAGGAATTATGAAAAGGTTTGGTCAGTCAGTTTCCATCTGTAGGCCTCAGATTTTTTAACACAGAGCAGCCCACCATCGTTGGTGGCTTTTTTGTCACATTTCCCAACATTTCACAGACGAAAACAGGGATGTTCCTTGGAACACCCGTGTTCTTATAGCAAAGATTGCTATTGCAGATTGCAAAAAGGCCTTTCACTTTCAGAAGTCTGCTACATTCATCTGCTCTGCCCTTTGCTGATTGAAAAAGCCAAAAGGGTATTTGCACATTGGGTTAAAGATATCCTAGACGAATGGGACTGGCCTATAACAGGCTATGAGAAGTTCGGCTTGAATCCCGGCAGCTGCATGGTGTTACATGGGGGACTGTGCACCAAACAGGGCATTCATTCATATGCATGTGCTCCACACAGCAGATACATCCCCCTGGGCAGTCGGAGACTGAGTTGTTAGGGACCAGGGGAAGGAGCTAAGAAACAGAAGCTTAGAGGACCCTATCTTTTTTTTTTTTTGCCATCAAGTCATAGCCAAGTTATGGGGACCCCATAGGGTTTGCAAGGCAAGAGACATTCATAGATGGTTTGCCATTGCCTGCTTCTACATAATGACTCTGGTGTTCCTTGGTGGTCTCCCATCCAAATACTAACCAGGGCTGACCTTGCTTAGCTTCTGAGCTCTGATGAGATCAGGCTGGCCGGGGCTATCCAGGTCAGGGTCTGTCTGTTGTGTTCTATACCTATGGAACTCTGCAGCTGGCATGGATTTTGCCATGAGATTTAGATCCTTGGGACATATAAAGAGCCTTGCTGGATTGGACCAGTGGTCCATCTAGCCTAGCATCCTGTTTCACACAGTGGCCAACAAATCACCCTAGAAAGCCAACATACAGGACACAGAAGCCAAGGCCTTCCCCTGATGTGGCCTCCTCGGATTTGTATTCAGAGTTTGACAATGGAGGCTCCCTTTAGTCATCACAGCTAATAGGCATTGATGGACCTGTTCTCCATGAATCCATCTAATTCCTTCACTTCTTCAGATGTATATGAACTTGGAATTTTACACATACTTTTATAACCAAAATCATGGGGGGAGGAGGAGAGATGGGGTTGGAGGGGGAGAGGAGAAGTTCTAGCAGATGTGGCAGGGATTGTGTTATAAATCCTGTTATAAATCGTTCAGGTGTGTGTTCCCCTTCTGTAAGGGACTGAAACAGATGTGTTTATGTGCTTCTTGAAACAAATTAGAAAGTTAAGGAGCTAAGATGCTCTCTTTGTTCATTTTAACCATCCTATAATGAAGTGCATTATAAAACCTAGTGCTTTTTCTCCAGCCATCTTTAATATATTACAAATTGTAATATATTCAAGATGGCTGGGGAAAAGCACTAGGTTTCATGATGCAATATTTACAATATGGAAGGTGTGCTGTAAGATTGTAAACTCCTCAAGGCAGGGATTTTCCTCCTGCTATGCTGTACAGCCCGATGTACCTGGTGGTGGTGGTAGTATCGCTCCTACTGTGAGTAGAGTGATGTGGAGGACTCCAGTGGCAGATGCTGAGAACCACTGATGGATTAGCACATTTGTCCATTATTTAATTTATGTTTCTCTCCCTTTTTAACCAGAAACTGGCCACTGGGAGGATGCCATTTTGATTTTCTGGCTTCGGTGGCCAAATGTCTTGGCCTTGACTCTCTAGATACATTTTTATCCTGTCACAATACATGACAGCTCAGGATGGTATACATTCATTTATTTATTTGCTTATTTATTTATGTTATATATTGTCCACCTTTCTCTCGGGGACTCAAGGTGGATTACACATAGTGAGTCAGCACAATCGACAAAATGGAACATTCAATGAAGAATGCACTAGGATTGTAGACATCTGGAACCAACTAGAAAACCTAAAAGATGGAACTGAAGCATAGCATAGGTATTGACATGACATGTTAAGCGGTGCAAAAATCACATAATAATAGGATTGTACTTACAGTAAGCAATAGCAGTATAGACCACGGTCCCTAATCATTTATCCGAGTAAGTTTATAAACCCATTTTGTACAACGCAACTCTATTGCCCGTGCAGACAAGTCCTCTTAAATAATAGTTCAGTTTTGCATAGGTTGTAGAAAGCCAATAGAGTGGGAGGCTTTCTGACTTCACAACTACCCTGTGTGGTACTTTAGGGAGAGAGAGGCAGGGAGAGAGGGGGAGAGAGAGGGAGAGGGAGGGACAGGGAGAGGGGGGAGGGAGAGGGAGGGAGGGGAGAGGGAGTGGGGGAGAGGGGGAGAGGGAGGGAGGGGAGAGGGACAGGGAGAGGGAGGGAGGGAGAGGGGGGAGGGAAGGGAGAGGAGAGGGGGAGAGAGGGAGGGAGAGAGAGGGGAGAGGGAGGAAGGGGAGAGGGGGAGGGGAGAGAGGGAGAGAGAGAGAGGGGAGAGGGAGAGAGGGGAGAGGGAGGGAGGGGAAAGAGAGACAGAGAAACACAGAGAGAAGGACTCACGAGGGACCCCTAGTAAAGTTCATGACAGAGTGGGGATTTGACCCTAGAATTCCACGGTCCAAGTCCTGATACTCTAATGACCATACTTCAATGGCTGACTGCCTGATGGTACAGAGGTGATAGGTACGGTTGCAAAGTATTGAAACAACACCTTTAGATGTGCCTCTAACCCCTAATTGATGTGTAGAAATTGTCAGGTGATCATGTTTATCTCCAAGCTGTGAACAGCTTCACCAGCTGATTTCTGCATGCAAAAAGGTGCAAGAGCAGGCCAGCTCAGTTGATAGGGAGAATATGAAACTGTCCCTTGCTGACTGGCTGTCCGCTGACCTTGCATTTCCTTCCAGAAGCTCGGGGTGGCTTTTGTGGCTCTCCCCCCCCAACTCTGTTAGGAAGGTTAGGTTGAACGAGAGTGACTGACCCAGGGTCACCTGGGGAGCTCTAGGGCAGAGGAGGGAATTGAACCTTCATGGTTTCCCAGATTCTAGTCTGACAAATCCACCATTACACCACACAGATTCACAACGGAGTTGGTCCACCAGTCCACTTAGCTCAGGATTGCCAGCTCTGACTGACAATAGCTCCATGACTGAGGAAAGCCTTTCCCAGCACCTGCTACTTGAGGTTGTTTGACTGAATCTGCTGGAGAAGGAATCTGGGGCCTTCTGTACGCAAAGATGTGAAGAAATGGACTTTTTCACTGGTAACCTTGTCACTGAAAAAACGAGAGCTTCTTTTTAGCACTGAGAAATATCTGGTTAAAACAAAGTCAGTGGTTGCTGGTTCCCTCTTCAAAGCGGTGGCGTTACAAATTCCATCCATCTGGCTCACCTGTCGCTGCCTACCCACAAGCCCCTTCATGGATTGATAACAAATCAGCCAGTATCATCATGCCCCTGTATAAATCATTGGTACGACCTCATTTGGAATACTGTGTACAGTTCTGGTCACCACATCTCAAAAAGGATATTATAGCATTGGAAAAAGTGCAGAGAAGGGCAACTAGAATGATAAAAGGGTTGGAACACCTTCCCTATGAAGAAAGGTTAAAATGCTTGGGGCTCTTTAGCTTGGAGAAACGACGGCTGAGAGGTGACATGATCGAGGTTTATAAGATTATGAATGGGATTGAGCAGGTTGAGAAAGAAGTACTTTTCTCCCTTTCTCACAATACAAGAACTCGTGGGCACTCTATGAAATTGCTGAGCAGTCGGGTTAGAACAGATAAAAGGAAATACTTCTTCACCCAAAGAGTGATTAACATATGGAATTCACTGCCTCAGGAGGTCGTGGCAGCTGCAAGCATGGACAGTTTCAAGAGGAAATTAGATAAACATATGGAGCAGAAGTCTACCAGTGGCTATTAGCCACAGGGTATAGAATGAGAACTCTCAGTCTGGGGCAGGTGATGCACTCTATTCTTGGTGCTGGAGGGGCAGCAGTGGGAGGGCTTCTGGTGCCCTGGCCCCACTGCTGGACCTCCTGATGGCACCTGGTATATTTTGGCCGCTGTGTGACAGAGTGTTGGACTAGATGGGCCATTGGCCTGATTCAACATTGGCTTCTCTTATGTTCTTATGTTCTTATGGATCTTTCGAGATCACTGTCACTCTTGTCATGCTTAAATGATCCTCAAATGAATCTACACCCCTCCCCTGCTCCTTAGCTTCTATCTCTGTGAACATGGTAGAGTGCCTGAAGGGGGGAAGGGGGTGATTGATATAAGTTGTCGCTGACTGAAGGAAGATGTTCATTGTAAGCAAAGAAGGCAGAGGCTTAGAGCGTAGAAACAACATGAAGTCCTAGAGATCGAAATACTGAATGGCATTTGGACTTGGCGGCAGCATTCTAGAAGTTTCCATCAGTCACCTGTCGTTCCATCAGTCACCTGTCGTCCGGCCCAAACTGGCATCATTGTGTTCCAAAATGGCCGCCATTCTCTGGAGCAGGGCCACCGTCTGCTTGAGTGTGGAGATTTGCTGCCCGTATGATCGTCACCCCACCGAGTATGAAATGAATCCCAAGCGAGGAGCCCATCAAGTGCCACTCCTTTGAGTGTCAGCTTTCTCCTCCCACTCCCCCCACCCAGTTGGCATCCTTTTTCTCATTACCAACTGTAAAGCTGGAGGAAACCCAAAGCCAGCATTAGGGGGGAAAATACTTTTCAAATTATCCTTTAGTTCCAACAGCTTAGTGTCCATACATGTGCTTAGTGTGGGGTTTCAGCTCTGCCTGGTGTGCTGCGCCCCGGAGTGTCCCTCTTCGGACCTTCAATGACCGCCGAGCCCCCCCCCCATGCTTTCGTGACTTCTTCTGACATCAGATCTGTCCCTTTCACTTGCCAGCTGTTGAAAAGAACGGCCGGCTGCAGTGTTATCCCTTCCCAGAAGAATGCCACATTCAAGGCTTTTTTTTTTAAAGGGAGGGGAGGGCGTCCTTCTATTTCCACCCGTCCCTCCTGGCTTGTGCCAGGGTCAAAAAAGGCAAGGCTGCGGGAATGTTCCTTAATCACCCTGAGCTCTCCTGCCCCGCTGTGGGTTAGCGAGAACACCTGCTTTGGTTTTGCTTGTCATGTTGAAGCCGGCTTTCGTTTTGTCAAACCTTCCCCACTCCCTGGAGCTTGTGGATTTGAGGGCGAAGCCAATTACAACAGAAGGGCAAAGAAGAGATCTGGGAAATATAAAGCACACACATGTACATAAGGCAGTTTTGTTTAGAACTGGGCATCCCTCCAGCCCAGAGCTGCGTAGTGTGAAGGTTAGGGCTTAGGAACGGTGCAGCCCAATTCAAATCCGCGCACTGTCATGAAAGTCGCTGGGAGACCTCGGCCCAGCTGGTATAACCTACCTCACAGGGTCGTTGTGATAATGGGGAACAGAGAGCTGTGAGCCCCGTGGAAGGATAGGATTCAAGAAATGCACTGGATTGAAATCAAATATTTTTCTACTGAGAAATCAGTGTCAAAACTACACTGTGGTGCAGCAGCACCTTAGAGACTAGCAACATTTATTGTACTCCTGATTGAGTCAGAGCTCACTCTCTCAAAACCAGCTTTTAAGACAGGCGGTTTTCACGTACAGTCAGTTTTTAGCAGCTTGATTTTTGTTGCAAAGCTACATCTCATCAACAGTAAATGATAAACTTGTATCTGTCCCAGAAGATTTCATTTTGTTCCTTGTACTTACCCCCCGTAGAGCCCAGGAGGGAATGCATGGCTAGAATTATCCTGTTTTCCAGCTCAGAACAACCCTGTGAAGTAGGCCAGCATAATGTTATCTAGGAAGATTTATGACCTAAGTGCAGATTCAAACCCAGGTCTCCCTGGTCATTCATACAACAATCTTACTAGACTAGCTTGTACTTCAGGCTGCAAGTGATGGTGTGAATGCTTGTATTCTCTTTCATTTAAAAATAAAAGGATCCCTCCCCCTGCATTTAGAAAACTAGTATGTCAGGGAGAAGGCTAAGTGAAAATCTCATCTTTTGGTCTTCTAATTTTCCACCATTTCCACCATTTATCATTAAAAAAATCCCTGCATACAAAAAGCATAGCATGTCAGGGACAGGCAGTGCAAGAACCCTTAGCACAATAGTTTTCTATTTTCCTTTTTTGGGGACTAGAATGGTCTTCACCTCCAGCCTGAACGGGTATAGTACAGGGGTTGCCACAGTTGCTTAACGTAAGAGCCACATAGAATAAACATTAGATGTTTGAGAGCCGCAAGACATGAACAAATATTACACATGTTTTTATCGGAAAATATACAAATTTGCTGGTTATTAACATTAAATGAGACTGCCAAAAATAAAAACGAATGGGGTTGAAAACAGATATTGATAATGATATTTATTTATCCAATGAAATTTGTAGGTGGGGGGGGCCTTGAGAACGCATTTAAAGTTAAAAGTTGCTTTCTTTCTCTGCTCCCTCCCACCTCATGCCTACCCAGGGAGGGGAAACACTGGCTGGGGAAAGGAAGACCGATTGGGGAGGCGTGCCTTCCCTTCGCATCTCCAGCCGCCCTGCCAGGAGCTGCAAAATATGTGTGGAAGAGCCACATGTGTCTCCCAAGTCGCAGTTTGGCCACCCCGGTACAGTACAAATGTAGGTTGACAACCAGATCTGTGCTGTCAAGTCGCAACTGGTCTATTGTTCTACTGCTTCAGACTGACACGGCTGACCATTTGGATCGACCTTGCTCTGCAGAGTCTTCCTTGGTGGTCTCCCTTCCATGTACCAGCCCTGCTTAACTTCCGAGATCTGATGAGATTGGGCCACATGGCCTTCCGAGATCTGATGAGATTGGGCCACATGGCCTTCCGAGATCTGATGAGATGGAGCTAGGCTCCCTCCCACCGCTTGATCTATTATGAAAACGAGGCTGTCTGGGTAGGAGGCTTTAGGATCTGACAGATGGCTACGCTTCCCCTAAATCCAGTTGGCAGTGACTCTGTGTGTTTTCCCCTCACCCTGCTAAAGTTTGTGGAGACGTGGCTTGCTTATTTGAGGTGCGTGGATGGGGTTTGTGGCTGTGGGTCCCTTCTGAAATCCTGGGCCCCGGCTGCTGCCCCAGCTGAGAATACGCCAATGCCGGCCCTGGCGTCACTCATTCTGTGTGAGTGAGAGATGAGAAATACCAGGGGTCGCTGGGTCACTGACTCAAGCAATGATGCATGCAGGAAATGGATAAAGCACTTTTTTTTTTTTCCAAAAGTCCGGTAAGCCCCTGAGCTGTGACCAGAGGAACTCGAAAAGCCACCGGCCCTCATAGAGGAAATCCAGTTCCCCCTCTGCAAAAAGGCCCCTGTGAATGGAGGCAGGAAAATTACCTTCAATATGGCTTTTTGTGTTCGCAGAGAAATGGAGAAAGGAAGGAAAATAATAATTTTTGACAAGCGGATTCTGTTTCCCTCTTTCTCTCTGCTCTTCCATGCGATGCAGTAACCTTTCAGGAAGCCCCTGGCCATTGGGAACAATGCAGGGGAGAGTCAAGAGGATTTTCCCTGGCGAACTTGGCTGGGTCCCAAGCTGGGCCGGTAATGCTCCGAAAGGAAGGAGGATCGGAGGGGGCACATCTTTCCAAACGGAGGTTTTTTCCCATCCTCTTTTCCTGTTGCTGTTTTTCAAAGGGACATTCCTCTGCGTGGTAGAGATGAGCAGCTCGGGTTAGCCCCAGCAACATCCTGTGCCTGTCAGTTACGAGAGATATCCTTGTTTTACATTCGCTAAGGGACAAACTTCACCTTACCTTGGGGATCTGGGATCAGATCTCCTGACATGTAATTGAAACTTACAAACAGCTACGGGGCCTCCTGATTTGAATCGGAGCTGGAGCATTGGAAAAGCAGTGTGCGTGTGTGTGTGTGTGGAGATAGCCACCCCCTGATGTAATTTTCGCAGTAGGAAATTGCCTCTATTGCGACTCTGCTTATAACTACAGGAGGGTACTATCTCTGCTAGGGATTTGAGCAAGAGAGAGCAGCTCTTTTCAATTGCCACCGTTTCCCTGGAACATTGTTAGGAACTTTAATTTCCCATGGATGATACATCCCCCAGCACCTGGAGAACTCAGATTGTCTTTTGATGATCACTTGGAAGCAACCACAAACCCAAAGGTGAAATCTTTTAGATGGATTTTAAAGAAAGATGGTTAAAAATCAAAGCTGACGTTCCATAGAGAGCTGGCTTGGTGTGGGGGCGAGGGCTTCAGGCTAGGAGCTGGGAGGCCCAAGTTCAAATCCCTGCTCTGCTGTGTGACCCTGGGCCAGTTGTGCACTCTCAGCATAACCTACCTCATAGGGCTGTTGAGAGAATAAAATGGAGGAGGGAAGAAGGATGTTGTAAGTCACTTTGGGTCCCTTTTGGGGGGAGAAAAGCAGTACCAAATTCAAAAAATCATACACGGTCTGCCTGTTTGAGGACTATAATCCTCCTCCCGTGTGTGTGTGTGTCAGCTGGGTTGATGTGTTGATATGCAGTAGAAAAGCAAGACTGGAGTCTGGCAGCACCTTAAAGAACAACAAGATCTTCAGGGTAGAAGCTTTCAAGAGTCAAAATTCCTTTTGCCCGATATGTGTGTGTATGTGTAAATATATGGCAGGGGAGAAATTGTGAAAATATATGGGGGGAGAGATTGTGTAAATATATGGGGGGAGATCATGTAAATATATGGGAAGGGAGAGATCGTGTAAATATATGGGGGGAGATCGTGTAAATATATGGGAAGGGAGATCGCAACCTCAAGATTTGCTTCTACATGTGTGATTCATTCCCTTTCTCTCACTTAAACACAGATACAGAAAGACTCACACCTACCCAGGAATCTCACTGATATAAATAGAATTTGTTTCCAAGTAATAGCATCAGACTGCATCCTTATTCTAATTCCCAGACTTTTTTTTTTCTGTGCGGATACCTATTCCCTCCAACAGGGGCCTCACTCTCCCCCAACAGCTTTTCCTGCATAGTCAGTAGACTTCATGGGTTTGTAGAAAAATCCGAAAAGTGAGGAAATCCCTTCAGGGACGGTTGAATTCCCCCAAAAAGCCTTTTGAAATGGCCTCTGCAGGGACCTGACTCCAGGCATCAACAGTGAGAGATTAGAACGTTGGGGGGGGGGGAGAGGAGGCTTCTGACTGGCTCTGTCAGTCAAAGGGTGGGGGAGGGCCCTTTCTTTCCAGGCCTCTTTCGGCCTTGGAGGGAGGGGGAGGGGGAAGCCTTGGGCCAGGCTGGGGGATTCCTAGAGGTTTTGGGGTGGAGTGCAAGGAGTGCAAGGATTTGGGGAAGGGAGAGGCCTCAGCTGGGCATCATGCCACAGAATCCACCCTCCAAAGCAGCCATTTTCTCCAGGGAGACAGATCTCTGTTGTTCACAGATCTCTGGAGTTCACTCTCCAGCAGGCCCCACTTGGAGGTTGCCAACCCTAGGCCTGGCAGCAGTCTAGGGTTGCCAGGTCCCCCCACGGGCACTGGCAGGGGATGGGGGTAGTGGGGTTGCCAGCTCCAGGTCTGGAAACTCCTGGAGATTTGGGGATGGAGCCTGGGGAGGACAGGGACCTCAATGGGGTACAATGCCCTAGAGTCCACCCTCCAAAGCATCCATTTTCTCCAGGGGAAGTTATCTCAGTAGTCTGGAGCTGAGCAGTAATTCCAGGGGATCCCCAGATCCCACCTGGAGGCTGGCATCCCTAGGCAGCACCCTCTGGGTGACTTGATACCACCTAATTTGCATGACTCAACTTGGCCTGGCTGCTTGCTGCTGTTCAGCAGCCACCCTATGAAAGCCAGCAGTGGTGCAGCAGTTAGAGCCTCAGAGTAGGGTCTGCAAGACCCAGGTTCAGATTGCGGTGGAAGCTGACTGGGTGATTTTGGACCAGTCACATACTTTCAGCCTAACCAACCTCACAGGGTTGTTGTGCATATAAAAAGGAGGTGAGAATAATGTAAGCTGCTTTGGTCCCCACTGTGGAGAAAGACTATAATTTTCCTTGGTAGAAGCTGTGGGGGAGGGGGTGGAGACAAAAAGCTGAAGACAGATAAAGGCAGATAAAGGTTAAGTTGGCTGTTGGGTGGGAAGGAAATAGGGTTGCCAACTCTGGATTGGGAAACTCCTGGACATTTAAGGGGTGGATCCTGGGGATGGTGGGGTTTGAGGACGGGAGGAACTTCAGACCAGTATAATGCCATAGACTCCACCCTCCAAACCAGCCATTTCCTCCATGAGAACTACCATTGCCAGCCTCTGGGTGAGGGCTGGAGATCACCCAGAATTACAACTGTTGTCCAGGTGACAGAGATCAGTTCCCCTGGATAAAATGGCTGCTTTGGAGGGTTGAGTCTATGGCTCCACCCCCAGAAGGGAGAAAGAGTGTGAGATAGGTAAGGGTAGAGGGGAGGAAGCAAAGGTGTGAGGAATGGGATGACCATCCCGCAAGTTTCTTGTGGGTCTCCACTTGTATTCCCTAAATACATAACAGAGTTGTAGTGTATCCATCTCAGAACATGTGCTCAGGCCAGCCATGTGCTCGGACCGCTTTCAGCAGGTCCAACATGCGGCCGGGCGAAGTGCCTGAGCTTCGCTCCCGTGGGCAATGGACAGTAGGCTCCTAGCTCCCTTCCAATCAGGGAGCCGGAATCCTAGGGGATAACTCAATCCATGTGAATCGTCCAGTCATGGGGTTTTGTGTGTGTTGGGATGTGGGTTCCTTTGGGAATAAAAGCCAGCCTGCGAGCCAGCTTCACCTGTCTTGTTCTTGAACTAATAAAGTATGTGAGAGCTGAAATCACTCGTCAGTCTCAGTACTTTTCAAGAGTTTAAAAAAATGAGAACATAAGAGAAGCCATGCTGAATCAGGCCGATGGCCTATTCAGTCTGACACTCTGTGTCACACAATAGCGAAAATCCAGGTGCCATCAGGAGGTCCACCAGTGGAGCCAGAACTCCAGAAGCACTCCCACTGTTGCCCCCCCCCCAAAGCACCAAGAATACAGAGCATCACTGCCCTAGACTGAGTGTTCCAGGATTGGGAATTTGAATGAAAATGTTAACTATTAATTTTTTTTGGGGGGGGGAGAACCAGATTCTAGTTAGGAGTACTTGCAAGAGCATCTCCACCCCCGTCCTCAATTGGATTCTGCTCTAAGCTGGTTCCTCATCATTTTATCTGGAACAATTCAGTGGTGGGGAGGAAGCATGTTCTATTTTGGGGGACACTTGACATGGTCCTGATTGTATTCTATGTGCTAACTCATGGGAATTCTTGGTATGAATTCCCATTGCTCTCGCCCACGGATGGCACAAAAGCAGTGGTTGATCGAGCAGCGGATGAGATCTGCTTCTTATCGTTTTCCTAGCTAGAGGAGTACGGATATGTTTGCTGCAATTTCTTTTTATTTTCCTGTGTTGCTGTCGAGAAACATTTTTGGTTTGCTTGTTTGCTGCTGGGGTTCCTGATCTTATTGTTTCTTTGCTGGCATTTCGATACCGTTTGTACATCTCAAAGGCAACATTTTAGACTGTGTACAACTGATGGAGAAAACTGAGGGTGCAAAAACAGAAGCAAAAATAAAGACTTATGGGTTCAATTGGCACAAAGGAACAAGGAGAAGAAATGGGGATTTTTTTTTTTAGTCTGCCGCAGATTTAAACGCGATGAGGAGGGCAGTTCTAGACAACCAGGATTGGCCTGCAATATCTTATGAACCTCTCGTACATCATCGACATAGATCAAGATGGGTAGCCGTGTTAGCCTGTCCGTAGCAGCAGAAAAGAGCGAGAGTCCAATTGTAGCACCTTAAAGGCTAACAAAATTCGTGGCAGGGGAGGAGCTTCCGTGAGCCGCTGCTCACTTCTCTTTTCTACTGCTACATTATCGACAATTCAAAATGCATCTCAGCGGCTGCAGGATGTGGAACAGCAGGCTGTGCACCTGCGTGACATGTCCAAGTGCAGGCATAAATGTGCAGTGGAAACAAGATGCACCCTGCAGCCAAGCTCAGAGATTTTGACTTCTAGAGTCCTTGCGGAGGGAGCTTGAGAATGACGAGCGTGCTAGCAACTCACGCTAACAAGGCATCCCTAAAATGGCAAAGATAGAGACACGATATGGACGTTGAACAGGACACAGGGACCATGGGAGTGCATGTGAGTTGAGTGGAAAGCCTTCCATTCATTTCAGTGGGACAGGATGACATTCCGGGATACTCTGCATAGTCCAGGACATCATTTTTTGCCTCCTGCAATCTTGGACTGTCATATTGACAAAGGCTGCGAGTCTCTAAATAGATGACTTTCTGGGAATCTCTCTCCATCACGCGGAGTACGCCACGGGCGGCATTTGCCTACTAGGAGCCCCCCTCCTCATTGTTTCCTAGAGGGGCTAATAATAGCAAGCCGACAAAAAATAGCTGCTCTTTCGGATCACCCTGGCCCCGCAGAAGCAATGCGTAAACTTTACAGAACTATGCCCGGGCCTCCGTGACAAGCATTTAGCAAGCCAATGAAGACATTCAGGGCAGGAAGTCAGGACGATAACTGCTGTGGCCCGCCAGACTACGATTTGCCGCCATGCTTGGGATGTGAGAACACCTGACGGAGCACGTGGGCCCAGCAGCACACGGCTGAGTTGGGAAGGGACTGCAGCCAGGTCTCTTGGTCAGGGCGGAAGGGCTGTTTCACTCACTGGGGAAGTTCTCGGGGCTGCTGTCAGGCCCGTAGCCGGGATTTTGTGGCTTGTGGGGAAAAATTCTTCCTCATGGGGCTGGTGGGGCTGCCATTATTTGCCATGATGGGTATGTGTGTGTGCTCGCATGCCCCTCTCCCTCCCCTCCTGCAAGATTTTTTTTTAAAAAAAATTAGACTTTGAGGTGTGCCACATTGATTTGAATCGTTTCATACCACAGTCTAGATGCATTCTGAAATTGCAGGCACAAAACATTACAACTCAGAGCAAGTCAAATACAAAAACACAATTTTCCATGAGGCCTGCGATACGACACTCGCCGGCAGGGGGAAGAGCACGGGGAGGGGGGGCGAAAGAGGGACACACAGAGATCTCTTTCAAGGGATAGTCTTCATGTCCTCAGCTTAATTTACCATGGATGATGCTGTCCCAGGAGAGGGGAACAGCATTTGGGCAAACCTATTAGGTACCCCCCTCCCCCTAGCTGTTAAGGATTCATTTCAACCAGAGCTCTGTTCAGAAAATAAGCTGTCTTCTCTGCCAGGAACGATTTGATTTTGCTGCCTCCCCTTCCCTCCTGGGCCCTCCTGCAAGATTTAAAATGGCCCTTCAGCTGATCCGTGGGGAGCAGATAGATAAAATTTTTATTGTGTAGCCATTAGTCGTTACAATTTAAAAGAAAAACGACGTACAAATTGAACAGCTTACAGTACTGGAATTTGAGTTAGATTTAAATTATGACAGCCTCTAAAAGCTACACGTTCAATATTTTAAATAGTTAAAACCTTGACTATAAATACCCTTCTCCAGAAACACAGACTCATCCTCAAACATTGCCGTTTTACATTGCCCTTTATGTTGTCATTTGCATGGCTCAGTTTCATTATTCTATCTTCTTGGGGTCCACCTTGGCCCTGATTTTATTAGCCACTAAGGCAAAGAGTGCTGCCTTACTGGAAACCGTGGGGTCTACGTCTGACAGCAGAAATATCAATTTATCAGTGTCAGAAACATTCTGCAATTGATCTATTATTGCAGTCAAGAGAGTTCCCAGTACAATGGGCAGACCATGACATAATGAAAAAGATCCTCCACGGAAGTTTTACAGATACAAATATGCTGTTCCTGGGGTACTTTTAGGTATCTTCCCAGGAGTAATTCTGTTGGCATAGTCTGGAATCGCAGTGCTTTGAATGCTGATCTAAGTTGCCCACCGATCAGCTAGAGGGCCCTTTAAATCTTGAGGGAGGGAGGGAGGGAGGGAGGAGGAGGGAGAGGAGCCTTGCTTCTTCTCAAAAGCATTTAAAGGCTCCATTTAAATGCTTTTGGGAAGAAGTGGAGGGCCTTTAAGAAACAGGGAGAGGGCCCTTTAAGCAGGCCAGGCTGCTGTTCTGAAGGGCCACCAGCAAGCCCAGCTGAGCTCAATGCCTCAAGGGCCACTTGGCTCTGACCCAGTTAGCAAGGATGCCTGATGAGACATTAGTTCACCTGTGGCCTCCATCAGAGGGGCTGCCCAGGTTGGTCCTGGCCACCTGGGATGCAGGAGGAGGAGGAGGCTCCAGGTGACGGATCCTGCATCTGATGCTACTGGTTGGGTGAGTGTCCCCAGTGGGACCTCTGGGCTTGCTCCTGGATCCGTCCTTGCTCCTAGCTCTAACACCCAGTGCCCAGTCTCACTGTTGCCATGGTACAAAATCTAAAAACAGCAGTAGCCTAAAGTGTCATATCCCAACCGCAGGAGGAAAAACTCAAATAAAAGCAGCCATTCAAGCGAGCCATTATAAGAGGTGTCAAACCAAGCAGAGCATCCAGAGCAGTTGCCAATAATGAAATTAGCAATCACAGATGATCTCTGGGCAGGTTCGAGATCTTAAAAAGCGAGGGAGGAAGTGCAAGAGCAATTATGAAACACTGAACATGGGCGTGTGTCTTCCTTCCCATACTGATTTCAGCTGTGCCCTGAGAACTGGCTGTTAGATGGTAGAGATCTCCATCAGCCTATAAAACAGTAAATTGCACATGTTTGCAACTACCACTGAGTTTCGGGCTTTGCAGGAAGGGAAGGGAAGATTTAATCTTTCAGCTTTGCTAATTGAAACTGAGCTCTCCCCACTGTTAGCAGTTTTAAGATGAAAGCATGTGTCTTTTAAAATCCGCTCTTTTTCCTTTTAAAACACTAACAGCAGTGTGGGAAGTCAAGTTTTCATGAGCAGAATTGGAGGGGTGTGCATTAAAGGGTTAACCCCCACCCCCTTCGCACGTGGCCCCGTGAACGAGCAATTAATCTTTTAGACTGATGGAGATCCGTGATCTTCATCGCTTCTGTTTTGCCCCTGCTTAGAAGCTCCCCCTCAAATCCCAGACTCTGGTTTCATCGAGAACAAGGGAAAGGCATTCTGCATGTGCTTAAAGGTGCTCCATGTGTCCCATAGCCAAATTCTGTTAGTAACAACTGGTTCGGGGGCTCAGCCATTAGATTCTTAATCCATGCTTCTGAGCCGGAGCTAAATTGGACCAAACAGGTCCCTTCGGCAAAGGTTATGGAAGCACATGGGTATGGGAAGGTATCTCAAATTGCTACGGCTGAGTTTTTTCTTAAATGGGCACTTCTAGGAACTAAATGGAGACCACCTACTTGCTCCAAATAACTTCCCCAGCAACAGTTGGACGATAGTGACCTTTGATTGCTGCTGAGCTAAGATGGATTTGGAATTCGAACTCAAAATCCAGAGGTGAGAGGCACCATATCCCATTACAAATCCCATAGGGCAGCCGTATCCCTTCTCTGGACCTGGGCTGGGGGTTTGATTGTCTTTTGGTTCAGCTGTGAGTTGAAATATACGCCCCCCCCCCGGCTTGCATCGGTCCCCTAAGCAGCTTCGGAATCTCATCACCATTTTGGAGGCCGTAATTTTATCTCCACTTTAGCCTCAGATTTCCCCCTCTTTTTTTTTCTCTTTGCACTGGCATAAAGGCAAGAGCTGTGATTAAGCAAAACGGTTTGAGATGCAAGAGTTCTTGAGCCAAGCCTGGGCATCCCGTTAAACGATAGTGGGAAAGTCAGGCTGATTTATTGCAGAAAAAGAAATACAGGAATTTGCTGGGTTGATTTAAAAAAAAAAATTAAAGGTTTACACGCTAAGGATTATGGATTCACGTTTAAGACGGTTCTCTTACAAGACGGTTACAAAATGCTCGTCTTTGCACTTGTTGTGGGTGGGTAGAATTAATTCCATAAAGATGGATTCAGATGGGTCTGAAGCAGCAGAACAAACCTTGAGTCGGGGGGCACCTGTTAAGACCAACAGCGTTCAGATCCGAAGAAGTGTGCTTGCCCACGAAAGCTTCTGCCTTGAATGAAACGTTGTTGGTCTCAAAGGGAAGGTGTCGCTGGACTCAGACTTTGCTCTACCATAACGATGGTGGTTGTATCTTTCTATCTGAGAATCTGCCTTGTGTAGTTCCCACGCAGATGTCAGCATCTTGGCAAAGAGATCCCTCCAGATTCATTTGGGAAAGTAACTAACCCGGAGTGGCTTCTGAGGTTCTGCAACGAGATTATTGATTGATTTACTTTTTCTGTTTTACACCCTGCCTTTCTCCCCAGTGGAGACCTAGAGTGGCTGACATCATTTCCCTCTCCTCTCTTTTATCCTCCTAACACAACCCTGTGAGGTAGGTGAGGCTGAGAGGGTGTGATGGGCTCAAAGTCACCCAGTGAGCTTCCATGCTGCAAGTGGAGATTCAAACCTGGACTGAACCCTTCCAGACAGTAGTAAGAACCCTCTTAACCGCTACACCACACTGGCTCCCAGGAGATGTTCTTTAACATGGTGGAAGGACTAAGTGGGCAGACTGCAAAAGCCTTAAAATGGAGCAGAGGAGATGGGATGTAGACTTAATTAGGTGAATAAAACAGAGGTCCCTTGGCGCCTTAAAGGCTAACAACATTTATCCCAGCCTGAGCTCTTTGGAGTCAGATGCAATGGCTCATGTTTATCAGGAATGTTACAGGAAGAGAGAGGAAAGTTACGCTGAAAATGATTTTCTCTCCATTGTATCTGAGGATTTTCTCTTCATCGCATCTGATTCCCAAAAGCTTATGCTGGAATAAATGCATCTTTAAAGTGTCACTGGACATCTGTATTATTTTGCTACAGTAGATTAACACGGCTACCGCACTGGAATTAATTTGCTGGGCTCAAGCTGCGTGCAAAAAAAAGATCTCAGTTTGCACCAAAAACCGTTGAGAAAATGAAGCAATGGCTGCTTTCCTGTTGAAAATGCAAAATCCAGCGGTGATTTAGATCTGTCTCCAACAGCAGCAAACCTTATGCTACTTTAAACATGACCGGATTTATTGCAAACTGTAGTAACATTTCCCACACGGCATAAACACTTTTCGGGCTGTCATGAGCTATTTATTGACACTTGTGAAGGTGGTAGTGGCAAGTTAGAGACCAGGAGAAAACATATTGGTGGTATATATTTATATAGTCCCATTACAGTTATGAGAAAAGTAAGATACACATTTGTGGTGCTATTGACAAAACTATTTTTTGGGTCATACCATATACTACATGAAAAATCTGTGTGATCTCTTCATTTTTCTTATTAGAGAAAAAAAGTTCTGTTTGAAGCAGAGGACTACGGGGGAATGTTTTGCTATTTCCTGTCCTTACACCACCACACCCCGAATTAAAATCACTTCCCAAGCTGCTGAAAAATACCACATCCAATCCTAAACAGAGTTATGCTTTACTAAACCCATTGAATTCAGAAAGATTTTGATCAGCTTGAATTATAAATGGAATAGAATTTCAGGAAAGGGTTTCATCCCATAATTAAAAGACAAAAAACCAAGTATAACAGGGAGCAAACATTTGCGTTAT
The DNA here is from genome assembly GCA_029375565.1 of Gekko gecko. NCBI lineage: Eukaryota > Metazoa > Chordata > Lepidosauria > Squamata > Gekkonidae > Gekko > Gekko gecko. Next base: position 61,831,681 of record JAPDNY010000012.1, on the reverse strand, counting down.
GAGAACATTATTTGCAAATGTCGGCACTGTAGTTAGGTCTGAGAGCTAAATCCTGGTTGAATATGCTGAATTTTACTGTTTTTATTGGAACAGAATTGCAACCTAGAACAATGACTCTCCAAATGACAACTTTACTATATAACCCTGGGGGCTACAGCAACGTTCTCCGGACAATGGCCACTAACATCAAAACAGAATTTGTAAAGCAATGAACCTCTAATTGACCACATTCTCCATATTAATTTATAGCTTTTTATGGTAGGCTGAAGACTGCAAACATAAATTGGTTTCAATGTCATTGTTTTGCCCTGAGGAGATTGGTAGTTTTATGCAGGGGATCCATAAATGTAGTAGCTTCAAGCATTTTGCCATGGGGTGGAAATATTGCAAGCAAGCAAACAAGCCAGGAAATACATATATACATTAATCTATGACTGGGACCCATCTTTAACTCCAGTTTGTAATATGGAATCACTTTTAATTTTTTGACTCTGTCTGCTCAGTTTCTCCCCACCTTCTCTCCATAATTTCCATTCTCTTATGGGGAACAAGAAAGAATCTTTAGATATTTTAAGTAGAGGCCAGCCACAGCTTAAAATCTAACAATATTTATTCCAGCATAAATTCACATGGCTGACTCATGAAAAATTCTGCTGGAATAAATATTATGAATCTTTAAAATGTTGTCGGACTCCTGTTTAATTTTTCTGCAACAGAGCAACAGGGCTACCCCTCTGGAATTATTTTTTGACAGATTTTGTTTACCCTGTATTTTTGGTAATTCCCCCCTGGTTTGTTTTTTTTTACAATAAAATCAGAAGACAGACTACAGGGTATAGAAAGGACAAAACAATTAAAAGTAAAAAAGGACGTTTCTGTTGTGTAATGACCAAACTCATGCTAATGAGATTACAAGCATTGCACTATGATAAAATTTTGTTTGTGTTGTACAATTAAAATTAAAACAGCCATTTTAGCTGTTTTAATTTTAATTGCATTACCTTTATTTTTAATGACCTTGGGGACATTTTAAGGCCAAATATCAGTCAATGACATCTTAATAAACACACCCCACACACATTTATGTAATAAATAAGAATAAATAACATACAGTGTCATCCTAACTAGAGCTAAACACTTCTACGTACGTTGAATCTGTGGTCTTAGTTGGGTGTGTAAAATGAATGGGAATATAAAGATTTTTTATATAGTTTTTTTTCTTCTTGATTATTCATATTCATATTTTTCCTGGTTTTATGGATTTCTCTTTTAAGTAATATTTTATTAGGATACAAGGAAGGCCTGTTATATAGAAGGCTTTACTCTTGTACGTCTGTTATTGTTAGCAGACAAGATAATACGTATAAAGTTCATGATTCTGTAGTTCTTAAAGACAAAATCTTGGAATGTCTGGGTCAGATAAGATTTTAGTCTCGTATCAGGGGAAAAAACCTTTTTGTTTGGGATATGAACATTTAGGTTTGAAGTAGATATGTTTCTTTACATCTGACAAATCAAAAGCTTATTATTTGAATGACCATTGTCTTTTGTAACCAATTATGCCTTTTTGAATATTGTTTTCTTAATGATGTCAGTTCATGTATAAAAGATCGTGTACTTCCTGAATATGCTCAGAAAGCAGTCAGTTTTTGATGGGCCATTTGGTCTAACTGTTTCCCCCTGCCTAATTGCAATTCAACACTAGGAACTTCCTCCTCATTTCTGACTCCATTTCTTGACTAGAAATTTATTTGTACAACAGGTGTAACTCTGATAAGGATTTCGCTATGAAGAACTGCATATCTGAACTGGAAAATGACTGAATTAAATAGCTGACGTCGACTCAGTTCCTTCCTTGTAATCACCGTCCGTCCCCGTCCCCCCGTCCCCCGTAATTCGAAGCCTGATGAGAGACAATTGTCTTCACCACTTTTCTGAAGGTCGGAAGGGATGGGGGACACCTCATGGGGCAGGGAGTTCCATGGTCTCAGCACCGCTGCCACCAATTATACTCAGCTGCTTTCCTCCTTTAATAAATTCTCAAAGCGAAGGACAATGATGATACCACCAAAAAAAGATACACATCAAAACTTCCACGGAAAAAGATAAAATAAACACGCAGCATTATCCTAACAGCAGAGAGATGAAGACAAACTCAACTTTAACTTATGACTGTCAGGTCTGGGTGGGCAAATACTCGGAGATTTTGGAGGTGGAGCCCAGAGAGGGCAGCGTTTGGGGAGAGGGCCTCAGCAGGGTACGATGCCACGGAGTCCACCCTTCAAAGCAGCCATTTCCTCCAGGGGAATGGATCCTGGAGGTTTGGTGTAACAGTGGGAGATCTCCTGGTGCCACCTGGAGGATGGCAACCCTAACTAAACATCACCATTCTAGGGGGAAAGTCCTCTAAAAAGAGGAGCCTGAATGACCTGGCTATACAGACTAAGCCCTCAGACCTGATAAATCTCCATGGATAATGAAGTCCATAAACTCAGGGGCAGAAAAATTAGCTGCTCAAAGTCTTGAGGAGGAGGCAGTTTCCCTGGTAGTCCTCAGTGACCAGCAAGGTCTGTATGCAGTCCGGGCTCCGCTCCTTGGACCTAGGCTCCATAGGGCTTTAAAAATAAACCGGCTGGTTCAACAAGTTAAACCAGCTAGTTTCGGTTTGTAGTGCAGATGTGGACCGTGACTCCAGGCATGTAATTTGGCCTTTGGAGTTCTCACAGTCCTTGGATTGGGGCCACGATGCTGGGGAAGGGAGTCAGTCTTCTCCCTTCTGCATTGTGATGTTTCCTGGTCAGAAAGGGTTTGTCTTGAGCTGTTATATGTCCCGTCATGGAATAAGAGGCATAATTTGGATTCCAGTCTTTCCCCCCTACTGGGGCTCAAATCAGTTTGGGGGTGAGGTGGTAGAAGGGGAAGAATTCGCACTCCCTTCCCCACTGCAGCCTCGGTCCCGATCTCCCCACCCTGTCCCCAGCCCCGGCTGGTATTTTCTCTTCAGCTGCAGCAATGCAGCCCATGTGTCGTTTGGCCCTTACATTCGTGTGCAGTGCCCTCCTCTGTGGATTCTCATGTTTGTACGTGTTCGTTTATTTTCTACATCTGCATCCTGTTCCATCCGTTCTGCATGAAGTGGCTTTTCTTTTATCAGCCCACTGAGATATTTATGGGACAAGAGGGGGAAAACAAACAACCTCAGGAACCGATGAGCAGTTTTTGGAAAGACAGTGAGACAGCACGCAAAGCAGTAAATAGTATGCATATCCCCCCCCCCAAAGTATCTCTGCTCCTGTTGCCAATGGCCGTGGCTCACATCAACAAGGCCATCTTGACCGCCCAATGCATGGGGATGCTTTGGTGCTGTTTGCAAGGAGGGTTTTAGCACCCTTTCGTGGCGCCGCTCTGCCCTGTGTGAGTGAACACATCCTTCCTATTTTGATATATTCTGGAGTCAGCAGTAGAGTACAGCTGTTGATGGAAATGCCAGTCAGGCCACAACTAAGATTGTGCCTTAACTGTTTGCCTTACATCAAACCCAGGCTTGGAAAAGTGAGGGCTGGCTCGCAGGTGCTTGCAGCAGTTTTAAAACATTTTGTTTTGATTTTTAAGACATAGCAGTCACAAATTTTAAAAAATAAGAAAAGTAAACATAAACAAGTTCAACAGGTAAAAGCGGGGATTACAAAGTAGATGAAGTAGTTTTCGAGGTACGAATGCAGAACATTGCTTCAAGGAACAATCCACGGGCAGTGAGGATGGAACATGATTAGTAAAGTGCAATAAAGCTATACGAAGAGGGAATATTAGAGTTTTTTTGTTTTCTAAATCCAAAAAAAGGTAACCATGTTTCTAAAAACCTTGACTGAAAAGACAGTTTCTTTATGCGTAGTAGTTTATCTGATATTTTTTCCATTACAAGAAAATCCCAAATGCGACTACGTCAGAGAGGTATAAATGGGACTCAACTTTTCCATTTGCTGCAATTATAGCTTTTGCAGCTGCTAAAAGAGGAAAAGAATAGATCTTTGCTCATTTTTTGAATGCTTTTATCATCCTGTAGGTTTAGCAATAGAACTTCTGGAGAGTTTGGTATACGGTATCCTGTTATGCATTCAATTTGGGATAGAATTTTGTTCCAAATAGTTTTAACTTTGCTGCATGTTCACCACGAGTTTTGCAGGAGTTTTGAACAATTACCCAAGCTCCTTCCCTGAATACCACGCAAAGGATGGGAGAGAACTTGAGGTTGTAAGGAAATTATCTAATATTTGGTAATATTTATTTTGTAAACTGCATGGTGCAGGTGCCTTGGAGAGGCTGTCTAAAAATGCACTAAATAAATACATGGATGGTGCAAATGCTTCATCTGCTGAAAATCCCAATTTCAGTTCTTACTAACTGCAGGCTACTGCCAAGATAATATTGAGCCAGATGGACCAACCGTGTGACTCTGTAGAAGGCAGTTTCATATAGTTAAGTTCAGTGTTGAGGAGGAATGCAGGGAGCCAAAGAACACATGAATCTGCCTTACACTCAGTCAGATTATCCCATTCATTGAGACAACATTATCTACTCAGACTGGCAGTGGCTCCCCAGGGTCTCAGGCTGAGGTCTTTCATATCACCTCCTACCTAGTCCTTTTAACTGGAGATGCTGGGGACTGAACCTTGGACCTTCTGCATGGCAAGCAGATGCTCTACCGTTGAGCCACAGCCCCTCCCCAGGAAAGGGAGTGATTAAAAGGTAGGTCAAAGAGTGTGATGTCATGTGCTCCAACTTATCTATTTACTGGATGCAGTCCTTATTTTCTGGTACAAAACTGACTCTATTTTGTTTTGAAACTTTGAGCTTCAAGGGATGTTTGTATGTTTTTATTCACCTTTTTAAAATTTCTTCTTCTTCTTTTTTGGTAGCCTGAATTGTTAGATGTGCCGTTCTTCCCCTGGCCATGAATATTAAAGCATTATGAACACACGGGCACCTTCCTCATGCACATACTTTGGCTTCTGAGATCTGTTTGACCTGTAAATAACCGATGTTAGGACAGCTGTGTATTTTCTAGTCCAGCTGTTACCCAACAACAGAACAACTTTATGGCTTTTAAATTGGCACAGAAGAGGCAATTGTAGCATCGATGAATGCAAGATGCGGAAGGAGTCCTGGAGCCTTCAGCTATGCCTAATAGTCTGTGGGGGAAATGGGGGGATTGGTCCTTGGTATTAGAACTGGGGTGTTAACAGCATGTCCCTGTTTTTGTCCGTGAAATGTTGGAGCACACGCAAATTGAAAGTGGCAGTCTGCATCATCCACTAGATGGGTCTAACAGGCAACCACACACTAATTTAATCCAATCATCTAAATCATAGAGTAGGAGCTTTTCAGACATTTGTCTTAAAAAAAATCTGCACAAGATTAATTTTAGGGAATAATCACCATCCTTGTAGGAAAGGCTGGCTTGTTTGGTTTTATGGCATGCCTGGCCCCAGATTGTCTATTTTTCTTTCTTTAGCTGAGGCTTTTTGTGGTTTCCCTGAAATGGCAAGTTTTGCCAATGCACAACATAAACTTTGGGGGTTTTCTTGACATGCGTGTTAGTCCTACGCAAACAACAATTAAGCGAGCTGCTGCGACCCTCCGATTTAGAACGGTGTGCGGTTTAAAAGACAGTTCTCTCCCACATATTTATTTGTGTTGCTGGTGCTGAGGACCAAATCCAAAAGACTCGGGGGTTTACGGCCGTTCGGGGAATATCAGATTCTTAACCAAGGAGCTGAGATCGGCGCTGCAATTCAGCCAAAGAGATATAGATAAAATAACTGCTTGACCGGCTGGAGAATTCAACCGTTAGAATATTTCTTCCAAGGAAAACACATTTTAAAGATCACTATCAAGCCGTTGATGTTGATGTTGACTGGGCTGGTTCCCGCTCCAATATTATTTATAATTTAATATTTTCTACTTCGAGTATTGGATTGCCGTGGTTTCTCCTTTAACTCTTTGCCAAGTCACACAGTGGCGACGGTACTCTGTACCCAAGTACCTTGATCCAAGGATATACAAATGGCATACAGAACTTTTTGCATATAGATTTGCAGCATTTTGGGTGCAGAAAAGCTTTTTTTTGGGGGGGGGAAGTAGGGTTGCTAACCTCCAGGTGGTTGTAGAAACAACAGAGAGATCATGGGAAGGATGCGAACAATGAAGAAAACCACCGTGATGTAGTATTATGAAAATATATTTAGATTGCTATTATGCAGTGAGTAGTGTTGAAGAAACACTACTCACTGCATAACAGCAGCCTAAATATACTTTCATAATACTACATCACGGTTGTGTTCTTAACCTCCAGGTGGTGCCTGGCAATCTCCTGCAGTTACAATTGATCTCCAGGTGACAGAGATCAGTTCCCCTGGAGAAAATGACTGCTTTGGAAGATGGACTGTATATTATTAAAGGTGAAGGTTCCCTTGCTCGAAAGCCAGTCGAATCCGACTCTAGGGTTGCAGTGTTCATCACCATTTCAAAGCCGAAGAGCCAGCGCTGTCCGAAGACATTTCCGTGGTCATGTGGCCGGCATGACTAAACACCAAGGTGCACAGAACGCTGTTACCTTCCTACCTATTTATCTACTTGCAATTTCTTGCTTTCGAACTGCTAGGTTGGAACTAGAGACGGGAGCTCATTCTGTCATGCGGCCACTCGGGTCTTGAACTGCTGAACTACTGACCTTCCACAGCCTGCAGTTCAGCGTCTTAACCACTTGAGCCACCCCAATAAAGTCCCTCCCCTCCCCAAACCCCACCGTCCTCAGGCTCCACCCCCAAAATCTCCTGGTATTTGCCAAACTACAGCTGGCACCCCAGGGGGAAGAGACTACATCCTATTATATAACGAGTGGAAAGTCACCATCTAGAGAGTCCTTGGGATGCAGCTCTTACTGGGTTCTCCCATTGCAGACTTCAGATGGGGCAATCACATGTTCGAACGCTCTCCAGTATCAGTAGGACAGCCAACTCTGGCTTGAGAAATTCCTGGCGTTTTGGAGCCAGTGCCTGAGGAGGGAGCTCAGCAGGACTGTGAAGGCATAGAGCCTGGCATCTGAAGCGGCCGTGTCCTCCTGGGGAACTGATGATCTCTGTAGTATGGAGATCAGTTGTGATTCCGGGAGAACTCCAAGACTCTAAATTAAGGAAGTGCCCTGACTGACTGACTGAAAGTCACCCAGAGTGCTTCAAGACAGACTAGGCAGTCCTAGGCCTGTTCTCCAATCGCAACACCCAGGGCTCTTTTTGTAGCAGGAACTCCTTTGCATATTAAGCAACACACCCCTAAAGTAGCCAATCCTCCAAGAGCTCACAGAGCTCTTCTTAAAGGGGCTACTCTAAGCTCTTGGAGGATTGGCTACATTAGGGGTGGGTCGCCTAATATGCAAAGCTGACACCACATTGACTTTATATATAACTGGCTTCTTAGAGGGTTTTTTTTCGGGGGGGGGGTCCAGTTATATGCCTTTGTTGGTTGCTTTTGGTTTGCTTTTGTTAGCTATTTATGCCCATATTTTTTGCTGTCACTTGTATTAAACTGCTGTCATCTACTGCAAGTTGTTAGCTGCCTTGTGGAAGATAAATAGAAAAACTGAGGAATAAATAGTTTACAAGAAAACAATTCTCAGCTACCTCATAGGACTGTTGTATGGATTAGAAGAAGAAGAGGAGGTTTTTATACGCTACTTCTCTCTACCTTAAGGAGTCTCAAAGCAGCTTACAATTGCCTTCCCTTCCTCTCCCCACAACAGGCACCTTATGAGTTAGGTGGGGCTGAGAGAGTTCTGAGAGAACTGTGACTGTCCCAAGGTCACCCAGCAGGCTTCATGTGGAGAAGTGGGGAATCAGACCTGGTTCTCCAGATTAGAATCCACTGCTCCTTAACCGCTACGCCATGCTTGCTCCTTACAACTAGCTAAATGTATGGAGCTTTGCAGATGCTTTAGTTGATCAATAAGGGATCCTATTTTCTAGACTTTGTCTCTTAAAAATCAGTCTTTTAAAATCTTTTCCTTAGGTATTGTTAGAATGCTTTCATATGAGTTGCTCGACACCATTCTTCAAGGATCAGCTCTCTCTCCAGGAGATCTGGAAGTTAAATCCTGGAGCAGGGAGGTAGCGGGTGTGACATCTCTGGTGTGCACGTGGACACCAGTGCTCCATGCCATGCTCCACCGGTGGTTCTACATATGGCAGTTGCTGAGTCTGTTATGGAGAGTAGATAAGACTGTAGGGCAATTATATTTTTCTGGTATATCGTTGCTTTGAAGTTTGGTAAACAGTTTGAGCAGAACAGTCTGTCTGCCAGTTTGGTGTAGTGGTTAAGTGCGCGGACTCTAATCTGGGAGAACCGGGTTTGATTCCCCACTCCTCCACTTGCACCTGCTGATGTGACCTTGGGTCAGTCACAAGTTCTGGCACAGCTGTTCTTGAAAAAGAGCAGTTTCTGTCAGAGCTCTCTCAGCCCCACCCATCTCACAGGGTGTCTGTTGTGGGGAGGGGAAGGGAAAGGTAAGCCGCTCTGAGACTCCAAGTGAAGGGCGGGGTATAAATCCAATCTCTTCTCTTCTCTTCTTCTTCTTCTTCATCTTTAATCCAAAGAACAAAACCCACCTGGTTTTAAAATTGGTGATTGTGAAGTCAATCAAGGCAGTGTGCAAAAGTTAGAGTAGAACCTCCAGTAGTGTGCCAAAGTATGCAACTGCAAGGAAGGGGGTCCTTGATACAACAGCAGGGATATTACAGACATGTCTCTGTTTTAACTTCTGAAATGCTGGTGAGTTAAAGACAAAAACAAGCAATCCTGTAAATTCAAAGGGACTTGTTCGTGAATAAAAAGGCACAGGAGCAGACGGTAAATTATTAAGCAATTTATTAAGCAATCTTCTAAGAAGCTCAGTGTTACATACAGAGTGTCCCCCATTTTAGGTTCACAATAACCCTTTGAAGTAGGTTAGGCTGAGAAGAGCATGCGTGAGACTTGCCCAGACAATGGTTTTCCTGGGTGAGTGAGGATATGAACCCAGGTCTCCTCTCTTCTAGTCTGGCACTTTAAAACGCTATACCATACTGATTCTAAGTATTGTCTAGAAAGGTTGCAATGCAATCCTAAACAGAGTTACACCTAAGGAGGAGGAGTATAACTGTTTAGGATTGTACTGTTCATAGGGATGGGAATGAACCAGCTCACAAACTAAAGACCGCGATGAATTTTGGCCAGTTCATGGTTTATGAACTGAAATTTGTAGTGGGTCAACTGGCACAGATTTTCCATGAACTTTCAAGCCGTTAGTGGAGATTTGTGCCAGTTTGTGAATGGATACTTTTGCAGACAGACTGTTTCTGCTCAGACTGTTTATCAAACTTCAAAGCAACAGGGACAGTGGAATCCCAGCCTCGGAAACACTCTTGTCAGTTTCAAATTAGTCTTGTTATTTTCAAGAGGCCCCTCCCTTTGCCAGAGTTTTCTTGCACAGAGCTTGCAAAATCCCCACCCCTTGCTTGGATTTGTTGTGACTCTGTGCTTTGAGAGCAGTCCTTTTTAGCTTACAATGCCAGTGGCTCTGGGTTCTTCTGGGCATTCTGCACATTCTAACTGGTTGTGCTGGGCTTGCAACTCCCCTCCCCCTTGGCTTGGATTTCTTATAACACTGTGCTTTGACATCAGTCCTTTTAAGCTTTCAGTGCCACAGTGGTACTGGGTTTTGCTGAGCATTCTGTACACTGAACTGATTGTGCTCAGTTTGAAAAAATGTCCCCCCCTTCAGTTTGTACTGCAGGGATTCTCTGGTTTCACATTAGTCCACTTTTATTTGCATTGCCACAGTGGCACTGGGTTCTACTGGGCATTCTGAACATGGAACTGGTTGTGCTGGGCTTGCAACTCCCCCTTGCTTGGATCATTATTCTGTACTCCACATCAGTCCTGTTGAGCTGCAATTGCCACAATGGCACTGGATTCCAGTGGGCACTAATACATTGCACTCATTCTGCTGGGCTTGCACCCCCTTGTTTGGAGAGTGATTCTGTGCTTCATATTAGTCCTGTTGAGCTGGTATTGCCACAATGGCACTTGGTTCTGCTGGGCACTCTTGGATTGCAGTGGTACTGCTGCACACTCTGTACATTGCACTTGTTCTGCTGAGCTTGCAAAAATGTCCCCCTACCTTCAGTTTCTACTGCAGAGATTCTCTGGCTTGACCTTAGTCCTGTTGGGTTTGCAGTGCCACAGTTGCACTGGTTCTGTTGGGCACATGGCACTGGTTCTGCTGGGCTTGTAGAAATATTCCCCACCTTCAGTTTCCACTGCAGAGATTTTCTAGGACTTTGATTCTGTTCTGCTGGGTTTCTACTGCACTTGCTTTTTTGCTGTTTTTTTCCACCACTGGAAACAATGGAGGATGGAGTACCTTCTTTGGGGGGGCCATAAGTTGGACCCCATAAATCCAATCCTCATCAAACTTGGAGGGCAGGTAGAGGAGAGTCAGCCACCCTCTGCAAGTTTAGTGTCTATACCATGCCCGGGGGGGAGGGGTGCACTCAACCTCATGAACCGAACCAGTTCATTTAGCTCCTAATCCATGATGGTTTGTGGTTCGCGAACTGGGCACACCACAAACCATGAGCTGAACCACATTTTCCTGGTTTGTGCCCATCCCTACATCTCCAATTAAAATGCAGGGATTTTGATTTTTGCTTTTTTTTTGGCAAGGACGGAATGAATACATGATGGAATGTTAAAACATTTGCAGTGTCTTTATATCATTAGCTCCCTGCTCCTATTCGTGACTTAGCTATTCTTAAAGCATTTGAAATTCAGTTTCTGCTGGTCTTTTAACCTCAGTAGCTGGCAAGTGTAAACACTCTCAATCAATTCTGGCATTGAATGAGGATCAAAGCATGCACGCAAAGTTTTCTGTGCTTTTCCCTTCCATTGTAAGCCAAGGTCTAGTTTGGAAATGGTGCTTATTAAATAAACAAATGTTACCCAAAGACCCGTCACTGTGACAACAGAGAAGATTGGTGCTCTCTTCTTGCTTTTGGAGCCAAACTGATGAGGGACATCTGTTTGTGGCTGCATTTGTTTCTTCAGAATGCAAGAAAGAACTTCCCTTAGAGGTGGCCATTGTGTGATGATTTTTTCAGCTAAGCTTCTTGGCATTTCAAACAGAGATCAAGATTTGCTGCAAGAGCCTGTTTCTGAAACTTCTTGAGACCTTGAGGAGGGAACTGATTCCTGAATGACTGGCATTGCCAGCCTATACAGGGTTGTACCACTCTTAGGCCAAATTATTCTGCTTCAGATTGCACTGTCACAAACTTCCTGAACCATGAACTGGTTTGTGGAATGGAGAAGTTCGTGATTTGGGGTTCGTGAAAACCATGAACCTCCACGAACCTCAATTTTTCCTGGCTCATGCCCATCCCTACTTATTAGGTATCCTGGTAAGGAAAAGCAGTAAATCTGGCAACTAGTTCAGCACTAAATTTAAAACTCTAGTAGGTCTAAGATACATAATCATACAAGCATAATCATGCATGCATCTATTTTGCTTTGCATTTTGAGAAGCTTACTGAAAACAGAATGACACGCACACATGAACTCAAGAGCCAGGCAATACAAATCATAGTACTGCAGAGCTCCACTGTTGCTTTAACATTTAATACTTATAGCAGGGGTCCTCAAACTTTTTAAACAGGGGGCCAGTTCACTGTCCCTCAGACCGTTGGAGGGCCGCCGCGTTCGCCCCTCCCCCCACCAGCCTGCTCGCCCCGCCGCCGCGTTCGCCCCTCCCCCCACGACCAGCCTGCTCGCCCCGCCACCATGTTTGCCCCCCCCAGCCTGCTTGCCCCGCCGCCGCGTTCACCCCCTGCCCCCCACCAGCCTGCTCGCCCCGCCGCCATATTCGCCCCCTCCCCCACGACCAGCCTGCTCACCCCTTCCTCCTCCTCAGCTCCTGGGCGCTCTTGCTGCCCAGGGCTGCTGGAGGAAGAAAGAGGCTGCGGGGGCGCTGCTGCTGCGCTCCTCGAGGAGGAGGCAGCTCCGGGCGGGGGGGGGGGCATAAACACTCGGCGGGCCGCATAAATGTCCTTGGCGGGCCGCATGTGGCCCGCGGGCTGTAGTTTGAGGACCCCTGACTTATAGGAACACTAGGCATAAAATGCCCCCTCCTGAATAAACGAATGAATAAACAAACAGAAACAAAAGCATCTTGCTGGTAACTAACAGAAATCACTTCTGCCATACAAAAAAATATTAGCTCTGATATTATAGATAAGATAGGCCTATCCCATTTATTCAAATAAATGGTGGAACCCTGAGGTGGAAAAGATTTATTTCGAAAGCAATGTAAGCTGCCTCTCCAGTAACCTGCCCCAGGGCATCAGGGGAATCGGAGCACCAAGGCAGGTAAATTTCTGGCATACATTAGGTATCCATGCTTTGCAATGGGAGATTCTTCTTGGGATTCTCCTTTTAATAGTTACACCTTGACACAGACAACGTAATAAACAGCATCATTTACAACTGAAGTTTGTGCTTTGTTAAAACTCAAACGTAACCTTTTTTTCCCCATCAGCACTGGTTATATCTACTTTTAACTCACATTGCCACATAAACTAGTTTTCCTTGGCAAGATACCAGGCCTGTGAAAAAGGGCAGAGGGGGGCAGTTGTGTGTCTCACACTAATGTAGACAAAAATGCTGTTTTGACAGAAATAAGTCCAGCCACTGGCTTCCCCCTCTCCAATGAGCCCTGTTACATTTAAGACTGAAAATCACTAGCAGACATATGAGGCCTCGCTCACTGCGTATTAGCATGTAGGCTATATTGTGTTACATAAAAGATGATCTTTCAACCTCTGCTTAGGATGTGGACTGCAAAAGCAAAAACAACCCTAAGGGAGAAGGGGCTAGCTCTTTCTAGGACGATCTTAAATTCATGTTTCAGTATGACGCTGTTGGGGTTTCTGCATTGTAAAACTTCTGCTTCTCTTTTAATAAACTGCTTAATCAAAGCCAAATGATGCAGAGAGAGAGAGAGTGAGAGAGAGAGAGACTCATGCAGCAAGAGCTGAAAGCCATGAAGAATTCATGAAGTTCAAAAGCTTAGTAAGCCTTGAAAGAACTAGAAAAGACTGAGAGTCTAGTTAGCACCTTCAAGACTTAACAAAATGGTGGTAGGGTATGAGCTTTCATGAGTCACTGCTCACTTCTTCAGGTACTGAAAGAACTAGTTAGTTTGACAGAAAGTATTCCAAGCAATTTGTCCCTTAAATATTTCACCTAATAATAAAAACCTGCCATTTCATTTCATTGGGTGTTGCTGGCCCAAGGCACTCCTCCGCCTGAACTCCCCTACCCCAGCCTCCATCCTTGCCTGGCTCCCTTCCTCCTGACCTCCATCTTTGCCACTAGCCAATGGGAGGCCATGGAAGAGTGCTGGGCCATGTTGCTGATAGCTTGCAAGCCCAGCTCTGTTCCCCCCAAGGGGAGAGGAGCTGGGCTCACAAGCTGGCAGCAACATGGCCCAGTGCTCCTCCATGGACTCCCGCTGCCAGCACCGTTGGCTAGTGGCAAAAATGGAAGTCGGGGCCCAAGGCTTCCCTCACCCTGACCTCCATCCTCACCTGGCTCCCCTACCCCAATAGCAAAGTGGGCCCAGGCCATGCTGCAAACCATCCCAGGAACCCACCTGCCTGCTTGTGAGCCCAGCTCTGCTTCCCCCTGACCTCTGTCCTTGCCAGCAAGGGGCCCACTCCGCGGCTTCCCAAAGACTCTGGAGCATGGTCTGGGCCCGGGGGTCGGAAACCACCCCAGTAACCCATTCACTAGCTGGTTCTGCTAGCCCCCTGACTTCCATCCTTCCCTGCAAGGCCCACAGAGGAGTGTCGAGAGGGCGACTCACCAGCTGCTGATCTTGCAGTATGGCAGGTATGTGTTGGTGTCATGGGACGATGCGCCAGGTGGCATTGGCTAGGTTGGTCAGTAGGATGGTGCAGGCCAGGAGGTGGGTAGGAGCAGGCCTGGTCCATGGCTGGCTCAGGCTTGGCCAGCAGTGGCTCTTGGGCAGCAGTGGTGGCAGTGGCACCACAGCGGGGGTGACTCCCAGCTTGCGCTCCCAGCTCTCAGCTCACTCTCAGCTCCCAGCTTGTGCCACCCAGCCAGCAAGCTCTACTGCTTCCTTGTGTAGCTGAAAGGAGGGCTGCCCAGAATGTGGCTGAATGGGAAGGTGGGGCCGCCCACTCCTCGGACCGTCACCCTGCGCTGAGATAAAAATCTCTGTGATGAGGGCTGGAAATCAGTGCACTAGTGCAGGCTAGTGCACCTTAGTGGGAACCCTTATTGTAAGCCACCCTGAGACTCCCTAGGATAGAGAAAAGTGGGGTATAAAAACTAACTCTTCTTCTTCTTTTTCTTCTTCTGCTTCTCTTCCCTTCCCTAAATTTTTTAGTTAAGTAATTCTTCTTGCATTTTTTTGTTGGTTCATTGATTGATCTCTGCTGGCTCTTTTACTATGTCTTGCTGGCTTTAAAAAAGCAGATGGGTTGTTATGTCATTTATTATTATCCGGTTTCCATGGCTGCTTTAGGGATCTGAATGTCCATTGTGTAGGTTTCTATTCTGATTCATAATTGTTTTATTGTTTTCATAGATATTGTAAGCCACCTTGGGAATATTTTTTTTATTGCTCATGTAATATAAAAGCTAGCTGATTGGATGAGGACTGGGAAGACCCAAGTTCAGATCTCCACTTGCCATTAAACTCACTCAGTGACCTTTGACCACGCCTTCTTTGTTTACCTGACTTACCTTAGAAAACTGCAAACATAAAATGGATGAAGGTATAGGGTGGCCAACTCTGTGTTGGGGAATTCCTGGACATTTGAGGGCAGAACCTGAGGAGTTGTGTAGTCTCGAGACTCGAAGTTCCAGGAAATCTCTAGGCCCCCACCTAGAGGTTGGCATCTCTAACCATATATGATGGTCTGATGTCCATGGAGAAAAGGCAGGCTTAAAATATAATTCTTAATCATTATTACTGAAACTATGGAGTATAAGTGTTTTAAATAAATAAAAAAACTGAGGGGGGCTTGTATATGTAGGGTTGCCAACTCTGGAGATTTGAGGGTAGAGCCTGGGAAGGTATGCTTCAGGGAGAGGAGGGACTTCAGTATTTATTGATTGATTGATTGTCAGATTTATACCCCACCCTCCCTGCAAAGCAGGCTCAGGGTGGCTTCCAATAACATATATACAAATAAAAACATACATAATACATAATTAAATTTATTTATTTATTTATTTATTTATTTATTTATTTATTTATTTATTCGATTTATATGCCGCCCTTCCACATGGGCTCATACAAAGTGATACATTACGGAATGCTAGCAGCAGTTAAAAGTTCAGTCAGATGGAATACTTTCAAATGGATTTCCCACTTCCAGCATGGAAGTGCTTAGATGTTATTCTGCCCGTCAACTCTTATGGCAGCTGCTTGATGATGACATTGGCGGCAGCCTCTAATTGTATGCCTGGCAGAAGAGCTCTGTCTTGCAGGCCCTGAGGAACTGTGAAAGGTAGGGTATAACGGCATACTGTCCACCTTCTAAAGTAGCCATTTTCTCCAGGAGAAGTGCAATAAATATTTTAAATAAATACATAATGACTAAGCTGTTTATGAAGTCTGGAGATCAGTTGTAATTCCAGAAGATTCCTACCCCATGCCTGGAGGCTTGCAACTCTGTGTAAAAGTATGGTCATCTGCTCTCCCTTACAGTTTCTGCCTCGTAGCTCTTGCTTTAAGTAATTTCAAAAAAGAACCCTTTTTTAAAAAAAAGAGCAAGCCAGCTGCTTCCTAATGTTGTGGAGGGGGGAAAAGAGTGTTCTCCTGGACCGGCAGCCAATTTGGCAATTCTTTTTTTTGCCTGGCACTGAACTTTGTGTTAAATATGACCATTTGGGGGATTGAGACTGGGGAAGGAGGGTAGTCAGAAGTAATGGTGTTGGTAGGTGGGTTTGAGAGAAGCATAGCCCTTCTGTCTGTCACTCCTCCCTGAAACACCAGCACTGACAGGCCGGTAATAAAATTCTGATGTATTACAAAATAAGGAACCACGAAACACAGCACAGCAGCCGGGCTGCCCCTCCAACCTTGAGAGAGAGAGAGAGAAAGCAGCTTGTAAATATATCTCCGGCCTGCTTGGCTACTCACAGGCTAACTAGCAATGCCACAAGGTTATTTATTTTACACTCCGGGCTCTATTTCTGAGCCATGGCGTGTAAAAACAATCAGAAGGACGAAGTGTAAATTCTCCCTGCTGATTTATTTACTGTTGTGTTTTTATAGGCCCGCATGGCTCACAGTTTGCGCTAGGCCCGACCATTCAAGCAAAACCCATGTCCTACACTTCCAGAGAAATGAATGACTTTATAAATTCTCTACAATAATAATCCCACGTAGAGGAATGCGTGCAGAGGAACACCCAGACAGGGCTGGAATGTTTTTAAGAATATAATATTGTGCTTTTTTTGGTCAGGGAAACACATTTCTCTCAGGGCTCTGTGGTATGGCCCAGGCTCCAGGCCTGTCTGCCTACCACCTGTAATGAACCCTTGGGGAGATTCTAGTCCAGGCCACCCAAACTGAGGGGGGGGGGGGTAAAGACAGCAGCTCAGGGATCTTAACAACCTTAATGAAGCCTGGTTCGTTGGAGACTCTCTACAACCTTTTAAATATTTTTTAAAAAGAGGTTTTGATCGGAAAAACATCTGATATGGTTCCTATATCTTTTAGTGATGCCTCAGTTGGTTAAGGAAAGCTGTCTGACTCTTTATTAATGAAATGCAACCCCCCCCCTCTTTTGGAACTTAAAAAAATGCTGAAACATTTTCCTAACAAAGGCCATTTCATCAGTGTCAAGGTCTCTTTCTCTTTTTTCATCAACCGGGCAAGGCTCTCCAGTTACTACAATTACACCGATGGGCCAGTCCGTCCTCTTCTCTCCTCTACTGTAGTTTGGCAGTGATTAATTTTGAAAAGACGCTAAGGTGCCAGACTATGTATTTGGAAGCAAGGCCTTTCCCCTGAAATCCCTGGTCTTTTTGGAGCAGGGTAGACGGCTGTTTCCACAGTAATAAGGGAAAGACGTTATGTAGTTTCACATGACCAGTCTTCCCCGTGTGAATAGAAGGCAAGAATTCTAGGCAAGGGACTTCTCAGGGTCTCGTCCTTTCAGTGTGGGAAGAAGCCATGATTCCAGAGCTGTTTACTGGAAAGAAACCGGAAAAAGTGGGGGGGGGGACTCAACCCAAGATATAGCTGCAAACCAAAAGGGCTAAGCTAACACAGTATATTATAAAAATACAAATGTTTATTATGGTGTACACATGTTAAAACATATTATGATTAAAAGAAAGAGTCTAAATATCAGACTTATAAAAACCTTTTCAAATACAAATACATATGATGGGTAAACAATTTCAAACTTTAGGACCAAACGTGTTTCGGCCCCTTTGGGCCTTCCTCAGTGGTCACTATTCTCTATATTGCACTGACACACATCCAAATACATGTATAAAAGGTTTTTAGTATACATAAAAATATAACCAGATGTTATTTCCTTTTATGTTTATAATTATGTTACTGGTATATATGTTGGGCCATAGATATAGCCATGCCAATTCTTCAAATTATTCTGGTATCAGATATTTCATTGGTCTGGATGTGTGTCACCTCCATCAAAGTAAAAGATCAAAAATGATCTTCAGAAAGCCCATAGGCTACATGAGTTTTGAATCCCAGCAACAAAGACTTTTGGGATTTGTCCTTGATATGTTACTCTGAGCCAGTTACGCTGAGCCATGTTGCTTTTTGATTGACAAGCAGGCAGCTTTTTGATTGACAAGCAGGCAATATGGCTAGAGTCTTTGATGGACCTTCCATATTTTTGGGTTTGGGATGGAACCATGGGATGAGGCATATTCCCACTCGGCACAGGACAGTCAAGGATGTGAGATATCTACTGCTTCCATAAACAGAAGTATCTTCCTTTGTCCTGACTCCACACATTCTTTTTTCAAGTTAATTTCTTCAAGTTTTCTTTTGGGGGGAGAAAAGGTCATCATAAGTAGACACTCAATAAACTGCTATTGTTAATAAACTGCTAGTTAATAAATTGCCAGCACTCTCTACACCTTCCTCTTGAAAAAGAAAAAAGGGTGCATTCCTCTTGGAAATCCTGACCCAGCATTTCAAAACTGAAGCCCTTTGGAAACACAGTCTGTGCCTCCCCAAAAACATGTCTTGGGTCTCCAAGATCTTTTATAAAATTTACTATTATTATATGCTGAACATAATTCAGTGCAACTAAAGTTTGCATACTCGGACCACACAGTGACATTCATTGGTGCTGGTGCTATTTAGGGTTACAGAGATAAGGCCTGGGTCTCAAAATTCAACAGTAGGTGGAAAAAGTCGCTGTTCCCATGGCCTTAGGAGATATATCAAAATAGTGCCCGACTGATAAAGGTCTGTTGCTATCATCACAGCCACGGCGTCTAGGTCTGGGTGCCCACCTGATGCTAGCATTCATAATAAAGATGTGATGGTTAACCCCACTGTGATGGCCACAGCTGCTGCATATGACAAATTCTTATCATCCCCCATTAAACCATGTCGTAGCAAGGAGCTGTCTGGGGAGATGGGGGGAGGGAGAAGAAAAAACCCTTGGCTCTGTTTTGTTACATTCCTGGACTTCTTCCAGGTAAGATCTTTCTCTCTTTCTTTAAAGGAGAATATTTCCTTTCTCATCTCCCTTCCCATTTGGACCTTGGGGATGTTACAACAGCTGTTTGTAAACACGGCAAATCCAAAATTAGCAGGGGGTTGAGCGGGTGAATCATTTATCAACGTCTGCCCTCTTGAGCATCTTAAAAATGTTGCAGATACGTTGGCACTTTGGTCGGGGATTTAAAAAGTCAGCCTAAGAAGCCAATAGCCAGCGGGCAGTCTCTTAGCAGAGATACCCCGCAGGACAAGTGCGGGCGTTCCAGAGAATGACCATTTGCCCATACAAATCAAGACCGTTGGCACTAATGACACACAAGCCACAGGGAGCAGAGAGTAGTTTTGTGTCATTAATCATACGCTGCTTCAGGAGACTGTGCCCCGTTCTGAGCACAACCCACGCTTAAGGGGACTCTCGGTAGATCACTACCCACCCCCAGAAGAGGACAGAACAGTGGTGACAGCCAAAGCGCTCTTGATATTCTATGGCACTCTAAGCTTAGTGACAAATGTGGATGACATGTTCTCTGGAGCTCCATAATGTTTCACTTCTGCTTCGTACGTGCCCCGTCCTTGTCTATGTCGAGTATTGGACAAAAGGGTCATTCAGGGTGACAGTGGTCACCAAATTGTTATTTATCAGTGTGCACATCAGTGTGCACATGAGAGCCAGTTTGATGTAGTGGTTAAGTGTGCGGAGTCTAATCTGGGAGAACTGGGTTTGATTTCCCACTCCTCTACTTGTAGCTGCTGGATGACCTTGGGCAAGCCATAGTTCTGTCAGAGCAGTCCTTGAAAGGGCAGTTCTTAAAAGAGCTCTCTCAGCTCCACCTACCTCACAGAGAGAAAGGAGTTTGGAAGCTGCTCTGAGACTCCGAATGAAGGGCAGGGTATAAATCCAATCTCCTCCTCCTCCTCCTTCAAATGAGCGGACCATTTTTTAGGGTTGAGACATATCCCCCCAGGACCTTTTTAGAATGTCGCTTGGTGCTGCATTCCTCTGCTCCTCAATTCAGGTTTACATAGGTGAATAACATTCATTTTGGTGTCGGGTCACTGCTGCAGGTTTCGATCCTCTTACATTAGCATTTCCCCCATACTACTGATGAACATGTGGGCTTTGATAAATACACTGCAAGCTTTCCCCGCCACAGTCTTGCTGCAGTCAAGACTGTTTTTCTGTAATATAAAACGTGGTCTTAAAGGTGCCACTGGATTCAAACTGAAGTGGTGCTTCAGAACAACACAGCTACCCACCTGAATCTATTTTTGTGCAATGTGTTACTGCTGTGTGCATTTGCTCCTGTATATTGGTAAAACACTACACCAAATAAATCTTGATGCAATCATAAATTCAGTCTCAGCCAGACTGCTTTTATGTGGTGTTTTATTAATACTCACATGCCTGTTTGGTGTAGTGGTTAAGTGTGTGGACTCTTATCTGGGAGAACCGGGTTTGATTCCCCACTCCTCCACTTGCACCTGCTGATGTGACCTTGGGTCAGTCACAAGCTCTGGCACAGCTGTTCTTGAAAAAGAGCAGTTTCTGTCAGAAGTTCTCTCAGCCCCACCTACCTCACAGGGTGTCTGTTGTGGGGAGGGGAAGGGAAAGGAGTTTGTAAGCCGCTCTGAGACGCCTTTGGGCAGTGAAGGGCGGGGTATAAATCCAAACTCTTCTTCTTCTTCTTCTTCTTCTCTGTTGGCAGCAATGAGGTGGGAAAAAGTTGTAAGGAACAGAAGTAACTGAAAACGATTGAAAATGGTGCAGGCACAGTGCTCTGTAAAAAAAAATCATAAGTAAAAAAACCTTAATATTTTTTATTTCACTTAGATCAAAACCAGCATCTGGGGAGACGTTCACACGAAAAGAAGGGGCTATGGCTGTATTATAGATAATCTACTTTCTGTGCAGAAGGTCCTAAATTCACTCCCCACCGGCTCCATTTAAGAGCAGCAGGTAGTAGGTGTTGTGAAAGAACTGTATCTAAGACTGCTAGTTAGAGAGCAACTGCCAGTCATAGGAGACACTGCTAAACTAACCTTAGAAAAGAGCAATAGTCCAGTAGCACCTTAAAGTTTAACAAAATTTGCAGCAGAGTATGAGCTTTCATGAGTCACTGCTGTCGATACCTGAAGATACCTCACGGAAGCACCTCCCCTGCCACAAATGTTGTGAGTCTTTAAGGTGCTCCTGGACTCTTGCTCTTTTCTACAGCTACGGATGGGCTAATATAGTTACCCATCTTGATCTAATACTAATCTCGATAGATCAAGGGTAATGATAAGGCAGCTACATGTGGTGTGATTTCTGAGGCATTCGTAACAATTTTAGCATCCAATGAGAAATCCAAGGAGCATGGTATTAGGAATGACCAGTTTACAAAGTGGTGAAATGGAAACTGTGGTAAGCTATCACTTGCCAAATGGCCATACATTACAGATGGATATCGCTGTGGCAGTCTTTCTCAAACAAGTTTGACATTCTCCATTTCACTAAGACAAGATCGTTATGTTCTGACTCTGAATCAATCCTATGTTTTACCATGTTAAGCTTGAGTCAGTAAAAGGGATTGCAAGAGTCAACATTCCCATTGGTTGTTTCTATGAAACTCTGTAAATAGCCAATCAGAACCGTATATATGTTTATGGAGGGAACAGTCCTCATTGGTCCTTATCCCTGTGTTATCTTTGGTTGTTAACATAACTATGGGCATGGCTTTGAGAGCCCGGATTATTTAAAAAGGGAGCTGAGCTCCACTGTTGTGTGTGTTGTCTGATTGACTTGTTTGCTGTTTAATAAAGCTGAAATCACTTGTTGAAATCACTACCTTGTTAAGGCTCATACTTAACAAAAATGAAGGATGATTTGCTTAGCAATTTGCTGAGCATCCCTGGGATCCGAGAACTGAGAGGGCTCTCAGTTTCATGAAAGCTATTTTACTTGTAAGAAGGAAAATGAAGAAGTATTCTGAGATACCTTTCAGGGCACCTGTCAGGTTGGGGACAAGAGAGAGACAAGCAAAGAAAGCAAATCTGAAGCCAGGACCAAGTTTTCTGGTTCTTAAGATCTTATTTCTGATTCTCTTTTGAGTTGTGTACCTCTTATGGTGAGTATTTGGATGGGAGACCACCAAGAAAGTCCAGGAACACTATGCAGAGGCAGGAAAAGGCAAACCACCTCTGAATATCTCTTGCCTTGAAAACCCTACAGGGTTGACATAAGTCAGCTGTGATTTGACTGTACTTTCAACCTCCACCACCTCCTATGTCCTTTTAGAGGAAAAAGCAGCAATCAATTAGTTCTGAAAGTGATATGTATTTTACAAACAGCTATATAGCCTTGCTGAAGCAATAAGAAACTGGGATGAGGATGGAACTGAGATATTTCTAGCTGACTGCAGAAATATTGTTGACTTTAGCAAAATTATTTTTTTAAAATGGGCAAAACTTTTTGTGTAGTCTAACCCAACGGTGAATTTTGTCACTAATTTCATTTTGTCATCTTCACTTTTTGCCATCTTCAGTCTTTGCATTCAGCAACTGGTCAGGCTGGCAGTACCCCTTCCCTCTTCGAAATGTCAACCAAATATTTTCCGGGTCTTGATTGATTGGCGCAGCGCATCGGTGGAGTCCGGAATTTCTCTTTCCAACCTTTGCTGGAGAATTTTCAATGAGCCTAGGAGGGCCCTTGTTTTCTCTCTTTTTGGATAAATATTGTTTTGCTTTAAAAACACCACCTTAGTGATCGTCTGTCACTTGGCAGAGCCGACCCAGAGAATATATTATTTTTAATTCCCAAAGAGGAAAGGTGTGATATATGAAGCTCAGCTCGGTGCCAAATTTGTTGTTTTGATACATACAGTAGAGAAATTATTAGGACTGGGGAGAGGATTTATGGATCCCAGAGCAAGCAGTAGTACCCCAAAATCTGAAGCGAGCTGCTGTTGTTTTTTGGTGTCTGAACAGGCTCCATCCTGTTTCTCATGTAACCCTTCCAAACCCACTGATTCAGTGTCCCCAAGTGCCTGAAAGCCACTCACAGCATGAGAGAGCTTTCAGTTTTCTGCCTTACTCTGACCACCCCCTGTATTAGACCAAAGGCATTAAAAATAATATTTATTAATCATTACATTTCTACCTATCACGCATAAAGCAGCGCCCTTATGGCTCAAATATTTTCAATGATTGGGCTGTCATTATCGTCAAACTACTCCCGTCCCCTGCTCTGAAGTTGAGTGATTTCATTTTTAATTTTTGAAAATGGCACTAAAGTATCAATATATTGATATGCCATTGCAATGATAATTTCAGCAGGTTCTCTGATTTTCCAGCTTTCATTGGGGGAAAAGTGAGTCTCTAGACCTTTTCATCACCAAGATATAAGGGGGAAAGGCATATCTCCACAACAATGGAGGACAGAGACTTACTTTTTTAAAATGAAAGGTGGGAATTCAGAGAACCTGCTCAAATTATCATTACAGTGGTACATTGATATTTTAGTGCCTTTAAAAAAATGCAGCCATGATACTGTTCTCTTGCATGCACAAAAATAAGAGGGGGTTCTGTGATGCCACTGGCGATGACAGCACCTCCCCTTGAAAATCCTCATTATTCAAGTCACATGCAGAAGAAAACAAACTGATTCCACAACTGTGAAAATGCAGAGGAAGGGTAGACGTGCAAAAGAACCATGCGCCAACCAAATTCAGTGCTTGTGGATCAGTTGCCAAGAAAATCAGGAATAATTTGAGCATGCGGAAAATCCCAAAGCCTTGGATTCTGTGTTCTGTTTGTTGGCCCTCCAGGACAACTGGTGGGCCACTGTGTGAAACAGGAGGCTTTGCTGGACTAGATGGACCACTGATTTGATCCAGCGGGGCTCTTATGTTCTTAATTGACCCACAAACAGGATGTTAAGAGTCCATAATTCTTTTGAATTTTGTTAGAATGGTTGAGGGGGGAAAGATGATTGCAATCTTGTTCCTGGGAGGGAGAACCCATGTCAAAGAGTTGATGTGAAGGTTCTCTCTTCTGTGCTTAGCATGGGATCTCAGAGTTCATGCTACTTGGATGGCGGTCACTTCTGCCTATGCTCATCCCAGGCCACTTTATGAAGTCACAGTTCATATAAGTTAATTCTGCTTGCAGTTTTCAAGTAAGTTTGGTCACCTCTCTTTCTGTACAGGATGCCTTCCCAGGTCATTGCATCTGGATTCTTTTCGTGCAGCATTTTACAGATGTGTATAAGCACTAAAACACACACACACAACAAGCACACAACATGTTTTATCAGTGCAGGGTAAATGCAGTGTTCTGTAGAAACTTGGGGAGGAAATACAGAACAACAGAGACACAAAGAAAGTTAATGCAGAGGAAGGGCATTGCTTCGCCTTTACTTTGTCTGAGCTTCATTTGCTGCAAATGACATCGATACGTAGCCAAATCTCACTGGCTGACAGATTCTCTATTGCCGGAAAACGATTTGAACAGCAACAGTACTGCCACCAGCGCGGCAGCAGAACAGGGCTGCAAAGGCCAGTGAATGGGCTCAGAGATAAGTATGAGGGAACACGCCTCAGGGAACATTATCAGCGACAGGCTTATTCCTATCGAAAACTCAGATTAGATGAATCTGGGGGGCATCTCTGCTCCTCAGTTCCATTGGTACAAGCCTGTCCTTCCAACTTGGAGTAGTCTCGGCAACCAGCTGTATCCATTTGGAGATCCCCTCTTAGGTTCACCGGCGATTGTTACTTGTTCCTCAAACACTGTCTCTCTGTTACTGCCTGTACCCTGTTAAAACATTAATAAAACATGTTACAGGCCTCAGTTTGTGGTAGGGGGCAGAAGCCTGTAATTTTATGGAGCCTGTAAACTGAGCTTGTAAAGTCTTTTTTTTTTTAAACCCAAAAAACCCATCTTGTGTATATCACCCTAATGATGTCCCTAGAAAAATGTCAGACCATCTATAGCTAGGATAAATTAAATAAACACAATCCCAGCCATGATTCCCTGGAGCCCAATGACTTTACACCACAGGTGAATTTTGCTGCTTAATTACCTTTAAAGGGAGTGCTCGTCAATCTCTGTGTAATTATCTTACAAATGACTCTGTGTTCAGTCTTTACTGATACGTGGTGGGTGAAGGAGAACTGCCGAGGTAACTGGTAATCTACACTGCATTACAATGGCATTGGTAATCTACATATATAGAGGTGAGTTACAATAATTTAGCACTTGTTTTCTCGCCCCATCTAGTAACATTAGACAAAACAGACTGAAATTTAAAAAGAGATGTTCACAATTTGGATGAAGAGACTCTGCTTTCAGTCAGATTTGAGTCCAGTAGCACCTGAGGGATCAACGAGATTTTCAGGGTATGAACTTTTGAGCGAAGCAAAGCTCCCTTCATCAGATACAAATCTGATCTATTCTATTGCAGACCAACATGGCTTCTCTCTGAACCCGTCTGTTTTCTGTGGGGCCTTTCACATTACTGTAGAAATCCACTTGCATCACCCAATGTAAATGTGTTTTTCTCTCATAAGAACACAAGAGAAGCCAATGTTGGATCAGGTCAAATGCCCGTCCAGTCCAACACTCTGTCACACAGTGGCCGAAAATACCAGGTGCCACCAGGAGGTCCACCAGTGGGGCCAGGACACTAGGAGCCCTCCCACTGTTGCCCCCCCCCAAGCACCAGGAATACAGAGCATCATCTGCCCCATGAACTTTTGTTCACATAACTCTGTAAATATCCCAGCACTCTCTCATATCTTCCCTGTCCCCCACCAATAAAACTTGTTTCTCCAGCACTTTTTTGGTGGGGAAGTGAAATGTATCTGCGCACTGTGTGTGTGCATGCATGTATGAAGTGTTGTCGAGTCACAGCCCAATTATAGTGACCCTGTAGGGTTTTCCAGGCAAGAGACTAAGGGAGATGGTTTGCCATGGCCTTCCTCTGCATAGTGACCCTGGAATTCCTTGGTGGTCTCCCATCCAAACAGTAACCAAAGCCAACCCTGCTTAGCTTCCAAGATCTGAGGAGATCAGGCTAGCCTGGACAATCCAGATCAAGGCATCTGGGCAGGAGATAGAATCAAGTCTATCCCAGGACCATGGATTGTTGAGTCAGGCAATTCAGTGATACAGGTGGGTGAACTGCACAAAAATGCACATGTGCAGAATAGTGTTGACAACATGGACTCAGACAAAACCAAATGGTAAGAGGTTTTTTTTTTAATGCTTATTTAAAGTCACTAGCTGATTGACTGAGTTGTGCAGTCTTTAAGCAATTCACTGCCAAGCTGCACATAGCAACAAGAAGTCTGGAGGGATTAGGACTCCCATTGGGCTGTGTGAGAATAAAGTGATGCTGTTTCCATCGTGCAACACTCTATGAATAATCAGAAAATTACCCACGGAGTGGCAGCAGTCTGGACAACCCAGACTAGTCCAATCGCATCAGAGTTTGGCAGCTAAGCAGGATTGGCCATGGTTAGTACTTGGATGGGAAACCATCAAGGAAGACCATGGTAGCTATGCAGAGGAAGGTGATGGCAAACCGCTGCTCATCTCCTACCCTGAATATCCCAACGAAGGGTCACCCTGAGTTGGTTGCAACTTGATGCCACTTAATTATTATTATTTAACCCGCTGAACAAACTTGTTCCACATGAACAACTGAATGGCTTGATGAAAAATTGGCTCCCTGCTTGCAACAGTGAGCAGATTGTATGTCGGTATCTAGTCATCCTTCATTAAGAGTGCCTTTTAGAAAGGTTTGTGACTCAGGAGGGACCTAGCAGGGTGGGGGCAGGTACCTGTACCTGTAGAAACATCACACGAGCCTCCTATCAAAAGTTTGCAAATGATTATTGAGGGCCACGGTCACATGGGAGGATTTGCCCTGCGAAACGGACAGGTTGAGGGTGCGTCAAATGGGCGCGATCATACAGCAACATTTAGGAAGTGTAGTGCACCCGTCACCAACCCGTACCGTCAGCCTGAAGAAGGGATTTAAAAAGTACCAGCAAAAGGGTAGAAGCAACTGGAAAATGCGGGTTTCAGGCAAGCATTGGATTGCGGAAGTGGAGTTAATCTGGCACATCCAGCACGCACATGCCTCCCGTCGCACCAGATATGTTTTTTCCAAGCCTCCACAGAATGCAAAGCAATGTAAGAGTGCGTATGCACAAGAATCCTTTGATGCGCTTCAGCATCACCGTGTGATTGCCAGCTATTGGCATCTGCACGGCATCTCAGGGACCCGTCTGATCGCACTATCGCGCGTCTTTTTGCTCTGGCTCTAATTTGCCTCCCTTCAGCGGCACAGTATCCTGCTTGTGTGACCAGGACCGAGGGTTTTCAAATGTGGCACAGCAAAGCCTGTATCAACGTGAGCACTTTTGGGTCAAATGCAAAGTGGAGTTCCAGTTTCCAGCTCAACGCGACCAGACGCCTTTTGATTGAGCTCTGTCACAGATAAGTGCTTTTAATGATTTTAATTGGAAATGCAAAGTGTTTGCCCATTACTAGCCATAAGTACAGAGGTTCAGCTGGGGATGGTATAGCTTAGGGATGGCCAAACTTGCTTAATGTAAGAGCCACATAGAATAAGCGTCAGATGTCTGAGAGCCACAAGAGGTGAACAAATATTACACACATGTTTTTATTGAAAACTATGCAAATTAGCTTTTTATTAACATTAAATGAGACTGCCAAAAATAAAAACAAAAGGGGTAAAAATAGATATTGCTAATGATATTTATTTGTCCAAAGATATTTATTTGTTTACTAATGATATTTATTTGTCTAAGAGAGAGAGAGAAAGAGTGAGGTGGAAAGAAAGAATGAGGTGGGGAGAGAGAGAGAGACAAAGAAAGCAAATAGTAGGCGTGGGAGGGGGAAGGAAGGGAGAAAAAGAGAAAGAAAGGTGGAAAGAAAGCAAATAGATGGGGAAGGGAGGGAGGAAGAGAGGGAGAGAGAGACACAAAGAAAGCAAATAGTAGGCGAGGGAGGGGGAAGGAAGGGAGAAAAAGAGAAAGAAAGGTGGAGAGAAAGCAAATAGATGGGGGAGGGAGAAAGGAAAGGGGGAGAGAGAGAGAGACAAAGAAAGCAAATAGTAGGCGAGGGAGGGGGAAGGAAGGGAGAAAAAGAGAAAGAAAGGTGGAAAGAAAGCAAATAGATGGGGGAGGGAGAAAGGAAGGGGGAGAGAGAGAGACACAAAGAAAGCAAATAGTAGGCGAGGGAGGGGGAAGGAAGGGAGAAAAAGAGAAAGAAAGGTGGAGAGAAAGCAAATAGATGAGAGAAAGCAGGAGAGAAAGAGCAAGGCGGGGAGGGGAGGGAAGGAAGGAGAAAAAGAGAAAGAAAGGCTGGAGAAGAAAGCAAATAGATGGGGGAGGGAGAAAGGAGAAGGAGAGAGAGAGACACACAAAGAAAGCAAATAGTGGGCGAGGGAGGGGAAGGAAGGAAAGAAAGAAAGGTGGAGAGAAAGCAAATAGATGGGGGAGGGAGAAAGGAAAGGGGGGAGAGAGAGAGAGACAAAGAAAGCAAATAGTAGGTGAAGGAGGGGAAAGGAAGGGAGAAAAAGAGAAAGAAAGGTGGAAAGAAAGCAAATAGATGGGGAGGGAGAAAGGAAGGGGGGGAGAGAGAGAAAGACAAAGAAAGCAAATAGTAGGCGAGGGAGGGGGAAGGAAGGGAGAAAAAGAGAAAGAAAGGTGGAGAGAAAGCAAATAGATGGGGGAGGGAGAAAGGAAGAGGGGAGAGAGAGAGACACACAAAGAAAGCAAATAGTAGGCGAGGGAGGGGGAAGGAAGGGAGAAAAAGAGAAAGAAAGGTGGAAAGAAAGCAAATAGATGGGGGAGGGAGGAAGGAAGAGAGGGAGAGAGAGAGAGACAAAGAAAGCAAATAGTAGGCGAGGGAAGGGGAAGGAAGGGAGAAAAAGAGAAAGAAAGGTGGAAAGAAAGCAAATAGATGGGGGAGGGAGAAAGGAAGGGGGGGAGAGAGAGAGAGACAAAGAAAGCAAATAGTAGGCGAGGGAGGGGGAAGGAAGGGAGAAAAAGAGAAAGAAAGGTGGAAAGAAAGCAAATAGATGGGGGAGGGAGGAAGGAAGAGAGGGAGAGAGAGAGAGACAAAGAAAGCAAATAGTAGGCGAGGGAGGGGGAAGGAAGGGAGAAAAAGAGAAAGAAAGGTGGAAAGAAAGCAAATAGATGGGGGAGGGAGAAAGGAAGGGGGGAGAGAGAGAGACAAAGAAAGCAAATAGTAGGCGAGGGAGGGGGAAGAAAGGGAGAAAAAGAGAAAGAAAGGTGGAGAGAAAGCAAATAGATGGGGGAGGGAGAAAGGAAGGGGGGAGAGAGAGAGAGACAAAGAAAGCAAATAGTAGGTGAGGGAGGGGGAAGGAAGGGAGAAAAAGAGAAAGAAAGGTGGAGAGAAAACAAATAGATGGGGGAAGGAGGAAGGAAGAGGGGAGAGAGAGAGAAACAAAGAAAGCAAATAGATGGCGGAGTGGGAAGGAAGGGAGACAGAAAGAAAGAGAGAGAGAAATAGAGAAAGTAACAAAAAAAGCAAATAGATGGGGAGCTTGCCAGGAGCCGCACATTATGTGTGAAAGAGCCACATGTGGCTCCTCCCAAGCCACAGATTGGCGACTAGCTTGTTGCATTTTTGTTAAATATCCATATAAGGCATTAGACTCCCCTTCTCTTGTACCATCCTAATACACAAAAGACTCTTGGAAATGTGCATCTTTCCACACTTCCTCCTTATCTGGTAACTTCTCCTGGTTGGCTATGTGTTTCATAGTAAACCGTAAATGATCTGGCATATGTTTGTGTGTGTGCGTTATTGGGGTCTCACCCTTCCTGCTAGGAGCCCAGAATGGTAGCCGAGCATCCCAACAACTGCCATGGGCTGAAAGTTAGTGACTTAGCCTCAGGCCACCCAGGAGCTTCACAGCTGTGGGGATTTAAACCCACATCCCAGCCCTAACCACGCCGACCACTGCACCATGCTGGGTCTTGTAAAACACGCTCATGAAATCACGTCTGGAGGCTTCCCACCCGCTCGATCTTATCCACAAGACGGAGATTATTTCAAAACCGTTCCTGTTTTGTTGGCTTCTTATTTCAGCTTGCTGTGCAATTTGAGTCTATGTTTTCCAGGCGGACAAAGCTGCTCTCTGACATCAGGTGTTCACCCGTGTTTCCAAACAACATGAGTTGAATTGGAAGGTTGCTTTCCATTTAGCATGGCTTCAGAGCATAGCTCTGCTGGTCTGCAGCAGGACAGTTAGATTTCAGACCAGGAGCTCCTTAGTGACCAACAAAATTTGGGGGGGTATAAGCTGAAAATTTATACCCCCCCAGAAATTGTTGGTCTCTAAGGTGCTACTAGACTCAAATATAGCTTTTCCATTACTGGAAAGGCTCATTTTTTGCTAATTCTCCTCTCCCACTGCAGACTCCGGTTGTGTTCTTAATGCTTGATATCAGAATAAGGAGGCAGCATGATTTTGGACAGGAGCACGCTTTAAATAAGTCCAGTTCTCTCTCTGTCTGGACCTACAGCGAATAGGACTTCCTTTCTCCCTGTTCCTGCCCACACCAAGCCCTGGAGTGGACTCTGGCAGTGTAAAAGAATGGCCTGGATTGAAGGAACGGAGTGTTCACACCATCACAGCTCCCTTGTCACTCCCACTATTCCAGAGGGACCTCTCTCCTCTAGGAGCAGCATTTTGGTGTGCTCAGTGGGCTACAGAAGAAGAAGAAGAAGAAGAAGAAGAAGAAGAAGAAGAAGAAGAAGAAGAAGAAGAAGAAGAAGAAGAAGAAGAAGAAGAAGAAGAAGAAGAGGAGGAGGAGGAGGAGGAGGAGGAGGAGGAGGAGGAGGAGGAGGAGGAGGAGGAGGAGGAGATTGGATTTATACTCCACCCTTCACTACCCAAAGGAGTCTCAGAGCAGCTTACAAACTCCTTTCCCTTCCCCTCCCCACAACAGACACCTTGTGAGGTAAGTGGGGCTGAGAAAGCTCTGACAGAAACTGCTCTTTTTCAAGAACAGCTGTGCCAGAACTGTGGCTTGCCTAAGGTCATCCAGCAGGTGCAAGTGGAGGAGTGAAGAATCAAACCCAGATTACAGTCCACACACTTAACCACTATACCAAACTGGAGAAGAAGAGATTGGGTTTATACCCCACCCTTCACTACCCAAAGTAGTCTCAGAGTGGCTTATGAACGCCTTTCACTTCCCCTCAACAGACACCCTGTGAGGTAGGTTGGGCTGAGAGAGCTCTTTCGAGATCTGTTCGTGAAAGAACAGCTCTGAGAGAACTTGTGACTGACCCAAGGTCACACCAGCAGCTGCATGTGGAGGAGTGGGGAATCAAACCCGGTTCTCCCAGATTAGAGTCCATGCTCCTAACCAACTACACCAAACTGGGTGGGAAAGCTCAGTTACTGGAGTTCCACCCAGGGCACTTTAGGTCCAACTCTATAAAACCTGGGAGCGAAAACAAAACAAACCCCCTCCCCCACAAAAGCTTGTAATGAAACACCATTCTATTAAGGCCAACCAAAATATCATAAAACAGCGAGCAAAAATATAGACGAATACAAAAAGCAATGAACGAGATGTGTCCACCTCCCTTTTTCTTAAGGATCTTCTGGGAAAGGAGATGGCTGCATTCATGTAACGTAAACACGCTTTGCTCCTAATAACATAGCGGGCTACCAGTGACTTTACACAAAGTATCACAAAACAGTGAGCAAAAATATAGTATGAATATAAAAAGCAATGAATGAGATTTGTCCACGTCCCTTTTTCCAAGGGGTCTCCTGGGAAAAGAGCTGGCTGCATTCACGTACCATAAACACTCTTTGCTCCTAATAATTTAGTGGGCTACCAGTGACTTTACACATCCCTCCCACCCTCTTCCCCCTTTTTCATAAACGATTTCCCAAGGAGCAGCACCGGGAAGGCGTCAGCGAGGGACCCTCCCTGGGACTTCTAAGAGAAGAGGCTCTTGTCGCTGTCCTGCAGGTGCCGGGGCCCGGGCCCAGCTGTGCATACAAGAATCCCAAGCAGGGAGTATTAAACTGGGACAGCTGCGGTGGGTTTCCAAAGCACCACCAAGCACAAAGGGCTTAGGATGGATTTTCTCTGCATTATGAAACTTCTTTTTACATCGCACGCTGGGAGAAAAATCTCCCTCTCAAAGGCCTTCAGATCCTCGGCTGCGCCCAGCTCATACGGACAACACCCACTCTGGACCGGCTGCAAAATCCGTCCTTCCCAACTGTGGGTTTGCAGGAGTTTTCTTGTCTCCCCTCCTCAAGTCACTGGAATTTTGCTTTCCTCCTGTGGCATGTTAATAAACTAGCAGAGAATCACAGTGTTGTCCATGGCTGCCTTTTGATCAAGTATTTCTGGCCATGTTTTGGTGGCTTTCTAAAGAACAGGTCTAACAAGGATGTGGTAAAAACCGAGCCGGTCAGTGTCCCTTATACTGTGGTGGTGGCTGGCAAATCTTCCCCTCCATCATATTGTGAGCTTTGACAGACTAGAACTGTCCAGTTTTCCCAGCCCTCCCCCCCAGCCTGTTAACAAATGCTCAACAGTCCGATGTTCCATAGTGCCTGGAGGACCTCAGACCCTTGGGGAACGGGATTCTTTTTCAATTCAAAACACAACATTTTTCTTCATAGATGGGACGTTTCCCTCCTCCAAGCATACCGAAACACCTATTGCGTTTGTAGGTGGCTTCGTTTGGTTGCTGTACTGCTAGTCATCAAGTTTGCTATGAAGAGGATCAGGCTGGGAACCCACAAATTCTCCCCCTCCAAGTTCTATTAACGCTCTTGCTTCATCTTCATGTTGCGAGGTCCATGTGTCTGCTGAGGAACAGCACAAGGACTTTGCATCACACATGGGACGGAAGTTTCGAGCATCCCTGATGCACACCAGCTCTTTCCTGTTTGTGTCCACAGTCTGCAGGGAGATGGAGCTGTAGAATTCCCCACCCCCACCCCCACCCTCGGCAGTTTTTGCATCGTCAGACTTCCCCACAGAGCCTCTATTGGCTTCATTGTCATAAAAGCAGGGCTTTTTTTCTGGGGGAACGTGCCAGAATGGAGTTCTGGAACCTCTTCGACCTCTTGAAATTCTTTTAAAAATGTTCAAAAGTTCATGAGTTTTCACTGTACAGATTGAAAACTTCATTTCCCTCTTGAGAGTTCTGGCACCTCTTTCCCCCCTTTTTTAAAGCCCTGTTCATAATCATGTAAGAAGAAGAAGAGGAGGAGAAGGAGGAGGAGGAGGAGACTGGATTTATATCCCACCCTTTCCTCAGAGTCTCAGAGCGGCTTACAAACTCCTTTCCCTTCCTCTCCCCACAACAGACACCCTGTGAGGTAGGCGGGGCTGAGAGAGCTCTGAGAAAACTGCTCTTTCAAGGACAGCTCTGACAGAACTATGGCTTGCCCAAGGTCACCCAGCGGCTGCAAGTGGAGGAGTGGGGAATCAAACCCGGTTCTCCCAGATTAGAGTCCACGCACTTAACCACTAGACCAAACTGGCTCTCTGTGGTCACACATAACTTTCACCATGTAGCTCTTAGGGCAGGGGTCCCCTGCCTTTTTCAGCCTGTGGGCCCCTCTGGAATTCTGACACGGGGTCATGGCCTCCATCGCAAAATGGCTGCTGTGGGAGGTGGAGCCATGCTCCCACCCAGAGAGAGTTCAAGCTCAGTGAAGAAGAGGGGTCACCTAAGCAAAGCAAATGTTGCCACCAAAGCAACATTATTTTAATCAAGTCTTCAAAGGACAATCAGAAGCCATGCTGGGCAAGAGCCCCATCCACTATTTGGCAACCAGAGAAAGTGTTGGCGGGCACCACTGTGCCCACAGGTACCACATTGGGGGGCCCTGCCTTTGAGGCTTGAACAACTCAATGTTACCATCTACCTTCCTTTGTCTTTCCTTTAACTCAATGCTCCAATGGCATGTCCCCAAATATCATGCTTTCCCCACAAAGCAAAGAGCAATCCCGATACTTCTCCACCTCAGTGGATGAGGAGAGGTTTCAGAAGACTCCCCCCAAGGAAGCATCACCATTAGAAATGCCCCTTTTAGAAACGGATGCCTCCATTGTAGGAGGATGCTTGGCATGCAACCTCGCAGAAGGTTTGAACTGCGACTCAAATGACAACTGTTTTGTGTTTGGTTGGCAATATATATATATATATTAAAACACCTGAATCTGCGTATTTTCTCCCTTCGCTTTTGCTTCAAAAGAGGCTATCCCTGCATCTGACATTTGGAACCACAACTGGCATTCTGCCGGATGTCTTAGGGTTGGATTTTTTCATTTCTCCTCCTCTGGGAAAAAGGAAAGGCGGCCTTAACCTGTGATCCTTTTATCTTCCATTAGCATCTCCCACCATGAAATCACATTGGGTTTGGATCAGATCCCCAACCCAGAGGCCAATTTCATGACTGAAACGTGGGCGAAACAGAGCTCTCAGAGGGCAAAAAAACCACTACTATTTATCAGAAACGCGGGCCATTCTCCTTCGCTAAAAAGAAGTCTCTGGTTTTATACAGTTTGGTTCAGCAATGGACTAGGTGACAGGCCATGTGGATGTAGTGTGAATTTTGAGAGGTTTGATGTTCGCATTTAGCCCTGCTGTTATTTTGGCATGCTGTGTTCGTGGGAGATTCTCCACATGTAATCAGTGAACATGATCCGACAGTGCTAAGCAGAAGTCTGGGATGTATCATTTCACACTGTAGTCCCGTATTACAGGCAAAGTAAGGCAGTGGGTAATCGGTCCAACCATGTTCAGCAATGGCTACATCCACAAGAAACACCTGGAGCATAATTAGAACATGATGTTGTAGGAAAGAGAAGAATAGTTTTTTTTAACCCACTTTTCTCTATCATAAGGTGTCTCAAACTGGCTTACAATCGCTTTCCCTTCCTCTCCCCACAACAGGCACCTTGTGAGGACTTGCTGCAATTAGGTTTGCCTGGCAACCAGTAGCAGGGTTGGGAGGGCAGCATCCAGGCCCAGCCCCCTGACTTCCTGTTAGGGCCCCCCGACTTCCTAGCCAGGGCAGGCCCCCTGACTCTCTAGGCTGCCTGGAGGACTTGCCACCGCTGCCACCACTCCAGCCACGGCCGGGCCAGGGAAGTTACTTTGACCTCTCCCGCCTGGTAGAGATTCCAGAGAAAAGAAGTTGGGAGGTGATCCCGACATGACGCGCAGGCAGCAGTGGCAAGCTGGACCGGTGTATGGGTGGTTTGCCTTGCCGCGCTGTGGTCCCTGCTGCAGGAGGAGAAGCAGCAGCAGCTCTATATGCCTCGTTGGCCTCCTCCAGCACAGGGCGGCTTTGGCAGCAGAATCAGGAGTGGCTTTAGCTTCTGGGACCCATCCACGACTGGGCTTTTGGCTCTCTTTTTCTCCCCCCCCCATCCTGCCACCTGGAAGTCCTCCTCCTCTTGCCTCCGCTTCTCCTCTTACATTCTCAGGGAGGCGGCCTCGGGAAATGGAGGGAGCACTGAGGGAGCGAACATGGCCCGTGCTGCCTTGTGGGGTGCGGGGGTAGGAGGAGGAGGCTGGCAGAGAAAACAGTGGTGGCAGCAGCAGCAGGTGCTAAGGAGGCCTTCCCCTTCTCCTGCTGAGCCGAGCTGAGCCAGGGGGGGAGTGAACGGAGGAGGCTGGAGGGGAGTGGAGATTACCTTTCTTCCCCACCCGGCCCCTGTAAAAGGGAAAGCAGCGGGTGGCTGCCAGGGGATCCCCCAAGCGGGCAAGCGCACTGGCGTGCTCCTCCATCTCCTTCCCTTCCTACCTGCCTGCCCTGCCTACAGAGGGAGAGTGAGTCAGGTGGGGAGGGGAGGGGTCCAGCCTGGGGAAGCCCCCTCTGCAGGGGGGTGGGAATAGAAGGAGGCCATCAATGTGAGGCTGGGCGAAAAGTGGCGGGGCACTTAACTAGCTAACTTTAATTAAAACATTTAGGTGCCCCCTGAGAAATTTAAATGCCCCCCGACAAAAGAAATCCTGGCTACGGGCATGGCAGCATCCTGGGAGAAAAATCAAAAAGAAAAATAAAGCCTCATCTACTTGCAGGAAGTTCTGACCATAGAGCTGTCAGCAATTCCTAGAATTACCTGGAAGTGACACAAGTAGCTCTAGGAATTATCAGAAACTTTATGGCAATCTTGCTCAATTTCAGCTCGCTGATCAGGTGAGCGTCAGCAAGCAAGCACCACAGTTACCTAGTTGTCTCCCAGTCTAAGCTGGAAAACAGGACCCCTGTCTGCAATGCTCAGCTCAATATGAAAATGTGGAGCCCACAGAACCAATCTGGCTGCCTTCTGTGCATGTACAGTGTAGCTCTGTAATTAGCTGAAGAGTCTTTAGTGTATATGTGTTCAGTGGCTAGCCCAATCTCGTCAGATCTTGGACGCTACGCAGGGTCAGTACTTAGTAGTGGTTAGTACTTGGTTGGTTGTTATGGAGGGGCAGGCAATGGCAAACCACCTGCCTTAAAAACCCTATGCAGTTGCCATGTATCAGGTATAACTTGATAACCGCACTTTCTACCCCCTTTCTACCCCTCACAACCTGGCACATACTGAATTACAGTTCACCCGTGTGCAGTGGCAGTTTAACCATTAAGCAGACTAAGCACGTGCGTAGGGCACCAGGGCCAATGGGGGCGCCACAAAGTTGGGAAAAGGGTGAAAAAATGTAGAAAAATGCCTTTCAGGTCATGAATATTGGAACTTTGATACATTTAACTTGTGAAATATTAACACAGATGTTGTGTTATGTTCTAACTATGGAACTGAGCCTGTTCTTTCCCATTCTAAGCTTGATGCAAGGAATGGATCATAAGCTGTAACATTCCTATTGGTCGTTCCGATGGAACTGTTTAAAGGAACCAATCACTGTTGTAAATATGTTTGTGGAGGGGACAGACCTCATTGGCAGGGCCGTAGCCAGGATTTTGTAATTCGGGGGGGGGGCTTTAAATAAGTCAGGGGGCACTGACATCACAAAATAAAAAATAAAATAAAAATTAAAAAAAATTAAAACTCGCTTTTGAAACATTCGCGGTCTGCTTGCCTACTCATGGAAGCAAGCTGTGCTTGGGGAACGGGCAGTGGTGGGGAGTCCTCCAGGTGTCCCAGACAGTTGGGGGGCCTGGGGTGCATGGAAGTCAGGGCGCCTTGGTGGGAAGTCAGGGGGCCATGCCCCCAAATGCCCCACTGTGGCTACGGGCCTGCTCATTGGTCTTTAACTCTGTTATGCTATTGGTTGTTAACTTCTCTATGGGCATGGCTTTGACAGCCTGGATTATTTAAAAAGGGAGCTGTGCTCCACTTGTTGTGGTTGTTGTCTGATCGTCTTGTTGCCATTACAAATAAAGCTGAATCACTTTGCTGAATCACTGCCTTGTTGAGTTGCATACTTAACATGTTGTATAGCATTTTTGTAGAACTTTATGTAGCCAAAGCTTGGCTTAGTTTGTACAGTATATTGTGTTATGAATAAATTTTTGTATTGCTGCAACCTGCATTGTATATCTGGTCAGAGGGGTCAACAACTAAAATGGACTGGGTCAGTGTGGAAAGGAGGGGGGGCACCAAGATTGGTCAGTGCTTAGAGCACCAGTGAGCTCTAATCCCCCCCTGCCCGTGGGTACAGTCTGGTCCCTACAGAATTTTCAGGATACTACTGGATACAAAACTAGAAGGAACGTGAATTCAGACGTTCACACACATATGCATGAAACACTTGGCTATACAACATGATATGACAGGACATTCTTTTTGCTTCAGCCTCACAAACCTGAACTCCCGCTATTACAATTGATTTCCAGACAAACAAGATCAATTCCCCTGGAGAAACTGACTACTTTGGAGAGCTGACTCTATGGCATTATACCCTGTCTTTCCCAAACCATGCCCTCCCCAGGCTTCACCTCTCAAATCTCCAGGTATTTCCCAACCCAGAGATGGCAACTCTACCACCAGTCCCCTGGGGAAGCAATAAGACTAACCTCGTTTAGTCCTTTAGCACACTAAGTACTGAAATGGCCGGTTGCGGCCTTAATTGTGGTGGCCGAAGTAAACCCTCTGCTCTTCCAGACTGCTTAGCATTGCTGTCTATTGGATCAGTTCCTGTCTACGGGACTTGCTTGAAAGCAATACACAGATCAGCAGCTTTTTGGAAGTGAATACGTGCCTTATTTATTTTTCTAGGAGGCATTGTCCCTGAAAAACAGCTCCCCAAGCCCGGTCTTGTGATGTTTCGCTCCTTCCTGTATGGAAGCCAGGTGTCAGTCAAAGCGGTCGGAGGGGGAAATCCGTACTGGGAAGTAGGGTGCCTCTGAAGGTTTTTAGGATCACTTCTCTCTCTATTATTCAGTCTCCTGGGTTATGGGAAATGGACTCGGCCCTCCAGGAAACAACAACGGGACCCCTTCCTGTTATCTTGCTCTATGATCATTCAGCAGGAAATGACATCAGCATCCTCGACAGTGGAGGCTTTATTTTTCACTGCTGCGAAGCACCTTGTTTTGCTTTGGTGGCAGCAGGTGAGCGCTCAGACAATGGCCTGCTTGCATGCCATCCTGTCGCCCGGGCTCTGCTTTGGGCCCCCAGAGAGTCATTAACTATTCCCGAAAACGAGTCTATTCCAAAGCAGATAGGAAGATGAGTTTTGATGGAGCATCCTGTCCTTCGGGTGACAAATAGGCTTCAAATGTCCCTGTTTACTAGTCCCTGTCCCTGATAAATCACTATGCTATTCTGTCATTTTTTTGACAGTTTAGTGTAGTGGTTAAGTGCATGGACTCTAATCTGAGAGAACCAGGTTTGATTCCCTACTCCTCCACTTGCAGCTGCTGGATGACCTTGGGCAAACCATAGTTCTGTCAGAGCTGTTCTCTCAAGGACACTTCTGGAAAGAGCTCTCTCAGCCCCACCTACCTCACAGGGTGTCTGTTGTGGGAAGGGGAAGGGAAAGGAGTTTGTAAGCCGCTCTGAGACTCTGAGCAAAGGGCGGGGTATAAATCCAATCTCCTCCTCCTCCTCCTTTGGAGAATGCTCTGTTGAAATGCCATGAGTGTGACCTGCAGTTCTTCAGCCACTTATTCAGATCTGAAGAAGCCCACATGAAGCCATGTCTAGTGCACATGAACATAAATGCATGTGCAAGAATTCTAAGGCCCCATGTAGACCACAACATGATATTTCACATACTATGGCTGATGAAGTTCATTTTAATCAGAGGGAGATGCAGGTCAAAATGTGGCCTGCTCCCAGCTCTCCCCAGGCACTCAAGGGGACTTCATTTGATACAGAAATTGACCAATGCAACTAGGGCAAATGGAAGAGCAAGGGCGGCACAGCTGCTTGTGGGGAATCGGTGAGTCACTCTTATCTTCTCGTAAGGTGACCAAAGTACGATAGCCTCCACTGAGTCATTTTAGTTTCTAGGAAGAGTTCAGGCTTGATTTGATCAGGCCTGTAAACAGGATTTTTTCCCCCTCAGGGGGGCATTTAAATTTCTTAGGGGGCATCTAATTTAATTAGACTGGCAGCGGCAACCCCAAGACAGCCTTCACGGCCGAGAAGCTGGCCCAGTCCTTCTCAGGAGGTGAGGGCCCTTTGCCTTCCCCATCAGGGCCCCCTCAGCCTGACCCTCTCGCCTTCCTCCTGCCTGCTCCCAGCTCTCCCCGGACACTCAAGGGGACTTCATTTGATATAGAACCACTTATTTATTGGTCTGCTACAGCCAAAATGTCTCATGGAATCATAAAGATGAAGAAATATTATACCAGCATATTTTTGAGCCTAAATATTGACTGGCCTTTTGTCTTTGCTGCCTCTTCTTCTAACCCAGATTTAACACTTGTGTCTCTGACTAACCATCGGCATTACCACAGAACGACGGCAGGGCAGGTTGCTGCGATGGTCCCTAAGAGAACCATTCTGCCTGTGCGTTGTCAAAATACCTCTCAGCCTAAAAAGCAAAACAGTACGGTTACATGTTCTGATTTATGACACGCCTGTGGTAAAGAATGTGTCTAGCTCGGGTTAACAGATGTTTTGTTAATTCCCAATTTCTCCCATAATCTGTATATTTTTGTCCCACACTTGGGCACGGTCTGTAGTGTATGATGGAGTGCTCCCTCATTAATCATGTGCGAGTGGAAGTATGAGCCAGTTTTATTAGTTTTCAGAGCACCAGGCCACATAAATTAGCTGGAACGTGCGCTTAACGTATTCCGAGCAACTTCGCTTACCTTTCGGCGCGACACAGTAGCTCTCAAAGAAATGATTTTGGGAATGAGATCTTCTTAGGTCTTCACTGACGTTTATGTTTCTGATGTTAGGGGAGCTACTAGCACCAGACTTGAGTTCTGTTCACAATGATTTGGTCCTAATCAGTCCTTGGAGAAAAAAGTTATGAATTTGATTTAGAGCAGTGCATTCTAACTGACCTAAATGGTATATTAATCAACGCACGTTGAAGGTGATTAAATCAGTAGGGATCAAGTGCCATCAACAAGGATAGATTTGAATTGATGGGGTTGTGAATTACATACATTTGTTTATTATTTAAGGTTAATTGGGGTTTGGTGTTGGGCTATTGTTTGGCTGTTGCTAATTTGGTAATTTTCCACAATAGAAAAAACATATTGCCTTTCCTTCCAATAATGAGTGTCATTTTTGTTTATGAAATCATTATTCTATCACGTATTTCCTTATTTCAGATATGGTTCTGAGGCATTAATAAGATGCACAATTTATCATTAAGAGCCAATTAATCAACTATAGTGTTTTTAATCAGTTGCCAGCCCTTGCTTATTTTAGGGTCATTCTTTTTGTTAAAGAAAACTTAGGCAATTAGTCATTTCAATCTGCATACATTAGCATATATATAAAGCAACAGTCCAAAAGAAAAAACTGCTTCCAGTTTTAGATGATTCATTCAGGCACCAACTCAGAAGAGGCATTCCCTCCTATTGGAGACAGGAGGAGGAATGCCTCCTCTAAGAGGCGTTTTGCTTTTAGATGATGTACATATGTCTTACCTGGCACCAGCTCAGAAGAGGCATTTCCTTCTATTGGAGAGAGGAGTGGGAATGTGTTTTCTAAGAAGGCATTTAATTTTTAGATGATGCCTATATGTCTTACCAGGCATCTTCTTAGAAGAGGCCTTCCCTCTATTGGTAGGATCAATGCTACCCAAAGATTTGTAAGTACTTATACTTCCAAATAACAACTACTATATCCATTTGATTGGGCTCATCTTTTTAAAAGAGGGAAATATTTTAATAAGTTAATCAGATTGATCCAACATGTAAACACTGCCACTGTCATTTAAGAAGCTACCCAGATATACCGGCTGAAAGAATAGAGGCCTTTCTGCAGAACAGAGAAAGGAGGACAATAATGTTGACTTAAGACCCCAATGAGTTCGACAGTGTAGGCAACGCATTAGACTTCAGAGGCTCCTGTCTAGCTACTGCTGCAAAACAGGGCCAAGACTAGGTGGACTTTGGTCTGATCCTTCAAGATTCTTCTGATGTTCTTACATTCTTAAGAGTCCAGTGCAGTGTCGGAAAATACCCTTGGAGATGATTCACACGTTATCCTCTAAATGAAAGAATAGCCAGAATATAGCTCACTGCTCTCCATATCGGCCACCAGAAGAGCGGAGTCGTGTTCAGATTATATGTGGGGTAGAAAAGTCCTGGCACGTGTACCAAAGGTTGACATGGCAGACCAAACTGCACACAGGACGTGTTCCCTGCCCAAGCAATCCAGGCAAGCCTCCCAGACTCTGACAGCACTGCTGGGGTTTGGCTTGCTTCCAGCATGTCTGGCCAAGGCCTCATCTCTCCCCTCTTCTTTTGCTTCCTAGTACAGCACCGCATCGGCATTGCACTGTTTTGGCACTCCGACCGGACAGGCCACTCACTACTGTTAGAAGTGGAGGACTTTGCGCTGTCTCTTATCCCAGACTTGAGAGATGGCAGTGCACCAAAGAGTTTAGACAGATAGAGGGGTCAGGACACATAGAGCA
The DNA here is from genome assembly GCA_029375565.1 of Gekko gecko. Lineage (NCBI taxonomy): Eukaryota > Metazoa > Chordata > Lepidosauria > Squamata > Gekkonidae > Gekko > Gekko gecko. The sequence goes on along the minus strand of JAPDNY010000012.1, from coordinate 61,789,746 downwards.
TCCTTCCCTTCCTACTCTCTGATCCTTTCTGAAAGATACTGGGTTCAGATGTGTAGAGGGATCAGCTCACAGTTTATTAGTGATTCAGCAAGTAAGAAGACTGAAAATCCCAGGCCGAAGCTGGGTATTTATGCATGCAAAAGGTTACACCCAAAACACACCCCACTCCCAACGATTGGCTATTTACACTCCGTTGTTTCCCAATTGGTTTACTCTGGGATCTTTGTTTCCCTACTGGCCCATTCTAGGATCCTAGCCAGCAATTGTTATGCATCCCCAAGCTACGTCTCTTGGTAAGTACAGTTCAGGCTCAGGACATAACACTTTCCTTTGAACTAGGATGCTGCCCTTAAGGGCAATTCCCTCTGTTTCCATTCTCTCCCACTTCTTTCTCGCACACGCACACACTCCATCTTGCACCATGGAGGCTGGACATGCATCCAGCATCTAACACCATCTAGCTAGTTAGAGTAGGTCATCTGTATCTATCTCTTACCTGCACTCTCCAGCATGTATTTCCTGTAATAAAAGTTGCTTATTAGTTTTAGAACTGATTGCTGACTCTTGTTTACCTTTGTAAGTCTGTCACCACACTTAGCCCCAGCTCTGCTGCATTAAAGCTTAGGAGGAGGAGGAAGAGAAGGAGAGATTGGATTTATACCCCGTCCTTCACTCGGAGTCTCAGAGCGGTTTACAAACTCCTTTCCCTTCCCCTCCCCACAACAGAAACCCTGTGAGGTAGGTGGGGCTGAAAGAGCTCTGAGATAACTGTCCTTGAGAGAACAGCTCTGACAGAATTATGGCTTGCCCAAGGTCATCCAGCAGCTGTGAGTGGAGGAGCAGGGAATCAAACCTGGTTCTCCAAGATTAGAGTCCACGCATTTACCCACTAAACCAAACTGGGAGTTGGCTTGTTTCCAGCGTGAGAACTCTGCTACTTTTGTGTGTGTGTGGTTCCCTGGCAGTTCCATGTCCAGAGAATCCAACAGCTACCCCTGTTCATTCTGGTCATCTTCAGCCTGCATCTTGTTGATTCAGTTTGGCCACCACAGTACCTCAAGACACCTCAAGGTATGCACCCTCCAGAAAGTCTCCCATCACATTCAAAACAGATAGTACTTTTTCCCCCTTATAAAAATGGGCCAAGTTAGGATTGGGAAATCCCTGGAGATTTTGGGGTGGATGCTTGGGGGGTGCGGGGCTTGAGGCTGGGAGAAACTCCAGTAGAGTATAACACCAGCCTCCAAAGCATACATTTCCACCAGAGGATCTTATCTCTGTAATCTGGAGATCAACTATAATCCCAGAAGATCTCTGGGACCCACCTAGAGGTTTGCAGCCAAGTTTGGGAAGGGAAGGAGGCTAAAAACCGTATAAATGATTGACAGTCCCTAGGTATGTCCCCCACTTTCCCAGTTCATGTCATTTTTATTTATTTAAAATATTTGCATCCCACTTTTCTCGAAGCAACTTGCCTGTTAAGTATGGAACTCAACAATGATATGATTTCAGCAAGTGATTTCAGTTTATTCGTAACAGCAACTCCAACTCAGAACACCACAACAACACACCACAAAACAGTGGAGCACAGCTCCTTCTTTTAAACTCTCCCAGGCTGTCAAAGCCACTCCCAGAACATGTTAACGACCAATAACATTGACGGGATAAAGGCCAATCAGGACCGTTCCCTTTTTGCAACAATATCACTCAATGATTGGGTAGTTACAAATGGTTTCACAGAAACCGACCAATGGTAATGTGACATTTGAAGAGCCACATTCAGACTCAAGCTTTACATGGCAATGTATAGCCTTGATTCACTTTTCAATACACAACATTGCCGACGTAAAAACGCAGCAAAGCAATAAGGCCAACAGATCCCCACCTGCAACCTTCCAGCCAGATACTCGAAACTAGGAAAATTCTACAAGTCATTGACTGCCCAGGTGCCCTTGTACAATTCGACATTGCACAACTTCCGAAATCTCAGGAGGGTAGACTCCTAAGGCTTAAGGTTTAAAGGCACACAACAGCACTAAGGAGCCAAGCCCTTTCAGGCTTAAGCAGCCAGGGAATGGGGCTAAGCAGGTGGGAAAACTCCGCCCTTGATGGAATGTTCTCCCCTGACTGGAGGAGGTGGCTTTGCTGTACAAAAGGTCACGCCAGGTCATGCCTGGCTGTCTGCCCTGGGAGAGCTTTTCCATTAAGGGCTGAGCTTTCTCTACCGGCTCCGTCATGCACCCCTGGCTGAGCCGATCTGGAAAGGTAGCTGTTGCCAGCATGCCTAGGGCATTAGAGATGTCTGGGAAGGAGCGGTTTCTAGCATCCGGTGCTTGTCTTGGGGGGCTGCCCAGCTTCTGGAACTGAGTGCTTTAGGATAGATATCTCATTGGCCAGCATGTAGCAGAGGTTGTAGCATATATTCACTGATTGGACCTGGTGTTTATTTTTCCTCTTGCTCCTTGCCATTTGCTGTTTGGACTTCAGTTTGGTGGAATTTAATATTTGATTCCCGTTTGATATTTACTGATTTACTACTGTTTTTTTACCTTATCCGGAGGCATTGAGTATTCTCAGTTCGCTGGCCACCTTGGGTCTCCTCCAAAGAATAAAACTGTTTTAATACATTATATCTAAATAAACCAGCAAAATAATACAGATGTCTAGTGGCACCTTAAAGACTAACGAAATTTCGTTCATCATTCGCTTTCACGAGACGAAGCCCTCTTCATCTGATGGAGGGAGTGTGTGTGTGTGTCAAGTTGCTTCTGACTTGGGAAGACCCTCTGAATTAATGTCCCCCCAAACATCCCATCGTTAACAGCCTCGCTCAGGGCTTGCAAACTGGGGTTCGTGGCTTCCTCGCTGGAGTCAATCCATCTCATGTTAGTTCTTCGTCTTTTCCTGCTGCCTCCAACTTTCCTTAGCATTATTGACTTTTCTGTTGAGTCTTGTCTTCTCATAAGGTGACCAAAGTACAATAGCTTCAGTTTGGATATTTTAGCTTCTAGGGAGAGTTCAGGGAGTGCACCACCGGTTAGATTAACTAGTAAACCTTGAAGATGTGTGGCACAGTCCTCTAGGTGCAATCCAGTGCATCTGAATCTCATAGGAGTTAATGGAATTAATATGTGCAGATCCTAAAGGCTGGAATCATAATCATGCTTACTAGTATTTTATAACATGATCTTAATTATAAGATTTCTATTTAATGGTGTGTTTTCTTCTCACCCCAAAGGGATAAATTATATCTACTTTTCCAAATAATTATTTAAAAGGATTGGCACCTGATTGAAGTTTAACTAGCATACTGTATTGAAGTTTAACTAGCATATAAAGGGGGGGAAAGAGAAAAATAAATTTTAAATGCAAATACAACAAAAGAGCAGAACTAAAATCCGCTATGAGAACCCACTTACTAGGCTTTAGTAAGCAAAAGAATTTTTTTAGTTGGTAACTATGGCTGCAGTCTGAAGAGTACTTTCCTGGTATTAAGCCCCACTGGGGGAAAAAAATCAGAAATAAAAAAATATATATATCATCCATTTTAGTCCCTCCCTTCCTCCCTCCAAGGACCATCTGAGCAGTAAACACAGTTCTCCTTTCCCCATTTTGTACAACAACCCTGTGAAGTAGATTAGGCCGAAACTTTGTGGTTGGCCCGAGGACACCCGGTGGACTTCATGCTGGAATGGGGATTGGAACCCAGCTCTTCCAGATCCTAGTCCAATAATCTTCACTTCACCACACTTTGACAGGCCCCCCCCCTATCATTGTACCCCACTGGATTCAGCATGGAAGGGATGGAGAACATAAGAGCTCTCCAGCTTCTGTCAAGGGCTGTCCTAGTGAGGTACGGTGAGGCCTGGCCTCATCTCAGTGGCATGGCTGCTGGGCATATATGCTAAGAAGTAGGGTTACCAGCTCTGGGTTGGGAAATACCTGGAGATTTTGGAGGCAGAGCCTGAGGAGGGCAGGGTTTGGGGAGGGGAGGGACTTCAGTGGCGTATAATGCCCTAGAGCCCAACTTCCAAAGAAGCCATTTTCTCCAGGTAAACTGTTACCATGAGTTGGGAGACTAGTTGTAATCCCAGGAGAACTCCAGCCATCCTACTAGGCAGGGATGTGATAGCTGTGACTGGGGGGAGGTTCTTGAAGGTCTGAAGAAGGTGACAGCCTCAGACACAACAGTGGTTTCCTCAGGCATTGTTTCCACTTTAGAAACAAGACCAGATAGTCTGGAATGCCAAAATCCTGAGAGAAAATTAGATGAGGAGAATTTCAAAAACCAAACAAACTAAAATGGTTACTTTTCTGGGATTTCAGAGAACCATCCAGAGTCGCCAGTGGTCTGTCAGTCCACATTGTTGGGAATTCTGCCAAAATAAGACAAAAAACTCATGCAGGGAAGGACAAAAATCCAAAAAGAGGAGAATGAACCAGTGTTGGTAAACTAATTAGCCTTTTAAAGAAACCTGTGGTTACAAATAGATGTATTTAACAGATCCTACTATATTGTCACAACATTCCCTTCAGCAAAGAGGCGTCGGCTAGCCAAATGGGTCCAAACATGATTTCCCCTTGTTTTTCTATGCGCAAACCATATGTGCATCAGGCAAGGCTTTTTATGGGCAATTAAGGAACACTTGGAGGTGCCAAGCATCTGTATTCCTGTAAAATTAAATTAATTACCCTTTGGGGTTGGAAACGCAGACTCCACTTTCTCTGGTTTCTTGGCTGAAGTTCCACAGAGGGGAACTGAACCTGATTAATCAAGGCTCGAGCTATTTCCGCTGCCTACTCAAAACACCCCGGCCTCTCCCCCTTATCAGGAGACCTCTTCAATCACTCCCTGGTGAGGGACACGGGCCTAGCTGTGCAGGTCAGAGCACCAAGCAAACTTCCACAACTTGGTTGTGTCCCCTTCTTCCCAGTCCGGCCTCTTGTAGGACCTTTTGTGTATTGACCCCCAACACTCCTTGTTAGGGCACTGGGAGAAGTAGCATTTTGCCAGAAAGCCAGACAAATGGGAAGACGAATGTTAAGTTCACAAACTCATCTTTCCCTGTCCAGGGGTTATTGGGGAGGACAGGGAGGGAAAGCAAATGACTCAGTTCTGGCTAGTTTCACCTCTCTGTGATCTACGGCTGCTTCCTCTTTTCTCTCTGCACGTCATTAGTGGACAGAACGCATGAGTTATGAAGACGGAACAATGGGGACGGGGAGGATTCCACTAATGGCAAAAGTGAGACAGATTGGGGGGGAGTGAAGTAAATTTCATCCACGTTTTCCATAAATAATCTATATCTCTTAATAGATTATATGCACGCATGCACGCATACACACACACGAGAGACCTATGAAGAATTGCAGGAAAGAGAAATCCCATTTCTCTACCCCTCCCCATCCCTTGCAGCCGGTTCCAGCTCTCCTCCTCCGCTGTTTACTCATTCTGTCTGCAGCCCCTGGCTCCTCCACCTGGCCACCAGTGTCTCATTACCACCAGTTTTCAAGTATCACTTTGGGTTACGACAGTAACAGAAAAAGGTGCCAAACCCAAACTCCACTGGTTTGCTTTTTTGAAAACCACTGAGTACAAACTTTCTGGATTACCTCCAAATTAGTATCGTTTCAGGAGCTCAGATTTTCCTTTTTGAAGCTGGGGGTTGCCCTGATCTCTACATCATAGCCCCATTGTGCAGATTTTGCTATCCTCACCAACACCAGCCTTCTGCTATTGAATAAAGTGAGGTTATGGGGTGGTGTGCCACGGCTCTGCCCAGCTAACAGTGCAAGGAGCCTTCCGCCGATGCAAGAGGATCTTCTGCAGGAGGCACTGACTGATTCCCCACAAGCAGCTGTGCCGCCCTCGCTCGGTTTTTTGAGATTGAGAAGATGTAGGGGAAACCGGGGTGAGATGCGGGTCAAAATGCGGCTGCGCAGCGAATAGTGTGAAATTGACTGATGCGACTGGGGCAAACGGAAGAGCAAGAGCAGCATGGCTACTTGTGGGGAATCGGTCACTGTGTCCCTGGCTCTGGTTGAGGGCAGCCAGATGCTGTTTGGGCTAGGGCAGGAGTGGCCAAACTTGCTTAACGTAAGAGCCACATAGAATAAATGTCAGATGCTTTTTTTTTAATGAAACATTTTTATTAAACAAAGAAGGGATAAGCAAGAACAGTACATTTCTGATACACTACTTTCTTAGATGCTGCTGGTTTGACATATTTATAGAGATACTATTACCAACAATAGGACAATAAGTATATCAATCTTACAATTGTAACAGATCAATAGGATAAACATTTCTTGGCACTTTATCATTAGTTATCATAAAATATAATAATGGGTACTGAATTTATTTATTTATTTATTGTTTCGATTTCTATACCGCTCCATCCCGAAGGCTCTGAGCAGTTTACATGGTGATTTTATTACCTAACTAGGGCCACACTTGAATGGGGAGGTGAGCGCCTACCAGGCACCCTACCGGCTTGTTGTTCCTTTTTTTTTTTTTCCGTGGTTCCTCTGCTGCAGTGGCTCAGCATGGTCCGGCTTCCACATGATGTTTTCCAGGCGCGATCCGGCTCAGCGTGGCTCCACAGAGGCTCCTACTGGGCTGGTTCCACAGTTCACGGCTGTGCGACGACTGCTGCACTAGCCTCCGTCCTGATTGGCTCTGGCTGTGCTGTGTCGCCGCGTCGCCTCATCTCTGGCCAGTCTGCCTGGAATGCTTGCTCGGCTGATGTCGATTCGCCGCCATGTTGTTTCCGCCGGAATGTCTCGCCGCCTGTTGCCGCCACCGGCACCGTCACTTCTCCTTGCCTCTCCTCACTGCCGGAAGGTGGGTGCCCCCCTGCACCTAGGCAGGTACCCATTTATCTACTTGTAAGGCTTTCGAACCGCTGGGTGGGCGGGAGCTAGGACAAGAGCCGGGAGCTCACCCTGGCTGCGATGGGACTCCAACAGGCTTATGGCTGTTCGATGATGAATTACTGCAGGCGTTTTACTGCCTGCACCACCGCCAGAAACAGAGCTTTTTGTCTCATATTGTCAGATAGGGCATTCTTGTAAGTGATCTTTTCCATCACACAGAATTGCCAGATTTTGTCATACCATAGTGTCAGATGCTTGGGAGCCGCAAGCCATAAACAAATATTACACGTTTTTATTGAAAAATATGCACATTTGTTTTTTATTACCATTAAACAAGTCTGCCAAAAATAAAACAAAAGGGGTAAAAAAAGATATTGATAATTATATTATTTGCCCAATTATATTTATTTGTTTGCTAATGACATTTATTTGTTTAAGAGAGAGAGAGAGAGATGGAAAGAAAGAATGAGAGAGAGAACAAAGAAAGCAAATAGATGGGGGGAGGGAGGGGGATGGAAGGAAAGAAGAGAGAGAAGGATAGAGGAGATGAGACGAGAGGAAAGGGAAGGGAAAGGGAAAGGGAAAGGGAAAGGGAAAGGGAAAGGGAAAGGGAAAGGGAAGGGAAGGAAAGGAAAGGAAAGGAAAGGAAAGGAAAGGAAAGGAAAGGAAAGGAAAGGAAAGGAAAGGAAAGGAAAGGAAAGGAAAGGAAAGGAAAGGAAAGGAAAGGAAAGGAAAGGAAAGGAAAGGAAAGGATGTGTCTTCTAACCCCCACACCCTATGCCAGCTGGCTTGGCAAAGGCATTTAAAGGGACAAATGCCTTCTCCAAGCCAGCTGGGGGGCCCCCTTTGAGTACACATTTAAAGTTAAAGTCGCTTGCTTTCTCTGCTCACTCCACCTCAAGCCTACCCAAGGAGGGGAACACTGCTGGGAGCCGCACAATATGTGTAAAAGAGCCGCACGCGGCTCCCAAGCTGCAGTTTGGCCACCCCTGGGCTAGGGACTCCCAATAGGTGTTGATCACCTGAGCACAGTTCTCTCCAGGAGACGTATGTGCTGAAGGAATGTACCACTACTAACTTTGTGAAGGGATGGAACACAACCTGCACTATACAAATGCGCCAGTGTGGTGCAATTGTCAGAGTGTTGGACATGACCCGGAAAGAACTCAGTTTGGATCCATGCGAGGGCCATGAAACTGTTCATTTTCCTTCAGCCTAACCTTCTTGTTAAGAGTTGTTAGGGGAGGGGGATACACCATTCTGCGCTCTTCAGGATATGAATGTGTGGGGTTCATTGCGAAGTCGTCCCGTTTCATTTCTTGGTCTTGTATCCATTATCCAGGCCTCCTGACCTCCCAAGCCAGACTGTGTGCTTCAGTTTGAAGGGCGCTGACACAAAAGAGAAGATCATGCTGACGAAATCACATTAAACCAGTGGAATTTGCACCGGGCTCCCTTGCGCTCTGCAAAAGTGGATGGGGCTAGATAAATAATAAAATAATAACCATAGGAAATCCTAGGCACATTTCCATGGAATTAGACCTGCTGTTTTCATTGCATGGGTCAATGGGACTCAGTCAATCATAACCAATGCCTGGCCTAGAATTCACAGCAGAATGAGCCAAGACTGAGATGGTTAGAATGCAGGTGGGGAGATCGCTTTTCCAAGTCCGTTGTAAAGGCAATTCAGTTGCCTATGAAAACACAGGAACAGCTGCGCTGGATCAGACCAATAGTCCATCTCGTCCAGCATTCTGTTTCACAAAGAACCTTCACCTCTTATTGTCCTCCAACACTCATCTCCAGAGGGTTATTGTCAGCGTGGTTTAGTGGTTAACAGCAATGGACTCTTGTCTGGTTTGAGTTCCCACTCTTCCACACGAAGCCCGCTGGGTGAACTTGGGCCAGTCACAGTTCTCTCAGAACTCTGAGCCCCACTTGCCTCAAAAGGTGACTCTTTTGGGGAGAGGAAGAGAAAGTGATTGCAAGTGGCTTTGAGACTCCTTACGGTAGAAAAAAGTGGGGTATAAAAACCATCTCTTCTTCTTCTGAACACGGGGGCTCCATTTAATCACTATGGCGAATAATCATCAGTCATCCTCTCCTGCACGACTCTCCTAATCCCCCTTTAAAGCCAACTAAACTTTTGGCTGTCACTCCATCCTGTAGCAGTGAATTCTACAAGCTGATCCTAGAAGTATTTACCTTGGCCTGTCCTGAAACAACTGCCCATCGACTTCAGTAGGTGCCCACCATTCCTAGCATTTTGGGAGAAATGGTACAAGGTCTTCTAGAGTACCCATTTTATCAAATACTAGTGGAAATATGAGGTGCAGGGCAGGGTGATCTATTGGTGAGATGTTTATGCACAAGCTCATAAAAGATTGATTCAGGTGGGTAGGCAAGTTGGTTTGAAGCAACAGAATGAAGTGTTATTTTATTTATTTATTTCATTAGATTTATAATCTATAATATAAGTTTGAGTCCAGTGGCACCTTTAAGACCAACAAAGTTTAATTCTGGGTAAAAGCTTTTGTGTGCTTTTGTGTGCTTTTGTCATAAAGCTTTTGTGTGCTTTATGACTCCAGTTCATAAAAGGACAGTCACCAATAAGGTCTATAGATGGAGAAGTCAAGGATGCAACAACATTCTCTGTTCTTAAAGTGTGGAAAGAAACTGTGCTCCCTGCAGAGGCCTTGATTAACACTAATTGGTCCATCCAAAACAACTCTTCGAGCCCCTTTGAACTCCTCTGGAAGAAAAAGTGGGGGTACGGATGTTTTTAAAAAGCAGATCAACAAATCCTGAAAACTCTAATGGGATGACCAGGACGGTTAAATGTTCAAACAAAAGGGCAGAATCTGGTGATGGGAAAAGCCACTTGGAGAGGGACAATTTGGAAAGGGAAAATGTCAAGCAGGCAATGGTTAAACGTCCCTCCCCAGTATTGATTCTCTGCTCTTAATTCCCCCCTCTCAATTGGTTTTTCAAGGGGGAAAAGGATCCTGCTGGGCTACCATTATGGGTGTCTACTTGTACTGTGTGATTTCGTCTGATTGTGATTTTGTTTGTGATTGTGTTCAGGCTAAAAAAAGAATTCCTCTCTCTGTCGTCGTCGTCCCCCATTCCTTTCCCTCTGTCCTTAATGACATGTTCTGCAGGATTTCTAATACGGTAAAATAAATAAAAATGCTTGCAAAACTTGCTTGCTAAGCCAGGAGTCACGTTTCTCACTGTTGCTTCAAACCACCATCCAGAGACTTGCAAGAACAATGACAAAGAACTCCTGCTGCATCCTGTCCTAGAAGAAGAAGAGGAGGAGGAGGAGGAGACAGGGTAGAGGATGTGTTCTCAGTCACAGGACATGTCAGAAGAAGAAAAATATGTCAGGGAAAAGCCATCTTCATTGTAGTCCCCCTATTAAAGCGTACCTAAAGGATGTGCTTTGAAATTCAGGATTCAGGACAGACACAAGGAAGTCCTTCTTCACACAGCCCATAGTTAAACGGCGGATCTCACTGCCACAGGACATGGTGATGGCCGCCAACTTGGAAGGCTTTAAAAGGGGAGTGGACAAATCCATGGAGGATGGGGCTATTCATGGCTGCTGGTCATGGTGGTTACTAGTCATGATGGATATCTACTCCCTCCAGTACCAGGGGCTGTATGCCTCTTTGTTGCTGGGGACCAGAGATGCTGCCGTCATCCTGCTTGTGGGCTTCCTGGGGATGGCTGGTTGGACACTGTGTGAACAGAATGCTGGACTCGATGGGCCTTGGGTCTGACCCAGCACGGCTTTTCTCGTGTTCTTATGAAAGCAGTTGAACGTATGCAGAGCAGATCTGTCTGTTAGGTGCTTGGCCTTGGTGACTGGCCAGGGCAGCGGGGAGGGTGGGAGGGCTCAGGGCTGGATTATTCGCTGAAAGTGGCAACCGTGGGCGGCACCACTGGCCCCAGCAGCACCACTCAGGTGCACCACATGATGGTGATGGAGGCCGTGGCGCTCTTGCCCTGCCTGCCTTCCCCCACCTCCCCAACAGCAAGAGAGAGGGAGGAAGAAAGAGCGTGTGGCCACCAGCTTCACACTGCCCAACTAGCTATGGCAGCAGCGGAGAGCCAGTTTGGTGTAGTGGTTAGGAGCACAGACTCTAATCTGGGAGAACCAGGTTTGATTCCCCACTCCTCCACATGCAACTGCTGGTGTGACCTTGGGTCAGTCACAGTTGTCTCAGAGCTGTTCCCTCAAGAGCAGTCCTTGAAAGAGCTCTCCCGGCTCCACCTACCTCACAGGGTGCCTGTTGTGGGGAGGGGAAGGGAAAGGAGATTAGAAGCCGCTCTGAGACTCCTTCGGGTAGTGAAGGGCAGGGTATAAATCCAATCTTTTCTTCTCTTCTTCATCCTTGTAGGCCAGATACTGTGCATGCCCGGGTCACAGCAGCTCTATGTGCATCTGGGTCATGGGGGGGGGCATGTCCATGAAAGTCAGGGGCTTCCTAGGCATACAGCATCCCTTTTGGTTTGGTATGACTGACACAATCTCATGCAACCATGACAACAGGATGAGCCACAGCATACTCTGCTCTCTCGCCTTACAGCACTTCTCCCTGACAGGTGGGCAAAGAGATTAGAGAATCTCCCCTACCAGCCGCTTTTTGCAAGGAAAAGTGGAGAATCGTAGCCAGACGTCCAAGGTGCTTCGTTTATATAAGGCAGAGGTGTCGAACTCATTTGTAATGTGGGCTGGATCTGACATAAATTTCACTGTTTCGGGCAGGGCCATGGGTGCCGTAAACGTGACGCCGGGTGCCAGAGATATAAACTGTATCAAGGACAGCAGCTGGTAAACTCCGAGTTTGTGTGTCCTCACTGCAAGGCCCCATTGCAAAGGAAAACCCATACGTGCAGACTGCAGAGCCGGTGGTGCAGCACTGGGCAGAGGCTCCCACACTGCTTGACTGCTGCTGCCGATGAGGTTGTTCCATCATGCTGAAGCCACAATGGGAGCAGCTCCCCCCACTCCCCCCCCCAAGCTGTCTTCTGTGCCCTCCCTTGCACTAGCTGCTCGTGGGCCACATAAGAGCCCTGGGCAGGCTGGTTCCGTCCCCCAGGCCTTATGTTTGTCACCAGCACTGGCTCGTCTGCTAGGTGAACTAGGTGCTCGCCTAGGGCACGCTGGCCCTCAGGGGTGCCAAACTGCCCCCTGCCAAAAGCCCCCTGCCACTGTGGGAAAGGGCTGAAGCAGGCACCCGGCTGGGGTGCAGGAGGTGCACCGCTGCTTGCCCACCCTCCCCCTCGGGGGGGAGGAGGTGGTGGCCAGGAGAAGGATGCCCGGCCAGGGTGCAGGAGGCATGCGCAGCTCTCCCCCTCCCCCCTCCCCCTGGGGGGGGAGGAGGCAGTGGTGGTGGCCAGGAGAAAGACTCCTGGCCAGGGCGCAGGAGGCGCACCGCAGCTCACCCACCCTCCCCCCCTTGGGGGGAGGAGGCGGTGGCGGCCAGGAGCTGGACCCCAAAAGCCCCCTCCCACCGCCGCCGCTGGGCAGCCACCGCCACAGCAGTGGGAAAGGGCCAGGGAGAAGCAGGCACTTGGCAAGGAGAAGGACTCCCGGCCAGGGCACAGGAGGCGCACTGCTGCTCGTCCCCCCTCCCCCTCGGGGGGGAAGGAGGAGGTGGCCAGGAGAAGGACTCCCAGCCAGGGCGCAGGAGGCACGCCGCAGCTCGCCCCCCCTTCCCCTCGGGGGGGGAGGAGGCAGCAGCCAGGAGATGGTGCCCTCCCTCCCCCTCCCCCTGTGGGGGAGGCGGCGGCAGCAAAAGGGTCTTCCAGCCCCACCGGGAGGTTGGCACCTGCGCCTGCCTAGGGCGCAGAAACACCTGGAGCCGGCCCTGTTTGTCACCCCTGATCGAAGGCATCTGAGGCTGCGAGGCTCGCTTGGCTCGAGGGGATGGAGTGATGCAAGGCAAACCCCACAACTACAGACAGAAGCATCTTTTCCAATCCCGACAGATCCCTCCTTGGCAACGGCTGGCACAGCGGCACCTGCACAGGCTTCTGTTTCTTCATCATGCTGTCTCACAGCAGTTCACACTTGCCTTACGAAAGATGATGATTGTGCTGCTGGTTGTCGACAAAGAAGAACAAAGCCAAGTATGCGTAAGGGCGATGGATCGCCGAGACCCACCAGGTTCGGCTCTTCTTTCTACAAGTTGCAATCTACTTTTGGATCCTGGCCTGCAGCGGAAAACTGCTGGGTTAGAAAGTGTCATGCTATGACCTGGGGAACCTGGGTTCTTATCCTCACTCTGACTCTGGGTGATCTCGGGCCAGTCATTGTTGTGAGGGTGAACTAGGGAGGAGAGAACTATGTATGGAGCCATGAGCTCCTCAGTGCATGGGCATGATAAAAATGTACTTGATAGATAGATTTGTGACTTGAGAGGAAGTCCGCTGCTCACTGGGTTGGATTCAACCCATTTTTCCACTCGTGAAAGGTGTGGGCGCGGGTCATCTTTGACCACCAAATAGGCCTTCATGGACAAAAGTCATGCCAATGTGCTGTAGTAGTTAAGAGCGTGGACTCTAATCTGGGAGAACCAGGTTTGATTCCCCACTCCTCCACATGCAGCTGCTGGTGTGACCTTGGGTCAGTCACAAGTTCTCTAAGAGCTGTTCTCTCAAAAGCAGTCCTCAAAAGCGCTCTCTCAGTCCCACCTACCTCACAGGGTCTGTTTTGGGGAGGGGAAGGGAAAGGAGATTGTAAACCGCTCTGAGACATCCTAGTGAAGGGCGGGGTATAAATCCAGTCTCCTCCTCTTCCTCCACCTCCTCCTGGAAAGGGGGCTGTAGTTCAGAGTGTAATTAGGTGAGAGTGACAGAGTGGAAAAACCTGGCTGGATCCAACCCATCAGCAAGATGGACCCACCATAATATTGGGCTGAGCTTCGACAGCAAAGAAATTATACGGTCATAGAGGAAGCTCCATCGTTAAAGCACATTTATTTTTCAACATCCATCATGAAATAAAGATGACTTGCCCTGTCTGTCTGGATTTGGCTTGGATTGTCTACCCAGAGTAGGGTGTAACCTGGCCACATTTCAGAAAGGTCTGACACAAAATGGCAGAATTATAGGAGGGGTGTTTTTTTTTTTTTTTGCCTTGATATTGGAGGTGCTTCAAATTTCCAACCTATTTGTACACCATTTGAGCAGTCCAAATTGTATACAGTTTGAAATGTTGGCCTTGCTTACTGCTTGGTGGTGATGGAAAATGCCATCAAAAGTCACAGTTGACTTATGGCCGCCCTGTAGGGTTTTCAAGGCAAGAGATGTTCAGGGGTGGTTTGCCATTGTCTGCCTCTGTGTAGCAACCCTGGACTTGGTTGGTGGTCTCCCATACAAATAATAACCAGGGCTAACCCTGCTTAGCTTCTGAGGTCTGACAAGATTGGCCTAGCCTGGGCCATCCAGGTCAGGACTGCTTACTACTTACCCTCCTTCTATGCAACCATGTTTTCCTTTGCGAAAGTGTCTACTTTTGCATGAAGGAGGAGGAGGAGGAGGAGGAGGAGGAGGAGGAGGAGGAGGAGGAGAAAAAGAATTGGGACTGATTCCCCATAAGTAGCTGTGCCGCTCTTGCTCTTCTGTTTGCCCCAGTCGCATTGGTCAATTCACACTATTCGCTGAACAGCCGCATTTTGACCCGCATCTCCCCCGATTTTCCCCACGTCTTCTCGATCCTTGTTTTTTGAGATGAAGAAGACAGGTCAAAATGCAGCCGTGCAGCAAAGAGTATGAAACTGACCAATGCAACGGTGGCAAACGGAAGAGCGAGGGCGGCACAGCTGCTTGTGGGGCATCGGTCTGGATTTATATCCCACCCTTCACTGGAACTCCTGCTCCTAACCACTACACCAAACTGGTGACATAACACTAAACACAAAATCAGTTGTATAAAAATGTGTAATAAGACTCCAGTTAGATGCTGGAAAGAGTGATGTTAAATGTCAACTGGAAGGAATCTATGCAAGAGCAGGAGCATTTGGGGGAAAAGAATCAACTGCACCGAGTTGTAAGTAAGCAATCACAAAATGTCAAATTGTACACCTGGGTTCCTGACGTGGCTAGCCCAGGCAAGCCTGATCTCGTCAGATCTCAGAAGCTCAGCAGGGCTGAGCCTGGCAACTATTTTGATGGGAGACCTCCGAGGTATAGCAGGATTGTGATACGGAGGCAGGCAATGGCAAACCACCTCTAAATATTTCTTGCCTTGAAAACCCCACAGGACTGCCATTTTATTTTTATTTATTTATTTAATTGGATTTACTAGGCCGCCCTTCCCTATGAAACAACAACATAAGTCAACTGTGCCTTGAAGGCGCTTTCCATCACCACATCTGTGCTGCTCACAATAGATGGTACACACAGCCAGTGCTCCCTCTAAGCTGAGTTAGTGTGAGTGAGCTCACAGTTTTTTTAGCCTCTGGCTCACACATTTTCGTCTTAGCTCAGGAAGGATGGCTCCAGAGCAAACTAATTTCTGCAGTAGCCAAATCACTGGCTCACAACTTTAATGCCGGTAGCTCACAAAGGAGAATTTTTGCTCACAAGACTCCACAGCTTATAGGGAGCATTGCACACAGCACAGATTTAAATTTTCCCTTGTCTTTTTGACAAGGAGGCCATGAATTTGTGTCAAACATGTTTGAGAATCTGACAGACTCTGTTCAACTGCAATGCTCAGATAAGAGCCAAACACTGGGTCTGTTGAGTTCAGCACTGAACAAAATTAAATATGTGCCAAACTGGTTTGCACTGTTTTCCCCCACCAAAAGTGCACCTGCATGAAAATGCTGCTGATCCAAACTGATCAGCAGCCATTAACATCGTCAAGGAATAACAGACAAACACCGAATTATAGGATTTTTTACAAATACAACATGTATTGATAATTAACTTATATGATTTGGGACTGATTTTACTGTTTAAATTATTGCCTGCTGAGCTAAGCAGAGGGAAAGAAGTTGTCTGATCTTGTAAGGTATTGGAAGCTGAGCAAGGTTGGTTCTTGGATGGGAGACCACCAAGGAAGGCTCTGCATTGGAACGCCTCTGCTTGTTTGCCTCAAAAGCCCCTTGTTGAGGTTGCCATAAGTCGGCTGCAACTTGATGGCACTCTACACACACACACACACACACACACACACACATACACACACAGAGCTAACCAAGGATGGGGGTAGAATTCAGTTGAGTTGTATGAGAATGTGCATACATGAAAAGCAGATTGCGCTGTGCTGCGTAGTTGGGAAGGAACAGGAAGCAAACTGCCAAAAAGCCGCAAAAGGATCAAGGAACAGACTACCTGTCCATTAAAAAATTGGCTCCCCGTTCACAAATGGTGAACAGGAAGTGAACTGAACAAATGGGTATTCCATCATCCCTAGGTTTTAGAGCACACTTTCCATGTTTTTCAACCACAAGTGAAAATGTAAGTGCCGTAACTCTTCTCATAAACCAAACAGTTCTTTTAAAAATTAGAATTATATCTACACCAGACATCTCTCAGTTGGATAAACCCAACGGAATGGTAATCCGCTTCACATTGTCTTGTCTCAGGACTAAACCCCTCTTTGTTCACAAACAATCCTTTGACAAGACTCCAAAGCCGGATAAGTGACATCCCATAATTTGTTTTTCTCCGAACCCCAGTCCTTGGCGCATGCTCCTGTTAAGGTCTGGAAGCTTGTAACAAAATCAAAAGGCCTTTCAAAAGCTCAGCGCTTAACCACATATAATTACTTAACCTGCAAATTGCAGGTTAATGACTGTTAATTGCTCTGTTTAAATCTGTCCTGATGTCTCCACCCAGCTCTCGGATCTCAAAATGCTAGTCAGCAACTTCTGTGCGCCTGAGAAGCAAACACACTGGCGGCCACCTTCTGAAACCGGCTTCAAGAGGGGAAGGGTATCTTCCCCTTGGACAGCCTGGGACAATTTGGGACTCGCTGGGGGCAATGACTAAAATAAGATTTCTCACACGACCATTATTTTGTAACCGGCTTCCTGCAAGAAGAGCGCAGCTGAGAGAATAAAAAGACAGAAAGAATTTTTAAAAGATAGGATTTCATGATGGTGTGCATTGGTCAGTGTCCCCTCTAAGCTGAGTTGGTGTGAGCTGGCTCACAGTTTTCTAGCCTCTGGCTCACACATGTTTTTCTTAGCTCAGGAAGGAGGGCTCCAGAGCAAACTAATTTCTGCAGGAGCCAAATTGCTGGCTCACAACTTTAATGCCAGGAGCTCACAAAGGAGAATTTTTGCTCACCAGACTCCACAGCTTAGAGGGAGCATTGGTCATGGTCCCCCTTCTCCACTTCTCTTCCTTCTCTTCCCCCTCTCCTGGGGTGCTCCGGCCCTTTAACTTAACCTGGAGCCACTGGTGCCCAGGAGCTAGCTAAGCCATGGGGACTCTGCAGTGTTCGCAGCTCTTGGCTCAGACCCAGGCCTCAAAGGCAAAGGCCAAAGGCAGACTCAGGAACACAGGAAGGTGCCTTGTACTGGTACAGACCATTGGTACATCAAAGTCATTATTGTCTACTCAGACTGGCAGTGGCTCAGTAAGCTCCCAGACAGAGGTCTTTTATATCACTTCCTACCAGGTCCTTTAACCAGCCAGTTTGGTGTAGTGGTTAGGAGCACGGACTCTAATCCGGGAGAACCGGGTTTGATTCCACATTTCTCCACATGCAGCTGCTGGGTGACCTTGGGTCAGTCACAGTTCCCTCAGAGCTCTCTCAGCCCCACCTCACTCACAGGGTGTCTGTTGTGGAGAGGGGAAAGCAAATGTGATTGTAAGCTCTTCTGAGACTCCGAGTGAAGGGCGGGGTATAAATCCAATCTCCTCTTCTCTTCTGTTCTTCTTCTTAACCGGGAATGTCAGAGATTGAACCCAGGACCTTTCTGCTTGCCAAGCAAGTGCTCTAACACTTAGCCAAGGCCCCTAACCAAATGCATGGACTTGCCTGCAGGGAAGCTTATAGCATACATAGTTCTCCCCTCCCTGTTTTACCTTCACAACAACTTTATAAGGTAGGTTGAGCGGAGAGAGAGTTAGTGGGCTTCATGGCAAAGTGGGGTCACACAGACAACTTTTTAAACAATGTGCACACACACACACATATAACACCACTGATGCCAGTTTAGTGTAGTGGTTAGGAGTGCAGACTCTAATCTGGGAGAACCGGGTTTGATTCCCCACCCCTCCACATGCAGCTTCTGGTGTGACCTTGGGTCAGTCACAAGTTCTTTCAGAGCTGTTCTCTCAGAAGCAGTTCTCAAAAGAGCTCTCTCAGCCCCACCTACCTCTCAGGGTGTCTGTTGTGGGGAGGGGGAGGGAAAGGAGATTGTAAGCTGCTCTGAGACTCCTTTGGGTAGTGAAGGGCAGGGTATAAATCCAGTCTCCTCCTCCTCCTCCTCCTTCCCCTTCTTCTTCGCTGTCTTCGTCTTCTTTGTCTTCTCACTGTTATTTTTTTAACAAGGAACAATATGCTGAGAGATCTAGTCACATATCACAATTCTTTGATATAAAGAGGTTAAGGGCTAAGCTATAGGAGATGGTTTTTAAATGAGTTGGGACACAGTGGGTGTGGGGGACCGGCATTTTGAATGCCTGCAGGGGTCCAATTTGGCTTGGGACTGAAGCACAGGGGGAGGTGGGGCTCTGGCCTACCACCCTGTGCTGTCTTCCTAGGCTAAAATGGTCCAGGGGAGTTATTTGCCCCACTTCAGAGATACGCCTGCAATTAAACTGGAAAAAGAATCACCAACCATCAGTGAGTGGTTTAATTGCACTATTATCTAAATTAGCATATTATCAAAGGGCTAGTAGGAGTAACTCTACGGAACCTGATTTATTTATTAGATATTGGGTATTATTCATTTATTTTTGGAATGAAAAAATATATAAGATACACCAATTTGCTTATTATGATTTCTTGTAAACATACTGGGGAATTTGATGTGTGTGTGTGTGCTGAGTATATATTTGTATTAAGTAAAAAAAAAAAAACTTGGGGGGAAAAGTCTAATTTGGCCTGGTCCTAAATTGCTGCCTTCCCTGTTTGCCAAAAGGACCATTACTTATGAAATACTCTCTCTGGTTTGCTGATGAATCTAGACAATATCCAAAATTAATTTTACAAGGAGCCAGTTCTTGGTGGGAAAAATAATTTTCAGTACAGGTTTCCTCGAGGAAGATGGGATTTTTAGAGCATCTGCATCAACAGTGTAGTCCGCACAAATTTTATTAAAACACAATAACATTTTTAAGGTGCCACAGACACTGTTGTTTTGTGTACTCCCCTGGAATGTCATAAATCGTTTCCCCTTGAACTCCACAGAGCAGAACTTTGTCCAGGCGGAATTAGAATAAGCAAAGGAAAATTCTGGTTTCTCATCTCGCTTAATCTAGGGAAATCCCGGGTTCTAATCCTGTTTAAGCCACAGCCTAACATTTTGAACCTCCTTGAGTCTGACTTCATCCCTTCTTGCTTTATGTAGACCAGATGTACAATAGTGTGAAACCCAGGGCTTTGTTGACAAAACCGCACAGATTTCTCAAGGGGAGAGAAATCCACATCCACCCTGGGCTGAGAAGCACCTGTTGAGGGTACGCAGAGAATGGCGGATCGAGCAGAGACGCTTGCCAAGGCCTGATGGCTGCCCTGGAAGCAGATCAAGAGCTGAGAGTGATGGTTGATTTGCATATTTTGCTTATGGCTAGACAGCATCCTTTGAAATCAAATGCATTAACATATTAGCCGTGGGTGCCAAGATTCTGGACAAGCTGCAACCTTATTCTGAAATTTTTAACCCCTCGATGTGAAATAAAACCTTTGATTAGCTCCTCAGAAATAAGCAACCTTAGAAAGAGTGAAGTTTGAAAACCATGGGGATTGGTGGTCCTTTATTCACTTCCTTCTAGCTTGCAAGGAATTTGGTGTATGCATCTGGAGGCCCTGCAAAGACTTGTGGGGAGGGGGTCCCGTTTCCCCCTTTCTCACTATGTCCTCTTTCTCTTACCCGAGAGCCCCCACAGCCTCTCCTCTTTCTCTGCTTCCTTCTGTCCTTCCCACCCACCAGCCAATCTACCTTTATCTGCCTCCCCCCTTCAGCTTTCCCTCCTTCCCTTCTCTTGGCAGCTCCTCCCTGGGGAAATCCTGAGCGGTACCAGCCACCGGGCTGTGCCAGGCCCAGTTGCACGAGACCAGCTGCAGGGCTAGCCCCAGGTGCATGGGGCCTGGTGCTGTTGGGCTGGGCCCAGTTCCTCATATTGCTTAGGAGCCTTATTCTGAGGGTTGCCGGCTTGAAGTTGGAAATTCCTGGAGATTTGGGGAGTGGAGGGACCTCAACAGAGTGTAGTGCCACTGAATCCACCTTCCAAAGCAGCCATTTTCTCCGGGGGAACTGATTCCCGTAACCTGGAGACCAGTTGCAGTTCTGAGGGATCTCCTGCCACCACCTGGAGACTGGCAACTGTAATCCTAACCGGGCTGTCAGCTGGTTTCCTCCCTCAGTGGCAGCCAGTGTGGTGCAGTGGTTAAGAGCAGGGGACTCTAATCTGGACAGCTAGGCTTGCTATTCCCCTGCTGGAGGTGGGGGGTTTGTCCACTTTCAAGGCCCCCGATTCACTGGCCCAGATCCGGCCAGCATGGGGAACCCCGCCCCCAAAGCACCGCATTCGCACCAACGTGCCCGGTGCGATGACATCATCGCTCAGGGCACATTGTGGGAGGCTGCTGTACCATTCTAGAGAAGAGAAGAAGAAGAGAAGATATTAGATTTATACCCCGCCCTTCACTCGGAGCCTCAGAGCAGCTTACAAACTCCTTTCCCTTCCCCTCCCCACAACAGACACCCTGTGAGAGCTCTGAGAGAACTGTCCTTGAGAGAACAGCTCTGACAGAACTATGGCTTGCCCAAGGTCATCCGGCAGCTGCGAGTGAAGGAGTGGGGAATCAAACTCGGTTCTCCCAGATTAGATTCCATGCACTTAACCACTACACCAAACTGGCTCTCACACCAAACTGGTTTTTCCTCGAATGATAGAGGCCCTACCCACAATGTGCCTTACGCAATGACATCACTTCTGAGTGATGTCATTGTGGTGTGTGCTTTTTGCACACATGCCGAAGATATCCCAGACAAGGTGAAGGGCCCCCCCGCCAGCAGCCATGTAAAACCTGGCAACCTTATGGAGAACCAGGTTTGATTCCCTGCTCCTCTACATGAAGCCAACTGGGTGACCTTGGGTCAGTCACAGTTCTCTCAGAGCTCTCTCAGCCCCACCGACCTCACAGGGTGTCTGTTGTGGAGAGAGGAAGGGAAAGGAGATTGTAAACCACTCTGAGACTCCTTTGGGTAGTGAAAAGCAGGGTATAAAAACCAACTTTTTTTCTTCTTCTCTACTAGGTGGGACTGCCGGATTTCCAGGTGGCAGTTCAAATTAAAAAAACAGAAAAGCAGCCAGTTCTCATATTCAACAGAAACAGCATGTTGCAGTGGTTAGAGCGCTGAGACAGATTAAAAATGCCTTTCTTTGCCCAAACCAGAAGAAAGCAGAACCATACATGCCTGCCCATTAGTTATGACCTTCTAGAGAGACCCTTCTGTGTGTGCCCTGCCTTCCAGAGGGATGTAGGTGCCTATCAGAGATGGAGCCTTCTTGGTGGTGGTGCCACAGCTTTGAAATCCCCTTCCCACAGACAGTTGCCTGGTGCCCAGCTGGCTTCATTTTAAGCACCAGGTTTTTAAAGAAAAGGCTTTAAAAGCTTCCGGTCGATATTTTCTCTCCTACTCCCACACTTTGAGTTGCACTTCACTGTTTGTTTTTACAGTTTGATTTAATATGCTGGCTTTCATTATTTTCCACACTTTTATTGCCAGTTTTATCGGTAGAGTTATCTAGCTGGTTTTATGGCAACGTTCTCTTGCGGTGGCTGTTAGGAGTTCATCACTTTTTGGATGGTGTTTTAACAGAAGCTGCCTTGGGAATCCTTTTAGGCTGAGACTAACAGGATATAAATTGTTTAAATATGTTAAATAGACTGTACAGGGACACCCTCCTTATGCTACTTGGCCTCAGGTTTCTGAATCACCCAGATTGTAGCTGTAGAAATTTGGGGTATCTAATTGCATTTCGACAGGGGCCCCATCTGGGACAAGGCCCTGCTCTACCCCCCTCTTGGCATTTCAGGAGATCCAGCCCTGCCCTGAATTTTTCAAAGCTCCAGAAGTGACTGTGAAATTCTACTGCATGAGGGAATGTTCCACTTGGAAACTCATGTGTCCCATTTTAGCCTTTATTCATCCACCAGTTTTTCTCGTTGGGCCAAGGGACTGTGTCAATATTTAGTTCTTGCTGTGAGAACAGCAAGAAAAAGAAAGGGAGGAAATAATGGAAGAAAACATTATGTTAAGGCTTAACCTACTTGGCTGCACCAGCATATTAACCCATTTATTTCATTTTATTTTTACTCGTGTGTCTGTTGCACTGAAGAGAAACAGGAATTCAACAAGGGAAGCCTGACCGAAACTGTTTATATGGACCGTGTGCAAAGCTGGGTGTGGGGTGGGTGTTGGCATGCATTCTGCAAATGCCTTGGGTGGTTTTGGTGTGGGTCAGAGGGCTCACTGGCTAAGAAAACTTCCCATTCCTTGATTTTTGATTTTGATGCATGACATCTTCCAACTCTCAGTCCCCAGTTGTTGCAGGTCAGTAGGGATTTCCAGGTCCTCCCTGGCCACCAGTAGCAGATGGGGGGGGGTTATGGTTGCCAGATCCAGGTTGGGAAACTCCCGGAGATTTGGGGAGAGGCTGGGGAGGACAGGGACCCCAGTGTAGTGCAATGCCGCCCTCCGAAGCATCCATTTTCTCCTGGGGAACTAATCTTTGTAGCCTGGAGATGAGCTGTGATTCCAGGCGATCCCCAGGTCCCACCTGGAGGCTGGCATCCCTAAATGACAGTCCTGAAGTAGGAGCTTAAAGGCATAGGGCTGGATCCAGAGTAGATTGTCAATTTCCACCGATTCCTCTTTCCCGCTGCAAATGCCCATCATGTCATTTTGGGGGGGGTCCCCCTATCCCCCAGGAGCAGCAGTTTGTGCAGATCAGTGGGTTGCATAGGGTAGCCCCACCAAGTGCCGGCTGCTAACAGGAGCTTCAGGGCAGGGACAAGGAAAGAGGTGCTGCAACATCACGGGGGGGTTTGAATCCTAGAGCGTTGCACCAGTGCAATGACATCACTTCCAGGGTTGTGCCAGAAGTGATGTCGTGGCAGGTGGGAGGTCTTCTGCTGGAATGGGAGACCAGGCAGCCATAGAGCTGCAGTGGGAGGCAAGAGGCAGGAAAGTTCTCTTCTGCTATTGGACAATTTAGTCTGGAACCGACACATCCACACTGTAATGTGGTTGATTTTATAAATTAATTGTGCTGTTGGTTTTTTTTAAATGACATTGTCGAATCCTTCCCCCCACGGCTCCTGGGATGTTTAAATAGCCCTGGTATGACTTCTGAGTTTACTCTGTAGTTCCTCGTGATTTTGATGGTTTAATGATTCTACTGTTTTAGGATTTTCCTAGAATCATAGAATGTTAGAGTTGGAGGGGACCTTGCAGGTCATCTAATCCAACCCTGCACTCTGCAGAGCATAGCCAAGAGATAGCTCTACATACCACGTACCTACAACCAGGGTCTTTTCGTAGAAAAACAACTGCAGGAGCTCATTAGCATATGGTATGCTAATGAGCTATTAGGGCTATTAGCATAGTGCCACTGCTTCCCCTGACATCACCGGAAGTGATGTGAGAAGGGGAAGAAAAAGGGGGGTGGCATCTTCAAAAGTCTCCCTTCCCTTCCCCAGCTGGCCTGGGTGGGGGAGCTAAGAGAGAAGGGGTTTAAAGTTTAACTTAAACTCATGAGAGTTGGGCCACAGAAGGAGGAAAGAGGGAAGGAAAGAGAGAGAGTAGAGAGAAGGAAAGAGTGAAAGAAAGAGGGAAAGAAAGAGAAGGAAAGGGGAGGGAAAGAAAGAGAGGGAAGAAGGAGGGAAACAGGGAAAGGTGGAAAAAGAGAAGAGAAGAAGGTGGGAAAGAAAGAAAGAAAGAGAGAAGAGAAGAATAAGGGAAAGAGGAAAAAGAAAGAAGGAAAGGAGGGAATGAAAGAAATTTGGCGGCAATTCAGCCCCATTATATCCTGTGGGCCATTGAAGCTAATGGTGAAAATATAGGGTATATTCTGGGGGCTGGAGGGGAAGGGGCTTGAGGGAGAGGCTCCAAACTCACAGGGTAGCTGGTGGAGCCTCTTCCCAAGATACACACCAAGTTCCAAGAATATTGGACCAGGGTCCATCATGGGCCTACTAGGCCCCAAACAGGTTGCCCCATTCTCCATTGTTCTCTATGGTGGGAAAAAAGTTAAGTTTTTCCCACCATAGAGAACAATGGACGGAATAGGGGCAACCTGTTTAGGGGCCCATAGAATGGACCCCTTGATCCAATGTTCTTGAAACTTGGTGGGTATCTTGGGGAGAGGCTCCACCAGCTACCCTGTGAGTTTGGAGTGTCTCCCTCAAACCCCTCCTCCAGCCCCCAGAATATACCCTATGTTTTCACCATTGACTTCAATGGCCCATAGGATATAATGGAGCTGAAATTGACATTCGGCTGCCTGAAAGACTCTCCGGGACGCCGGCTGGGGGCGGGGCTTGGCTCCTGAGCTCCCGGAGCTGCGCTCAGGTGCGCTCCCCCCAAAAAAGACCCCTGCCTACAACATACCCAAAAGATGATCGTCCAGCCTCCGTTTGAAAACGTCCAGGGAAGGAGCATCCACCACCTCCCGAGGCAGGCTGTTCCACTGCTCAACCACTCTTACAGTTAGGAAGTTTCTCCTGATATTTAGCTGGTAACAACTCCCTTGTAATTTCCACCCATTATTTCCCTTGTAATTTCCACCCTTGTAATTTCCTTCTCCCCTTTCCTGTTCTGTGCTGCTTTCTAAGCAAACCAACTAACCAAACCAGGCAACACAGAGTCACTATAAGAACATCTCTCTCTCTTTTTTAAAGTACAACATTGTGTATGCTGCACTGGATACATTTTTATTAGCAGAAGAGTGAAGTATAGGTTTTAACGATTCTGTGCTTAATAGGTTTTAACGATTTTATAGTTATGCTTAATGGCTGCTATTTATTGTTTTCTCTGTACTGTCCTGACCCGCCCTGAGTCTTGCCGTGCAGGGGCGGGCGGGCTAGAAATCAAATATAATAAATAAATACACCATTAGAAATCTTGAAAATATAATATAAAAGGAATGCTGCAAAATGTGAGTGGTAGTCTCCATTCTGCACTGAAGGGCTTCCAGTTCCTGGTTGGGATATTTCTGGAAATCTGGGGGTAGAGTCTCAGGAGGGCAGAGACTGGGGAGAGGAAGAACCTCAGTGGGGTATAACGTCACCCTCCAAAGCGGCCATTTTCTC
Source organism: Gekko gecko (assembly GCA_029375565.1). NCBI lineage: Eukaryota > Metazoa > Chordata > Lepidosauria > Squamata > Gekkonidae > Gekko > Gekko gecko. The sequence continues at coordinate 61,764,350 of JAPDNY010000012.1, read as the reverse complement.
CAGGGGGACTGATCGCTGTCGCCTGGAGATCAGCTGTAACTCCTGGAGCTCTCCAGGCCCCGCCTGGAGGTTGGCACCCCTAGCATGTGATCGATCATCTCGGCTGCATTCCTGCTCAAAGTGGCAGGGTCTTGTGCAGGGGGGATACAGGCAGGCCCTAGGTCAGTGGCGGAGTATCTGCTTTGCGTGCTGCTCTCAAGTCCAGTCCTCGGCATCTCCCGTTAAAAGGAACCAGGGCGTAAGTGTGGTGGGAACGCTCCAGCTGAGAGAGAATCTCTGGCAGTCAGAGTGGACAAGGCTGACCTTCACAGGCCCTCAGCCTAAGGCCATTTCATCTGTTCACGTATTCAGGAGGCGTCCCAGTGAAGAGGTAAAGGACACACTTCCAGTGCTCCCTCTGGCTTCCAGAGCCAGTTTGGTGTAGTGGTTAAGTGCGTGGACTCTTAGCTGGGAGAACCGGGTTTGATTCCCCACTCCTCCACTTGCACCTGCTGATGTGACCTTGGGTCAGTCACAAGCTCTGGCACAGCTGTTCTCCCAAGGACAGTTTCTGTCAGAGCTCTCTCAGCCCCACCTACCTCACAGAGTGTCTGTTGTGGGGAGGGGAAGGGAGAGGCGTTTGTAAGCCACTCTGAGACGCCTTTGGGCAGTGAAGGGCGAGGTATAAATCCAAACTCTTCTTCTAAACTGTGCAGTCTTGTGAGCAACAAATTCCACTTCGTGAGCTACTGGCATCAAAGTTGTGAGCGAGCAGTCTGGCTGCTGCATGAATTAGTTTGCTCTGGAGCCATCCTTCCAGAGCTAAGGCCAAAATGTGTGAGCCCGAGGCTAACAAAACTGTGAGCTAGCTCACACTAACTCAGCTTAGAGGGAACACGGCACACTTCCCATGTAGAAAGTCCCAGATTCATTCCCGGGCACGTCCCATTTATTTATTGTTTTAACTTTTACCCCGCCCTCCCTGCTAAGGCGGGCTCAGGGCGGCTTCCAAAAAATGACACACAGTATACAATTTACATATAATAAAATTTAAAACACAAGACAAATCAATGTAAAGAATTAAAGACTCTCCAACAGCAGGGGCCAGGAAAGCCTCTCCTCTGCCTAGAAGACTCCTGCCAGTCGGAGTAGCCGTCGTAGCCGTCCTGAACTCGACAGAGTAAGAGCCTGGCTCCATGTAAGGCAGCCTGTTATGTTCATTTGGCGGACGGTGTGCAGAGCGGTGCTCGGCAGGTGATTATCCTCTTGCCAAAAGTGCAAGTTCCTGACAGATATCTGCGGAAATGCCAGACGGTAAAAAGTACCCCAGGCTTTGGCAAGTTGCAGCGCCACTGTACCCGCTCCCGGCTTCCGGCTTGCAAAATGAAAAATCATCCCGCGCTGGCAGCCAGAACACGGCCCTCGTGGGGTGTGTTTGTGGATCCTTCTGCAAGCCCAGAGAAGAAGTGGCTTGAATAGGCTCGGCCACCCCACGTGTTCTCCCCACTAAAGCAACGTGCTCGTCGTGGGCCTAAATCAGAGGGCTGGCCGGTGGCAGGCAGTTCTGAACCCTTCCCCTGGGACCAAGCAAAGGGAGCTTAGGCAGGAGCAGCAAGGAAAGGAAGCAAGCCGGCACCCACCCCCAGCCCGTCTGCTGCCATTGTGTTTTGGGGAGGAGCTGTGGCTCAATGGCAGAGCACGCATTTGGCACACTGAACGACCCAGGTCCAGTCCCATCAGGGGTGTAGCCAGAAAATTTTGGGTGGTGGGGCGTTGGGAAATCTGGTGGGGGCAAGGGAGCGGGGGGGGAGAAAGATTCCATTGGCAGGCAAGCAGGTGAAGAAGAGAAGGGTCTTTTCTTACCTGTTGGCCTCACTCGTTTGCCTCGGCCACTACAGAAGAGGGAGAGCCGGTGGGCCAGCATGATTAATATTCAGGGAATATATGCTCTGTGGTACAGTAGTGGCAAGTTTTGCCCACCTGCTACTATAGCAGAGAGCACACACTCGCCGAGTATCAGGGCTCTTTTTGTAGCAGGAACTCCTTTGCATACTAGGTGACACACACCCTAATGTAGCCAATCCTCCAAGAGCTTAAAGAGCTCTTCTTACAGGGGCTACTGTAAGCTCTTGGAGGATTGGCTACATTAGGGGTGTGTCGCCTAATACGCAAAGGAGTTCCTGCTACAAAAAGAGCCCTGCCAAGTATTATTCACATCAGCTGGCCGGCTCTTCTCCTGTAGCAGCTGAGGTGAATGAGTGCAGCTGGCCAGTAAGGGCAGCGGCAGCGGGAGTTGTGGGGCGTGGGCCATGAGTGAGGGGGCACCGCCCCTAAATGCCCCACTGTAGCTATGGGCCTCTCTCCAGTTATAAGAATAATGTAGGAGGCCATGTGGAAGACCTCAGCCTGAGACCCTAGACAGCTGCTGCCAGCCTGAGTAGGCAATACTGATCTTGATGGGTCGATGGTCTGATTCAGAATAAGGCAACTTCATGTGATCGGTCATATTCTACTGTGTATGTCAGACAGAAATTATCAAATGAATAGCCAGAATAGGCAGAAAAGAGGATCCACCTATCGACCCTGATTTGTTACCTCATTCGGAGGGTTCTCATCTCTTATTTTAGAGTCAAGGCACTGAGTATTAATGGGCGTCTGTATTTTATGAATGTGTGCCCCTCTCTCTCTCTCTCTCTCTCTCTCTCTCTCTCATGCCATGATTGTGCTCTGTGCAGAACAAAATGTCCCTCCGTCTTTTCCTTTCAATCACAGGAAGCATGTAAGTTTATAAGATTATCGGCCTATTATTAAAGCTTCAGGGAAATATGGGTTTCCACTTTATCTGTTTACTCTGCAGCTGATAAAATGGGCAGGTTTTCCAGCTTTCAGGTTTATAAGCCCTGTTCCCTTATGCCCAGACAATATGGTGATATTTCGAGTTGATTCCCCCCCCCCATGAAGTGGAGCTGTTTCTCTTGGCTACTGTCATACAGGAAACTGGCAAAAATGAAGTTGTTTGCACAAGATCTAGGCAGTTGTTGGAGGAAAAAAATGGGTGAAAATGGGATTTGGAAGAGAAAATGCCCAGCAAGTAGTAAAAAATGTGTTTTGCATGTGAACAGCTGATTCCTGCCCATTTCATTTTTATTGCAAAAGATCTAGGCTCACAGGAAATTCCAGTTTGTAGACAAAACCAGTTGTGTCTGAAAGTGGGCTGTGAAGTGAATGGTACCCCTGTGTCCCCCCGATTATCTTCACTGCTGACTTCCAAAGGATGCAGGAAATCTTCTATAGGGCTGCCGACTGCCAACAGGAATGCTAAATTTTCGTCAAACAGTTGGGCTGTTTGTGAACTGTTCGTACCGGTTCATCAAGTTACATTTCACATATTCAAATGTACTGTACAGTGTCATTGTACTCTATAGAGAAGGTCTCTGGAGAGGCAGTATATACATTGCCTAAACAAATGACTAAAACAATTGGCAGTGTTTTGCGCATGTGGATGCTCAGCCTGATAGGCTTCTTTCTCTCCCCTACCTCATCTGTTGTCGCTGCACACAGCTCAGCAGTCGCTTGTATAAATAAACACTGAGGAAATCAATCAGTCAGCCAGTGATTATAAATGAGCACCGTACTGTTTTTTAAGTCTTACTGTTCGGTGTTTGTTTTAAGTCTACGTTATCGAAGTTATTTTATGCAGTTGCATTTTTCACACAGCCTGAAGGGATACATAGTTTCCCTCTCATGTTTAATTCCATGATCCAACTGTCCATGATCCTTTACAGGATGACCTGAGCTCCTGGGCAGATGCAAAAGTCCCTTCACGGCAAGGAAATGAAACTCCACCAGTACAGCTACTGCACTGATGCAAAGCTCTTCAACAGCCCCTCAAGGTGGACAGTGGACAGGCAAACAGATCTGCACAGAATCATAGAATGTTAGAGTTGGGACCTTGCAGGTCATCTAGTCCAACCCCCTGCATTCTGCAGGAGCATAGCCAAAAGATAGCCCTACATACCTACAACATATAACTGCCTTATAATGAGGAAGACGTGTGATAACCTATGGACTGAATAGCGACTATTTATGATTCTGATCTATGCCAATAAAGGTTTTGAATTGAATTGACTTACAACATACCCAAAAGATGGTCATCCAGCCTCTGCTTGAAAACGTTCAGGGAAGGAGCATCCACCACCTCCCGAGGCAGACTGTTCCACTGCTCAACCACTCTTACAGTTAGGAAGCCGGTAACGACTCCCTTGTAATTTCCACCCATTAGTTCCATAGAGTCCACCCTCCAAAGCAGCAGGGGAATTGATCTTGGTCGCCTGGAGATCAAGTGTAATAGCGGGAGATCTCCAGATGCCACCTGGAGGTTGGCAACCCTACTCTAAGATGTTACTGGGCTTGTGTTTTGCTGCCCTAGGGTAGTGTTCTTCACCCTTTCTAGTAACTGGACTCACTGAGCTGTGAGCTCAGGACAGGAAATCACAGCCATGTGACAGGAAGAGGGGGAGTCGGAGTCTCTGAACCAACCTGAGCTATAAGGAATCCTCTCCACCATTGATCTTGACTGACTGTCCTGCTGCAGCCCCCAGTGTGAACAGTACCATGGTTCTCTGCACATGCATGTGATGTGACCTAGGCTAGGCTGAGAGCTCATGAAACACCCCAAAGTCACCCAGCAAGATTCACCGCAGAATACATACTTGAATGTGGGTCTCCCAGATTCTAATCCAGCTTTGTAACCCCTGCACCCACTAGTTCTCTTGGATGCCTCCTTCTTGACTTTTGAAGGCTGGATCCTGACACGACAACCGATTTGCTGGAGGGGTTTTTCCCAGCTTGTACAAATAACTACAGCAGAGGATGTCTGGCAGTTACATAAGCCATGGGTGTGTGAGAGATGTTTAGCATTTGTTATTACCTTGAAACCCCCCAAACACGCTCCAAGCATTGGCACGCCTTGCCAAGGGGACTCAGCACCAGCCATGTTGGCTTCCCATCTGAAAGAGCTTGTGTGGCAGACAAGTGCGGACAGAGTCAGCCATTTTGCTGACATGTTGTCACTCCCCCTAAAAAAAAAATTTGACGCAGGAAGAGGGAAATTATACACAGACTTTGGAAAAGACTCAGAGCGTGTACATAACAAATTACTATTTAGCACTTTGTTACCATTTGCAAATTAGATTGTTGTGGGCCTCGCGTCACTCCCCCAAAGCTGAGCAGCGTAAGGAGCTGCAGGAGCATGTTTCCCACATCCACAGGCCCATAGCCAGAGATTTTGTGGTGCTGGGCCTAAGGGTACGCTGTGCGGTGTGCCATAAATCACGGGGGAAACAGCAGACAGCTAACTACAACTCACCTAATGGGCCTAAATTAAAAGTTATTTAGAGTATTAACTAGTCTTAATCAAATTCAATTTAATTTTAATGAAATGAAGTGAGATAAGTGCTAAGTGCCTGCTCGTATCACCTTTGCATTGATCACCGGCCAAAAGACTGGAAGGTGGAAACCATTATTCTCTGTGCTAGGCAGCTAAAGCAGAACACAGCTCAAATGTTTTGCCTTATCTCTCCAGAAATAAAAAGACGCGGAGGGTTATTTTAAAACGAAAACTGCGAAGTCAAGGAAGAGGTCAGGAATATCGCTGAGGGAGCCAGGCCTCTTCATGACCAGGTCCCTACATGGGGTCAGTGCAGGTCAGAAATCAGTTGGGCCTGTAAGAAACAAATGCACCTTGAACATGAGGTAACATGAGATCTCCTCATGCAGTGATAGCGAGTGACATTCGTGGAGGCTGAGTGAGCTTCAGCTGGATCTGGATGGACCCCAGGAATAGGGGGAGCGTGGGGAGGGGAGCATTGCTGACGTGATGATGTCACTTCCACGTGATCACCCAGAAGTGATGTCACTTGCCCCCCAAGTCACTGTAGGGATTCTATTCTCCCAGTCCCTATGATAAAGTCCACAATGTCACCCCATCATTTTCTTCCTCTCCGAGAACAGGACAACCAAAAGGGATGGGAAGTCTCATCCAGCACCCAGGGCTCAGCCCGTTGGTAATCTCTTTTGGAGACACCTCACAAGTATGTACGACAGCTGCAGAAAACCATGATGGTGGTCTTTATAGCTCCTGTACACTAAAATGAGACACATACAGGAGAACTTCCAGAGGGGTTGTGGCTCATGCTAATTAGAGTGTGTCTGAAAGCTGCGAGAGACAGAAAATAGGGGGGGGATTCTGGGAGCCTGGCTATCCAGGGGGCCTGGTGCTGGGCAAGCCACATGATTTTCTTTCAGATGATGTTTTTTCTTGACTTTGAGCGAGGTGTAAGAGAACCTTTGAGGGTCTTTTATAGTTCTCAGAAGCCCTGAAGGGTGTGAGGGAGTGCCGCGAAGTATGAGCAAAGACGGAGTTCAAAGAGAGACTCTGAAATATTTATACGATGAATTAAATAGAAACGATGGCCTGTCCTGTTATGAGGCAGCGTGGTCTTAGTGATCAGAGGGCTGAACTGAAGAGATCTAGTTTCAAACCCCCACTCTTCAAATGTTCATTGTCATAAACAATACGGCCCATTAGCTGTTGATAAAATCAGTCACATTTAAATCCTAAACATATCCTTGAAAATACATTGTCCGTGTCTACAGTATAAATAGAAATCAGCGTGATCTAAGGAAGGTGAGAGGGAAAGTGGTGTGGTATAGCCCGATCTTGTCAGATCTCGGAAGCTAAGCAGGGTTAGTCCTTGGAAGGGAGACCACCAAGGAAAGCTCTGCAAAGGACTCTCATTTGCCTTGAAAGACCCTTGATGGGGTTGCCAGAAGTTGGCTACAACTCGATGACCAGGGCTTTTTTTGTAGAAAAAGCCCAGCAGGAACTCATTAGCATAATAGGCCACACCCAACAGCAGAAACTCATTAGCATATCAGGTCACACCCGTGATAGCACAGCTCATTAGCATATTAGGCCACACCCCCATCTTTACCAGAAGTGTGGTCGTCCAGCCACAACTATCTTTTGCTTCTTATTCTGTTTACCTTGTTTGTTGTCAAAACCCGGAGGGTTTTTTGTAGCAGGAATTCCTTCACAGGTTAGGCCACGCACCCCTAATGTAGCCAATCCTAATCAGTTTCTGGTGCTGGGTGTGGCCTATTGTGCTAATGAGTTCCTGCTGGGTGTGGTCAACTCAGGAGCCAGCCGGAACGCCGTTCCTGTGCGTTCCTGCCCAAAAATAGCCCTGTCGATGACATTTTACATACACGATGAGTGCCCAACCTTGTGTCCATACAGAGTTAATGAAACTTTGCCTTAAAAAGCGTTTCACAGATTCCCAAACAGGAAATATTTCATAGGAAGTTTTTTTCTCAGCGCTCCCCCAAACTTCCCTTTTTTTCCCCATGAGAAATATCAGGGAGGGGAGCCCTCAAAAATGTTTAAACAGTCCCTCCGCTGATTTTTTAAATTTCTTCTGGGTCTTCATCCTATCTAGATGGGTGCTCTTTTTTTTCCCCCTGAGTACTCGGCATAAGGAGTTCATGAGGAGGGCAGGAAGCATTCCTTCTGCTCTGAATGACAACGCTAAATCAGCAGCAGTCTCAGACTAGGATGAGTAGAGGCAACTGCCCTGGCCCCCGTGCTGGGGGGGGTCCCATCTGCATATGGTCCTGCCCCCTAACTGAGTGGGGGGGGAGAAGAAAAAGAGCAGTGTCCTGCCAACACTACTTGCACAAATCCTGCACAGGGCTTGGGCCGTCTGCTCCCACCAACACCCACTTGTGCCCACCCCAAACCTGCTCCATTCAGGGCTTCCAGCAACATCTCCCACCAGCCTCACATGAATTGCAGGCCACCCCTTGCTTGGCCTTAGCAGGAAAGGCCAGCAGGGGGCAGCAGTGGAGGGGGGGCAGTGATTCTGGAGCCCCATCCTGGACTCTTGGCCAGGGCTCCAGAATCTCTAAGACTGCCTCTGCACCGAATTCAGGACTAGAGAAAGACAACTTGCCACCGTTTTGAATTGGCTTCATACCTCGCCATGTCAACCAGTCCGATTAAGCCATATAGTACTGTGAAGTTATCACCACCTCCATGGGATCCCTGATAGGTTGGGAATCCGTATCAAAGAAGCAGCCTTTAAAATGGCAGTGAAGAAGGAGCAGAGAGCAGGTGCACAATGTCCATCAACGGCCTTGTACAAATTCAGGGGTGGGGGGAGATGTGCCTTCAGGTAACAAAATGGCTGCCAGCCTTCACCGCAGAACAGACGTTCCTAGTGGGCCAGGCTTGTTGAGAATACTTGACTTATTTAGCCAGGCATTGTAACTATGCTAAGGGTCTTGGGGTGTCAACTTTGGTTTGGGGGTATTCCTGGAGATTTGGGGACAGTGTTTGAGGAGAGGTGGAGTTCAGTGTGGATGTGATGTTGTACAATCCACCCCTCAAAGCTGCCATTTCCTCCAAGGGATCTGATTGCTGTAGTCTGGAGATCAGTCATAATTCCAGGAGAATGCTAGCCCCCTACCAAGAGGTTGGCAACACTATCCCCCTCATGTGTGTGGGGGGCAGCTAGAGCAAGAACCTTCTAAGGGCAACTTGCAGCTGCTGTTTAAGAATTCACCTTGTACTTGTGTGCGTACCTCCTAAAGAGGCATAGTTATGCAATGCTGATGGCGGGATGGCACCCCTAATTGTCTCCAAAAGCTGGCACGTACCCTAATGCCCAATGGCAGAGGGCAATTGCTTAGGGTGGCCAGCCTCCAGGTGGGGCCTGGAGATCTCCCACTTTTACAACTCATCTCCAGCTGAAAGAGATCAGCTCCCCTGGAGAAAATGGCTGCTTTGAAGGGTGGACTCTGTGGCACTGCACCATGCTGAGGCCCCTCCCCTCCTCCGACCCCATCCTCTCCTGGCTCCACCCCCAAAGTCTCCAGGTGTTTTCCAGCCCAGAGCTGGCAACCCTGCAGTTGCTCCACGGCTTGCATGATAAATCCCAAGGCCACAGCCCTAGCTTTGCTCGTCATAGCTATCCTACTGTTTGCAAATCACAGTGGCATGAACAGTTCTTCATTTGTGCCAGGCTTCGTTAGAAGACAGCCATAAAAATCTATTTCCAGTGCAAGCCTAGCTCAGCAGATGGGATTCATCTGAGCATGTGCAAAACTGTTTATCCTTGCCACTGAGTAACCATAACTAGGGAAGCTTGTTTTCCCCTCATAAAAAAATATCAACTCTTGTGCTTTGGATTACATTCCCTTTATAGGCCACATATCAGAGGGATGGAAATTGGCAGATTTCATCAGAAGTAGCGCCACCTTGTGCTTAGAAGCAGCCTTGCACCCTCAAACCATACTTCGCTCCGGTATCACCCACTTCTACATCCCTAGGTTATTTTAACTTTTTCTCCATATAAGGGGAAAGCAGCTTAGGGGAGGGATTTTTAATACAAAAAGTGCCAGAGGGAAAAGGATTAAGACTTTCCATCCCTATCCCCTGCTGTGTGCTGGCATTCCATTGCAAATACTTAAAAGATGGCCAGCTCCCCTGTATACCTGCCTAGTCATTAAGAACTTCTGAACAGACCTGCCCTATGTGCCTCCCACCTGCAGTGACAAGATAGGGTCAGAAACAAGGTATTTTCTGTGGGGACACCTGGCCTTTGGAACTCTTCCATCTCTGAGATGGTCCCAGCACCAGCTAGTCCAGCATGAAGATTCCCACAATGGCAAAGGAAGGATCTTCCATCATGTTCAACCTGGAAATTCGCCCTTTGCTGTATTCTACCCTTAAATTCCAGCTTAACTAGGAGAAATTCTAGACTTAATCGTTGAATTAATTTCCCCCCACACCTTTAACTTCTTTCAGTTCATTTGTGTGTTCCCTCCGCACTGACATGTGCCCACTGATAAAAATACTGCAACAAAATCAATTGTGGTCATACCCATGATTGCATGAACATTAATTGATGCAACAATTTTACTGGTGCACACATGCATTCCTGTGCATTGAAAGAACACTGCAAAAAGAGACTCTTGATACAACGTTATGTACAATCCCCTCAGGTGCAACATGTTATGGTTGCACACAAATACAAATGTGTATCAGTAAAACGCCACACCTAAAGAATCTGGGTGTAAGCATTCCATAGATTTGTTACAAGATTGCCTTTCTACAGTGTTCTGTCAATGCACAGATAAGAGATGGCGATGCAGATTAAGGGAAACGCGAGAATAAACTAAAGGAACCACGGCACAGTATCCTGTACAAAATTCAGTAATGCAAAAATGAAACAAGGTAGAATTCCTAATGCAGTGGTTCCACTTCTGAAACAAGGCCAGGTCAATTAGAACGATTAAATATGGCTAATTTGGGAAGCGTCCATAATTTCACATAACTACCAGTTTATTGAGCTGCGGTGGCTCAAGTGGTTAAGACACAGACTGTGGAAGGTCAGTAGTTCAGCAGTTCAAGACCCAGGTGCCGCAAGACGGAGTGAGCTCCCGTCTCTAGTTCCAGCTCCTGCCAACCTAGCAGTTCGAAAGCAAGAAATTGCAAGTAGATAAATAGGTACCACTTCGGTGGGAAGGTAACAGTGTTCCGTGCACCTTGGTGTTTAGTCATGCCAGCCACATGACCACGGAAACGTCTTCGGACAGCACTGGCTCTTCGGCTTTGAAACGGAGATGAGCACCGCAACCCTAGAGTCGGATTCGACTGGCTTTCGAGCAAGGGAACCCTTTACCTTTACCTTTTTACCAGTTTATTGACACCTTGCCAAATCTATCAGCCTTGTCTGGTGGGTCCATAGAACAGATCCTTCTTCTCGTGGCCACGTGGAGAGGACAGAAAGGTGTGCCTGCTGATGCAACCTCTTCATCCACTCGCTCCCTGCTTCCCCACGGAGCAGTCCCAAACTGGAAGGGACGTGGATCCTATTTCGAAGGGGTGGGGAGACATCATATAATAAAATGTTTGCCCAGCATTGTATAGGCTGCAAAGCAAACAGCAAAATGTGTATTCCGAAACCTTCACTTGTAAAAGAAGCAGATCCCCCTTGTTTGCAAGAGACTCCTTTGGGGTGTGAGCTTTGACAGTAGGTAAAGGCACACCAAGCAAAGTAAATAGATGGGAACGGAGAATGAGGAAATCGCAGGCCAGCAATGCCGGTAATCAGAAAGAACCCATTCAGATGCATGAGGACAGAGACGGCCGGATCTAGGCATGTGATATCCCCGGGGTGAGCTAACCCAGTCAATTCTCCTCTAAGCTTTTTTTTTTTTTAATAAAGGACATCTTAATGTCAATGGTTAAAAAGCAGTTTCCTAGCAGAGAAACCACGAGGGCTGCACACTTCAATAAATTAATCTGAGATCAAACTTGGCCCTCAATTAATCAGCACTTTGAAAAAGGCACATCACACAGTCCACATAAATTCACCAGCATTTGATACCCCCTCTTTCTTACTCCAGATACATCAAAATCCCTTTTTTGTCTCTATTTGTATCTAAGTCTAGCAGGTATCTCACTTTTTTAGTAATTATGCTTTGATTTTCCCAAAGGCTGCATTTGCAAACTTCTCGAGACAGGCACCCTGAACACTGGCGATTTGTCCATTGTTCAAAATGACTGGTATTCTGAGTGCTTTCTGCATCCGCACAGTCGACAGGATTCATCAGTTAGCCAAAGTCCATCCCACTGGCACATGCTCAGACAGCATTCTGAGAATGTGCGAAGTGCAAACCTGCTCATCTTTGAGAATCAAAATATTACAAAGCAACACAGTGCTGCTAATAGCAAAAAATACAAAAATCACTGTGTAAGAATGAATTCGAACAAATGTATAAAATTCAAAATAAAGATGTACGCAAAAATCATATGTACAGTGTGATTTTATGTTTAGTTCAATATAACCTTTCAAGAGAATGGAATCTCAAAAAGTAGAACTTGGAACATACACAATAAGGTTATTCTCATGAAGATGTTTTGGCAGCAAGATGACCTGTGATTTCTGTCCTTCTAGCCAGTGATGATTCTAGCAGCAAGTATATCATATATCTATCAGCAGACTGTATAACTTTCCTGCAGACTAACATGTCCCCCAGGTAAGGGTCCCTTCCGCATTTGCCTGCCACTCTGGATTTTCTCAGTGTTCGAGTCAAGGCAATTTAAGTCCAGGGCAAAACAGCATCCAAATAACCCAGGACAACAACAGCAGGCTGAAACTGGGCTGACCACTGAAGGGAGGTAATGTGATGCAGAATGGGGGGTGGAACCCAGAATAAAAAGAAGGCTGAACTCGATTTTAGTGCAGAATGGGGGGGAGGGACCTGGATTAAAAAGAAGGTTAAATTCAATTTTAGTGCAGAATTGCTTGGAGGACACCGCAGTGAACGTGGATTAAAAGGAGAGTGCAGAAAGGGCCAACGTCACGTTTCTGGTCTTTGTCAGAGTCAAGAATAAACAAATTCTCTCCACTTCCCATACTCGAGGAGCAAACTGCGTCAAACTCAGAAGGGTTGGTAGAAGCTCAGGCAGGCAAAATGACCAAGGCTGGACTACTAGAGAGACAATCTACACAGTTATTCCTCCCCACTCCCAATACAACATCACAACAGGACCACAGAACCAAGGACATCAGCTTTTCTGAAACTTTCTTTTTCCTCCCGTTGGGTGGGTTGGGCAGATAGAAGGGGTGAGGAATTAGCTACGGGAAGCAGTGGGAGGACACACTTACACAAAACATTTCCAGTCCAGCCCATCTATGCTGGTGGAACGGGAAGTAAAAGATGGATGCTCCCCAACTCTCCCCACCTTATGCAGAGCCAAGTATTGTTTGTAGCAAGCCAATGAAAAGGTTATGGCGTTTCTGCAACTCACACTGTTCTGAGCTGAAGGCATTAAACTGGTTCCGAACACATTCGGCTTGTTTCTCCTCTTCCTCGCCTGGTGAAAAGTTCAAGGCATCCTCACCAGGGACTGCGTCTCTGGACCACACCTCATAAATGTAAAGCTCCATCCTTGAAAGGCGATGCCACCCATTATGACCCCAAGCTTTAGACATGGGTTCTGAGAAGAATGCACACAGAAGAGAGGAGCAATAGAAATGTCGTTTCTAGGAACTCGTTGGCTCTCGTCCACAGCATTTTCACAGAGCTTAGATGGGAAAATAAAAATGTATATAACATTTTCATCTCTCTCAAATGCTGCTTTTTTCATGAGCCGTGAAATTATTAACTCCTCATGGGAATGCCTTGATGCTCCGGGCTGGGTACAACACTGAAGAAGGATCTAAATGCGAAACAACAATGATCATTCTGGGAGACAGGGAACAAAGAAGAAGCCAGTGATATGTTCCTCCAGGCAAAGGGTTTACGAAAAAGCCAAGCCCCACAGCCCTAAGGTCATGTTGAGCCAACACTGGAAATATCAGCCCCAGTGTATGAAATAGTGTTGTGTGCAATAGTCAGCACTGTGTGCAATAGTCAGACTTACAGGGCAGTGGCTGATCTACGAGCCTGCCCATCAATTACCAGCGATTACCAGTGAAGGAAGCTATTTCTAGGATGGATGTTGATTCCTTGCATAGATGGATCAAAAAATTGATTCAGGGAGAATGTTTTAGGTGGGAGCACAAAGAACAATAATGCCAGTTGGCTTTCTACCATTGAGTTTACATTCCACCAAGAAAATGTTCTAGGTTCAAAGATGGAGGGGATGGGCCTTGGAATTCTGTAAAATGGGCAGAATAATTGTGACTATGTGCTTGCGGTAGTCATCTCATGATATATTACGTGGCAATTCATAAGCAATTAATGTTTCCTTGTAGATCAGCTCTATAAAGAATAATGACCACATGCACAGAATTCTTTTCACTGTTTGCCTCTGCTTTCCTGGGATCAGAATTCATAGCTGCCTAGCAGATTCATAGCTACTTTACAACAGAGAGTGATTAAAAGGTGGAATTCACTGCCAGAGGATGTAGTGATGGCCACAGGAATAAATAACTTTAAAAGAGGATCAGATAGATTCATGGAGGATAAGTCTATCAGTGGCTACTAGCTGTGGTGACTGAGGGGAACCTCCACCTTCAGAGGCGCTAAATGTCTGAACCCCAAAGCCAGGAGCCAACATCAGGGGAAGGCCTCAGCCTCTCTGCCCTGTTGTTGGCCCTCCAGAGGAACTAACTGGGCCACTATGAGAGACAGGACGCTGGACTAGATGGACCGTTGGTCTGATCCAGCAGGGCCCTTCTTATGTTCTTAGCTGCAGCTAACCACTGTTACCAACTGCTGGGAAGGGGCCAACTCTACATTTGGGGGTTGTTTTAATTATGCAGTGCAATATACTCTTGATACTTAGTTTAATTCAAAATTCTTTTATACCGCTAGCTCAACACAATAGCCTCAAGACAGCTTACGGCAGTCACGAAAAACAATAAAAATGATAAACACAGTAGCATAAATTTTTACAGATGCAAGAGTCAAAGCTTTCTAAAGCAGCAAAAAAGAACAATAGTAACCCCAATAGAAAAACAGAAAAGTGATGCTCTCCTTGAAACCATTAAAAAGTTCAAGGCAACGTCACGTTGGAGGAGATGGTCCTTCATTTCCCCAGCTCCCAGACCAGGTAGGGTTTTAAAGGTAATTTCCAGCCTGGTCTTGTCAGATCTCAGAAGTTACCAGCAACAAATAAATATACACTGCAAAAACCTTTTAACAAACTAATGCTTTGAGAATGACAGGAGTACTCCGTTTATGAATAGTAGCTGCACTATGTGTCTTTTGTAGGACCGGAAAAAGCATCCATATAACCACTGAGAAGGCAGTCCCCCTTTTTGGAAGACTTCATTGCAAGGAGAAGCGGGTTATTATTCTAGGAATTCCCGTTGGGGCTTGACTATTTAAAACATTGATGCTAAACTTTCTGGTAGTTAGAAATCTATATGTACTGAATGTTACTGCTTAATAAATACAATGAGTATTTATACCTGACCAGGATAAAATAATGATATACTATGCACTTTACTAAATAGAACACATTAGTTTGTTAAAAGGTTTTTGCAGAGTATATTTATTTGTTGCTGGACTCTTCCAACACTGCAGCTCAAGTTTCTTCAGATCTCAGAAGTTAAGCAGGATTGACCCTGGTCAGTAGTTGGATGGGAGACCACGAAGGAAGTCCAGGGTCGCGATGCAGAGGCAGGCAATGGCAAACCACTTCTGAATGTCTCTTGCCTTGAAAGCCCTATGGAGTCACTGTGAGTCAGCTGCAACTTGACAACACTTTACACAAGCCGGGTGCCTGGCAGCCAGTGAAGGTCTTTGAAAACTCTCCAGATCTGGCCCATGTCATTCATGCCTGCAAGCGATCTGATTGCTGACTTTTTGGACCAATGGAAACTTCCAGACAGTCTTCAGAGGCAGCCCCTGGATGTGATTGGTTGAGATCATGCCTCTTTCAAAGTATAAGGTAGCAAAGTGATCTCCTGTGGAACTCAAGGGGATGGGCTTCCAAGGTCATGGGGCAAAGACAGAAGGAGGCTAGAAGTCTCCTAAGGGCAGGCTGCTGGTTTGCTCTTCCCTCCTGGCTGTGGCCTCAGTGTTTGTTCCTGGTTAGAAAAAACCCACAAAGGTATGACATGAGTCAATACATTAACAGGGCAATGGAAGCTTTATAGGTTTACATACACAAATGGGAGCTTTCAAATAAAAGGAATGGAAGAGCAGGTGGGAATAAGAGAAGTCAGGCCGATTTCATGGTTGCTAACAGGCAGAACTGTAAGAACCTATGGGCTGAGCTGAATATTCATGGGTGAGCGTTTTGGGTGCACAAAAAGGGAATTTCAGAGGACCCAAATTTTCTTGGACTCCTCCTACCCAAGATTCCCCTTTTCATCCTGGTTTCCTCCTGTTCGCTTCCCTTCTCAGTAAATGCAGGGCTTTTGTTCTGGCAGAGCGCACCAGAGCACAGTTCCAGAACCTCTTTGACAAAATTATTTTAAAAACGTTTAAAAGTCCATGAGTTTTCAGTATACGGATTGAAAACTTCATTTCCTTCTTGGGAGTTCTGGCACCTCTTTTTCCAAACGAGAAAGAAAAAAGCCCTGAATAAAAGTTTCTGTGCCATTTTTAAAAAAGAGATCTGGCCAGTCATACCCAAAGTGATGACATCATGGCAACACATAGCCTATCAGAGATCACCACGCCAAAGGGAGTGAGGGAAATGTTTCCTCCCATCATTGTGAGTGATGCTCATTCTTTAAAGTTTTGGTCTGTTTCTCAGGCCCCCAACCTATCACCAGAACAGGGAGGGGGGCATTTTGCAAAGAAGAAAGTTGTTCATGAAACCTACTTAGAGCAGTGTGTTTGTCTGCGACTCCCCTATGTTAGACACCACCTTGCCCTGTGCCAATCAACTCCCCTCCCCTTCCCAGCTGTGTTCTTAGAAACAGGTCCTACTTCATCCTCCCTCAAAGCCCTCGCCGGAATCATCATTGCCAAAGCACAGCCTTTGTAGTGGTGGCTCTGAGACTGTGTGGAATGATCTTCCCCCTCAAGTATAGTGTTGCACCTCTTTACATACCTGTGCCTTTTATAGCAGGATTCCCCATCCTTTTTGAGGCTACAAGCACTTTTGGAATTTTGAGAGGGGGGTGGTGAGTGCCACCCCAAACTGGCTACCACACCAGGTGGAGTCAAACCCAAAATGTCTGCCTCTAGAGGTGAAGCCAAATGGAATACCTCCCTCCTCACACCTCCCAGGAAGAAGGAAATCCCGAACGAGGAACAGAACCACGCACTGACTAAGGAAAGCCCGGTTGCTTACCAATCCTTTCATTGGAATGAGGTTAGCCAATAACAAGCCCTGACTGACAATGGCCCCGCCCACTTTTTGAAAAGCTCACTGGATGCCAACGTAAGTAATGGCGGATACTGAGGTGCCCATGGGCACCATGTTGGGGAACCCTGTTTTACAATCAGACGCTCAGTTTGGATGGGGAGGAATTTTGTCAAATGACCTGTAGCCCTTCCTGGTTTTACTGGCTGCTTGGATATTTATGGGTTGAATGTGTGGGTTTTTAAAAAAATAATGTCTCAGGGAAGAGGGGGGCTCCAGGTGGACGCTGGGGCTTTGGTGCTGAACTGTTCTGTCTCCAGCTGCCAGGAAGAGCAGGAAAGTCTGTCGTCTTTCCCCGGCTGGCCAGACTGCCTCCGAGGCAAGCGGCTCTCTCCAGGTCTCCGTCAGCCTCCTCTGAACTCGCTGTCAGCAGTTCCGTAAGTCACTCCTGGCCTTCAGCACTCTGACACCTTCCCCCATGCCTGGCATTCTCACACCCACTCCACTGAGAGACAGTTCCCGGCAAAATATTTAAACAGCTCCTTCTCAAAACAGCAGGAAGTGAATATTCAGCACCCCTGGGGTGCAGCCAAGGCAGCTCTCCAGGGACAGGTACATCTAGTACCCCTCGGTGCTAATAAGGTCTGTTCTTCAGGGCACTGGGAGGGAGCCCTCATCATGTCTGTCTGCTGGAAGACACAAAGGTTTCCACATGTCAGCACTGCTGGGTAACTCTGCTGACGTGTTTCTGATAGAAACTCTTCCACCAGTCCAATAAAGACTTCTTTTCTTTTCTTTTCTTCCAGCTCCTAAGGCCCCCCTGTGCTCCCCCCCTCCCCGGTTCTTCAAACCACAAACAAAATCAGAAATCTACAGCAACCCAATAAAACCAGAAAGCTTTCTGAATGCCTCCTCTTTAAATGAAGTCTCTGGTCGAGCAAGCAGTGCTGAAATAAATTTTGGGAATGGATTTTTAAAGGGATTTACATGAAAAAAATTCAGATAGATCCCCCCACCTTCCCAGTCTTGCCACTTTTGGAAGTTGCTGGATTTAGGAAGTTCAGAGCATACTAGGTAGGAAAGGGTTGTGTCCTTCTTGTCACAGACCTTAAGATGTCCCACCAGGAAAAGATATTTTAATGGCATTTATTAAGACTGAAGATGGTCTTTAGATAAGAAAGTAGGAATAGATAATAGTGTACCGGAGTTAGATAAATTATGGCTGGGTTCGAAAGAAAAGTTTATTAAGAAAGCGTATAATTTTCTACTTGAATGGAAAATGCAAGACGAGTGGATTAAGCCTTCCATGGTAGTGTGGTCACAGGATTTCGGATATAACTTAACCTTAGATCAGTGGGACAAAATTTGGTTGAGGAACATTAAATTCGTAAAACGAGTGCAATTAAAGAAAACATACTAAAGATGTTCTACCAATGGCACATATCTCCAGCAAGATTAAATAAATTTAATAAAAATATAGGGAAGGAATGCTGGAAATGCAAATTTTCTAACGGAACGTTTTTCCACCTATGGTGGTTATGTACCAAAGCAAAAAAATATTGGTGTATGGTTAAAAAAATGGTAGATAAAATTCTAGATACAAATATTCCTCTCACACCTGAATGTTTTTTATTAAATGTAATTCCGGAAGACTTTAAGAGAAAGGAGAGTTATTTAATAATACAAATCTTGACGGCAGCGAGAATTGAATATGCTAGGAAATGGAAGGACAGTAATGTTCCAAATAAAATGGAGATCATTTTCAAGATATGGGATATAGCAGAGATGGAAAAATTAACATATATTATAGAAGGTAAAAGCTTGGAAGTTTTTGGAAATTATTGGTCAAATTTCTATAAATGGCTAAAAGAAGATAAGATATTGTGATAAGGATATATACTTGGCATGTGTATTAGAATAGTGGTTTAGCTGTATTTTGTTTTAAACACAAAACCGAAGAACTCTGTAAATAGGTATATATCAGCAACTGAAGCTATATTTTTGTTTATTTTTTGTCTTAGTTGTTTGTTGCTAGGTTATGTGTGTTTGTCTGTTTAAAAAAACTAATAAAAAGAATATTAAAAAAAGGAAAAAATATTTTAATGGAATTTATTAAGACTGAAGTTAGAGCGACACAAATCCAGTATAGAACTGGCCAGTGGTCACAGCTCAGTGTGCTGACGCATTAATGTGCCCTGATACAAGTGATGTTGCTAAAATTTGTAATCACCAGACTTGGTTATTAAGTTTGGTTACATATTAATGAGCAGGAAGCCAGAAAATAACCAGGCATCCTTTCACTGGGGGCCGGATCCAACTCCGGTCGATAGCTCCCATTCCTCTTAGAAGTTCTCTACCTTAAGATGCTAGACAAAATTCTGTGCAGCTCCATCAGCATTTGGGAAACCAAGAGCACCTTAGAGTCCAACAAGATTTTCAGATTATGAGCTCTGGAGATTTGATTCTGAAACTCTTGTTGGCCTTGAAGGTGCTGCTGGTTCGACTGCAAACCAACATGATGAACCTCTGTAACAGATGCTTGAAGTCACCTTCCTGTTTGTGCAACTCTCATTAATTGCTTCGGACTACTGGCAACCTGCTGTTTGTTTAGTACCTTCTCCATGTGGGTCCATCCTCTTGATTGTTTCTTGGAAAGATGTTAGGTGGTGGTTGTTAATATTGCCTGTCCAGATTTAATCTCCATTGTCATTCCTGGGTGTATTTGTTTTTGGAGACGACGTGGCAGTTGAGTTTCCATGTGGCTTTTTCCATGGCCGGTGGGTGCAGAGCTGATGGAACCAAATTACAGTTCCCAGAAGTAGACTCAAAAACATTAATGAGTATGGTCACATCAAGGTGTGAGTGCCACCATGCTCTCTCTTGCTCTCAGGGAAGGGCCATGGCTCAGTGGTAGGGTTGCGAGTTCTGGGTTGGGAAATTCCTGGAGATTTGGGAGATGGAGTCTGGGAAGGGTTTAGGGAGGGAAGGAACTTCAGTGGGGTAGAATGCCAGAGAGTCCACCCTCAAAAGCAGCCATTTTCTCTAAGGGAACTGATCTTGGTCAAGGTCACAACATCGACCCAGGCCCTAAGGACGCCAGGCTTGCCACCACCAGAGCCAGGGCATTTTCAGTGGTGGCTCCACACTGGTGGAATGAGCTCCCAGAAGACCTTTTACAGTTCCTCAGGGCCTGCAAGATGGAGCTCTTCCACCAGGCCTTCGATTAGGAGCCGCTACCAACAACAACTGAACTGTGGTAAGCAGTGTTCCCTCCGAGCTGAGTTAGTGTGAGCTAGCTCACAGTTTTTTAGCCTCCAGCTCACGCATTTTTGTCTTCGCTCAGGAAGGATGGCTCCAGAGCAAACTAACTCGGCGGGAGGGCGGGATAAAAGCTTAATAAATAAATAATAAATAACTTATGCAGTAGCCAAATCGCTCACTCACAACTTGAATGCCAGTAGCTCACAAAGTAGAATTTTTGCTCACAAGACTCCACAGCTTAGAGGGGGCATTGGTGGTAAGGCCCTCTGTGCCATCACCAACAGTCTGTGGTATACTGGATACCGACTCTGGCCATGCTGCCTTGTTGCCATCTTACCATGGCCTATTGGGATCACTGTGTAATGTTACAATGCCACCAGCACTTTATTTGTCGTGTACATGAGTTTTATGAAGTCTATTATCTGTGTTTTAAGGTGTTTTAACTTTTTAATGTAAGCCGCCCTGGCAGGCCCTGGCAGGCGGGATGTAAATCGAATTAAATAAATAAACAAATCTGGAGATCAATTCTAATAGCAGGAGATCTCCAAGTGCCACCTGGGAGTCGGCAACCCTACCGAGTGGTCGAGAACATGACTTGATCTCTGGCATCTCCAGGAAAAAGATCTCAGGTAGCAGGTGCTGGGGGAAAATTTGCTCCATCTGAGATTTGGGAGAGTAGCTGCCAATCAGCATACGTAACACTTAAGCAGGTCTAATTTGGTATAAGGCTGCTTCGTATATATTTGACATCATGAACTGGGAGAAAGAACTCAGAAAAAGACAAAAGCTCTTTTTTTATTTAATGCCCACCAAGAAAGCTCACAGAGACTAAGCCAGTCCTGAGCTGAGCCAATGGGCATTTGCCTACCATTACTGAGAAGCAAAAATGACCTCCAAAGAAGGCAGATGCTGTTATTGTGCGAGAAGAGGAGAAGAGAAGAGATTGGATTTATACCCCGCCCTTCACTACCCGAAGGAGTCTCAGAGTGGCTTACAAACTCCTTTCCCTTCCCCTCCCCACAACAGACACCCTGTGAGGTAGGCGGGGCTGAGAGAGCTCCACATCTCACCCAAGCATAGTGTCATGGTTAGGATGCTGGACTAGGAACTGGGAGAAACCGGTTCAGATCTCCCACACCATTATGGAAGCTCGTTGGGTGACCTTGGGCTGGTCAAGTCTCTCACAGCCTAACCTGCAGAACAAAGTTGAAGTCCAGTGGCACCTTTGAGACCAAGAAGTTTAAGTCTGGGTATAAGCCTCCACGTGCACACACACTTCAAAGCACACGAAAGCTTCTACTCAGAATTAAACGTTGTTGGTCTTAAAGGAGCCACCGGACTCAAACTCTGTTCTGCTGCTTCAGACCCACAGGGCTACCCACCTGAGCATAACCTGCGTCACGGGGCTGCCGTTGTGGGGATAAAATGGAGGAGGAGGAGGGATTATATAGTAAGCTGCTTGGCTCCCCACAAGGGGCAGAAGCAGGGTATAAATAAACGCTTGGTGAGAGCTCTTGAAAAGCGGGTCTCTCAACACCTGCCTGTTTTGAATGCCGGCAGCGGATCTGCTGCTGGGATCCTGCGGCCCAGTGGGGAGGGGCCGCTGTGTGTAAATCTCACCCTGCCTGTTCCTCTTTGTTACACCTCGACCAGCTCTATTGTCTGTTCCAGATGTTTTTGCTCCCCTGAAAACTCAGGCAGTGTGTAACATGGAGTCAGCCTTGCTATAATTAAGACACCACCCTGTTCCCATTAGAGTCACCAACAGCTGAAGCTGGGACTAAGGTTTCATATTAGATTTTACGACCTCTCCCATTTGTAAAGGGATCCGCTTTAAATACTCCTTGGGCTTGGCTGCCTGGAGTTGGTGGCTCGGGAGCCTTCGCCGCTGTGAAAACCCGCTGACAAGGATGGCGAAGGTGGCGGTTCCCTCGGGAGCCAATCCACAGGCTTTGCCGGCCAGTGAAGCCAGCATGAGAGACCGGCCTGCCAGCACCTGGAGGGAATTAGTGTCTTGTAAATAATAGACCCCTTTTTTTTGGTAGTCTGATAAGGGGCAATGTGTTAGCAATGTGGCGACCGGTTCAGAAAGGATTAAACCCACCCCTTTCTGTCGTACCAAGTCCAGAAGAATGTTCCGGAAAGGAAAGCGTAACGGGAGCAAGACAGCAATATGGCACCTGCGTTAAGAATTCTCAGGAATTTTTCTCAGAAGTCTTCAGTTTAAGTTGCCTGATGCTTATAGTGAAGAAGTCACAGGGTTTGTTCTTGTCAGTATCTACTGGAAGATGCATCTTCCCAATAACTGAGGCCAAAACTACCCTAGAAAATGCATGTGTGAACAGGCATATCCAGGTGGAGAATAAAAATCCCATGGAAACACCAGTCGTGAAAGCAGAGAGTCCGTCTCTCTGCATCCTGCGAGGATGAAGAGTAGCCACAAACCCTAACTCTGGAATGAGAATGGAATATATCATTCCTCAAGCACAATGGTGTATTTTGGCACTCTGTCACTGAGTGCAAGTTAGGCCGATAATACCAACCTTCTGTGAAAATTGGTAGTCTTTGGACATTGCTGGGTGAATTTTTGAAAAAAGTTTCATCCCATCCAAATCCTGATAAAGGGCCAGATCCCTCCAAATGTTTATAAGGTCGACTGCAGCACTGTCTTCTTTTGAAAGCCACATGTGCCTTGTCTCTGGTCTATTATGCATGCACAGTTTACTGCGGAGAGTCCAAGCAGTCAAGCCTTTAAGCTTCACTTCTGATTCTGTGCCTGCCCATATGCACCATTCTTTTTTTTCCCTCTGGTGTATTTATTCTGCAGGGCAGCCCAGACAGTATCGCTGTGCCTTCTCCCACCCCCCAGTTTAAACCAAGCTGAAGTGTCTGGGACTTTTCAAGTTTAGAAAAGAGACAGTTAAGGAGGACATGATAGAGGTTTCTAAATTTATTCATGGGGTGGAGAGAGTTGACAAAGAAATTTTTCTCCCTCTTCAAAAAGACTAGAACTCGAGGGCATTCTATGAAACTGATGGGCAGTAGGTTCAGGATGGACAAAAGGAAATACTACTTTACACAGAGAGTGATTAAAATGCAGAATTCACTGCCAGAGGATGTAGTGATGGCCACAGGAATAAACAGCTTTAAAAGGGATTAGATAGATTCATGGAGGATAGGTCTATCAGTGGCTACTAGCCACAGTGACTGAGGGGAACCTCCACCTTCAGAGGTAATAAGTCTCTGCATCGCAGAGCCAGGAGGCAACATTGGGGGAAGGCCTCAGCCTCTGTGCCCTGTTGTTGGCCCTCCAGAGGAACTGGTTGGCCACTGTGTGAGACAGGATGTGGGACTAGATGGACCAGTGGTCTGATCCAGCAGGGCTCCTCTTGAGTTCTTTTACAAATAAAATACAAAATGAGTCCCTTGGTGCCCAGAGGGCTACAGAGGTTAAACACTTAGTTCCGGTACATAAACTTCATATTCACTCAAACAAGCAGAAGAAATCCCGTCTACCTAACTTACGCTCTATTCATGTTCCATGGCCAGACTGGAGAAGGCCAAAACAAAACCAGTCTCATCTTCGAGATGACATCTCCTTAATGATTCCAATTCTGTAATCTGAAAGACACCAAGCACAGGAAGGAGGAAGGGTATTGCACTACATCGACTTTAGCTGAATCAAAACTGGTGAGTTTTCAGACTTGTTCATAGGGGATGGTTTCTTCCATGTTTATTTTCTCCTTTCTTCTTCTGCACAATTTTAGCTGCCAAGATTGCTTTATCAAAGAGGAGAATGGCATGGAGAGAGGGAGGGAATCTTTTAATGCTTTACTGTCCCGCTATTTCTCGCTGAAAAAGCCACACACCCCACTGCTTTTACTCCCACTAGAGGAACACGTATTTTTCTCCAGCAGTCATGGCCGGATCGCCCATTGGGCGAACTAGGCGCTCGCCTAGGGCGCCCCGGCCTCAGGGGCGCCAAATGGCGCCCCGCTCCCCCTCCAAAAGCCCCCCGCCGCCGCCCTAACCGGGCGCCCCGCCGCAAAAGCGCCCGGCTAGGGCGCAAGTCGCCCTCCCCCTCCTCCGTGGGGGGGGAGGAGGGGGGGAGGAGGAAGTAACCGGCGGCGGCCAGCAGGAACCCCTGCTGCCGCCGCCACGGAAAAGCGCCCACCGAGGGCGCAAGTTGCCCTCCCCTCCTCCCTGGGGGCATGGCGCGCCAACTGCAGGGGCGCCAAACCGTGCCCGGCCCCTCCCAGAAAAAGCCCCCCCGCTTCCCCGAGCGCCCCGCCGGGGCTCAGGAGGCGGCAGGCGGCAGCGGAGGTTGCCCGCCCTCTCCCCAAAGCCGGGGGGAGAGGAGGCAGGGGCGGAGGAGCGGCTTCTCTCCCCCCCCAGCCGCGCCGCCGCTGGGAGGGAAGGGGCGGGAGTTCCAAGCCCGCCCGTTCCCGGCTCTCCCCGGGCCCCGCGCAGCGGCGCGGGGGCTGGGAGAGCCGCGCCGCCCTGTTCCCAGCTCTCCCCGGGCGCCTTGCACTTGCGAGGGGCCCGGGAGAGCCGCGCTGCCCCTTCCCCGGCTCTCTCCGGGCGCCTCGCAGTTGCGAGGGGGCCGGGAGAGCTGCTCCGCCCCGTTCCTGGCTCTCCCCGGGCGCCTTGCACTTGCGAGGGGCCCGGGAGAGCTACGCCGCCCTTCCCTGGCTCTCTCCGGGCGCCCGGCAGCTGCGAGGGGCCCGGGAGAGCCGCGCCGCCCCTTCCCTGGCTCTCTCCGGGCGCCCGGCAGCTGCGAGGGGCCCGGGAGAGCCGCGCCGCCCCTTCCCCGGCTCTCCCCGGGCACCTGGCAGCTGCGAGGGGCCTGGGAGAGCCGCGCCGCCCCGTTCCCGGCTCTCCCCGGGCCCCTCGCAGCTGCGCGAGGCGCCCAGGACAAGGCTGGGCCCTCTCCAGGCCCCACCGGGAGGTTGGCATCCCGGTGGGGTGGGCGCCCCAGGCTGTCCTGCCTAGGGCGCCCAGACACCTGGGGCCGGCCCTGCCAGCAGTGGTGAAGGTAGCCCAGGCTGTAGGGTTACCAGGGCCCAGGAACCTGAGGAGGTGGCTGTTGGTGACAGCATAACGTCACTTTGGGGGGAATCCTGGAAGCGGTATCTGTTGGGGTTTGCAAGTTCTCTCCCTGAAGTCATGGAAGAACTTATATGTTTGCTTAAGCATGCTGATATCCAAGCTATTTAGTTAGAGACCCAATGATAGACCATGCACGTAGTTGCCGCCAGAGCAAAGGTGTTAAAATGAATAATTTGTTAGGTATCGGATTCTCCAATTGGGTCACCAGTAGATCCGAAGATGTCCTGGGGTGGAGACTTAGAAAGTTTATGGCTCTTTGTTCTAACTCCTAGGGCTAGTACATGTGGTTTAGACTTTAGAGAGTCAAGATGTAGGTTAGTACAGTCAGAGAGGATGTTACTCCTTTGTTTTGTTTCTAGTATTTCCCAGTTTAACCCTCCCTCATTAGTAAAGTTTCTTGTTTAAAAGCTAATATAAGTGTTCTTCCGCGTTTATTAACTCTGCTTTTTACAATGAAATCCCTCACAGTATCATACCTCTCTAGGAATTCGTGGTTCCTAGAAGGGACTGACATCACTTCTGGGTTTTCCCTGGAAGTGATGTCACGCCATCAGCCTGACGGTCTTTATTCCCCCTCGCTGCTGCTGCTGCTGACAAGCAGAGTCAGATGAGGAACAAAACATTACCCTCTCACCTTTGGAGCAAAGCCTTTACAGATAGTTGGTCCTGCCTGCCATGTACGCAGGAAGCTCCAGTGCTAGAGTGGCTGGACTAAGACCCAAAGACAATAGGAGTGAAGGAACTTGCTTTTTAAGTGGACAGGGCCCTGGTTTAGATGAAGACCATGGTGTTGAGGTAGAACAGGCTTCAGCCTATCATCCTCCCTGGGTGCCATTTTCCTGGCTTGTAATGGCCCCAGGGGCAATATTTACCCTTGGGGGGCGGGCTGTACATGTAGCCCGTCAGTACAAATTGTACCAGCGGTTGAGGCCTAAGCTTCAACAGCACAGCCTCGAAGGCCAAGCTGCTACACCGGCTCCCTGAACAGTTGCAGATTCAGCCTCCACCCTTGGGTGAACTCTTCACATCCCAAATGGGGAAGCCAGAGAGCATGAAGTTCTCCTGGATCAGGGAAAGCTTTGGAGAGGGAGGGGGAGACCTTGTCAGAAGCAGCGAAGACATCCCGACTTTCCATTACGAGGAATGGCTTTGAAGCTGACAGTAAGGTAATTATGAGAGCAATCAGCACGGGGACGTTTGCGGGACTTAATTAGGGTTTGCAGAGGGCGTGGATCTTCCGAGCATGAAACTGCTACATAGGTATCATGGGGTTGTTATTACTGCCGGGCAGTGATCAAAGGGGCAGAACTGGGAGTTTAGATAAGCAGCCTAGAGCTGTTTCTCTAAGGATCAGCTGAACCTTCTGGGTCTAGACATTCAGGCGGGGAGTCCCCGGAGAAGAGAACAAGCCACCTTGAGTTATAAAATCTCAGACCCCTCTGGAAGCACCGTTTTGGGTGGTACCAAGACAAAGAACATCGTTGACTTACCATTGTAAGGCACACGGAAGGCCTTGTGTTCTGGTGACTCAGGGAAAATGAAGGGCACAGGCTTCCCTTGGGAGTGGAACAGGCTTCCTCGGGAGGTGAAAACCTTCTTTGGAGGTTTTAAAGCAGAGGCTAGATGGCCGTCTGACAGCAATGCTGATTCTGTGAATTTAGGCAGATCGTGAGAGGGAGGGCAGGGAGGGATGAGCCAGGGCTCCGGTCTCGTGGCCCTTTCTTACATGCCCAGGTCATGCCAAATCACCATTTGGGGGTCAGGAAGGAATTTTCCTCCAGGCCAGATTGGCCCAGGAATCCTGGAGGCCTTTTGCCTTCCTCTGGGCATGGAGCAGGGGGTCACAGGAGGGGGGGATGGGGGGAGATAGTTGTGAATTTCCTGCATTGTGCCAGGGGTTGGACTAGATGACCTTTGAGGTCCTTTCCAGCACTATGTTTCTGTTTCTATGTTTATTATATAGCCAACATATAACCTGGTTAGTTTATGCTAATTGAGCAGGTTTGGCAAACAAAGCTTCTTCTGAATAGCTTATTTTGCTTCCACTAGCCACGGGTCGGAGTGAAAGGCACCATCTCTGTATATAACCCAGGATCAGAGTGGTCAAACCCTAGAGCCATCCTGCCAAAGGGAACTGCTCTGCCTGGACTGCACCAGGATGGTGTTTGTTTCCCAGGCTGCCCTGGTCTCTGCTTCCAACTGACTACAATTCCCAGGCTTCTTTGGGGAATGCCTGGACAATTAAAATGGCTTCTCATTCCCACCAGATTAAATTTGCCCTAATCCTGGTGTCTGTGTGTAAAGGGCTATTATGTCACAGCCAATTCATGGCAACCCCAGACGGTTTTCAGGACAAGAGACTTGCCAGTATGACGGCTGTTTCCACAAAGCAAGGATTCTCTATTTCACATTCATTGGAGCTGTGGACGCATTGACAATTAAGTATTCCAATTTTTTTTTTAACAAAGTTGTCGCTATAGAGCCGCGGTGGCTCAGAGGTTAAGATGCTGAGCTGCAGACCGGAAGGTCTCTAGTCCAGCAGTTTGTGACCTCAGTGCTGTGTGACAGAGTGCGTGCCCATCTCTGGCCCCAGCTCCTGCCAGCCTAGCAGTTTGAAGGTAAGAAATTGCAAATAGATAAACAGGTACCACTTTGGTGGGAAGGTAACAGTGTTCCATGCACCTCGGAGTTTAGCCATGCCGGCCACATGACCACGGAGAAGTCTTTGGACAGCACTGGCTCTTCGGCTTGGAAATGGAGATCAGTACCGCAACCCTAGAGTCAGATTCGACTGGCTGTGGAGCAAGGGAAACCTTTACCTATAGTGCTATAGTGTTACAAAAATTGCCATTTGAAAAAAAAGGCCTCTAAAACAGCTTCCAGTGGGCACAATGGGGAAAACAGTGGTTGTAACGGGATGATGGAAGAAGACTGGTGCCCGTGTGGGAAGACACACCTTCCCACTGTACTCACGTGCCTGGAGTTTATTGTTTCACAAAGATCATAGGGCCAGTTTACGAACCTAAAGCCTCTCCTTCCCTGTCGCAGCATCCCTGATCCAAGTGGAGCAACTACAAGTCAGGTCAAGCACCTGTGACCCAACTCGAGTTGCACGTATCATGTCTTTTGGCCCACAGGAAACCCAGTTTGAGAAAGAGCATGCCGAGGACGGGCAAAGCCTAGAAAGTGGATGACTAGAGGAGGATGTTGCTCGGATGCAGAGAAAAACAGTGCTCCCGTCTGGAAGCAAAGACTGGGGGAAAACATCCATCAGATATTTCAAAGGGCTTTGCAATTTTTGGATGAAAAGCAGACTTTGGAAAGTCTGGAAACCAAAAAGGATAAATCCTTGCTCTGGCATTTTGCTCAGTTCCAGGGAATGAGGTTGCCAGTCTCCAGGTGGGGGCTGGAGGCTTCCTGGGATTACAACAAAGATCAATTCATCTGGAGAAAATGGCCACTTTGGAAGGCAGAGTCTAAGAACATAAGAGAACGTAAGAGAAGCCAATGTTGAATCAGGCCAATGGCCCATCTAGTCCCATACTCTGTCACACAGCGGCCAAAATATACCAGGTGCCATCAGGCGGTCCAGCAGTGGGGCCAGGACACTAGAAGCTCTCCCACTGCTACCCCTCCAGCACCAAGGATAGAGTGCATCACCTGCCCCAGACTGAGAGTTCCCATCTATACCCTTTGGCTAATAGCCACTGATGGACTTCTGCTCCATATGGTCAATTTCACACCGGGAGCCACGGGGCTGCATTTGACCCGCGGCTTCTCCCGATTTCCTCCGCAGTTTCGTGATCCTCAAAAAACAGGATCACAAAACTGCGGGGAAAATCGGGCAAAGCCGCGGGTCAAAATGCAGCCCCACGGCTTCGGGTGAAATTGACCAATAGTATTGGGGCAAATGGTGGCGCAACATTGAGGCAGCTCTAGTGCGAAATCAGCCTATGTTTATCTAATTCCCTCTTGAAACTGTCCATGCTTGTAGCTGCCACCACCTTCTGCGGCAGTGAATTCCATATGTTAATCACTCTTTGGGTGAAGAAGTACTTCCTTTTATCTGTTCTAACCTGACTGCTCAGCAATTTCATGGAGTGCCCAGGAGTTCTTGTATTGTGAGAAAGGGAGGAAACTACTTCTTTCTCAACCTGCTCAATCCCATGCATAATCTTATAAACCTCGATCATGTCACCTCTCAGCCGTCGTTTCTCCAAGCTAAAGAGCCCCAAGCAATTTAACCTTTCTTCATAGGGAAGGTGTTCCAACTCTTTTATCATTCTAGTTGCCCTTCTCTGCACTTTTTCCAATGCTATAATATCCTTTTTGAGTTGTGGCGACCAGAACTGTACACAGTATTCCAAATGAGGTCGCACCAATGATTTATACAGGGGCATTATGATACTGGCTGATTTGTCTTCAATTCCCTTCCTAATAATCCCCAGCACAGTCTATGGCATTATACCCCATTAAAGTCCCTCCCCTCCCCAAACCCTGCCCTCCTCAGGCTCCACCCCCAGGTATTTCCCAACCCAGAGTTGGCAACCCTCTGGAATTACACTCAGAAGAGTCTCTGGCGCAGCTACGCTATGCGAAGCTTGTTTTGTTCAGCAAGTCGTTACCAGGAAGTGGAGGCAGGAAGCCGCCACTTGGCCCAATGAGCCTGGCCCCTTCAGGGTTATCTGCAGCCCACCTCCTTGCTTTGTCCTCGGGCCTCACAAATCTTTCTCCCCTCCTCATAAAAGTGTCGTTCTGTCTCTTTGGGCCATTCAAGTTATTTGTTTAAGCGGCCGATCTTGGCAAGAGTTTCCCTCTTAAGCATTTCGACTTAAGCCGGTCTTGTTGAGGCCTCCAGTTTTACCTCCCAGGCGGCTCCCAGTTGTTCCACAAAAAAGGGGGCCGTGAGTTGGACGCACAAGGAACGGGATGATGGATGGTCAGATAAGGAAAGCTTAAAGGGAAGGCTCGAAAGAGGAAGGCAGCAGCCACAGTTCCCCCCTCCCTCCCTTCATTTCAGATTTCCTAATTTCAAGTATGGATTTTCAAATCTTCCCAGTGCTCTTATTTTAATTTTTCTCTACATTCAGTATCTTTCCCCAACAAAGCCATCCTTTTTGTGCAAGTTATCAGCACCAAGAGCATTTTCTGGGCAACTGTGGGAAAGGATTCAGGGAAGCAGCAGAAAAATGTTTGAGTCCACTGGCACCTGTAAGACTAACAAACTTTTTTTCAAGGTATAAGCTTTCGTGTGCAACCATGCAAGCCAGTTTGGTGTAGTGGGTAAGTGTGCAGACTCTAATCTGGGAGAACCGGGTTTGATTCCCCACTCCTCCACTTGCGCCTGGTTGGATGACCTTGGGCAAGCCATAGTTCTGTCAGAGCTGTCCTTGAAAAAGAGCAGTTTCTGTCAGAGCTCTCTCAGCCCCACCTACCCCGGAGGAGATCAGGGCCCTGCGGGACCTTATGCAGTTCCGCAGGGCCTGTAAAACAGAGCTCTTCCGCCAGGCTTTTGAGTAGGGGCTGCCACCGCTATGACATCGCTATGATACCACCAGCGTATAGCCACTAGAGGCACTCTGGCCCTGGCATGGGGCTCTTAGTTGTATATGGGCACCACTGGAGTAACGCCAACTGGGTGTTTTAGTGTGATTGTGTGGTGCCTACTCTGTAATGGCTTTTTCCTGTGTTATTGTTGTTTTACCGTTAGCTGACATGGAGTTTTATGGTTATTTATTCATGGTTGTTTTATGTTTTATCTGGTCGTATGGCACTGTCGCCCTTGTTCGCCGCCCTGAGCCCTTGTGGAAGGGCGGCATATAAATCGATAATAATAATAATAATAATAATAATAATAATAATAATAATAATAATAATAATAATAATACCACCACCTCACAGGGTGTCTGTTGTGGGGAGGGGAAGGGAAGGGAGTTTGTAAGCCACACTGAGACTCCAAGTGAAGGGTGGGGTATAAATCCAATCTCCTCCTCCTCCTCCTTCTTCCCAGAATTAAATTTTGTTGGTCTTAAAGGTACCATTGGGCTCAAAAAAATCAAAATTAAACATGCATGTGTTAACATTCCTGACCAGGATAGCCTGATCTCATCAAATCTCAGAAGTTAAGGAACAGGATGATGGATGGTCAGATAAGAAAAGCTTAAAGGAGGGGAGACCTCCAAGGAATACCAGGATTGTTGCGTGGAGCCAGGCAGTGGCCGGCAAACCATCTCGGAAGGTCTCTTGCCTTGAAAATCGTACGGGGTCAGCTGAACCTATAACTCAGCTGTGACTTGACAACAACAACAACAACAAAAAGTTAACATTCATATTTCAAACATCTCACAAAGGTGGCCTGCTCATCAAATTTGTTTGTTAGCCACTCTGGTGCTGCAGCATTTCTGTGTTCAAGGGAAGACTTGCAGTTCGTCTAGTGCTGGAGATGTTGTGCAATGAAGCTTGAGAAGGTTTCTGTATTAAGGAACACATAATTTGGGATTTGCAACGGTTAAAACCCATCAGGGAAAGTGTCAAGGTTCACTAGCAGAGAACTTGCTTTCTGGACAGAAGGCTGCTGGTTTAATCCCGTTAAGGGGATTCGTAGACACATCTGCCTGGGACCTTGGAAAGCAGTTGCTGGTCAGAGGAGACAGTACTCTAACCTCTGCATAAGTAGGGTTGCCAGCTCTGGGTTGGGAAATATCTGGAGATTTGGGGGATGGAGTCTGCAGAGGGCGGGGTTTGGGGAGGGGAGGGACTTCAGTGGCCTATACTGCCATAGAGTCCACCTTTCAAAGCTGCCATTTTCTCCAGGGGAACTGGTTTCTGTCGCCTGGAGATCATTTGTAATCCCAGGAAATCTCCAGCCCCCACCTGGAGGTTGGCAACCCTACTGCAGCTTTGTCTGTCAGCTTCAGCATCCATAAGCCAGGCCCTGTTCGGTAGTCATAATGTTATGAGAGGCACAAAACTGGTGAAACTCCAGGGCCGCTGGTTCCCTGCCGGCAGATGTTGCATTAGGAAAAAGATATGTGCGCTCATTTATTCCTTAGCAACACAAATCTCCTTGTATTTTCCCATCTTTGGAACTTATGCCCCAGATCAACGTGCAGTGACATTCTGCCAGCGTGGATGATTAAGGAATTTGCATCTTTAAAAATTGCTGGATCCCATTTCCCCCTTGAAATGCTGCCGTCTAGAAAATAAAAAAAGATAATCCGGCGGGCCCTGGGGGACGTCAGTCGCTGATCCCTTGTTATGTAGCCCAGAAGCTGAGCTACAAAAGGCCACGGCTCGAGATGGTTTGTCGTCGTGTTCTTGGAACAAGTCCGTGGAAGGCGTCCTTCATGCCGACATCGCAAGATATCTGTTTGTAGGAGGGTCAATTCCCTTTAGAAACCTGCTTTGATACGTTGGGTGGTCAAGTCAATTTCTGTCCTGACTCAAAGATTTATCAAGCAGAGCTACATTTGAGTCAATGTGCAGCCAGCTAGCTGTTGTAAAGTATTTATGGGACATTTTATCCTCTTTGTTTTTCCCAACAACCCCAAAATCAGGCCTGTAGCTACAGTTGGGCATTTCGGGGGCCCACCCCCTTAATTAAAAGCCCTGCCCCACAAATAGCCATGTCAGAAACCTTATTGTTGAGGAGAGACCCCCACTGCCAAATTTGCATGTTTCCCAAAGGCTCATGGGAATGCTTTTGAAAGACTCACCATGACCTAGGTGGTATATAGCAGGACTGGGCTGGCAGAAAGGCGGATTGTTGGAGATGTATTGAAGGTGCCATTCTTAAGTGTCCTTTTAAGCTTTCTTGCCTTGTGGAAGGGAACTCAAAAGGCATTTAAATGCCTTCTGAAGGCAATTAAATGTCCTCTGAGCTGTTTTTTCCCTAGGAACTGATGCGCTTGCTGCCCTGTCCTTTGAAAGGAAGGGTTAGAAACTGTCTCGGGCCTCCCCCTTTAAAGATAGGCATTCAGATTAATTGAATTAACTGTAATTTAACTGCACCATTAAAAATGTAAATGCCCCCCAAACAAAAAAAATCCTGGCTATGGGCCTGCCCAAAATGTGCATAATCCCCCCGCTTGCACAAAATACAGTCAGTTGCATGTTAGAATTAATTCTGCTGCTTGCCTCTAATATGTAAAAGATGCCATCTATTGCATTAGACTGTTGGTCCATCTAGCAGAGTCCATTCTCTGCAAGGGTTCCCCAGAGTCTTGGGCAGGGACCTTTCCCCACACCTGCTACCTGAGATCCTTTTAACTGGAGATGCTACGGAGTGAACCTGGGACCTCCTGCATGCAAAGCATGTGCTCTACGATTGAACTATGGCCTCAGCCCAAATATCCAGCACAAGCCTACTTGGCGCGACTGTTTGCAAGCTTAGGAAAATATGTCAGGTACCCCGCTCAGCTGGCAGATGGAATTCAGTTACCCCAGCGGGAACCAACTTAACGGAAATATACCTCCCCACCGATCTCTCTGAATCAACAGCGCTCTATTTGCAGTAGTGTGCAATAATATTGACTCGAGATTTGCATGGAAAGGTAATTCCTATTTCATACGGCTAGATAATTTCCCAATAGGTCTTTCTTTTTTAATGTCCTCCTGAGGATGTAAACGCACATTGACTTTGATGATAACAAAAATAAGCCTCCCCACAGTCCCTTTGTCCTGTCTTTTTGATCAGATAAACTGCAACTCCTAACAGGCAGAGAGGATTATCTCCGGTTGACTTTATTTCTTATGATGCAGCATCGAGCAAAAGCCCTGGGGCCAAAATGTTTCAAGACTGAGGGGTTAGCAGATGAAACGCTTGTCCGAGTGAACATGTTGGATGCTACAAGGTGAGTATTAGCATGAAACCACTGCAGGGGGGAAGAAGTCACATACCCCTCTTTCAAAAGAACAAATTTATTAGTGGCAGCATGCTGAAAGAGCCCCGTCAACCAAAAGCAGCAGTAAAATGTAGTAAAATACAACAATGTCCTAACAGAGTAGCAAAATATTGTTAAGGCAGCATTTCCCAAAGCCCTCTGAGATGGACCAGTCCTTAAATTATGACCAAAAGCCAAAATACACTGGGCCAACTTTGCCTCTAGATGTACAGAGATCCACAATTTGGGGTAGAAGTTGAAAAAGCCTGATCAATCGTGTTCCCACTGGGCTCTCATCTAATAATGCAAGCTCTCGTAACAGATCTTCAGTCTGAATCCAGTTCATATAGGTTGAGGTGGTACATTGGTACTGTAGACCCAAGCCTTGAAGTTGCGTCACACTGAATCATTGGACCACCTGGCTTAGCATTGTCTTCACTGGCAGTAGCTTTCCAAGGACTCTAAGGCTGAGGACAGACTGGCAGTTTGCAGCGGGAGCCAGTCGTGGCAAAAAAGCCCCGGAATAAACTGGTCACACGGGGCCGACAGATGCGGGAGCATACCAGGAGGAGGCATGCGGGATCGTTCAGACTGCTGGCCTGGAGGCGTGGCTGTAAACGGCTTTTTCCTCTATGTGTGCATGGGTGCTTATGTGCTCATGCGCATAAGCGCATCTGGCCGATTTGGGGTGGATCCGTTGCACCAGCTCCGCATTGGGTGGTAGAGGGGAGCACAGCCAATCCGATTGCTGCTGCCTTATGCACAGAAACACCCGGTGCACGCTATAGAAGCACGTTACTCCCGGCTTTTCGGCTTCACGTTCACACTTCCGGGAAGGGGAATAACGTGGGATAAAGGCACTCTCCGGGATTTGCTATTACTTTTGTCAGGTATCTTTTTAACGTGGGAATGAAGCGGAACAACACGGGTTGCCTACGGGTGGAGAACACCAAGCAGATGTGCCTGTGTGAACGCCCCCTTTAATCCGCTTGGGAAACGTGGCTATAGCAGGGCAAATTGCCAGTCTGAACTCAGCCTAACAGAGTCTCAGCATCTGCTACCTAACTGGAGATGCTAAGGGTGGGACCTGGGACCTTCTGCATACACAACTGAGCCACAGCCTTTCCCTATGTCTGTAAGAACATGTGAAACAGCATTATACAGTCAGGCCATTGGTCCATCTAGAGTCCACACTGACTGGCGGGAGCACTTCCGGGCCCCTGTCAAAGAAAAGTCTTTCCTAACACTGGCCATAAGAGATACCAAGGATTGAACCTGGGGCAAAAGCATGTACTCTGCCACTGAGCCATAGCATGTTGTGTATCTTAGCCTGGCTACCTGAGATCTTTTAACTGGAAATGCCAGGGACTGAACCCAAGAGGGACCTTCTACATGTGCTTTGCCACCAAACTGTACCCAAGGTTATACCAAATTCCCACTAAGGGTCTCAAGAACTCCGACCAAGCTATAATCAAAGCTATACCAAATTCCCACTGAGGGATTCAAGACCCACAACCAAAATATAACCAAATTCCTACTGATGGTCGCAAGAACTACTACCAAAATATAACTAAAGCCTACACCATAGTCCCTCTGAAGGTCTCAAGTAGGGATGGGCACAAATCAGAAAATGGAGGTTCATCCTGGTTCATGGTTCATGAAACCCCATGAACCATGAACCTTCATGAACCTTTCCATTTACCAAAGCGGTTCATTTTGTGAGATTCGTGATGCAATAGAACGGCCGCCCTGCAGGCTAGAGACACCAAACTCACAGCAAGTCTCCAGATGATTCTCCTCTTCTACCAAAGGGTGATCACCCCCTTTTCCTTCCAACCCTGCGATCCTAGACTTCCAGGCCTCCTGGGGTCCCCCTTTTTGCCCTGGCCTCATCTTCCGCCCTCCCTCTGACTATCCCATGGGCCAGTTTTCCCAAGTTCCCACTGCTTCTGTTAGAAGGAGATCATCTTCCTCTTTCTCCCCCAAGCCTCAGATCTCAGCCTCCTCTCTCTCCTGCGCCGCAGCCGTGCACCCTTCCTCCACCTCTCCCTCATCTCCTTCCACCTCCAACCCGGGCTCTTTCATGCTTTCCTCCGCACCCCCAGGTCCCACAAGATCCACTTTTGTTTGATGTTTGGAGGGCCACTATTGGTGTTTCCAGGGCTGCAGAAGGGCTGCGGAAGCCCATCTCCCTGTTACTTTGATGATTGATTGGTGCCAGCATGTCCACTGCACAAACCACCAACATAAACTGCGCAAACCTCTAAAAACCATGGAGGTTTGTGGGAGATTCATTGCAGGTGTGATTGCACGACCCTTGGTTTGTGACGAGGTCCATGCCCATCCCCAGCCTCAAGACCTACAACCAAGCTATAACTGCCACCAAGCTGTAACCAAATTCACACTGAAGATCTCAAGCAGAGAGAGAAGAGGACCCCAAACCACTGCTTGTCTGCCAAAGTGCCAGCACTTCCAAGCATCACTTCCCCCACCTTTTGCAGTTGTCTCTCACTCCCTTCGGTACCCAGATCAACAGTTGGAGCTCCCAGAGCTTAAGCCATGGTTTGCTTTCCTTCTTATCAGAAACGTTAGACCACAGAAGAGGTAAGTGTTATTAACAATAACATAGTACCAGTGCTCCAGTCAGATAGCAGGGCAAGATAGGGGGCCTTATCTTATCAGCTTGTTTAAATTGGCTCACCAGGTGGCCGCTATAATTTTCTGATAGCAATATAAACACTGTTATTGTCCTGCTTTTCACCAGCCTCTTGACTTAATAAGGTTGCCTTTGCTCTCCTCCATCAAGTGGGTTTTCCATCCCAAGGGCCCTTTTAATTTTTTTGCTTCCCTGTTTCTTTGTCTTCCCTCTTTGGCTTGTTTTTACTCTGCCGGTCACAATGCTGTTTGATTAGCAGTGACAGGCCTTTGCCCACAATTTCTGTTTTCCTGTGAGAAGAGTTACTCTGTTTTAATGGCTCGTGGCTTGGTTGGAGCCCAAACCTCCTAAAACAAACCTTATAATTGGGCCAATGTGAAAGGCAGATACAGTTTTTAGAAACCATTTTGCTGTAGTGAATGGAGTAGAGCAACAATGCTTTGTAACCGGTCAGACAGGGCTATGTGATTCATTGAAGGTGAGTCACAAAGACAGTTGAGAATGAGGATAAGGTTTGCGGATCAGTCGCATGGGAAATCCCATCCAGTCAGGGATCACATAGTGAGCAGTGCTATAACTCCTCATGGGTCCCGGTCACACAAGTGGAATACTGCGCTGCTGAAGGGAGGCAAATTAGAGCCGGAGCAAAAAGATGCATGGTAGCGCGATCAGACGGGTCCCCGAGATGCCGCGCAGATGCTGATAGTCGGTGATCACACAGCGATGTTAAAGTGCATCAAAGGGTTTCGCTTTCGCATTTTTGTGCAAGCACAATCTAACTGTGAAGGCTTGGAAAAAACGCATCCGATGCAACAGGACACATGTGCGTGCCAGATGTGCTGGATTAACTCCGCTTCCACAAACCAATGCTCATCTGCAACCCGTGTTTTCTGGTTGCTGCTACCCTTTTGCTGGTACTTTTTAAATCTGCTTCTTTGGGCCAACGGTACGGGTTGGTGACAGGTGCGCTACACTTCCCAGATGTTGCCGTATAATCGTGCCTGTTTGATACGCCCTCAACCTGTCCGTTTCACGGGGCAAATCCTCCCATGTGACTGGGGCCATGGACTGCCTTCCTAAATGGAGTCTCGCCCTTCTAAGTCAATTGACTTCAATGTGCTTAGAAGAGTGTAACACTGCAAGCCTCCTGAAGCAGACCTTAAATGGGGGGCAAAGTTGAAAATGGTGTACACTTTTCTGAACACTTTCAGTAGCGCTGAAAAGTGCGCCTTTTAGGTGACTTTAAGAGGAAGGGTAATTCACCTAGCCAGGAATTGGCTTGATGTGTTTTAGTGACATCATCATGTAGCCAAATCTGATTGGTTATGTAACCTCAAGAGTCCAACCCATTCACTATGTGATCCCTGACTGGCTGGGATTTCCTGTTTGACTTGTCCAGAAAGCATCATCCTCATTCTCCACTAGCTTTACTGCTTGCCTTCAGTGTGATCGCATGTCATCCCATTCACCACATAATCCCTGATAGGCTGATATAATCCATGTGGCTGTCTCAGGAAGAAGAGGACGGAGTAATTAGAAGTAAACAAAATGGTGGTGAAGGAACAATGGGTAGGAGAACGAAAGAGAGTGAAAAGGGATTCCTTTTAAAAAAGTGAACAACGGTGCAGTTTACTTTTCTTACATGAACATTAAAACCAACTTGGTGCAGCCCTTCTTGACACAGTGCAAGGTTCCACACTCACCCTGTGTCGGATTGTGAGCCAACACACCACGCTGCAACCAGCCAGCTCCGTGAACCAGTCATTTAGCAGTCATCGGCTACCAGTGCGAGGGGTTGTAATGCTTAAACAAACCTGCCTTATACCCTGGTATCCCCTAATTTCAAGGGGATTACTGTTCTTCAACAGTCAAAAACGACTGCGCCCTGTTTTACAGCCACACCAGCTGTGTGGTAATGCAACAAAGCTGCCAGTCAAAGCCACCCAAAGGGCCCGCTTTGAAAAACACTGTTCAGATTGGGGCACTTGTCGGACATGGAGCCCTGGAAAGGGGTCGACTCACACTGCATAGCAGAAAGATCGGCTTTTGTGACCTCGGTGCCGGATGCCCAGAAGAGTGGGGTGTTGGGACTTGTTTTCTCCTTGTCTCCTCTTTGATGTGCGTGGCCCACGTCTTCCTCATAAGGCTGCAACCTGGTTGCAGAAATACCTTATTCCCTCAACTCTGCAATGTTTGAGCACCACCCCCTGCAAATCTTGTTCTTCCTAATTTCTTTCCAAGAAGGATAACTTCCAGTCTCTGAGAACCAAAAAAAGTAGGTAAAGTAGATTGTGTGTCGGGGGAGGGCAGTCAGCTTCTCCTTCCTGCCTACCCCGTTGGACTTCAAACTACCCCCTCCCTTATAAATTACATTTAGTCAGCAACAACCCTGCTTTGATAGACGGGTCTGTTATTTTGGACAACTCTGGCCTGCAAGGTCATTCAAGCTTCCCTTTCAGGATTGCCTATTTTCAGACAACCTCATAATAGGTTTCTTGGGCTGTGTCATTTCCTTAATTGCTCTCTCAATACCTGTTCTCAAAAATATGCTATTGGTGAATGTTTCAGCCAGTTCTGATGATTCAACTACAACGAGTGTACCCAACAGAAATATATTACAGCTGGTTGGCCACTGTGTGGACACAGTGTTAGACTTGATGGGCTCTTGGTCTGATCTATCATGGATCATCTTATGTTCTTTATTACTGTTAGACTCCATCCAGATGTGATCAGAGGATCGGCGGGGATGTGGACCATGTTCCCTGGAGAGCGTAGACCAGGGATGGGCAAGCTTGCTCAACGTAAGAGCCACATAGAATAAATTTCAGATGGTTGAGAGCCGCAAGACATGGACAAATATTACATGCACGTTTTTATTTAGAAAATATGCAGATTTGCTTTTTATTACCATTAAATGAGACTGCCAAAAATAAAAACAAAAAGGGTAAAAACAGATATTGATAATGATATTTATTTGTCCAATGATATTTATTTGTCTAAGAGAGAGAGAAAGAGGGGGAGGTGGAAAGAAAGAATGAAAGAGGTGGAAAGAAAGACAGAGAGAGAAACCAAGAAAGCAAATAGATGGGAGGGAGGGAGGAAGGGATCAAATGCATGCCTCCCCTTCACTTCCCCAGCTGTCCTGCTGGGAGCCACACAATATGTGTGAAAGAGCCGCATGTGGCTCCTGAGCCTCAGTTTGCCCACCCCTGGCGTAGACAAATGAAACAGAAAAGTCTGGTATGCTGAAGTAAGGGTTAGGATTTTATGCCTCTCTCCTCTCTTTGCTATTAAAAATAGGCCTCCACCCATTGCTTTGCACATGAACGGGAGGAAACGGGACTAAATCCAAGTGGATTCCCTCCGCTGCTTGACCTTTCAAATTGCAAGATCTGCCATAGCTGCAAAAAACCCAAAAAAATCAGCATGACATGTATTTATAGCAGCTATATAATTTGTTTGTTTACATTCTTTATAGTCCGCCTTTCACATAAGGACTTAAAGACGGATTACACAGAGTGAGTCAAAACAGTCAACAAAATGGGACACTCGATAACCAGTGCATTAGGATATTAGAAGTCTGGAGCTGCCAGAAAGAACTAATGCACAGCATAAATATTTCACATGACACATTCAGCAGTACAGAAATTATACGATAGGATCCCGCTTACAATGAGCTATACCCACTTTGTGTTTTAACAGTGGGTTTTAACAGATGGGGCTTCAAACATGAGGAGCCCCTGTGTGCATTTTGGCTTGCTTGTTTTTAACATTCCCATTGTTGTCTTTATTTAATCCTCAGCTTCTGTCTACATGCAAAGATGGTGAAATCTTGTAATCACTTAATTACAGGAATAACAAAGCATGGATTGAGTGACAACGTAGTAGCGCGGCATCACCCAGCAATTACATTTTTGCATCCAGTTATTTATCCCTTTCAGCCTATGTGGGATCAGATATCTTTGGAATGGTACAATAAAACAATTTTCCTTCAGATTCAGGCAGATCGTATCAGTAGCAACTTGACTCCGAATCTACTGGCTCTGTTGAAGCGGTGAGTAACGGAAAGGCTACCCAGAACCCTCCCCGCAGAAGCAATGCCAGGGTTATTTTTTGAAAAGTGTGTTTAGTTTTTTAAAAAACAAATCTCCTGCAGCAGAGCACACAATTAAGCCAACGGTAGCTTATCAGTTTTTGATCTTCAAGAAGGCGTCTTCTCTGTGTTCTGTACTAGGCAGAGAGTTGTTAGAGAGTAATCCGTAGCTCGCTCCTACATATTTGGAGCAAAGGACATCCAGTGCAAATCAAAGAGCATGCTTTTAAAAGAAAGTAGCCTTGGGGGGTATTTTGCAGGAGAGAAGCAATGGGGGAGAGGAAGCGCTTAACCCTTTCACTGGCCACAGCTTATTTGCTACAACACCCCTAAACGTTTTTCTTCCTGTGGAGGGAAAGTTGACAAAACAGTTTGGTGTAGTGGTTAAGGGCAGCAGACTCTGATCTGGAGAACCGGGTTTGATTCCCCACCCCTGCACATGCAGCCAGCTGGGTGACCTTGGGTCAGTCACAGTTCTCTCAGAGCTGTTCTCTCAAGGACAGTTCTCAAAAGAGCTCTCTCAGCCCCACCTACCTCACATGGTGTCTGTTGTGGGGAGAGGAAGGGAAGGAGACTGTAAGCTGCTCTGAGACTCTGAGTGAAGGACAGGGTAGAAATCCAATCTCTTCCTCCTCCTTCTTCTTCTTTGTCTTGAAATTCAGGGTCCAAAGAGAGCTCTTCTGGCAAGAGGAGGCAATTTCCAAAAATGTTATTATGAAATTTGCCAGCTGTTAGGACAAAGTTTGCTCCCACATGGCAAGGATTCTCCATGGTTCCCTCATTGCTAATGTGAATGCAGAATAATGTGGGCCACAGCAGAACATCAACAGACTTCCCTGCACTTCCTTTTCCTCACCACCTGCTACAGCTGCCATCCCTCCCCATGCCATCAGAGGGCTTTGTCTTTTAAATCAGCAATTGTTGTATCTCTATAACACTATAGTGGTTTAGCAATTATTTAGCACTATAGTGCTTTAGCAATTTAAAAAAGCTCTGTGGGAGCACAGGTTGGGGGGTGGCTATGGCAAGAGGGGTTGGGGGAAGGAGGAGGAGGAGGTTTGATTTATACCCCACCCTTCATTACCCAAAGTAGTCTCAAAGTAGCTTACCCTTACCCTCCCTACAACGGACATCCTGTGAAGTAGGTGGGGCTGAGAGAGCTCTTTTGAGAACTGCCCTTGAGAGAACAGCTCTAAAATAACTTGTAACTGACCCAAGGTCACACCAGCAGTTGCATGTGAAGGAGTGGGGAATCAAACCTGGTTCTCCCAGATTAGGGTCCATGCTCCTAACCACAACACCAAAAATGCACATCTTCCTGTTCTCATGGCGTGCAGACACACTTTGACTAAAGTCTTTGACTAAGATGAGGGTTGGGGAAGATCAAAGTAAAGCAGAGGGTAACCTGGATAGTGGACAATCAGAGGACAATGTCATGTAGATGCTGGAAAAAAAAACCCTGCTCCAGCTTGGATAACAAACCAGAGCAAAACCTCTGTGCGGAAGCAACCAAAGAGACCGGTGTGATTAAAACCATGCTGTCTCAAACTCGGAGAGGTCAGTATTTCTCTCGCTAGCCAAAAGAAAAACAGAGCATGAAGGTCATTCCTAGTAAGTGCTGAGTCCACATGATATATTGTCTCCCTCCCCTTCCAAAAAAAGAGGAAGGCATTTGCAATAAAAGACTTTGAAGAGCAGAAAAATATACTTCACAGATATGCCTCTCCCCTCTCTTTTCTATTAAAAATAGTTCTCCAAATATTCCCAAACACACAGAAAGACGACTCTTTCCTTCCACTGCCCCTGGCACCGTGTATTTGCACCAGCCATCTTGTGCAATACATCTGGCAGAGTTCTGGCCCACAGCTAGGGTTGCCGGGTCCCCCTGGCCACCAGCCGGGGATGGGGGGTAGAATTGCCAGATCCAGGTTGAGGAAACTCCTGGAGATTTGGGGACGGAGCCTGTGGAGGACAGGGACCTCAGTGGGGCACAATGCCATACAATCTGCCCTCCAAAGCATCCATTTCCTCCAGGCGAACTGATCTTGATCCTGTGGAGATGAGCTGTAAGTTCAAGAGATCCCCAGGTCCCACCTGGAGGCTGGCATCCCTAGTGAGAACTCTGGGGTTTAAGAGACTGTCTGGGGCGATGTTGCTGTTAAGCTCGTATGCCCATGACCTGGCTTCTCCACCCTTGTAATGACTGCTTAGCCAGTACATTTGTAAGGTAAACAGATCATTATGAAGCACCTGAAGCGGCTTGCTCAATGTTCTCCTGAACTTCCCACCTATTATGGAAGGAATGTGAAGCCACAGCAAGGTCTCTGTGATGATTCATGACCATGGCTGCTCCCATTAACATCATCATTACCAGTCCACAAATTCATATGGAGCAGACCCAGCAATGAAAGCCATGGGGAGGTCACCCAGGGATGGCTTATAATAACAGCGAAAAGCAGAACCTTGAAGAATTTGGCGAGAAGGGAAGAGTAGGTGGAGCTAATCCCACTGGGAACTACTGAG
This sequence comes from Gekko gecko, assembly GCA_029375565.1. Taxonomy (NCBI): domain Eukaryota; kingdom Metazoa; phylum Chordata; class Lepidosauria; order Squamata; family Gekkonidae; genus Gekko; species Gekko gecko. The sequence goes on along the minus strand of JAPDNY010000012.1, from coordinate 61,721,007 downwards.
TGAGCAATTCGACAGGTAGGAAAGGAGCCAGCTGAGAACGGCCTCATCTGGGCATGGCGAAGCGGATGATCTAACCAGCTCTCCCAGGGTGCCTCTTGTGTGAACCCTTCCTGGGTGGTTTGTTTGTACATCCCTGGCAGATAAATCTGAATCATGATGAGATGCTGATTTGGCCACATCAAAAAGCCACATTCCACACCGAAGGAGTACCCAAAAACAGAACGGAGACAACACCTCGCATTATTGCTCCCTGGGGTTTCACCACCTGGGAGATGGGAACAGACCCAGAGGCAAGTCCTAATCCTGGTCTTCCAACTGTGCGAAAATGCTGAACTTTTCACATAGGATCTTCTGAGGCAGCAGGAACCAAGCCGAATTAGCAAAACGAATAAGTAAAATTCAGCTTAAACTCAAGAGTGTGTATGTGTGTGTGTTTTTCTCCTGTTACCCCCTCTCCCAATCTACAGCTGTTTCACCCGGAGGGCTGTTCACTCTGCATCACTTGTGCTATCTGGTCTTAAAGATTGTGCTTGTTTCTCTTTGCAATGTAGAGTTCTGCAGGAACTATTTATTTATTTACTTACTTTGTTTATTTCCCCTTTTTCTCCCCAATGGGGCTGCAAAGCGGTGTACAATATTCCCCCCTTCTCCATTGTATCCTCACAACAATCCAGTAAGACAGGTTAAGCCAAGACAGTGTGATTGGCCCAAGGACAGCCAGCAAACTTCCATGGCATGAGTGGGGATTTGAACCTGGGACTCCTTGATCCTAGTCCAACAATCTAACCACTTCACCATACTGGCTTTGTTTGTACTTAGGGATTAGGTGCATGCATACCTGGGAACTGAGGTCTGAGCACAGAACTCAAAGGGAATGTCTGGTCAACAGGACCGGGGCAGACACATGGGTAACATGAGGACTTTGTAATGTGTGAATTGGCTCTGTCGTTCATTCAGGAAACCAATGCTCCTTTTAAGCTGTGGAGTCTTATGAGCAAAAATTCTACTTTGTGAGCTACCGCCATTAAAGTTGTGAGCAAGTGATTTTGCTGCTGCATAAATTAGTTTGCTCTGGGGCCATCCTTCCTGAGCGAAGGCAAAAATGTGTGAGTCGGAGGCTAAAAAACAGTGAGCTAGCTCACACTAACTCAGCTTAGAGGGAACACTGCTGGAAACAAGTATTTTTCTGCACCAGCCAATTGCACTTTTGGCCAGGCAACTTGTACCATGGCAGAAGCATGGAAAGAGACCCCCTCCCGCTCTCCTCGGTCCTTCAGGATCACCCAGCCAAGCTTCTTACTATCCCATTGTTCCTCCCATGTCAGATCACAAAACCTTATGCAAAACATACCTGTACACTACATGTTTTCCATCTGGATGACACAGGACATTTTGTGCATTGTTAACATTGCAAGGCTTAGCCTGGGTAGCCCAGGCTGGCCTGATCTTGTCAAATCTCGGAAGCTAAGCAGGGTTGCCCCTGGTCAGTATTTGGATGGGAGACCACCGAGGAATACCAGGGCCGGGAGGCAGAGGCAGGCAATGGCAAACCACTTATGAACATCACTTGACTTGAAAACTTTATAGAGTCATCATAGGTTGGCTGTGACTCGACAGCAAAATAAATAAATTGCAAGAATAGGATGGGGGTACGTCAACTGGGTATGTGGAGATCTGTGAAATGTCCTTAAAAGAGTTGGAACCTGTCCACATATTCCATGCCTTGTTTCAGGTGAATGCACATCTCTCGAATCTTGGTTTGGAAGGTACAGAACAAGCCACCGTTCCTGGTTTGGATATAATGACATCTTACAGTTTGCTACCAAAGCAGAAATGTTTCATTTAGGTGAGGAGGGAGTGAGAGAGAGAGATGCAGGCTTGAGAATAAAGTGGGTATGCCCTGACCCAGATAGCCCAGGCAAGCCCGATCTCATCAGATCATGGAAGCTAAGAAGGGCCGACCCTGGCAAGTACTTGGATGGGAGACCTCCAAGGAATACCAGGGCTGGGACACAGAAGCAGGTAATATCAAGCCACCTCTCTGAAACATCCTAGCCCCACTAGGAGTCACCAGAACACTATGACTTCCAGATCTGCAAACATGCACACACATACACACAATACTCAGAGAGAGAGAGAGAGAGAGAGAGAGAGAGAGAGAGAGAGAGAGAGAGAGAGAGAGAGAGAGAGAGAGAGAATAAACTGGGTACAGTCTACTGCGGATTATATCATTCCATTACAAAATGCTGCAAAATTGGCAGCAGGCAATGGATAAAAACAGAGTAAGGTGCATCAACCTACAGTTGTGTTCCTTGAAATATCAGTGTTTATCTATACATTACACTGTTTATGGGTCCTCTCTGGGTCTGCCATAGGTCCTGTTCAACCCAGATGTGTACTGGGAGTTGTGTGTTGCAACTGAATTCCCAAGTGCAAGATGGATTGATTTGGACTGGATCAACAGTTTGCAAGAAGAAGAGGCTTATGCCTTATTCCCCCACCATTCATTGTTTTCCCAATTTGAAACAAGAGCCATTATTTGCCCCATTGGGGAAGCATACATATACTGAAAAGCTACATGTACATTTCCCCAACAAGGCAAATAATGACTCCCTGGGGCCATTTCAGGTGGGGCACACTGGACTTGCAGCACACATCTGGTTCAACATCTGGTTCAACATCCAGTAGGTGGCTGGCGCAGGAAACCCCAAGCGAATGCCATGTATAGTTTTACCACAGAGTTGCCACTGAATCTTGGAAAGGCATGACATCACTTCCAGATCCACCCTGGACATGACATCACATGGTCAATGCAATGATGTGTCGTCGTCCCCCGGCCTACTGAGTTGTAGAGGAGATTGTGGGCCTGCTGGCGGTAGATTTCCTGCTATAGAGGGAGACCTAGCTACCCTACCTGTGAACAGGGTAATATGGAGTTAGACCCTTAATGTGACATGGGCTCAAAGCCTTGTAGCAGAAAGTTCACACATGACTCTCTCCTTCCTCCTCTCCCTTCTCCTACCAGGCAGACAGAGTGGAGGGAAATTGCAAGGCTGATGAACAAAAGTTAAGTGCAAACAGGCACAAATGGTGATTCGAGCAGAAATGTGCTCACCATACCGAATGTGAGGCCGCCATACTAAGCCGATGGCTTGGTGATGAATGAGTTACAGGTGGAGCTGTCTGGTGAAAAAACTCAGGATGGTACCAATAACTCTCCACAATTTTTTATTGCAGCCTAATGTATTCAACAGTGGGTAAAAGATAAAGCTTATGGACGATTTATTTTAAGGCTTAAAATATCAAATTCCTCATTAACAACCAGCTTCCTAAAACCAGCCCTGGCAATTATAAGGGTCAAGTCATGAACGATCTTGCACTCGGAGGGAATTAATTTTAACCACCACCTCCAGCCTCCATAAAAAGCGTTCTGCCAGCAAAGACAACTTTATGATCAGATCCCAGGACAACTGGGGCAAAACTCAGATACAATTTCATTGTCCTCAGTAAAAGAGGCACTCGGGACAAGAGGATCTAAGAGAAAGACTCCTTTTTCCAATATACTTCTAGAGAATCGAGAACTCTAGAGGTGTGTAAGAGAGTTATGGGTTGTTTCCCAAGGAACAAATGGGGATATGGAGCCCCAAAGTCTCATTAAGGTAACAGTGTGAGGAATTTTCCAACAGCTAATTCTTTAGCCACAGACGGGAGAGACTGTTGTTTAAAATTGTCAATCTGAACTACTCAAGGATAGCAATCCCCTGGTTCTATAATTGTCTGGGATAGAATTAATTGACTTTGTTATTGCATGGAAGACAAAGGAATCCCTACCTTTTCAGCCTTAACTAAACTAGATACCTGACAATATCATGCACTAGAACCGAGGTTGGTCAGCCTTCTGTATCTTGCATCCCTCGATCAAAGAACCTGGGTTCTACCATGATAGAAATGTGTGTGTTTGTGTGTTAAGTGCTGTCATGTTGCTTCTGATTTATGGCAACCCTATGAATTCATGACCTCCAAAATGTCCTATCATTGACAACCTGGGACACATGGACACAGATCTGTCATCCATCAAAGTCGATATTGTCTACTCAGACTGGCAGCGGCTCTCCAGGGTCTCAGGCAGAGGTCTTTCCCATCATAACCGGAGATGCTGGGGACTGAACCCAGGACTTTCTGCATGCCAAGCAGATGCTCAGCCACTGACCCATGGCTCCTCCTGTGAGCCTTGTTTAAGTCTTGCAAACTAGTGAAAGAAAAATAAGGCCCACTTTTTTACTGGCAGTCTGTTGTTCTGTTTATTCAGGACATAAAAGGATTACTACTAGCATGCTAAATGATCAGAGATGGATAATTCAGAGCAGGTTCTTGGCTTAGGGATTCAGAGAGAGCAAATCCTTAGTAATTGTTACAAAGACACACACACACACCCCCGGCAGTACATATCCCACTGGTTGAGAACCAGAATCCATCCTGGGCTCTAGTATTTTAAAAGCTGACGGGCTACTCGCCCATGCAAAACCCCTTTTCCTGTAGAAGACTAACCCATCAGGAAGAACCATTTCCGCCTCATCCTCTCCTAGGTGTCCTACCTTTATGTGTAGACTATTGCTGTTTTCTTGAAGTGAGTATCAAAAACCCTGCAGTCTACAGTGGTACAGTTCCTAGAGGATTCTGCCACAAATATTGAAGACTACATAAATCAGCTCCAAAACTCTGCCATGCCACTTCTAAATTATCCAAACATTTGGGATTCCCTCCCAGCCATTTGGGTAAACGAGGGCCAATTCACACGTTATTGTGTGCCCTCCGTGTGTCCACCCCAATCCTGTTGATCAGACATTCTCTGGGAATTCTTTCCTTGGGACTTTACTTGGAATTCCTAGGCACATGGGGACCCAGGTCAGATCAAGACCACATTGCAGGGGGACAGGGCTTAAATTCCCTCCCCGTGCCATTTTCCCACCCTGAACTAGCCCTGAGGAGCTGCCATTTGCCCCATTTAAGAAGCTGACATGAAGTGCATTGGCACAACACCATTGACCTATCCCGATAAATTCCTGCAAAGAGTTGACGCCATGAACTCTTGAGCCCGTAATTACTTCTTGGGTGGTTTTATTCCCAGAGGTGTGTCTTATCGTTTTCTGGCATTCCTTGGACACCCAAGATTATAATGCTTGGAGTAAGATACTGCTCTGATTATTAAACCCCAATGAAATGTAAAAAATTCAGTTAATTGAAGTCAAGAGGGCTTGATTTTGAAACCGAACCAGGTGAGAGGCTTGGTATCTACCGTTTAATCTGGTGCCCGATTAATGAACCTATAAGAGAAAGATAAGATCATTTTGATCTTCTGCTTGCTTATAAGACATCAGAGAGCAGGTGTAAGAAGACCCCAGACAGATCAGATCAAAACTTCAGGTAGTCTAGAATCCAGAGTGGTCAACCAGGTGCCCCCAGGAAGCCCTCAAAGCAGGGCAGCCAATATCCATCCCCTGCTGCAGCTCCCCATCAAATTCAGAGACACCACTTGCTATCACAGCCAATAGCCGGTAAAAGTTGGTGAATTCCTCTAATTCTCTTTGAAAGCCTCCAAACCAGTGGCCTCCACTGCATCACATGGCCAGAACATTCATATATTGTGTAAAGGGTGGGGGAAATGTTTTTGTCTGTCCTAAATCTTCTTCTGTTGCAATCAGTTTTACTGAGCATTCCCAAATTCTAGTGTTAGGGGAGAGGTACAAAATAAATCTTTCAATTGGCGTCACACTGTGCATAATTTTATAATCTTCACCACATCCTTCCCTTGTCCCTTGATCATCTCCCCCCCCCCCTTAAATTTAAAAAAGTCCCAAATACTCTCCCCTTGGGGATTTTCAGTGGAGAGGATTTGCTTTGAAAGTCAATTTAGGGGGTGGAGAAATCACACCTTTAGAAAGGCTGGGGACTTTTGCTGTTACATTTTAGTTGTTTCAGCCTGTTGCATCTTGCTTAAGACTTTTGAGAATGTTGTGTTATTCTATAAACTGGACATGTTCAAGGACGGAAAAAATCCTGGATGTTTGTAGAAAAATGCGGTGCTGATGCTTAGCCATGCAAAATGTGTTTTCAGCCCCGTGCAGGCCTGGCACCTCAACGTTTTATGCTGGTTCCTAAAAGAAATGTTAAGCAAATTCTGTGGTGAATGCACCAGCTGCAAGCTAGTTTCCATTTACAGGTATAATTCAAAGTGCTGGTTCTTACCTTTCAAGCTCTGACCAGTGTTGTTCATACATTCCTCAGGACCTTCCACCTGCAAGTCCCATACACACAACATGGATGTACACAGGCAATGGTGCGTAGACAGCAGAGTGGACAATCAGGCACATTAGAAGAAACAGCACTTTTAAGCACAGTCGGAACCTCTGAATGTACAGTTTGGGCCCATGTTGCGGCAAATTTCTGGAGGTGGATGCTGGGCCCTGATTGGCTGCAGGACCAGAATGGTAGAGATCCTGCTTCCCCTCCCCCCTTTGCATTATTATTTATTTAGAGAACTTATATGCCACCTCTCCACAGACCAGCCCAAGGTGGTTCACAAAGTAAAAACAATACAAAACAATCATAAAAACAACAAACAGCAAAAATTAATCAACATCAAAGTAATCGAAGCCATAAGAACAGCATAAAATGCCATTTGGCAGCCTAAAACAGTGTGCTGGAGGTAGACCGTAAAAATAGCTATTAAAAGATGGGATCCCATCAGTTAAAAAACTGTGTAAAAGAAAGAATTTGGCTTAGAATCCAGTGAACAGAAAGGTAGGTGCTAGGCAAGTTTAAAGGGGAGGGCATTCCAAAGGCAAAAGTGCCACCACTGAAAAAGCCCTGTCTCCAGGTACCACCTGTCTCCTCTCTGCAGGAAGGGGGATGGAGAGCAGGGCTTGGAAAGAAGACCTTAACTGGTGGTTTGCGAGGCGCCCAGGAAAGCCAGGGAAGAGGCAGAGTTAGAACCCTCGCCCCTTCCCTCCCAGCGCTGGCTTTTCTGGGCGCCTCGCAGTTGCGAGGTGCCCAGGAGAGCCGGGGAAGAGGCGGGGTTAGAACGCCTGCCCCTTCCCTTCCAGTGGCGGCGCCAGCTTTTCTGGGTGCCTCGCAGCTGTGAGGCACCCAGGAAAGCTGGGGCTGCCGGCGCTGGGCGGGAAGGGGGCTTTTCAACTGGGGGGGCGGGGGGCATTTTGGCGCCCCTGCAGGGCCAGTGCCCTAGGCGAGCGCCTAGTGGGCGAGCTGGCCCTGTGCTCAGGTAGCCACATCTCCTCAGGCAGGGGTCCCCAGTTTTGTGCCTGTCATCACTTCTGGAGTTTGGTGAATGGGGAGCGAGAACCAACCCCAAATGGCTGCCCTTGGAGGCAATCACAAAATGGCTGCCACAGGATGCAGGGGCCAATCACAAAACGTGGAGAATTTTCAAGCCCAGTATACTCTTGTGACGAAGGCAGCTATTTCTGAATGGGTGCTCCCTGCAGACACAAAAACGATGTCTGCTGGGTCGTTCTGAAACACCTTCTGCACAGCTCCAGTGAAGTGGAGGGTCAGCTCTTTGCTTTGGGGAAGATAATATTAATTGAAACATAGAACGGGTGCCACGGGCACCATGCTGGGAATCAGTGTCCTAAAGTTTACATCCTGACACTCATAGGGAAGAAATTTTGGTACTGGGGTGGAGCCTACCAGGGTTGGGAAGTAGCCTCATACCACATGGTATGTTGGGGTTGTTGTTGTTAGCCACTCAGTCATGTTTGACTCTTGGGCCAGCTCTCTCCACGTTGTCTGATCTTGTACTGTTTCTTTGAGTTGTTCCATGCTCAGGCTGGTGTCAACTTTTATAGTTTCTAGCCACCATGGTGGCCAGGTTTCCTTTTGCCACTAACCAATCCAAGAATAATTGCTTTTTCTAGTGAGTTCTTCCACATGACATCAGTGAAATACATCAGTCACAGTTTTGTGATTTTTCATTCCAATGGCATGGCTGGTTTTGTGCGCTCCGATACTTGCTTGCTTGTCACCCTTGCTGTCCAAGGAATGTGCAGGAGCTTTCTCTGGCACCACAGCTCAAATGAGTCAGTTTCCCTCCTGCCTTGCTTCTTCATGGTCCAAATTTCACAGCCATAGGTTGCTATGGGGAACACAATAGCACAGACTAATCTGCATTTGGTTGCTAGGCTGATGTCCTTGCTCTTCCATATTTGATTCATGCTCATCATTGCTGTGTGACCCAGCTTGATTCAACATTTTATTTCTGGACTGCATTCATCGTTTTGAAGAGGAGAAGAAGAGAAGAGATTGGATTTATAGCCCGCCCTTCACTCGCAGTCTCAGAGCAGCTTACAAACTCCTTTCCCTTCCCCTCCCCACAACAGACACCCTGTGAGGTAGGTGGGGCTGAGAGAGCTCTTTCCAGAACTGTCCTTGAGAGAACAGCTCTGACAGAACTATGGCATGCCCAAGGTCATCCAGCAGCTGCAAGTGAGGGAGTGGGGAATCAAACCCAGTTCTCCCCGATTACAGTCCGTACACTTAACCACTATACCAAACTGGCTTGGTTGATCCATGTACCTAAGAAAGTGAAATCTTCTATACATTCAATCTCTTCATCATCAACTGTTATTTTGACATTTCTATTCTTCTCGGTGGTCATGAACTTGGTCTTTTTGATGTTTAGGAAGAGGCCAAACTTCTCATTTTCTTCTTTGATTTTCTTGATCAGTATTCCAGGCTTTCTTTAGTTTCCGAGAGGAGGGTTGTGTCATCAGCAAACTGAAGATTGTTGATATTCCTTCCTCCAATCTTTACCCCAATTTTTTACTCTTCCAGCTCTAACTTCCTCATGATTGATTCAGCATACGTGTTGAATAGGAAAGGTGAAAGAATACAAACTTGTCATACTCCTTTCTCTATCTCAAACCAATCAGTATCTCCATATGGTGTTCGTACAGTGGCTTCCTGGTTTGTGTACAATGATTGTAGCAACTTAAACAGATGTTTGTCATGATCGACACAGTCGAAGGCTTTCTCGTAATCACTGAAGCATAAATAGATAATCTTTTGATATTCATAAGATTTCTCCATGATCCAGCACAGCCACGCCCCCTTCAGAAGCCGGTTTGGACATCTGGTAATTCCCTTTCAATAGTTGGTGCCAGGCACTGTTGTATAACTTTAAGTAGAATTTTGCTAATGTGAAGGATGAGAGCGATTGTGCAATAAATGGGACAGTCTTTGGAGTCTCCCTTTTTTGGTAGCAGAATGAACACTGAGCGTTTCCAGTCCCTTGGCCATGTGTTAGATTCCCAAATTTTCTGACACAGGGCTCTGATGATTGTGGGTGGTACAGGCCTCAGCAATTCCATGGAGATGATGTCACCGCCTGGGGCCTTGTTGTTTGGTAGTTGACTCATTGGCGTATCATACCATAGGGTATGGGTGAGTATCAAATGGTGGGAGGTGGAGCTGATGGGTACAGTCTGCTGGGCCTAAGGGAAATCTAGTAATGAGAACACTTGAGTAGCAATCAGCATGCTTTGCTTCTGGCCACTCACCCTTTTGTTCTGTTTTAATAGCTGTTTTGCAAGTTATTTCATTGCTGAAGTTTAGAAGTTTGTTCCAATAGGGAGACTGTAGCCTGTTGCTTGGCAGACTAGAGCCCTCTATATGGAGGAGAAAAAGCAGAGTATAATGGAGGACCAATAGGGTTGCCAACCTCCAGGTGAGGCCTGGAGAGCTCCTGCTTTTACAACTTATCTCTAGCTGACATCAGCTCCCCTGGAGAAATTGGCTGCTTTGAAGGGTGGACTCCATTGCATTGTACCATGCCGAGGCCCCTCCCCTCCCCAAACCCCGCCCTCTCCTGGATCCAGCCCCAAAGTCTCCAGGAATTTTCCAACCTAGACCTAGCAACCCAAAAAGTGGGAGGAGAAAGTAGAGCGGGGGCTATAAGAAGGACAGAAGAATAAAACCTGCCATTAAGAATCCTGACTTGTGTTGTCTCCTTACCTCCATTAAGATACAAAACCTCCTTCTGACTCATTGATTGTCTAAGGCAATTCTCGCACGCTGATATTTGCTAGAAATCTGCAAATACAGAGTCCAATGTGGCTGGGGGAAAAGCCAGGACCTGGCCTTGGAATCACTGCTCATGAAGGATGGAATCTGTTGTTCTGAAACTTGAAAGAGGACCATGTAACTCATGCATTTCTCTGGTTTCTTCTTCTTGAAAAGACCTCCTGGCAGATACTTTAAAGACTATTTTGGCAAGGGGGTGGTCAGTTACCAAGAAAACAAGACTGTCTTCAATTTGGAAAAAGAAACATTAGGAAATGTTTGCAATTGCAGAACTGCTACACCTTGAACCTAGCACCACTCTGGGCTGTAGGGCTGCCAACCTCCAGGTGGTGGCTAGAGATCTCCTGGGATTTCAACTGATCTCCAGGAGGCAGAGTTCATTTCATCTGGAGAAAACAGCCGCTTTGGAAGGTGGACTCCATGGCATTACACACAGTTGAAGTCCCTCCCCTCGCCCAACTTACTCCCGTGTAAGTGTGTAGAGAGGAGCAGGATCCAGTCTTGTACTGTAATCCTGAAGGAGTCTGAATTTGTGCAGCGATGCCTTTTGGTCATTCCGACCCCCACGAAGGTACTTCTGCTGCTGCCAGACTCATGAGGTTTCTCTGTGACTGCTCCTATGTTGTGAAAGTGCCTTCTCTCACACACTTTCGGAAGGCTCACAAATAAGAGCTCTTTCGAGAATTACTTTCTTTGCCAGATGGGAGTCAGAATGAATATCTCTGAGTCCTTATATCCCAGTTAGACGGTGGGAGGGGTGTTGCAAAGAAGCAACTCAGGATACAGAGGTACAATGTGAACCTGATGAAGGGAGGTTTGATGCTCGGGAGCTTATACTCCCCCCCCCAATTCTTGCTGTTCCCTAAGGCGTTGAATCTTGCTGAAAGGCAGTATTTTTCTTGGATTTTAAAAAAGTTTTTTTCTTTTTAAAGCCAGTTTGGTGTAATGGTTAAGAGCACAGGCTCTAATCTGGGAGAACCGGGTTTGGTTCCCCTCTCCTCCACATGCAGCTGCTGGTGTGACCTTGGGTCAGTCACAAGTTCTTTCAGAGCTGTTCTCTCAAGAGCAGTTCTCTCGGCCCCACCTACCTCGCAGGGTGTCTGTTGTGGGGAGGGGAAGGAGATTGTAAACCGCTCTGAGACTCCGAGTGAGGGGTAGGGGATAAATCCCATAATCTCTTCTTCTTCTTTATTTCATTTTATTTACATCCCACCTTTCTTCCCAAAGGGGACTCAAACCAGCTTACACCATTCTCCTCCATTTTACCTTCACTACAACCCTGTGTGGGAGGTTAGGCTGAGAGTGTGTGACCGGCCAAAGGTTACCAAGCAAGTTTCCACAGCACGTGGGGATTCGAACCCGGGTCTCCCAGACCCTAGTCCAACACTTTAACCACGCCCCCATTCTGGCTCTCTTTTCTGCTGCTTGTTTTAATTCTGTTGGTTTCTTTAGAATTATTTTATCTTGCGCTGATATTATTGTTGTTACTCTGTCCAACTGCAAAGGGTGATGGCTGACACCAAAGAACCACCTCTCCAACTGAGACTGCTATTTCCACGTTTGATAGATGAAGAGGTTAATGCGGAACATCGCTTTTCCATCTAGCAACTACTGGCATCAGCATATATGAAATGATGAAATTCGACTTGCCCTTTTAACGGCATACACAGTGCAGGAGTAAGTAAAAAGATTAGTATCTGTATTTATAATCAGATCTGGAAGCAGTCACCATTCCGTTGGCATGACTAATGATATTAATGAGATGCGGGGGGTGGGGGATTCTCAATTTTAATCACAGCTATTTTCATGCCTGTCATAGTTCAGAGAAAACCAAAGGGAGTTCTCCTAGCGGTTGAGAATCGCTGTTAATTTCCTTAAATGTCCTAAAGGAGATTCCCTGTACTGAGATGCTGTGATAGTCGTTTAATTAGTTAACTATTTTCAGCCTGGTATTTTTTATATTGTGTCAAATAATGGCTAGAAGCATTTATATCCTGCGCCCCTGGTGCAACGCACACCCTGCAACCGCCGGACCAAAGGTTAGAAAGAGTTCAAAGCCAGTACTTATGAAGTTCTTTGCAAACCATTTTTCCCCTAAAAGCCACAACCAAGTACGGTAGAGGTGGCAGGTAAATACTCGCACATATCCAATATGGATTACAAGGGAGATGAAGAACCTAGCTGGAGTCCAGTGCCTTCAAGCCCAGCAAAGTTTTATGCAAAGTATAAGCTTTTGTGTACACGCACACTTCTTCAGATGAGGGTTGATGGTGCTCACGGCCTTGTGAGAACAGCCCAAGATACTTCTGTGCTTAACCAGGGCTGAAGCAGGCCAGAAACAAACACAGGGGTTGCCATCTCTGGGTTAGGAAATTCCTGGAGATTTGGGGTGGAATAGGCTTGCCAGACTCCAGGTCCGGGCAGGGGTTCCCCCACTTAGGGGCTCCAATCCACAGCCATGTGGTCCCTGCTGAGCAGTTGAAGCCCTTCGAATCTGGCAAGAAGGGAGAAAGAGGGCTGGGTGGGTGGGTGGTTGCACTTGAAGGTGTGTCCCCCCCGGAATGCCCCCCGAATCCCCCTGCTGGAGCAAGGAGGGTACCTGGCAACCCTAGGGTGGAACCAGGGGAGAGCAAAGCTTGGGGAAGATAAGAACCTCAGTACGGTACAGTGCCATAGATTACACCCCCAAAAGCTGGTATTTTCTCAAGCTGGTATTATCTCTGTAGTCTGGAGATCAGTTGTCGTTCCAGGTTTATTTATTTATTTATAGTCAAATTTATACCCCGACCTCCCTGCAAAGCAAGCTCAGGGCGGCTTCCAATGACAGACACAACAATGCCAGATAAAAGCATAAATAGTACAGAGTTAAAGCACAGCCTTTAAATACACATTACAAAATATCAGCATACTGGCGGCAGTTGAAAATCAAATTATTCCACATAAAACGTTTGGATGTCATTCTGCTTGTTCTTGAGGCAGTTGCTTGATGTTAACATTGCAGGCCGTGCACTAGGTATGCCTGGTGGAAGAACTGTGAGAGGTCCCGCAGAGCCCTGATCTCCTCCGGGAGCTCGTTCCACCAGGTAGGGCCCACCACCGAAAAGGCCCCGGCCCTAGTAGCAGCTAGCCTGGCCTCCCTCGGCCCCACCTGAAGATTGTTCACCCCCATACTGAAATAGCACCTGGATGGCCCAGGCTAGCCTGATCTCAGCAGATCTCGGAATCTAAAGCCCTGGCTAGTATTTCGATGGGAGACCTCCAAGGAATACCAGGGTCGTGACATGGAGGCAGGCAATGGCAAGCCACCTCTGGATGACTCTTGCTCTGAAAACCCCACCCGTAAATTGGCTGCAACTTGACAGCAAAGAAGAAGAAGAAAGAGCTGCTGTGTGAGAGCAGAATGAACTGGATGGACTCCGTGTTGCAAAACTGCTGCAAAGCAACCATAAAGCATAGTGTGGAATTGTCAATGTGTTCAGAGGGTTGGCCCTCTTTAATGTTTGGCCTTCAGCACTCTGAGTCAGGCCTGTAGCCAGGATTTTTTAATTTGGGGGCCTTTAAAAAAAGTCAGGGGGCACCCCACACACCCTCCCAAGGGACCGCCACAAATAAAATAAAAAATTGGAAGTTGGGGGGCCAGGGCTGGATGGGAAGTCAGGGGGCCTTGGCAGTAAGTCAGGGGGCCAGGCCCCAAGATGCCCCAGGCCTGCTCTGAGTGTTTTTCAATACTTTTGCAGACTTTTTTTGTTTGACCCTTAAATTCATCTAATCCAGTGGATTCCGTTTCTACCAGTAGCCAGCCAGATTCCTCTGGGTGTTCACAGGCAGGGGTGAGCAGTCCAAGGCATCAGGGATGTGGCTCTGCCAAGCCATTCTTAGGGACAAAAAACTGACCCTGGATAGTCTGGTGGCCAGACAAGTGGCTGTGCAAGTAGTTACCTGTGCACTGTAATAAATTATCGCCAGAAAACAAAAATTGTTCGCTGGGAAGGTCTAGATGATCCATCTTCTTTATTTGAAGGGTATACCACGATAAAACACAGAAGCTCTCTGAGCTAATAGCTGTAACTCTTTATGGATGCATTGTTCTTTTACTGCATTTCCTGAGTAAGTCTCCTCTTAGTTTTGCACTGTCAAGACTGGTCTCCGCTCTCCATCTCTGTCCTTCCCTGTTCTGTCCTCCCCTGAGAGCCCACATCTATTAAACTCTGTTTCCTAACCCCTTCGACCCTTCCCTCCCTCTGTGCTCATATCATGCCTCTCAGTTTTCATGGGCCATCTTTGAAATAAGTATAAATGAGTCTGGAATCCAAGAAGCTGACTTTTCTATTGACATCTGTATGTATTACCATTGGTAGATGTGGCCCCATAACATCTGGTGCCACCTAATCCTACCTCTTATGAAGCCTTTGATTCAAATTCCACCTGTGAGCAGGTTGTTTCCTGCTCAGGCTATCCCTGGCTTGTTTTAAAAGACAACCACAGTCTCTGCTGCTGAGTTCTGGTATCTAGCCCTAGTGGGTGCAATTGTACGTATCACATTTCAGCCCTTCTACCGTGGTTGCTGACCACATGAGAAGAACAGAAAGGCCATCCTAAATATGCTTGACAGAAGTTTCTGAATCAATTGATGGTCATGCAGGGAGGTTCATCTACTATTTTGTCTCTCAGCCCTTTGTGTGATAGCCATGCTTCAAGAGACTTCCTAAGGATGCCAGCCTCCAGGTGGGATCTGGAGATCTCCCAGAATTACAGCTCATCTCCAGGCTACAGAAATCAGTCCCCCCAGAGAAAATGGATGCTTGGGAGGGTGGACTCTGTGGCATTGTATCCCACTGAAGTCCCTGTCCTCCCCAGGCTCCTCTCGCAAATCTCCAGGAGTTCCCCAGCCTGGATCTGGCAATCCCCAGCTAGTAGCCAGGAGGAACCTGGGAACCTTGACCCTTCCTGTGTTTACAAAGTACTACTTACATCCCATTCTTCCAAGTGGTGAGACATTCCAGGGACAGTGATTACCTGGGCTGGTTCTCTTTGGGGGATAGGCATTAAGGTCTTATGGAGTTTGGGTAGGTTTTGTTTATTTACATACAGGGAGACGGAACACATGAAACTGAACATAAGAACATAAGAACATAAGAGAAGCCAATGTTGAATCAAGCCAATGGCCCATCTAGTCCAACACTCTGTCACACACTGGCCAAAATATATCAGGTGCCCTCAGGAGGTCCAGCAGTGGGGCCAGGACACTAGCAGCCCTCCCACTGCTGCCCCCTCCAGCACCAAGAATAGAGTGCATCACCTGCCCCAGACTGAGAGTTCCCACCTATACCCTGTGGCTAATAGCCACTGATGGACTTCTGCTCCAGATGTTTATCTAATTCCCTCTTGAAACTGCCCATGCTTGTAGCTGCCACCACCTCCTGTGGCAGTGAATTCCTTATACTGAATCAGACCATCGGTCTGTCATGGTCAGCATTGTCTACTCAGACTGGCAGCGGCTCTCCAGGGTCTCCGGCTGGGGTCTTTTGTGTTACCTACGCCTTATCCTTTTAACTGGAGGTGCCAGGGATTGGACCTGGGAGCGTCTGCATACCAAACAGATGCTCTCCCACCAAGCTACAGCCCCTTCCCAGAGGAAAAGAGGAGTGCTCCTGCAGGGAAGCAGAGATGCCACCCCACAGCAGATCCTCAGACAAAGGCCCTTTCCGCACCCTCCTTTTAATCCATGTTCACCGAGGTGTCCTCCAAGCAACTCTGCACTAAAATCCAATTCAACCTTCTTTATAATCTGGGTTTTTTGCCCCAGCTCTGCACTAAAACCAAATTCAATCTTCTTTTTATTCTGGATTTGTTTTTCTGTTCTGCATTACGTTACCTCCCTTCAGAGGTCAGCCTGATTTCAGCCTGCTGTAGCCCCCGTTTTTTTGGATGCTGTTTTGCCCTGGACTTAAATTACCTCAATTTGAACACTGAGAAAATCCACAGTGGCAGGCAAATGCAGAAAGGATTTGTACCTAGAGTTGCCAGGTTCCCCCCGGCCTTTGGTGGGGAATGGGGGGGTTGCCAGATCCAGGCTGGGAAACCCCTGGAAATTTGGGGGGTGGAGCCTGAGGACAGAGACCTCAGTGGGGTATAGTGCCACAGAGTCCACCCTCCAAAGTATCAATTTTCTCCAAGGGAACTGATCTCAGTAGCTGTAATTCCTTCCTCTTCCTCCAAGGAGCTCTGACCAGCTTTCATAGCTCTCCCTTCCCGTATCTTATCGTCACAGCAATCCTGCAAGGTAGGTCAGGCTAAAAGGGGAGGGAGTTCCATTCAGCCATTGTGGTCATTCCATCTAGCCATCACAGCCACTGATAGATCTCTTCCTCCATGAATATGCTTGGTACCTTTTAAAAGATAGGGTAATCGCCTGATCTCCTGACTGTGAACTGCATTTTATATGAAGACATACTTCCTTTTATCTGTCCTAAATCCACCGCCAGTCAACCTCACTGGGTGAATTCAATTCCATTATCATGGCAGAGGAAGAAATGTACTCTCAAGCCATTTTCTGCATGCTTGTGGTGTATGATAGAATCCTAAACTATGGGTATATATATATATATATATATATATATATATATATATATATATATATGGAGCTGCGGTGGCTCAAGTGGTTAAGACACTGAACTGCAGGCTGTGGAAGGTCAGTAGTTCAGCAGTTCGAGACCCGGGTGCCGCAAGATGGAGTGAGCTCCCATCTCTAGTTCCAGCTCCTGCCAACCTAGCAGTTCGAAAGCAAGAAATTGCAAGTAGATAAATAGGTACCACTTCGGTGGGAAGGTAACAGCGTTCTGTGCGCCTTGGTGTTTAGTCATGCCGGCCACATGACCACGGAAACGTCTTCGGACAGCGCTGGCTCTTCGGCTTTGAAACGGAGATGAGCACCGCAACCCTAGAGTCGGATTCGACTGGCTTTCGAGCAAGGGAACCTTTACCTATATATATATATATATATAATTGAATTTTAACATTCATTGTTACCAATATACTACAGAAACAATAATAGAAATCACAAATCATAACTGAGGCTTAAGTTGATACGGCACAATAGATTCAGTGTATAGGAATGAGCAGAACCGTCCAAGAATAAGAAGACACACAACACAGTAGCTAGCTTCTAGGTTTTACCATAAACCTAAATCATCTATAACTTTAGGGATTTCTTGTTGGGAGGACAAATACTCTAGGATAGGTAGCCAGATAGAGGACAAGGTAGAATGTAAAGAAGATTAAAGTATGCCAGATTGTCTGTGAGTTTGGCCATAATATATAAGCTCCATATCTTTTGATGCCGTTGTGGGAGGGTCGGTGACTGTGATTTCCAGTTCACAGCAATGGTGTTCTCAACTGTGTTTTTAGCGACACAAATCTGCTGCTGCTGCATCTGGTTCAGATCCAAAACATACATGACTCAGCTGCTGACTTCCCCACTCACTGGGCTCAAAGATGTCAAGACGGGTTAAGCCATTTCCAGCACACAGCAGTGGTTGTCAAATTTTACCATCGTGTGGTTGTAATCCCATTTTCCACATGTTATAGATCTGAAAAAAGCAGGTGCATCAGGAGGTTGCAATCCTAAGGCACACATTTTTGGTCATTTTAAGATGAATATGTTGAAAATAAAATGTGCTCTGCTGAAGCTCCTCCAATACCACAGAGACTGCAGGACAGACAGTCTCACTTCAGTCATCGTTTCTTCACACCCTAGACCAGCCTCAATGGATTCCTCATTGGGTGGATAATTACAGCCTCTTGTAAACTGGACGAAATGAATGTCTATCACGGGGGGAGACCCGCCCATCCAATACCTGGCATATACATTACTGATAAGGGGTGTGTCAGGGAGGGGCTGTGGCTCCGTGGCAGAGCATCTGTTTGGCACGCAGAAGGTCCCAGATATCAATGCCCAGCATCTCCAGTTGAAAGGACCAGGCAGTAGGTGATGTGACAGACCTCTGCCTGAGACCCTGAAGAGCCACTGCTGGTCTCAGGATACAATATTTTGATGGACCCATGGTCTAGTTCAGTATAAGGTAGGTTCATGTGTCCCAGTTCATAGGCACAGCAGTGGCTGTCCCAAAGCTCCAAAAAAGTCAACACACGAGGCAAATTAATTCTGCAATATTGTGTGAATGGGGTCTTGCATCTGAACCTTAGCCATTGGACAACATTATCTTTCAACTGGTTGATACCAAAATAAATCTCTCTCTCTCTCTCATCCATCCATCCATCCATCCATCCATCCATCCATCCATCCATCCATCTATCCATCCATCCATCCATCCATCCATCATTAGGGTGGCTTAAACTAAGAGGTGATCCTCCTTAGGGGGCACAGAAAGCTGCCAGGGGAGTTGTTCTGCCTCCTTGGCTTTTGTATCTAGAACTGTATGCACATAAGCATAAGTTTGGTGTATCGTTTACATCCTAGAGGCACAGTGCTCACTGCCTAGGGCAACTTTTGATGCTTATCGATAAACAGTACGTACACTGATGGTGCCAAGAATTATCATCAGCTATGACTCGTTTGCTTTGGTAGAGTAAATATGCTATATCCAGTATTTAAATATTTGAATTGCACTCGTCTTTCTGGAATGTGTCTCCCAGGTCAAATCACATCATCTGAAGTTTCCAAGAAAGAGGAGGGCTAGTAGGGCATATGTTGAATCCACTGCAGAGTAAATCTTCCTACAAGTACCGCTGTTCCCATTGCTGCCACACATTAGAATGGGAATTCTTACCAGACATTTCAGTTCCAAATTACAGTTTCCCCATGTGGCACAAGATCCTCTTGGACTTTACAGAGAGACTCCTTGCTAGGCTGTTGCAGGAAAAATAAACAAGCGTCTCGGGGCACCCAAACAACAAACAAGTGCTTATTCTAGCACAACCTTTTGTGAACCACTTGCTAGTCTTTAAGACACCAGAAGATTCAGGCTTTTTAGGTTTTGGAAATGACCTTATCAGCCCTATTTTAGGCCTAATGGCATCTTACAATGTACATGTGACCACCATAGGGACTTGCAGAAGGGTTGCCAGCTCCCCTGGTGGAGACGGGGATCCCCTGCCAACAGGCCCCCCACTGCCGATCAGCTGGCCAGCGGAGGGACTTACCAGGAGAGAGGGGCCCAGGCCACATCACTAGCAATGTGGTGACATCACAGGAAATCACAGAGACAACATCCGGGTGACGCTCTGGTATTTGGGCCAAAACTCTATGGTAGAAGCTATTTTTACCATACAGTTTTTGCTCAAATGTCAGAGCACTGCCACAATATCATGGCCTGATGACATCACTTCCTGTACATGCCAGAAATGATGCCTCCACACTGGACTGTAGCTAACATGGGGCCCACGGGGCCTGGCCCCCTAGTGTTTCTTCTGGGCCCCCTCCCTCCCGGGCTGCCCCCGAAGTGCTCCAACTTACCACCTGCACTGTACTTTCATTTAATTAGCTGGCGGGCCCCCTGAAGCCCCCTCCCAAAGAATTCCCTAGCTACGGGGCTGCCTCCACATCACCTGGCCTTCCTCTCTCTCCTGGTAAGTCCCCCACCAGTTGCCAGGAGGGACCCGACCAATGCTTCCTCTAAACTGTGGAGTCTTGTGAGCAAATATTCTACTTTGTGAGTTACTGGCATTACAATTGTGAGCAAGCAATTTGGCTACTACATAAATTGGTTTGCTCTGGAGCCATCCTTCCTGAGCTAAAACAAAAATCTGTGAGCTGTAGGCTTGAAAACTGTGAGCTAGCTCACAGTAACTCAGCTTAGAGGGAACACTGGACCTGACCACCCTAACACATCCAGATGGTGGCTGTGAATTCCCCATGGCAATTTTAGAAGCTCCTCAGGGGTCTGTTTTGGATCAAGACCGTGGCATGTGAAGAGGAGGGGCTGCCTCCCCCACACACACCATTTTCCTAATCTGAAGCAATCCAGGGGGGATTATTTGCACCATCAAAGGAGCTGTACATGCATTCAATGTTTGTACATGCATACCCCAATGGGGCAAATATTGACCCTCCCAGAACATTTCAAGTTTGGAAAATAACACAGAGAGAAGGTGAGAGCCCCTCTTCCTCCCAAGCCACTATCTCAACCAGAATAAGGCCCCGCAATGATTTTAAAGTGAGTTGTCGCCAGGCACTCACAGCTGATGTCCTGTTGCAAGTCCCTGTTGAGAATACGTGTTAAAGGTAATGCATAGCTTGGCCCCGAGCTTCTATCAAGCCTGAACGAGGCACCTTATCTTGTCGTAAAATTGGGGGCAACCACTGTGCTTCCAATTGCAGTAAAACACAGGAAACCATTAACAGGATCAAAGCAGATTCGAACAAAGGAGGACTTGTGGCTCAGGGGCAGCATCCCCGTTTTCTGGGCAAGAAGCCCCAGGTTCAGTCCCCTCCAGGTAAAGGACCCCAGGTCTTGGGCTAGATCTTACCTTGCCTGAGATGCTAGGTATCATGCAGTACCCAGCTAGACAGACTGATTTGTAACTTAAGCATAAATCAGTTTCAGGGTGGGGCTGTGGCTGCTTTGAATGCAGAAGGTCGCAGGCGCGATCTCTGGAGCTTTTGGGAAAGCCCTACAGAAGCACTGTGGGTTAGAGTAGATAATACCGAGCCAGATGTACTAATAGTTTGGCATAAGGAGCTTCATGGGAATAGTCTGAGCCCTGCAGAAGATTTCAGGAGAACGGCAGGATGGGATGAACAGCAATGTGAGGTTTCTGTTCAGCCTCTCTTTGTGAATTCTGGCACGCGGCTTAGGGAACCAACAAATGGCATCCCAATAGGATTCAGCATACTTCCTTTAATCCAACATTACAAGAAAGAAAACAACGCCCCCCAACCCCTGGATGCCCCGAGAGGGGGATTCTGCAACAATCCCCCTGTTTTTATAAGCAGGGAGTTGGCACAACATTTTCCTCTGCTAAATGCATTCAAATCTAGCAACAGGTGTGACCCCCTTCTCTATTTCACTTTGTCTGAAAACTGAGTGATCCTTGACATGCAATATATATTTTTTTTTTTGGTCGAGGGGGTGGTATCTCACAAGACTCTGATCTTCGTTTGTTTGATGTATCTGCTTCCGACTGTCTGCGGTCCAAATACCACAATTAATCTATGCGAGAGTCGAGCCAGAAGTCCTCGATGCTACAGAGGCATTCCATGGAGAACCCTGCATGATGTCAGCAATCGTGTGGCTTTGTCCTTTTATTCTGGTAGCTCTTCACATGCCACATTCAGATAAATGACAGCGCCCAGCATTCAGAAGGGTGTACCTTACTTCTATAGTCTTACATGCTATCGATGTACAGAAGGACATTCCCCACAAGAAGGATTACAGTCTGTGAATGGAAATCCGTTCCAAAGATCTCATAGTCCTCTTCTTACGTCTAGTAGGGTCCACACATTGTTGGAGTTTGCAGGAAAATCCAGGATGTGAATTATTACATTATCAAAACCTCCAGTAGGCTCGCCAACTCTGGGCTGGGAAATATCTGGAGAATTTGGTGGGGTGGACCCTGGGGAAGGTGAGGTTTAAGCAGAGGAGGGGCCTCAGCAGGGTATAATACCATAGAGCCCACCCTCCAAAGCTGCCATTTTCTTCAGGGGAACTGATTAGTGTTGCTTGGAGGTCAGGTGTAATTCTGGGAGGTCTACAGCCACCTCCTGGAAGTTGGCAACCCTAAGGCTCAGCCTTGGACAGGGGCACCCCAAAGTAGTGCAGAGAGGTCTACAATCTGCTAACACATGGGCTTCATCCATACAACACTGGATATTGCGCTATCATGGCACAAGGGAAACCGTTTGCAGCTGGATTGTCATGTCCACATGGGAAAATCCAGTTGCCAATCGTTGCTGTTTAGGGTTGCTAACCTGCCAAGTGGGGGTTGGAAAGACTCAGATTGCTTGCTTGCTTGTTTATTTATTTAAAATGTTTACTCCCCTGCTTCTGGAGAAAATGGCAGCTTTGGAAGGTGGCCTGAATGGCATTAATACCCTACTGAGATCCCTCCCTTTCCTAAGCCCCACCCTCAAATCTCCAGGTATTTCTGAACTCTAAGTTGGCAACCCTAGGCGAGCTTCCTGCAGACCCCCCCCGGGCAGGGGAATATTGACTTTGGTCTTCATCAAGGGCTGGCCTCTGGACACCCCAACATGTTTCTTTTGACTCTCCAAAGCAACCGCCAGGAGCAATATTCACTCTTCCCTCCCCCGTGCTGTTTTCCTGACCAGAACCAGCCCCCACCCAGCCTGTAGTTCACCCTGTGTTTGCCCACCTTGTCTATGCCCTGTGTTAATTGTAGCTTCAGGGAGGGCACCGGCTTTGACGAGGAACATGGTGCAAGGAGAGTCAGCCACTGATTGCCCGGCACCATGGCCTCAGCTTGAATCACACACCCACACCCATCCCGCAGCTGCTTTTGGCAATCTTGGCTCTCCAATGTAATGTTTACTTTGGCCCCAAGACCATTCAACTGCCACAGAAAACAGTACTGTTCTGACCTGACAGGAAAGCTGTTAAATATTATTATGTATATATGCCTGAGCTTCAACTAAGAGCTGGTATCGTGTAAGGCACGCTCTGATTGGCTACTCTGTGCAGTAGACCAATCGGAAGATAAGAAAGGTTCTGGAGGGAACTAGTTTCATTGGCCTTTATCTAAGCAGCTTAATTGGTTGTTAACTTATTTAGGGGTGTGGTTATATTTGCCCAGAAAGTTTAAAAGAGAGCCTGTTGCTCTCCTGTTGTTGTGTTGGTTTCTGTCATTTTCAAATAAAGCTGAATCACTAAGAGCTGACTGACGTCGCATACTTAACGAAAGCCATCAATGTCAGTGCCAATCAAATATTTAACCCACCATCTCATGCATTTGTAAGAATTAGACCTGGTTTATATGGATTATATGCTAGTATTCACAGTTCTTGCTTCCTTGATTTTAGGGCTTTTCTACTCAGGTAATAGAGTTGCACCGTAATAAATGATTCACAGAGTTACCGGGGGGGAAATATTAGGAACTGTGGTCTGTACTGCTGTGTGTAGCTTGCTGAAACTAGGATCCCATTCTGAAATCTTGCATCATTTAATATGTTGTGTTAATAATTACGCTTTGCTTCAGTTCTGTTTTTAGACCGGGTTGGTTCTACAGCCCTAATCCTATCACACTGTTTATTGACTGTCCTATCCTGTCTGCTGTATAGTCCAAGTGAGAAAGGTGGACTATAAAATAATGTAAATAAATAAATCCCTACAACAACCCTGTGAGGTAGACTAGGCTGAGGGTGACTTGCCCAATGAGCTTCATGACTCAGTAGGGATTTGAACCCAAGTTTCCCTGGTCCTGGTCTAATCACCATAGCCTATGCAATTTTAGAAATTTTAGAGTCCAGTCGATCAAGACTAACAGCATTTGTGGCGGGGTGTGTGTGAGCTTTTGTGAGTCCCTGCTCACTTCTTCAGCTATATACGAAAGCTCCTACCCTGCAACTAATTTCGTTAATCTTTAAGGCGCTGCTGGACTCTTGGGCTGATTTCCCACTACAGCTGCCTCGGGGTTGCGCCGCCGTTTGCCCCGATACTATTTGTCAATTTCACACCCGAAGCCACGGAGCTGCATTTTGACCCACGACTTCGCCCGATTTCCCCCGCAGTTTCGTGATCCTGTTTTTTGAGGATCACGAAACTGCGGGGGAATCAGGCGAGCCGCGGGGCAAAATGCAGCCCCGCGGCTTCGGGTGTGAAATTGACAAATAGTATCAGGGCAAACGGCGGCGCAACCCCGAGGCAGCTGTAGTGGAAAATCAGCCTTGATCTTTTCTCCTGAGGGGCTATGGACGATGAAAAGACAAAGCTAGATCAACAATGGAGGAAAATTCAGGGCAAATCCAGTAAGACATGTGCGAAAGCTTGTTTTAAAGCATCCTGTGTGCTAGTGATGGCAGCAAAGAAACACTTGCCCACTTCCATTGCCTCTGCGCAGAGTAGGGCCAGCATAGCTGTTCAGGAAGACCAGAGGCCTGTTGGAATCTTTTCTTGCACTGCTTGGGGGCCTGCTGTGATTGTTTTGCTCAATAATTTGCAAATAAAATCTATAGCATCTCTACCAGCGTGGACTCTTCAGTGACAGGTCAGATGGTGCCAACATGCCAGCTCAGGGCCAGTGTTAGCACACCCTCGGGCAGGGCAGTTGTTGGGGCCCAGGGCTTGCGGTGGGGCCTACCACAGCTGACCCCCCCCAACATGCACTTTCCCTGCCTGCTTCTTGTGAATGTCCTCTCTTCTGTGCTCCAAGCTGCACACACTGTCCAGTGCCCTCAGGGAAAGTGCTGTCAGCAGTGCAGATGGCTGTGAGACTGGGCAGTGGGAAGGCCTGTGAGCAGGGCACAGGAAGGAGTGGGGGGGCCCAGCAACCTCTTTGCCCAGGGCCCCCGAAAATGTGGAACTGGCCCCGTGCCAGTGGTTTGGGATCTTTTTCAGTTTATTCAGTTTGAGGATGTGGACAGGATCCTTTGAGGCCTCCCACCTGCCTGTATGACCCTTGCCCTTTCTGGCTACTTGAATCTGCTTGGGTAGGGTTCTGTCTGACTGGATCTGACTGGGGATCATCCACATTCAGAGGCAGTTAGCCTCTGAATCCCAGAGCCAGGAGGCAACATCAGGGGAAGGTTTCAGTCTCTATGCCCTGTTGTTGGCGGTCCAGAGGAGCTGTTTGGCCACTGAGTGAGACAGGATGCTGGACTAGATGGACCGTTGGTCTGATCCAGCAGGGCTCTTCTTCTGTTCTTATGAGGGGAAGGCCTTGGCCTTTATGCTCTGTTGTTGGCCCTCCAGAGGAACTGGTTGGCCACTGTGTGAGACAGGATGCTAGACTAGATGGACCATTGGTCTGATCCAGCAGGCCTCTTCTTATTTTCTTATGAGTTGAAGGCCTTGGCCTTTATGCCCTGTTGTTGGCCCTCCAGAGGAACTGGTTGGCCACTGTGTGAGACAGGATGCTGGACTAGATGGACCGTTGGTCTGATCCAGCAGGCCTCTTCTTATGTTCTTATGAGTTGAAGGCCTTGGCCTTTATGCCCTGTTGTTGGTCCTCCAGAGGAACTGGTTGGCCACTGTGTGAAACAGGATGCTGGACTAGATGGACCGTTGGTCTGATCCAGCAGGGCTCTTCTTCTGTTCTTATGAGGGGAAGGCCTTGGCCTTTATGCCCTGTTGTTGGCCTTCCAGAGGAACTGGTTGGCCACTGTGTGAGACAGGATGCTGGACTAGATGGACCATTGGTCTAATCCAGCAGGCCTCTTCTTATGTTCTTATGAGTTGAAGGCCTTGGCCTTTATGCCCTGTTGTTGGCCCTCCAGAGGAACTGGTTGGCCACTGTGTGAGACAGGATGCTGAACTAGATGGACCATTGGTCTGATCCAGCAGGGCTCTTCTTCTGTTCTTATGAGGGGAAGGCCTTGGCCTTTATGCCCTGTTGTTGGCCCTCCAGAGGAACTGGTTGGTCGCTGTGTGAGACAGGATGCTGAACTAGATGGACCATTGGTCTGATATTTCACAAATTGTTTTATCTGGCTTGCCCGTTCTTAGTATATCGTGCATAGATACAACAATTTTTGAAATATCCTTGAAGACATTGCTGCTAAATTAATCCATTTGATGATGTAAGAGGAATAAGACACGATATTGTTTGTATGGTCCCATTCAGAAGAAGTCCCCACAAAACGATACGTCATTCTGGAGAACTTCATTAACTGGCTTTGTACCTCCCACGTACTGTATTACTGTTTGTGGACTTTTTTTACACTGTATAATTGTTATAGCTGTCAAATATACTGTAGCAGTGTTGCACATGGATATTTAGCGTTGTTTTCCAGCTTCCTGTTGGTCCTCTTTAGTTGTCCTTGAGAGGGGGAGCGGTTGCCCCAACCTTGGAGCAGACTGTGGCTTATCCACTCCCGAAGAAGCCCACTCTGGACCCAGGAGATTTCCGTCACTATCAACCGGTCTCAAATGTTCCATTCTTGAGCAAGGAGACTGAACAGGTAGCGGCTGGACAACTTCAAGCATCCCTGGACGAAGGGGATTGTTTGGATCCCTTCCAGCCTTCCATCTTTCCCCCAAATCACCCGTGAAAGATTTCCCAATCCTTTCCTAACAGAGGGATTGCTAATCAAAATGACCTTTTTTCCCATGCGATAAAATCTTCCAACTGCTTAGCCTTTCGGTGCATCTGGCTCAGCTGCCCGATGATCCTTGGAGATTATGGCTTAGACTGCTCAAAGCAAAGAGTAATCGAGATCCCAGAATGGATTAAGCTGTTAAAGATGCCCAGCAACTAATGGCAGAACGACATTAGGGATGCAGTTCTCCTATTCTGGTGTCTTTAAAATGTATGCAACGCAGCCTCTAGGGTTGCAATTTACAGGGAAATCCCAAGCATTGGGGACGAGGCACAGAAGGGCGGGGGAAAGGCAGAGAAGGATTACTTAATCCTTCCCCTTCATCCTGCATTCCTGTTTAAGATTGCCACTTTTTTTTTTTTTTGGCCCTATGGGGAAACTTATAGGCCTTCTGCTTTTTCCAACAGGGGTTTATTGCATGTGTGGTAAGTGCCATCAAGTTGCCCTGGACTTAGGGAGACCCTATAAATTAATCACCTCCAAAACGTCCTATTGTCAACATCCTTGCTCAGGTCTTGCAAACTGAGGGCCCTGGATTCCTTGACCGAGTCATCCCATCTCACGTTGGGTCTTCCTCTTTTCCTGCTGCTTTCAACTTTTCCTAGCATTATTGTCTTTTTCCAGCGTGTTTTCATAATGTGACCACAGTACAGTAGCCTCAGTTTGGTCATTTTAGTTTCTAGGGAGTGGTCAGGTTTGATTTGATCCAGAACCCAGTCTCAATCTCCTTCTGATTTCTTGGTTTCAGTCTCCCTTTTGGTTGATGACTGAGCCAAGGAATAGAAAATCTTTAATCATTTCAGTTTCTTCATCATCGTCGTCAGATCTCGGAAGCCAAGCAGGGTCAGCCCTGGCTAGTATTTGGATGGGCAACCTCCAAGGAATACCAGGGCTGTAATGCAGAGGCAGACAATAGCAGACCACCTCTGAAAAAGTCTCTTGCCTTAAAAACAAGTCCAGCTCACCATCTAGTGGTGCATAATGCTAAAAGAGCTAGAATGTCTCACTGACAATCTTAGGATCTCCTGACTATACTATGCACATTGCCATGTGATTATTATTCTATAGATAAACACAGACTGGTTTGTATATGGGGGTTGTTAGCATAACCATGGAAAAATTAGGTTTGGATCCTGACTACACAAAATAAAATCTTTTCAACTATATATCGGTTATCAAAATGCAAGTTGCCTTTAAAAACAAATCTAGCTCACCACATAGTGGTGTATAACAAACTTCTCACTGCCAGACAATCTTAGGATCTCCTGGCTATATTACACACATTGCCATACAATAATAATTGTTACTCTATAAAAACAGACTGGTTTATGTATGGGGGTTGTTAGCATAACCATGGAAAATTAGCCTTGGATCCCAACCATACAAAATAAAATCTTTTCAACTATATATGAGTTATCAAAATGCAAGAAATATCTAACTGTCCATATGCCAGAATAGCAATCTGTATCTTCCAGCTGTCCAGTGCATAGCCTGCCTTTGTATTCAGCTGCAGCTATTGTCTGCTGCAATATATTTTGAAGTGTCAATAACAGTGTAGGACAGTTTTCCAGCACATCTGCAACCAAAAGGAACAAAATACATCCTCAGCTTTTAAATCAGTAGAGGCCAGGTGTTTGCAGACAAAACAAACAGAAAACACAATAATCAATGAACTAGTAATAGTGAGGGAGAAGGGGTTCAGGGAATGAGTCTTAGTATGAGAATTGAGGTGTTACAATACCTCTTTCTACCTGTGAAATGTTCAGAGGAGGCACAGCACTTGGGCACCTACACTTCTGTACACCTACATCTTTTGTAATGCATTCAATAAAGCTTTTAAATCTGAACTTCAAGGACAGGGTGTACATCTAACATGTTCCAGCATGTCCCCCAGGGCTGCTCAGTTGCATGCACTGGAAAAGAAAACTGTCGTGGGGGTGGGGGGAGAAAAATTCTTCCTGATTTCATAGCCTTAGCAAGCGTTTGGGGCTGCTCACCAGCAAAGCTTGTTCAGTTTTTTTCGTCAGTGTTTAATAAAGACTTAATACCTTAATTAGGGCACGGAGGTCTTAATTATGGACTTAGCCAATATTTAATACTTTAATGGAAAAAGAATGCTTAAAAGAATTATTTAAGTCAAAACGTATACACATGTATACACAGACAGTCAATTACAAAAGAATTTGGAGGTATCGAATTCTAAACCGAAGGTGCAATGAGCAACAGCCGTGCATTGCTTTCCTGCATTGCTTCCCCGCCTCTCTAAGCAATATAGTGTCACATTTAAACACCTAACGGGCCACTTTCTCTTCTTCATTGTAAACAGAATATGGCAACTGAATTTAGAAACCTGAACCGCTTCAGCAAAAAAAAACAAAGACCTTCCCCTTATGTCTTCGAAGTTGGTTTGCTCAAGTCCAATGGGCCATCTCAGAAACTTGAACAAATAAACATGGAGCCGCCTTATACTGAATCAGGCCATTGGGCCCATCCAGGTCAGTATTGTCTATTCCGATTGGCAAGGTCTCTGGAAGAGGTATTTCACATCAGCATGGGCCTAGGTGAACAGAGCTCCCACACCCTGAAAACCCGATCCCCTCCACCTAATTCACCGTCACCTGATCTGCTTTGGGAACCCAAACCTTAACCCTGTCCCTTGATCGGCTGTGGCTTTAAAACAAAACAAAAAAGCCCCTTGCTAAACCACACTGTCATTAATAAATGAGGCTGCGGGATTGATTAATTCCGCAGGTTTCTTCCATTAGAAGCCACTACATCATTGTTGCCTGAGAGCTTTCCTTTCTCCCCCTCAGAGCTGACCTCCTTCCCCACCAGTTGGCCATTTCCCTCGGCTGTGGAAGTTATTATAGGCTAGTTATTTGAAAGACCTGGAAACCGGGGCAGCCTCTGCTTCCTTTCATCTTGAGCTCTGCTGCTCCTCACTCCTTGGCAGTTTGGAAAGATGGTGGAAGTAATTAATGGCCGGGGAGGGGAGGAGGCGGCTCTCCCAAGAGTCAAAAATTCCTCTTGATAATGACCACATGTCTGAGGGTCGGCTACTAGTTCACCCGACAACTAATAAGGGCCTAATGGCGATTCGTCACCACAACACACAAACTTCCTGCGTTTTTTAAGGGTCTCCCTTCCTCCTCTTAAAATCACAGTGTTGGCTGTTATCTGCTCATGCTGAGATTCGTTTTAGGACTTCTGAATTTCCTCACCACCGCCATCTTACCTCAGCCTAGCGAGTACTGTAGATAGAACACAGGCCAAAACTACCAGAGATTGCCTTCACTATGAACCAAGGCTTACATTTGAGTTTCCAATACCTTCAGGTGGGGCCTGGAGATTTCCCAGAACTACAACTAATCTCTAGAACAAATTTAGAGTCCAGTGGCACCTTTAAGACCAACAATGGTTTATTCAAGGTATGAGCTTTTGTGTGCAAGGCACACTTTTTCAAATACGTTGGAATGGTAGATGAGGTTCTAAACTTATAGACAGGGGTTTAAAAGCACATTAACATGTAACATTTGCTGTTAAACCCGTCTATGAGTTTAGAACCTCATCTACCATTCCAACATATTTGAGAAAGTGTGCCCTGCACACAAAAGCTCACACCTTGAATAAACCTTTGTTGGTCTTAAAGTTGCCATTGAACTCTAAATTTGTTCTACTGCTTCAGACCAACACCGCTGGCTATCTGGAACTGGTCTCTAGACTACTGAGATTTTGAGTTTGTTTGGAGATTCTAGCAGGGTAGTGCAGCTATCCTATATCCCTGACTGAAGATTGGGATTATCCTTCTATCCGGCATGGTTTGTCCTCTTCCACCAAGTGTACAGCTTCAGGAGGGACTACAGTTGCCAGGCAACCAGTGGGAGCTTTAGGGGTGGGGACATGGGGGGGAGGTGTTGCGCGTGCCACAACATGACTTCCAGGGGAAACCCAGAAGTTACATCAGGCAGCTCTAGGAATCACCAGAAACTGTATGGTAAATCCATTTCCTCCAGAAAGTGACATTGCGGCAAACACAACGGCAGTGCTAGCAGGAGGCCAGGCAGTCCTAGGAGGGATTCACATGGAGCAGTGGGGCAGGACGGGAACATCTGCCTAGCCAGCCAGATCATCCAAATCAACCTAGGCAGTCAACGGGTGACAGATGTCACAACCACATCACCCTCGCATCCAGACTACTGATATCAATTCAGAAAATTGCTGCTTGGGAGGTTGAAGTCTATAGCAGTGTACCCCACTCAGCTTGCTCCCCTCTCACAACTCCAGCCTCTCCAGGCACCATCCGTCTCCATCAGTTTCCCAAGCCAGAGTGTTTTTCCCTTTCCTGCTGCAGGTATTTATAGCCCGGGTGTAGTAGGGAGGGTGCAAGGAACCCAAGGACCTCCTTGGCTCTTCGCCCATGGATCACAACCCGTGGCCTTGGCCAGATGGATTAACCCGGAGGACACCAGCCCAGGATCTCTTGTCTACTTTTTGTCTGGTGCTTTGTCATACTGTGTTTTATGTAAATTTGTTTAAAAGTGTATTTTTGTAAGCCACTTTGGGACCACATCAGGACAAAAGGCAGGGTAAAAACACACTAAATAAATAAAGAATTAAAGGGGGAATATTAAAGCAGCAGTGCAAGTCCAAGAGGCAATGGCCACCACCTCCCACCTTGCCCATGTGCAGGCGCAAGGTGAACACACATGAAGCTGTCTTATACTGAAGCTGGTCAATCAAGGTCAGTCTTCTTGTCTACTTAGACTGGCAGCAGCTCTCCGAGGTCTCAGGCAGAGGTCTTTCACATCACCTACTGCCTGGTCGTTTCAACTGGAGATGCCGGGGATTGAACCTGGGACCTTCTGCATGCCAAGTAGATGCTTTACCACGGAACCACGACCCCTCCTCAATTGCAGGTGAGATTCTGCAATGAATCAGCACCTTCATCATAGCACCACAGCCAGCAATTGCATGGGTGACTTGGCCAGACAACTGGTCCTAGTTTTTATCCATGCACACCATCACATGGGTAATATCTAGCAGAAAACTGCAGCACATTATACAATGAATTGAAAACAATCGAGGAAATATGCACATCCCCATTAAAAAAAAACAACCTCGAGTTTTCCCTGGCCATAACACAGCTCTGTTTTTCTTTCCAAAAGGTAGGGTTGGGGTACTGTATCTTGAGGGAAATGAGGACAGATTTGACTGACAGTTAGTGGCCATGCAGAAGTTAAACCAGATGAGCTGTGTCAGCTGGTGGAAGGCAAATGCTTGGTAGCTCTTCAGAAAGCCTCTGTCCCCCACCCCAGACTTGTCACTGACTGAATTGTTATCTGCAAAGAGGGCAGAATGTAATCAGAAACACATTTTTAAGTGAAGGACTGACCTTTGAGGAATTGGGAAGAATCTGTTGAGGCCAGCCAGCTGTGGAACTGCCGGGCTGTCTCTGTCTAGCTAGATGGAGCGGCACCCATTTGGATGACCTTGTTCTGAATGCCCAGCAAATACCGCCATCCGAGCATCTTTGCTTGCAACTCGATAATGCTTCATTTGTCTCTGCTCTCCCCTCATGCTAGCACCCCAAGAGCAAGATATTAACTGCATAAACTCCATAGTATCTGCATTGGAAATGGAGCATCTGCATGGAAGTTTTCAGTGCACTTTCCTCAACCAACCACCATTTTCCCTCAGTTTTTGTCCTTGCTCTGCCCTTGGAGGGCTTTTCAGGGTTTTTTAAAAAAAATTGCTAGCTTTATAGCACTAAAACAAAATGAAGGAACACAGTATATAAATCAAAACAACAAGAAGGAAGAAAATTGTGCAACAATGGACTAAATAAAGAACAGCTAATACAAATGTGTTCTTAAATGTGTTCTTAAAATGTGTGCTGAATTCTTATTGTGTTTGAGTTACAAAATTACATGTACAAATTATACAAAGCAAAATATATTGTTATATCAGGACTATCCTATGAAGATTCCAGATAAATACTTCATTTCAGAGTACCTTCCTCAGAGATGGACAGCTATCTATTTGTGTGAAACTGCAATAGCTGTCTTTTTTTTCAAAACTATGATATTATTTGGTAAGTGCCAATCAGGTTCAAAACAGAAGAAAAAGTTCCAGTGTTGGGCCACCAATCA
This sequence comes from Gekko gecko, assembly GCA_029375565.1. NCBI lineage: Eukaryota > Metazoa > Chordata > Lepidosauria > Squamata > Gekkonidae > Gekko > Gekko gecko. Next base: position 61,688,529 of record JAPDNY010000012.1, on the reverse strand, counting down.
TTTTCACACGACACACATTTTCACACTAAGACTTAGCAAAGCTGATATACCTGTGAGGCTCATCTGTTTGGAACCTGATGCAGCTGAACCATAAAATGTAGATCTTTTGTTCAATCTGCTCTGTGATTTTAAGAATGCATAGACCATTCAGTAATTTTAATATTTTATGTTTCCTAAAATTTATAAGACTCATATACATTGCTATAACAGATCTTGTGCTGGTCAGAATATTGTTTGGCCAAAGACCCGTCCAGAGGGGGGGTGTTTGTGTGTATAAATGCAGAGCTTCTCTTGGGAGATCGGCCACCACTCCACACAAAGTTGGTGGCTCGGCAGAAAGAGGTGAGGAGGGGGCTTTCATGGAGCCTCTCCCCCAAGAAAGGGCACAGGCACTGGAGCAGGCTCATCCTGGAAGTGTCCCCCTCCACGGAAATTGTATCATAACCAGGTTTAAGTTTCATTAGATCATGTTTTATTCTGTAAATGTTGTTTATTATGTAATCTGTAAAACTGGTTATATGTTTGGTCAAATTACTGTAACAATAAAGAACTGAGCCCCTCTCCACACATGTGTACTCAAGTGTAAACCCCACTGAGTTCATCAGAAGTAAGCCCACTTGAGCCCTGACCTGCACAATTCTGTCATATAAAGGAGGGTAGTGTTAAAAAATGATCCACTCCAGATGTCAAATATGTGAAGGTACACCACTGCAACTGTGTACCTGATGCAAGTCAGGTAAAGGAATTCAAAAAAATTTGTGGGGGGAGCCAATCACAGAGGCTGCTCAAACTCAGGACAAGAGGCAACCAATAAGGAGGCGAGACATGTACACCAGGAATGACTCTCAGTTGTAGTGTGATGGGTGAGGACTGTATTTTAACGGGGAATGTGCAACCCCCTTGAGGATGCTGAAGTGTCGCGGCACTTCAGCCCCCTGCCCCCAAAAGAAAAGCAGAAAATCAATCCTCAATATGAACAGATGAAACTGTGATGGGGTAAAAACCGGAGGGAAAGTGTGACCTGATCATACCAATAGTGCAATCATCAGAACCGCCATGACACCCACGAAAACCCGAAAGGCAGCTGCAGTCTGGAAAATGACTTTCTGTTTGAACCAGTCCAGTTCCCATCTATTCCCCACATGCTCATCAGTGCTACTTTGCCTCATATCCTGTGTGTCTAAACGTACGTGTGAAAAAACACAAAATTATGCCTCCAAGCATCCCATAAAGAAATTCCTGGTAACAATAAACCAGACACAGAAACAATCGTTGCCAACTATAGGACTATATATTATTAGGCCCTAAGTAACAAAATATTTCTCTGGTTTATCATGTCTACACAAGAGCGGGAGCTGGATTCTTCCCTAGTAATCTTCAGTTCTAAGACCCTTCCCCACAGGTTCAGATTTCTTACAGAGGTGTTGGCACAGTATTTACAAAGCCCCCCCCCCCCAAGTTACGGCAGCATAGCTAGACTGCCCTATCAGGCGACCACAACTGAGGCCATTTTTCAAAGCTCCCTGGGACGGATATTCCTAGTTGCACACTTGACAGACAAACAGAAGCTGTGGCTTTCTGCATTCTCGTGGGGGTTAATTGAGTTTATTAGCAGGCAATTAATTCCTTTACTTACCTGCCAAGCTTGCGTGTTTCTCAGGGCTCGGTTTTTAAGACAAATCCCCCAAAGGGGGGGGGGGAATCCTCTCAAGAACATGGAAAAATAAAGAATGATGTGCAACATGACAGGAACTTAACAGCCCCATTTAATACATGAGGAAAATAATACCCACAAAATACAAAGAAAGATCATCCAATAGAAAAGGGATAGATTTTAACCCCTCTCTGCTGAGGGATTGGTAGTTGTATTTAAGCACTGAGGCCCTGGGTTGTTTAACAAATTCCATGGGAGCTTCACCCCATTTCTCTGACTTTTATCCAGCTTTCATTCAACTTTCCATTTACCCACACAGGTGCAGCAGCTAATACTGCCAAGCTCCTGGAGGGTCCTCCTGAAGGTCTCCCAGAATTACAACGGATCTCCAGACGACAGAGATCAGTTCCCCTGCAGAAAACGGCTGCTTTGAAGGGCAAACTCTATACCTTGCTGAACAAAGTTCGAGTCCAGCAGCACCTTTAAGGCCAGCAAAACTTTTATTCAACATACAAGCTTTCGTGTACACGTACACTTCTTCAGATACATTGAAATGGAAGATGCCAGTCCATACATATAGGTAGAGGGTGAGCAGCAAATCAGAACAGGCCCATAGCCAGGATTTTTAAGTCGGGAGGCATTTAAGTTTCTTCGGGGGCACTGGCTAATTGAATTAAAGGAATACCTGGCTCTTTCCCTGCACCTGCTGTTGCTCAGGGGCCCTGGGCTAGATGGGAAGTCAGGGGGCCTTGCCAGTAAGTCAGGGGGCCCAGCCCCAAGATGCCCCACTGTAGCTATGGGCCTGGATCAGAATACGGCATATTAAAGCGATCAGACCCATGCAAGGCCCAAGCTGAAATAACAAGCCTAGTTTATATGGTCACCATTTGTTTGAGTTTAATTCTGGGGAGGGAAACATAGTGAAGGAAATAAATATATATCCAAATAGGAGACGGATGGGCAGATGTACACTTCTTACTTGTGGAAGGCTGAGGGTAATTAACTGAGACACAAAGGGGCTCTTCTGAAGCTCCTCCTACAGCAGAGAAAAGTGAGGCTTTTGGATATTATAGCACTGGAAAAAGTGCAGAGAAGGGCGACTGGAATGATAAAAGGGTTGGAACACCTTCCCTATGAAGAAAGGTTAAAACGCTTGGGGCTCTTTAGCTTGGAGAAACGACGGCTGAGGGGTGACATGATCGAGGTTTATAAGATTATGAATGGGATCGAGCAGGTTGAGAAAGAAGTACTTTTCTCCCTTTCTCACAATACAAGAACTCGTGGGCACGCCATGAAATTGCTGAGCAGTCGGGTTAGAACAGATAAAAGGAAATACTTCTTCACCCAAAGAGTGATTAACACATGGAATTCACTGCCACAGGAGGTGGTGGCAGCTACAAGCATGGACAGTTTCAAGAGGGAGTTAGATAAACATATGGAGCAGAAGTCCATCAGTGGCTATTAGCCACAGGGCATAGATGGGAATTCTCAGTCTGGGGCAGGTGATGCACTCTATTCTTGGTGCTGGAGGGGGCAGCAGTGGGAGGGCTTCTAGTGTCCTGGCCCCACTGCTGGACCTCCTGATGGCACCTGGTATATTTTGGCCGCTGTGTGACAGAGTGTTGGTCTAGATTGGCCATTGGCCTGATTCAACATTGGCTTCTCTTATGTTCTTATGTTCTTATGAGGCCTGGCTTTTTGATCTGAGGGAGGAGAAAGTGGGCACCAGGAAGCACGTTGGCATGGTGACCACAGGAACCACCGTGTGGATAGGGTTGCCAGCTCTGAGTTAGGAAATTCCTGGAGATTTTAGTTGGAAGTTCCAGATGCGATGTCCCCTGTCTCAGACCTCCAGACTGAGTGGCAAGAGAGGCTAGATAGGCACGCTGGCCTTTCTTCCTGTATCTACTCTCCTGCCACTCTCCTCTTTGATATGCAGATTGTGATCTCAGGGACCAATTTCCCTTTCCTGCTTCTCGCCTACTCTGAATGAAGACTTGCTCTCTACCTGCACACACCAAGAGAGGGACATGCGGTCCTCTCTCGGCACCATGAGGCAGATGGGCCTCTCGCCATCCGCCTCCATCCTTTAGCTAGTAAATTAGTAATCTCTGCTCTTTCCTATCCAAATAAAGAGAGGAGTATTTCTCTTCTAAATTTGCAATGTGGCTCTGTGTAGGTTTATAAGCTGAGTACCCTGGTAAAGTGACATTCCTGTGTTTATAGCACTCTGCTAACTAATGGTAACTGGACTAACCACGCCAGTTAACCTCAATAATTTGGGGGGTGAAGCCTGGGGGGAGTGGGATTTGGGGAGGGGAGGGACTTCAGCAGCATATAATGCCATAGATGCTTTGCAAATACAAGAACCACTGTGTCTGAACGATAAATACAAAATGCAATGTAAATAAGCTGTAAACAAATTTTTAAGTACATTATTTTCAAACCTGTTTCATGCTGTTTGTATATTTTTTGTAATATTTCACTATAGAATATTAATTTGGCTAATCTTGTATACTGTGTTCCCCTATATCTGTAATGCCATACAGACCAACTTCCAAAGCAGCCATTTTCTCCAGGGGGACTGATCTCTGTTGGCTGGAGGCTGGTTATGGTTCCAGGACATCTCCAGCCACCGCCTGGAAGTTGGCAGTCCTACTTGGGGATCACAGCTCTAAATCAACAGTGTATAACGAAGGAGGAGATAGAGCTTGCAAAGTGATCCTTGGTGTTGGCATTCAGATGTTTCAAGCATTGATACCTTCATCTGTGAAATTCTGGCAAGTCTATGATAATTGCAAAAATGTCCTGTCACATGCCAGGGTAGATCTCAGGTTGAACAGCCTTAAATCAACTGATAGCATAGGCTGAGGCACTCCACAACAGAGGGGTGAGAGAAAGTTTGCAAAAAAAAACATAACCTGTCCGCGCAGAATCAGTGTACTTCATTTTATTTTCATAAACACGCACTCCACATTCCTGGCAACCAGCTATATAAACCCTGGAATCCAATTAAGTCATAGTACATGGAGTTAAAATTCCAAACCTTCCCCACCCTTCTCTGAGAAGTGCAAAATCACAGGCTATTTAATCTGATCGTGTTGGCAATTTACTCGCTGTTTGTACAGCTCTTTGAACGTGCAACGCTACAAGGCTTAAGCACCCTGTTGTTTTAACAACAAATCCTTCGTTGGGCAAGGAGAATAATTAATCATAGTAATCTCATTTAGAAAGGGCTCCACCTCCCCAAACCCACCCAAGCACCGAAGGCATTGGAGCAGGCCCTTAATAATGCCAGAAGGCTTTACAAGACAAATTGGCCCAAGTTGAAGCACTCCACTCTGAACTTCCCCAAAGAGTTCAGGGCAGTTGGGTGTGTTTTTTTTAAACCGCCTAGTCAGAGTCATCTACAGGGATCTGTTCAAAGACACCTCTTGGTGCCCTGTTGTTTTGTTTGCCCCTGGTCTCTGCTTGTAACTCCCTCCGGTCTACATTCCATGGGGAAATCTAGCAGAGGGGAGGGAGGTGGAATGTGGAGAGCGTCGGTTTTTTAGAGGTGTGCTTCCTTAGAGCTCAATTGCCACATTCACCAACATCTCATTGATGAAGGCAGTGGGAGGGAGGTGTTATAAAATGATGCATGTGGGGATAGAAAGAACTTTCCTGCCCTCTCCTGTAACAGCAGAACTCCAGAAGAAGGGAGTTCACAGTGAAGTTGTTGGGACACAGTGGGTTGCCAGGTCTCTCCTGGCCACTGGCAGGGGATGGGGGGGTAGGGTTGCTGGATCCAGGATTAAAAATGTCTGGAAATTTGGGGATGGAGCATGGGGAAGATAGTTCACCCTCCAAAGTGGTAGAGCTTCTAGTGTCCTGGCCCCACTGCTGGACCTCCTGATGGCACCTGGTATTTATGGCCACTGTGTGACAGAGTGGACAGGATGGGCCATTGGCCTGATCCAACATTGGCTTCTCTTACGTTCTTATGTTCTTATCCATTTTCTCCAGGGGAACTGATTTCTGTTGTCTGGAGATAAGCTGTAGTTTCAGGGGATCCCCCAGGTCCCACCTGGAGGCTGGCATCCCCAGGCATACATTCAGCATGGGCAAATGTACTTACAGAATGTGAAATTAGTGTGCAAAACTCACTGCCACAGTAATGGCTGCTAACTTAGATGGTCAAAAAGGGGTTAGACAAAATCACGGAGGCCATCAATGTTTAATGATTGTGTGTTGTTATTGTTTATTGTGCCATCTATTGTTTCACTGGTTTTATTGTTTTATGGATTTTATGTTGTAAGCCTCCCTGAGTCCACTTGTGGGATAGGGCTTGGTCAGGTCTTGCAAACTGAAGACCGTGGCTTCCTTTATTACATTAATCCAGGGGTGGTCAAACTGTGGCTCCCGGCAGGGCAGCTGGGGAAGTGAAGGGAAGGCATGCCTCCCCGATCGGTCTTTTCTTCCCCAGCCAGTGTTCTTTCCACCTTTCTCTTTTTCTCCCTTTCTTCCTTCCTTTCTCTCCCTTTTCCTTCATTCCCCCTCCCTCACTTCCCCATCTATTTGCTTTCTTTGATTGATTTCCCACAAGGCGCTACTCTGCCCTCACTCTTCCCTCTCCCCCGACTTTAAGTGTCAATTTCCCACAGCTTGCTGCACAGCCGCATTTTGACCCGCAGCTTTGCTCAATCTCCCCCGCATCTTCTCGATCCTGTTTCTTAAGGATCAAAAAGACATGGGGGGAATCAGGTGAAGCTGCAGGTCAAAATGCAGCCAAAGCAGCAAGTCGTGCGTAATTAACGCATACAATTGGGGGAAAGGAAGAGCGAGGGCGGAGCAGCGGCTTATGGGAAATCGGTCTTTGTTTCTCTCTTTCTCCCTTTCCACCTCTTTCATTCTTTCTTTTCACCTCTCTCTTAGACAAATAAATACCATTAGCAAACAAATAAATATCATTGGACAAATAAATATCATTATCAATATCTGTTTTTACTCCTTTTGTTTTTATTTTTGGCAGTCCCGTTTAATGCTACTAAAACCGTGTGTGTAATATTTGTCTTGCGGCTCTCAGACATCTGATGTTGATTCTATGTGGCTCTTACGTTAAGCAAGTTTGGCCACCCCTGCATTAATCCATCTCATATTGGGTCTTCCTCTTTTCCTACTGCCCTCAACTTGTTCTAGCATTATGGTCTTTACCACCCTGAGCTGAATGGCCCAGACTAGCCGGATCACCCTGGTTAGTATTAGGAGGGGAGGCCACGGAGAAAGTCCATGTAGAGGCAGGTGTTGGAGTTTACAAGCTGCTTACATTTCAGCCATTATGGAGTTAACTGTTGTTTGTTAGTAAGCTGGATTCTTCATAGTGTAACCTGTAACCCCTTAGAGCAGAGATAGGTTTATGGAGGGAAAGTTTGTGGGAGTCATTTATCCTAATTAACAGTGCAATCCTAAAGAGAGTTACTCGAGTCTAAGCGCATTCATTTCCGCTCTTTGTTCTGAACAAGAAAAAGGTGAAGCACAGCCATTGCTATTCCTGTAGCAATGTAACTGTTAGGATGCTAGTTAGCAACTAGGATGTATTTTCTGTTTATTTCTTTTATCCAAAGTCCCCTTGCCCTTTTATCTTTTAGTAATCTTTTTATAATCAAGTACACGGCTTATGGCTTTTGCTTTGCACACAGGCTTTCTTTAACGGCCAAAAATCCCAACAGCAGGCAATGGCAAACCACCTCTGAACATTGCTTGCCTTGAAAACAACAACAACAACAACAATAATAATAATAATAATACCCCGCCCTATCCCACAAGTGGGCTCAGGGAGGTTTACAACATAAAATCCATCAAACAATAAAACCAATGAAACAATAGGTGGCACAATAAACAATAACAACAAACCCTGTGCCTCATATCAGGTGGATATAGGTACCCCCAAAAGCTCCAGTGCCCAGTAGCATTATCTAAAACAGCAGGGCACTGGGAAGGGGCCATGAATCTCTATGGGGTCACCATAAGTTGGTTGTGACTTGATGGCACTTTCCACCACCATTGTCTTTTCCAGTGAGTTCTTGAACCATGACGACTAAATGGAACCTCCATGTTCAAAGGCAGTAACTCTCTGAATACCAATGCTGGGGAGGCAAGGAGAGTGGGAGCCCTTTGGACCCTGTCTCCTGCATAGGCATCTGGTTGGCCACTCTGAGAAACAGGACGCTGGACCACTGGTCCGATCCAGGACAATTGTAATCATGCAGGAAATTCAAAGGAAGTTAAAGATCACCCACATTTTCCATGTAATGGCCAGATCTGTTTGTGAGGAAGTGATGCGACGGAGGGGAAGGGAAACCACTTACGGTCTCTCTGCTGCACAGCAAATTGAGCTGGCTGAGGCAGATAAATCAGATTACGGCCAGGTGCCAAGTAGTGATGTGCTTCAATTGTCTGAGTGCTTGAGGATGAGTGCTGGCATTTTGACAGAGGCGGAAGAAGGCCTGTGACTCACCGGAGATGGGGACTAGAACATTGGTCAATAAAGATAGATATGGCCCTGACCTGGATGGCCCAGGCAAGCCCAATCTTGTCAGATCTTGGAAGCTAAGCAGGACCGACCCTGGCAAGTACTTGGATGGGAGACCTCCAAGGAATACCAGGGCCGGGATGCAGAGGCAGGCAATAGCCAGCCACCTCTCTGAAACATCCAAGCCCCACTAGGGGTCAACCATAAATCCTTAATCCCTGATGGGAAAACAGTTGTTGCATTTGGAGAAATATCTTCTTTAAGCAATCGGCAAATCCCTTAGTTTCAGTATCTACAGGCTAAAAGTCTTCTGCAAGCATTACTATGTAAAGATGAAATAAGAGCCCAGTTGAAAGTTTTGAAAAATTAGCTATAAATGGTGAAAGGAATATATTCTCGAAGATATAGAATTTTCTATTAAAAGGTAAAGGTAAAGGTTTCCCTTGCTCGAAAGCCAGTCGAATCCGACTCTAGGGGGCAGTGCTCATCTCTGTTTCCAAGCCGAAGAGCCAGCACTGCCCAAAGATATTTCCATGGTCCAAAGATGTTTCCATAGTCATGTGGCCGGCATGACTACACGCCGAGGCGCACAAAACGCTGTTGCCTTCCCACCGAAGCAGTACCTATTTATCTACTTGCAATTTCTTGCTTTCAAACTGCTAGGTTGGCAGGAGCTGGAACCAGAGACGGGAGCTCACTCCGTCACACGGCACTCGGGTCTCGAACTGCCAAACTACCGACCTTCTTAACCTCTGAGCCATTGCGGCTCCAGAATTTAGATGCTGATAATAAATGGCAGAAGGCCCCAATAAGCTCAGTAAACCTTTCTGCCAAAGAGGATTTAATAAAAATCCTATATCAGTGGCTCCTATCTCCCTATAAATTAGCAAAAATTTACCAAGGGGCTAATGGGGATTGTTGGGTATGTGGGGCTACCAAGGCCAATTTTATACACATCTGTTGGGAGTGTAGGAGAGCAGCAGATTTCTAGAATATGATCACTAAAGTTATCTCTAGAAGTATAAGAGCTACCAGTATCCCCTAAGGGTTTTTTTTGTTGTTGTTAAATTATGTGGAATTCCCTACTAAAGGTGTTTGTGAATTTGTTCTTAATGCCATAACACCTGCAAGGGTAATTTTTGCTCAGAATTGGAAGAACATAATCCTGCAGAAAATGGATTGGTTAGAGAAATGTGTAGAATGTATTTGTCTGTGTAAACTAACTTGTCTACTACATGGCCAAATGTCTGATAAACTTGGAAAATGGAAGGCCTTCCTGTCTAGAATGAGAAATTAATTTTGAGTTTGTATAACTGACGTTTTATAACAGCTTTGTAGTTTGTATTTAAGACATTTGTCTGTGTTAGTTTTATTTCTCTATTTTTATCAAAAAATAACAATTTTAAAAAGAAAGGCGGACTATAAATAAACGTTTTTTAAAAAATGATCCTCATCACAGTCCTAAGGCTAGAAGCAGCTTATAAAAACAAAAAGATCAACCCCTTAGTCAAACACCTGGGTGTGGCGGCTGACATTCAAAACGACTGTCTTGCTTTGAATACAAATCTGTTCAGCTTGTTTTCCTCCAGTGTTCTTTTCTGGCTCAGAACATTATCTGAGATTCTGCACATGCTCAGTCAGCAAACCTGGCACTCCAAGCCAACTGTGTAGTAGAACACACATGCCAGTTCTCTCATAGCAACTTTTCACTTACACTGAGACATTCATGATGGATTCCTGAAGATTACATGGTTGGACCTCATCTGTCCAAGCTAAGGTTGCCAGCTGTAGGTTGGGAAATTCTTGGAGATTGGGGGTGGAGCTGAGGGAGGGCAGGGTTTGGGGAGGGCAGGGTTTGGGGAGGGGAGGGGAGGAGGGGAGGGACCTCTGCAGGGTATAATGCCATAGAACCCACCATCCAACGCAGCCATTTTCTCCAGGGGAATGGATCTCTGTAGTCTGAATATCAATTAGAATTCTGGGTTGGCACCCCTAATTTAAGATGTTGTCTGGCAGGTGGTTGGGTTAATTCAACTGTTTCTCAAGGTAGTAAAAAAAAAAGCCCACTCACAACTAGCCGTGTGATAGGAAGCAGAAGCAGTTGAATTTCCAAGGGGCTCTCTGCTCTGGCTGTTGCAGCACAGCTTCGGGGCAGAACAAACCAACTACAGTTCCCAGGAGGCATTATGGCAACAAGCCTATACACACAACTATCGGTGTACATGCACCACAATTTTGAGCATGGAGAGAACTCTTAGAAAATAACCAAACTTTCCCCAAAAACATTTGCCGAGAAAGCTCACAAACACTGACCCAATTCCAAACTCAACTGAGTGGGGCTCAGCCAGAATTCCCTAAAAGCAGGGCTTAACATATCTGGTCTAGCCTAAAGGCCCCCCAGAGAAGGAACCACCCTTAGATGTTTGGCTAAAGAATTAATGGTTACACCACCTTGCTAATTCCAGAAAAGAAAACTGGATAACGTTCACTGTCTCCTTTCCTGATGAAGTGGTAAGAGGGTGTAAGTGGTTGCAGGGGGGCAGATGGATGACCTTCCTGAGAACACAAGCATTGTGTTAGAAACCATTAGACGCCTACCTGCTCTTTCCATCAATTCCTGTAAAAGAGGGGGGGGAAGCAAATTGTGTTTGAGAGTCAAGAAAGGTGAGAGATTTAGAACAATAGCCCTAGTACTTAGCGGAATAGTTTTCTGACATCCAGATGGTTTTATATAATCCTCCATCCCTATGTATCATCAAGGTAGAGGAGAAGCAGAGAAAATAAAGATGGAACTCTCTAGTCTGACAGGTTAAATCCTACTGAGACATTAAACAAATACGTTAGAGGCAAGACGTTGTAACAGTAGCTGCTGGAATCGATGCACGCACTGACCTTTGCCGTGCACTGAAAGTGCAACCCTTTGCACAGGTAACATCAGTTACTCAAGACTAGTTCTCATTGAGGGGGTAAACCTGTGTCTGGACTGGAGATGTGGTCTCATATGCTCTTCCACGAGAAGGCAAATTCCCCACCACAGAGCAAACTAGCAGGTTAATGGGAAGCTTAGGTTAGAATCCTTCTTTCTGATCTGCTGATTTTCTTTCTTCATGGAAATCTCTGGCACAGGAGAACATTTAATCACGGAGTCAGGGCTAAACTAGAGATGACAGCATCCACTGGCCCTGACCGATGGGCACCGTCACCGTTTTAAAGTGATTTTTAAATTTCACAAGAGTGCAATGTGGCGGGATGAGGAGATCTTGTGTGTCCCCCCCAGTGCCTTTTCAGGTGCTGAAACCGCTGTGAGGGGAGTGGTTACAGCACGGTTGCCAACCTCCAGGTGGTGGCTGGAGATCTCCCGCTATTACAACTCCTCTCCAGGCGTCCATGATCAGTTCACCTGGAGAATATGGCTGCTTTGGAAAGTGGACTCTAGGGCATTAGACCCCATGAAAGTCTGTCCTCTCCCCAAACCCCGACCTCCTCAGGCTCCACCCCCAAATCTCCAGGTGTTTCCCAACCTGAAGTTGGCAGCCCTAATTGAGAGCCAGTCTGGTGTAGTGGTTAAGTGTGCGGACTCTAATCTGAGAGAACGGGGTTTGATTCCCCACTCCTCCACTTGCACCTGCTGATGTGACCTTGGGTCAGTCACAAGCTCTGGCACAGCTGTTCTTGAAAAAGAGCAGTTTCTGTCAGAGCTCTCTCAGCCCCACCTACCTCACAGGGTGTCTGTTGTGGGGAGGGGAAGGGAAAGGAGTTTGTAAGCCGCTCTGAGACTCCGAGTGAAGGGCAGGGTATAAATCCAATCTATTATTATTATTATTGTTGTTGTTGTTGTTGTTGTTATTGTTGTTGTTGTTATTATTGTTGTTGTTGTTATTATTACAACTGATCTCCAGGTGACAGAGATCAGTTCACCTGGAGAATATGGCTGCTTTGGAAAGTGGACCCTGTGGCATTGGACCCCATTGAAGTCCCTCCCCTCCCCAAGCCCTGCCCGCCTCAGGCTGCACCCCAAAATCTCCAGCTATTTCCCAATGTGGAGCTGCCATTTTGGCATATGAAAAGGTGATGGGAGACAAGAGTGCCTCAGCCCACTGTGCTGTGGGCCCAATCAGAGTCAGAGCCTTTCTGCACTTTTAAATGAAGTTTGGTGTAGTGGTTAAGTGCACAGACTCTAATCTGGGAGAACTGGGTTTGATTTCCCATTCCTCTACTTGCACCTGCTGGATGACCTTGGGCAAGCCATAGTTCTGATAAGAGCTGTTCTTGAAAAAGAGCTGTTTCTGTCAGAGCTCTCTCGGACCCACCTACTTCACAGGGTGTCTGTTGTGGGGAGGGGAAGGGGAAGGAATCTGTAAGCTGCTCTGAGACTCCTTTGGGTAGTGAAGGGCAGGGTATAAATCCAATCTCCTTTTCTCTTCTTCTTCTTAAATCCCTTAAAAATGGCGGTGGTGTCCGTGAGTCAGACATGTGGATGTCATCACATCTAGTTTGCCCCACAGTCACGTTTTTATCTCACTTTGCCTCTATGGAGTTCAGGCTGGGCCTATATAGTTTTCCCTCCTCCATTTTATCCTCACAACAGCCCTGTGAGGAAAGTTAGGCTGAGAATAGAAATTAAAATCATCATTTGGATACTTTGATCGTAATCCTCGCCATTGCCAAAGATGTGTCAGAAATCTATCTACTTGTCTCTGACCTGGATAGCCCAGGCAAGTCTGATCTCATCAGATCTCAGAAGCTAAGCAGGGCCGACCCCAGCAAGTACCTGGAAGGGAGACCTCCAAGGAATACCAGGGCCGGGATGCAGAGGCAGGCAATATTAAGCCACCTCTCTGAAACGTCCTAGCCCCACGAGGGGTCACCAGAAGTCACCATGACTTCCAGGCTTGCAAGCACATACACACACATCACACACACAAAGTACCAAAAAAAGGGAAATCTATCTACATAGAAGAGGCTGTTCTTACTTCCAGTAGACATCCAGAACAACTCGACCACACCACCAAGTATGGAAGAAGATTTGTGTACTGCGGATCACGGAAGAACTGGGGAACTGAAGCCAGCCATGAAAGTGATGCTGTGGGGGAAAGTGAAGCAAACTCCAATCCAGAATGTAACACAATCTTCTTTGATGTCCATCTCAGTTCAAGCGGCTCCCCCCGTTAATGGTAAAACATATGCTGTTCATCCGATAGGCCCTGGAATTCTCCCCAAGACTTGGCTAGTTTAAATTTCAATCCGCTCGGTTTTTTCCCATTCACCTGGCTCTGTGACTTTTCGATTCCACTGCACGGTCTTGCTCAGCCGGGATGCCAGTCTAGAAATCGTTCCTCACCAAAATACCTCAGAATTAGAGGCTCCTTTCAGACAGCCTTGGTAATCTGTTTTAGTAGCAGCTTGCTAATAGGGCTTTTGTGTGTGTCAGTTCAGCTGCTAATGGATTTTATTTACCTGTTCATACAAAGCCACTTGCTTCCTGTTGGCAAAGCAGGGCTGAGACATTTTTGAGGGAAACTGCTTTCTTCCATTATTACCCCTTCGTTGCCCTTTTGAGTCACTGTGACACACTATTTAAAATGTCCGCAGCACTTCCTACAATGCTGCTTCCCCCCACCTTTTTTGTCAGACACCACACGATCTTCCTCGCCCTTTTTTAGAATGTTCTAAGTTGGTTACAGTACTGAACCAATACAGCACTTCAGTGTTACAGTGGCACCAGGGCTTTTTTTGTAGAAAAAGCCCAGCAGGAACTCATTAGCATAATAGGCCACACCCAACAGCAGAAATCCATTAGTATATTAGGCCACACCCCCATGATACGAGAAATGTGGTCATCCAGCCACACCCACCTTTTGCTTCTTATTCTGTTTACCTTGTTTGTTGTCAAAACCCAGGGCTTTTTTGTAGTGGGAACTCCTTTGCATGTTAGGCCACACACCCCTAGTGTAGCCAATCCTAATGAGTTTCTGATGTTGGGTGTGGCCTATTATGCTAATGAGTTCGTGCTGGGCAACTCAAGAGCCAGCCAGAACTCCGTTCCCATGTGTTCCTGCCCCAAAATAGCCCTGAGTGGCACCATTGAGATGCCTTGACTCCATTGAGAGACTATATTGGTTTAGTGCTATAGCGCTCACTCAACATTTGGGGGGAAGGGCGAGGAAGATCGCGTGGCGAAAAAGGGTGGACCGTGGGGGGAAGTGGCACAGTTTGAAGTGGCCATAGTGCTTTGGAGACAGCTCATTAACGGGATGAAGTTTAGTGTATGAAACCCCCGTCCCTGTATCACTTTACTTGGAACCAGGTCAATAACGGATAACATCCGGTTTAGAACGGTAATGTGAAAGGGGCCATACACTTACCAGCAATGTGGATTGCTAAAGAAAACTGGAAGCAGGAGACTTTCTCCATTAAAATCTGCATTTTGCCCTCGCCCTTGGAAAAAGATGACTGTAAACTTCTGTATCTTTAAACAGACATACCGCTGCTCTTGTTTGCTTGACCATGCGATCACGGGCCGCTGAATATCTCGCATTTTAAACCAGGCCACTCCTTCCAGACCATCACAGCTTTTTATCTGAGAATCCCAAAACCCCACAGGTGCACACACAAATGCAGAACATATAGGGTTGCCAAACACTGGACTAAGAAATCCCTGGAGACTTGGGGAGGGACTTCCAGTTTCTCCTAGACTCTGTGGTTTACTATAGAGTCTACCCTCCGAAGCTACCACTTTCTCTCTGTATTCTGAAGATCAGCTGTAATACCAGCAGATCTCCAGGCTGTGCCTGGAGGTTGGCAACCCAAAGGACATGGCCCCACAACCAGCTGCCTGTTAAGTTAGCACTGAGGTCATTAAGCTCAAATGGAAACACGGGGAGGCCAGAATGGATGCAACGCTGCCCCCAAAAGGCCCTGGAAGTCTAGAAGAGGCTGAGGAAGGGTTGGGAAGGTCTGGAACAGGCTGGGCAGGGCCAGCTGAGGTTGCCAACTCAGGGGTGGGAAATTCCTGGAGATTTGGGGTGATGCCTGGCAGTGTTCCCTCTAAGCTGAGTTAGTGTGAGTGAGCTCACAGTTTTTTAGCTTCTGGCTCACACATTTTTGTCTTAGCTCGGGAAGGGTGGCTCCAGAGCAAACTAAAGTTGCTTGCTCACAACTTTAATGGCAGTAGCTCACAAAGTAAATTTTTTGCTCACAAGACTCCACAGCTTAGAGGGAACACTGGAGAGGATGGGGTTTGGGAAGAGAAGGGAGCTCAGTGGGGTAGAATGGCATACAGTACACCTTCCAAGACGGCCATTTTCTCCAGGGGAACTGATGTCTGTTGCCTGGAAGCCACTTGGAATCCTAGGTGGCCTCCAGCCACCACCTGGAGGTTGGCAACCCCGAGCCCATGGCATGGCAAGAACAGGCAAGCTCATTTTCCTTCCTCTGAACCTTCTAAAGTGCCAAAACACCCCCTCCCCGGGCTATTTTAGGCCAAAGCATCTGGAGGACACAACTTTCTTCCAGCTCCTCTAGAAATACTATATGGAAGCAAAAAAACCCGCCAACAGCCCTATCCCTTTGAAATCTCCAATGGAAATATGCTAGGACTGGCTGCCTTGCCAATAATCAGAGGGAGGGAAAGGGGAAAACCAAACATAAATTCACACCATCAGTCACAAAGGGAGGAGAGGAGAAATTTAAACTGTCTTCATGATTTAGGAGTCCCCCTGAGCGATGGCGTATTGAAAGAAAAAAGGAAGCCACACACACACAAGCTTGGGGCTGCCGGGAAAGCTCCCGTGTGCTAGCGGCTTCTACCAGAATATGCAACTGGACATTTTTTGTGTAGTGTGGTGCGGGGGGGGGGGATGTGCGGTGGGAACTAAGCTCTTGTGCAGTCGGGCATGGGGTACTTTCCCCCTAACTTTATTCAGTTTGCTTAAGATTACATAGTAAATTAACAGAGATATAGTAAATTAACTGGAATGTTTGAGAAAACTTTCCGCTGTGATCTTTGTGCTCCATTTGATTACATCAATTGATCAACTCTTGTAAAAAGAGTTAGGCAAACTATAGTCCCGTTCACACGCAGAATTTGCCACAGGAGAGCCACGAATGCTGGGCGGACTATATGGGCACGGTCACACGGGAACATCTGGTAAGCGTCATGCACCCGTTGCCAACCCGTATTGTCCAGCCGAAGATGTGGAGTTAAAAAGTACCTGGGAGAGTCCACTATCACACAGTTTGCGACGGGCTGCACATTCTCTGTGTGATCGCTCCAGCGCCAGCGTGCTCCTCTCGTGTCCCTGCTTCCTCGTTGAAGCACCCTGGAAACACGCACCGATGAAAACAGCACCGGTTCACCGCTGTCACGTCTGATCGCATGAGGCAGGTCAAATTGCGACAGTGCAAATAGCCTTGCCTCCCCCCTGCATTATCTGGCACATGTAACTGCAGCCTATATTCAATTGAGATGACCTCAGAAGAATAGGGAAAATCCATATCTAATCCACATTTCATAAAGTTTACAATGGAAAAAGTATAATAAACGTGCGCTCCTATTCAACTAGTACATTTTTTAAATTCCCGCCATTCCTCTAAGGAGCTCAGGGTGGAACGCACCATTCTCTCTTCCTCATTTTACCCTCACAACAACCCTGTGAAGCAGGTTGACTGGCTCACGGTCACCCAGCAATGTTAGGGTTGCCAACTCCAGACTGGGAAATACCTGGAGACTGGGAAGGGCAGGGCTTGGGGGAAGGAGGGACTTCAGCACAGTATAATGTCATGGAGACCACACTCCAATGCATCCATTTCCTCCAGGGAACCTGATCTCTGTAGATTGGGAAATACCTGGAGTTAGGAAATATCTGGAGATTTTGGGGGGGCGGAGCCGCAGGAGGGCAGGGTTTGGGGCACAGTGCCATGGAGTCCAACTTCCAAGGTGGCCATTTTCTCCAGGTGAATTGATCCCTGCCACCTGAAGATCAGTTGTGATAGCTGGAGATCATCAGCCACTACCTGGAGAACTAGCAGGGAAATATGAGATTAACTCTGAGTAGGAGGCTTAGAGCATCGGCTCCGTGTACAAAAAAGCGACCTGACGAAGCATTGAGGGAAACGGAACATGTACCTAGGAAATCCGTTGTCACATGGCAATGGTCTGGAAGCAGCAGCACTGCATGACGCAAAACAAAGGAACAAAAGAAGAAAGCAAGTTTGTGGACTGCAATTGGAAAAGAATCAAGTTTTTCACAGTGAACATTGGTGGGGTACTCCCTGGAGGCTGGCAACCCTAGATCTCTGTAGTCTGGAGATCAGTTGTAATTCTGGGTGAACACCAGCCCCCTCCCCCTGGGTATAGGGTTGCCATTCCACAGGTGGGGCTAGGAAATCCCCCAATTTTGGTGGGCCCAATCTGCCATGGCCCAGCTGGCCAGCAGGGGAAGCCCCAACTCCACAAAGCCCTCTCTACCGGGGCCACCAGCGCAGGTACAATGACGTCACCCAGGAGTGATATCATCACATTTCCGACATCAGGGATGACGCTCTAGGTTTTGGGCAAGACTCTATGGTTCTGAGGACCAGAAGAGCTCAAGGAAGGATTGGGAGTCTGTCCCCCCCCGGTGGCAGCCAGGTAGGACCTGGCAACCGTATCCACGGCTGCGGGATCCCCAGGAAAGCTGGGAAGGGGAGGATCTAGCTGTCGCCCCCTCCCTCCCAGCACCAGCTTTTCTGGGGGCTCCGCGACTGCAGGACCCCCAGGAAAGCCAGGAAGGGGGGTCTAGCCGCCACCCCCTCCCTCCCAGCGCCGACTTTTCTGGGGGCTCCGCGGCTGCGGGGACCCCAGGAAAGCCGGGAAGGGGGTGGGGGTCTAGCGGCGGGGGGGCGCTTTTCGGGGGGGAGTGGGGCGCCATTTGGCACCCCTGAGGCCGGCGCGCCCTAGGCGAGCGCCTAGTTCGCCCTATGGGCGATCCGGCCGTGGACGGGAGCTCACTCTGTCATGCGGCACCCGGGTCTTGAACTGCTGAACTACTGACCTTCCACAGCCTCAGTTCAGCATCTTAACCACTTGAGCCACCACAGCTCCAAGGGTATAAATATCTAAATAAATAAAGGGCATAAAAGGGGGGAGGAACCCTGAAAATCTGCCAAACCCCCCCCAGGTGGTCTGAAAATGGGCTTCCCAACCGTGCCATGAAAACTGAAAGAACCCAGGGGAGTGGGGATACCTCTTCAAGTGTCGTCGACGGGAAAGCCCGTGGCTATGAGAAATCTCCCTCTAATGAGATCTGTGTATGTGAAACAAAGTTTGAGTCCAGTGGCACCTTTAAGACTAGTAAAATTTTATTCAAGGTATAAGCTTTCGTGTGCGTGCACACTTCTTTGCTGTTTGGGTGGTTAGGACAGTGCGCAAATGAAAGTTTATACCTCCAATAAAACTTTGTCGGTCTTAAAGGTGCCCCTGGATGCAAACTTTGCTCGGCTGCTTCAGGCCAACACAACTACCCGCATGATGTGTGTGTGTGAGAGAGACAGACAGACAGACAGACAGACAGACAGGCTTCACCAGCCCGTGGAAGGATTTTGCTTTCTCTGTAACAGATACCGTATCACACAATATTTCTTCAGTCGGCATGGCGTGGTGGGGGACGACGACGGGGGCCGTGGGGGGGAGTTTAAGAATAATGCCAGGGCCTAGTAGCTGAGAGATGATGTATTGGGACCTTTCCATAACACCTGTTCTGGAGCTCAAATGAGCACAGGGGGTGGGGGGTGGGGAAGGGAGCGCCAACCTCACGCCAAGGAGATCTCATGCGTTCAAAATCTTCCATTCCTTTTTACCTCCCAGAGGTTTTTTCTCCCCTTTTTTCTTTTTTCTTTTTTCTTTTTTTTTGTGCAGCACTCGGAGCACAATTACATGCTAAATATCTGTCTGTCAATAGGCTGGATCCCCTCAATTTGTATGACACGCTTTAACGCAGGCCCAGCCAAGCCTAATGGAATGACAGCTATGCCCCTAAACCATAGACCCGAGGGCTCCTGGGATACTTCTCACCGGACTGCTTTGGAGGGAGGGAGGGAGGGAGGGAGAGATAAGGGAGAAAAACAGAGAAGAGAAGAGAAGAGAAGAGAAGAGAAGAGAAGAGAAGAGAAGAGAAGAGAAGAGAAGAGAAGAGAAGAGAAGAGAAGAGAAGAGAAGAGAAGAGAAGAGAAGAGAAGAGAAGAGAATTGGATTTATACCCCGCCCTTCACTCGGAGTCTCAGAGCGGCTTACAAACTCCTTTTCCTTCCCCAGCACAGTAGATCTCCCAGAATTACATCTGATCTCCAGACTGCACAGACCGGTCCCCCTGGAGAAAATGGAAGCTTTAGAGGGTGGAGCAGAGGTCCATCAGTGGTAGAGATAGGAACTGTCAATCTGGGGCAAGTGATGCTCTGTATTCATGGTGCTGGGGGAGGAGCAACAGTGGGAGGGCTTCTAGTGTCCTGGCCCCACTGCTGGACCTCCTGATGGCACTTGGTATTTTTGGCCACTGTGTGAAAGAGTGTTGGACTGAATGGGCCATTGGCCTGATCCAACATTGGTTCTCTTATGTTCTTATGATTCTATGGCATAATACCCTGCTGAAGTTCCTCCCTGCCCCAAACAGCCCCTAGACTCTGCCCTTTTGGGATATGTACAAGTTGTTTACACTGTCTAGTCATTATAGAGTTAACTGTTGTTGTTAGTAAACAGGAAATGATGTAGCTAACCTTGTAACCAATTAAAGGTAGACTTTAGTAGCCCAGGAAAAATTCTAGGGGGTATTAGTAAAGTGAAGTGGTCTGTAACCTTTCTATTGGTCAATCAATACCTTGCTTGAAGGAATGCTTTGATGTTCTGTGCAGTTGTTTACATGTTTTACGACCCTTTGTCTGAGAGCAAGACGAAGAAGCCATTAAGCCTTTGACCACTCAGCTGTAAAAATGGCGCTCAAAATATCTAAGACCGTTTTCTTTAATTTCTTCGAAATGTAACTTCCCTCCCTTTTGTTTTCTAGTAAAGTTAAGTTTTTCTTTTTAAAGCTCAAACTACACTGGGTGTGCCCTGTTTATTTACTTCACTAACTCTGCAACTTTTAAAGGCAAAAACATTGAGAAGCTGGCGGCAGAATCAGGAAGACCTGGCCAGGGCCCTCCCCCCGAGAGGGCTGGGCATATTCGTGGGGGGCATTGCCCCCATCAGCCCCCTGTGGCTACAGGCCTGGACTCCTCGCTTTATCCTCTCACTCACTCAACGTGGCCTTCCATGGAGACACACGTCTCTGCAGGTCTCTCCTGTAGAGACAATGCCCTCATACTCCCACACACATGATGCCGGACTAGCTGGCCATTTGTGAGAGGGAAAGTACTCTTTGGATTAGACTTCTTTCTCTTATTTTGACTGCAGCCTGAATGTGAACTAGATCTACCTGAATAAATATAAGTTTGCCTTCTTTGTGATATACTTCTTGGGAGATTTATTTACTGCACTCAGTATCCGCTTCTATGACTGGGCAAGCTCTACTATATTAACCAAATATCCAAATATCTCTAACTTGGGGGTGGGGGGGAGCTAAAATCACAAAGTGTTGCATGGTGATGTGCCCTCTCAGGGCTGTGGGAATGTCACAGTTGCTCAGCGATCCTTATCTCCGATGCCGATCCTGGTTCTAATTCTTATGGTTTCCATTACTTTAATAACAGTTTGATACGATTGGACATTTGTAATCAGTGCAGGGACAGGGAGAAAAAAATGCCTATTACACAAAAAGATCTGCATTTCCTATGGGAGGGGCTGTGGCTCAGTGGCAAAGCATCTGCTTGGCATGCGAAAGGTCCCAGGTTCAATCCCCGGTATCTCCAGTTAAAAGATTGGGCAGTAGGTGATGTGAAAGACCTTGGAGAGCTGCTGCCAGTCTGAGTAGATGATACTGATTTTGCTGGACCAAGGATAAGGCAGTTTCTTTTTTTAAAATCTTTTTTAAAAATTATTTGTGTGTGTGTCTGTGTGAGAGAGAGAGAGAGACAGAGAGAGAGAGAGAGAGGACTGAAAGTCATGGTTGACTTCTGGCAAACCCTGGGGGGGGGCGGGGCTTGGACATTTCAGAGAGGTGGCTTGCTATTGCCTGCCTCTTCGTCCCAGCCCTGGTATTCCCTGGAGGTCTCCTTTCCAAGTACTTGCCAGGGTCGGCCCTGCTTAGCTTCTGAGATCTGACGGGATCGGGCTTGCCTGGGCTCTCCAGGTCAGGGCCAAGATAAGGCAGTTTAACGTGTTCATGTATTCCTTCCTTGTCCAGCATCCAGATTCTCAGTTATGTCTCTCACATTAATTTTATCTTCAGGTTGGAAACAGATGGGATTTTTTTTTCAGACATCAAAATCTAACATTGCCAATGGTTTTTAAAAAAGAAAAAAAAAGGAAGAGAGGGCTGCTTAATATTTTTTAAAGGTGGGCTGGGTGGAGAAACCGGGGGTGTGTGTGTGTGGAAGAGTAAAATATTCCAACTGCTCATTGTCGTAAAGAGAACAAAACCCAAGCGGGATGGAACATTAAATGTAATGATTTTTCAGCCAACAGCCAGACAGCCGTCTAATCCCACGTGAATAAAGACCTCAAAATGAATAGCACCCGTCCCTCATCATAATCCCAGCTGGACAAGACCTCAGACAAGCTGGTAAACATATTCAAGCAAATCCTTTTGTTTCAACTGTGTCTTTTTTTCTAAAGGGGGCATTGATTTCTTCTCCGCTCCAGCCCCGGTTGACTGATAGTTGGATCCCTTGAAATCCAAGATCCCGTTAAAAAAAAAAAAAAACTTTATGAAAACAGCTTTACTTTTTAAAAAGTATCCATCAATATCCAGTCATAGCTCTCCAAACTATCCATATTAACCAGGTCCTCAATTCTGGGAAATCACTGTCCCAATTTTGGCCCCTGGGGAATTCCTTGTTAAAACGTTATTAGTATCCACAGCTAACATAGTAATTCTTCAGGATTCTGACTCATCTCTAGAAGAAGAGAAGAAGAAGAAGAGAAGAGAAGAGATTGGATTTATACCCTGCCCTTCACTACCCAAAGGAGTCTCAAAGTGGCTTACAAATTCCTTTCCCTTCCCCTCCCTACAACAGACACCCTGTGAGGTAGGTGGGGCTGAGAGAGAGCTCTGAGAGAAACTGCTCTTTTTCAAGAACAGCTGTGCCAGAACTATGGCTTGCCCAAGGTCATCCAGCCAGGTGTAAGTGGAGGAGTGGGGAATCAAACCCGGTTCTCCCAGATTAGAGTCCGCGCACTAAACCACTACACCAAACTATATGGAAGGAGTTCAAGCACATGAGGATAAGTCTATCAATGGCTACTTGCTATGGTGGCTGAGGGGAACCTCCAAATCCAGAGGCACCAGGCCTCTGAATCCCAGAGCCAGGAGGCAACTTCAGGGGAGGGCCTCGGCCTCTATGCCTTGTTGTTGGCCATCAAGAGGAATGGGATGGCCCCTGTGTGAAACAGGCTGCTGGACTGGATGGACCACTGTCTGATCAAGCAAGGCTCTTCTTATGTTTTTATGTTATGTGGAAAGCAGTAGAGAAAAGCTATTGCCTTTCTGCCCTACTTGGGGGTTTCCCAGAGACATCTAATTGTCCATTGTGGGGAAAGGGAAGCTGGAGTAGATGGGCCTTTGGTCTGAGCTAGTACGGCTGCATTTAGGAGTCAGCACACTGGAGCAGCCAACCTCGGGGTGGGGGTGCCTGGAGATCTTCCACAATTGCAAATGATTTCAGGATGACAGAGATCACTTCCCCTGGAGGAAATGATAGCTTTGGAAGGTGGAATCCACAGCTATATACCCAACTGAGGCTGTGGTCACACACATGAGATAACGCGGTGGGAGAAGCAAGGCTATTTGCTCCGTAGGAATTTGACCCACATTTGCACGATCACACAGCCCCTGGGAACTGTGGGGGCAACCCGCCACTGTGTGATCAGATGCAACCACGGGTGAATCGAGTTTGGGGGATTTTTTGCTGCGTGTTTCCGGTGCACTTCAGCAAGGGATCGATTATTTGCATCTCCGCACTGAGTGCTCCCTATACAGTGTGTGATGATGCGCATACCAAAACTGGGGGGAAACAATGGCATGGAGTCAGGGTGGCCTGATCAGACCATCCCGATGCCATGGGAGCACACTGGAGTGATCAGACAGGGGAAAGTCCATCCATGGCCCATAGCAACCTGTTTGCTACCAGACTTTCCCTAGCGTCTTTTTACCCCGCTTCTGCAGCAGAGCAAAACGGGTTGCCAACGGGTACGGGACACTTCCCAGACGTTTGCATCTGATCGCACCCTTAAAATGCGCCCAGCACTTGCACCTATGGCATGGCTAATTCTGCGTGTGATCGCAGCCTGAGGTCCCTCCCCTTCCCAGACCCGGCCCTCCCCAGCTCCACCCCCAAATCTCCAGGAATTTCCCAACACATAATTGGGAACCCTACACTTCCTGGCTGACCATGACTCTATTGTATTACCATCAAGTATCTTAAAACAGCTGTCTCAACAATGCTGTCTGTCTCAGTTTTGTAGAAGTTTTGTCAGAGTGATGCCTGAAGAAAGCACTTGCGTCTTGAAGAGCGTGAGCAGTTACGTTGCGCCGCCACACTGACCCAGTACTAATGGCAGAGACGACAGTGCAGTCCTGCGCAGTTACTCCGGTCAATACCCATTGTTTTCAGTAGATTTAGACTGGAATAACGCTGCATTGGATTGCACTGTAAATCAGCAGAAGCAGATGTTTCTCATTTTAAAAAATAAAAAAGTCAATATAGAATAACCAGACACAGCAGGCTGCTTTCCAACAGCTTTTGGAAATCAGTAGTTTTAAAACAACATGCTTCCTTCAAAAGTGTCAGCTAGTGAAATCCTCAGCAAAATATCTGGAAGCCTTTTACAGGGCAATTTTAAGCAGTTACACCCTTTCAAGTCAATGGAATTAGAAAGGTGTAACTCCTGCCAACCTAGCAGTTCGAAAGCAAGAAATTGCAAGTAGATAAATAGGTACCACTTCGGTGGGAAGGTAACAGCGTTCCGTGCGCCTTGATGTTTAGTCATGCCGGCCACATGACCACGGAAACGTCTTCGGACAGCGCTGGCTCTTCGGCTTTGAAACAGAGATGAGCACCGCAACCCTAGAGTCGGATTCGACTGGCTTTCGAGCAAGGGAACCTTTACCTTTAACTCTGTTTAGGACTGCGCTTTTTATTTATTTAATTCAGTTTGCACCCCGCTTAGGAGGGATAAAACTAAAGCTAAAACACAAACACTGCTTTAAATATATAAATATACACATCCCACTTTTAAGATCCTCAAGGAAACTTTAAAATGAAGAAGTGTTGGGTTTTATACTCACTTTTCTCTACCCTAGGGAGTCTCAAAGCAGTTTGCAATGGCCTCTCCCTTCCTCTCCCCGCAGCAGGCACCTAGCGAGGCAGGTGGTGCTGAGAAAGTTCCAAGAGAACTGTGACTGGCTCAAGGTCACCCAGCAGGCTTCACATGGAGGGGTGGGGCATCAAATCTGGTTCTCCAGATAAGAGCGTGCAGCTCTGAACCACTAGACCACCTAAGAAGTCACAAACCAGACAAGTAGTTTGTTGTTAAAAGTTCAAGAACAGGATGGACTTCACAACTAAGGTTATGAGATAAGGCAGGAGGAAATTACCTTCCCACACCTATTATTCATGTACTGTCCAGCCCACCTGTTAAGATCTACCTCTCATGCCCTATACGCTGTGCCTCTACCAAGGGTTGCGAGGTCACTGCTGGAGGGGCAGGGTTGTCAGCTGAGGTCCAAGGACCTCAGTGGGATACAATGCCACAGAGTCCACCATCCAAAGCAGTTCAGGGGATCCCCATCCAAGGGAACTGATCTCTGTAGTCCAGAATTGAGCTGTAATTCCAGGGGATCCCCAGGAGGTTGGCATCCCTACCCCTGCCTTCAGAAATGAGGTGGGTGGCAACTAGAGACAAGGCATTTTGAGGCGGCTCCTCCCCTTTGAAATGTCCTCCCTTGGTGACTATTTTACAGACTCTTAGATGCCAGGCCAACACATACCATTTTTATCCAGGCTTTTGATTAGGGGTTTTATTTTTCCAGCTTTCTTCTGGTCTGTTTTATTGGTAGAGAGCCAGTTTGGTGTAGTGGCCTGTTTGTGCCTAGTGTATCTGCCTCGGGAGGTGGTGGATGCTCCTTCGCTGGACATTTTTAAGTGGAGGCTGGAAGACCACCTTTTGAGTATGTTGTAGGGCTATCTTTTGGCTACGCTCCTGCAGAGTGCAGGGGGTTGGACTAGATGACCTGCAAGATCCCTTCCAACATGCTATGATTCTATGTACCGTCTTTATGCACAATTTAGGATCAGATTTTGATCTTGCACGGTATTTTATGACTATCGCACTGTTTTAATTTTGTTGTTTTAAATTGCTTTTGTTATTGTAAATTGTATTAATATTGATGGGACCCGCACTGTGCCTGCTTGCAGGGAGGGCAGAATACAAGTGTAATAAAATAATAAAT
This sequence comes from Gekko gecko, assembly GCA_029375565.1. Lineage (NCBI taxonomy): Eukaryota > Metazoa > Chordata > Lepidosauria > Squamata > Gekkonidae > Gekko > Gekko gecko. The sequence goes on along the minus strand of JAPDNY010000012.1, from coordinate 61,662,782 downwards.
AATAATAGATACAAAGATCCCTCACCAGGGATATTAATCTTTCCCCTTTTGTCACTTTCTTCCACCAGCAGGTGAAGACTTTTTTTTTGTTTTGCCTAGCATTCCCCTAATGATTTCAATTATTTTCCTGTCCTGTATTTTAATTTGCTGTCTTTTATGTTTTTACATACGTACACTATTTTCTGTTTTCACTGGTTTTATTATGTGTTTTCTTAATTTTTTTTTATTTTGCACCCCCATGGTGGCCCCATTAGGTAGAAAAGTAAGATATAAATATTGTAAATAATTAAATAGATGGATAGACAGTGCATGTGTTTCATACATGATATATGTATAGCAGGATGATTTACTGATATGCAAATAATATTGAAAAATGCATACGTTTGATTCGTATAATCAGTGCGAGGAAACAAAATGGTGCAACAAGAATCACACGTCCAATTCACACAAGGGGGGGGAAGAAAACCCAAATGGGTCATGTTAGTTTAAACAACAGGAATAAGAAAGTCAAAATCACACCTGGATAAAGTTTGGCTAACTCTGTGGAGCAGTGAGGGGGTGAAGACCAATGTTCTCTAAGCTGCAGAGTCTTGTGAGCAAAAATCCTACTTTGTGAACTACGGGCATTAAAGCTGTGAGTGAACAATTTGGCTACTGCATAAATTATTTTGCTCTGGAGCCATTCTTCCTGAGCTAAGACAAAAGTCTGTGAGCTGGAAGCTAAAAAACTGTGAGCTAACTCATACTAACTCAGCTTAGAGGGAACACTGGTGGAGACTTCAAAAACCAGCATTGCACAATGCCATGATGTCATTTCCAGTTTTGGACCCAGAAGTGACATCACGGCATCAACAATGCTCTAGGAATTCCCCAAATCTCTATGGTTTTACAACAGAGATTTGCGAAATTCCTAGAGCATCACACCATGCTGGTTTTCTGCCCTCATTTTGTTCCATAACCCACAACTGGGCAGCCCTAATTTCAAATGTTGCAAGGAAGCCTATAGTCCCCAAGGCCAGCCCCATCCACTGGCACATAGCCTCCATTTTGTAAACTTCTTCTCCCTCACGGATGCAATAAAATAGGAATGCTTGTTTCTAGTGTTCCATCTCTTTCCTCCCTGTTGGTCATTCAACCAACCAGCAACCCTCCATTTATTTTTTCTTCTTTTCCTCTAAGCCGAAACAAGGAGGCAGAAGAAGAAGAAGAAGAAGAAGACGGGGGGAGAAATGAGAAATGATAACAACCCAATGAAAACAAAAACCCCATGACGTTATTTCAAATAAATGTTGCCAGTGTGAAACATTTCCACTAAAGGGAGGCAAAACTTGGAAGGCTCCCCATCTTTTCGCTTGGTTGAATGACCGTGAATCGCGGCGCATTCCAGATCTCCAGCACTGCAGCTACAGGCTTTACATAAATTACTTTGTGCTGCTGCTATCCTCAGAAGCAAGTTTGCAGAGCCAGCCTTTTGCACACTGCAGACACTTGGGAAGGGCTGAGGTCTCTCGCCCGCAACGCCAGTCTCCTTCCCCTCCCCCCAGTCTCTCTCCACTCAAAACCATTTGTTTTTCTATCTTCATTTCATCGCAAAGAATGGAGACACGGGAGTATTTTTGAAAGTATGCTGATATGTGATAAAGCCGCCACGAATTGGCTTTTTTTTTTTTTTTGGCATAATGAATTGCACGAATGGCTACATGCGAAAGGTAAGGAAGCCTCCAAAGTGCTCATTATTTGGCTTGCTCCTGTGCTTTTGGACTTCTGAATTACCTGATCCTGTTTGCAAAATACAAGTAACCTACTAGAAGAAGAAGAGTAGGTTTTTACATCCCGTTTTTCTCTACCTTAAGGAGCTTACAATTGCCTTTCCCTTCTTCTCCCCACAACAGGTGACTTGGGAGGTAGGTGGGGCTGAGAGAGTTCGGAGAGAACTGGGACTGGCCCAAGGTCACCCAGCTGGCTTCCCATGGAGGAGAAGTGGGGAATCAAGCCTGGTTCTCCAGATTAGAGTCCGCCGCTCCAAACCACTGCACCACCATCCTCCACTGTTTAATTTTTTTAAAAAAATCACAGAATAAAACACTACCCACATAAGGCTGTTACAGCTTTTCATTTGGTTCCGATCTTTTTCATCCCCTGCACTGACAATGCAGATGTTTGCACTGACAAAGCAGGGCAAAAACAAAATCAATGCATGTGTCGTTCCTTCTTTTTTTAGTGCAGTTTACCTATGTGCAGGAGCGCATATACAGATCAGCAAAATATCACACGAACACTGCAAAACCCAGGGCTTTTTTTGTAGCAGGAAGTGCTTTGCATGTTAGGCCACACAGCCCTAATGTAGCCAGTCCTAATGAGTCTCTGCAGCTGGGTGTGGCCTATTATGCTAATGAGTTCCTGCTGGGCGTGGCCAACCTGGGAGCCAGCCGGAACTCCATTCCTGTGCATTCCTGCCCAAAAGTAGCCCTGGTATTCTCCATTCAACCCATGTTGTTGTTTTTCAGGAGCATGGATAACGCAACACTGCATGGAAATTGTGCAATGCCTTTTTAAAAAGTTTTTGGGTTTTTTTAATTGCCACATATCTGCAGATACCGTTGGCAATCCCCTCTCAGGCAGATTGTGCTATGGGCGATTCTCTTCTGTTATTTTTTTTTAAAGATCGAGAGTAACATTGTATACGAATAATGCAATACAAAAAGCTCTTCCTATCGCACTATCCCCTTCCCTCTGTCTAAAAGGCAGACAATTATCTTCTGTTATGCTAATCAGGAGCTGGCCCCTTACTGTCCACAAGAAATGAGCACAAAGTAATTGACTAGTTCTTCAAGGAATGGAAAAAGCCATTGACAAGTCATTGACTATCTCTTCCCAGAAGTTCTGCAATCACACATAAGGAACTGTTCCTGCTGATTGTGACCTGTCCAGGAAATACCTTTTTTTTCTACAGGTTTAAAATAGAGTGCATTGGGGAGGGGGGGGTTGTGAAAAGAAAAGAACAGGCTGTGCATGTGCACAGAGATCGAGATCATGTGGTAACATGAAAAAAAAGCCCTGCACCAGTCGGGTGGCTCAAACATGAGAAAACCTTGGTGTGGAAGATCCCCTTGATGCAAATGAATGTCCAGTTATTTCAAGATTTGGTATCCATTGTACAAACGTGGAGGAGGGCGCGTGTCCATCAGTGAAAATATCCCACAAAACCTCCAAACCATTTCTTTCACGGCTAGCTCAGAGACCCAGCACAGCAGTTTCAAAGTAAATTCTCACCAGCATGAATTCAATATTCCCCCCCCCCCGAGTTTTCTTTAGGAGAAAGCTCAGTCTCCCCAAAGGGCTCTTCGAATCTGGAAGAGTTTAAGCACCAAGTTGGGGGTGGCTGCCAAATGGAAATCTCACTGAGGAGTGTGAGTGCGTGCTCCGTTTTCCTTTTTTGTTGTTGTTTTATTCGCACACATGCACACACACACACACCTGTCTGGCGCATGGCCATGATATAAAATGCAAGCCGTTTCCATTAGTGGACCCCCTACGGTTCATTGGTCCCTGAGAATTGTTAATTGAGGCTAGCCAAATCACACACACTTTCAGTCGTGTCGTCTGGACTGGATCCACATGATGGCTTCCCTCATAAAGTGTTTTTTCAGGGCCCAGGAGCAGACCTTTTGGCAGTCGCTTCAGTCTAGCTCCACCTCATTTCCACCGGTAAAAGTCATAATTCATTAGCAGGAAAAAGTGGACACCTGTCTGCCTCACAAAACACAGGCTCCCGGTGCAGGAAGACGAGGGTTCTCCTCAGACGGCAAACAAACAAACTGCAATGCGTTGCTGACAGGCACAAACTCCGTTTATTGTCCGGCTGGTGCTTGCCCCTCTCCCCTCACAGGCGGAGAGCGACTGAAGGGGGGAAAAGCTTCCTGTTTTCGGAACTCCAGTTTATCTGAATAACGGCATTTTAAACTGAAGTTTCTTTTCCATGTAAAGGATTCGTAACTAGGGTTTCATTGTGGTTAAGAGTCCAGGTTGGGGGGGGGGGTTGGACTAGGATCTGGGAAACCCAGGTTCGAATCCCCATTTCTGCCATGGAAGCTCACTGGGTGTCCTTGGGCCAGTCACGCAGGAGGAGGAAGAGGAGGAGGAGATTGGATTTATACCATGCCCTTCGCTACCCAAAGGAGTTTCAGAGCAGCTTACAATCTCCTTTCCCTTCCCCTCCCCACAACATGCACCCTGTGATGTAGGTGGGGCTGAGAGAGCTCTTTCAAGAACTGCTTCTGTGAGAACAGCTCTGAGAGAACTGGGACTGACCCAAGGTTACACCAGCAGCTGCATGTGGAGGAGGAAAGGGGGATCAAACCCAGTTCTCCCGGATTAGAGACCACGCTTCTAACCAATACAGCAAACTGGCTCTCAGCCAAGCCTACCTCACAGGGTTGCTGTGAGGACAAAATGGAGGAGAGGAGAACAATGTGAGCTGCTTCAGGTCCCCAGTGGGGAGGAGGGTGGGGTAGAAATAAAGCAAATAAATAAATAAATGGGAAAGTACCCAAATCTGAAATGGAATTAGACTGATAACATTCATTTTCAGTCTGGGCACAGTATAGGGCTGCCAGATCCAGGAAAGACGATTCCTGTAGACTGGGTGTGTGTGGAGACTGGGGGAGGGTAGAGTCTGGGAAGGGGAGGGACTTCAACAGGGCATAGTGCCATCGAGTCTACCCCCCCCCCCGTTATATACTGAGATAACCACATCAGCGCAGCAAGACCATGCGGTCAAGCGCACCTTCGGGTGCTAGAACAGTAGAGGATTCGGATCCTAGGGCAGACCAATAGGATTGTCCGGATCCTAGCATAGACCTATGACGGACTCCTCCACTGTAAATAGCCTGTCACGGGTATTGGTGTGTGTGTGTTGGGTGTGGGTACTGTGGGGATATAAGCGGGCCTCGAACCTCACTAGTTTGTCTTTTGTTTTGCCTACTGAATAAAGCATGAGCTGATCACTACTCGACGCATCCAAACTCGGTACTTTGCACCCCCAAAGCAACCATTTTCTCCAGGGAAACTGATCTCTGTAATTTCGGACAATCTCCAGGCCCCACCTGGAGGTTGGTGACCCCAGGGCAGCATGTGGGGAGGAGGGAGACAGCGTGTAAAGCCAGCGATAAACTATGCTTGCTTTGATCACAAAGGACAACTGGATGTTGCGTCAACTTAGGGCAATATTGTATCAGAAGAAGGGGGGAAAAAACTGTGCCATCCTCTCCCTTAGGAATGATATCAGGAGCGCTCCGTAAAGTTCCCACACTGGGCTCCACTGCCCGTTCACCCACCTGCACGGCGGAGCCTCTCTTTCCCATGCAACTTTTCCCCCTTACCACCCGCGCAGACCATGGGAAGGGCTGTTTATAGTAAACACAAGTGGCAAGTAACAGGGTGGCCCCTTTGAAGCAGAAGTCTCCTCTGCTGGTAATGAAGGGCCTGTTTGGTGCAGACAAGCCTGCTTGCCTATTGATCTCGAGTGTCCAAACATAATTGCAGGGGTTCTAGGATTTCTGGCCTGGAGACCCTCCTCGAGCAAAGGACGGAGGAGGGAAAACTATCCGGCCAGAGCAGGGATGGAGCTGAAAGAGGAGAAGGAGCTCGGGCTTGGTAAAATTCCTCCGTGCCACCTGGCGAAACGAATGGGAGAAGGGCTTCACTCCGAGGAAGGCGAGCGATGATGGAAGAGCCCTTGAATGCACCAGCCAAAGAGAGCAACGCCCGGGCCTCCCACAGAGTTACCCTGGGCTTTTGCCCCCTTAGCCTTGAGAGAAAGGGTGGCAGTGAGAATCCATGCATGGGCCTTGGGACATCACGACTGGGCCCAGCAAAGAAGGACAAGCAGTGTTGCCTAGCGAGCAGGGGGTGTGTCCTTTTGCCTCTAGATTCATTTATGTCCTCTTTGTGTGCTGTGAACAATCTTTTTTCTTTCTTTTTTTTGCCGCCAAGTCACAGCTGACTTATGGTGACCCTGGATTGTTTCCAGAGGTGGTTGGCCATTGCCTGCCTCTGCTTCCACAACCCTGGGATTCCTTGGAGGTCTCCCATCCAGAGACTGTCCAGGGCTGCCCCTGATTAGCTTCCGAGATCTGACAAGATTGGGCTAGCCTGGGCTGCCCAGGTCAGGGAGCAAACAATCTTACCACACCCTCTTTCAGCCCTTTTTTTAAAAAAATCCATTTGTTTCTCACTGGAGGATGAGAGGCTTAAAGGCCAATGGGTTCATTCCCAATGTATGTATAAGGAATGCATTATATAATCGATTTATTTTTTTTAAAAAAAATACATGTAATCTCTCCAGAGAACCTGCTTGAGGTATATTTATTTATTTATGCGATTTCTACCCCGCCCTCCCCGCGAATGGGCTCAGGGCGGCTTACAACAAGGGCATCAGTTGCCAATAAAACAACATATAACAATACAATACATGATAAAAATATAAAATCATAAGGTGCTTGTTGATGATATAATTAATTGCTTACAATGGCGCTTTCAGATGTCTAGATAACTGCTAAGTTCCAGCTCTCTATCGTCCCGCGTCACTCGATGGAAATGAGCCAGATGTTAAGAAACTGAGGGCCGGGCTCGTTGATGGTGATAGTGGGGGGTGGCTCCTAATTAAAAGCCTGGGGGAAGAGCTCCATCTTGCAGGCCCTGAGGAACTGGAAAAAGTCCCACAGGGCCCTGGTCTCCTCCGGGAGCTCGTTCCACCAGTGAGGAGCCGCCACCTAAAAAGCCCTATAGAAGAGTGGGAGAGGGAGGAGGCAGAGATGGGGGTTACAACAGATTTTGGGGGGGAATCCTACAGTAATAATAATTGTTGTTGTTGTTGTTTATTAAATTTATAGACCACCCTTCCCCAAAGGGCTCAGGGCAGTGAACAACAGGTTAAAATATACAATAAATTAATTACAAATTACCAGTAAAATCAATAACATTAATCAATGGCTTAAAGAGCAGTTTGCTTCCTCACCCGGGCAGATCAGAAACCAGTCATGGAGGAGGCCATAATGAGAGCCATACTGTAGGCTGTTCCTGTCCTCAGCCATAGGCCTGGCAAACCAATTATCATATGGCAGTGTGTGTAGTATAGCCAGAAAATCCTAAGGTTGTCTGGCAGCCAGAAATTCTAGCTCTTTTAGCTTTATGCACCACTAGGTGGTGAGCAAGACTTGTTTTTTTAGGCAAGAGACGTTTCAGAGGTGGTTTGCCATTGCCTGCCTTTGCATCATGGCCCTGGTACTCCTTGGAGGTCACCTTTCCAAATATTAGCTTCTGAAATCTGATGAGATCGGGCTATCCTTTTAAAAATATTATTAAACATTACAGTACATAATACCAAAGCCATAGTCAAAGAAGAAACTAGATAATTTTGTAGAGATTACCAAGTTTAACCATAGGCTAGAAACTTATATTTGAGGTCTTTTATGTTTTCCCATTCAAATTTGTCTACATTCGTGTTTTCAAGTCTCGGATGCCGCTTATCCAAGGGATTCAACAAGCAGCTTTCAACATCCTCAGGGGTCGTTCCAGAGGGAGATTTTTTTCTAGCAGGAAGAGGTCCCAGACTTTGTGCAACCGCTGTTGCGTTGAAGGAAGAGTGTTTGCTTTCCATTTGCTTGCTTGTGAAGTCTTTGCCGCTTTTACTAAGATGTTGATGAACTCTTTGCTTCTTTCCGGTGGACTGTCTGCTGGCCAAAGGTGGAGAAGAATCAGCGATGGATCGAAAGGTCGGGTATAGCCGGTTAAGGCAGGTATGGAGAGAATGATTTGTTCCCAAAATTTGGCCATGTGAGGACACCCCCACCAGTTGTGGAAAGAGATTGGGCTCCCCTGGGGGCTATCCAGGCCAGGGCACCTCCGGCATGATGATTTCCCCCCACCCAGTTTTCTCCTGCTGCCCTGCTGAACAGGAGTACAGGATACAGGCCGATGGCTGGAGGGGTCCCACCACAGCAGGAGACATAGTAAGCCTATTGAGGTGGTTCGCAAAGGAAGATAGGATGAAATCATAACACAGCATTAAAGTAATTAACATTAACAAATTATTAAGCGCTTACATGTGAGTCCAGTAGCACCCTTGGGGACCAACAAGATTTTGGGGGTAGGAGATTTCGGGAGTCAAAGCTCCCTTTGTCAGATGATGAAGGAGCTCTGATTCTCAGAAGCTCCTACTCCGAAAATCCCATTGGCCTCCATGAGGTACCACTAGACTGGAATCGAGCTTTTCTACTGCAAACCAGCATGGCTACCCTCGGAAACTATTAAAAACGTAATGAACAAAAAACCAGCCACTGTCACAGAGCCAGTGTAGTGTAGTGGTTGAGCGTGCTGGACTAGTATCTGGGAGACCCGGGTTTGAATCCCCACTTGTGCCATGGAAGCTCGCTGGGTGACCTGGGGCCAGTTACACACTCTCAGCCCAACCTACCTCACGGGGTTGTTGTGAGGATAAAACAGAGCAGAGGAGAAGTATGAAAGTTGCTCCAGGTCCCTCCTGGGGAGAAAGGTGAAGGTAAAGGTTCCCTTGCTCGAAAGCCAGTTGAATCCGACTCTAGGGTTGCGGTGCTCATCTCCGTTTCAAAGCCGAAGAGCCAGCGCTGTCCGAAGATGTTTCCATGATCATGTGGCCAGCATGACTAAACACCAAGGTGCATGGAATGCTGTTATCTTCCCACTGAAGTGGTACCTATTTATCTACTTGCAATTTCTTGCTTTCGAACTGCTAGGTTGGCAGGAGCTGGAACTAGAGACGGGAGCTCACGCTGTCACACAGCACTCAGGTCTCGAACTGCTGAGCTACTGACCTTCCACAGCCTGCAGTTCAGCATCTTAACCACTTGAGCCACTGGGGTGGAAAGCAGGGTACAAATGAATTAAATAAATAAATAATAAACGTTGCACACGGGCTTAAAGAACCCAATTAAGTCATCGCTTTTAGACACAAACTCCAACGATTCCAAGACCCCCCCATACCTTACTCATGCACTCTTCTTTCCAATTCAAAAGGGGTATGAATAAGAATAACAACAAAACAATAATAGGAATAATAACTTACCTCCTTAGGTGAACAGCTATATCAATATAAAATGTCCACTGTAGGGTTGCCAGGTCCCTCCTGGCCACCAGCAGGGGGTGGGGGGTAGAGGTGCCAGCTCCAGGAGATTTGGGGACAGACACTAGGGAGGACAGGGACCCCAGTGGGGCACAAGGCCGTAGAGTCCACCCTCCAAAGCACCCATTTTCTCCAGGGGAAATCATCTCTGTTGTCTGCAGATGAGCAATAATTCTGGGGGGTCCTAGCACCCTGGCATCCCTAGTACATTGTGTTTGTTAAATATGAGCTTTCACTACACCGGTGGTGACATTTCTTTTTATTTACTTATTTACAAAATGTACAGGCCCCCAGATCTGTTCAAGGCAACTGATTTTTTTCTAAATGGCCAAGACAACAGAAACAATAAAAATAAAGCATGATAATTAAGAAGTCAACATCACAAACTAGGTGAATGAAATAGAATGCAAGTAAGTCAATAAAGTCAGGACATCAAACCACCCAGAACAAACACAGCAAATGCTATTGATAAAACAGTCCTTAGGCTGAAAAAGATGGAACACCTTAGTTATAAACTTGGGTATATAGAGAAATATTTTGACCCAGAAGGAATTAAGATAGACATCAGGTGAGCATAGACAGATGTACAGCATTTAGCCCATTCGCTAAAGCTGCCGTGTTAAGGAAATCTTCAAATTAAAGATACGCAATAGTCCTGTTCAAAAGTTACAATCTCCGCATGTTCAGTCTTTGTACCATGTACACTTGGTTGTTCTTCACATGTGTGTTCAGTGATTCTCATGTTACAGTCAAGGCAGGTACAGCTAAACATGTGATACAAACCTCCCATTTATCCAGACACTGGCCCTTGGTTTCCATCATAAAGCGAACACATGTTGGCTTTTTCTTACAAGCAGATGTACACACATACAGGCAGGATGTACCTGTGTTCACTGTAGAATGTCAACAGGGCTAATGAAAAGAGGGACTGAAGCACTAAAGATCAACCCACACATTTTTTTGGCATATGTCGGGTTGCCGTCCTCCAGGGGGCGTAGTGATTTCCTGGAATTACAGTCGATCTACAGGCCACGGTGATCAATTCCCCTGGAGAAAGTGGCTGCTTTGGATGACACCCTCTATACCTTTCTGAGGTCAGCAATAATGCAATGGTTAAGAGTGGCGGTCTCTGATCTGGAGAACCGGGTCTGATTCTCCATTCCACATGAAGCCTGCTGGGTGACCTTGGGCCCATCACAGCTCTCTCTGAGCTCTCTCAGCCTCACCTATCTCGCAAGGCACCTGTTGTGGGGAGGGGAAAGGAAGGCGATTGTAAGCCGCTTTGAGACACCTTAAAGTAGAGAAAGGTAAAGATAAAGGTTCCCTTGCTCGAAAGCCAGTCGAATCCGACTCTAGGGTTGCGGTGCTCATCTCCATTTCAAAGCCGAAGACCCAGCGCTGTCCGAAGACGTTTCCGTGGTCATGTGGCTGGCATGACTAAACACCAAGGTGCACAGAACGCTATTACCTTCCTACCGAAGTGGTACCTATTTATCTACTTGCAATTTCTTGCTTTCGAACTGCTAGGTTGGCAGGAGCTGGAACTAGAGACAGGAGCTCACCCCGTCATGCGGCACTCTCGGGTCTTGAACTGCTGAACTACTGACCTTCCACAGCCTGCAGTTCAGCGTCTTAACCACTTGAGCCACCACAGCTAAAGTAGAGGAAAGTGGGGTATAAAAACCAGCTCTTCTTCTCCTCACTGAGGTCCCTCCATTCTTGACCCCCCCCATCCACAGGTGCTAACCCTGAATCTCCAGGAGTTCCCAAACATGGGGTTGGCATGAGGGTGGCCCGTCTCCAGGCGGTGGCTGGAGAACTCCTGGAATTACAACTGGTCTCCTGGTTATAGACATCAGTTCCCCCAGAGGCAACGGCTGCTTTAGAAGTTGGACTCTGCAGCATTCTGCCCCAGTGAGGTCTTCCCCCTCCCCAAGCTCCGTGCCCCAAATCTCCAGGAATTTCCCAGCCCCAGACCTGGCAACCCTACAACAATTAGGAGGATCTGTAAACATACGTTTCCAATTTAATTTATTCTCAGCATTTCTATCATTTCACAGTTTACACACCAGCGGCCTTTTAATACCCTCGGAGGTCACTTTAAGATCTCCTAATGCCCAGGAAAAGGTGACAATCTCTGTCTGACCGTCTGTTGCCCTGTTATCCCCCTGGCCACGTTATACACCCACCCTGGCTGCAAATAATTATCGCTGCCTTCCAAGAGCCCTTGCGTGTGCCTCTTTGATTCATGACCAAGAAACCAGCTGTTCGGGAAGCTGGATTACAAGTATCTGTGCCTCCCGAACCCACACACAAGTCATTGAGGATGCTCATAATGGTGGGAAAGGAGGGACGGACGGTGGGCAGGGTCAAGAGACTCCCCACACCACAATGCCCGAGGCAGGGAGGTGCCTGGAAATGCAGCACTGGGGAGGCGTGATGTGACCCCCCCCACCTCTCCCTGCCATCCTGCCTGTTGAGACTTTGTTGCCACCCCAAAAGCCCTCTTGGCCCTATAAAACACCAAACGGCAGAAAACCTGGTTGAGACGTACAGAGCAGAGCCTTTTCCATCTACTGGTTTCCTGTTCACTGGATAAACAGACGAGGGGCATTTTGGCCTGTTAATCTGTCATTCTTTCCCTGGGACTCAATTAGTTTTCAAACACAATAAATTCCAAGAAGTGTACATAAGGGATGATAAATGCCTCCCCGACTATTGTGATAAATCAGATAATACCACCCAAGTGTCTGTGAACTGAGAAGGGGGGGGGAGAGAAAGTGCCACTTGCATAGGGTTACCAACCTCCAGGTAGCACCTGGAGATCTCTGGCTACTAGGATTTATCTCTGGACGAGCAAGGTCAGTTCCCCCGGACGAAAGGGTAGTTTTGGAGGATAAACTCTGTGGAATCATATCCCCCCCCCGAGCTCCCCTTCTGTTCCCGGGGTCCCCCCCCCATCTCCCAAGCCAGAGCTGACAACTGTAGGCCCCAGGATCCTTGCTACTCCTGACCCACCCCTCCTACCTGAGCCCGCTTCGGCAGGGTAGGGCAGGGCAGAAGTGGGAAAATAAATAAATAAAACAAGGGGCAACATTCACCCCATATGAAGCAGGGTGGGAGTGGTCACTGGAAGCTGGCTACCTGAGCCTCAGATGGAGTGGGTACAAGCACCTGCTGCCAAGCCGGCTTCCCAAACCGCAGGTGGGTGGTCACTGCAAGCAGGAAGCCTGAGCCCTGGGCGGGACAGGGGCATGCCGTGGTGGCAGAAGCCTGCTCGTTTTCTTCTTTTCCTGCCTCCATTGGTGATTGGAGGGGCTGGGGCGACTGTCCCGTTGCCCATTGGCTAAGACCGCCCCTTAGGGATGCCAGCCTCTAGGTGGGACCTGGGGATCCCCCAGAATTACAGCTCATCTCCAGACTATGGAGATTAGTTCCTCTTCAGAAAAATGGCTGCTTTGGAGGGTGGGCTCTATGGGATTGTACCCCCCACTGAAGTCCCTGTCCTCTCCAGGCTCCGCCCCCAAATCTCCAGGAGTTTCCCAACCTGGATCTGGCAACCCTACCCCATCTCTTGCCGGTGGCCAGGGGGGACCTGGCAACCCTACCGCCCCTTTGAACCATCCCCTGCTCATTCCCTGTTGCAACCAGGTTGCCAGATCACAACCTGGAGAACATCCGCTCCAGGCCCGTAGCTACAGTGGGGCATTTCGGGGCCTGGCCCCCCCACTTCCTACCAAGGCCCCCTGACTCTCTGGTAAGATGCAGTGGCCACCATGAACTCCCCGTGCCACTGTGGCTGCTCTTTCTCCTAGCCTTCCCCCTGTGGTACACCTTTCTCCCCTGCACCAATTAATCATTTACATTTAACTGAATTAGCCAGTGCCCCCCAGGGAATTTAAATGACCCCTGACTTAGAAATTCCTGGCTACGGGCATGGTCTGTTCCAAAGGTCCTTCCCTGTCTGCTGTGAATATGTGCATGTGATCATTTTGCCCTGAGATTTCTGGGGAATAGAAATTAAGCAGTCAAGAGGCATAAATATTCCCTATGTCCAAAAAATAATTTTGCAAGAATATGTCAAGGAAAAAGACAGACGTTCAATATCAGAAACTTTGACAGAGTATAAAATAGTGATTGTGGAAAACTAGGGTAATAGTAGGAACCAAACTTGTAAATCTTGGACACAAAGAAAATTTGGCAGGTAGCTGAATTATCCAGCTAAGAAGTTGAAAGATGGAAGACAGTCGAAAACGTCTCTTTGCTAGGAGCTGGAGACCTGTTACTAATTTGGGGAAGAAAGCACTTTGTTTAACTTCCCTTTCATTCAGTTTACTATGAAATTGGATTGTTGTGATACTGATGGGATATTTCTGTTCTGACTAACACCGTATATTATTTTTCCATAAAAATATTAATTAAAAAGAACAAGAAAGACTCCACTGGGGCTCTCCTGCCAACCTAGCAAGCAAGCAAGAAATTGCAAGTAGATAAATAGGTACCACTTTGGTGGGAAGATAACAGCATTCCGTGAGCCTTGGTGTTTAGTCATGCCAGCCACATGACCACAGAGAAGTCTCTTTGTCTTGGAAATGGAGATGAGCACCACCCCCTAGAGTCAGATTCGACTAGCTTTCAAGCAAGGGAAACTTTTACCTTTATAGATAGGAACTCTCAGTCTGGGGCAAACGATGCTCTGTATTCTTGGTGCTGGGAGGGGAGGGAACAGTGGGAGGGCTTCTAGTGTCCTGGCCCCACTGCTGGACCTCCTGATGGCCCCTGATATTTTTGTCCACTGTGTGACACAGAGTGTGGGACTGGATGGGCATTTGGCCTGATCCAGCATTGGCTTCTCTTATGTTCTTACGTTCTTACAGGGCTGATATGGTCCCTGGGATGTAATTTGCCCACCCTGGTACGGAGGTTCTTCTTTGTACAAAAATGGCGATCTTTTCATAGCACAATAGTTGCCTTCTCAAAATGACTGGCAGGTATCGGCACCCTCTCTTCTTCCTGTGCTCCCTTCCTTCCCTCCTACCTCCACCTGCCCCAGTGCAGCTTTGCAACTGTGTGTCAAAATTCTGCTTCTCGATCAGGAGAGGGAGGGGAATATCCAAGCTTTGGCAGTCGCTACATCCCATGGAAGAAAACCAAACAATAGTTCAAACTTGGGGGGGGAGATAATAAACTTGCATATATATTATTACTCCCTCTAAATGATAAGCGAGCTCCGAGCTGCTATTCACCGCCTGTTGTGCTTCCCCCAGACACATTGGAGCTCCGGCTTTTATTATTAACAGCTCACCTGTTGCCATCTCTCAGCACTTTTTATCCAGGTATTTTATTTATCCTAAAGGGCCTGTTGTCATCGCCTCGTTGGCTCTCCCCTGCTTCAAATGCAAAGCAGCCAACGGGCGTTCGGAAGGGCCACCGACGCCATCGCCAAACCTCCAAGCGCAGAGGGGCTGCCAGCCCGACCCCCTCCCCATCCACTCACCCACTGTTGACTCTCGTGCAACTGTTTCCACACTGGACGGCCATCTTGCTACACCCGCAAACACCTCTGTTGACCTTGCCTGTCTTGCTCGGGACTTTAATTGTGCTGAGCTTTCAAAGCTCTACAAATAAGAGCGTCTTTCATAATCAAGCCGCAAGCCAAGGGTGTTTCCCCCCCTCTTCCGGTGCAGGGGACGGTGACAGGTTCTGTTGGAGGGTTATTAGGCAAACATGGACATGAAACAGAGATGCCCGCTCCAAAGAGAGGAGGCTTGGATGGAAAAGCCTGCCCTCCAGGGAGCTAAGTGTTCACAGACACCTGTATGAAAAAGCAAGAACTGGAGCCACAGTCCAGTTTGGGGGTTTGTTTGTTTTCTGTGTGTGTGTGTGTTTCTGCAAAAAAGAAATCGGGAGGGACTGCAGTCATCAGTGGGGTTAGAGTGGGGTTAGAGTGTTGGACTGGGACCGGGGAGATCCAGGTTCAAACCCCCACTCACTGAGGAAGTCATTGGGTGACTGGGCCAGCCACTTTTTCTCAGCCAAACCTACCTCACAGGGTTGTTGTGAGCATAAAACAGAGGATGGGAGAGAAACTGTGTATGCTGCCCTGAGCTCCTTGGAAGATGGTGGCAGTGGACAATGCCATCAAGTCGCGGCTGACTTGTGACAACCCCGTAGGATATTCAGGGCAAGAGAGGTTCAGAGGTGGTTTGCCATTGCCTGCCTCTGAGTAGCAGCCGTGGACTTCCTTGGTGGTCTCCCATCTTAAGGACTAACTTGGGCTGACCCTGCAAAGGGCTAGCTTTGGCCATCTAGGTTAGGGTCCTTGGAAGAAGGGTAGGATTTTAAAAATATACTAAACAAACATCCGCTTTTAGAACACGTTTTTAAAAATTAGTTTTGCATAGCGCTTTTCAGAGGGAAAATAATACCTCCCAAAGTGACAAATCAAATTTGTTTTTCAGTGTTAATTGTCGGTGCTGTATATAAACAAACAAGACACCCACCAGACTAAGGCTGCGGGCACACACACTAAATAAACCACTTTCAATCCACATTCAGTGCACTTTCACATTGGATTTTGCCGGTTCACACAGTAAAAATCCAGTTGGAAAGTGCATTGAAAGCGGATAATGTAGTGTGTGTGACCACAGCCATACAAGGGAAAGGGAGTGAAGGGGAAATGTTAGAAGAGGGAGATGGGTTTGAAAATGCTGGAAAGAAAAGGCGAACAGGATTTTAATCCAGTCGGGGCCAGGATGCTGTCACTGGGAGGGAACTGGTGCCACTGCCCAGTACCCAGCTATGCAAGAAGTTAAATGCAAAGTATGTACCACCAAATGCTTTGCATGAATGGCGAACAATTTCTCTGGGCTGATCAAAACGATTCCCAGAAAGAGCCATAGCATTCGGCCAGAAAACTAGATTAGCGTTTACTAGAAGGGCCTCCAATATGATGCAAGGTCGCCATGCATGCCCTTTGCAAACACTAAATGGAATAACAAGGGCACGAAAGAGGTCACTGGCTCGTTCCTCTTCCAATGCAGAGACAAAGCTGCAGGTTCTCTATTTAAAGCAACAGGGGGAAAGTCACCAGGTTTATTTCATTCCAGCATAAAATAATATGATTCAAAAGAACCAAATCCATTTTTTAACACCCACACACATACCAGTTTGGCACTTTAGACTAGGAGCATTATTTGAAAATACTCCTTTATAAGCGGATTCCCTGCAAGCAGAAAACTAACATCTCAGGGAGGAGAGTGCTGGCCTACTCCGTGACATGGGTGGTATGGTATTATGGCTGCCAGGCTCCCCTCCGGCAGCCCTACGTGCCCACAGCTGTGTCAAGTAGCAGCGGGAGAATATTAACAAAAAAAAAAAAAGCTGATACCAGCTGCACCACAATGTCACTGCCAAGGAAAACCCGGAAGTGATGTATGGAAGCTCTAAGAACTGCTAGAGTTTCCAGCAATTCCTTGAGCTATCTGGCAGTGCAGATGACATTGTCTTGCCCCCATGTCCCCCCCCCAACCAGTGCTCCCTCTAAGCTGTGGAGTCTCGTGAGCAAAAATCCTACTTTGTGAGCTACTGGCATTAAAGTTGTGAGCGAGCGATTTGGCTGCTGCATGAGTTCGTTTGCTCTGGAGCCATCCTTCCGGAGCTAAGACACAAATCTGTGAGCGGGAGGCTAAAAAACTGCGCTAGCTCACACTGACTCAGCTTAGAGGAAACACTGCCCCCCACCCTCCCACTGATTGGCAGGCACAGACAGCCACCCTGTATGGTATTCCAGCATTCCATCATGACAGTCCCCAGCTGCAGTCTGAATTAATACGGCTCAGACCTGAGTTTGCCCCCTCAGTAGGAAACAGGCCATTTTTCGCCCTCCAGTCCAGGCAACAGCTTTTGTTTTTCAAGTTCGCGTCCTGACAGACACCGGAGGCAGGACGAGGACGCTTGCCCTCAAATGAATATATGCAGATCCTTAATACTGACTATGGCCATCGGTTCTTCTAGTACACTGACTCCTCTGATTGGTGGGTGGGCCTCTAGGATCTCGTGCAGAGAAAGGTCAGTCCCAAAAACTGCCCTCCGTGATCCTTTAGCTAGAGAATCCAGGGAACAAACTTGGGATCCATTGCATGCAACGATGAGACACAGCTCTTTCCTTAGTCAATCACTATTGGCTGTCCTACTAACAACTAATAAACACTGTGTTATTGATAATAATAATGTTTTTGTATTTTTCATATGTGTCTGTGTGTGTGCATGCGTGTGAGTGTGTGCACCTGGAAGTCATGGCGACCTCTGGTGACCCACCCCTGCTGGGGGCCTGGAGGATATTCAGAGAGGTGGCTGAGTAAAGCCTGCCCCCGCCTCCTGCCTCTGCTATTCCAAGGAGGTCTCCCATCCCAGTACTTCCCAAAGTCAATCCTTCTTAGCTTCAAAGATCTGACAAGCCTGGACTTGTCTGGGCTATCCATGGCAAGGCAAAAATAATAATAACAATAATAATAATAACAATAATAACAACAACAACAACAACAACAACAACAACAATAATAATAATAATAATAACAACAACAACAACACATTGAAGATTTTCGTGCTGTGGTGGCAGCTGCTGCCAAAGCATTCCCCCCCTCCCCAAATGTGCTCAGTTAATCAGATCTCCAGTGGCCAATCAGAAGACCTGTTGGGCGCTCTTGCCCACTTTCTAAAAAACTTGGCTGGTTCCAGGAAAGGTGTTGGCAGGCACCATGGCATCCATAGAGACCCCTGTTTTATCGAGTTCTTGCAAGTCAGAGTAGGCATAGTCAGGGCTATTTTGGGGCAGGAACGCACAGGAACGGAGTTCCGGCTGGCTCCCAAGTTGGCCGCACCCAGCAGGAACTCATTAGCATAATAGGCCACACCCAATAGCAGAAACTCATTAGGATTGGCTACATTAGGGGTCTGTGGCCTAACATGCAAAAAGCCCTGGGGTTTTGACAACAAGCAAGGCAAACAGAATAAGAAGCAAAAGGTGGGTGTGGCTGGATGACCACACTTCTGGTAACATGGGGCATGGTCTAATATGCTAATGAGCTGTGCTGTCAAGGGTGTGGCCTAATATGTGAATGAGTTGCTGCTGCTGGGTGTGGCCTATTATGCTAATGAGGTCCTGCTGGACTTTTTCTACAAAAAAAGCCCTGGGCATAGTTAAGCTAGATGGACTATTAGCTTGCCTCAGTATAAGGCAGCTTCCTATATATGTTAAGATCTTTCCCGGCCCCTGCTACCTGAGATGCTTTGACTGGAGGTGGTAGAGACTGAACCTGGCATCTTATACATGCAAGGTATGTGATCTACCACCAAGCCACAGCTCCTCCAGTAAGCTGCTGCCTGAAGTATCTGTTTCGCATTGCCTGATGATGAGGCCAGCCCTGCATGTTACAGGGCTAATGCAATTGTCTCAAAGCCATTGTACTATCTAATCTCTGCCAGGGATGAACCAATATGGCCATTTTCATGTCTTTTCGATCCTGGACATGGTTATCATTATCCTGTACATGGTTATTGCTATCAACCTGCCTGATTTTCAGTGCAGTCATTGCTTATTTGTTTGTTTCACTGTTGATAAAGGTAAAGGTTTCCCTTGCTCGAAAACTAGTCGAATCCGACTCTAAGGGGCGGTGCACATCTCCATTTCGATGCTGAAGAGCCAGCGCTGTCCGAAGACTCCTCCATGGTCATGTGGCTGGCACAACTAAACGCTGAGGCACATGGAATGCTGTTAACTTCCCACCAAAGTGGTACCTGTTTATCTACTTGCAGTTTCTTGCTTTCGAACTGCTAGGTTGGCAGGAGCTGGGGCCAGAGGCGGGAGCTCACTCCATCATGCGGCACTACTGTCTCGAACTGCCAAACTACAGACCTTCCATTCTGCAGCTCAGCGTCTTAACCTCTGAGCCACCATGGCCCCTCGCTATTTTATGTATATGCAATTTGTACGCAACTGACATGCCAATAATGTGAAAAATACACATTTTAGGGGGGGAATTTGGCACAAGAAAACAGACAATGGTGCGAAAGCGATGGGTACATTTCTCACAAGGGAGAGGCAAAGTCAGAAACAGGGATATTGAAATGGAACAAACACATTTGCAAAACTCAGTCTCCCCATTACGTTGTCTCAAGCAATTCATTCCACAGTCAGGCATGTTCAGGTATCCTTTTACAAATGATCCTGCAAGGCACTGGGCAATATATTGGCATCCAAGTAGCAGTCTCTCTCCTTCGTCCACAGTGTCAAGACTTTTCACAGAAGACCCTGGGGAACAGAACCAGTGTGTTGACCTACAGTTTGCTACTCAGCACTATGCCTGTTTAACATTGGTATAATGGACTCCCATTTTGCGCTAATATGTGTAGTAGCCTTTTGACCTTCCCCGAGAAGGACCCTCAGCAAATCAGAGCACACTACAAAGTCTGAAAGGGGACTAGACAAGTTCATGGAGGAGGGGCCTGTCCATAGCTGTTAGCCACAGGAATGCAGCAAATATGGTCGCTAGTCGAGCTTTCTATGTCTGATAGCTGCAACCACCCAGGAGACAAACCTCTGATCTGTTTGCTTATTTGTCATCCACCTCAAATAACTGTCAGACAGTTTTGCAGCTGCACAGTAGCTGTGGTGGTAGAATTTTGTTTCTTTGCCCCGCTGTAGCTTTTGCGCTTAAGCGAGATGATTGTCTCCAGGGTCATGGATGGTCAGGCCAGGTAATTAAATGAGGTGAGAGGGGACTACACCTCCCGTAAGGTTGTGCAAAAATGTATATGTCTGGCATGGACTTAAACACCAAAATGGAAGAACCTCTTTATACTTGCTGGATGATTCACTGTTTGATTATTCTGTTGGCTGCCTAGTAGCATCCAGTGACAATGGGTCTATAGGGGAGGGGGGAAGTGTGAGAACGCTGTGTGAGAATGCATATCCATGAAACACTGCTGACTGCACTGTGTTATACTGTCTGAATAAGTGAAAAGTAAATTGATGAACTGGTTTGAACTGTTCACAAACAGTCAAACTGATCGATGGAAAAAGCTGTCCCCAGTTCATAATTGGCAAACAGACCATTAACTGAACCAGTGAATGTTCCAGCCTCCCTAGCTGGTCATTATGTCTTAGAGACATATCCGTTTTGTGTGCCTTCTCAGCAAAAATGTCCTCCATTTGCTGTAGATTCTGCATTTCTGTTTGCGTCATGATGTTAGCATTTAAAGCACTTTCAGCGATATTTCTGGCTTCCACAATGTTTTTGTGCATTCCTTCAAGTTGTTCATAAAGAGGTTTGAAAAGCAGTGATATCTGTTCAAGGATTTTGTTTTTGGTAATTGCTAACACCACAGTTAGATCTGCTGGAGTGATATTAGTCATGTCCTTACCTGATCCCTCAGTACCAGATGCTATTTTGTCGACAGAGGCAGAGAGGAGAGATGATTTTTCTGTAGAAGTTTGCACCTCAAGGAAAGGCTGAATCTTTTGAATCTTTGTCGGATTTGGGGTAGCTTTGTGTTTGTCGGGCTTCTCCATATAGTAGAAGTTTAGATTGCTGCTTGAATTGCTGGGAGAGAGATAAGGGCTGACGGGGTGGTCAGAGTCAGAGACTTAAGTGGCCATATTCGTTTTCATGCCACCCTAAGCACCGTCATTATGTCTAAGACAGCCAGTTTGGTGTAGTGGCTAGGAGTGTGGACTCTAATCTGGGAGAACCGGGTTTGATTCCTCACTCCTCCACATGCAGCTGCTGCTGTGACCTTGGGTCAGTTACAAGTTCTTTCAGAGCTGTTCTCTCAAGGGCAGTTCTTGAAAGAGCTCTCTAAGCCCCAACAGGGTGTCTGTTGTGGGGAGGGGAAGGGAAAGGGGATTGTAAGCTGCTCTGAGACGCCTGGTAGTGAAGGGTGGGGTATAAATCCAATTTCTTCTTCTTCTTCTTAAACGGTCCCTCCATGTTCAAAGGCAGTGTACCTCTGCCTATTGCTAGTGGGCAATGACAGGAATGGACACTGGGTTTCATGCCCTGCTTGTGAGCTTCTCAGAGGTGTTGGGTTGGCCACTGAAGGGAAAAATGAGGACGTTGAATTAGGTGGACTTTTATATATAATATACAAGACCTTTGGAAAGTTTATGTATAAGACATTTAACAAAATCATTTTGGACTCAGTCCTCATTCCCTTGGACTTCCCCAGGCATTTTGCCACCAGGTTCAGCAGCAAGAAGCAGCAGTCTCATTTGGGAATGGAAATCAATACCTGGTTCGTGTCATTGATACAAACCCACACAGAATGTGCTGTTTACATTCCCCTGCAGAGTTTCACATATGCAGGAATGCAGCTGAATCTGTCCCTTATGATAGCTTATCTCTGAGCCACCAGTGTTTTCCCATTCATTAATCATACGGCACATCATAGCAAAAGGACGGCTTTCCTAAAAGATTTCTTTTCTTCTTCCTTCCTTCATCCCCACCAGCCAAGATTTGGAAAAAGGAGCCTTCATGTCCAATCACAAGTTCAAGCTTGTAAAAAAGCCCAGGCATTAGTGGTGTTTGTGTAAAACTGGCCAGACAAAAAGAACTCTCCCCCTCCCATCCTGGAAACATAAATGAGCTGCTCTATTTATTGTATATAAATAACACACACACACACACACACACACCCTACCATAAAGCTCAGGGTGACTTACAATAGAACCAGAAATAAGATCAAGGTTGCACACAATAGCCTCAAAAGCAATTCAAGCAAATTCAGTCAATGTCAACTAGAAAAACAAGTATAGTTATCAGCAAAACCACTGTAGACTGTTGGCATATAAGCTGTCAGTCATATACAGTAGTAGCCAGATGCAACATGTTTAATGCATATTAACATGGGGTGCATATACATGTACTTAAAATGGGATTCCCTCTATTTTTTTTCTCATAGAGAGTGTATCTGGCTAGTCCCCCTTGCAGTCCTTTGCAATCTATTTAACAGGTACACTAACGCAGAGCGAGAGGACTCCCCTATTTTGCCACTCTGTAATTTTGCTCTGCCCTGCATTCCATGAAATACAGTTCCACTTCTAAGATTTCTAAAAATAAATTGCAGAGCCAGAGCATATATATTTTGCACCTTTTAAAGTTCACTTGCATCTTTTCACCCAGTTCTCATTTTTATGTAAAATCTGCCTCAAGTGCTATTATTTTTTTAATACAGAGGAAAAGAGGAAGACCCTAAATAAATAAATGATAAACATCCACAGAAATGTATGCCCAGGAGTGCTTAAATTGCCTTTTCAAGCTATTGCAGTCAGAGGACTATGGCCCCAGAGTACAGGAGGAGGGGGAGACCCTGTTGCTGCTGAGCAGATCCTGGTCTGGTCAGTGTCTGGATGGGAGAGTGCCTAGGAACCTTAAGCATGTCATCTTGTAGAAAAAAAAGTAAACACTTTGACCTGTCATAGGATAATTATGCCCTGACTTGGATGGTCCAGGTTAGCTCAATCTCACCAGGTCTTGGAAGCTAATAAGCGATAGTCCTGGCTAGTACCTGAATGGGAGACCACCAAGAAGTCCACTACACAGACACAAATAATGGCAAACCACCTCTCAGTGTCTCTTGCCTCGAAAACTCTATGTGGTTACCACAATTCGGCTGCAACGCAATAGCACTTTATAGTCACACAGAGAAAAATCATGGTTTGCTAGTCTATGAAGGTGAAGGAGGAGGAGGAGGAGATTGGATTTATACCCCATCATTCACTAGAAGTATCAGAGCGGCTTACAGTCTCCTTCCCTTCCTCTCACCACAACAGACACTTTGTGAGCAGTGTTCCCTCTAAGCTGAGTTAGTGTGAGCTAGCTCACAGTTGTTTAGCCTCCGGCTCACACATTTTTGCCTTCGTTCAGGAAGGATGGCTCCAGAGCAAAGTAATTTATGCAGTAGCCAAATAGTTTGCTCACAATGTTAATGCCAGTAACTCACAAAGCAGAATTTCTGCTCACAAGACTTCACAGCTTAGAGGGAGCATTGCCTGTGAAGTAAGTGGGGCTGAGAGAGTTCTTTCGAGAACTGCTCTTTCAAGAACAGCTCTGAGAGAACTGTGACTGACCCAAGATCACCCGGCTGGCTGCATGTGGAGGAGTGGGGAATCAAACCCGGCTCTCCAGATTAGAGTCTGCTGCTCTGAACCACTACACCAAACCATGGCCCTGGTCATACGGGGCAGAAAACACGGGGGAGAGGCGTGGCAGTTTGCCCTGGAGCTAAATAAGGCACAGTAGCCCGATCACACGGGCCACTGGGTTGCCACGCTCCAGCTCTGCGCCCCGATCACACCGCGCTGCTGCAGCGCAGCAAAGAAGCAGTGAAGTGCGCATGCGCTGTTCAGCATTGGTGCACATCCCATGGGCACTTACAACATCCGGAAACCCCGGGGACATGGGCGGGCATTGGAATCCGCGGGATACTGGCGCTCCCGCGATCAGACGCCAGCCTTTGCCCCGGGGTTTCTGGAAACTAGTACTTCGGACCTACTAGTTTTTTACTCCGCGTTTTCCATGGGAAGCCGCGGGTTGGCCACGGGAGCACTACGCCTCCCAGATGTGCTCGTATGATCGCGCACGGAAAGTCCGCAGGAGCAAATGCTCCGTGTGGACGGGGCCCATGTTGTTTTTTCAGGCTGTGGTAGAGTAACTAACTGTATGTATCCTTCAACAGGCAGAGGAGGAGAACCTTTCTCAAAAGGTAGCAATGGTATGGCGGGGTGCCATCTTGTCGTGACAGCAGAAGTTTCAGTCACTTCTTTATTTACTCTTGAGTAAGGTTTGAATCCAGAATGAATTTTCCAGTGTCAGAATGGAAGTTTTTTGCCTCTCGCCTACCACTGCAGCCCGCTGATCCATGCAAAATACCGCTTCTGAGGGGAATCTGCAGGGGGAGGGGCAATCTGTGGTAATGGCCAGTGTAGCCTGGATCCAACCCAGTGTAAAATGCCCTGCATTCCTCTGTTGCCCTGAAATCCAGGGTAGTGTAAATGTAAACAATTTATTCTAATGGTGGGAGGGTGGGCTTGGAAAACTAATACTGCTTGGAAAATCCAAGATGCAAGAACTGGGAGTCAGTCAGTCAACCGGTATAGTAGGGCTCTAGCATATTTGACGTATCTGCTGAAGAAGATCATTTTTTTAATTAACAGACAGGGTCACACAACTGCCCAGTTTTCCACCAGCATGACAAGGTTTTTCCCCTTCTGGCTGGTTTCCGTAGGAAGGGTTGTGTTTTTCCGTTTTTTTATTATAACAGAGAGAAGGGAAGGCTGGGTTTAAATTATTTATTTCTGGTTCATTATCTCTCTCCCGATCAGAATGACTCAGAGGACATGGTGCGAGAACCGGGAATCCCATCGGATCTCACCCAAAGCCACTGGAGTCATTTCGATCCTGAGGGAAATCGGCAGGGAGGGTGGGACTTGCAAGGCTTTCATCCCTGTGGCTCCCTCAGCCTTTCCCTCTCAGCTCAGTCGTAATACTCAACTGAGTTGGCGGGATAAGGGAGGAGGAAAGGCCCAGCCCAAGGAGTGGGGGTGGGTGGGGTGTTGAGGCTTTTTAAAAGCCCACCTGCTACACCCTCCCTGCTCATTCCCTTCAAGTCTGAGACAATTTGGATCACTTTGGCCGATATCAAAGAGCCCCCTATGATCGAAACTGAACTGATGGGCTTATTTTGAACGTGATACAAATGAGCAGGCCCTGACCTGGATACCCCAGGCTAGCCTAATCTCCTCAGATCTCGGAAGCTACGTGGGGTTAGCCCTGGTGAGTATTTGGATGGGGGACCACCGAGGAAGTCCAGGGTCATGATGTGAAGGCAGGCAATGGCAAAATACCTCTGAACGTCTCTTGCCTTGAAAACCCTAAGGCAGGGGTGTCAAAGTCATTTGTTATGAGGGCAGGATCTGACATAAATGAGACCTTGTTGGGCCGGGCCACGTGTGTGTCATAAAATGTGATGCCAGGAAATGGAGATATAAAGTCTATAAAGGACACAAAGACTGATTTTTTACTTAAAATGAAAACATGCATAAAACATTGGCTCTGTAAACTGCAAACCTACTTTTGATTTATTGACATTCCCCACAGAAGTCTCATGCTCAGAGTTCTGAGTCTAGGACCCAGGTTAAAACATGAAATGGCGGAGCGATTGAGAGAGTCTGGCGAAGCAAGCTGTGATGCAGCAGCAGCAGCAGAACTGGAAGCAGGAGATGGCCAGTTCCACTGCGGGCCTGATGGAAGCCCTCCGGGGGCCTAATCCAGCCCCTGGGCCACATGTTTGACACCCCTGCCCTAAGGGGTCAGCACATTTCAGCTGTGACTTGACAGCACTTTCCACCACCACCACCTTTTGGTTCACCTTCCTGCTCCCCCTCCCTTTCCCCTTCAGTTTGGTCATAATATTCAGCCATCCACACTGTAAAGCAGGGCTTTTTTTGTAGAAAAAGCCCAGCAGGAACTCATTTGCATACTAGGCCACACCCAACAGCAGAAATCTATTAGCATATTAGGCCACACCCCCATGTTACAAGAAGTGTGGTTATCCAGCCACACCCACCTTTTGCTTCTTATTCTGTTTGCCTTGTTTGTTGTCAAAACCCAGGGCTTTTTTGTAGCAGGAACTCCTTTGCATGTTAGGCCACACACCCCTCATGTAGCCAATTCTAATGAGTTCCTGATGTTCGGTGTGGCCTATTATACTAATGAGTTCCTGCTGGGCCTGGCCAACTCAAGAGCCAGCTGGAACTCCGTTCCTGGGCGTTCCTGCCCAAAAATAGCCCTGCCATAAAGAAAGAAGAACTGCAGGGTGAGCAGCTCACGCTGTAGGTTTCGAAAGTGCCATGCCAGCCGTTTGACCAAAAGTAACATCTGGACATTGCTCCTTCTCATAATACACCCCATTAAAAAAAAGTGTGCCCCGCTTGTTTTTACACATACTTCACGCTGAGAAAACGTCCACAAAGTCACACCTCCCCAAGTATTATTTCTTCTCCCCAAGTACTGGTTTTACCCCCTCAGCAGAGGATCTTGGAGCAATTCATCTGACCTGAAATAGAAAACAGATGAATGTATAAATCATACCCAGCCCTCAGCCGTGCATCTTCTGGGCTTTTCATGGCTTGCCAGCTGTGAACTTTCCACAACAATAATAAAATAAAATTAACAGCTCAGCATGCTTCAGTCAGGCGGACCTGACAGTTGAAGGTCAGGCTTCAAAATTAGGAAGGGGAAGCCAACAGATTTCTCCTTTGAAACACCAGGCAGGTTGGCTCCTGCAGTTTCCTTCAACATACGAAGCTGCTTCAGGTTGAGTCGGACCACTGGTCCACCACCATTGTCTGCTCTGACTGGCAAGAGCTCCCTGGGGGCCTGGAGCAAATAAGGGTCCTGCCTCCAGCACCTGCTGCTGGAGGGCTTTGCGGTGGAGGTACCGGGGAATGAATCTGGGACCTTCTGCTTGCAAAATCTATGCTCTGCCACCGAGCCACAGCCTCTCTGGGTTGCCCTGTTATCATTCTCTGTCAAAGTCCCGATGGCAGTCTTGTACTTTAAAAAGTGGAAGGTGCCTACTAGTGCTGCCGTGTGCCAGTGGGCTGTATCCTCCTTACTTAAAGGGCGATTCTGCATTGGTTCTTCCCCATATCGGAACAGAAATTCCCCTCCGCATTGCATGCCGCTTTCACTTTCTTTGATCATCGGGTTTTATGGCACCCTCTATACTGCATGCCGCTTTCACTTTCTTTGATCATCGGGTTTTGTGGTAATTCTGCATAAATTTATGGCCATTCAGGGGTGACTTGGCAGTCAGTATGGCATTGCCTTGGGGTATTTGAATGTGGTTTTGAGCAGCACCTTTGGAAAAATAACTGATGGAAAAGCCAATGCAGACTCACCCTTAAAATGGCAGTCATCAGTAAACCCTAAAGAAAGTTCAGTAAATCCTAAAGAAAGATGAGTGAAGGAGTTCTAAAAAGAACAAGCCACAATATTGCCTTATGCGGGTGGTTCTCATGCCTTGGGGGCTAATTTCTCTATTTATAGACTGCTGCACACCTCATCAGTTTCTGATGGGAAAACAACCCAGCAGAACATAACTTATATCAAGCGAACTTCTTTTCTGGAGCTAGAAACCTGGGGTGCTGGGAACTGCAAAGGGTAGGGGGCTTTCTAAACACCTCCTTAATAACCACAAGGACTAACAGAAAGAAGAGGAGTGTTTGTATCTGTTTTCTGAAAGTGCAAAATCAAGGCTGGCTTACAGCCCTCGGGAGACCAGAAGCAGCGCTGAAGGCCACCCATCTGGAAAGCAGCTGATCATTACTGAACGGCTCTTCCCAGGCCTGTCTTGCTCCCCCCCCTTGTGGTACCCCTGTCAGGGTAAGAATGAGAGCTTACGAAAGGCGAACAGCAAGCCTTGTACAGACCATAACTTCATGGGTCAACAAACATTGCTATAAATTAGCAGGAAGAAAAGACCCCGAGGGGATCGTCTCCAAACTGGCCTGCAGTACCACATAAGTCAGCAGTTTTTAAACATCATAATCTAACATTTCAAAATCAATTGTGTCTGGAAATGTGTGCCCTTGGAAGCTGGGGGAGAGAAGCCAAACTAGAGGGCTGGAAGAACGGAGTCTAAGTAACAAAACAAGTAAAATTTATAGTCAAAGGATTGCGAGGTTTTGCATGAAATTATTTGACAACATTTCAGACTTGCTTCCCAAATGGATTGCTTTCCCCCTTTCAGTTCCAGTTCTTTGCCTGCAAGGAGAATGCCTTAAGTGATGAGTGCATGTCAACATTTCGTAATGTAGAATGGCACTGTGGATGTGCGCCTATCAGTTTACCTTCATAGTCGAGGATGACAGCAGGATTCATGCAAGCTTCAAAGAGCGATTAGATCAGGGGTCCCCCACATGGTGCTGGTGGGTGCTACAGTGCCCACTGACACCTTATCTGGTGCCCACCAAGTGGGGCCAGGTGGAGCTCTTGCCCAGCATGACTTCTGATTGGCCACTGTAGATCTGCGGATAAAGCTTACATTGCTCTGGTGGTACCTGCCACCACAGCATTGGTTTCCGTCTCTCACTTCTCTCTCCCAGAGTATTGTTTAAATTATAGCCTGCTGAGGTCCCACCTGTCCCTAAACCATGCCCTCCCCAGGCTCTGCTCCCAGAATCTCTAGGAATTTCCCAACCCAGAGCTGGCAACCCTTACTGTCCTCCTCATTGTGCCACCCACAAGCAGTCATTTGGTTAGCTTGGGCAGTAAACCGGTCCCAACTGCACGTGCCTTCCCCTCCCCCATTGAAAGCATTTACTATTTGTCATCTTCTCGGTGTGGAACAGCGGTCACTGCGGGTGTGGAGGGGGAGGTATTTGTGAGCTTCCTGCATTGTGCAGGGAGTTGGACCAGATGACCCCAGAGGTCCCTTCCAACTCTATGACTCTATGATTCTATCATTGTCACTTTACTGGATGGAGCGATATTGCATGAAACTGTGGATCCCTCAAACTTTCACCATTCCTTGGGGTGAAAGAGAGATTGACCACTCTCAGCATGAACAGTGCAACTTTATGCATTACAGGTTTGGCCATCTCCAATAATAGATCTATTTTTCAGCTGGAAAGGCTGGGCAATCATGTTTGTAAGAAAGCACCCCAGAAATGCCTCCTTCAGGCAACCATACAAGGAACAAGACTGATGCTGTGTCCTAATGCCCCAGGTCCTAATTTCCACCTTACAACTCTGGTTTGTTTCCTTCCCCTCCAAGGTAGCCCAGTCTTCTCAGACATCCACTCACACCCCACATCCAACCTGTCCTCAATTCCTGCTTGCATTCTTCCACTCTGAATTTGCTACCAGAGGATGTCATGATGGCCACAGGAATAAACAGCTTTAAAAGGGGATTAGATAGATTCATGGAGGATAGGTCTATCCATGGCATTGGCTACTAGCCATAGTGGCTGAGGGGAACCTCCATATTCAGAGGCACTAAGCCTCTGAATCCCAGAGTCGAGACGCAAAATCAGGAGAAGGCCTCAGCTTCTATGTCCTGTTGTTTGCCCTCCAGAGGAACTGGTTGGCCATTGTGTGAGACGGGATGCTGGGCTAGAGTCTGATCCAACAGGGCTCTTCTTCTTCTTCTTCTTCTTTTTAATAAATTATTTTTATTAAGTTTTTCTCAGAAGTAAGCAATAGTCAGTAGTATTAAACATACAGAACAGCATAAACAGTTTGCAAAGCAGTATAGTACTAGTGGTTTTACTATGTTGTCAACAAGAGCAGTTTAGTAACTATAATCCTTGTGTTCGGGAAGATATAAAAATGAATTAATGCAAATTAAGTCTGAACTGGCAGAGACGGACCAAGAGAGAGATCTTGGAGTCCTAGTGGATAACTCGCTGAAAATGTCTAGACAATGTGTAGCTGCAATAAAGAAGGCCAACGCTATGCTGGGGATTATTAGGAAGGGAATTGATAACAAATCAGCCAGTATCATCATGCCCCTGTATAAATCATTGGTGCGACCTCACTTGGAATACTGTGTACAGTTCTGGTCACCACATCTCAAAAGGGATATTATAGCATTGGAAAAAGTGCAGAGAAGGGCAACTAGAATGATAAAAGGGTTGGAACACCTTCCCTATGAAGAAAGGTTAAAATACTTGGGGCTCTTTAGCTTGGAGAAACGACGGCTGAGAGGTGACATGATCGAGGTTTATAAGATTATGAATGGGATTGAGCAGGTTGAGAAAGAAGTGCTTTTCTCCCTTTCTCACAATACAAGAACTCGTGGGCACTCTATGAAATTGCTGAGCAGTCGGGTTAGAACAGATAAAAGGAAATACTTCTTCACCCAAAGAGTGATTAACGTATGGAATTCACTGCCACAGGAGGTGGTGGCAGCTGCAAGCATGGACAGTTTCAAGAGGGAATTAGATAAACATATGGAGCAGAAGTCCATCAGTGGCTATTAGCCACAGGGTATAGATGGGAACTCTCAGTCTGGGGCAGGTGATGCACTCTATTCTTGTTGCTGGAGGGGGCAGCAGTGGGAGGGCTTCTAGTGTCCTGGCCCCACTGCTGGACCTCCTGATGGCACCTGGTTTTTTTTGGCCGCTGTGTGACAGAGTGTTGGACTAGATAGGCCATTGGCCTGATTCAACATTGGCTTCTCTTATGTTCTTATGTTCTTAAAGAAGTAGTAGTGTGCGTCCCATATAATTATATCGTAACAATGTCACAACTAGGCATTGTGGTATAGTTAAAGAGGTCTAGTCATTTGAAGTATAGATGATTTTGAGGTTGAAAATCCAAAGCTGAGATGTATTCTGTATGAGAGGGTGTTTCCCCCTTGCTCTAGCAAGCTGAGGATCTTGGCAATCGGGCAACCAGGCAAAAGAATCTGAAGAACACTATCCACGCTTTTACACAGAGGCATCTGCAGCTTCGTTTTGAAAAGACAGGTGAGCTCAGCCCCAAGCAACATCTGCTAGCAGCCACAGCCAAGCAACCACATTTTTACACGGACTCTTGGCATGGAGGGATGGGGGGAGATAAGGAGAAGGAAACTTTTCCCGCAGTTAGGGCTGCCCTATAGCAGCTTCTCCCATTATGTCACCCCGCTAACATGATCAAACTGAGGCTATCGTACTTTGGTCACACTATGAGAAGACAAGAGTCACCGGAGAAGACAGTGATGCAAGGACAAGTCGACCCTGCTTAGCCTCCAAGGTCTGCTGCGATCAGGCTAGCCTGGCCTATCCAGGTCAGGGCTGTGTGGTAAGTTAGGAGGGCCCAAGGTCACCAAGGGAGTTTCAGGAGCAGAGCAGAGATCTGAACCCGGGCCTCCCAGATCCTAGTCCTACCCTGTAACCACTACACCACATTGCCTCTGTTCACATTGTTAAAAAGGCCTCGTGGCCATCAGACGTGTTTCTATCAGACGTTTACTAGGAGTTCAGAGCTCGAATTTACTGCCCAGGAGGAGGAGGAGGAGATTGGATTTATACCCTGTCCTTCATTACCTAAAGGAGTCTCAGAGCGGCTTACAATCTCCTTTCCCTTCCCCTCCCTTCAACTGACACCCTGTGAGGTAGGTGGGGCTGAGAGAGCTCTGACTTGAGAGAACAACTCTGAGAGAACTGCAGCTTGCCCAAGGTCACCCAACAGCTGCATGTGGAGAAGTGGGGAATCAAATTCGGTTCTCCCAGATTAGAGTCTGTGAACCACTACACCAAACTGGCTCAGTTTGAATATTGAATCAGACCCTTGATCTATCAAAGTCAGTATTGTCCACTCAGACGGGCAGTGGCACTCCAGGGTCTCAGGCAAAAGTCTTTCACATCACTTACAGCCAGAGCCTTTTAGCTAGAGACAGTGCAGATTGAACCTGGGACCTTCTGCATGTCAAGCAGATGCTCTTCCACTGAGCCACTGCCCCTTCCCTCCCCGGCCATGATACTATTTTCTCAGTTTTGACATTCATCCCTTCTTACCTTTTACAGGTAGGTTAATGTCCAGGTGGCCAATGGAGCTCAGAAACCTTGGTATAAGGCATCTTCATTGATTATTATTATTAATATTATGGGTGCTTTGGGAGGGACTGTGGCATAAGGACCCAAGATGGGTAGCCAACTCTGGGTTGGGGAATCCCTGGAGATTTGGGGTGGCACCTGGGCAGGACAGGATATCATGCCATAGAGTCCATCCTCTGTATCAGCCAGTCTCTTTGGGGAAACTGGAATTCGGAGACCAGTTGCAACTCCAGGAAGTCTCCAGGCCCCAGCTGGAGATTGGCAGCCCTACCCAAAGTCCAGTCCCCAGCATCTCTTGTTAACTATGCTAGATGGGCCAATATTTATTTATTTTTGTTTGTTAAATTTGTATCCCGCCCTTCCAACATGGACTCAGGGCGGCAAACATGGAGGCAGATGCCATACATAAAACACTAAACAGTAAGCAATCATTACCTATAAAACAGTTAAAAGTCGGTGCACAGCAAACCATGTCAATTCCGTGATAAAATACCAATAACACTAACAGCTCCGAGGAAACACAATTGTCTCTGCTCAAGTCATGTCACACTATAACTGTGATCCTCATGCCAGGGCCAGTGCGCCTTGTGATGTTAAGACGGTGGTGGTACAATGGCGGTGGCAGCCCCTACTCGAAGGCCTGGCGGAAGAGCTCTGTCTTACAGGCCCAGCGGAATTGCATAATGGTCTTGCTCAGTATAAAGCCACCACTTCCTGTGTTTTAAGTCTGGCTTCTGCACAGCTGCACGCAAGGGAAGGCCCAGCTTTTCCCCGCTGAGCCCTTGGGCTTCTGTCTTTGCAAGAAAGGCAGTGACCTTGGCACAGAAGATAAATGAGTTTCAACTGGGGGAGCTCGTCATGTTTAATGCAGAGAGGGAGGTTATTTGATAGTGGAGAAGATACACTTCATCCCCATTTGTTTCCGCTGTTCATAAGAAAAACAGTCATCACGCTCTCCGAACAAAGGCAGGCTCCTAAGCTTTTTGTTTCCACTGCATGCTTGGGCCAAGGGAATGGGGAATATTTAGCTGGTGTCTCATCTGCAAAGAGAAGCGGCTAAGGCCAATGCACCCTGAGCAGGACAGTGCAGCTGCGGGAATCCAGCAGAATTTAAAACCTGTACAAGTTGGCAGCTGCTCTTTTTCACAAGATAAATGCATTAATAGCGGTGTTCATCTGGGCGAAAAGCAAGGACGAGATGTCCTCTTAGGGGGAGAAGTGAGGACAGTGACATGGAGCCTGAGACCTGACCAGCATGTGGCAGGGCCAGTTCATACATTACCAAGTCCTTCTCAGGTCCCCTGTGAATTTGGCTGATAGCTATGATCGGGGAGTTCAATGTGCAGAATACCCAGGTGTGCAGGGACCCCCTTTTGGATTAGGGTGATGGCCTATGGAGCAGGCTGGAGCCTTCTCCCCATGCCATTTGCTGTTCTAGAAGAGCCCCAGGAAGCAGCTATTTACCCTGCTGGAAAAACATACAGGTAACCATCAGTGCATGTAAAGTGCTTCCATTGGGTCAAGGAGTGGCTTCCTGGGACCATTTCAGGTTGAGAAAATGGTGTGGGGGAAGGCCTGTCCATTGCCCACTCATGGTGGGTGGGTCCTTGTCCTCAAGCCCAGTCCCCCACCCTTGAGAAATGGAAGGGCAGGAGGAAAAAATTAATTGCCTTCTTAGTGACACTCTATGAATTAACTAACGTCTCTGTGGTCTTTACCATAGAGATTAGGGAAAATTCTTACAGCATCACCTGGAAGTGACATCACTCCCCAAACTCCACCCTCCCAATCTCTTAGCATTTGCCAAGGCAGTGCTGGCAACCAGTGTTCCCTCTAAGATGCAGAGTCTTGTGAGCAAAAATTCTACTTTGTGAGCAACTGGCATTAAAGTTGTGAGTGAGCGATTGGGCTACTGCATAAACTAGTTTGCTCTGGAGCCATCCTTCCTGAGCTAAGACAAAAATGAGTGAGCCGGAGGCTAAAAAACTGTGAGCTAGCTCATACTAACTCAGCTTAGAGGGAACACTGCCTATACTGGAGGTGGGGGGGATGGAGAGACTTAAGCCTCCTCTTGCCACACGTCATCGTCCCGGATCTGAATTGTGTCCACTGTACACCTGAGAATTAAGTCCTATAATGGGACTCCCAACGCACAGCTGATCAGCAGGATATGAGGCAGCCACAAGGACTTGCTAACGTGTGCATCGAGTCTTGAACTCACCAGCAGAATGCAGAGGAGCATATCTTCTCACATTTCCCAGATAAAAATGGAGACTATGCATCAGGCATTGCCGAAGGCATCTACTGTATTCATTAACTCTGACATCGCCTGACCTCCATTCATTTAAAAGCCAGGAAGGGTGTGTGTGTGTGTGCTCTTGGTGACATTAAGAAGACTTACTTAACACTCACACAGCTTCTTCAAGCTCTGGAAGCATCTAAGACGCATTTCTCTTGCTTTAATCTCTCCAGCAGCCCTGCCGGTTCCCGTGCTGTGTGTTGCTGCTGCTGCCGTGGCCAGAGCTCATTTTCAGTGGAACCCTTAAGCGGCTCCAAATGCTCCAAATCCAAAAGGCAGAATTAGTTTCAATTATAAGATTTAGGAGGACAACAAAACAAGGCGTAACAGTTAACAGGATAAAAACAAAGCCAAAGGTTGCTTAGACCCAACCACAACTCGTTCTGACTCGCCGAGTGATCCCCCCGAGCTCATATAGCTATCCTACTACATCTCAGAGTACCCCGAGCGCTTCCTTCCTGTTTCATGGCCTTGTCAATTGTCGTCCCATCAACACCATGTGAGCGGATGTTATTGACACACCGGCCCCGTTGAAAGCACATGTCCATCTGCAAAGAATCCCATTGTAGGCGATTTGCTTTTAGTGCTAACAACTGTTCTTCCGATAATTTGCAGTTGCTGGTGCAGATATGGGGGCAGCCAGGCTTTGATTCTACAAGAAGGATGGTCAATTAGTTGCCTTGGTTTTCAGAATCTGTTGACTACTTAAAGAAAGAGGGGCTGCTCCTTGAGATTAATGTTGGACCAAGCCCAGGTTTTCATTTTACTCCTGTTATTGCACACATTTTTGCACCGTTGTAATGAATTGCGTGATCTCATTGAGATCCCATAGATTTGTTATTATTTTTTCCTTGATGTTTTCCTGCCTTTTCTCATTTTTCACTCACTGCCAAAGGTAGGGTTGCCAGGTCTGGGTTGGAAAATACCTGGAGATTTGTGGGGTGGAACCAGGAGAGGGCGGGGTTTGGGGAGGGGAGGGGCCTCAGCATAGTACAGTGCCCTTCAAAGCAGCCATTTTCTCCAGGGGAGCTGATCTCTGTCGGCTGGAAATCAGTTATAAAAGCGGGAGATCCCCAGGCCCCACCTGGAGGCTGGCAACCCTGGCCAAAGGGAGGCACACTGGCCAAATCGATAGAGCTCCCCAACACCAGGGAACAAATGTGCCTTTCCTGAAATCATTTGGGGAAGTGTCAACAGGGCACACAGGGAGGGGAATGGTTGTGGGAATCTCCCCGCTGTGTTTTTCATCTCCTTCCTGTTTTGCAGATGTCAGGTATTTCTATAAGCTCCTTTGGGTCCCTATCAGGAATAAAGCAATGCAATAAGTTACCCAAATAAATAAAATAAATGCCAGTTGGATCCAAGGGCTGGACCACGACGCTTGCAAGTAGGTGAGGGAAATAAGTTCCATTTACTTGCATTTCTGTTTCTTTTGTTTGGTTCTTTAAACCAGGGAACCCCCAACCTTTTGAAACCTGTGAGCACCTTTGGAATCTTGACACAGAGTGGTGGCCACAATCTCAACATGGCGGCCACAGGAGGTCGGGCTAGCCACAAAATGGCTGCCCCAAGAGGCGGGGCCACAAAAGGTCATGGGTAAAGGTCATGCATAAGTCTAGTCTTCAAAATTTCAGGCAGAAGTTCTGTTGGACAGGATGCCTTTTAAAATGAACATATTGTTTTAAAGTGCTTTTGGTTTTTTTGCAAACACACAGCTTACCAGCAGTCATGCAGTGAAGATCCTTGGACTGTGGTGGCAGCAATGGCTGAAGCAATATTTTAAAAAAATCTGCATAGCCAATCAGAAGCCCTGCTGCTCAAAAGCTCCATTTGGGCCCTCCCATTTTCTAAAAGTACTTGGCAGGCACCAGGAAAGGGATCAGTGGGCACTACGGCACCCACAGACAACACGTTGGGGACTCCATTTTAAATCGTTATCCCAGCTTTTGGGCAAGGCCTGCCATTTTTACTTGTGCTGAGCAAGCATGCACAGTTTAAACTCCCCTGCCATAGCTGCCATAGGGCCACTCTCACAGTGCCAACCAAGCCACTGTTCTGTGACTCTGTTCAGGGCACCTCGCTGCTTCCGGGGGGGACAGGGGACTTTCCACTGCTTTCCTCTTATACAAGTTAGCCTCTGCTTTCACACCATTTGCTTTCCTGTTTTGAACGCAAACCTCTAATAAAGTTTCAAAACTCTGCCAGGGTGTCCATGCATCTCAGACTCATGTACCTAGCAGGTCCCTAGCAGGTCCATCCTCACCGTAAAGGACACGTGGCTAAGAGAAACAGGGGAGGAGGGACCTCTAGTTTTTTCCAGAGTAATACTTCCCTAATTACAAATGCCCTGACCGGGATGGCCCAGGCTACCTTTCTCACAATACAAGAACTTGTGGGAGCTCAATGACTTTACTAAGCAGTCGGGTTAGAACAGATAAAAGGAAGTAACTCTTCACCCAAAGAGTGATTAACACATGGAATTCACTGCCACAGGATGTGGTGGCAGCTACAAGCATGGACGGCTTCAAGAGGGAATTGGATAAACATATGGAGCAGAGGCCCATCAGGGGCTATTAGCTACAAGGCATAGATAGGGACTCTTGGTCTGGGGCAAGTGATGCTCTGTATTCTTGGTGTTTGGGAGGGGCAACAGTGGGAGGGCTTCTAATGTCCTGGCCCCACTGGTGGATCTCCTGATGGCACCCCGTATTTTTGGCCACTGTGTGACAGAGTGTTGGACTGGATGGGCTACTGGCCTGATCCAACATTGACTTCTCTTATGTTCTTATGTTCTTACCTTGATCTCAGAAGCTAAGCAGGGTCAACCCTGGTAGTACTTGGATGGGAAACTACCAAGGAAGGTTAGAGTCAGGGTGACTGCATGGAGGCAGGCAATGGCCAAAAGAACCACCACCATGTTGGTTTGTCACTCAAGGGAGGACAGGCTGTGGAAGAGTGACTGCATCTTTCAACATGCAGAGTAGAACCTTCATCAAAGGATAGTGATGGAATGGTGGGGTGAAGATTTAGCAGAATGCGGCTGAGTTTCAGTGGTTGGATTTGAGCCTAGGGCTGCAATCAACCTACTGGCCCCCGAATCAGATATATCAGAATATAAGCCTAGTCTAGTGACTAGAGTCTAGTGACACCTTTGAGACCAACAAAGTACTGCTTCAGAGCTATCCACCTGGATCTATCAGAATATAAAGGGAGAGTTAATGTTTGGCACACCTTGACCTGATGGACCAGGCTAGTTCGATCTCATCAGATCTCAGAAGCTAAGCAGGGTCACCCCTGGTCAGTACTTGGATGGGAGACCACCAAGGAAGTCCAGGGTTGCTACACAGAGGCAGGCAATGGCAAACCACCTCTGAATATCTCTTGCCTTGAAAACCCTACGGAGTTGCCATAAGTCAGCAACAACTTGACAGAACTTTCCACCACCAGCGGCAGGAGTGCTCAAAGTGGAGGAGGGTGCACAGGTCACCCTAGAGATGGTTCTTCAGCTAACTTGCTTTTCTCGACCGGTTTCTGTTAGAAGAGTAAAAGGGCACAGGGGTACAGCTTAAGTCGGTGGCGAACCTGAAATATTTCAGGCACATTGTGGTTTGAAAACCAAAACACATGAGATGTGTATCTTCTTTGGAGGAGATATTAGTGTCCCCACCTCCGGACATGGTGACCACCAACAATAGAGGGCTAAGGGCTTTAAGATTCAGGGAAAGGCTTGAATATAAAATTTGCAAATGAGATACCGAAATATTAGAATAACACATGCTTGGCTTGATTTGAGAAAACCTAACAGCAAGATGATGATGGATGATGATGATAATGATGATGATGATGATGATGATGATGATGATGATGGGCATGATGTGGTGAATGGAGCCTGCCATGATTGGTGGTACACGTGCAAACTTGATAGTGCAAAGGCACTGCTGTGCACAACAAATGTGATACATATATAAGACCAGTCTCTGCCCCAAGGAATTTACAACCTGACATAAAGGGAGAGGAGGGCAGGGAAAAACAAGGGAAGGTTGTGAATTCATTTCAGGTACATGTGCGCACATACAAAGCAGCCTTCTACTGAATCAGACAATTGGTCCATCAAAGGTAGGGCTGTCTACTCAGACCGGCAGCAACTATCCAGGCTCTCAGGCAGTGGTCTTTCGTATCACCTCCTACCTGATCATCTGAGCTGCAGATGCCAGGGATTGAACCTGGCTGGTACCTTCTACATGCCAAGCAGACGCTCTACCAGGAAGCCACAACCCCTCCTCACATTTGTTTCACTACCTTGGTGAGCCCTTGGGCAAGTTTTCATCCTCCTTGCTACCGCTGATACAAAAGGTTTAGTAAGCAGCCTTGCTCTGAGGATAAGAAAGTAAAAGCTGATAGATGAAAGACACATATTCAAGATTAACAGTGGCTTAGGAAGAAAGGTAAGGAAATGCATTACATGGAGATCCTCCTGTTTTCCTTCCTTAGCTAAATCTTACCCAGTTCTCTCTACCTCTAGGGGGTTTGTCCTTGTTTAGATTACTTTGGAATGCAACCTTCCCCCGTGTCTACTCGTCTTTGTTTTCAAAAGGACCACATAGGATGGAGGAGCCATCCTGAAATCGCCCCGCCGAACACACAAGCTGCCTCCATTGGCCTAACTTCTCCTTAATTAGCTGAATGTCTAATTAGCAACAGGCTCCCCCTGGGTCAGTCTGAAACTGTAGCTGCCGAAGATCGGCTGGAGGCCATCAAGAGACTTGTCAGAGCTCAGAATACATTCCAGCTGCTTTCTGCTGCCCACCCTTTCCCTCGCTCCTCTGGAAAAGCCTTGGAGACGTTCACAGCGCCGTGAGACTTTGCGAGTCCTTCCACAGCCACTTCCAACAGGCTCCCTCTTAACATGAGATACAGTCTTCTGTTCTCAAATGCTAGTTCCTATTGGTATGTGCCCATGGGTTATGGATGTTCTTTGATCGTCTGCCCTTGAGACAATACATTGCCATGCCACCAAAACTTCACCGTAGATGCTTGGCTTGAGAAAACTTGAGGATATGAGAGAGCCAATGCCACGATGCCCACCATGGTGCCCACAGGTGCCCTGGAGCCTCTCAGTGACTCCCTCAGCACCCACTTGCTTCTTCCTCAAAACAGTCCACCTCTGTTTTCTCTACCTCGTGTTAGAAGGACGTGTTTCAGAATAACATAGGATGCCTCACCTTTGCGTCTGAAAACAACACTCACTCAGAAACGGTGGTCTCCCTCAGTGTTCCCTCTAAGCTGAGTTAGTGTGAGCTAGCTCACAGTTTTTTAGCCTTCAGCTCACAGATTTTTGTCTTAGCTCAGGGAGGAGGGCTCCAGAGCAAACTAATTTATGCAGCAGCCAAATCTCTTGCTCAAAACTTTAATGCCAGTAGCTCACAAAGTAAATTTTTTGCTCACAAGACTCCACAGCTTAGAGGGAACATTGGTCTCCATTACAGGAGGATGCTTGGCTTGCAACCTCTCAACATTTAGAATATAGACTCATAGAGCTGGAAGGGACCTCCAGGATCCTCTAGTCTAACTCCCTTCACAATGCAGGAAATTCACAAAGACCTCCCCCACACACTCCTAGTGACCCCTGCTCTGTTCCCAGAAGATGGCAAAAAACCTCCAGTATCCCTGGCCAAACTGGGCTGGAGAAAAATTGCTTCCTGACCCCAAAGTGGTGATCAGCATTTCCCTGGGTGTGTAAGAAAGGGCTATGAGAACTAAGCACTGATGCAACCCGTTCTGCCTTCCCTTTCATGATCTGCCCAATTTGAGAACTGGTTTCTCCAAAGACAGCCATTTTGTTGTCTTCAAAATTCCCACCGTGCCCATGGGTTCAACAAGGATCAGAGAACCTCAGCTTACAGTTTAGTAAATAAAAGCTACTGTTTTGCCTGTTGGAATGAAAAGGCGGCTCCCTCCAAAGTTCCCAAACCTCTCCTTGCATTTAATACAAGTACACATGTATTTGGATAAGTGGATCTCCTTATCTTACCGCTGTGATGGCTGCACCACCAACAGCTGGTTTCAGCTTTTCCCCAGACCTGACTTGAAGCATCATGCAAATTGGCAGAATCCATAGGCCTTCCT